>CM028325.1:36423473-38823473 GCA_016647705.1 Eucommia ulmoides | reverse complement strand
CGCCCTGTCCTCCGGGACTCGTGGGATGGACCAGACGCAGGGAGTTCACTTGCCCCGGTCTCACCCTAGGACTCCTCGGACGAAGACGTCTACTGAACGGCGGGCTCCTGCTCACTTTCCAACCTAGAGACCGGAGGGACGGCGGGGTTCAACTCCGTCGGCGACGAGCTAAGCTCCATCTGGACGCCTGGGGAGTATATCGCTATCACGTCTATTAAGGACATGTTACTCCCCGACCAGTCGGCCTCAGAAGCAGAAGACATGAAGAAGATGAAAGGAAAAGAAGACAATGACAGGAAGAGTACCGTGCTCAGGAGGTCGATGAGAGCTTTCGAGAAAGTCTGGTGAGGAAATTTGAAGAATGGGACGCGTATTTATAGGGTGTCGAGAAGTTGAAACGTCGCGTCTCATCGAACGACTCGCAGAGCTTCGATTCCTGCGCCTCAGCCACGTGTTGGGCATTTGGACGGACTGACAGTTTGGCTTCCTCAAGAAGCCAAAAGGCGCATTCGACACGTCGGTCTAACTTCCAGGAGATGCCAATGGACATGCCATGCCGGGCTACGTCACCCCCGCTCTACCTACTGCTCTCTCCTTCAGCTCGGTCGCTCTCTCCGTAAGGCCTAATGACTGAACCCTCAGCGTCTCATGTTTCATTTCCACACTAAGGCTTGGGGGGTAACTGATGTGGGTAAAGTCGGGCATCCTCCACGTGTCAGCCACCAAGGACAGATCTGTCACGTCGCCAACCACCTCGCGTCAACCTGGTGTATAGACAGCCCAGGATGATTATTGCTCGACAATTAGCGGGAGGTCGGAGCGCCCAGACCGATTTCTTTGTGTGGGCTCGACTTGGCCCGTCACCTCGGCTAGTCGGACCCCGGCCTTGCCATCAACAGTAATGGGCCCAAGACCCAGGTCCATAACTCTAATCTGCCGTGTCACCCACGCGCTTGACTGCTTGCCGATAATCCGAGCTTAAGGTCTTAATCTTGTTTACGCTAATCACACTTTCGCCTATAAGTAGGAGGCTTCTCTAACACTTTTGAGAGACGAGAAAACCATTCTAGAGAGAGAAATTTTGTCTCAGATCGGTCAGACAGGTCAAGGTAACAGTAATTCTCCGACCTATATTTCTACTCCGGACTCTTACTCTCATGCCGGAGGGGACAGGCCGGGAAAAATCAGGCCGTCCTTTGTGCAAATGACGAATAGGAGCTCAGCCCGGATAGCAAACAGGAGCACGGAAGGAAAAGAAGACCCGGGCTCGTACTCAGGCCAAACCGAACCCGTCCGATCCGGCTGCAGCACATTGGGAAACTCAGCCTTTTGCACCCCTCTTACCTCTAATCCAAGGGTGTTCAGACCATACTGCTGGTTGGACCAATTTCCGATACCAACAAAAACCTTTAAAGAAAATCAGCAGTTTTGATTGCGATTTTGATTTGGTATATATCTAACTATTTTAATTTTAATTTTATATGAAATCGAACCGAAATCCAACCATTTACATCTAGGGATGGTCATGGGCTTGGGGGCCCGTCCAGCCCGAACGGCCCGGCCCTATTTTTTTAGGGCTTGGGCTTAGGGTTTAAGCCCACGGGCCGGGCCTGGGCCTAGGTATTAGGGCCCGATCAAAATTAGGGCCGGGCTTGGGCAAGACTCAAAAATTTTAGGGCCGGCCCGGCCCGGCCCGAAGGATATTTAAAATATATATATATATATACACATTACAATACAACCCTAATATTTGAAATATTGGTTTCCTTCAGAAATTGCAATTTTAATATTTCTTATTGGTTTGGTTTGTTTGGAATATTGGTTTACCTTTAAAAATTATAATTTTAATATTTCTTATTAGTTTGGTGTTGAATTTTTTGTATTTATTTAAATTAAAAAAAAAAAAAAATAGGGCCGGGGGCCCGTGGGCTGGGCTTTGGGCTTAAAATTTTCTTATAGGGCCGGGCTTGGGCATAGAATTAAGGCCCGATCACCGGGCCGGGCCGGGCTAGGGCCTAATGTTTTTTTGTAATACACTAGTCTAAACCCGGCCCGGCCCATGACCATCCCTATTTACATCCTCAATCAAACTCTCACACGTCTACGCATGCAATTCCAACGAGATTACTGTAATTGTCGGATTGCTGATAGTGGATTGACCCGACTAACTAAAAGCACGTTATATTCGAACAAGTGTTAATTGTCTTTTACTCGCCCTCTTATTTTAGTCTAATTTTATTTTAATCCTTATACTTTAAAAAATACACACATCACCTTTTTTTTTTTTAGTATAGACTAAAAAAGGAGAAATTAACATTTAATTCAAAAGAAATTATATATTTTTTTATTTTAATTTAATATTGAATGGTAATAAAAGAAAAAATTAGAATTTTTTTTCTCTTTATCTCTCTTTCTAATTTTCTTTTCCTTTTGGGCGAATTACAATTTTGGTCCTTGTATTTGCATGTGTTTTTCTATTTGGCCCTCGTATTTGCACACGATTTTTTAAGTGGCCTTTCTGCAAAAATAGGCGTTAATTGTGACAGATTTGAGACATGTGACTTGCACATGCAAACTTCAGGAATATAATTTTTTTCTTTTCTTTTCTTTTTCCTTTTTTTTTTTTTTTCCTTTTTTACTGCTGCTTTCTTCCAGTTGCATCCTGCATCCATGGTTGTTCCTCACCTGCTCATGCTTCCAGTGGGGTGTACGGTGGGAGGAGAGAGATCATGGTGATGATGGCTCCAGCAGGAGCCATATATCAGGCTGGGACTTTCAGCAGGAACTCACTCGCGATAACTGCCGAAATCCACACACTCAAGCGGCTAATGGGTAGTGGGTATTGAGGTGAGAGAGAGACTTAATGGATTCTTATCTCTTTAATCTAAACACAAACTAAAAGAGAGAAAATAAAAAATGGGTTAACTAGTAATGAAAGGGAAAACATGAAGATATGGGTATGATTTTGGTTAGAGAGAAAGAGGGAGGAGTGGGAAGGGACGGAAAGGGTTGGGTTGAGGTTATAAGGTAGGAGGAGCTAGTTAGAGAATAATTAAGAGAATATTATTATTTTTTTACCCTTAAGGTTTACCAAATTGCACATTTGACTTGTTAAGTCTCACATTTTTTTTAATCCCACAAAATTGATAACGGTATTATTGTTTTTTGACGTAAAATGGGTTTTGTTTGAATTAGCTTTTACCAATTAAAATATACAAATAAATAAATAAAGTAATTTTGAGTTGCTTAAACATTCAAATTATAAATTTCAAAGGCGATTTTATTGTGTCGAAATGGTGATTAATTTTTAAATTTATTTTTCTCAAATTAATTTCAACTTTTAACAAAAAATTATCTTAATGTAATAGTAGTTAACATCAACGTGATATATTCAATCTAATTGATATTTACTAAAAAAAATGAACAAAATATTACGGGTTATTTTTGTATCTCGTTATGGTATATCTCTAATTTATTTCTTATACTCTCTAAAAAGTACAAAAATAAAAATTTATGCATGTGTGAATAGTAATTTCATGATAAAAAGTATTAAAACTTTCATAATGTTAATATATCAAAAGATTTGGGCACAATGTGTAATATTTGTAAAACCAAACACAGCAAATGACACGAAATTTCTAGAGAGAGAGAAAAAAAAAAATGACTCAATCAGTCCATCTCTTAAACCCCGTTGAACGGCTGACACAGTTGTCGGCGAACTAACTGACGTCAAATTGGTGAAAATTTCTTTTTAAAAGAAGTGTGAAATCCCTAAATTAATTTGTGCAAATTAGAGGAACGAAAAGTATTTTAATACTTCTTTGATAATTCAAAATTTTATTAGAAAATATGTATCCATAAAAGGATAAACAAAACATCTGATATAAATTTTAGAGAGGTGTGAGGTTAATCTACAAATACTTAAAAATGTGGGGGTGGCTTGATAAATTGGTGATTTTTTAAATGATGAAATTAAAATTGAGAAATGTATAAATGACCACAACTATCAAATCATGGAACACATCATTCTTAAAGATATATATTTTTACCTAAAACTAAGAAAGTTTATTTCTTAAGATGAATAAATAATGCTACATTTAGTAGTATCCAAGACAGAGTGTCTTAAGAGTAATTGAGCCTAAATGAAGTAAGAAAAGTAATATTTGTGGTTTTAGGGAAATGAACAAAGTTTGTTGACTTGTTCAACGTCTATAAATTACAAGTATAAATGTGATGACATGTGGAATTTGACATTGTGATATTGTCAAATAAATTCAAATATGATTTGACAATGTGTTATCAAATAAATTCAAGATCGAAGAGTTTTACTAGTATTTTATAAAAATACTAAGAGCATCTCCAATGCATACTAGCTATTTTGGATTGCCAAATAAAAAAAATGGCTAGTTGAATAGTGATTTGGCTATCCAAATTCAAGAATGCATTCCAACCCAAACTAGCCATTTTTCATCTATTAATTTGTATTTAATTTTTTATCTAAATTTTCATCAAATAAACCTAATTAACCCTAATTACATTGAAATTATTAAGTTAAAATTTACAAATATTGCAATTTGTATTAAAATTAGAATTAAACCTAATTAACTCTAATTACAAATCCACCCCTCCCCCTAATTGCAAACCCACGCCTCCCCAAAATTACAAATCCACCACCTCCCTTTAATTTCCCAAACCCAAATCAGATTAGATAGATCGAGAGAGTGAGAGAGAGAGAGAGCAATGAACGATTGCGATAGCGATGACAATGGCAACTGCGGTGGCCGGTGAGGAGCTGATCTGGAAATGATGGGCCTCTTCTTTCTTGCTCTGAGGCAGATCTAGTGGCCATGGCGGTGGTGTGTAGATCCGATCATGGTGGCGAAAGAAAAGCTAGGGATGAAAAAACAGCCGGAGCTCAAGAGGAATGGAGCTCTCCAACGTTCAATTTTTTTTACCACTATTAACCAAAGGTAATTTTCTACCCGCCATATATTTTTTGGCTCGAGGAACAGAGCACGCCAAATTTGGCTATGGTTTAGGGGAGGAGCCATTTTGCCTAGTGCAATGGCTAGTGTGTTGGACTTGTTTTTTTTTTTTTAATCTTGGAAGGCTAAAATAGCAGTTGAGAGTTTTGCCTAGCCATTTGGCTACTGCGTTGGAGATGCTCTAAGTGAAGTTATATCATTGTTTTCTTATAGTTAATATATCATTACAAGTGGAAAGATACGGCGTTATTGAGATTCTTTAAGCAAACATAAATTGGAGGTCCACATTAAAATTTGTGAAAAATTAAAATTGTTTTACCATTTATTAAAAAAAATGTTAATGTGGGCACAACTTGTAATAACAATTTATCTATGTCGAGATAGGTAATAAAATATTGATAGGGCACAAAGTTGTGTATAATGGTAAGTCCCTATATATGTGTGTGTGTGTGTGTGTGTGTGTGTGTGTGTGTGTGTGTGTGTGTAGGTTAGAGACACAATACCATTAGACAGTTATTCTCGAAACGAAGTTGTCAAAATTGACTTTATAAAGTCAAAAGATAACGTGGCAGATCCACTAAACAAAGGTCAAACTTAATAGAGAGTTAACTGATCATCGAGGGGCTAATCCTATAACAAAATAGTCATTAGAATGGAAATCCAATCTACTTGACTGGAGATCCCAAGATGTAGGTTCAAAGGGACAACCGAATTATGAAGATGACTGCATGTATTACTACATAGAGTTAATATCTAGGTGTCACACCCCACCCCGGACACCCGTTACCCTGAGGCCGGCATGACGTCGGCATGACCTCCCCTGAACAACCAACCAACTAGAAACCACGACATATATATGCAAACACATACAGGCACACAACCATTTACATCCTCTTAAATTGGGACATATCCGTCCCTGAAAATATATATACAACAAAAATAGGTACAACGAAATAATAATGTTGAACCTCCCACGGGTTCGCCTCAGACAACCTACTCCCAAAACAACGCTACAGCAGAACTCTACCTAGTGTCAGTAGGGGACCGACTCCTCTGCACTTGAAATCAAAAAATTTATCGGTGTACTGTCTTCATAATAAAAATATTTTTTTGTATATGGACCAACTATAATAATAATTTAAATACCACATTTCAAATAATAATACAAAAATTACATACCACTTGGAAAAGTCCGTTTTCCTTTCACCACAGAAATAAACTCATAGATTTATAACATTCTAACCAAGCAGTGAAAATCCACCAGAATACTATATCTAACCAAATAGTATAAAGCAACCAAAATAATAGATACACCAATCCAGTGTAAAGTAATATATATAAATTTATTCAACCAGTTCATCGTATACGACAAAACACCACACCACCCTCCGATTAGCCATAGAATTGTTTTAACCACACGATTGAGAGTTGCAATGGTACTGTACCACCCGTAGGATTTGCCTTCCTAATGAGTCACAACAATGCTCTATCAGACTTTGCCTGACAGATAATCAACACTCTGCAGGACTATGACTAGCAGATAATCAACACTCTGCAAGACTATACCTAACAAATAATCAACACTCTGCAGGACTATACCTAGCAGATAATCCACATCCCTTTCGGGAAGAAAATACTATGGTATAGTTGGATCACCCATCAATTCCCACCTTAAAAACAAACGACTCAGTCCACAATCATTTTTCACCCTTTTAGAAACCAACTGAATTCAACAAATCATTTTTCCACAAACACATAGAACAACTTGATCCATATAAGTTGCAAATTCGTCCATTTTTTATTAAACACAATTTTCCATAATATATACGAAAATACAATTGGTAATTTACGTAGAAAACAGTACACTCACCTAGTTATCTGCTCCGCAAAACTTTCACTGACTACACTCTATCGAGACTCTGGTGCCTACAAACCTAATAGTGATAGGGCATAAATTAATAATCTATTTAAAATAACCTAATCATGCAATGCAGGCCCTAAATTTCACAACTTTCCCATCCCCACATTTTACTATGAAAAATTATCATTCGGCTAGGTTTTACTTCGTTAAAATTTACTGTATAAACTTTAGCAATACAAACGGTCCCAAAATTTATTATTCCGATTACGAAATTTTGATGCTAGTAATTAAATTTAACAAACAAAAAATTTAACGAGAAATGTTACCCGCTCCGAAACGGTTGTCGTTATCCTTAAAAAAAAATTAGTTTTTGCTCCAGTACTCACCGCCTCGGTGAACTACGTCTTCTTCTTCTTTGTTTCGCTACTGACTTGCCACCGCCTAGGTGAACTCGCTCCCTGCCTTCTCTGTTTTGCATTCTGATGCTTCACCTCCTAGGCGAAAGATGTCACCGCCTAGGCGAACGACCGTCGTCTTCCTCCTCTCTCTGATTCTGTTTTAATTTTTCAGATGATTTCCTATCTTCCTCCTCTCACCAGCTCATCGTCCGACCACCCTCAACGATCAGGACACACACACACCCCTCTCCGACGCTCCCCTACTCATCAACCCACACACACACATACAGCAATATCAAAGAAAACACCCACACCTACATGCACGTCGGCACTGATCACCGACGACCCCTCCCCTCCGATCCTCTCTCTCTCTTCTCTGTTTCTAGACTTTTCTTTGAGGTTTTGATCATCACTATATGCATGAACATATATATATATGCATGAGGAGGGTGGATCAACTCACTCCCATGGCTTGCCACGTTGATTTCTTGCTTTCTCTCTCTCTAGAGTTTTTGAGTTTCTTCTAATTTCCTTCCTCATTTTTAGATTCTTCATATCAGAATTCTGCATGTTTTAATTTATATGCATGTAATTAGTGGAGTGGTTTTGATCTTCTTCACGCCATGTCACCATTTTCTTCTCTCTCTGTCTCCGACGTTCTCACGGCACACACATGCACATATGCGTGTGTATATATATATATATATCTTTGTTTTAATTACTCTTTTCTCCCCCGAATTTCTTTAAATCTTATTTTTAGTCCAATTCACCCTTTAGGATTTTCTTAATTTGTAATTTCACCCCTAACATTTAATTTTTTATAAATTGAGTGACAATTTAAATCCCAAGTTTAGAATAAATGTTTCTAAATTTACAATTTGACCCAATAACTTTTAATTTGGATTTTAATTAACACAATTTTATCCCGCAATTTTCTAAATGCTTTAAAATGAAATTAAAATGACGTGCGTGCGAAATTGGGGTCTTACACTATGACTCATTCCTAAGATGACATAGTGACAATTGAAATATGTGTGATGATTCATAGAACTTGATTTTATCAAAAAAAAAGTATTAGAGCATACATTTGTTAAGGATATCATCTATATACGTGAACTGGATCTGTTCCATGAGAATTAGAAGGCTAAATTCTCTAGAGCACTCACGAAACAACTAGGGTGTTCAGGGCCAAAATGAACGCAACCATAGAACGAACATTGTCTAAAGACAACTATGTGGTTTCTATTATCTTGGTTTACACCAAAGGTCGAATAGTTAAAGACATCATGTTAAGTGGTTAGCCGAGTAAATTCGATAGATTATCACTAGGGAAGGTTCAAGGCCAAAAGCTATCTAGCCGAATGCAATTGTTCTGTTATTGAGCTCTCTCTCTTGTGTCTACATCACATATGCATGTTTATCCAGTTAGTTTCATTCATGTGGGGGCTTATTAGACAAATATGATTTTAGACTATTTTAAGTCTAGTTATTTTTATGTGATTTAATTATTGGTTGATATATTTTTATATATCAATACATTATTCTTAGTGAGAATATTAACGTGAAATATTAATTTGTCAAAAATCATTAAGATGTGAATGAGAAATTGTCATTCAAAGTAATCCCATGAAGTTGGTTGAAGTATGTAAAATGAGTAATTCCACATTGGTTGATGAAAAACACTTAAACCACTTTTATAATCCATTTTGGATTGTGGATTCGGGTTGGGTCATGAGTCGTGGGTTTGGGTTTGGACTTGAGTTGATCCAAGTAGAAAAAATTCTTTCCAGACTTTTGTTTAAATTGATTTTTGCAATTTTCTAACCAAATGAGACTTGTCTTTTCACATTTATAACTCATTTTTAATAAAGAGTTACAAGTGATTAATTCTTAATGGTTTTAAAGTGTTCTTAGTAGCTTGAAAGTGAGACTTTTGGTGTGTTGGAGTTACTCATTTGTTACTTTATAAATATAGAAGTTTGCATTATCATTTAGGCATGAAAACTTTGGACATCTTGCACTATACTTACATTATAAATATTCTGGATCCTTTGATTTTAAGTGCTAGTATCTGAGGATTATGATCGTTGTATCTTGGGAAGCAAATGCCTAAGTAACCGTAAGCATCTAAGCAGAGACGAATTTTGCTTTAAGAAAATATCGTTAAACGATAACCTCGATCGATATAAATTTTTGGATTTGTTATCGGTAAAGGACTGTAAGTATAACTTTATTTATTTATTACTTTCACGTATTTTACAATCTGGAATATTTATTATTGCATGTATTGGGTTTTTGAATATTTGCTGTGATTATATTCTGAAATATTTGATGTATGTTATATTCAACAGCAAATTTCACTAAGAGTTAAATTTTCTTTTATTTTTATTATTTATGAGTATTATTTCATTATATATATATTTGTGACATATTAGAACTCTTTAATGAAAATAATATTTAATTATATGAATTAAAATTAGTATGTTCACTATTATTTTCAACAAGTCATACTAAGATTTAATGATTATTTTTTAGGACTTGTCTGTGAATTTTCACTTACAAATGGTATATATGTGAGTATTTTATCTTTGAACATGATTAATTATATAACAACCCGATTTCTCAGGGCCGCCACTAGATTTCTCCTATAAAGAATTCTACCCTAAATATTTCACCATTTATAAACAAATTAGTATTACTAATAATTTAGCTCCGATACCACTTTGTAACAACCCGATTTCCCAGGGTCGCCACGCGATTTCTCCCCTTAGAAAATTAGCACTAACACCAAACGATCAATATTTTATTATTCATAAATCCGAGAATTTTTACAATGCGACGGCAACAATTATAATTTATTGATTTAACGAATCAATTTTACAACATTAAATAATCAATAGAATTATTTCAAATTCAAATACAACTATAATTGAAATACAATTATAAATTCAATTATAACTTATTAAAGAATTTCTCATTCAATTATAAATCTAAGAAGCAATGACTTTTCTATTTCAAATACCCTTCAAATTCAAATACAAATTCATATACATACATATACATATATATATATATATATATATATATATATAATACATGTATATTTAATTCTTGTCCATTATTCATAAAGTAATGCGTGTATATTAAGTCAATATACAATTTTTATTTTCGATCCACACTTAAGTATATATATAAATTCCTATCCATTATTCATAAATAAATCCATCAATAATTTATTTAATTGTTCATAAATTTGTGCAATCACCAATTTGAATAATATAATTCTGACAAATTTTACAATCATCAGGCGTTAATTATAATTTATCGAATTATCAAATCGATTTTACAACAGTAAATAACAAATACAACTATTACAAATTAAATACAAATTCAAATAAAAAATTTGTCGCCGTTTCATTCTCACCGGTCCTGTAATCAAAACTGTGGAGAGGTTGTGAGCTAACGCTATTTTAACCCCTCTAATACATATATCTAATTAACACAACATATAAACACATAGACATGTATCACACGAAATTTTCACATGACCATAATTATTTTATGCGAACTAACAATTATAATTCACCAACAATAATAATATAAATTACACAATACAAATATTAAATACATATATTAAAAGAGTTAGAAATTCTACCTTGAATCCGAAGTCAGAATCCGAACCGAAGGCGTATAGATTTTTTTTTAATCGTCCCATACTATTCTCGCAAAAAACTTCCAGATATATATATATCCCCCCCAAAACCATTCATTGATCCAACCACTTTTCCTTAACTTAGATGTGTTCTTTATAAATATGTATATAGAGTTAGAATTTCCTCCTATCTTTCTCGGCTGATCCCCCCATATAATCATCTATGCTTTAATATATGAGGTATATACCAGGAGGTCCCTTTTTACTATTTCATGAACCAATCAAGCCCACATATTTTTTTTGTACCAACAACTCCTTTTAACATTTTCTTTACTATACGACAGGGATTTCGATCCTCGCGTATTAACTACTCGCAAATATACGAGGTCAAAATTTTAGTATAATGTGATCATTAAGATCAGGTATCGTATCCACAGGGATTGGTGTTCGTTTATTATCAAGTACCGTAATTGTCATGACCTAACTTTATCTGGGCGACCAAAAATATAAATAATTAATTAATATTAATACTAATATATCCTAATTTATCTATACTAATATACTAATATGTTTTAGGGAAAAGAATTGTTTAGGGATTAACTTGGTTTACAAATATGCGTTCGATCTCGATTGACTTACGTTTACAGTGTTCAACCTATTTGATAATCTCAGTATCTAAAACTCCTCTACCACTTCTCTCGAGTGTAAGACGGGGGATATAACGCAACTTCGTGTCAACGAAGAAGTCTCCCTCAATGTCTTAACGACCCTAGGTCGCGTGAGTCTCACCCCAACGTCATTGATTGCACACAATCCAACTCCCGACCGAGTTATTGGATTGTCGTGTCATGTTTACCCTATCAACAATCTTAATTCTAAAATTCTACCGCCACCTCTCCCGAGTGTAAGATGGGGGAATACATGACTTCGAGTCAACGGAGAAGTCCCCCTCAACGTCTTAACGACCCTAGGTCACGTGAGTTTTGCCCCAACGTCATCGATTGGCGTTGTGTTTACCTTAGTCTGAATCTAGGGTTTGTCAAACCCCGTATTCTCCGAATATCATTCTAAGCAAAATAAACATAACAATACAATAAATAAAATCAAACATGGTAGAACAATCACAAAAGAAACACCGAAATCATACGAATCACATATTTATAAATATTATCGTTAATCCCTATACAATCCACATTTAACCTATGACCATAGCCGTACTTACATGAAAGAACGAGCTAAACATGCTCACATATTCCTAAGTTAAAGAAATAAGAGAAGAAATCGAAGAACTTAGCCTCATCCGAAGATTTGTCGCTAAGAACATTCAACGATCGCTTCACCATCTTCCTCCACCTTGGGATATGAGTTATCCCTCTAAAACTCTTCTGCCTTACCCTTAGATATATTCTAAGGGGCTCAAAAATGCCGAGAGAGACCGAAAATGAAGGAGGAAGAGAGCTTAAATAGGAAAAATATCTAAAAAATATCTAATAAATATCTTAGGTCTGTGCAGAGGTCACTGCCTAGGCGGTGGGATTCACCGATGTCGGTTGGTTGATCGTTGCAGCGGTGAAGACAATGGTAGATTCAGGACCATTCTGTTCTTTCATCACCTAGGTGGTGAAGTCACTGCCTAGGCGATAGGATGTCAGTAACAATTTGGTCCATTCTCTGCATTTTCATTGCCTAGGCGGTGGGCTGGTTTTCAGAATTTTGCCCTCGTGCTTGTTTTTCCACCGTTCTTGGTTCGATCTGATCGTTTACGCTCCAGTTTTATACCCTTTCACTCCACACACCTGATTTATACAAAAAGAATAAAAACTAATTAAAACGTAATAACATAAACTATAAAAATACTCTAAAACTAACAAAATTGGTTTGGAAATATGTAGGTAGATCACACCTATCATTTACCAAAATACCCCTCATCTAATTTTCAACCCCTAATTCTTTCCTAGCTTCAAAACATCCCCACCCCACCGTCACTATTCCCCAGCCGTTGCCGGTCGATTTTGCCGTCGTTGTTCGTCCTTCTCAGTTGCTTTCGTCGTCGTTGTTATCGTCTCCGTCCCAATCGCTGGTCGCCGTTCGACTTCACCATTTACCGCAACTGTCCATGGTCTGATCGGACTTCCCCTGGCCATTTTTCTTACCAGTCGTCCTTCTCATTTCTCCGTCTTCATTTGTCTTCGCCATCCGCTGTCGCCGATCGTCCTTCTCCGTCGCCTTCGTCGTTCGACCTTCACCGTTTATCATAAATAAGCCGTCGAAGCTCCACAGCCGCAAGAAAGAAGAAGGTCCCCCGATTACATGAGGCTAGGGTTCCAATTTAGTACATTAATTACATTTTTTATCCCCTTATTTTATTTTAGATTCAAAATTTACTCTTTTTTTTTAACTTTCCTCCCTAAACCTTCATAACTATTTATGTATGTTTTAGGGTTTTTCGAAAATCGTTTTATTAGAAATTTCAATGATTGAACCCCATCTCCATTGGTTTAGTTTGTGTTGAATGTAACACTTCCAAAATTGCCAACAATTCAAAATTCAAATGCATGTTGAATGTAACACTGTCTGATCTTATCACATATTCAAAAATAGATATATCTATTGAATGTAACATTGTTTGTGTGTTGAATGTAACACCGCCTAATATTCTAAAAAATTAATTTTTTTAGAAAATTCAACAATTAAACCCAATTGTTTTAGTGTGTGTTGAATGTAACACTTCTAAAATTGTCAAAATTCAAATTGCAAAGTGTCTGATTGAAAAATGTTATACTTATAAAATGTTGAATGCTACACTTCTAAAATGTAACACTGTCTGATTGAATCAATTTGCCAAATACTCGAAACATTATGTGTTTTGATTGCAAAAAGTGCGGCGGCAATGCCGAAGCGGTCACACATGAACCTGTGGATTTGATCTGGCACACACACTAATCACAACGTTTCAACAAAATATGAACAATGTAGCATGCAATTTTGTTTCACACAATTTAACAATCCATATAAACTAAGTTATCACCAAAAATCAAACCAAAATCCCAAAGTAATAAAGAAAATTGCGAAAATGGGGTTGAAAATTGATTTGAGGTGGATGATTTGGGGTGAAAATCACAAATTTTGTAATATGGAATGATGATTTTTGAGTATTGGAACGGTTTGGAAGTGAGGTTTTAGAGAGAATGTGGAGGTTTTGGGGGAAGGAGCCTTGCGATTTTCAATTTTTGAACGAACGGGGGTTGTTTTAACTGCAGAAGGTCCACCGCTTAGGCGGTGGATTCACTGCTTAGGCAATGGAGCCCCTTTCTTTTAAAAGAAACCTTTCTGACGAAATTTCGCCTAGGCGGTGATTTTTTCGCCTAAGCGAAGTTACACCAGTGTGAAAACTCAGCCAACTGCACTATTTTCGCCTAGGCGGTGGTTTCTCCGCCTAGGTGGTGGAGCGTGTTTTGAAAATTTGTTGCATCCTGTATTTTTACCGCCTAAGCGGTGGTTCACCGCTTAGGCTGTGGGCCGTTTTTGCTGAAAAACACACAACCTGTATTTTTACCGCCTAAGCGGTAGGCCTGTAGCTCCTACTTTCATGTTTTTCTCAAATTTTCAAAATACAACTCCACCCCGTACGTTTCCATTTTGCTTGTTCAACATGTTTAAACTTAGAACACTTCCCCAAGCGTCCACACTCCTAAATTCACTTCCGAACACGTTCCGAAGCCATGCCGACTTCCAAAAAGAATAAATAATAGAATAAATAGTAACAAAAATTGGGTAATTTGATACCCTGAGTTTCATTTCAAAAACAAAATATAGCGCTTGAGTTACCGTCCCCAGCTAGACTTTCGTGTTGCTAAGTATTTTTCACCAAAATTCCCCATAGACAAGGAATTTGGGCTCAAATGCTCAGTTGGATCAAGATAATGGCTTGAAATCGGGTTCTCATGTCAGTCCTTGTCATTTGCAATAAGCTCAATCTCGGGATTGATAATTAAGAATTCCAATCTTCTTCATCGTTTCTCGCACGGCTTAATCACACTAACACAATAAAACAAAAATTAAAATTAAAAACAAAACAAAATAAATGTCAGGATTAACAATTGACCACTTAGTCGCAATATCAACTTAAAATTCACACTAATCCCCGGCAACGGCGCCAAAAACTTGGTACGTTGACGAGACTAGAATACGATACATTTGCTTCTCTAAAACTTAAGTCATGAGCCGTTACCGTGTATTTTGGCAATATTCAATAAAATTCACACTAATCCCCGGCAACGACGCCAAAAACTTGGTAGGGCGTGAAATACGCCGCTACTTACTCTCGCAAGTATACGAGGTCTAAGTTTTAATATAGTGGATCTTGAAGATCGGATATCGTTCCCACAGATAAAAGTGTGAATAATTGAATACCGCAATTTACGTAGTCTCATATTATCCTGACGATGAAAGAAATGATTTAAACATTAAACTAAGCTAAACTACAATTAGTGGGTTAATATTAACTAAGTTGATTAATTAGGGATTGATTTCGTTCACTTAATACATGTTTGATTTCGTTTAGTTAATATTAACGGAGTTTAGGTATCTGATAATCTCGGTTCGTAAACTCCTCCGCCACCTCTTCCGAGTGTAAGACGAGGGAATACGCGACTTCGTGTCGACAAAGAGGTCACCCTCAATGTCTTAAAGACTCTAGGCCTCGTGAGTCTTGACCCAACGTCATCGATTGCATACTAACTAACGCCCTCCCAGGTCGTTAAGTCGTAACGATGTGTTTACCCTAGTCCGAATCTAGGGTTACCTCTCCCGAGTGTCAAACCCTAGATTCTCAGATCCAACCCTAATACCTTAACAAGCATACTAAGATCGTCATCAAATGATAAACACAATTGGACTTAAAAGCAACAACTGTTAAAGAAACATTTATTAAACCAAACAGGTATTTACACAACGACATCTTTCCCTAACTAATCTTTAATTAAACTAACATGTTCTTAGCCAATACAACATTAAATCAAGAGGAGATCATCAATATCAACAAAAAAACATTAAGTACAAAGATGGAAACAAGGGAAGAAAAATCAAATCTAAAAGTGGAGTAGTCCACTTTCGCCAAAGAACAATCCTCCCGAGCTTCCTCTTCTTCATTGATGAACTTCCTCTTTTAGCTCTTCAAGGATTGGCCAAGAACACTTCCTAAAACTAATCTAATCTACTTCCTAAATTATCTAAACCTAACTAAGGTGGAAGGAGCTCTCCAAATCTCAACTGGTGCTCTCTCTCACGTCTTAGGGTTCTAGGGGCCTCTTTGGCAATTGGGGGAGAAAAGGGTTTAATAGGCAAAGTTTGGAAAATATCTTCAAAATATCTAAAAATAGATATTTCTGCGCAGAATGTCACCGCCTAAGCGGTGGTTCACCGCTTAGGCGGTGGCTTAAGTCGGTTAAGCTTCTGTCGGATCTTCGCCTAGGCAGTGGTTTCTCCGCCTAGGCGGTGGCTGCTAGCACAACATTCTGACGATTTCTCGCCTAGGCGGTGGTTCAGCAATTCAGCACTCCAACATTCTGCCTCTTGTCCGCCTAGGCGGTGGTCTTCATTCACCAAAACCCTATTTTTCACATTTTGTTTACCATTTTCACTTGTTTATCGCCATTTAACGTCCCTTCACCTATTTTACACTAAAACAAACTAAAACGCAATTAAATATAATTAATACGCTTGAAAACTAACAAATTCGGTTTTGAAATAGATAGGTTTTTCACACCTATCAACCGATTACAACAGTAAATAATAATTACAATTTTTATAAATAGAAATTCAACTTTCGACGCCGATTCGTCCTTACCGACCCTGCAATCAAAACTGTGGGGTTGTGAGTCAACGCTCAGTAGAACTCCAACCCCTCTAATACGTGCATTTAATTAATACGACACATAAAACATATTGGCATGTTTTTCACATAATTTTCACATCGTCCAAATTATTTCATATAATTCCACAGGTAAAATTCCACAACATTTTACCATAAATCACACAGTGAGAAAATTAAATACATATATTAAAGAGTTCGAAATTCTACCTGTTCGGAATCTTCCGCCGGCTGCGAGATGGGTTTTTGGTTTTTATTTGGGTTGTTTGTGTATATTTTTTTTTCTTTCCCCCCCCCCTCTTTTTGTTCCTGTTTTCCGTTCCTTTGGTTCTCATCGCCGACGACGAGTCTCACTGCCGACATTCTCTCTCTTACTAACTCTCACTCTGGCGATCACTGCACCTACACCGCCAGCACTGGACAGCGCGCACACACATCGTCAACGAACGGACAACACACACCTACCCACGAAATCGATAACACACACAACCCACACCGCCATAGGAACACACACACGCCGATCAACAAAACACACATAAACTCACCTACACTGTCACAGCCGGCCGACCACCCTCACACACAGACACACAGCAAAACGCAACCGACAGAACACACACACACCCCACTCTGTCGCAACTGGCCGACAACCGACGGCCAACCACCCACCGGCGACACCCCCACGATGACAGAACACCACACGCTATCGAACGAACAACTGGAAACACACACATACATGCCGACCCACACTGTCGGACAAGACGGAAACGCCACACCTTCGATCACACCCACACGTTTTGATCAAACCCACACACACAATTATCGACACCCACACACACCGATCACTCCCACCGGATGAGCAGAACACCGCCGGCAACCCACACGATTGGCGATGGAACAACCCACAACCGACTTCTTTCTCTCTCTCTCTCTTCCATTTTCTTCCTCTCTTTTGGTTCAAGATAGTGTGCATGGGTGTATATATATGTGTACGTGGGAAATGCCACTTGTCCCTCTCTCCCTTTGTTTGATCTTTATTATATATATATATATATATATATATATATATATATATATATATATATATATATATATATAAATTAACGATTTCCTTCATGGGGAAGGAAATGATAAAACATTTTCATTAAAATTACACTAATTCCCCCTCAATTGTTTTTAAGTTATTAGTTAAACCCAAAATCTAAAATTAATATTTTAAAAAATCCAAATTGACCCCTAAACTTTTAAATTAAATAATAAATGACATAATCTACCTCCTTATTTTCTAAATGTTCTGAAATGCAGCTTAAATTGTGCGTATACAAAATTAGGGTCTTACAACCCTTCCCCCGTAAAAGAAATTTCGTTCTGAAATTTTCGTTCAAAACAATAGTACTTTAGAATAGCACCACATGATCATGTTAGTCACACTTGATTCTAGAACAATTGTTCTCTATGTAGGGTCTCATAACCAAAAATCACCCATAATTCTTAACCGTCAAAACCATTAGAACAGTCAAACCACTTCCGTACATAGCAACATTTTCATTCGCAGTGGCCCACATTATATTCAATAAGCGACAAATAGGATGCACTTTGGTCGGTAACACCTAGCACAGACAACCAACTGTCAAAGAATCTTATGTTCCTAAATGTTTCCGCGGCACTACTCTGATAAAAATCACAATAAATAACAATATAATTTTAACACATCATGGTAGTCTCACTGGATTGGGTCTATCTCATTTTCAATAGGTCTACGATCTCAATAATTTTCTCACTTGGCATGACTTTTCAAGTCCACATCCATATCCTATGACCAGCATTTATCCATTTCATCCAATATTTAAACCATGTTCGCAACCAATATCATAAGCAACAGATAACCCAAACTCCTCGTGGACTGGCCCGTGAGACAAAAAATCATCAATCCCAATATCCACATCAAAATTTCAATAATCTTGTAAACGTTTTATAAATACTACCACAATCCAACTTCATATAATAAAATTTTCTTTCGCAATGCGTCAGAACACATAAATACAATTCAAATCACATAATTATGTCACAATCACGTAAATACGTGTCAAACTATAAAAATCAAATATGCCTCAAATAAGTAAATAGGTCTCAAAACCTCTAAGTATTTCTCAATTATGTAGATACATTTCAAACACATAAATACATTCCAACCACATAAATATATCCAGAATCACATAGCTATTTGGAAATATGTAAATCCGTTGTAACTACTTAAATACATCTCAACTATGAAAATTCGATATGTCACAAAGGGTTAATAGTCACTGTAATATATATATATATATATATATATATATAAGTATTATATAAAACTCCAATAAATTTCTAAAATACCCATCCAACTCAAGAATAGTTCAAATTATCATTTCTGTATGAACTCTCAATAGTCTCCCAACGACCCCACATACCGGCTTCATCTAATGCTAATAGTGGACCAATATCTATATGAGTTATTTTTATCGGTGTACTGTCTTCATAGTATAAAAGTATTTTATAGATCAAGTATTTTTATCCAAATCCATTTTCTGATAAAATGTAGCCACACTGAGCCGTATCCAGATCTCAACAAAATATAACTGACACACTGTCAATATCAAAGTCTCAACAAAATATTTTCAACATAAAATCGGATTTAAATCAACTAATCAACTCACGTGTATAAAATAACATACTTCCTTACCAGCCATAGGATCGTTTATCTCATGATCGAGAGTTACGACGGTACTATAACCTGTACGACTATACCATCTAAAGCGACTATCAGTGTCAGAGCCATTTATTATCCCCAATGGTAGGGATACCTCCCGCAAGATTTGCACTCCTGACGGGTCAATCAAACAACATGTCAGACTAATCTTCCGGACAGGTCATAAAAATCAACCACCTGCAGGACTACCCTCCTGACATGTCATAATGTAATCAACCACCTACATGACTAATCCTCCTAACAGGTCATAATATCATCAACCACCTACAGGACATGCCCTCCTGACGGAATCAAAACTATGGCATAGTCGGACAAAAAATCAATTCCCACATTTAAAATCTACTTAATCCACATAAGTCATAAAATCATCCATTTTAACAAACACATTTTCCACAATTTATATGAAAATATAATTTTGTAAATTTACATAGAAGACAGTGCACATGTTACCTTCATAATATAAAAAGAATTTATAGATCAAGTATGTTTTTATCAAACACCACTTTTCGAAATATAATATAATATATAACTGCATACCGTGTTGAAAATCCAGTTCCACTGCTACCAATAAAATGAAATAATATATTTAACACCCTATCCAAATATTTTAAGTCAACCATTTCAAACATTTTAAATCCACCAATCCAACCATCTCGTCATATAATAAAATACCGCACATCATTCTCCTACTAGCCATAGGATCATTTAACCTCATGATCGGGAGTTACGACAGTATCGTGACTTGTACAACTGTGTCATCTAATGTGACCAACAGTGTCAATGCCATTATATATCCCTAATGGTAGGGGCAGCCACCTACAGGATTTGCACTTCTGACAAGTCAACATATATCAACAACATAATCAATCACCTGCAGGACTTGCCCTCCTGACAGGTCACAACATATCGTCCTACAGGACATGCCCTCCTAACGGGATCAATATCATCCCGCAGGACATGCTCTCCTGACGGAATCACACTATGGCAAAGCAGGATAATAAAATCATTTTCCACCTTTAAAAGTTTACTTGATCCATAAATCATCGTAAAACTGTCCATTTCATCAACCCCTTTTTTTTCCATACTTTAATACGAAAATATATTTTCATGATTTATATAGAAGATAGTACACATCTTTAAATTAATATATTCAATTGAGCGACAATTCCAATGGCCCACGGCTAACACGGCACTCACTAAGACTTATTTAACTTATTATTGATAAGTTACATTAATCAACCACCCTCTAAGATGTTAATATGTTCAAATTAAAACGGTAGGGACCAAAGTGAAATAATGGTAATAACACATTGGTGCAAAGTATCCAACCACCCGAAAACATAACGGAGACGTCAATGCCTATATATATTATTAACCCCACCACCAGTTATTCATATTTTTATTCACAACCACATATAGGAATTCATTCACTATCACATATTAATACTAAATAAAATGTCCAATATTTCGTTTATAAGATTCCGAGAATTTATCACTTAATTGAATAAATTTTATAACAACAATGGTTTATACAATTATCACAAAGGATAACTTACTATCAAGTCCCAATTTGTCAAGTCAATTTTAATACTAATAATTTAACATGATCAAATTGAAACTATAGGGATCAACCTGTGCAATTTAGCTAACAAAAATATAAATCAAATGCCACCTAAAATGTTAATAAATTTAAATCGAAACTGTAGGGATCAAAATGTGCAATTTAGCAAACCAAAAAGGTCCACATAAACAATCTCCCATAATTTAGGGGCCAAAATAGAATTTTTCAAACTGTAAACAAAAATGGAAACACTAACAGTAACATGTACCCAAATGGAGTTGTTTACGTAATAAATATTTTTAAAAAAAAATTACTGAAAGAGTATTGATTTCAACTTATTTACGAGAGTGATTCATTTCGGCGTTCGGAACGCCGGGATTAGATCCTGGCGTTCCGAACGTCGAAATTGTTGTCATATTTTTTTATTTTTTATTTTTGATCCCGGCCTTGTAAAGGCCAAGATCAAAAAAAAAATTAAAATTTTTTTATCCCAGCCCTGTGAAGGCCGGGATAACACAAAAAAATAATTATATATTTTTTTTTTTTTGGTTATATTTTGGCCCAATAAATTTTTAAAATTTTCAGCAATTTTGAGTTGATTAACGGTGGTCTATCGATATTTTAAATAAATCTAATTTTTTTGTGTATAAATTACGTTCAAAACACTACATAATACTTTTTACAACACTAAAAACGGACAAGTGAATGAATTTTAAAAAATCGTCAAAGTTGACCAGATGAACTGTTTCGATAACGGCAGAATTTTTTTGGGCAATTTAGAATTAACAAAAGATTGCATGTCCATAATAGAAATGAAACAATTTTTTTGTATATAAACTATGTTGATAACACTACATAACAAAACTTAGAATACTAAAAACGGACAAGTTGATAAATTTTAAAAAATCGCCAAAGTTGACTAGACGAGCTGTTTCGATAACGTCGAAAAAAAATTTAGCAATTTAAAATTAACAAAATATTGCATGTCTGTAACAGAAGTGAACCAATTTTTTTGTATATAAACTATGTTGATAACATTACATAACAAAACTTAGAACACTAAAAACGGACAAGTGGATGAATTTTAAATAATCGTCAAAGTTGACCAGACGAGTTGTTTCGATGACGACGCAGTTTTTTTGAAAATTTTGAGTTAACAAAAAATAGTCGTCTATCCGTAACAGAAATGAACCTGATTTTTTTGTATATAAACTACATTCATAACGCTAAATAATAAAATCGAGAACACAAAAAACGAGAATACCTAAAATCAAAAAAAAAAATCGGCCCAAACGGACCACCGAGCACAAAATTATATTCATCCAAACTTTTTCTATTATTTTACATAAGTTTTCTCTTCTCTCAACACCATATTTTCCCTTATCCATTTTTGGTGTTCTCGATTTTATTATTTAACGTTATGAACATAGTTTGTATACAAAAAAATCAGGTTCATTTCTGTTACGGATAGATGACCATTTTTTGTTAACTCAAAGTTTTCAAAAAAATTGCATCGTTATCAAAACAACTCGTCTGGTCAACTTTGACGATTATTTAAAATTCATACACTTATCCGTTTTTAGTGTTCTAAGTTTTTTTATGTAGTGTTATCAACATAATTTATATACAAAAAAATTGGTTCATTTCTGTTACGGACATGCAATTTTTTGTTAATTCTAAATTGACGAAAAAAATTCCACCGTTATCGAAACAACTCGTCTGATCAACTTTGACGATTTTTTAAAATTCATCCACTTATCCCTTTTTAGTGTTATAAAAAGTATTATAGAGTGTTTTGAACGTAATTTATACACACAAAAAAATAGATTTATTTAAAATATTAATAAACCACCATTAATCAACGCAAAGTTGTCAAAAAATTTAAAAATTTATTGGGCCAAAACATTTTTTTTTTGTGTGTGTGATCCCGGCCTTCACAAGGCCGGGATCAAAAAAATTAAAAAAAAATATAACAACAATTTCGGCGTTTGGAATGCCGGGATCTAATCCCAATGTTTCAAATGCCAAAATGCATCACTCCTGTAAATAAGTTGAAATTAATACTCTTTCAGTGAAAAAAAAAATTTAATATTTATTACGTAAACAACTCTACCCAAATGCCATTCATTCAAAAAAAAAAAATTCATTTAATTAACCAACGCCACTTTTTTCTTGTTTTTTTTTTCAGCAATTTTCGTTTTCATTTTTTTATTTTTATTTTTTTTGTTTCATTTTTTTTTTCCTGCACAATAGTATAATAAACTAAAATTATTATTTTTACATATTAAACAATTTATTATAAATAATGGGTACTATAACCCAGTCTCAAAGCGATCACAAACCCGATCTGATACCACCTGTAGGAACTCGATTTCCCAGGGCCGCTACTACGGTTTCTCCTATAGAAAATTCTACCCAAATATTCCACCATTTATAAATAAATTACATTTTCAATTATTCCTGCTCCGATACTACCTACAACGTCCCGGTTTCCCAGGGCCGTCACGCGGTCTTCTCTTGGAAAAATTAATACTAAAACCGATCGACCGAATTTAAATTCTATAAAATCCAATAAATTTTAAAATATGTCGGCGACAAGTAATTAATAATTTATTTTAAAAAATATTTTAATTTACAATTCGGCAGCGATAATTATAATTATCGAATTTTTCAATTATCGATTTATTGATTCGATTCTACAACGGAGAATAATAAATACAATTATTATCATTTTTAAATAAAAATTCCACTACAATTTTGTTTATCGACAACGATAATTTTTCTAAATAATCCATATTTTAAAAATCTAATAATTTTTTTTTACAATGCGACGGTGTTAATTATAATAGTCGATTTCACTGATTACAACAGTAAATAATAATTACAATTTTTATAAATAGAAATTCAACTCCCGGCGCCGATTCATCCTCACCGGTCTTGCAATAAAAATTGTGGGGTTGTGAGTCAACGCTCAGTAGAACTCCAACTCTCTAATACGTGCATTTAATTAATACGACACGTAAAACACATTTACATGGTTTTCACATAATTTTCACATCGTCCAAATTATTTCATATAATTCAACAAGTAAAATTCCACAACAATTTATCATAAATCACACAGTGAGAAAATTAAATACATATATTAAAGAGTTCGGAATTCTACCGGTTCCGAATCGTCTGCTGGCCGCAAGATGGGTTTTTGGTTTTTATTTGGGTGGTTTGTATATATATATTTTTTTCCCTTCAACCCCCCCCCCCCCCCCCCCTTTTGTTCCTGTTTTCCGTTCCTTTGGTTCTCGCCGCCGACGTTCCCTCTCTCACTAACTCTCACTCTCACTCCGGCGATCACTGCACCCACACCGCCGGCACTGGACAGCGCACACACACACCGACGATCCACACACACACATCATCAACGAACGGACAACACACACCTACCCACGAAATCGACGACACACACAACCCACACCGCCGGAGGAACACACAACCCACACGCCGATCAACAGAATACACACAAACTCACCTACCTAGTCACAGCTGGCCGACCACCCTCACACACAGACACACAGCCAAACGCAACCGACAGAACACACACACACACCACTCCGTCGCAGCTGGCCGACAACCGACGGCTAACCACCCGTCGGCGACACCCCCACGACGACAGAACACCACAGGCCTTCGAACAAAAAATCGAAAACATACACATACACGCCGACCCATACTGCCGAACCGGACGGCGACGCCACACCTCCGATCACACCCACACGTTTTGATCAAACCCACACACACAACGATCGACACCAACACTCGCCGATCACTCCCACCGGATGAGCAGAACACCGCCAGCAACCCATACAATCGGCAACGGAACAGCCCACACCGCCGACCGAAAACCCACAACCGACTTCTCTCTCTCTCCCTCACTTCCGTTTTCTTCCTCTCTCTTGGTTCGAGATAGTGTGCATGGGTGTATGTATATGTGTACGTGAGAAATGCCACTTGTCTCTCTCTCCTTTTGTTTGATCTTTAATATATATATATATATATATATATATATATATATATATATATATATATATATATATATATATATAATAAATCAGGAGGGTGTTGGTTGACTAAGATATTTTAAAAATTGGGATTAACTTAAAATAGATCTACGGGTGAGAATATTACACATATAGAGGGTAGCTAAAGTCGTGATTTTCAAATCAAAGGGTCAAGTTTTCGATCCTCCAATCTCACGTTTTTTGTGTTTTTACCCCTTTTTTGGCTCCAAATTAGTTACAGATCCAGCCTAAAAAATACGATCCAGCCATTTCATCACAGCAATCTAGCCCCTTCATCCACGATTGTCGGTATCACCGCCAAGCCGTCATGGCTGCTTCATTCGCCGGACATCTCCACGCACCGGCTCTCTTTGTCTTTGTTCCATCGCTGCTCCATTCACCTCACACGTCGTCCACGCCGTGCCACCATCCATCGTGCCTCACCATCCTCAACGGTGAGTTGATTCGATCTGTTGTTCGTTCGGCGTTAGGGTTTAGGGTTCAAGATCGTCTAGATTTGATTGTTCATGATCTTGTAATCTCGCTCTATCTCTGTTGGCGATTGCGTATGGCCGGATTTGATTTTTATTTTGCCATTGGCTTTGATTTGCCTATAACTTAGGGGAAATTCATGAAGAGGATAACAACTTCAATTATGTTGTGAAAATCCAGCCCCTTCATCCACGATCGTCGATGTCGCCGCACACCACCAAGCCGTCATTGTTGTTCCATTTACCTCACACGTCGTCAACGCCGTGCCACCATCCATCGTGCCTCACCATCCTCAATGGTGAGTTGATTTGATTTATTGTTCGTTTGGCGTTAGGGTTTAGGGTTCAAGATCGTCCGGATTTGACTGTTCATGATCCTGTAATCTCGCTCTATCTCTGCTGGCAATCGCGTATGGCCGGATTTGATTTTTATTTTGCCATTGGCTTTGATTTGCCTATAACTTAAGGGAAATTCATGAAGAGGATAACAACTTCGATTATGTTGTGAAAATCCTTTTATATTGTATTGTCTGAAGGGTTTCTTCCAGCAGAGGAAGCCACCGGCGGCATCACCTACTCCATGGTTCTCTAGATTTCCAAGGTATGTTCCCTTCCTCAATCCTAATCCTAATCTTCCATTTCGTAATCCTAATTCTAGGGTTTCGGTGTCGGTTTTGTGACTCAATTGCATCAATCAAGCTTCAATCCACCCAGGCAATTTCAGGTATAAATTTTTGTTTTTTCTTATTCTTAAATTGCTTTTGTATTACACTCCATAAATAAAAATCTATTCAGATTTATTGATATTTTCTATTTTTGTATGAAGATTTATTGTGAGGACAATGGATTCTCTATCGTGTTTACCGATGATGGTACGTGTACTTGATCCTGAAAGTTTAGCTTTGTTTTTTTCAAGAAAATTGTAGCGTATCATGATATTTGGGATTTGAACTTACAAATTCGAGGTTTAGGTTTTGAAAACACAATACGTCTACTGCTACAATTTCCCACTTTCCACTGTAATTTTCTTTCCCTATATCATTGTATGCTTAAGGTTCCAAATTTATATTTGATTTTTTTTTTTTTTTGTATTCTCTTTAAATTCATTCCGATTGTGCATTTAGGGTTCAAGAAATTGATTGCATATTAATTGTTATTTTTTATTTTTTTTGTACAATAATTGAGTTTTGTCCAAATTTCTTGATGGATTATTCTTTAAGGTCCGTTTCTGTTCAATAATTGGAGTATAAAACCAATTGATAATTAGTTATTTTATTTGCCTTGATATTTATTTTTTATAGATGATATTTTTTAACAGATACTCCAATTCATAGAAATGTTTTTAAGGTATCCCTTCTTTGGACCTCTATATTCGTTTTATATTATTAATCCTCAAATCCAAAATTTCAATAAGAAGTTTTCATGATATATTAATCGATACATAGAGAAGGATTCAAATGAAGTGGCGGTTATGCCTTCTCAATCTCCATCCACTTTAGGTATAAGATATGATATTATTGTTGGTTTTTGGTATTTTTTTAATAAGAATAGACCAGTAAGAAATTAAGATTAATTTGCGTTTGGTTGTAGGTTTACCTAACAAGAAGCCGATGTCGCGTGCATTTTTTGAGGCTAAGTTTTCAAAGGAAAACGAAGAAGGAAGCAAAAGCTCAAGAAGAAAAATGATGTGATTTCTTCTTGCCATTCTCAGATCTATGGTCAAACATCCAAAAAAAAATTGATTGATTATGCCATTATGGAAATATTGTCATTTTAAAATTCTTTTTTTTTTTTTTTTTTTTTTCAAATGTGTTATATTTGATTTGAAACATGGAGAATATAATAATATATAGATGTGTTTTTTTCATTTTGTTTTTAGTGATTCCCCTCAATGCGTATGAAGGTATAGTATTTTCAATTGGCATGGGGTTGATTATGCTTTGCCTAGAAGCATAGTAGAACGCTTCCTTTTCTCTTATTTTGAGTTTTGGTTACTGATATAACCAATTAATTTTAATCAAGTAATTTTAGGTTTAATTAATTCTATGTTTGGCCCACCAATTTACATAATTAAGATTTATTTTAAGTGAAAATAGTTTCCACCGCCCATCAACGTCATCCACTAAAAAACATTTAAAAGTTATATAAATAGAAAATTGATTTATTATAGGTGTTAACGTTAATTATGTGTGTTATAAATTTACAATACAAATTTAGAATTGTATATCAACGAATTATATCCGTGCCTTTAGGCACGAGATATAACTAGTATATATATTCATGGAGAAAGAAGTGATAAAACATTTTAATTAAAATTACACTAATCCCCCTCAATTTTTTTAAATTTTTAGTTAAACCTAAAATCTAAAATTAATATTTTAAAAATTATAAATTGACCCCTAAACTTTTAAATTAAATAATAAATGACACAATCTACCCCTTATTTTCTAAATGTTCTGAAATGCAGTTTAAATTGTGCATATACAAAAATTAGGGTCTTACAGATTTTGTCAATATATTCCAAAACAATATGTGTGTTGAATGTAACATATGTGCGTGTTGAATGTAACAACAGTTCGTGTTAAATATAACACTCAATTTACACATCGGGGAAAAGGGAGTAAAAGATTAAAATCATAGCTTCACGAAAAATACTAGGGCTTCGGCGGCCAATTATTGAAGACAAAACAAAATTTCATACTCAAAACTGATAAACTCAACAATCGACGACAACAAACATAAGAATCAAGAAACGAAAAAATGAGAAACGCTCGAATTGAATCGAAGCTAAACAGAAATCAACAAGAAAAATCGACAGAAGAAGAACAAAATTTCACTTGGAAAATGGATGTCAAATCGTGGACCCTAAACCAAATTGATTGCATATACAATACTTCCAACCACATAGTTGTTACCAATAGAAAGCTTAATCCACTGATTGCATATACAATACTTCTGATCACATAGTTGTTACCAAACTTTCGACTTCTCCAAAATAGCTATTGAACATCAAAGACAAAATCATGCAGTTCTTGAAACTTTTAGCTAATCGAATCTCCTCCGAGGCAAAAGTAAGGAAAATCAATGAGAAAAATGGACAAATGAAGAACAGAATTTCACTTGGAAAATGGATTTCAAATCACGGATATAAACCAAATTGACTGCATATACAATACTTCCGATCACATAGTTGTTACCAATAGAAAGCTTAATCCACATATCATCAATAAAGGGGGGAAAAAACAGTAAATCTACGATTAGCACTTCAATTAAAGGCAAACAAAAATACATTCTCAAACCTGATAATCAACTGAAGAACCAACAATAAGAAAGTGTCGATTCAACTGAAGAACTAAACTGAAATCAAGAATCAAAAAACGAAAATCCATCGAATTGAATCGAAGCTAAGAATTTTTCAGTAGATCGTTGATGAAGGAAACCAAAAATCATCGTTGATGGAGGAGATCTAACTGAAATAATTTCATCAATGATTTCATCCCTAAAACCCTAAATCGATTTTTGCAAATGAAATCGAAATCGAAATCAACAAAATCGAAATCGAAAATCAGCGGTAAATAATTTCATCAATGATTTCATCCCTAAACCCTAAATTGATTTCTGCAAATGAAATCAAAATCGAAATCGAAAATTACCGGTAAATCGGGGAAGAAAATTGGTCAGATGAGGAAAATCCAAGTTCTCGTCATGATCGGCGCCAGTGCTTGAGCTCTGCACCTGATCAAAGCACACCTATTTGTCTCGCCGAGCATCAAACGAGTCGTGGATCTGGAACCGAAAGATCCAAAAGTCTAGGGTATTGCCGGCGACGAATTTCGGAGGACGCGTTGTTGAAGGCGGCAGAGCTAAAGGAAGGAGCGCACTTGGATCTGGTGAGAAGCTTTGAGCGCTCAATGAAGGAGTGAGACGATGAGGTGATACGGAGGGGAAAGGTGTACGTTGACGGTAAGGCGGGAGCATGGAGGCAGGGGAATTGGTGGGGGATGGAAGAGAGAGAGAGTTTGGAAGACAGGGTAAGGTTAAAATGAATAGGGGCAAATTGGTAATCATCTACGATTTTTTAAAAATTGGACTAATCTGTTTAAAAATTGATTAGCATGGAAATTTTTAGTTTAATTTTAACTAATTAATATTTATTGGTACATGGAAAATTAAACAATATTTAATAATAATTTATCCTTAATATATATGTGTTCATGCATACACGTGTTAATCTCAATTACCTATATACATATTTTGGTTTAATGTGGTTTCCTTTCTTAGAAAGGAAACCATCTTGAACCATTAATTTATTTATTTATTTTATTATTTACACAATATTTTCTTTAAAAATAAAAAATAAATATTAATTATATCTCAAAACTCTTAAAAATATATTTTAAATAACATAATCGTCCCAAAATTTTAAAAATCAATTTAAACTTAACATTCAATCCCAAAAATTATCAAATATTATTTATACCATAAATTTATAAAATAATCCCAAAATATTAAATTTATATAAAATACTATTTTCAAGAATATGAATTTTCGGAGTATTACAAATTATAGGATTTGATTGACATAATTTGTTTGAAGCCAAAAACTCTTAACGCGATGAATATGAATTGTCAAAAGGTTGCAGCGGGGATTAGAGTAGCTATTTTTCTTAATTGGGAATCGACTGGAAGGTGTTTGGAGCTTGAGCTTGTTGAAATCAGATTGGGGGAGCATTCACCGGTAAAAGTGTTGCCGCAGGTCCTAGTCGCAAGAGTAGTTGATCGGAGTATCACGGCAGGAGGTTCTGCATGGGCTAGATTGAGCTTGGATTGGAGGGTTAAAAGTATAAATAAAAATACAATAAATAGTGATGAGAAAGAAGAATGGGGGATCAAAATGTAATTAATTTTAATTAAAAACGAAGATATATAAATATAAGCACTGATAAAAAATGCTGCATTTAGTTGTGTCCAATATGGATTATGGATGAGAATTATCATGCAATTTAATTTATGCTTTCCATAACGTCCACCCATCTCCATTTTAATAGTTGTACGAAGACTTTTCCCTAAGTCCCAAGAACAAATATATCTTCCACGCTAAGTTTTTTTCCGCCTTATTATTCGCTCAAAAATATTACTCTTTTAATGGTATCGCCGATACTGATATAGTGGAGTTTAAGCAGGGTGTTTTCTTTCTTCGATAGAAATGAGTTTTGATTTTTAGATTTGGTTTTTAACTGTAAGAAAATAAAATAATAAATCTAGTCAATGAAATTAGGGAACCAGGTTAGAAATTGTGAATTTCGTATTTTGGAATTATGTCGTTTTCATGTTTTTTTTTTTTTTTTTTTTTTTAATTTGGATTCGTGCAAACAAGTATTCCTAACTACAATTCGAAACTACTCAAAAATATTAGACTTATTATTTTTCAGCGTGATTTATATTTGGTATTTAATTCATACGTTATTCCAATTTATGATGAATTACAATCTAGGCATAAACCATCCAAACAAATAATTAAATCTCAAGAATATTATTGTATGGTCGTTATATCTAAATCACAGATACTAAATTTAATGTTCTAGCAGTAATTGAATTTTAAATTAAAATCTCTACAAGAACAATTCGAAATTAAATCCAATCACAATTTAAACGAATCAAAAACGAAATTCCTCACTATACAATTGTTACACATAATCTGAAATTAAACTAGAAAATTACAATATTATATAAGTCAAAATACTTACCACAATCCTAATCCAGTCGACGGAAGATTAGTTGTTCATTGCAATTTGTTCTTCCAAACAAATGGTCAACAATAGTTCCACGAAGAAATTACCCCATAAAAATTCACCAATAAACTTCCAATAGATTTTTTAAGAAAAGATGAAAAAAACTAAAAGAAAAAAATAAGTAAAGAAAAGGAAAAGAATAAACCTAAAAGCTATTAAGGATGATTGTCAACTCCCCAAAAAACTAATCAATAATAAAGAAAAAGGAAACCCAATATAATGTCCAATAATGACCAAAATGGTAACTTTTTTTTTTTTTTTTTCACCCAGCTAATCCGCAGTTGAATACGTGTCTGGCAGTCCAGGTCGGATCCAGTCCGGGTCATTTCATGGGTCAGACCAATTTTACGGATCATAATGATTTTTGTCCTTTTTTGTTCCGTTTTAGTCCGAATGATAGTGTTTTTGCTTCAATTTTAAAAATTTATAAAGATAATTTAAATAATTCAATTATACTCATTTAATTTAATCAAAAAAATAACAAAACATAAATTAGTGATATTAGATCGCGTAAAATGTGGAGCGATCAGTTAATAATCCCAATCTTTTTTGAAAAAATTATTAAATTATTAGTTTTTTTTCTCTGGAGGCATATATTGATTTTTTTAATTTGTAAGTGTAAAAAAAGCTGTAAATAAAAAAATAATTAAATACAAATATAAAATTTAAAGAGTACAAAACATAATTTTATTTAACCGTTTTGGAATAGGGGTGTAAAAGAAAAAAGAATAAGGAGGAAGAGGAGGGAGAGAAATAGGCAAAATAAGGGTGCCTGTGGGGGTGAGGAGGGCTGGATTTTTATTTATTTTTTATTTGTTAAAAATAAAAGAGTGAAAAATAAAAATTATCATAAAAAAATAAAATAAACTAATTTCTTAAAAAAAAAAAAAACTACATCTATTCAAGTAAAGAATTTTATCCAAACCAAACCTAAGACATTGATACTCCATTTTTCCATGTTCTTTCTGCCTTTCTTAGCATTCAAAGACCCACTTTTTTATCTCTTCACATATTTTACACAATTCTCTACACATTTCTTTTTTTATATATCTGGATTAATTTATATAAAATTCAATTAATCATCTTTTTTAATAATCTTAAGAATATATTTTTTTATATTAGCATGGTGCATTCAATATTTTACTTTTAAAATATTAAAAAAAAAAATTCGAAGTCTGATTGACAATATATATATATATATATATATATATATATATATATATATATATATATATAAATAATTTTTTATTTAATTTTTTGGGCGGTTTACAATTTAATTTACGCGGTTAAGCCATCAATCAACCATGCCTGCCTTGAAGCAAATTGGCAGAAAAATCGGAAGAGAAGTGACCAGGCCCTTCAAAAAGCACCGCAAACCCACCGCCACCGCCACCGCCAGAATCGCCACCGCCGGTACCCCCCCAAAAAAAGGATGGGTCCTTTCCTGTTTCCGGAAACCAAGTCCTCCGTTCTCCCGGACCCGTCCGTTTTCTTCTCTCCCCACCTCCTCTCTTCCCCTCTTCCCACAAACTCCTTCTTTCAGAACTTCGTGCTCAAAAATGGCGACCAGCCGGAGTATATTCATCCTTATCTGATTAAATCTTCTCTCTCTACGCTTTCCCTCTGTTACCCAACTCAGTTCAACAGCTCTGCTTTGATCTACCAGATTTTCAACGCCGATCTCACCATCTCGGCTTTTGATAATCCTAACCCTAATGCGACCCATATAATTTCTTCGTTCAGTGATCTGAGTGTTACATTGGATCTTCCTTCGAGTAATCTGAGGTTTTTTCTTGTCCGGGGAAGCCCTTTCTTGACCTGCGCCGTTTCCCACGGCGTCGAGCTTTCGATTTCGACTATTCACGCCGTTCTTCAATTCACGGCGAATTTTTCTCGGACTAAGTACACCCTTAAGCTCTACAATAACCAGACATGGCTTCTGTATTCATCTTCTCCGATTAATCTGAATCACGACGTTTCTCGGATCACTTCTTCTGGGTTTTTTTCGGGTATCGTTCGGATTGCGGTTTTGCCGGATTCCGATCCCCGGTACGAAGAGATTCTCGATCGATTCAGCCATTGCTATGCGGTGTCCGGCGAGGCGGTGTTGACGAAGCCGTTCTGTATGGAATACAAGTGGGAGAAGAAAGGTTGGGGGGAATTGCTTATGCTTGCGCACCCTCTCCATCTCCGGCTGATTTCCGGCAACGATTGCTCAGTCACTGTTCTGGATGACTTCCGCTACAAAAGCATCGACGGTGATCTCGTTGCCGTCGTCGGAGATTCATGGGTATTGAAAACTGACCCAGTTTCCGTAACTTGGCATTCCATTAGAGGTCTCAAGGAAGAATCATATCCAGAAATCAACGATTCACTCACCAGAGACGTTGAATCTCTGAATCCAGCTCTGATTTCGACCACATCTTCGTATTTCTACGGGAAATTGATCGCCAGAGCGGCGAGATTAGCGTTAATAGCAGAGGAGGTATGTAACTCCGACGTAATTCCGGCGATTAAGAAATTCTTGAAGGATTCGATCGAGCCATGGCTGGATGGAACTTTTGCTGAAAATGGCTTTCTGCACGACAGCAAATGGGGTGGAATTGTGACCAAACAAGGCTCATCGGATTCCGGCGCCGATTTCGGGTTTGGAGTTTACAACGATCACCATTATCATCTGGGTTACTTCGTTTACGCCATTGCTGTGCTCGCCAAGATCGATGCTGCTTGGGGGAGGAAGTACCGGCCACAGGCTTACTCTCTCGTCGCCGATTTCATGACATCCGGAAGAAAATCGAAGTCGAAGTATACCCGATTGAGATGCTTCGATCTGTGGAAATTGCATTCATGGGCCAGCGGTTTGACCGAATTCGCCGACGGGAGAAATCAGGAGAGCACGAGTGAAGCGGTGAACGCATATTACTCCGCCGCTTTACTCGGACTAGCTTACGGCGATACCCATCTCGTTTCAATCGGTTCGTCGATTTCCGCTATGGAAATTCTCTCAGCTCAGACATGGTGGCACGTGAGGGAAGAAGATACTCTCTACAGCGAAGATTTCACTAGAGAGAACAGAGTCGTCGGTGTTCTCTGGGCTAACAAGAGACAGAGCGAACTCTGGTTTGCTCCGGCGGCATGGAGAGAGTGTAGGCTCGGAATCCAGGTTCTGCCATTATCGCCGATCACCGAAGCGCTGTTATCCGACGTTGGGTTTGTGAAACAGCTGGTGAAATGGACGTCGCCGGCGCTGGAGAGAGAAGGGGTTGGAGAAGGGTGGAAGGGATTTGTATATGCTTTGGAAGGGATTTACGACAAGGAAACTGCATTGGATCGAATTATGAGTTTAAATGGATACGATGATGGGAATTCGTTGACGAATCTACTGTGGTGGGCTCACAGTAGAGCTCCTGAAGAATATGGAGACGGCGGAGGGAGGTTCTGTTGGTTCCGCCATTATTCTCATTGAAGGGAAGAAGTTCATGGTTGTTGTGCAATGAATATGGGGTTTTTAAGCACATTATTTCTTTTTTTTTTTTTTTTATCCACGAGTCGGTCTTACCAAGACAAGGTGAAAGGCTACCTCGTTCGGAATGGATAACTGTTCGGAATGGATAACTGTTCTGAAGAAGTGATTAACAACCGCATTCTTTTGTGTGGGATTATTTGGTTTTGTGTGTATGTTATTTTTTTTTTAACTTTTTGTGAAAATATAATATGAAAAAGAATGATTATATTACTAAATGTTCTATGGTTTGATTGTGAATTGGTACAAGGCTAAAGTGCTTGAAAGCCATCAAAAGTTTTTCATGGAATTTGTTGCATTGATTTTTTAAAAAAAGTCCGTCATGTAAAAGTTATTCAAAGTTTTTTTTTTGGCTAATTTTATATTTTTTATAAAATTATTAAACTTTTCAAAAAAATTATATTTTTTTTTGTATATAAGGAGTGAGGAGTTTGGGACAACGAACAAATAAGTATAGCTGTTGTTCGAAAGGTATACAACTGAGGAGACAGTCCACTATAGTCCAGCGGACAGAAAGATTGTCTCCTGATCCTATATGCGTACACCCTTCACCCAAAGATAATTCATGAAATTTCGGGACTCCGGTTCCATCGATTTATATAACATAGAAAGAGTTCGGAAAAAAAAAAAAAAAAAAGGAATGGAATGGATCCGCTCAAACAAATGTGTTCGGAATAGAACTTAGAGACACAGTCTCTCGCGAGTGCGGACTACTTGTACTAGGTAAGACAGAGTTTGAAATAAAGATGCACCCTTGGTTCAGGAGGCAGGGGCGCGCTAGCACATCGCATTACCATTGCTAGACTTAGGTCAGCACAAAAAACACCCTTTATTTGACGTAACTAGCCTCACTCGTCGATTCGGTTGACCGAGCCAATAACCTTGTTGCTTGTGAACCAGTTTCACTAGTTTTGGCTTTCAATAACAGAGCAGAGGAGAGCCATAACCGTTAGTTAGATGCCCCATGGGAACTAGATTGCAGATGTTCACATAATTGACATATTTCCTACTCCTACTGCAGTAGATGGTTTCATTATTTGCAAATAGATCAGAGGCAATGGAATTATTAACGGTCAAAGTGAGACTCCTGATTCTGAATTCAAGAATTAAGAATAAATCAAATCACCTCAAGTAGGATTCGCACCTACGACCAGTCAGTTAATAGTCGATCGCTCTATCACTTAGTTATTGAGATGGCAGGATCAGTCACCCAGGCAAACAACTCCCATCCAAGAAGAATTGTTATATGCCCCCCCCCCCCCCCCCCCCCCCCTCTCCCTATAGAGCTAAAGAGCTACCTGGTGATCCCTAGGTTCCAGCACGTCCAATCTTATGCTTGGCATTACTATAGTAACACCACACCAGTCTTTTTTCATCAACCCTTAATCCTAATCCCTTCACTTTATTTTGATCACTCTCAGAATCATCCATGGAGTTCATGGATCGAGCGTCAAAAGAATGACCTTGGCGAAGCTAGGTGACGAAGTGCGACGACTGGCGAAAATGACCAACGTAGCACGACGTTAGATTATTTATGTAATGACCCGATTCTCCAGGGCCACCACTCGTTTTCTCCCAAAGAGAATTAATACTAAAACTGAATAACCAATATTTTATTTTATAAAAATCTAAGAAATTTAACAAATTACGACAATAATTATAATTATCAATTAATCAAGTAAATTTTACAATAGTAAACAATAAATATAATTATTACAAAATTTAACCTAAATCCACTCATAATTTCAGGTGTAGCTCTATTTTTCCGTTGACCCTGCAACAAATACTATGGGTTGTGAACCAAAGTTCAGTAGAATTTTAACCCCTTTAATACGTGTATCCAATCAATCCACAAATAACATATAGACATGTATTTCACATAATAATTCTAAATATTTCATGAAAACTAACAATTAAAATTAACAATAATTTTAGCATGAATTATATAATAAAACAGCGATTAAATATAAATATTAAAAAAATCAAAAATTCTATTTGAAATATAAATATTAAGTAAAACATATATAAAGGTATTTATGACGTTTGGAAAAAAAAAAAAAAAAAAAAAATATATATATATATATATATATATATATATATTTAATAAAAAAATTAACTAAAATTTTTATTAAAAAATAAAATTTCAGTGAATTTTTAAAAATTAAGTTTAATTTGTGTATATAAAGGAGGGTTAGTATTAGATTGATAAATGTGTTACTAATTTTGAACAAGTCTAATTTTAATAGTCTTTAGCAAGTTATTTTTAGAATTTTAAGACCCTTGAAAAAAAAAAGCGCTAATATTAAGAGTTGTTTACCTATTAAATATTAAAAAAAAAATACTAAAACAATTTAACTTTTAACTTATTTACTACATCAATGCATTTCTCCCTTCACAAGGGTGGGATCGGATTTTATTTTATTTTTTTATCCCGCCCTTCACAAGTAACGGCTGGTCGCCGTCTATGTGATCCCGCCCTTGTGAAGGGCGGGATCACATAGACGGCGACCAGCCGTTAACGGCTGGTCGCCTTCTGCTTTGGCCGATCAAACGACCAGCCAAAGCTGCAAAAGAAGGCAGCCTTTTAGGCTGCCTTCTTTTACTTAGGCTTCTAGATTATAGGTCAGCTTTAATTTGAAAAATTAAAAATCCGGGATATGTGCACAATTTCGCCTATAAATATCACTTGTCTGAGTTCATTAAAATTCACACTTCTTCATTTACTCCTTCTCTTATTTGTTCTTCATTTTAATATTTTCTCTTCTAGTTACACTTCTTTTATTCAGACTTCTACTCCTCCATTCATAGGTTAGTATATTTTTAAAGTTTTTTTAATTTATTTGTTAATTTAATTAGTATATTTTTTACCTTTATTTGTTAGTTAGTTGGTTAGTTTAATTTGTTAATTTAATTGTTGAATTAAAAATTATACTTCGGCCATTTTCACATATTTAAGAAAATATAAAATAATATATTATTTAAAAAAAAATGTTAGTTAGTTAGTTTAATTTTTTACTCTAACTATTTAATTAAAAAAAAATATGCACTTTGACCCCTAAAAGTTTAACAATTAGAAAAATATAAATTTTTAATATATTATTTTAAAATAAATTATTAGTTAGTTTGTTTGTTTTGTTAATTTAATTTGTTGGTTTAGTTGTTTAATTAGTTTGTTAGTTTAATTTGTTAATTTAGTTGTTAAATTAAAAATTACACTTTGTTCCCTTTCACATGTGTAGAAAAATATACACTTTGGCCCCTGAAATTTTTTCAATTAGAAAAATATAAAATTTTCAACCTATTGTTTTAAAATAAATTGTTAGTTAGTTTCATTTTTGAATTTCGTTATTTAATTTAAAATGTATTTATTTAATTTGTTAATTTAGTTGTTAAATTAAAAATTACACTTTCGCCCCATGTATAAGAAAATATAAATCAACATATTACATTTTTAGTTAGTTTAATTTTCTAATTTAGTTATTTAATTAAAAATATACACTTTGGCCCCTGAAAATTTGATAATTAGAAAAATATAAAATTAAAATACCTATTATTTTGTTTAATTTGTTAATTTAGTTGTTAAATTAAAAATTACACTTTCACCCCTTTCACATGTGTAGGAAAATATAAATCAACATATTACATTTTTAGTTAGTTTAATTTTCTAATTTAGCTATTTAATTAAAAATATACACTTTGACCCTTGAAAATTTGATAATTAGAAAAATATAAAATTAAAATACATATTATTTGTTTAATTTGTTAATTTAGTTGTTAAATTAAAAATTACACTTTCGCCCCTTTCACATGTATAGAAAAATATAAATCAACATATTACATTTTTAGTTAGTTTAATTTTCTAATTTAGCTATTTAATTAAAAATATACACTTTGGCACTTGAAAATTTGACAATTAGAAAAATATAAAATTAAAATACCTATTATTTGTTTAATTTGTTAATTTAGTTGTTAAATTAAAAATTACACTTTCGCCTCTTTCACATGTGTAGGAAAATATAAATCAACATATTACATTTTTAGTTAGTTTAATTTTCTAATTTAGCTATTTAATTAAAAATATACACTTTGGCCCCTGAAAATTTGACAATTAGAAAAATATAAAATTAAAATACCTATTATTTGTTTAATTTGTTAATTTAGTTGTTAAATTAAAAATTATACTTTCGCCCCTTTCACATGTGTAGGAAAATATAAATCAACATATTACATTTTTAGTTAGTTTAATTTTCTAATTTAGCTATTTAATTAAAAATATACACTTAGGCCCTTGAAATTTTGATAATTAGAAAAATATAAAATTAAAATACCTATTATTTGTTTAATTTGTTAATTTAGTTGTTAAATTAAAAATTACACTTTCGCCCCTTTCATATGTATAGGAAAATATAAATCAACATATTACATTTTTAGTTAGTTTAATTTTCTAATTTTGCTATTTAATTAAAAATATACACTTTGGCCCCTGAAAATTTGACAATTAGAAAAATATAAAATTAAAATACCTATTATTTTGTTTAATTTGTTAATTTAGTTGTTAAATTAAAAATTACACTTTTTCCCCTTTCACATGTGTAGGAAAATATAAATCAACATATTACATTTTTAGTTAGTTTAATTTTCTAATTTAGTTATTTAATTAAAAATATACACTTTGACCCTTGAAATTTTGATAATTAGAAAAATATAAAATTAAAATACATATTATTTGTTTAATTTGTTAATTTAGTTGTTAAATTTTGATAGGCGAAAATGTCCATCCCGACCCCGCCTTACACCCAATTGATCTTGTCGGTTTATTGTAATGAATGTTTATGCTATTTTATTTTTTTGTTATGTCAACTTTTATGTATTATAAATTCTATGCACTTGTCGCGCACATTTCTTTATAATGAATCTTATATTTTGTTTATAAATATGATTAAATTTTAATTTTGTACTAACAAATTTATCACGAGTGTTGTGGAAAAAAATTTCAGCTATACATCCTGGGCCTGAAGATACTTCAGTTCTACACCAACAGGGTCAGCACAGGTCCGAACTAGTTTGGTTAGCGCACGTAAACATTTAGGTTATTGCATTTGTTTTGTTTTTTTTTTTTTTTTTTATTTTAGTTTTTTAATTTTTTAATGCTATTTATTCTGTCTCATTAAATGTTTCAGGATATCAATACTTTTGACTATGTTGGACACGATGTAGGGGAATGGAGAGAAAATATCCCCCCTAGAGTTATACAGTTAATAGAATCAGTCGGTTTGTACGGCCCATTTAGGTTGTGGCCGAAGCAGTTAGATAGGGTCCTCATAACCGCGTTGGTAGAGAGATAGCGTCCGGAGACGCACACTTTCCATCTACCTGTCGGGGAGATGACTGTCACACTGCAGGACGTGACCATCTTATTGGGGTTACCCGTACATGGGTTGCCAGTTATCTAGAATGATAACTCGCATGAGGATACCGTCCGGCAGAGACTCTGCGGCGAGCTACTCGGAGTGCAACCACCAGTGGATAAGATTAGGAATGGGTCTTTGACGCTCAAGTGGTTACGGGATACCTTTGCTATAGTTCCTGACGAGGCCGACGAGGAGGTTATGCATTGCTACGCACGTGCATATTGCTTGCTTATGCTTGGTGAGATGTTGTTTTATGATAAATCACACAATAGAGTTAAGCTAGCCTACCTCCTATTGCTGCGTGACTTTACACCTTTCGTCAAGTATAGCTGGGGCAGTGCGACCCTAGCGATCCTCTACCGCGAGCTCTGTAAGGCGACGAAGCCCAACACGAAACACATTGTCGGGTGCCTATTTTTGTTGGAGTGTTGGGCTTGGGAGCGATTTCCAAGGCTTCAGCCTGAAGTTGTCCCTCTCCCCGACTATAATATATCATTCGGAGAGCTCGACTACGGCGACGACTTGAAGTTCTCAACTGCTCCGAGAGGTTCTTGGTAAGTAATTAGTATTTTCTTTTTAATTTCATTTATCATGTAATGAATATTTATTTATGGATATTAAACTTATGATTTATATTTTTGGTGTACAGGTGGACTCTTCAATTTAATTTGGATAATTTGCCGATGCATATTTTGGTGGCGTATCGCGATCAGTTAGATTGCTTGAAGAATGACGAGGTTATTTATTTACTTATATCGAAATTTTAATTTTTTTATTTGTTTGTTTATATTTTATTTTACAGGTCATTTGGATGCCCTATACCTTGCCGACTTTGCCTTCATATACTAAAGATGGAGAAGATATTTGGATGGCAAAGTTGCCCCTAATTTGCTATGAGATTGTCGAGTACACGTATCCCCTGCGCGTGCTACGACAGTTTGGTTATCGCGAGGGGTTCCTGAACCGGTAATGTGGGACAGGAACTTGCACAAAATTACTTGAAGATGATACTTCCGTGCAAACTGGGCTGACCATCACCATGCACATATAGTTGCGTGGAATAATCGACAAGCACCAGATGTCGGCAACTTCGAGCAAGGGATAGGGGTTGACTAAGAATACATAGACTGGTATTAGTGAATCACACGAAGATTTTTGGTCAACCCGGCGTACCAACCTCAGTTTGGGTATCTACCAATAGGAGGACGACTGGAATTAGATGTATGATCACATTGACTGTACCATCTGTTTAGTTATATGAGTTTGATTATGTTGTTATTATTCATGTATTAATTAAACCAATTTATGTGTTTCGTAGGATACAGAGGTATCGAACCTGAAATGCTTGAGTGATCTAACTCTGCGGTCGGGTACTGCGGAATCAGGTATCGCGTTGGCTCATGCCATCAATGATGGCACCATTGGGAGGATGCACCGAGGAGTACCGCGCCATGTGGCAGCTGACGTTCCTTTATCTCCTCAGGCTGCTCCTTAGCCATGGACTTCTGATGCTTATCGTCCAGGTAGTGTGGGCGATGCCGAACCTTCTATATCGTACGGCATGGGCGCTTATGCCGGATCATCTAGTAGGTACGGCATGGGCGCTCATGCCGAATCATCTAGTTCGTACGGCATGGGTGACGATGCTAGGCCATCCAACGTGTACCAGATGCATGACCCTTATTCGCATTACGCATCGCAGCTAGGTACACACCCGTCATCGTCATTCGTCACTCCGGAGATGGATGAATTTATTTCAACTTCAGGCGTCATTCCTCCGGTGGCATTTGTCGAACCCACAAGATTGCAAAGACAAGTGTCGCCGGTGCCGTGGTTTGAGGACGACGTCGATGCCATCCCGGGGAGTATGCATTAGGCGTTCACGAACTTTGGACAAGTTACACAAGTTCATGAGAAGGCTGAGGAACCTCCTATTGCACAACGACGAGGGCAGAGAAACGTCTGTCGGAGGCCTTGCGGTACATAATTAGTTATATAGTTGATAGTTTAGTTATAGAAATGTAAATACATTTTTTTTTGTAAATATATAGTTATATAGCAATTTATGTAGTTAGTAAATACATTTTTTTGTAACGTCCGGAGATTTAGAAAGTTGTTGATCTACCGTATATATTGCTTCGCAAATAGATACAGAATTTGAATGGAAGATCGAGCAATGTCTCTAACATTCCGGAAAGATTCTTAAAAAGGCAAAACAACTCCTAACAATATAATATTAAAGGCGATTAAAGTTAAAATAATCATAAATATTATATTAAAAAAATATTACATAAATTAGAAACATATTTAACGATATTTGTTACAAAACTCATAACAAAAACAGTACATAAGAAATACAATACATAATATCATGAAAATAGTGACAATAAAAACACTTAAAAATAAAATACTAGAGCAAAAAATTAATTATTCTTCATTCGACATGTACCCCTCAGACAAATATTCATTGTTATTTATCACGTTATGGTATTCGTTTGGAGAGAGTGCTCTGTTGCTTGCGGCAGCCATTTCATTGGCTAGTTGTAGTAGATAATATTTATTTCTGCGTAACAACATTCAATTATTCTTCAGGTGAATTCGTGTAATAGCATCTTCAATCTCGGTTGTGTCATCAATTATACATCATCGAGGCATCTGAAGACTTCGACGATGCGGAACTGGTGCATTAAGATTTCTCAAACAAAATACAAGGTTGTTAGACTCATCCACCCTGTATTCTCATTCTTGGCGTAGACCGACACGATACTCTATCGGGTTGGTCTCTTGATCACTCCAGTAATCATCATAATATGGTTTTAAAACCCAACATCTTTGGTGATCCCACGGTCCATGCCAACCCAAACACCATATGAGTTCTTCTCACTTGAAAAACCATATGAACTTTCTTCACTTGAATTAATATGTGAAGACATTACGAAAATTATAAGCTGAATAGTTTCTTTACAAATATTATACTGCAAATTAAGAGTTCACAAAAAAATTAGTTTTTTAAAAAGATTATTAATGAAAAATGATATTTTATAACTTATGTACACGAGCCTTAAATTAAAAAAAACTAACCCAACATCACCTATCAATTGAAAGAGAAAAAGTCAGTTATTTGGTAAAAGTAGCGTTATTATAATTTAACGTAGAAATGATACATTAGATTTCAAAGGAAATACATAATTAAACTATAATTCACCAACGTGAAAACATTAAACATTACTCTCATCATCAGACATTTCAATATCTGACTGATATTGAGGATTCTTTGCGTGTCTCATGTAAGTACACGCTTCGACGAACAAACCTTGTTCAAGACGCTCACGTGCCGTCGTTTTAAGCTCATGTCAAAAAATTCGAATTTGCATTCAGTTATTTTCTTCACGGTAGCGATGCAATGCCATTTGAAGATTATGCGGCGTGTCTATTGGCATTGTTCTGGCCAATTGACGCACTATTGGAATATTATATTGTCTGCATCCGTCCACCATAACCTCTGATTGGTTGACACGATAAGTGTATTTCTCCCGCATCTTTGCAACCGACCGTGAAGAGTAACGAACTCTTGGATCTAAAGAGTATGAGAATTTGTTTTCCAAAAGCCAGTTACGTCCCATTGAACGATACAAATCTCTTACCGTGTACATTTTCAATCCTTTTCATTTTAGTACAAAATTAAAATTTAATCATATTTATAAACAAAATATAAGATTCATTATAAAGAAATGTGCGCGACAAGTGCATAGAATTTATAATACATAAAAGTTGACATAACAAAAAAATAAAATAGCATAAACATTCATTACAATAAATCGACAAGATCAATTGGGTGCATGGCGGGGTCGGGATGAACATTTTCGCTTATCATGTCCAGTTTGGGAACATAAACCGCACCGATTTGTCATTGTTCTGCGCGACTGATCCATCTCGTTTTGAATGCGAGTGAAATTTGGTCGACCACGATGCACAACTCAAAGTCTGTCATGGTCTGGAATGAGGTTCGAAAAATTGGTCTCTGGCCAGTAGTCCTCATGAATAATCGGCCGAAATGAAGACTCCCATGCCATCAATTGGTTTGTCATTGTATACTCAGCAGTAATATAGCGGAATGCATTAACTCCACTATACTCCGTGGCCGCAAACATATGGGAGCACGGATATTGCCAAAGTTTAAACTTCCCACATGTGCAATCAGCGTTATCCCCTAGTGTGACTTCATGAGGAATCAAGCCCCCAGTAAGAGTCTTCCTATTTTTCACATGGAAGATCATATTCTCTCTAGAAAAAAAAAAATCATATTTAGTTGTTAAATTATGTCGTAATAATTATATGTAACGTGAAAAAATAATAATGAATAATAAATTACCGATTGAATATTTGAATCTCGTATGTTTTAGACTTGGCTTGAGATTTCTGTATTTTATCAACGACGTGTTTAGCATATACGTAACTGTCAGCTGAGTCCTTTAAAGCTTGTTGTCGACCAATATCAAAGTATTTAACCATCCTGTAGAACGTAATCTTGACGGCTGCAGTTATTGGAACATTTCTTACACCCTTTAAACAGTTGTTAAATACCTCTGCATAATTGGTTGTCATGACTCCCCAACGCTTACCATTGTCGTGTGCCCTGATCCATTTGTAAGGTGCATGATTGCTCAACCATGCATGCGCCTGAACATCAATTTTTTTTATCTCTTCTATGATAGCATCGTATTTTCGAATTTGTGTTGCAGCACCTGCATTCTAAGCAAGATCTTTGAGATGCTGATTTTTAGCAATCTTATTGAAATTGCCACAAAGGTACCGCAAACAAAATCGATGATATCGGAGGGGCTCGTTATGTTGATTAAGCCAAATATTGTCAACTGCACTAATAATGCCGGCGTGTCTATCAGATATCAATGTAACCTTAGGACGATCACCGACAATATGACGCTTAAGCATGTAGATGAACCATCGCCAACATCGGTAATCCTCCGTCGGTACGATTGCAAAAGCCAATGGGTAGCACTTGTTGGACGACGTCATTCCTATGGCGATTAAAATCTTTCCCTCATATTTACCATACAAATGGGTCCCGTCAATGGTGATTACAGGGCGACAATAACGCCATCCGTCAACTGAAGCTTTGAATGCCCAAAATACCATGTCGAACATCCTATAGCCAGGCATATCAGTCGACACAGTGCTCCACTCGACAATCGTACCCGCGTTGTAGTGTTGCAACGCGACCATAAATTTCGGTAACTTCCGATATGATTCATTCCAATCTCTGAACAAGGTCTCAATGGCTTTAGATCTAACCAACCAAGCTTTTCGATAGGAGATAGTGTATCCATGAGCCTCCTTCACGTAAGCCACAATGATGCCAATCTTCAATTCTGGATCCTGTTCGACTTGTCCAAGTATTAGGTTCGAAATGAGTGCAGAATCCAAATTTTTATGATCTACAGCAGTATGATTATAGAAACATGTGTGTTGCCCCTCATACTATGTAATCTCAAACATACCGTGACTTTTTTTTCTCCCCGCCCGCAACCTCCAATCGCATCCATGTGAACAATTAATCGACCAGAGCTTCTTGTTCGTTTGCGAGACATAAAACTCTTTGTTCTTCTTCAAGTGGTAAAATTTGACGGCCTGCTGGAGATGTTCCTTGTCCTTAAAAGACCATACCAGTACGAAATTCGTCCATCTCCGGTGTCCAAAAATTCTTCCGCAACTTCGGCTCGTATTTTGCCAAGTCATCGTCGTCACCCCAATCCAAGTTATTGAAAAATGAAATTACATTGTCCAACTCCAATTGCTGATTTTGACCCCCTTACCCGCTAGGCCCAGTATCTAGATCTTCGTCTGGCTGAAACGCAACATCCGCATCTAACTCTTCTTCTGACACATCGTGGCGACTATCAATTGTATCAAAGTCACCACCATAATTACTTGTGTTATCTTGCGGCGGACTACTCGGCGAATAATGGGGATGTGGAAGAGCAGAACTGGTGTCATGACCACGGTCAATCATACTATGAGAATGATCTTGCTCTGGAATATAGGGGAGTGGGACGGTGTAATTAGACTCAAGTAATTGGGGGTACAGCATAGGAGTATTGTGGGAATGATATTGTTCTAGACTGTAAGGGGGTGGGATGGTGTAATTAGACTAGACTGCTTGGGGAACGGTGCCGAAAAATTTCCCGTCAGATTGGGTACTGTATGGATTTAAACTCTGGGTCATTAAGTTGGTAAAATGACCACTTGGGGGAAAAAAATTTGGACCATCATCAAATGCCCGTTCTATCTCTACATACACTTCAATAGCAGGAAGCGATGGTATATAAAGAGGTAACTCAAGCACTTGGTTTAATGCTGAGTCATCCTCGATAGAAAACAAGGTATATTTATAGTTTGACCCGAAAAGAGCCATCGGCATCCTATACTTTAGTTTCAAAATTCCAGTAACCCCATCTTCAAGAACACATGGTTTTAGCGTCTCAATTAATTCATTTAAGGTTGTTCCCCTACGGACAACTAAAGATTTTACAACTGATGTACTATAACAAACCCTGAACTCCGTACCTTCCAATATTCTACCACCCCAATACAATAACAACTGAACGTGATCCATTTCAAGTGGCTATCATTTAACAAGGCAAAACAAAACAAGAAAATAATATCGTCAACTAAAATTCAATCACAAAAGTATGTTGGTTTATAGTGTTCATTTTTTATGGGTTTGAGTAATTTATTTTCAATCCTTAATATTTTACTTATTTTGAATTTATTCAATAATTATTTTAACTTTAACTTTAAATCGAATATAAATTTCGCGTCAAGTTAATATCAACTAAATAGATTCAATTAATTTGAGGAATGAAAGTGCACAATTTGCACATCATATTCCAATGTTTATAGTGTTAATTTTTTTATAGATTTCAGTAATTTATTTTCAATCTTAACATTTTACTTACCAATATAACGAGTTTAATAAACTAACCAAAAATTATTTTATATAAGTTTAAACAAATACATTTTAAATTAAATAACGAAATTCAAAAAATGAAATAAATTAACAAATTAAACAAAGAATAGGTATTTTAATTTTATATTTTTCTAATTATCAAAATTTTAGGGGCCAAAGTGTATATTTTTAATTAAATAGCTAAATTAGAAAATTAAACTAACTAAAAATGTAATATGTTGATTTATATTTTGCTACACATGGGACGAAAGTGTAATTTTTAATTTAACAACTAAATTAACAAATTAAATAAATACATTTTAAATTAAATAACGAAATTCAAAAATGAAACTAATTAACAATTTATTTTAAAACAATAGGCTGAAAATTTTATATTTTTCTAATTGAAAAAATTTCAAGAGCCAAAGTATATATTTTCCTACATATGTGAAAGAGGCGAAAGGGTAATTTTTAATTTAATAACTAAATTAACAAATTAAACAAAATAATAGGTATTTTAATTTTATATTTTTCTAATTATCAAAATTTCAGGGGCCAAATTGTATATTTTTTAATTAAATAGCTAAATTAGAAAATTAAACTAACTAAAAATGTAATATGTTGATTTATATTTTCCTACACATGTGAAAGGGGCGAAAGTGTAATTTTTAATTTAACAACTAAATTAACAAATTAAACAAATAATAGGTATTTTAATTTTATATTTTTCTAATTATCAAAATTTCAAGGGCCAAAGTGTATATTTTTAATTAAATAGCTAAATTAGAAAATTAAACTAACTAAAAATGTAATATGTTGATTTATATTTTCTTACACATGTGAAGGGGCGAAAGTGTAATTTTTAATTTAACAACTAAATTAACAAATTAAATAAATACATTTTAAATTAAACAACGAAATTCAAAAATAAAACTAACTAAATTCAAAAATAAAACTAACTAACAATTTATTTTAAAACAATAGGTTGAAAATTTTATAGGTATTTTAATTTTATATTTTTCTAATTATCAAAATTTCAGGGGCCAAAGTGTATATTTTTAATTAAATAGTTAAATTAGAAAATTAAACTAATTAAAAATGTAATATGTTGATTTATATTTTCCTACACATGTGAAAGGGGTAAAAGTGTTATTTTTAATTTAAAAACTAAATTAACAAATTAAACAAATAATAGGTATTTTAATTTTATATTTTTCTAATTATCAAAATTTCAAGGGCCAAAGTGTATATTTTTAATTAAATAGCTAATTAGAAAATTAAACTAACTAAAAATGTAATATGTTGATTTATATTTTTCTACACATGTGAAAGGGGAGAAAGTATAATTTTTAATTTAACAACTAAATTAACAAATTAAACAAATAATAGATATTTTAATTTTTTTTTAATTATCAAAATTTCAGAGGCCGAAGTGTATTTTTAATTAAATAGCTAAATTAAAAAATTAAACTAACTAAAAATGTAATATGTTGATTTATATTTTCCTACACATGGGGCGAAAGTATAATTTTTAATTTAACAACTAAATTAACAAATTAAATAAATACTTTTTAAATTAAATAACGAAATTCAAAAATGAAACTAACTAACAATTTATTTTAAAACAATAGGTTGAAAATTTTATAGGTATTTTAATTTTATATTTTTTTAATTGTCAAATTTTCAGGGGCTAAAGTGTATATTTTTAATTAAATAGCTAAATTAGAAAATTAAACTAACTAAAAATGTACTGTGTTGATTTATATTTTCCTACACATGTGAAAGGGACGAAAGTGTAATTTTTAATTTAACAACTAAATTAACAAATTAAACAAATAATAGGTATTTTAATTTTATATTTTTCTAATTGTCAAAATTTCAGGGGCCAAAGTGTATATTTTTAATTAAATAGCTAAATTAGAAAATTAAACTAACTAAAAATGTAATATGTTGATTTATATTTTCTTACACATGTGAAAGGGGCGAAAGTGTAATTTTTAATTTAACAACTAAATTAACAAATAAAACAAATAATAGGTATTTGAATTTTATATTTTTCTAATTATCAAAATTTTAGGGACCAAAGTGTATTTTTAATTAAATAGATAAATTAGAAAATTAAACTAACTAAAAATGTAATATGTTGATTTATATTTTCCTACAAATGGGGCGAAAGTGTAATTTTTAATTTAACAACTAAATTAACAAATTAAATAAATACATTTTAAATTAAATAACGAAATTTAAAAATGAAACTAACTAACATTTTATTTTAAAACAATAGGTTGAAAATTTTATATTTTTCTAATTGAAAAAATTTCAAGGACAAAGTGTATATTTTTCTACACATGTGAAAGGAGACAAAGTGTAATTTTTAATTTAACAGCTAAATTAACAAATTAAACTAACAAACTAATTAAACAACTAAATCAACAAATTAAATTAACAAAACAAACAAACAAACTAATAATTTATTTTAAAATAATATATTAAAAATTTATATTTTTCTAATTGTTAAACTTTTAGGGATCAAAGTGCATATTGTTTTAATTAAATAGCTAGAGTGAAAAATTAAACTAACTAACTAACATTTTTTTTTTAAATAATATATTATTTTATATTTTCTTAAACATGTGAAAATGGCCAAAGTATAATTTTTAATTCAATAATTAAATTAACAAATTAAATTAACCAACTAACTAACAAATAAAGGTAAAAAATATACTAATTAAATTAACAAATAAATTAAAAAAACGTTAAAAATATACTAAACTGTGAATGGAGGAGTAGAAGTCTGAATAGAAGAAGTGTAATTAGAAGATAAAATATCAAAATGAAGAACAAATGAGAGAATGAGTAAATGAAGAAGTGTGAATTTTAATGAACTCAGACAAGTGATATTTATAGGCGAAATATTGTGCACATATCCCTGGTATTTAAATTTTCAAATTAAAGCTGAACAGCCTAAGCCTAAAAGACTGACCTATAAGCCTAAAAGCCTAGAAGTCTAAGCAAAAGAAGGCAGCCTAAACTTTTGCAGTTTTGGCCGGTCGTTTGACTGGCCAAAGCAGACGGCGACCAGCCTCACCGTTTATGTGATCCCGCCCTTCACAAGGGCGGGATCACATTAATTTTTTTTTTTTTGATCCCGCCCTTCACAAGGGCGGGGTCAAAAAAAAAAAAAAAACCCGATCCCGCCCTTGTGAAAGGCGAAATGTATTGATGTAGTAAATAAGTTAAAAGTTAAATTGTTTCAGTAATTTTTTTTTTTTTTTTTTTAATATTTAATAGGTAAACAACTCCTAATATTAACATAGTTATATTGGAGCCTATAATATAGAAGTGTAAACTTGTTATTCTCCCAAGTCGAGTCGGGTCATATTATGTGTAAGTGTAAACTTATTATTTTGTAAAATTCTATTAATTATTAACTATTGGAGCCTATAATATAGAAGTGTAAACTTGTTATTCTCCCAAGTCGAGTCAGGTCATATTATGTGTAAGTGTAAACTTATTATTTTGTAAAATTCTATTAATTATTTAACCGTTGCAGCATGTGAATTAATTACTTATAAAAATACTATAGAGATGTGGAATATAATTCAATCAAACAATATGGGACAAAGTGTAATAATCCAACAAATTATTAGAGTAAAAAGAGACAAATATGAATCAAACTTCCACACACGTCTACACATGCAATTCCAACGAGATTACCGTAATTGTCGGATTGACCCGACTAACTAAAAACGCGTTATATTCAAAAAAGTGTTAATTGTCTTTTACTCCCCTCATATTTTAGTCGTATTTTATTTTAATCCTTATACTTTAAAAATTTACACATTACCCCCCTTATTTTAGTATAGACTAAAGAGTAAAATTCATATTTTATTCCCAAAAAAATTATAAAATAATTTATTTTTTATTTTAATTCAATATTTAATGGTAAGAAAAGGGAAAAACTAACATTTTTCTCTCTTCATCTCTCTTTCTAATTTTTTTTCTTTTTTATTAAAGATAAAATTAAATTAAAATTGAAAGAAAAGTTAGTTTTATCTACTTCATCTAAATTTAGATTGTGATATTTAATTTAACATATTTCATTAATTAAAACATAAAAATATATTTTTTTTAAGTTTATCATAAGAAGAAGAGGATAAAATTATAAATGTTTAAAATAGAGAAAATAAAATAAAATAAAATCAAATCAAAATATAAGGGGTTGAAAAAGTAATTAACCCTTCAAACAACATTCGGCAGTTAAGAAAGCGAATAAGATCTTATTAAAAAAAATAAAGAGGTGTTTTCAATTTGCACCCCTAACATTTTAGAAAAATCTCACTTTAGCCTTTATACTTACAATTTGAACATATGAAACCCCCTGAAGTATCGATATTATGTCAAATCAGTCTAAATCGATGACTTCGTCTTTTTATGACAGAAATCAGTCACATGTAAACACAAAATCATTTACATGGATAAATTTTATCATAAAAAATATCAAAATGATTGACTTGACACGATTTTGATACATCAGATCTAACAGGTTTAAATATGGGAGGTCATGATCAGACTGAGTTTTAGTTAGGGTATTATAAAAAAAAAAAACTAGACCCTAGCTCAGCCCAACTCTATGGTCGGTCCATACTTTCATGCTCAAGCTCGGCCCTACAAAAAAAAATCAAACCCAACACGACCTTATATTTTTTTTAATTTAAAAAATAAATACTATAACATAAATATTAAAATATAAACAATAATTAATACTAAATACATAAACATAAAAGTATTAATGTGCTGGGTTTGTTTTGAAATATATATATATATATATAATTAATAGCCCTCGTGTCAGGGCTGGGTTGACCTTAAAATTTTTTGGCATTGCCTAATTGCGGCTCTAAATTTGATCGGGCCTGAAAATCAAAGCCCAAACCCTACTCATTGGCTTAAAACTAAAGTTCAAACCCTAAACAAAAAGTGCTCGGCTGGGAGGGTTGGGCAGGCCCCTGGGCACATGACCGCTCATAGTTTTAAGTTGAAAAGATAGGGACTAAAATGAGATTTCTCTAAACCTTAAAGGGTACAAAGTGCAAAAATCTCAAAATAAATAGATAAATAATACTCTCCAAGAAAATGTCTGTAAATGCTGTCAGATCACAAACTCTGCCTGTCGAAAACATAACATGCCCTTCATGATTGTTTTTGTGACCTCTTCACGCCCATTATTCATGATTTCATTCTACTAGTTGTGCAATTAACCTAAAAAAAATATGTTAAATAAATAAAATTACACTTTATTCTTTTAATATTTACATTTTTTCCCACTATTTTATTTTTGATTTTCAATAACAACACTTTACTTTCGAAAATTAAACAAAGATTTAATTTATTAAACAAAAATCGATATCTTAAATCGATGTTTTTCATATAAAGGGTTGCGATTGATATGAAGGAAATGGATGAATGAGACACGATTATAATTTTTTTTTTGAAAAAAAAATTGTCCAAAAATTTCACACAAATGCCCACTTCTAGGACAGTTAAATTAAATTATATTTTGTCCTTTTTAAGCTTTGTATTTATATTTGGGGTTCTTGGTGAACAGTCCACGAGCTTAAGATTTTTGTCCACGAGTTACGGTAATTTTTTCACAAGTTCAAAATTACTGTACCATATGAAAGTCGCTATAATTAATTGATTTTTTTTATTTATTTAAATATTTTTTTGTGAAGGGTTGAGATTGATTTGACAAAAATGAATAAATGAGACTTGATTATTATTATTTTTGAACCTTTTAAGTTTAATATTTATATTTGAGGTTATTGATGAACAATTCACAAATTTAAAATTTTTGTCCACGTAATTAACTAGTTACAGTAATTTTTTTAAAAGTTTAAAATTATTGTATCATTTGAAAGTCACTTTAATATTAGCACAATTGAGTCTAGTTTGAATAATAGAGAAAAATATTTTTTCAAGATGATCACATCATATCATAAATTAAGGGCTGCAAGGCATTATATCAATTTTATAATTTATAAAAGTAAAAAATAGTAAATAATAAAAAAATAAATAAGTGAAATATAAATATAAAATTTAAAGGGGATATAATTTAATTTAATTGTAATAAAAATAAATATTAATTGGTCTAAAATTTTTAAAAAAGAGTTTTCTCCCCAAAGATTTTTATAATCTAATTTCACCTGTCATTTCCCGTCAAATTAATTCCAAAACTTAACCAAAATATATTTTAAAAAGCTTCCTAATCTATTATATAATGTTTTTCGAAAATTACCCATTGAATTTCCCGAGGTAGTACACAAATGTTAGGAAATGAAACAATGACATTTCCCAGCTCAAGAACCAATCACACAAATGGACATTTCCCAGCATATTTATAATCTGAGAGAAAGCCAAAATGAGTATTTTGAAAAAGACCAAAATATGTTTTTACTGTTCATGCGTACGTGGTTTACTGTTCACGCGAAATTCACTATTCATGCATACTCCACTATTCACCGTTGGTGGAACCACGTACTATTTACGTGTATGGTACAATTCACATGTGCGACATTATTCACTTGTTAAAAATATCAAATCAATACCCAACAATAAATACACAAGTTTGGGAACCTTGGAAATATGGATACAGACACGAGTGTTGTGTCCGACACGATTACAGACACTTAGATACGATAAATTTTAAAAAATGAGATAAGGTACATCCAAGACACTTCTAATAATATTATTGTTTTTATATATATTATATATTTTAAATAATAATAATCATGAAAATATGAAGTAAATTAAGCAAAATATTTACACAAATTATCTAAAATAGAAAAATCAGACTAAGTTAAAAAAAGAAAAAGAAAAAGAAAATTAGTGCTTCGATGTGCTCGGGATCCAGTGATATGCTCTGATATATACGTCGGGATACGCCTCTGACACATTTAAATATTTTTCTTTTATAGGACAGATAGAGAATATGTGCCCAATATGTATCCGTAGAATATCGTATCGAACACGTGTCCGGAAATTCGATATGGGTACAGTTAACCTAAAAGAAGGGTTGGCAGTTTAAAAGAAGGGTTGGTAAGTTGAGAGCATCCTAAATATAAAGGGCACACAGTGTAATTTGTCCAGTTTAATTTGCTTAAACAGCTAATTATGGTGTTGTGACTTTTATGCTGATTCTCTCTCTATCTTCGATACAGTGTGAATGCTGGTGCGGAGTCGCCTTCACGTTTCTTTACCCATTTCGTGGGTTAAGCTTTACCGTTTTTCATGGAGAGAAGAACATTATTGGGAAATACCGCGGAATTCGAAGATCTGAATGTGTAATTGAAGTGGAGATACAGGGAGAGAGCGAGGGAGGTAAGATTTTCTCTAGTTTTCAGTGTTGAAGGTTTTTTTTTTTTTTTTCTGATCTCGGTTTGTCTGCATTTGGATTTCTCCGTGGAGGATTAGGGTTGCAAAATTGTACTTCTCAAGCTGGATTTTGTTAAATTCATTGAGTTTCGAGAGTGTTTGAATTCGGGTTCTGTTAATTTGTTCTGAGCTGAAATACTGAAGTTCGTCGTTTGGATTTTTTTCGCCTTAGTTATCGGCCGGATTTTACATATTTTCTGAGCTAGATAGTCTTAATTTTAATTTGATATTTGGAGAAATTGGACGTTGATAGAAAGGAACTTCTGATAATCTATTCCGTTTTTTCGAATGGAGGATTTCCGATCTGGATTTTACTGAGAATGCCGTTTTGCTTTTCAATTTGGGGATAAAGGATTCGAAATTTAGATCTTGCATTCTGTGAAGCATCTGTAAATGGATGTTTAGGGTTTAGTTGCTCATTGTTTTGATAAAGGATTTTCTATTTTGAAGATGGCTTCACCATCTCTTCCTAATCCTTCTCCTACTGCTATCCCACCGTCTTCTTCTACATCAGTACCACCTCTTCCTTCAAATTCTACCATCATCCCCACATCTCCTCCTACTGTGTCTCAGCCCAACCAGACTGCTGATACACCTCCTCCTTCTAGCCCTTCAACTCCGTCCAACTCTTCAGCTCCACCTCAATCTGCCCCTCCTCCGTCCCCTCCACAATCGCCACCGCCACTTGCAACTCCTCCTCCTACTTCACCTCCCCCAGCTCCTCCTCCATCTCCACCACCATCTCCACCTACAGCACCACCACCATCACCTCCTGCTGCTGCTGCTCCCACAGCTTCAAGTTCACCGCCCCCACCAATTTTGTCCCCACCACCACCATCCGTGGTGGGTTCTCCTCCCCAACCATCCCCATCCCCTCCTGCTGCAACTCCACCTCCTGCTCCTGTTCAATCCTCTCCTCCCCTTCCGTCAAATTCCGCATTGCCTCCTACCGTCAATTCTCCACCTCCTTCACTTGCAATACCACCGGAAAGTTCACCTCCACCTCCTCCGCCTAGTTCTTTACCTTCTCCTCCACCCTCAAGGGGTGCCCCTCCAGGTTCCACATCATCTCCTCCTCCTCCTCTTCCTTTGATATCTTCCCCTCCTCCTCTTGGCCCACCACGTAATTCCTCTGGAAGCGGAGGTCCCTTTATACCCTCTCTACCCACAGGGAAACCAACAGCAAGAACAACTACACCTGATCCAAATAATCCAAATATTACAGCAGATACCACACCCAGAAATCCCAGGGGGCTAAATGGCGGTACTGCTACAGCGATTGGTATTATTGTGGGGTTTCTATCGCTTAGTCTCATTGTCATGGCCGTGTGGTTTGTACATAAACGAAAGAAAAGGAAGTCTGGATCAAATGGAATGTACATGATGCCTTCTCCATTTGCTTCATCACAAAATTCAGGTAATGCATCATGCGATCTTGATTTTTAAATGTGATTAACTTGTTCATCATCAATACCATTTTAAGGAAGATTCTAATGCTTATATGTAGTGCTTTATAAACCATGCGCTTGTGTGTGCATCAGTGGAGGATCCTAAAAATATCTTTTAGGGGGCTAAAAATAATTTCTGAGACAATTTTTTTTTTTTTTTTGTCAAAGTATGATTGTAATTTTTAATAAATAAATTAATAAAAGAATAAATATTATCAATGAAGTTGACCAACATCTTATGAACATTTTCAGTTTTTTAAAAATAATTTTTGTTTAACAACGATAACCATGCTAAAAAAGTAATGTTTAATGTTGAAGTATAGATTTCCAATCAAACACTAACTTTAATTTATACCCAAATATTAATTACTTTTATCGCCAAAGAATGTGGGATTAGTAGTGTGAATTGGGAGGGGACTACATGGAGTTGAATAAATTAGGAGGGGGTAAAATTGCATTTTTGAGGGGTTTAATTTATATATTATAAAATATTATGGTTGTAAATGATTGATCCTCACTCTATCTTTGAGATCAAGGAATGAAAATGACATTTGGTTGGATTTGTGGCTGCTGTGCAGATTCAGTGTTCATTAGGACCCAACAACAACATTCAGTTCCCCTAGGTGGAAGTGCTTCTGGTAGCAACTTCATGTACACTCCAGATCATGGTGGAGTAGGCAATTCAAGATCATGGTTCACTTACGAAGAACTAGCAGAAGCCACAGATGATTTTTCAGCCAAAAATATTTTGGGTGAAGGTGGGTTTGGTTGTGTGTACAAAGGATTCCTAGCAGATGGACGAGACGTTGCTGTTAAACAGCTGAAGATTGGTGGTGGACAAGGAGAACGCGAGTTTAGAGCGGAGGTTGAGATTATCAGCAGAGTACATCATCGCCATTTGGTTTCACTCGTGGGTTACTGTATTTCAGAGCATCAAAGATTGCTTGTCTACGACTATGTGCCAAATAACACTCTTCACTATCATCTCCACGGTACGACAATCATTTAAATTCAATGAATACCTTTACCTATAAAGGGCTCCATTTGATGAATGGATTTGAAAACAGGGGATCTAAATGTTTTCACTTGCAAAGTTTTTTTTTCTCCATCAAAGTAAGTAGTATTAAATGATACCTTGAAATCAAGTTTGAAGGAAAAAATTATTGTTGGATCTATAATAGTAGGATGAATTTCAAATAACTTCTTAAACCAAGTCATTTCAAATCCTGATATTTAGACTCGTAAATGCATGTTTTTAGTTTGTTAATATTCCTCTTAGTGTAGGTTCTGATTAAAGTTATCATTTTTATTTGTATATGCATTCAGGTCTTTTCCAATCTTACATGCATACAAAAAAATTTTCACTTGCAAAGTTTATTTTTCTCCATCAAAGTAAGCAGTATCAAATGATACCTTGAAATCAAGTTCGAAGGAAAAAATTATTGTAGGATCTATAATAGTAAGATGAATTTCAAATAACTTCTTAAACCAAGTCATTTCAAATCCTGATATTTAGATTCGTAAATGCATGTTTTTTTGTTAATATTAATCTTAGTGTAGGTTCTGATTAAAGTTATCATTTTTATTTGTATATGCATTCATTGCAAATCTACAACCTAAATGAATTCAGGTCTTTTCCAATCTTACCTGCATACACACTTAATAGAAGTGCCTGAAAGTCCTTCCTTTTGTTTCGAAATTTAACTGAATAGGCCACTAGAAATTAATTTTGGACAACAGTCCCAATAATTTTGTGCACTTCCTGACACTTTGCAGATCAAAGTAGACCAGTTATGGATTGGGAAACACGAGTTAGAGTTGCAGCCGGTGCAGCCCGTGGATTAGCTTACCTACATGAAGACTGTAACTCTCTCCCTCTCTCTCTCTCTCCCCTTGCAGTATAAAAACGTTATTAGAGATGACCAATACTCCATTTTCTGTTGTTACTGCGTACAATTTAGTTTGCTTTTTCCGGAAATGAATATTTGTATTAACAGAGTGTATCTATTATTGATTACAATATCTCTTTCTGATATAGAAGATTCCACGATTATTCAATTATTGTTGAATAATCACGTCAACTGATTTTTCTGTCATGTGTATCAGGCCATCCTCGGATTATTCACAGGGATATTAAATCATCAAACATTCTTATAGACAACAACTTTGAAGCTCGGGTATGCTTAGTTTTTGCTAACTTCTGTCACATCATCTGTATTTTTTATTTTTTGATTTGTTTTCTTTTGTTTCCTTTGAGCAGCATAATATAATAATCCCATGGTAAATTTTATGAGCCCTTACTGTTTTAATTTGGATATTCTCTTTTTGACAGGTGGCTGATTTTGGGCTTGCAAAATTGGCATTGGATGCAAATACACATGTAACCACGCGTGTGATGGGAACTTTTGGGTATGTTATCCTATGCATTTAGTCTTTATAGGTGCTAAAGATTAAACAATGATATGTGGTGGCAGCTCCCATCAAAGTTGGCCGATACTTTTTTCGTATGTGTCAACTATCAAGTGAAGATGCTATCTCATCAATGAATTCTTCGAGCCGTTGCTCTTTATATTTCTTCTTTCTTTTTATAGTATTTTTGCTCTCCTAGGTATAGCTTTACCAACTTGGAATTTCAAGAAAGGAACCCCCCAAAAAAGGGTTTTTAGTATATAATACTCTACTTTTGGTTTTTTAATTTTTTTACGCTATTTATAGAGAAATTTAATTTTTAGTCCTTACCAATTTATTTTCAACTTATTTTTTAGTTTTTAGTTAACATTAACTATGATATCAAATGTAAATTCCATATCTAGTTAAAATAAACTCAATATATTCAATTCTCTGAGCTCACTTAAGAGAAGCGGCTAATAAGCACTAACGGAAGCTTCTAGCATTCCTAATGCTTTAGATCTCTAAGGCAAGAGAAAGATCTTTGTTAATATATTCAATTTTGTTAATGCTAACTGAAGGACTAAAAACTTATTGAAGGACTAAAAAATAAAGAGGAAAAAAACTGATAAAAAATTAAACCCCCACCCCCACACCCAAAAAAAAAAAAAAAAAAAAAAAAGCTAAAAGAGAAACCCCTCAGGAAAAACCATTACAAGGGAAGTGTGAGGCAGGCATCTCTAACAATGAGCAATTGTAGATGTATGTTCTGCTTTTGATTCGTCATTTGTTTTGGTCAGAAGAATGATATTGGTTCATTTTCCAGATACATGGCTCCAGAGTACGCATCAAGTGGCAAGTTGACTGAGAAGTCGGATGTATATTCTTTTGGGGTTGTGCTTTTGGAGCTCATTACAGGTCGGAAGCCTGTAGATGCGTCACAGCCTTTGGGTGATGAAAGCCTTGTTGAATGGGTAAGAAGTTGAACAATTTTGTTATTTTCTTAAATAATTCTGGAAAACTTTTGATGTTCAAAATTGAGCCCAGAAGTCAAAAAACATACATGCTTAAAATAAAAAGATACCAGCTAATACATCCAGGCTGAGCTACATAGTGTTGAGAGGAGACTCAAATCCTCCCTCAAATTTTGAAAATTCACACTTTTATCCCTATATTTTTAGAAAATCTGTAATAAATAGTTAATTGAACAAAAAAATACTTTTACTTGGAAGCAAAAGTAAAAACTAAAAGCGCGTTAAAAACTAAAAGTACTAAAAGTGCGTTTGATAATGTAGAGACAAATCATATTATCTTTGCATTATTCATATAAAAGGTCTCTCAATTCAAACAATAGATGCTTGAAAGAATGTGGATGGAGAAGTCCTAGTCCATCTATATCGCAAAATATAAAAACCCAAGAAAGAAAAGTATCTATTTTTTTCTTTTTAAAAAAAGTACCTTAAAATCATGTTTTTACTTTTGTGATTTGTAAAAGTACTTTTCTGAAGTGCAACAAAAGCACTATTTTTTAATTAAGTATTTTTTTGTTTACTTGAAAGCAAAAAAGTACTTAAAAAACGTTATCAACCGATGCCTAATTCCCCCCGATCAATTTCCTGAATCCACCACTGTATTATATCATAATTAGTTGGTTTTGGTGAACTTTGGTGAGGTTGCTTCTTCTTTTGGGCTCTCTTCTTCTTTTCATTTTTGTTTTTTAAGCTCTTCTGTTCTTCTGTTTGGGGTTCGCGGAAAAAGGAATTTGGAGGAATTTCATTTGTCAAATTAGGTGGTGGTTGCAATGGAGTTAAGTGGAAAAAGCTCTACCCACCGTCCAGTTATATTTTTGCTCCATGGATGAATAAGATGTATAAAATTAATACTAAAGTTACACTTTAAATTTTAACCAAGCAATGTAGTACTTGAAAGCCTTCCTCTCCTCCTTCCCTTATCTTCTTTCAATGTCAGACATGAACACATGCCATTTTCAGACTAAAAAGACCTAGTTAAAATTATAACATGTTCTGCAGGCTCGGCCTTTGCTTGCTCATGCCATCGACAATGAGAACTTTGAGGAGTTGGTCGATCCAAGGCTTGAAAAGAATTATGTCTCGAGCGAAATGTTCCGAATGAGCGAAGCAGCTGCAGCTTGTGTGCGTCATTTAGCCTCCAGGAGACCTCGAATGAGTCAGGTTTTGTAAATTTCTAGACATTATTTTTGCCTTACATTTGGTTTTGATAGCTTAAAATTACAAGCTCCTTTTCTCTTGGAGTTCTTACTACATAGTGCTCTACTTTTGTTTTTATTTTTATTTTTTTAATCCTATTTATATAAAATCAATTTTTTAGTCCTTATCAATATTCTAGTTAATATAATCAAGGCTTTAATTGCCTTTTACTCCCTTATACTTTGACCTTGTTTCATTTTCTCCCCTCTACTTTAGAAACCTACATTTGACCCTCTTCTAATATAATAAATAGAATAGGAAAACTAACCTTTTTTTTTGGTTTAACATAATCGAATATGCTAAAAAATGGGTGAAATCAAAATTTTACATGAAATGGACAAAATGACCCCTTTATTTTATTTTGCCTTTGCTAAAAAACGAAAAGTAGAGAGAGAGCTAGAGAGAGAAAATTTGAGTTTTTCTCTTCTATTTTTTTTAACTTAAAATATTGAATTTGAATAAAAAATAAAAGAAAATTGATTTTTTTTTTTTTGAATAAAATGTGTGTTTCTGCCTTTTGTCAATTGTGGAAGGGGGTGGTGGGTGATGTGTAGGTTTATAAAGTAGAGGAGTTCAAATGAAACAAAACCAAAGTACAAGGAGGCAAAAAGCAATTAACCCTATTAAATATGATATAAAATACATATTTGACATCTACTTACATTCATTTTATATATTCAATCTAGTTGAAGTTAACTAAAGGACTAAAAACTTATCTGTGAGAAAAAAAAAAAAAAAAAAAAAGATAAAAAATTCAAAGTGACTTGTTTCAAGGACAATCTACTAATTTCCTCTTCTGTTTTTCCTTCCCCTTCTCCAGGTGGTGAGAGCATTGGACTCCATAGGTGAATTCTCTGATCTAACAAATGGTATGAAACCTGGACAAAGCGAAATATACAATTCAAGGGAACAATCTGCCCAAATAAGAATGTTTCAGAGGATGGCGTTTGGCAGTCAGGATTATAGTTCGGATTTTTTCAATTATTCTCAAAGCAGCATGAGAAGCAGAGACTGAGTTGAGGACTTGTGTTGACAAACGGGTCCTAGTAAGTAATATTGTATACCTCAAACTGGTGCTACAGATCACCAGGTTAATTTTTTTTTTTGAAACCTTAATCCCCCGGTTGGCGGTTGATTTAGAGGTTTCAAAACCTTGTTTTTGTTTTCTTTTCTTCCTTCTTTTTTTTTTTTTTGTAAATTCAACGTTTATTGATTTTGGACCTCCAAATTGCGATTTGGAGTCTACGAGCTGCGATGCCAAACGAGTACTTAGAGTTGTTATATTGTAATTATGTCCTGATGCGCTTTTAGATATGACGGATCTTGCTATTCTTTGTGTGTATATTCCATTTTTGTGAATTAATGTTTCTTTTCTGATGCATGTGCATATAGGTTATATATGTTTTTGTTCATTCCACTTTCTTCTCATTTTCGTCTTTTGTGTGTGTTTTTGGTGGGTGGATATATTTGACTATTTAGGCCTGTGGTTTCTCCCTCTTGCCTCTTTACTCATGTTGTTTCTAAGAAGCTGCTTTTTCATTCTATAACTGAGGTGGAAAATTTGTACTTTTCTCTCTTTTCTCTCTCTCTAGAAGGATTGGGTGGCGGTAGTTATGTGTGAAGGTGTCATAGATTAAGGACGTTTAAGATTAGAATTTTGGGATTCTAGAAGGAAATGGGCCAAATGGCATTTTATTGCTGAAAATGTTCCGACAGGTACTGCCGGCCATTACCTGCCTCCATTGGTTGTAGTTTATATGAATGTAGCAGTTGGAATCAAATTTGTAGTGGGTAGGTTATATGGGAACCCCTTTTAGAGAGAGAGAGAGAGGGGGGGTACCCTTTTGGAGAGAGAGAACTTTTTAGCCTTTTAGAGGGGCAGATAGAGGGGGGGGGGGGGGGGGGGGGGGAGCTGATCTATATAGTTTAACAACCCATGATTTTTTCCTGAACATAGACATGCCAACAACCGTGATACCTGCCTTTCCACTTTAAAACTATTAAGATATTGACTTAAAGATACGGAGGGATTGTGCTAACTACCTCGAACATCTACATCAACCCCTTATGCTTTCTACTGCTTGAGCATGTACTGAGATAGAAAGAGAAGCCGGCAAAATGGAGAACGGCGGTGGAGTGGTGATTGCCTCTCTTCCAACATGTCCTCCGGCTTTCGTGGAAGAAGGCAAGTGCGGCCGCGATGCCTTCAGGTGGCAGATCTCCGGCGATAGAGACAGAAAGCTGGTCTGCGTGACCAGCGGCAACTCCTACTTGGGTGCTCACATAGTCAAGAAGCTCTTGGCTCGCGGTTACATTGTCAGGGCCACCATTCAAAACTTCGGTACACTCTTTCTCTCTCTATATATGTATGTATTTATTGATTCTGCATAAAACTCATTGTGATCACTAAATATGTCTCTCTCTCTCTCTGGGCAGTGGATTTTGAGGACATGAAGGAGCTGATAAGGGAAGAGGAGATGTACCAACTAGAGAGTGTTGTGGTAGCAAGGATGGGTGATTTGGATAGTCTGTGTGATGCTTTTAGAGGCTGCCATGCTATTTTCCACACTTCATCTTTCATTGATCCTCATGGTGTTTCTGGATATACGGTCAGTACCCCTCTATAATGGCAATATATTATTATTAGCTCTTTAATTTTTCCCGAGTTTCTTATTATCCAGCCCTCTATTTTATTTGTACTTTTTTTTCCCAAGTAGATTAATTCATTTGTTTGTCCATTCTGTTGTGGTAGTTGATATTAACCATGTGAATTTAATAATTATTAGTTGATATTAAATAATCACTGGCGGATGCAAGTGTTGACCTCCCACACCCCACTTTTTTTTTTTTACTCTTATATTTAAGGAAAAAACAATTGAAACTCTTGAAATTAAAATTTTACATAAGCCTCCTCTAATTTGTAGAAATATTCAATAGACCCCCTAACAATTTTTTTTAGTCCTTGCTCGACCAATTTTCGTGATCCATCAATGCTAATTATTCTCTCTCTCTCTTTCTCTCTCATAAAGGAGCGAATGGCTTTTCTCGAGATTGAAGGTGCAAGAAACGTGGTTGAAGCTTGCAGTAGAACCTCATACGTGAAAAGATGCATCTTCACTTCTTCCTTACTGGCATCTATCTGGAGAGAACACGGTGTTTCAGGAGGGGTTGTGAATGAAAATTGTTGGAGTGATGAGGAATTCTGCAGAGAAAACAAGGTACACAAGTGTAATTTGCTTGAACTATTGATCGGTCTCGGGTTTAATCTTCTTAATGAATTAAAAAAAAAAAAAAAGCCTCTTTTCAGCTTTGGCTTGCGCTGGGTAAGACCACGGCGGAGAAGGTTGCTTGTAGAAGGGCAAGGGAACTGAAAGTGAAGCTTGTAACGGTCTGTCCTGGCCTTCTTATGGCGCCGTCTTTCCCCAATGCTCCAACTGAGACATCCATACCATATCTCAAAGGTAATACTCAAAGTTAAAACGCATGATTTGCACAAATGTGAAGTTCTTCCCCTGTAGTTTCACATTTATATGAAGGTCAAATCAATCTTTGACTCGGCGAGGTTTTATTCGATATTCAAATTACACTTTGGACCCTAATATTTAAATTTCTTCATATAATATGTGTTCAATTGTTCTTTCTGACCACTTCCAGCCAATTTTATTCTGGATATTAATATGTGAAAAATCTCTTTATGTTCATTGGAAGTGCGTTCGAAACCCTTAAATCTCGGTGTGAAATTGGTAATTAAAAAAAAAAAAAAAAAAGCGTTAGTGTAATGTGAAAGTCGATTCATACTATCTCAGTGTGAAATTGGTAATTAAAAAAAAAAAAAAAAAAGCGTCAGTGTAATGTGAAAGTCGATTCATACTTCAAGGGTGCAAAGTGTAATTTAGTCCTAGTGCAAAACTTGACAGTATGGCAAAGGCCCGTTCCCACTTTCAAAATTTTGGGATTCATGTATAAAAACGCGTTTGGTAAATACGTTTTTGTTCCCAAAATTTTGAAAATAATTTGGGACTATTTCCTGAATTCCTTAAAAATCTGAGAAACAAAAAAATGTTGATTCATATTCACTCCCACAAATATTCCCACCACCAGATGATGGCCATGACCAAGGGGCCACCACTATCCCGCCGGCCACCGCTATCCTCCGCTCACTGCCAGGCGCCACCCCGTCGGCCGCCATACATTTAAAGAAAACAAAAAAAGAAAAAAATGTTGCAACTAAATGTGTTTCTTGTTTCTGTGCTCATAAATTAAAAGAAAAAATTTCAGGACAATAGTCATCACCAAACACGTTTCTATTTTCAGAATACACCAGAATGCAAACATAATTCTCATCCCATCCCATCCCAGTTTATTGGAAATAGAAACAGAAAAACAAAAACAGTAAAACCAAACGCCACCAAAGAAAACAAAGACAGAATTTCAAATCACAATGCATTTTTTAGCAACCTTTGATGACACTTTCTTAAGGTATTTTATTTTTTGAAAAGTAACATTTAATTTTTATTTTAATTCATCAATTTCTCTCTCCTTTACTATTTTCTTGGACTAATCAAGACGACGACTTCCTAATCATCATAGGCGGCCAAATCATGGTACGCCGGGGTTTATTAGCGACGGAAGACATATACAACGTTGCAGAGGCTCATGTTTTTGTGTACGAAGACATGGATTACGGCGCCTGTGGACGCTACCTATGCTTTGGAAGAGTCGTTAGAAGATTGGACGAGGCGATTCAACTCGAAAATTGCCTGAAAATGCATGGTTTGTTGTCCAATGCAGAAGAAACCGATCAAATATTTTCAGACAATCTTTGCAATTCGAAGCTCAATAAATTGTTGTTTCGAGCGTCTAAACGTGTGACTTGTAAACGATAATTTTTTAGGGTTTATTACAATTGTTTAAGGGAGGAAATTTGATTAATGTTGTTTGTGATGCGTGTTTGGTAGCCAGTAATGGAATAGTATTACGAGGGAATAAAATCACATTCTAAATAGGTGCGTATTCAAATTTTGATTTCATTTAATTTGAATCTGATTCTATTATCGCTACAAAACACGTTCTTACTTTTATATACTATGAAAAAATTTGGGAGATTATTTAACTGGGACCCTCTAACTTGTCAAATATAATGAAATCTTTTCATTCTTGGAAAATTTATTTATTTTATTTTTAATTTTTTTTTGATTGTTTATGTTTTATTTTTCTTGAAAAGTAGAACACATTTTTATGGTTAAAGATAGAAATAGGGGTTTCGATATTTTGAATCATGAAATTTGATCATTATTTCACTTTAGTATTGAGATTGGATGCATCAAGATTGAATGACAGACTGTCCCGAAACTATCCCGTATTGTGCACTCAACTATTTTAACGAGGATCTTTGGATTACTTTTATTCTCTTTCTTTGTCCTTCATAATTTTTATATAAAATAAAATTTATATATCTGTAATGTATTATATTAAATCTATATTTCCGATTTCGGAGGATTGGGGTAGGAATGAGAATGAGTATTTTTGTTTTTCTGTTTTTACTTCCGATAAACTTGGACGAGACTTTTGTTTTCGTTCCGGAGTATTTCGAGAATAAAAACATGTTTCGTAATAACAATTGTATTAAAATTGTTTCTTTTAATTTATGAGAACATAAATGAAAAAACATGTATGGTTGCAACATTTTTTTTTCTCCAAATGTATGACAATAAATATACATATTTCATAGTTGGTGTGGTGGTGGTGAGCGGTGACGTGGTGGTAGTTAGTAGATGGTGGTTGTGGGATAGTTTTGTGTGAGTGAATATAAATTAATATTTTTTAAAGATTTTTAAGGAATTCTTGAAATATTTTCAAAATACTCTTAGGTAGTGTTTGAGACGGGATTTGAATGATCATAGAAATGATCATTATATTGATATATTTGGTATATGAGATTAAATCTAATTTTCATTACCAAAGATTTTCTAATCCTACAAAATATAGGATTGACCAATACCAAGATGGACTTGGTATTAGTTAATCCCAATTTCATGAGATTAAATTTTAATTATTTTATCGGCCAAAAAATAAGATCAAATACTAAACAAATATTTGATTTGGAATAAAATTTAATTAAATTAACTATTATATTATTTAAAAATTTAATTGATATAATTCCAATACCATATGTAATTCCTGTTATCACCAAACATATTATTTTATTTTATTATCATACTAATTTTAATTTTTTTATCATTCTATTTTATTCTAAGATACCAAATGCACCGTTAAAATTTTAAGAATAAAAATATTATTATCAAACATTAATTCTAAAATTTTAAGAACGGAATAAAAACCAGTAACCAAAGCGGCCTAAATATGATACAACGTCGTATTTTTTGGGTGGGTATTTATATTTTACATTTTCATTTTATTTTTTTTTTCTAGAAAAAAGGACGGCAACAGAAATTTCAGCGTCGACTCTCCTTCACCAGTTCACTGCCTTCGAGATTCTCACGATCGCGTTCCCAGGGACGCAGGCTAACACAAGGGGAGAGAGATGGGCTAACACAAGGGGAGAGAGATGGGTGATTCATCTGCATCGGGAGAGGATCCGCAGAAGTTGAAGAGAATAGCGGCGGCGGCGTACGATTACGACAACGATCCTAGATGGGCGGACTACTGGTCCAATATCCTCATCCCTCCTCACATGGCTTCCCGCTCCGACGTCGTCGACCACTTCAAGCGCAAGTTCTACCAGCGTTTCTTGGTACGCACCCCAATCCTTAATCGCATCTCTTTCTTTCTATCCAGTCCTTCTCTAGATTGCCTAAATTTTTTGTGATTTGATTCATGAACCCTATTGCTCACTGATTCCGATATTGGTTCGGTTTTAGTTTAATCATCATTTGAAGTCATTGGATAGGTCGATTTGATCGAATTGGATGATTCCGTTGAATCTCATGCTTGTTCACTATGCTTTTCTGGATTTGTTCTGATCTGGATTTTGTGAAATAGGGTTGTGTAATAATGCTTCTCGTCTTTGTTTTGGCCTTCCAGGCTATCATAACTTCACCATTTTCTCTTTCTTTACAATTTTATGTATCTTTTTCATCAAATTGGTGCTTCTTGTTTTCATTATTAGCTCACCAGTTCAGTCTAATTAGGGCCTGTTTGGTTGTTCTTCAATTTGCATATTGTACTATTTTCCAATTAGTCAATTTAAGAATTAAATAAAAAATTCTTAAATTAGTTAGTTAACCCTTTTAATCCTTGTTCAGATGCTACTTTCTCGTGTAACTGGAGTATAATTTAGACAACCAAACGGGTCCTTATATTTATGACTGATAAGCATTTGTGTTATACTTTCTTAATGGATAGGATCCCGATCTTGTGGTCGAGCCAATGCCCACAAGCAGTTCCTCTCAGACATCCAGACCATCAGCACCACCACCATCATCATCAACTCAAAATGATCAAGCTCGACCACGTAATACAGGTAAAGAAAGACATACATTTCTTCTTCTCTCTCTCTCTCTCTTTTGTGTGTGTGTTTCTGTTCAGGGTTTCACTTCTAGATATCGGAAAAGGCTTATTGTTGTTGCTGTAGGTTCTACTGCTAGAACATCAGGCACATCCACAACTCCTGCTCAAAATCCTACATCACTTCGCTGGGATCGACAAACCATCCAATTTTCGGTGAATGCATGGGTATGCTGAACTTTCTTTATATATTTTGGGAGCTTGTGATTGATTTTTTCTCTCTTTTAATTTTATTTATACATCAAAAAGTGTTTGTTTCTATTGTTTCCGAGAAGAACTACAAAATTCACTGGAAGATGTACTGTTGTCCCTAATGGCGTTTTTTTATGAACCATTTTCTTCTGTTGTTTTTATTAAGGCAGCGTTTGATTATGTTTTTTTTTTTTTAAATAAGAAAGAAAAGTTAATTTTGACAAGAAAGTATTTTTATTTAAAAGCAAAAGCAAAAAAATTAAAAGGCTATTTCATAGTGTAGAGATAGTATCTTATATCATCCCCATAAATGATCTCTTTGATCAAAATTTAAACTTCATAGATTAAAAAAAAAAGTGGGTGAAGAGGTCCTATACCATTGATCTTCATCGATTTTTTTTTTTTCTAATATAGCAGAACTAAAAGCAACTATGTTTTATGTTTCATTAGAAGTACTTAAAAATTTAAATCACATTTTTACTTTTTTGATTCTCAAAAGTACTTTTTTTTTAAGTGCAAAGCAAACATTGCATTTAAAATTAAGTAAAAAAAAAATGTACTTAAAAAAAGCATTATCAAATGACACCTAAGTTATTTAGCGAGGATTTCCATTTACTTACTAATCAGATTCGCTTAATATATTGAGGCTATTTGATTTGTCCATTTCTCTTCTGGGCAGGTCTTTGCTGTGGCTGTGCTTGCAATCTTCCCGCTTGTCCCCAAACATCTTTCAGATAGGGCATACCGCCTTTCGTTTCTGGGCACTGCTTGTTCTTCCCTCTACTCGTTGTACTCACTATATGGGGTATTTTTTTCCTTTCAATTTCTTTTTATTTTTTTATACATTGCCGGCTACCCATATCATACTTTTGCTGCTCCCTCTAATGAAAAGAATTGTTATTTGCAGAAACCTAGGGCATGGAATTTGCAAGCTGTGCAAATATGGTTACAATCAGTGGTCGTGACAAAGGATTTTATATACTTCATTTACAGCCTTACTTTTGTCACCTCGAATCTTTACCTCAAATGTGAGCATCGCTTTTCCTTTTTCTTTAATGTCATTTGCCATTTTAATGTCAGGTAGCATTTGGTTTCATGGAATTTGAATTACAAATGAACGCATGTAACAAAAAAAAAATGATACATGCATTCATTTTCTATTCCAATTCCAAGCCTTGAATTCCGTGATGCCAAACACAACTTTTTTAGCTACTTTCTTGGCATTGTTTGATGAGTTTGGTGACTTGTTACAGTTGCTTTGATACCCATTTTATGTCGAGCACTTGAACACGTTGCCAAGTTCCTTAGGCGTAACTTCAGGCATTCCTCCTTGTACATGTAAGAGATTCATTGCAAATTTTGCTCTTTATCCCGATAACTTTATTTTAACTTGGAAGTGTGACACACGCACACACAAAAGAGAATATATATATAGTTGCATATTATTTGCCGTTCTTGAGGTTGACATACCATTGAATTTGCATTCGAGGTTTCATTTATGTTCTAGATGGTGTGGAGTGGAGGACTTGTGGTCCATTTGGATGGAGTGGAGGGGAGGGAAAGGGGGGATCTGTCTTTTCTTTGTTGTTTTTGGATGAAGGGGAAGGGATTGACTTTTTATTGTGTAATATGACTATTATACCCTTTATATTTTGGAAATTAATAAATTTTGGGGGTTGTAGAAAATAAATTGAATAGGGGTAAAACAGTAAAATCAGGGAAAGATTGGATGGAAAGAGTGATTTTTTTTTTTGCTTTCTTTCCAAACCTCTTCCTCTCCCTCTCCCCTGCATCCAAACACAAAATTGTCACTTCCCTTCCGAACAAATCATTAGTGAGCACTTGTTTTTACTTAGTTCTCATGCCTTTATTTCTCTACAATGCTTATAGTATCTCATTTGTAAAGGCCTTTTTTTTTTTTGGTTTGTTTGTTTGCTTTCTTTTGTAACAGGAAGTACTTGGAAGACCCTTGTGTGTGGGTGGAGTCTAACACCACAACTCTCAGTATACTCTCTTCTCAAGCTGAAATCGGACTTGGTTTCCTCCTTGTCGTCTCTCTATTCTCGTTAGTTCCTCTAAATCATCTCTCTCTCTCTCTCATTTTTTTTCCTGTTTCTGTTTTGTTTTGCGTTAATATCAGATTGTCGTTCTCTTAACTTCCAATATCGTCCTCAATCCTCAATCTTATTTTTGCCTATTTGAAAATTTTGTTTATTTTGGACGGAAAGAGTTAGCACGTGACTTCTACTCGGGGGGTAAATATGGCATTTTTGCTATGTTATATACGCCTTCTTAAATTAACAATTTTGGTTACATACTTGCAGGTGGCAACGCAACATAATACAGGTGTTCATGTACTGGCAGGTTTGCATCGCCTGTTTCTTGCTTCCTTAAGAATGAAAGACTCATTAATCTCAGTATTAAAAGCTAAGGCACCACTTGGTTACACTTTTTTTTTTTTTAAGTATTTCTTGTAGTATAAAAAAAAAAAGTTAATTGAGCAAAAAAGAAAAAATTAAAAGTCAGATTTGATAGAAGGGGAAAATTAACAGTTTTTATTTCAAATTACTTGTAATATGTTGTCCACGTCATTATTTTTTAGCCCTTTAAACTGTAGTTAATATCAACTAGATTAAATCTATCGAGCTAGATAGTGCTGAATTTGTATTTGATATCATAGTTAAAGTTAACTAAAACACTGGAAAGGACTAAAATAAGTTTATAAGAACTTAAAAATAAGTTTTCTATCATATATATATTTTGTTGAAAAACTATTTTTTTTAGTTTTTTCCCAAAAATGTATTTTTACTTTTTGGATTTCTGAGAACACACTTTTCAAATAGTAAACAAACACTTTTTTTTTTTAATTTCTTGATCTGCAGCTGTTGAAGCTAATGTATCATGCTCCGGCGACCGCTAGTTATCATCAGAGTGTTTGGGCGAGAATTGGAAGGACGGTTTATCCGCTTGTTCATCGTTATGCCCCATTCATGAATACGCCGATTACTGCTATTCAGAGATGGTGGTTCAGAACCTAATCACAGGTAAGAAGGAAGGAAAAAAGATCCTTGTATAACAGAATAGTTAAATTCAACTATAATCTGGATTAGAATTTTGTTTTTTCTAGACATTTTAGTGGTAATAATCTTTTCCCCATTTTTTGGTGTTATTTTCCTCCCTGTTTTTAAGGAACAGAATGTTTGTTGAGGAAAAAACTAATGTTTTCTTTGACCTGAATTTTGCAATTGAGTTTTAGATGTTATGCTGCTTGTGTTTTATTTTTTCACATGATTTTATTTCTAATTTTAATTAAGAAAAAATGTTTAATTTTAATTTTTTTTTGAAATTTTAAGCGCTGAAAATATTTAAAAATCTGAAATTTATTTGATAAATTTAAAAGAGGTTCTTGCACTTTGCAATTTTGCAGTTTTAGAGAAATTTTACTTTATTCCCTCTATTTTTAATTTAAATTTATTAAATTTTAAGGTAGTCAAATCATGTCAAATCAGTCCAAATTGAATCCTCCATTTTTTATGATTGAAATCAACCACGTGTCAAACACGGAATCGCCTATGTGGGTGAATTTCGTTATAAAAAATGACAGAAATATCTGGTTAACATGATTTGGATACTTCGGCTGTTCAAATTGGAAGGTTAGACCTTAAAGTGAGATTTCTTTGAAATTTCAAGAGTGCAAAAAGCTCAAATTAAAATTTGAAGTTTTAAATTTTTGTTCGAAAAAAATTTAGGCAAGGGATTTGTAAATTTTTGAAAAATTTCAGCATTTACAAATTCTTTATTTAGATAACTATTTTACACTAATAGATCGATGGTGTAATTTTATAATTTTTTTTTATTTAAATAGAATGTAAAATTTTGAAATTTATTAAATTTTAATAATATAAAATATGAAAATATATCTAATAATATAATTTTTATTTTAATAATTTAATAATATTTTTTTCATGCATATTTTAATAATATAATTTTAGTAATATCATATTAAGTATGTTGTTTTTGAACTTATTTTAATTATATTATTCTTATATTTTAATTATACTATTTTGTACCTATTTTAATACTATCATTTTAATTATATTATTTTTATATAATATAATTTTAGTAATATCATTTTAATTATGCATATTTGAAAAAGTAAAATCCTCTTTGGAGGAATTTGGAAGTAAGACATGTTTCGAATTTGGAAGTAAGACATGTTTCTTCCTTCGAAAATATATTTTACAAATTCAATGGATTTGTCAAACTTTTTAGTAGCATCCAAATAAGGAATTTAAAAAAATAAAAAAATAAAAATTGTAAAATTCTTTTTCAAAGTGAAACCTTTCATTAAATTCACTTATCCAAACGCAAGTTAATAGTCTCTCATTTTTCTTTAATTTTGGATATTGAAAATAGTTTATTATAATTATTAAAATAAATGCTCCCATCCACCTAAAAATAAATAAATTCTTATGCTCCTACAATCGCTATTTTTGATATGTTATTTGAAAAATGCAAGGAAAAAGGTTAAAAAATTATGGTCGACTGGATATAGGCTAATGCATTTTTAAAAGTAAAAGATATGGAGAGTTACATCCAATTTGGCGGAAACGTTTAATAGTTGGATGAATGAAGCTAGACATTTTTACCACTTCATAAAGCAATCGATCGAATTCGTGTTGATCTTATGAAGCAAAGATTTTCAAGAAGAAAATAAGGCAAGGGAATTAAATAATGTTTTGTGCCCATTGAGGAATAAATGATTAAAATTTTGAATTTATGTTAGAGATGCTTTGTTAGTGAATCTAGACACAATGGATTTGAGGCACACTGTGATCCCTCTGTTCATGTTGATCTTTGTTATTTAACTTCTTGTTTTTTCCTTGTGCCCATGTGTGTGCTGCTATATCGAGTACAAATCGAGACTCGAACATCTTCATAGAAGAGCCATTTCATTTGAGTTATTATCAATCAAGTTTATAAAGATGTAATATTTGTTGTCTCGACGGTGAATAAATGCATATTAGCAGATGAAGAAATTGAGATTTTGGCTCCCGTGACAAAGTAATAACGTGGACATCCAAGAAAAAACATATTACCAAGTAAAGGTGGAGTAATAAATCAGAAGAAAATTATTCAATATGTCATGAACGAGTTTACATCTCTCTTCTACTGTAATGTTTTAGCCCCTTCGATGTTGAATATTATCTTGGAATCCAAGACAATATTGTCTCATTATATATGTGACAAGATAATGAGGAAAGAGTTTAGGAGGGTTAAAGTCTGATTTATAAGCATTTTGATGAAGTTTAAAAGTGGCTTAAGTGACCGAGAGGGAAAACAAATCCAATCTAATTAGGAAATTAAAGTCACTGGTTAAGCAGAGTTGTTTTCCCTTATCATTAAGAGAAATATTAGGGATATATTTAGTATAAATGTTAGATTCTTGCAAATATTTAGGGTAATCACATAATCCTTACTATTTCAAATTAAAAGCAAATATTTATCGGTAGAATAAAAAAGGAAAAATCGGCGATTAGTCGCCTTTTTAAAGTCTAATCCGCAATTAGTCATTTTGTGTTATTAGGTTTTGATTTAGTCCCTTAAGTTGGATTTCACTTGTATTTTAGTCTCGCATTGCAGGAATTGTTGGGATATTACAGGGATTGTAGGAAGATTTTAGTGAGTAAATTCGGTTTTATAGTGAATATTGGTTACATGTAATAAATATTAGTTATAATTTCATAATCGTTATTTTTCACATATATTTATGTATTTTTTGTTACTTGTACTTATATAACATTAATTATATGTTACAATTACATATATTTGTATAATTGTTTTGTGACATTTAACAAATATTGAATACAAAAATTAATTTAATATTATTTACATCTAATTGTGTACATTTAATTAATTACATGTATTTTGTGTGATTTTTGTTACATTTAACAAAGTTTTTATACACAAAGTTGTTACTGGTAAAAAAAAATAAAAAAATTGTTACATGTTACAAAATATAGTAATATTACACACAAAGTTGTTACATGTAACTGGCACGTGGCAAGCGCGTGTGCAAGGCTTCCGCTTTTTTAAAATAGACGAAACTAAATTAAATTTTTTAGTTTTCTACGAATTATAAGATGTTAAATGTAACATTTATATAAAATACGATTCAACACAGACAATATTATATTCCCACGCAAAAGAGGATATCTGTGTTGATAGTAAATATGAAATGTTACAGGCAATACAGACAATGTTACATTCCACCCACAATAGTATATTGTATGTAGAATGTAACATTACTTGTGTTGAATCGGATATCGTAACGAGTGCGAATGTTACATGTAACATGGTGTAATAGTAATGTTACATATAATATCAATATAATAATAATGTTACATGTAACATTCATGTTGAATGTAATACGAATATAAAATTAATCAAAAAAAATATCGAATGTGATATTATTTTGAATATCTTATTGAGACGAATCTAAATATATAATTATATTGTAAAAAAAATATGTACAATAAAATTATTTTAATTTAAATAAAATAATTTTGTATGAAACCTCTAAATAAAAAAAGTTATAAACGTGAGAATCATACAGATGTAATTTTGTCATATAATTTTCACGTTTTTTAAAATTTGGGACTAGATGGTTCCAAAAATCTGTAGATTGGGATTATTGGACATATTATCAAACATGCGGATTTAATTAGTAGTTTCACGTTAAAATTGAGATTGACCGGTAATTTTTCCTATTTATTTTTCTATTACAGCCTTTTCCGTATCAAATTGATTGAGTTTGCCCTTCACAACTTGTTGATTCTTCCTCACTCCATCCCGATTAACGCCCATAAGCTATAACAGTGAAAATTACATATACCAAGAAAAAAACAGTTAAAAAAAAATAGTCAGTAGCGAGAAAAACATCAGCAACAAAAAAAAAAATAGCACCAAAATTCAAAAAGCAAAAATCGGAACCCTAAATCCATAAATCCGAAATGCGACCTAAACCTATTGTTTAAGAGAGATTCTTTTCCCTTATCACTTATCATTAGGGGAGTATGGATATTACCATCAAATTAGGAAAAAAACAAACAAACTATAGGATAACTTATATTTATGCAATGTTTTAAAACCCGGACCGAACAACGAAGTGGAAAAAATCATTAATACTTTTTGTTTAATAAATTTTGTTCATGTAGCAAATAGAGATTAAGAGAAATAAATAAAAAACAGAGATTCATAGCAAAAAAAATTGAAAAATATGATGATTAATTAATTAATCACAATATTACAAAAATTAATTAAAGATTTTAATCATACATGATTAAAATGATACAATAATCAAGAACGGTTACCGAAAGCATATATGTTTGAGTCATTGTAGATGATTAATCGTCACAGCGAATTACACACTAGATTTTCCTCTCTATGATCTAGATTACAGTTATGTTGGCTCTCAATGGAAAGAAAACCCTAAATCTAGACTAGAAATGGGATCTAAAATTTATACATAATATTGGTTTCTCATTGAGCCCTCTCATAACGGGTTTCAATGAGACCCAAAATTTACACTTGTCACTCAACTGGGCTTCTACACAAAATATGCCACAATCCAAATCAAAATGTGATCACTATTTAATTAGATTACTTATATAATAGACTATCCATCTGTTTTTATAAAATAATTAATTAAATTAATATTAGCCCATATTTAATAAAAAAAAAAATTCAACATTCTCTCACTTGGGTTACATTAATTGATTTTTAAGTACTTATAAATTTAATTTTGAAAACAAGACTCTCGAATTAATAACAGAAAAAATTTATTTTGTGTAGCCACACTTTTTAAAGAAATGATAATCTATAGTAGCATCTTGATAAACTTATCCGGTCCAACATGATCTTAATATTGGACTATGATGGTCTATATGTTAATCTCAACAAATATAAGACCCTTCATAGTCACGAATACTTATAACCATATCGACATGGATCGTAAGTCTAGTAGTATAGTAAGAAATCAATACCAACATGTGACCATCATCTATATGTAATATTTTTTATTGATCCTCATTACAATTTCTCAATAAAATGAATTTGCTTGACTTTAACAAGTCATGTGTCACTAACAGTTCACCACGAGATTTCAAAATAGTGTTTTGGGACTAAAACTCAAGTGAAAACCAACTTAAGGAACTAAATCAAAACTTATGACTTAAGCGATATTTTTTAAAAATTACATCCGTTATTTAGGATTAATGACCAATTATCCCTTATTTTAATGTTTGTCGTGAGAAGTTCCCTTTCTAATTACACATACCTCCCTATGAAAGTGAACTAATCTCAATAAAATACATAAACTTTATCTTCTGCTAAATCTCTCTCTCACGCACAAACACATATGAGTGTCTGGTGTTCACTTCATAATTTATCAAATCCTATTTTAACTAAAATATTTAACTTTAAATGTTCAAATTATTTGGGTTGTTTATTTTTTATTGGCACAATTTTATAATGAAATGAACTATGATAAATGCATGATAATTATTTAACAAAATAATTAAAAATTATTTTTATAAATAAACTTTATTGATACTTAATTATTAGGACATATATTAATAAAAAGCCAACACATCGGAGTGAGACTCCCTCGTTTTTCGCTCTTGCATTTCCCTCGTTTATCTGGTATCTCAAGTCACTATATCGATTTTCAAATCCCATAAGAAATTATCGAATTTAACAAATTTTAATTTACTTTAAAATATTTATGATAAAAAAAATTAAATTAAAATTAAACTAAAAAGACAAATTTGTTTATTTCATTTAAAAAATAAATGAAAAAATTAATTTTATTTATTTTTAAGCTTATTTTGTTAATTTAAACGGAAAAAATGTTAGGTTCTTACTTTGTTCAAAAATAAAAGTAGATAAAATGTAACCTTTTGAAGTGGAGGGGATAAATTTGTAAGTACATAAAATAGAGGGGCAGTAAAAGACAATCCACCCTTAATTAATTCACTTTGACGAACAAGAATAAAAATAGACGCCGTTGCCGGGGATCGAACCCGGGTCACCCGCGTGACAGGCGGGAATACTCACCACTATACTACAACGACTTGCTTGTGTAAGTTTGATCATTTAAAAAGGTAAAACTACAAGTGAAATTTTAATATTTTTGAATTAATGGCACTTTATTCCCATGTACTTTGACCGAATTGCATTTTATCGCTAGATTAGATTAAAGTTAAACAGTTAAATAATTAATATAATTATATAGAATAATAAATTTATTCTTATACAGACTCGACCGGACAAATTAAAATTCAATAATTAGAAGAAACATTTTAACCCGTCGAATCACATCCTAGAGCAAAAATAATTAAAAGAGATATTATTAAAATAAGTATAAAAATTAGTATATTTAAAATGATATTATTAAAATAAATATAAAAATAGTTTAACTAAAATAGGTATAAAAATAATATAGTTAAAATAGTATAAAAATAGCGTAGTAGGTATAAAAATAATATAATTAAAATGATATTACTACAATTTTATTTTTAAAATTATATTACTAAAATAAGTATAAAAATTATATTATTAAATTACTAAAATAAATATTATATTACTAGGCGTATTTTCACAAATTTTCTATTATTAAATTTAAAAAATATTAAAATTCTGCATACAAATACTTGCCAATTAAAACAAAAAAATTATAAAATTACACAATCAAAATTTTCATTTAAATTATTCATTCAATATAAAGAATTTTTTGGTCCTGCAAATGTCAACAAAATAGAAAAATAAAATACTAAAAATTTTCATTTAATATTTGATCCTTTTTTTTTTTTTCCTAAGAATATTTTCCGTTAATTTTCATGTTGAGATTAATTTATGAGCACCAAATTGAGTTTTCGTCCAAAATTTTCTATTCTTTTTTTCAGAATTTTGGTTGAAAAATTTGTGAACACAAAATTAATCCTTTTTTTTTTTTTCCATTTTTTATTTTTAAAATTATAAAATGTTTAGAATTACACTTGGCGTTTTCTTTACATATAAATATTTTATATTTCTTTTCACACCAAACCCGCTCATTCTAAAATGCATAATACCTAGGGATGGTCATGGACTTAGGGGCCCGCAAAGTCCGCCTAGCCTAGTCCTATTTTTTTAGGGCTTGGGCTCAAGTTTTGAGCCCATGGATAGGGTTTGGGCTCAAATTTTGAGACCCGACTAAATCTAAGGCTGGGTTTGGGCTAAGCCAAAATTTTTAGGGCCGGCCCGAGCCCGACCCCGACCCAAGTTTTTTTTTTTATATATATATATATATATATATGTATGTATGTAGATGTTATATATATATGTTTGATTTATTATATATATATATATATATATATATATATATATATATATATATATAATATATACAAACACAAGCTGCATTTACTTCTTACCCTACTTTTGAGAGTTTCAAGATCATAGCCCTGCTGTCTCTGCCGAATTTGTGTTGCCTCACCCTTTCACCCGTCTCACTCTCTCTGTCTCTGCTTTCGCATCCCCAGCCGCTGCCGAAATCGAAATGGCCAGATCTCACCCTCCCTTACGACGACGGCGGCCTCCCTCCCTCCCTTGCGAAGACGACGGCGACGATCCGTCTTCCTCACCCTTTCACCCGTCTCACTCTCTCTGTCTCTGCCTTCGCATCCCCAGCCGATGCCGAAATCGAAATGGCCAGATCTCACCCTCCCTTGCGAAGACGACGACGGCGGCCTCCCTCCCTCCCTTGCGAAGACGACGGCGACGATCCGTCTTCCGTTAGTTCTCCACTCTATCTCCAGGTGCGTCTCTGTTTTTCCATTTCATCAATTTCTATTTCGAAACCATTCTCCCTCCTCTCTCTCTCTCGCTCTTGCTCATCTGATTTAGGGTTTTGATCTGAAAATTAGATAACCATCAGAGAAGACGACCTCCCTCCCTCCCTTGCGAAGACGACGGCGACGATCACTCGAGACCTGGAGACGATGCATAGGTGGTCGTCTCCCTCCCTTTATGACGATGGTGCATAGGTGGTCGTCTCATCTGATTTGGGGTCATCTGATTTGGGGTTAGTCTCTCTAAACATAGCCGTACTGAACCCTAATTTCCATGTCACATGGAAGTAGTAGTTAAATGGTACTGCAATTTCAACATTGTCCTGCATTTCGCCATCAGTATTCTACCTCAAGCTACTGCACAAATCCGAATCTCAGCTGTATATTTTTGACCTTTAATGCTCTAATTAAACATTTGTTTAACACTGTAAATCGATTCATCAAGCTCTCAATCCATGGTTTGTGTCGGTACTTAACCCCTGCTACTGTATTCCAGTAGCCAACCCTGTGACGGTGGACCCATTGTTTGGCATGTAGACATTGTAGCTGGTGACTGATTTACAGAGGGAGAAGAAAGCTGGGGGAACCGCAAACCGGCGGAGGATCTACAACGGGCTCAATTGGAGCTTAGCTCTATTCCGGAGGAATTTCAGTTTTTTTAGCTGGATATCTTCGCGACGAAACGGTGAGGTATATTTGAACTTAAATCCTTTAATTTCGTTATTTTTGTCATCCGACTTTCGTGTTCATAGCATCCGTTCTTCTTTCCTCCACCGGAGTTTGTATCTTCCGGTTATCTGAGGGTTTGCACCTCCGGTTGGAATTGATGCATTTCCTCCCTTGCGAACTGCATTGGGGTGAAAAACATTCGAAATGTGTGGACAATTTGGACGAGAACCCATTTTCTTGCGCTTCGCCTCCAACATTTGTGTTCATATATCTGATTAAATCAATGGGGGAGTAAACCCAAAGATAGATTGGTGTTCTTTAGGGTTTTAATCGGCGAATTTATAAAAAAAAAATCGTGAGTTCCCCTCTTAATTTCTCCAATTTATTTATCTTTTTCTTGCAATTTGGGTGTTGAATTTGCTGAAATTCTAGGTCTCCTGTTCAGCCCCTGCCATCACCGTTTGGTTTCCTCCCTTCGTCTTCAATTTTGTTCAGGTAAGTGATTAATGTATTCAATTAGGGTTAATATTTCTACTGTTCTCCTCTTAATTTGGGTGTTTAATCTGCTGAAATTCAGGTTCTCCTATTCTGCAACTGTCGTCATCGTTGCATCTCCTTCTTTGTTTGTTCAGGTAAGTGATTAGTGTCTTTAATTAATGCTAATAATTTTTTGTACATTAATTCTTTGATAATTGTCTAAAATTATAGTTAGGTTATCAATTTCTACAGCACGCCCAAAATAGAAACTATTCCCCAATCTGTCTTTCTCTATCTCTCTGTTTAGCTGCAACACCCAAACAGAAGGATCCAGAGGGGTTGGATGAGAAGTCAACGAGGTATGCGATGGAGAGGATGAACTACATTTATTTATTATTATTTTTTTCTCGAATTGATAGTGAGTTTATGATTTGAAGTTTTTGAGCTTTTGATTTGGGCATAATCGATAGAGTTGATGGGAAAGGAGATTAGTGGGTTGAAGTGATCCCTTGGTGCTAAGAGTTGTTATTTCTCATAATTTCTTGGTGAGTGCCCCTAACTATTGGTATATGTGTATTCACGTTGAACTGTTGTGCATCCTAATCACGTTTTATTCTTGGATTATTGGCGTGATTAGTACGCATCAAACACACGCATATCACTTTGTTGATAGTGAAAATGCCAAGAGTAGAGATAGTAGGTGTGCATTTTTGGACCGTGAAGCTCTAAGTCTTTATCGTTTCATCCCCCTGCATTTACTTAATCGCGTACTTTTGAGCTTTGACATTCCTGGCTCGAGGACATTGAGAAACGGATTACCCCTAATGTTTTGTTAATGCTCGAACAGGTAGCTTTGATTTCAACAAATTTATCTCTATATTTCTCCAAAATTTCAGGTATGTGGAACCTTAACCTAATTTTGGTAGCATCAACCCTAATTATGTCTTCTCACTTCTTTGATGGCGTTTGTTTAGTGTATATTTTCTAATCCCCTCTTCTCTTTGATGGCGTTTGTTTATTGTTTCTGTTCAGTGTTTCAATTCTCATAGAACTTGGAACAGGAATGGGTTTGTTTAGTGTTTCTGTTCTACTCCCATATTCTCTTTAATGGCGTTTGTTTAGTGTTTATTTAGACGGCGTTTGTTTATTGTTTTTGTTCTCAGAGAACTTGGAACAATAATGCGTTTGTTTAGTGTTTTTTTAGATGGCATTTTTTTGGTGTTTTTGTTCTAAGTGTATTTTTGTTTTTTGCTTCTGCTTTTTGAGAACCGAAACACTAAACAGAATCGCCAACAAAACATCCTCTTCTTTGCTAATATAAATTTGTTCTAAAAACTCTTAATGATTCCATTTGTTGATTGTTTTTGTTCCATGTTTATGTTTCTGTTTATGTTCCCTGTTTCTGTTTCTGTTTTTTGTTAGTAAATGTGAATCATTAAAATGGTGAAATAGCACCGTTCCACCATTGTATTGGGTTTCTGTTTCCATTTGTTGATTGTTTATGTTCCCTGTTTGTGTTTCTGTTTCTATTCCCTATTTCTGTTTCTGTTTTTTGTTAGTATGTAGATTTTGTTTAGTTTAAAACCGGAAATGGAAATGAACAGATATTTGAAACTAGGCAAGCTCTTCAATCACAGGGATGGAAATATGAAATGCAGGTGAGAAAGCCGAGTTTTAATCCTATGGATATGCTTAAGCCCTGTTTGGTTGGTGTTTCTGTTCCCAGATTTTTGTTTCTGTCCTCAACTTTCTGGTAACAGAAACGAACAAAAAACATTTGTTTCTGTTCTGCTTCTAGCTTTTTATAACAAATTTCTGTTATGTTCCCAGATTTTGGTTCATGTTCCAAATTTTCAGGGAGCAGAGACAGAAATCCGGGATTAGAAAAACAATTCCCTTTTTTGTTTAAAAAAATCGCGATATTTATAGGTGTCGATATTTCTGATCCGGTTGCTCTCTCTCTACCGTTGTGCCCTCTCCAAATTAGGGTTGCTCTCTCATCGCCAGAATAACAGCTGTCGGACCGCCAACCATCGCCATCACCACACCATCCCTGCTCCATCGTCTCTTGATTGAACAATCACCATCGAAGCACTGCCCCTTCATCGAACCAAACTCAGTCCCTTCGGCCTTCACGGTAAGTATTTGTCCCAGAATTTTTATTTTTTTGATTTTCTGATTTACGATTTCTAATTTTTATTCCTTTCAATTTTAATTTGGGGTTCCTTAACTCAGGGACTTGATCGATCCCATCGTCTTTCCATCGCCATCATCACCGAAGCACAGCTTCTTCACAACAATCAGCATCGAAGCACAATCCCTTCGTTGAACCAAACTCAGGTCAGTCTCCATTCTGTTTCTCCTTACAAATTTTTTGTTCTCAATTTTTTTTCCCCGCAATGGAAACAGGAAATAAATGGGTTTCTGTTTTTGTTTTTTGTTTTTTGTTTTTGTTTCCGTTTCTGTTTCTGTTTTTTGTTTCTGTTTCTGTTTTTGTTTCTGTTTCTGTTTCTGTTTTTTGTTTCATGTTTTTTGGGGAACAAATGCTGAAATCCGGGAAGAGAAACACTAAACAAATGCCACTAAACAGCTGTGAATTTCATTTTGGGAACATAAAAGGTTATACGAAAACCAAAAACAAATTGGGTTTCCGTTTTGGAACGAAAATATATGGGTTTTGGAAAGTAATCGTTTATAGATTTCTAACCATGAGTTGACTTATTTATTTGTTTGTCTTAAATATGATTATAATTTATTTGTCCAGTTGATAATTATTATGTTTGATTTTCACTAGACGATATTCAAATATGTGCCACCTCAAATATTGAAGACAAATGGAGAAATCTATGGCTTGACATAGTATAATTAAGGTAAGTTCCAGTAGCCCTGGGTGGTGGGCTCCAGTGTCCTGGGTGGTGGACTTATATTACTAAATTTATAATGTATATACATAGTTATTATTCGTCGTATTGTTAAATTTCATATTGTAGATTATGGTCTTATTGTTGTATGATATGATTGTGTTCGTTGTTTTCGTACTTGATTGATATTGGTTGTTTGTCAGTGTTGTGTTATAAAACAGGAGTTGATAATTTCGAATGTCATATAAATAGAGGGAGTTATGTCCAATTTTTTTTTTACATTAATTATTGATCGTCTTCAATATTTGAATAACTTTCAAATATTGGAATGTGTCGTATAAACAAAATAAATTATGTCAATATTTTTAATTTTTTTAATGGTGCTTATTCGATAGAGAGCATGGTTGATTCATTGCCCAAACTAGAAGTGTTTATTCAATATGGAGCATGGCTGATTCATTATCTAAACTAAGCAATATGAATGATATACAAGTGCATCAAATGTCAACAGTAATGTAAACATTGATAGTAATACTAAAAATTCAAATCTTGGAGGTTTATCTATGTGAAATATGACTGAAATTGGAAATGGGATGAGTTCGAATAAAGATCCATCTGGTTCGTTGTTCGATTTTGGATCAAAACGTGGTGTGTGTCACTTCAGGAATTATAACCTGTTTGAGAGACAGATAATTTGAGAATTTTCAAAATGCTACAAAATCAATTTGATCATCTATTAAAAAGGTGAACATCAAAAGTAGAAAGTGTTTTTTCTTTATATAATTTTTTAAACTCAACATGATATTAGTCCTAAGGGTTGTTTGGTTTGCAATTTCATTTCCAAAGTATTTGGATTATATATTAATAGGGTAATTTAATTAATTTTAAATAAAAAAAAATTAAAGTAAAAGATAAAAAATTACAAATTGTGGTATTATTTTAATAGACAAATATCTAGGTTATTAGATAGTGATATTTAAATGTTTATTATTGTTGATTTTTAATAAAATATGTGTAGAATGTTGTATAAATAGATGAGCTTATATTGGTTTCTTTTAATTTCAATTTTTTTTTTTCGTTCGTGCCTTCAGGCACGGGTTATGCCCTAGTATATATATAAATTAGAAGTATGTTCAAATCTCTTAATTTCAATTGCATAAATCTACCCTATATTTTTATTTTTTGGTAGAAATGAGTCTGCTTATTTTATTATTATTATTATTTCTTTCTGTTTAATTTTTAAATTAAAAAAAAATTATAGGGTTGGGCCGGCTCGAGGGCCATGCTTGGGCCTTAATTATTTCCATAGGACCGGGTTTGGGAATGAAAACAAGGCCCGATCTTAGGGTCGGGCCGGACTAGAGCCTTGTATATTTTTGTAATACCTTAACTAAAGTCCGGCCCGAGCCCAGCCTAACCCGACCCATGACCAACCCTAATAATACCAAAGTCCGGCCTGTCCTTATATATATATTTATATATTTTTAAAATGCTTAATAAATATATATATATATATATATATATATATATATATATATATATATATATATATATATATAATGATAAATTGTATCATTTTTTAAGTAAAATATAATATATACAACTATTCTAAATTAGAGAAAAGTCTTGAACACAAGTCTAACTTGGAGGCTTATTAAATAATCATAAGGCTACAAATCATATCTCTAACCCGACTCTAAAAATGATCGGGCCTAATTGTTGGGACCCGGACCTATCCATGGACTTAAACTTCAAACTAAGTCCTAAAAAATAGTAAACGGGTTGGACAGGGCCCGGGCGATGAATACCCCTAAGTGTCACTTTGGTAAACTTTTTAAAAATAAAAAATAAAATAACCAATTTTTTTTGCCAATTTAAATATTTTTTTTATTAAATTAACTTTTAAAATTTGAGAAAAAATGTTAATGGCCAGCTATTGGAGTAGTCCCTTCCAACTTTTTCCATCCAATAGAAACAGACCAATAAAATTAAGAATAGAAAAGGATTTGAATTTTTTAAAAGTAAGTGCCAAATTTCAATTTATTTTTTTAAATCTATGTTTTTATTTTTTTTAAAATTTTAATATTAAATTAATTTTTTTATTTAGTTTAAATTTGAATTAATATTATATATATCAAATTAATAATTAAATTATATATCCACATGTATCAAATTAAACTAAATAAATCAAATCAATTTGAATCTAGATTAACACAAATTAAATTATAACCAAACTTAATTCATTAATTAAAATTAACACCAACAAAATTTTTTTGACAAACTAATCCAATCCATATAAAATAAATTAATAAACTATTTTTTTTTTTGGGTTTGATGACTGGAGTAATAATTAATTTCGACAGTAGGGGTGATTTGGGCCGGTCCGGGCCCGGATTTAGCTAAGGTATTACAAAGAAAATATTAGGCTCTACCCTGGCCGAGCCCTATGGTCGGGTCCTACTTCATGCCCAAGTCCGGACCTATCCAAAAAAATCAAGTTCAAGCCCAATTCTATAATTATTTTTTTTAATTTAAAAAATAAATACTAAATTAGTCTTGTCCAAGTCCGACCCTAAATTTATTCGAGACTAAAAATCAGAGCCCAAGTTTTGTCCATGGACTTAAAATTAAAGTCCAAGTTCTAAAAAAATAAAACCGGATTGGATGGGCTGAGCGGATTCCCGGGCTCATGACCACCCCTATCCGACATTCTTCCCTTCGATTTTTTTAGCACAAGTTAAGCAATCTATTGGATGCTCTTTTATCTTGGTGAATTTTTGCTGACGTGGAACTCCGTTGAAATTTGTCTCTCTACTGTCGAGAGATCGTCATATCAAACCCTGCGAGTTCGCCTACTCCATGACGGTCGTTGGACTGTGAAACCGATCGAATCACCGCGTTTTTTTCTTCCCTCGAAAGCTCCTACAGCTCCTCTCCAGGTTTCTGTAATGGTGGTTCCGGTGGTTAGGTTTCCGATCTTCCCGCTGATTAGGATAATCGGGATCGCTGTGACAACCCTGGTTCTGACATGGACTGTCCATTACAGAGGAGGACTCGCTCTTATCTCTGATAACAAAGATCTCATATTCAATGTAAGTTCCTGTTTTGGACTGTGTGCTTGTAATTCGTACAATCATACAATCGGCTTTTGTCGATAAGGATTTCGAAGTTGTTTGGTGTATTGTTGATTTCTTGTAGAAAACACTTGGTCGATCATCGTGGTTAGGGTTTTACAAGAGTGCACGAAATTTAGTCGTTTTTGTTTATGTGATTAATACCAATTGAATTCGTCCAATTAATCAGCATATATCTGTTTATTGAAGATGAATTTTTGAAAATGAAGAATGCAAACATTGTAAGATCAACTGGTTCTTCTTTTGCATGTGCTCTTGTATGATTATTCTTCTCTATTATATAATATTATCTCGAAATTCACCTCTGGATTGGGTTACCACAACACCTCATGAATCGACATATTCTTGCATTTTTTTGAATTTAAAGAATATAGAAGCTATCTCAAACCAGTGATATTGATCTTCAACTATTCCATATGGTTTATCTTTCCATAGTAGATCCCCCTTTGGAGAGCAAGGTTAAAGTTAGTCCATACATTGAAGTCATATTTTCTTCTGCAGGTTCATCCGGTACTAATGGTGATTGGGTTTGTACTATTAAATGGTGAAGGTACGTGCAATGTTATGGTACTCATTTAGATGCATTTGTCTCAATATAGCTCAGATTCCTCAGATACCTCTTTAATGTAGCTCAGGATTCATCTTGTGGGATGTAGATGGTCTATATGATGAGAGTCGAGAGAGTGCAATGGCGTTGGATTTGGCTAGATTTGTATCCTACATCTTAGATGACTTCTTGTGTCCTTAAGTTATATGCATGCTTGATTTGAATCAAGTCATTAAGTGGTAGTGATAAGAAAGGTTTTTTTATTTGTGCAAGTCAAAGCCATTTCATGTCATTTTAACTAGATTGAAATTTGTACCTTTCTTGTTCTCCATGTAATCGGTCCACGTAAAAATACGGTGATGAGTCTGTTCTTGAGAAAAGTTTGTGAGATTTCACCAAATTTATGGTCAATTTTTTATAGTGATTAATGTAAATACTTTTTAATTGGTATCAAGTAGAAACTTCACTTTCCACTAAGCAGCCTGTATGATAATACTCTGATAGATGTTGCTAATTTCCGATGCTATTTGCTTCTATAGCTGTATTTGGGCTTGGATTGGATTAAGAGAAATGGGGAGAAGAGAAAAGAAGAGAATATGGTTTCTCCCCATTTCTCTTGTTTGGTAAATTCAAAGAGGGGGAAGAAATGAGGAGAAAATTTTCCTTAAGAAGAGTATCGATTCTTTCCCCTGAATTGGGGAGATTTGGAGAGGAAGGAAGAGAAAAGTAGGGAATGAGTAATATATTCTTATAAATCTTCCTTGTCTTTTTTAAAATAGGTCATAATACTAGATTAATTTATATAAAAACAATTTCTTTAATAGCTGTCGGCTATCCAAACACAATAGAAAGAAAGTTTGCTCTCTTCTCTCTCCTCTTCACTTTTCTCAATCCAAACACAGTATTAGTGTGAAGAAGCGAATATCTTGAATATTAGTTCATGAAAATAATATGTTCATGATTATGAGAGAAATCTTAATTGTACTTTGTCTGCACGCCGGCATCTGACAGATAAACCCTAGAATATATACATTGTGTTCATTCAGCTTTCCGATGTAATCGGTATTCTTATACTTTTTAGTTTTTTTAGTAGATTAATTAATTCTATATCTTTCTGATGCTCATTTTCTTTTAGGTAGCATTTGGTAGCATGTAATTGAAGTCTTTTAATTGAAATAGAAATGAACTTATGTAGAATTTTTTACTTTTACTCGTTTATTTGATTATTTCCAATTTCAATGTTAAGGCTCCAATTCAGAGCAACCAAATGTAAGTTGAGTATTTTCACATGCTAGGAAGGGGATCATATGGGATTTTCTAGCGGTCAGTGACTTTTGAATATTCTAGTTCAAATATAACGAAAAATACCTTTAACTAAGCACTTAGAATAGTAGACTGTGTTGTCAATAGATCTATAAATTTATGCCAAAACTAGTAGATTGTCCATGAAACTTGTAAATCATATTATTTTAATCCTTTGAACAGTTTTTGGTCATTCATTTGAAGTTAATTAGATTGAATTTATCGAGTCGAGTTAAATGTTTTGTAGTATAGAATTTGTATTTAATGTGGTGGTTGGTGGAAGTCCTCTGGCGGATTTCCCGCGATCGACGACCGGAGGCCTGGCGATTTAGGCTGGAATCAGCAACTGATGACGGAGGTCAGGCGATTCGCAGCCGGAATCCGGTGGTGGCGGTCCCGCAACTGGCTGTTGGAGTTTGGTAACAGGCAGGAGTAGTGATGAGTGTCATAGTTAACATTAACTAAATGGGTGCCATATTTGAGGACTAGGAAGCACCGACACTCCGTCAGAGGGAAAGTGTCAGTGTCCGACACGTGTTGGACACTGACATGCGGCCGACACGCCTCCGACACGTGTCGGGGCGTGTCCAATTGTTTCATTTTTTATTTTACATTTTGACACAGCACCAACATGCGAAATAAACATGATGGACACTTCGGAAGCCCGTGTCGTGAATTTTTTGGGGGTCAGTACTATAATTTTTTTTATTAACTTACTGTAATTATATTATTATTTAAGGGGTGTACGTGTATCTCGTAATTTGATATTATAACCCTATTAAATGGATATTTAACAATTAGAGAAATGAGAAAGGTATAAAGCTCACTGTCTTATTCACCGATGAAGAGTGTGGAGATGATAATCAACTAATCGACCTTGAGTAAATTTTCTTGTCTTACTTTTGGTTATGGGAATTTTTTAAATGTGAATGTTGGTTTGAACTTTGAAGATTTATGGTTGTTGGTTTTTTGTTGAATGAATTTGTTTAATGACACATGTCTTTTGTTAATTAGGTTAACATATATAAAAATATATTTTTATTTATTGATGTGTCCCTATCGTGTCTGTGTTGGGGTTTTTGAGAAATTGTGGCGTTACAGTGTCGCGTGTCCGTGCTTCATAGTTTGAGGACTATATACTGGGAATCCCTAAATTTATTCTTATTCACCAAATCCTAACATGTGACTTTCTATACCTAATTTTTTGTGACTTCCCATTTTTTAGTACACGAACACACACACATGCAATGTTAAATGTTGTTTTGCTAAATATTGATAGGGTCATATTTTTTTTTTCTTTTTCATTGGTTGGCGATGGTGGGGTTGATGCAGCCATGCTAGCATACAAGACAGTTTCAGGAACAAAAAGCTTAAAAAAATTAGTTCATCTGCTGCTGCAATTCCTGGCTTTATTGTCGGGTGTTATTGGCGTATGGGCGGCTCTGAAGTTTCACAATGACAAAGGCATCGACAACTTCTACAGCCTTCATTCATGGTTAGGCCTAGCCTGCCTCATCTTATTTGGCATCCAGGTACCCCCCACCCTCCCCCTACTAGAACACTAAACTAGCTTATATTCACCCCCCCTCTCTCTGTCAACTAGCTTATATTTATGTTATTCCATGAATGTACTACTACTACTACACAGTGGGCGTCTGGATTTGCAACCTTCTGGTACCCAGGGGGTTCAAGGAACAACAGATCTGGTCTGCTGCCATGGCATGTATTCGTTGGTGTGTACATATACGCTCTGGCGGTTGCTACATGCACTACGGGTATACTTGAGAAGGCGACTTTCCTACAGACAAATCACATAATCTCACGCTATTCGAACGAGGCGTTGTTGATTAACTCATTGGGTATATTGATTGTTGTTCTTGGTGGGTTCGTTATTCTTGCCTTGGTCTCTCCTGCTAATGCCAAAACTGATATCCTCCGGGAGAATTAGAGTGAAAAAGAGTAACATTTTTACCATCAATTATTATTATTATTGGGTATTTTTTTTCTTTTTGGTAATTAGGCCCCGCCAGTCGGGAACTAGCTACCCAGAACATGAAGGCTGTTGTTGATTTATAGTTTCAGCAGACAAAGTTGCTTTCGATATAATGTTCAGCGGTGTTAACAGCGGTTTGGTTCGATTTGGTTTTGTCACCAATACTAAACCGACCGAACACAAATAGGCGGTTCGGTTCGGGTCGGTTTTTACGGGTTGGGTTTCCAAGGCCATACAAAAATTTGTCCCATCTAGGCCTATTAGCCCATAAAATGGTGAAAATCACACATATACAGGCCCATTCAAGGCCCAATAACTTACCCATACAAAATATTTGAGATTTAGGCCCATATATGTATGTATGTATAATCGCTATTCGTTTTTATTTTATTTTATTTTTTTAAAAAAAAGGGCTTCTTGGCTGGCTAACAGTACACCAAATTAAAATTTTAACTTATACAATTCATGCATTATAGTAATTTTTTCAAAATCCAAACTTACTGTTAAAAGTTCAAAATCATTGTCCACCAGAGTTAAAAATTACATTAGTTTTGCTATTCCAGAAAAATTACCGTAATGCGTGAACTAAAATTTTAATTTCTTGAATTGTTAATCAAAATCTAACAAAATAATTGTTAAAAAAAAAATGTTTTCTGTGGCTAATTTGCTTGGGGAGGCAGAGAAAATCACACTATAAAAAAAATGCAATTAATAATGAATAAGAAGAATTGAAGTCCCCCAAGAAAGAGAGAGGTATCCAAATTATGTGGTGACAAACAAGTTTCTTTGTCCTCTCGATTGTTCTAACCGGACAATAAGTGGACCACTTGTAGGGGATATCTGTTAAATTCAACCAACACCAACAAACAATTTAATGAAATAAGCAAGACTAATAGAAATCCTTCATATGATTGTAAAACCTAAAAGATTTTTGGGTTATTGGTTAACCGTCCACAAACTTGACGTGTTACATCAATTTTTTTTTCAAGTTCAAAATTACTGCACCATATGAAAGTTACTGTCACTGTAATTTTTTCATGTAAAAAATTACAATAATTTTCATGTCTTGCAATGACTTTGGATTTCTCATAAAATTACTGTATTGGTAAAATTTGGGGCACATAGCAAAACACCCGAGATTTTTGTTATTAGAAATATAAAAATGATTGTGTTGAATTTAACAACATATATATGTATGAACATACCATTCCGTGTTCAGAGATAATTGTTGAAACATAATATAAAGGTGTTGCGTCGTACCTATAAAAATAAAAAATAATCAAAAACACTTCCCAATCATCTCGATAAGTTATGATGGGGTCAATATATGCTTACATTAAATCTAGCAATTGTAGATTTTCAGTATTAGTTCAATCATCTCAACACTTTATTTCTCTTCTACCTGCAACCTTTGAAACCGCGTCTGGGTCACCTACAATACAATTGAATACTCAACTTTATCACTAACCAATATATATATAAATATTTATATATAAATTACAACATATTTGATGTTCTGGATCACATGTTCTAAATAACAATCTCTTAGCAAAACAACTTTTCATAATTAACGTACTTGAGCAAATTATAGAATATTTAAGATTAATGTATTAGTGTGTATATATATATTAAAAAAAATATGACCTTTGCTGCATGAGTAAACCATAAATCCTAAACCCTAGTGAATATCATCTAAAGAAAGGAATTTAGAATAGTGTTAGATCTATGTTTCGATTTTGGAGCCGAGCTTCGGTGTGTTTATTTTGGCAAGCCATCAGATCTATAATTGTGGCTTGATCCGTTAGTGTTTGTAATGGGCTATTTTTGTGTTGTCCTATGTGTACGTGGGGTCTTTTCTACTACATCTTTAACTGTTGGTGTGTATAAGAGAGACCTTCCCCTTATTTAATATGTATAAATCTTGCCTGTCAAAAAAGAAAAAGAAAATTTGCCACCTGAGTAAACCTTAAACCCTAGCGAATAAAATCTACAGAAAGGAATTTTACCGAGTTCATTCAGGCAAATCGAATCGAGCAGAACCCTTTCGTGGAATTTGTAGGCTTCAATACAAAATAATACAGGAACATTTAATTCATGAACAACCATGGCAACACTTGCAGTTCCATCCCTCGAGTAAACTGTTCCATTAGACAGCACAGAGGAAGCACCCAAGAACACTCAACTAACTTCCTTTATCATATAAGATACTCCATTGATATGAGTGTATGTACAGGCGATACCTTTCCCTACCAATCTCCGAAGAAGAATTTGTTGGTTGTTGGCTTGATTGTGAATAGATTTTTCACACATATGTTTGGTATGAAAGGGAAGAAGAAAAATGGGTCAAAAATGGTAGATGGAGTTATTCAAAATTGGTTCCAACAATTGATTCCAACATTGCGGCTTCCTCAATTGTTGAAGGTTTTAAGGATCTTGTTCACACTAGATTATGAGCCTCAAACATTCCCTATAAATTGAGACCATGAGCTTTGAAGAAAAAACATCTCACAATTGGAGAAAATAATATCTCTCAATTGAAGAAGTACATTAAGAGAGAGAGTTCAATTCCTCAATAGCCACAATTGAGTGAATTTTTGCACAAGTGTCTTAAGTTGTTTTAAGACCTTATTTTGTATTCTTTATTTGTATTTTATTGTCAAATAAAGAAGTTCTATAGTTGCTCCCGAGGAGTAGGCGAAATTGCCGAACCTCGTTAAAACTTGTGTTCTTGTTTGTGAGTGTGTGTGTTTTCTTTTCATCTCCCATAATATTTGTTCTGTGTTGGGTCTACCCGACATACTTCCGCACAACAGAATTCACCCTTCAAATTTCGGACGCGAATCTACTATCACCACACGAAACCGTTTGTCAAGCTCATGAGCATGTAATAACACCATTTCAACAGCCGAAGACAAACCATACGTAAGAACAACGTCGCCATCTCTGATTTTCGTTACAGCGTGCTTGGCTATCTTCAAATCTGCTAGTAGTATTTTCTCGTTAATAAAACGATCAATTTCTGACAAGAGAAATGATTTGGCGTCTTGTTAGGACATTGTCAAAGGTATATTGGTGATTTGAGTCTTGAGAAACCTAACTGCGTTCTCCATGCCGATTGCAAGAGGCCTGCATTCTATCAGAAACGAAACATGGCAGTTTATTTTTGCGGTTTAGTCCCTGGAAAGAACTTTTTCAGGCGGTGTGGAGTAGTCTTTAATGGATTCTTGGAATGCTTTAAGCATTGCAATACAACGGGCGTTTCCTCCGGTTAGGTCTCCAGCCAAGAAACTTAAGCCAACCTCATTAAAGGAACAAGGAAAATCATGAATCATGATGAGTTTGGAGTAGTTAAGTATGATCAAAGGGGTTTTGACACTTTGAACACCTGAAGTTTGACTATTATTTCACGTTGGTCCGTTTCAGTTTGGACATATGACACATCATAATGATTCTAGTTTATTCCAAATCAATAGTTCCATAACAATTTTGGAGAACAAACTCTCACTTGCCATGCATCCAACTACTTTCAAGAGGACCTCAAGGACATTTTCATTCTCTTCCTTTTTCCTTTCCAAATTTTCTTAAAAAAAAAACCGGGTGTGTGTGTGTACACACACACATAACTTCTAAGTGTTTGGGAAGGAAGGAGAACACCGTGAGAAGGGGGAAGGAGGAGTATAGAAATGCACATAAAACCCCTTGAAAACAATCACATACACGACAAGTGACTATTTCCTCTCACAAATTGTAATGGGATTATGGGAGATAACGACCTCGACTGTAGTGGAATGATCAGGAAACTTTAGGGTGTTATTTATTGAATTGAAACTATGGAGACGAAAGTAACATTTTGGTCAAACTTCAGCGGTTAAAAGTGTCAAAACTCCAAGAAAAGACCTAGTTTGACACTTTTGCCCCTAAAGTTTTACCAAAATCTCACTTTGGTTCACACAGCTTTAATTTGGATATATTACACCTTATTTTTTTTTAACCATTTCACCACTGTCAAAGTCATTATCTCGATTATAATTTTGGATGAAATAGTTCCCTACTATGCTTCTGACTATTGCAGATTGAGAGAAAGAGATTAAAATGCCCATAAAATCTCCTTAAAAATAGTTTGGTGCACAACAATTGACTGTTTATCGTCCAAAATTGTAATAGAGTTATTAATTTGGACTGAAATGGTATAGTTATAGAACTTGCTTTGAATGGGTAGAAACAATCAAGAAGTATTCCCTGCAATTCCAATCCAAAATATACTCATATCCACCAATTAAGTAGGTAACTATATACGAACGAAATAATCTTTTACTTGATTTAAAGTCCTTTTTTATGAGAAAGGAGAATAGGAACGAAAGAAAATGGAAAGGCAATAAAAAAACTCGTTTTTTTATTATGTTTTTCCTCATAGAAAATGTGTTCAAATTTCAACTAAAAAGGTATGCATTAGTTGATATCAGTCTCTCCTCTTATGCATATATATACATATACACATGTATATATGCATGTATACTACTTGGAAGAATTGGAGGCATATAACTTTCGAAAGAATGTTGGAGAACCGTGTACAACTACGATAAGGTTTAAAATAATAACCTTGTAAACAGCCGGATGAATGGGATCAAGATGGAAGAACTTCAATTCAAGATCAGAAATTCTTGTTCCATATTCATACTGAGGCAAATGCCTGAACAGTTCAACTCTGTTCCTAGCTTCAGTTTGTTTCACCACGGAACGTTTTTTCACCTTCTCAACCCGGTTTTAATCATCGAATTGCATTCTCGGATGAGGAACATCTCTTCTCCTATCTTTGTATGCTAGATGATCCGCTTTTTTCTCCAAAGCCACACCAGTTGCCTTGCCATTTTATCCTGAACTTGTAGTCACCAAGGAAGCAGCTGCCATGGATGCAACAGATGGTGCTAAAGAGTTCATAGCTTTTGCAGCTCTTTGGCTCTCTTGAAGGGCACGCCTTTCAGCCTTGGAAGGTTTCTCTTTCGTTGGTTTTGAATTTCCGGGTTGTTCCTCTTTACTTCAACGGAATTTCCTCCATCTTTCTCTGCGTGAGAAGAAAAATTATAATCCTTTTATGTGTTTTTTTTTTTTTTTTGTGTCAAGCAATGTGATTCATGGGATTATGGATCCGGTTTCATAAGTTGTGAAAACGGTGTTTTAGTGAACTTTACTCGTGTCGTAGTCGACAAGATTTTAAATCGCGGTATTTGGTTACGTAACAGTAATGTTCACGGTGTAACAGTATCAAGAGTATCGGTCTGTCTATAATGAAAATCGATTGTGAATTTTTTAAAATCACTAAAAAATTCAATAATAATTCTACTCATTTAACTCTTAATAAACACATTTTAATAGATATTATGACATTTAACTATATATACAACACATTAAAAATATAAAATAGACGAAAAATAAAAATTAGGAATTGTTGTACAAAACATTCTTAAAAGAATAAGGGCATACACAACATTTAATAAAAAATATGTTACACATACATAACAAAAAGTAAATTGCACATCATATTATCATATTACAAACACTATACTCAAATTCAATGATCAAGCAAAATGAATTGCGTGAAGGCTCTTCATAGTCGGAAGTTGGCTGGCTGGGTTGGAGGAGGAATGGAGAAGGGCAAAGTGTAGAGAGAAAAGTGAGGAGAATGAGTTGTCCGGGTCAGGAGATGAAGTATCAAACGTAACTGCTCGTAATGACTGTTAACTAACGCATAACAGTCATTAGGCCCGTTATGCCCCAATACTGTACCATTATGGCCCGATTCGCACGTTAATTGACCTGCAATCAAATAATCAACCCGTAACAGTGACGGAAGGCTAAATTTTCTTTGGTCGTTACTTAAATCATTGGTTCTTAATCAACTACTTGCTTAACTCTATAAAATACAACTAAGAGATAAAAGTAACGGAGTTGTGTTTTTAGTGAGGTTTGCACGGTTCCGCTTCGTAATCATCTATTTGCCTTACTCATCAAGATGCAATTAAGGTATAGAAGTGGCGAAAATGGTCTTTTTGTGAACTCTCAGCTTTGCTATAGTCCGCAATTTCGATTTGTAATCAACTACTTTCTTAAATATGCAAAATTCAATTAAGGAACAAAATTTGTGAAAACGGTGTTTTTAATGAGCTTTAACACCATGGTGTTGTCCGCGATCTCAATTCATAATCAACTATTCTTTTAACTCATTAAAGTGTAATTATGGGATAAAAAGTAATGAAAATACCATGGATGAAGACTCATTGTCGGAGAAAAATAATAGTTAATTACGTATTTACCCTTATCTTTTGCCAATAAAAAAATTTAAAAATAAAATCAATGCCATTACTATTTTACCCTTTTCTATATATTTTCATAATTAACTTCCTTTTTTTTTCTTTTTTTTTTTCTTTTATTTCTCTCTCTCTCTATCTCTCTTCAACCCACCGTCACCACCACCTCCAACAATGGACTCCCAGTATCACGTCCTGCCACCACCACCCCATTTCCGCCATCATCTTCAACCACCATCTCAATCACCATTTTCAGGATGAAAAAAAAAAAGAATCCAAAGAGAGAAACAGCGAGATCTCTCTCTGTGACATAATACCTTTTGCAGCTCTTTGACTCTCTTGGTTTCTCTTTTATTGGTTTTGAATTTCCATCCTTCTCTGAGTAAGGACAATTATAATCATTTTACTTACATCCATAAAACGAGAGAAAAGAATTTATATTTTTAATAATTTGGCATTTGATATCAATATAATTTAATTTGAGTGAAATTTATCAATGTTTGAGTCTCTTGAAAATTGACATATCACAGACAAAATTGTCGGACTTCAAAAACAAACACGGGTTTTTTTGATGAACAATTCATGAAATTCAAATTTTAACATATGTCATTCACTCGTTACAGTAATTTTTCTAGAAGTCAAAAATTTCTGTTAAAAGTTAAAAAATCACTGTATACCATAAAACTTTTGTGATTTTTTACATGAAAAAATTACAGTTAACTTTTATATATTGGAATAATTTTGGACTTTTATGCAGTGCGCTAAAAAATTAATTTCGTGGACTATTCACTAAAAATTCCATTTCTTTTGACTTTTTATTTTTAAAATTCTCAATATATCTTTTTATGTTATGAAAAGTTAAGAACATAAATTCTACCAAATTTAAATGGTAGGGGTTACCATTTTATTCCTCCATATTTAGCTTGAATAATTTTGTGAATTTCTTTTTAAGGTTTGATTTTCTCTAGTAAAATATTTTATTTAATTGTTTTTCTCTTTTATTTTTTAAACTTCAGTTAAATTCAAACAATTATTCAAATGTTTTTTGTCTTTCGACTTGTATGGAAGTTTCAATCCAAAATGTGTTATTTTTTCAGATTTTTTTCTTTTTAATTGTAAGTAATTATTTTAATTAATATTTAAAATAACTGCATTGCCTTATTTTAATTTGAAGTTGTTGTAAATATTTAAAATAAAATAAATATTAGTAATTTTTTAATGACATGTCAATCCAAAAAATATATTTTTTTAGATTTTTTTAATTATTTTAATTGATATTTAGAACTACCTCAATTCACATTTTAGTCAATATTAATAATTTATAATCATTAACTCCACCTGGAAGTGTTTTATGCTATATTCTTTACATAGTCGTTCCCAAGCCCGGTAAAGGAGGAGGGTTGCGTTAGATAGCTGACAGTCAACGTAAATTTTGTCGGAACTCTTATGACATTCCTAACCGAGAGGATAACTCTTAATCGTTCATTATGTCATAAACAGATTCATGAGACAAAGGTTTAGTAGTAGTTGTTGTTGTATTAATAATTTATAATTATTATTTTTCTCTATAGAAATATTTTATCAATACAGAAACAGTAATAATATGAGAAATATTTCGGTTACCATTTGAACCAGGAAGTGCATTCACCACTAAAACAGTCGTAACCCCACTCGCCGGAAAATTATTGGGAAAATTGACGATTAGTCCTATTTTTAGGGTATAATCTGCGATTAGTCCTTTCTTAATATTAGATTTTGATTTAGTCCTTTAAGTTAGATTTCACTAGAGTTTTAATCTCACATTGCAGGAATGTAGGGACATTGCAGGAGTTTTATAGTGAATATTAGTTACATGTAACTATTGTTATTTTTCTACATATATCTGTGTATTTTTTGCTACATGTACGTATATAATATTAGTTACATGTTACAATTACATATATCTGTATAATATTTTATGACATTTAATAAATATTGAATACAAAAATTAGTTTAATATTAGTTACATGAATTTGTGTACATTTAGTTACTCGTAACTAATTACATATAATTTGTGTGATTTTTGTTACATCTAACAAAATTTTACACACAAAGTTGTTACATGCGAAAAAAAAAATTGTTATATGTACAAAATACAGTAATTTTATACACAAAATTGTCACATGTAATCGTGCGTGCGCAAGCGCGTGTGCAAGGCTTCAGCCTTTTTAAAATAGGCGGGACTAAAACTTAACTTTCTTCCGCCTTTGGGACTTTTCACCAATTAATAATAAAATATGGGACCTCCCACCGATTTCGCCAAATTTATTTGACTTCTCGCCATTACGATTTGGAGGACGAGGCGTCCTCGGAGAATTTTGACACTGTTGGAGATGGAAACTCCAATGCGTTATAGCTACTAACGGCAACGGGAACGAACTCGCTGGCGGAAGAAATGGGAACCTGACGCAACTAGTCGGAGAAATAAAGGGGAGGAAGGATCATGACTGGAGAGATGGAGTTTACTGGACAGAGAGATGCCAGAGATGAGCGGCGAAGAGGGGGATGGTTCGGTTTGAGCGAAAAAGTGTACCTGACGAACCTTGGGATCGATGACGACACGTGGAAGCCTACGGGTGTCCATCGGAAACGTTGTTTGGTCAGAGAATTGGGGGTTGAAAAGTAGGGTTTAAAGGAGACCAATATAATAACGTAGTGTTAGCCCCGTGAGATCGGGATAGGACGTTGGGTTGCATTTTGGTGCCATGTCCAAGCCAACATCCTTACCAGGTTAACCGAACTAGGTTGACTTGGCTAAATGAAGCAATGATGGATGATACTGCAGAGGAAAGACGGAAGGCATTAGCATGAGTGACACACAACGGCGTTGCTGGACGATATGGGTAGACATTGGGCACACCGAAACGAGACATGGTGATCTTAGGCGCAACGCTAGGATCAACATTCCTCGTCAGCTTGTGCATGAGGCCAAGAAAACGTGACAGAACGTGGGCGCGGAGACACATTCTAGGCAGGCGGACAGTATGGCGAGACGTTGACATCCGTTGGTATGACCAAAAGAACAAAACGGTGAACCGGCAACATGTTGGCACAACAGGCAGTATGCAAAACGTTAAGTTGAAGACTAAGCTTATGGAAGCTGTAGGATTTTGGAAGTTCCATAGCAGTTATGGGAATTTATGGGCAATTCCAAACTGATCAGGTTGGCAAATTGCTCATCTCTGAGCTTGACAGGTGGCTGACAGGTGTCAATATCCTACCTATACAGCTGGGGATGTCAACTATTATTTGTTCTCTATAACCACCTGATTGTAATGCCTGATTTTGGTTAGAGATTTTGTTCCTACGAATTTGAATACCGAAATTGTAGACACTTGGTTCATTGTTCCTGAATTTAATACAAGGTTGGGTTTTACCAGTAATATTTTATGTGCCTGTGCGTGGGTGTATTTATACTGTATTTTCGGTGCATTCTATTGTATAAAACGTTGCAGGAACATGACTGACTGATTGTGCTAACGATTAAGCCATCACTCGGTTAAAAATTTGTGTGAAAAATTTTAACCCTGTGACAGTGGGTGTCAAAACAAGGCAACGAAAATGTCCCCTGTATCAAGTGTAAACAGTCAATTGGAGGTGTTAGAAGACTATGTCAGTGCATCATCGATTGGCGGCGAAGTGAATCTGTCCGTTTAAAACGATGAATTGAGGCTCGAAATTGCAAATCTTCGAGCCTCCTTCGAAGAATTCTTTGATAATACATCAGCCAGACTTAGGAGCATGACGGAGGACATGAGTGCACTGACCGATGTCTGAAAGATTAACCTTGGAAACGTAGAGGAAGAAGTCCCCATATTGAAAAAGGTCGTCGCTGAACAAGGAACGCGAGATGGACCAGCGAAGGTACAAGTACCGGAACCTAAACTATTCTCTGGCACTAGAAACGCCAAGGAATTGGAGAACTTTCTTGACAATACTTAGGCGGCACACGTTCCAGATTCTAAACGAGTAACCATTATCACGATGTATCTCAGTGGCGATGCGAAGCTATGGTGGAGGACACGTGTTTCTGACAAAGATTGTGAGCCGATCACGGAGTAGAACGATTTGCAGAAAGAGTTGAAGGAGCAATTCCTTCCTAGTAATGCTTCTTGGGTTGCTCGGGAGTCCCTAAAGCATTTGAGACAGATGGGTACGGTACATGAATATATAAATAACTTTACCTCGATGATGTTGTACATTAAGAACATGTCTGAGGAGGACAAGCAATACAATTTCATGTCAGAATTGCAACAGTGGACACAAGCTGAATTACGGCGGCAAGGTGTGCCTGACTTGTTGTTTCTGCCGATAGTTTGATCGATCACAAACTCAGTGATCGACGCAAATTTACTATCAGTACCAAGGGCAAAGACAAATAAGGTGGTTTAAAGGACGGGAAGAACAAGTCCCGTGATCCAAAGAAGAAAGCGAATGCTGGAGATTTCCAAGCCAAATCTAAGGGCGATGAACCATCCTGGTTCAAAGATAATAAGAACCAGGGGTGTTTTCTATGCAACGGACCACACCAAATGAGAGACTGTCCAAAGAAGGAGAACATTAGTGTGATTATTGTTGAGGACTCGAGGGATAACAGTAAAGAATCTCCTACACGTGTGAATCTATTGCAAATTCTTGGTGCACTCCGTGCCGAGAAGGCCCAGTCGCAACAACGTAGTTTGTTTGTGAAAACATTGATAAATGGTTGTGAAGTGCTAGCGATGGTGGATACTGGTGTTACCCACAACTTCGTTGCTGACCGTGAAGTTAATAACCTCAAGTTAGGATTGGTGAAGAATCTTAATCGAATCAAAGCGGTGAACTCAGAAGCTATGCCCATCCGTGGGTTAGCTTGTGCCGAATTAAAGATCTGTACATGGAAGGGGAACTTGAATTTGGTGGCAGTCCCTTTGGATGACTTTGACGTCATCTTAGGAATGAAATTTTCGGTAGCGGCCAAGGTAGCGATGATGCCCATCTTGGGGGCTTGTTGATTGCAGACAAGGAAGAGCCTGCATTTGTTCATGCTCCTGAACGTGAACAGTCCAAGAAGAAAGAAAAAAGGAAGGCAGGTATGCTGTCGGCTTTACAAGTCAAGTCGGTATTGAGGCATGGCGAGGATGCCAACCTCGCTATACTAATTGAAATCAAACCAGACCAGATTGTGGAAGTCCCTGACGTTGTCACTGAAAGTCTCAACGAGTTCAACAATGTTATACCCCCAGAACTCTCAAAGACCATTCCTCCTAAGCGGGTTGTCGATCACAAAATCGAGTTGGAACCCGGAGCGAAGCCTCCTACACAAGCCCTTTACCGAATATCTCCATCAAAGTTGGCTGAACTTAGAAAATAGATTAGAGAACTTTTGGATGCTGGGTATATGAAGCCGTTAAAAGCATCGTATGGTGCACTGGTTCTGTTCCGGAAGAAAGTTGATGGCTCGATGCACATGTGTGTCGACTACCAGGCGTTGAATAAACTGACAATTAAAAACAAGTATCATATTCCTAACGTTGCAGACTTGTTTGATCGTCTTGCACGAGCCAAGTATTTCACGAAGCTTGACCTTAGATCGAGTTATTGGCAGGTTCGTATTGTAGCAGGTGACGAACTGAAAACGGTGTGAGTAACCTGGTATGGTTTTTACAAGTTTCTGGTTATGCCGTTCAGCTTAACCAATGCCCCTGCCACATTCTGTAATTTGATGAATGATGTTCTGTACGAGTTCTTGGATCGTTTTGTTGTTGTCTATCTTGATGACATAATGATCTATAGTGAAACGCTAGAAGATCATATTATGCATTTGAAAACGGTTCTCTCTAGGCTGAATGAGAATCAACTGTATGTGAAAAATGAGAAGTGCGATTTCTATCGAGAAAAGGTAATGTTCCTTGGACACTGGGTGAGCCAAGGAAAGGTGCATATGGATGAGCGCAAAGTGAAGGCCATTGTTAACTAGGCTATACCGATGAAGATTACGGAATTGCATTCGTTTCTTAGACTTGAGAATTGCTATCTTAAGTTCATACAAGGATACTCGAAGAAGGTGAGTCCATTAACGGATTTACTAAAGAAAGACACAACGTGAGAATGGACTTTGAAATGCCAACAGACATTTGACCGGTTGAAAGCTGCGGCTTCTACGGAACCCATTTTGAGACTGCCACAGTTTGAGGTGCCCTTCGAGGTATGGACTGATGCATCCGATAGAGCAATCGGTGGTGTCTTAGTGCAAAAAGGACACCCAATTGTTTACGAGAGCAGAAAGGTGAAGGATATCGAACAACGGTACTCGACACACGAAAAAGAGATGACGGTTGTTGTTCACTGCCTAGATACATGGAAGCACGACCTGATAGGGACAAAGTTTCATCACCGACAACGTAGCAAACACTTACTTTAAGACTCAAAAGAAATTAACACCGACGCAGGCACAGTGGCAAGAATTCCTAATCGAGTTTGATTTTACCTGGGTACACAAACCGAAAAAATCTAATTCAGTTGCTGATGCGTTGAGCCAGAAGGAAGTTCAGGAGTATGTAGCGTCGATTTCATGGGTGGAAACTAATTTCTTACAAAGAATTAGAGATCAATTCCCATACGACGCTTCCTACCAAAAACTTCGGCAATAAGTTGATGAGGACGTTGTCCGAAGCTATTAGGTGGAAGACGGATTGTTATATGCCAAGGGGAACCAACAATATGTCCCAAGTGGAGGCGGACTAAGGAGAAAGCTGTTACGTGAGACAAATGACACTCATTGGGCGGGGCACCCTGGCGCTGAGAGGATGTATGCGTTGTTATCTCAGTCATTTTACTGGCTGAGAGAAAGGATGACATAGAGAGTTATGTCAAGACTTGTCTTGTATGCCAACAAAACAAGTTGGAAAGAAAGAAAGAATCGGGATTGCTACAACCATTGCTGATACCGGAGATACCGTGGCAGCCCGTTTCGATGGATTTCATTTCTGGTTTTCCAAAAGTTGACAATATGCGTTCAATTTTTGTCATTGTCGATCGTTTCTCCAAGTATGCAATGTTCATTCTTGCACCTCACGCATGTCCTGCCGATGTTGCGGCGGAATTATTTTACAAGCACGTTGTAAAATATTTTGGGTTGCCTGAAAATATAATTAGTGATCAAGATACTCGTTTCACGGGACGTTTCTGGATGGTGTTGTTTAATATGATGGGCATTGAACTGAAGTTTTTCACAGCAAACCATCCTTAAACAGATGGACAGACCGAACGGATGAATCAGTTACTAGAAGAGTAGTTGCGACACTATGTAATGGTGAGCCAAAAGAACTAGGTGGAGTTGTTGGAAAGTGCACAATTTTGTTATAATTTTCACAAGTCGTCAACAACGGGAATAAGTCTATTTGAGATTGCGAAAGGGGTAGTAGCCTCTAACACCAAATGAAATGGCTGCCTAGCGTACTGTTGGGAGTTGTCCAGCGGCCTATCGATTCACTCAGATGAAACAGAAGTTGATTGATGAGGCTAAGGACAGTTTAGAGAAGGTAAGCCGGAGAATGAAGAAGTATGCGGATCAGCACCACAAAAAACTAGAATTCAGAGTCAGAGATCGAGTGATGTTTAAACTCACTCCATAAATCTGGAAGAATATCAGCAGCAAAATGGTACACCGAGGGTTGATACTGAAATACGATGTACTATTTGAAGTGGTGAAGAAAGTTGGGAACGTTGCTTACCAGTTGAAGCTATCGGACAGGTTGAAAATCCATCCCACATTCCACATAAGTTTTCGAACACCTTTCAGCAAAGACTTGCTGGATTTGGGTAGAAAATAGGCGAGGCGAGCACCACCTGTAATTCGTAAACAGTTTGAGAAGGACGTTGAGAAAATTCTGGATCACAAGACCGAAGGGATGAGCAAGAAAAATTGAATGACCCATTTTCTTGTTCAATGGAAAAGGTCAACCGAAGCAGAAGCTAGTTGGGAGAAAGACGTAACCCTTTGGCAGTTTGAAAAATAGATTAAGAAGTATTGGGAAAAACATCATCCGACAAGGATGTCGGCCTCTTTTGGTGGGGGTGGTTTGTTAGCCCCTTAAGATCGGGATAGGACGTTGGGTTGGATTTTGGTGTCATGTCCAAGTCAACGTCCCTACCAGGTAACTGGACTCGGTTGACTTGGCTAAACAGAGCAATGTTGGATGACAATGCGGAGGCAAGACGGAAGGCATTGGCATGCATCGACATACGTGGCAAGCAACATCGTCGCTGGACGATGTGAGCAAACATCGGGCACACCGAAACGAGACACGATGATCCTAGGCGCAATGCTAGGATCGACATTCCCGTCAACCTATGCATAAGGCCAAGCAAACGTGAAAGAATGTGGGCGCGGAGACATGTTCTGGGCAGGCGAACGGTATGGCGAAGCGTCAACATCCGTCGGCATGACCAAGAGAACAAAACGGTGAACCGGCAGCATGTTGGCACAACGAGCAATATGCAAAACGTTGAGTTGAAGACTGAGCTTATGGAAGTTGTAAGATCCTGGAAGTTCCATGGAAGTTATGGGCAGTTCCATACAGATCAGGTTGGCAAACTGCCCATTTGTGGGCTTGACAAGTGACTGACAGGTGTTAATTTCCTACCTATACAGTTGGGGATGTCAACTGTTATTTGTTCTCTATAAATACCTGATTGTGATGTCTGATTTTGAATGGAGACTTTGTTCCTGCAAATTTGTATACCGAAATTGTAGACACTTGGTTCTTTGTTCCTGAGTTTAATACAAGATTGAGTTTTACCCGTAATCATTTTTGTGTCTATGCGTGGGTGTGTTTATACTGTGTTTTCGGTGCATTCTGCTATGTAAAAAATTGCAGGAACGTGGATGACTGATTGTGCCAACGATTAGGTCATCATTGGGTTAGAAATTTGTGTGAAAAATGTTGACCCTGTGACACTTGGTAACGTGGGCAACATGGGCAACATTAATTTCAATGAATTAGGTTTTGTTTGGTTGTGGGTAATTCAATTCTCCCAAAATTATAAGTCTTATTTGTCATTCAAAACATATTGATAATTTTTCTATCATTCTTGACAAATACTGATGTAGCCAAAAATCTCCGATAACCTGCAAGACCGGAAAGCTCAAGGGGACACTGGTGTCGTGTCAGTCAAAAAATTTCCGGCGTGAGAATCAATCAGTCTGTTTAGGATAAAAATTATAGACTTGAATGAATTAATGAAAAAATGTGATATCGTCCCCTCTTTATAGACCTCATGTATCATGACCATTTATTGTTGTTAATCACGCCTCTCCCACGATCTGGTGCTATTTTGTAGGGATTAGTTCATAACCTAGTGATGCATGGGATCGTGGGGTCGGACTGGTTCAATTTTCTTAGCCTCCTACTGGTTGGATCCATTTGATGAATCATTAATGAGGGTTGTTATGTTGGGTCTGGCTTTGTTCAAGCATTGGGTTGTTCTCTTAATTTTCCCCCAGACTGTCTGTGAACTAATTACGATAAGCACCGCCAATATTGGGCCTTTTTGGCAGTTTTGCTGGACCGAAAAGGTTTTTCCTTCCTTACTAGGCCTAATTTCTCAGCCCATTTTCCTCATCAGGCTTCTCATAAACGCTATATGTATAGGCGGAATATTTTCTCAAATCAAATACTATTTAGTTTTTTCTAAAAGTTAAAAATTAGTAAATTTTTTATTATGATGAAAATTTCACCCTCAATAAGTTAAAATTAAAATTAAAATATACAAATATTCTAATTTTTTTCATTATATTATATGATTTATCTTTTTACACTGATTATGGTTGATTTCATCATGGGCCAAGCTGCAGGAAAATCCCAAGGAACAAAGCAACAACACTTTGAATATTTTCACAGAAATCAGGAGAATTTCTTATAGTATTAAAAACTCTTGAGAAGATCCTTGCAATATTATCTTCAAGTCCATTGACACGTCTTCAGCCAAAAATAATGATTTAATTGTCAATATTACCTCTAAATCGATTAAAAGAAATTTCTCCCTTATATCTCTAGTCAACACTTCCAATTAAGGTTTGTATCATTGACCGCCAGCACCACCCTCCGTCGTCACTCGCCGCCAGACCTCAAGCCTTCGGTCGCCGAAGTCCGGTTACCGGCTGTCGAAAGCTTTTTTTAATTGCATATAACAATTTTTGTAGTGCATTCTTTTATTTATATTTAACTATTTTTAATATTTTTTGTTACATTTTTAAGTTTATTTTTAGTTATATTGTAGTATATTTTTTAATGTATTTTTCAGTTATGTTTATCTAAATTTTTTGCGATTGATAACTGAAAAATTAGTTAAATGAAATAAAAAATTATACTGAAAATGTTATAAAAAAATTTAGTTGAATGTAACTAAAAAAAAATCTGACAATCGACAACTGAATGTTCTGGGACCGACGGTTACTGGTTGCCGAAATTCGACATTTAGAGTTTGGTGGTCTACAGCTGGCGACCCAACCTTAACTGGAATATTAAAGTTTCCATAAAATCCAATAGATGTGATGACATAATAGAACAACAAAAAGAAATATAAACGGCTATTTATTTACTTTTTACAAAATAAACTAAAATAGATTTTATTTTATTTTTCAAAAAAAAAAAACAAATCTAAAACAAAGGGGCCCTCATAGGAATTCCCTTTCTACTCTTTTTCCTATACGAAAAAGAGGAGCACAACCCAATCAACGGTTCCGATTGCTTCCTTTTTTTGTTTTGTTGACCAATAGTAGTTGTTGACGGTTGAGATTGATCTTCGTCCTCTTGATCAACACTCGAAGAAGCAACGTTGATGTTATTTGAAAGTGGATATGGACTGATTGAAAACCTCTTGAGTTGTTGCAGAGTAACTCCAAACTATATAAAAAAAAATATATATTTGTGAGTTTTTAATTAGAGCACCACTTAAAAATATCCCAACAAAATAGTCCAAGACTTGTAGTCAAATGGTTATTTAGTGCGCTTCTTTAGTGGGAAATCTAATATTCAAATCTCCATCCCCAACTATTTGTAGAAATTAAGTTGGAATATTAATTTCACTTACTTTGCAGTCAAGAGAACAAAATCTATTATCAGATTCAATCTTCCAGTGGCATGTCTCACATTTGGTAATACATAAATTATCTTTTATCGCTTGCTTTTCTTTTGTTTGGCAAGAGTTGATAAACACTATATCGCCGCCATGTATAATGAAACTCTTTATGCCTGTAATATCCACCAATTTTGCAATAACTGCCTTCTTGATGGCAACACGGCGGGAAGCTTTATACACCTAAAAATAGTATAATAACAATAATAAGTTAAGATGGCAAAAGACAGAGAATAATTGAATAATTAATTTTTTAGTTTTTCAATCTCATGGTAGTTAAAGTTTCAAATTTCAATTTGGTCCTTATTATTTTTATTTATATTTTTTGGCCTTTAATGTTTTGATTTTGTTCCCAAAAATGAAAAAAAAAAATTGGATGGAAACTTCCATGTGGTAATCATTTTCCATTCAATTAAGGGTGTTTTGGGTATTTTACACTTTAGAAACTAAAAGACCTTAATTAAAAGAAAAGAAAGAAAGGGGGGCTATGTATAATAATCAGTTTCAAAATTCAAAACCCTAATCAAGGAGCCATGTGAAAACCCTCCAGAGTCCGCCATGGATGAAGCTTCGTCGACGTCGCTGACATGGATGAAGCTTCGTTGACGTCTCCGTCACTGCCATGGATGAAGCCTCGTCGCCGTTGCTGCTGCAATCAATCAGCACAAATGAAAGAACCGTTTTCATCGCAATCTGAGTTGCAGATCCACCGTCAAAACCACAAATGCATAAGGCCGATCTTTTTCAGGATTGAGAAAAAAAATTTTGGTTAATACCGAAAATACCCTAGTTATATTAAAATTGTGATTTTCTGATTGGGAACAAAATCAAAACAATAAAGACCAAAATGCAAATTTAAACTATAGGATCCATCGAGATAAAATAAAAAATAAAAAAATCTTACAATCTAAAATCAATAAATAATAAAGTGGTTACTTACTTGTAGAATTTTGTGACCTTTGTGCATAGTTTGAGTACATTTCAAACAGATGGCCTCGGACATGCAATCGCAACACATAAAATTTGTATATCTATTTCCATGTTGCACACACTTGTCGTAGAATTGAGTTTTCAACAATTTCGGTAACAATTTAAGTCCCACCTCTGTCAATCTAAGAATTAAAATTTAAAATTAGTGAAAACAAAATAATGAGAGTATTTATGAGCCTTCGATGAAAGCTTACAAAAATAAAATATGAGAGAGTTAGTCCAATCATGATTTCGAAGGTGAAGTCTTCCCTTAGTTTTTCATATATAATATGCATTTGTCATTTCTTGTCGGCAAATGGATGGAAGTGACCGTTAAATAAAATCCCTAATGCTAAAATTTAGTTTGCTATTTATCCAAATAGCACCCCCAAAAACTCAAATAACACACTAAAAAAATAAAAAACAATTAAATGATATGTTATTTTAGTGTGCCATTTTTTTAATAAAAAAATGGATCATTTTTAATTAAAATTTGGTGTGTCATTTACTAGCCATAGGATCTTTTTACGTCATGATCGGGAGTTATCATATCAATTATCTGCAGAACTTGTCCTCCTATCAAGTTTCAACACAACATACCAACAACATATGTTAATCACTTGCAGGACTTGCCCTTCTGACAAGTCATAACACAACGTCCTACAAGACATACCCTCTTTTAAGGACTAACCGCATCTCGCAGGACATGCCTTCCTGACGAGACAACTATGGTATAACAGAATAATAAAAATAAATCTCTACATTTAAAAATATACTTGATTCATTAATCATTGCAAAATTGTCTATTTTCATCAACATTTTTTTTTCCTTCCAATTTAATATGAAAAGAAAATTTGATAATTTACATAGAAGATAGTAAACACCTTTAAATTGATCCCTTTAATTCAACGATAAATCCTATGGTCCACGACTAACACGACACTCACCAAAACTTATTTAACTTACTATTGGTAAGTTGCATTAATCAAACACTACTTAAAATGTTAATATGTTCAATTTGAAACTTGTAGGGACCAAAGTGAAATAATGGTAACAACATATAGGTACAAAGTGTCAAACCACTCAAATCTTAAATGTCTATTTAAAGACATTTAAGTATGACTGAGTATACTTAAAATGGTTATACATGATGAGAAGAAGGATATTACTGGTGGGTGGGTGGTTTGATATAACAAATTATTGAACTTATAAGTTTAAATCATTGATTTTTTATCTAAATAAATTAGTTTTTTGAGATTGAAAAAATTTATATTAACAAAATAAAATTATTTACTCTTATTTTTTAGTATTTAAATTTTTAAAAGTAAAATAATATAGACAAAATTAAATTCAAAAAAAAAAAAAATTGGGGGTGAAAATTGAATTCGAGAGAAATAGAGGAATGACTGTGATAAAAAAAATAGACATTTTGGTAATGGAAATATTACAATCAAATATGGACATTTTGCCTGACACCTTAGGTGACGTTTGGTAACCGTTTCTGTTTCAATTTCAGCAGTGGGATGGGAATGGGATGGGATGGGATGGGAATTTTGTTTTCTTTTTGGGAGTAGAATTGCGTTTGGTAACGATAATTTTTTTTTTGTTTTGGGAAGAGAATTGTGTTTGGTAACGATTTTATCCTAAAATCCCTTTTTTTTTTTTTTTTTTTTTTTTTCTCTTTTCAGTTTTGGCCGGCCGGCGGTGCTCCGGCAGCGCCGTCGCCGGCCGGCCGGAAACGGCCGGCGACGGTTCTCCGACGTCGGAGACGGCGGTGCCCCCGCCGGCGATGACCGGACGGCGGTGGCGCCGTCGCCGGCGACTGCCGGAAGTGGCCGGAAAAATTCCGGCCGGACGGTGACCGGCGACGGTCGCCGGACGGTGATGCCGCCGCCGGCGGACGGTGACCGGCGATGGTCGCCGGAGATGCCCGTCGGCGGCGGCGGACGGTGGCCGGCGGCGATCGGCGGCGGCGGACGGTGGCCGGCGGCGGCGGACGGTGGCCGGTGGCGGTCGGCGGCGGCGGACGGTGGCCGGCGGCGGTCGGCGGCGGCGGACGGTGGTCGGCCGGTAGGTGAATAGTGATCATGGGTTTTGGGAATGGAATGGGAATAATGAGAAACAACTTTTTTTTGTTTCTCATTTCTTAAGAAAAAAGTGGGCACAATTCTCAAATGGGAATGAAATGGAAACGGAAACAAAAATTACCAAACGCTATTCCCAAACAGAATTCCCAAAAATCTGGGAACGGAATGGGATGGAAATGGTTACCAAACGGGGCCTTAATTTCCACAAAAATCCCACTTTATGAGCCAATTGGCTCACGTAAATAAATAAAGAAAAATGGAGATTTAAAAAAAATAAAAATTAAAAGCACAATTTTTAGGTTAAAATAATTTTTTTTAATAAAAAAAAATGGCCACCATATATACACCACCTCCCACTGTATATATATATTTTTTTATACGATATGTCGATGCGTGAGCATATCGATTAATTATCTTTTTAAGTGATTTTAAATGTGCATTGTCTCAAATTTTAAAATTTACAATTAAAAAAAATATTTAATTAATCTTTTTATTTATAGTGTCAAATTTGTATTCAATGTCATACTTAAAATTAAAATATAAAAAGTTAAAAAATATATTTTATTTTAAAAATAAAAATAAGTATTTTTGATAGAAAAGTTCTACACTTCTCTGTGCATGAAAGAGAGAGAGAGAGAGTTACCGGAAGGAAGACGGAATCGATGGCCACTCCGGCGAATACTTATCCAGAGGATAACACACATTGAAGCTCGTCGATAGCTTCAACGTCTTCGACGGATCGTCGGAGTAAAGTTTCATTTTCTCTTCCACCGGCAAACCGAAAAACTCCTCCGCCACCCTCGACGATCTCTCCACCGCCTCCCCCGACACACCATGATTTATCTCCTTCAAAAAATTAAAATCAATTTAAACAAAATTAAAATCAGAATTAAATCAATTGAATTTTGAATTCAATTTTTGAAGTACCTCGGCGATTTGTTGGATACTTCTGGTTCTGTCGGAGCAACCCAAGTCGATTTCCGGAATATCGTCGCGGTCGACCACTTCCGAGAGGGTGGAGTGGTGGCTTCCGCCAGGGTTGAGCTGGGTCTGCATGGATTCCGGTGAAGACGGACGGAGGGAGGAGAAGAAGTGGGACCCGCCGGACAGCTATAAAGAGATAGGTCTGCTCTTTAGTAACTTATAGCAAGGGATCGAACCAGTGCGAGTGGGTGGCAAATATATAGGTATTTTTCGTTGACTTGGTTGATGACGGCGGGGAGACTTAAGAATTGTCCACGTGTTCGCATATCATTGCAGGAATCGAATTTGAAGTTGGTTGATGACGGCGGGGAGACTTAAGAATTGTCCACGTGTTCGCATATCATTGCAGGAATCGAATTTGAAGTTGGTTGATGACGGCGGGGAGTAAGTCATATCATATTATACCAACTAAAAGCAGAAGACGAGTAAAAAATGGAAGGATCACGTTTAAAGGATCACGTTTACGCGTCCTCGTGTGGAGAAAAAAAAGGGGATAAAGAATTTTTTGTAAATGTTTTGGGTGTCTAATTAGCTCTTAAAAAATATAATTCGATAATTTACCTCTTGACATTTTAAAATAGTGTCCAATTGACTCTTTAAGCGAAAAGACCAAAATACCCTTAAACTAACGTTGACCGTTAGATTGACTTCACAGAATTCGCTTGAAGGGCCAATTGGACACTATTTTGAAATGTCAAGGACCAAATTATCGAATTGCATTTCTTAGGGGCCAATTGGACACCTAAGACATTTCTCAGGGATCAAAAATGTTTTTATCCCCTAATCCTAATGAATGAAAAGACCAAAATACTCTTAAACTAACGTTGACCGTTAGATTGACTTCACAGAATTCGTTTGAAGAACCAATTGGACACTATTTTGAAATGTCAATGGCCAAATTGTCGAATTGCATTTCTTAGGGATTAATTGGACACCCAAGACATTTCTCAGGAACTAAAAAAGTCTTTATCCCGAAAAAAGGTTAGATTAAATGGTACTATTGATGAAGAAAGTTCATTTTACCCATAAATACAAAATAATTTTATTTTTTTATTGTCAAATTTAGATTTAATATTTAATGGTAAAACTAACAAATTTCACCAAATAAAAACTTAATTTTTTTAATTTATTATAAATAGAGAGAACAAAATGAAAAAAAATCAAAGTATGAGGGTATAAAAATTAATTATTATTAGTTTTTGAAATTTTTGATTGGACCAAGAAGTGAGAAATATTTTTTTAAGGTGCACATATATATTACTATTTTTTTGGTAGTTCAAAATTTCCGACGAAACAACTTTGCTTTGTAATATATATATATTTTGTCATGGAAAAAAAACACATTTTGCTTTACTTAAATCTCCTACAAAATTTTAATTGTCATATAAACAATCATATACTTAAATTGCGTTTGGTACGCTAGAGTGAAATAGAATAGAATGCAATGACAATATGATTGAAATTAATATGATTATGAAATGAAATTATCATTATCATTTCTATGTTTGGTGGCAAAAAGAATTACACGTGGTATTGGAATGATATCAAAGGGTAAAATCATAATTTAATTAATTTTCAAACGGTATAATAATAAATTTAATTCAATTTAATTTCAATTCAAATATATGGTTAGTATTTGGCAATATTTTTAAAACGGGACCGAACGTCGAACCGAAAAAGTCACTGGGTCACGGGTCACCAGTTCAACCGGCAGGCGAACCGCAGTTGAACTGGTGACATCATAATTACGTCATTAATATATATATAACAATTAGTCTACCATTAGATCACTTTTGATCCAAAGGTGAATATCAAACCTATTATCCCTAATATACTACCAAACCTAATATCCCTCCCAAATAATTAATATTAGATTACAGCCGCGCTAATGCGCAGGATATTGAACTATTTTTTTTTTATATATATATATATATAAATAAAATGGGACAAAAATTTAATTGTTATTATTATGTATATATATATATATATATATATATTGGTGTCAGGGAAAGTATAATAATATTCTTATTTAGTAAGTAATAAAAAGTAAATTTTTTTATGTTAAATGTAAGTAATAAACATTTCCTGTGTAAACGCGAAATTTTAGTAAAAGAGATACTTCTATCATGAGCTGTACCCAACTGGGAAGAAAAAGGAACAAAACAAAATGTACCTGCGGCGGCCTCTCTTTCTCTCTCTCAATTCTCACTTCCGAACAAAATGTATAAATCGATTTGGGAAATCTTTTTATTAATATTATAAGTTTTATTATTAATTAGAGTTGAAAGTTGCAATTTACCTTAATAACCCCATTATATATATAAACATGTCTAACCCTAATCTATCACTATTCACTCCCAATCTTCAAGCGGCCGCCTCTCTCTCTCTATTCTCAGGCAATGTTTTTAAAACCGGACCGAAAAAGTCACCGGATCATGGGTCACCGGTTCAACCGGTAGGCTAACGCGGTTGAACCGGTGACGTCGTAATTATATATATATATATATATATCCAAGGTCCAAATTACATTGCAAATGTCTTCAAATGGGGACATTCAAGGCTGAATCGGATATCCAAGGGTCCAAATCAAACCCCTGATCAACCTAACCCTAGTTCTCTTTCAACAAAACTTGTCAAATCTCATATCCCCCTTTTCAGATCTCAGCCTACCAAGTCCCAACTTGGATAGTAGTGTCCAAACGGGCCCCTCACGTGCATAGGTTGTTTGGGTTGGATAGTAGTGTCCAAATGGGCCCCTCACGTGCATAGGTTGTTTGGGTAGTAGTGTCCAAACAACCTCCTCAGTGCAGTCGTATTCTTTGGGATGCCATTGCGAGCTTTTTACCTTGTTGGGTCTCAAAAAAATTCGAAAATACAATTAAGGACCCTTTTGAACTTATTTCTTAAAATGGTCTCTCCAACCTTTCAAGACCGAATTTTACCAAATTTTAAAAAACACCTACCCTCATAGGGCCGGATTGTCAAAATTTGTATATATATAATTTTAAAATTAGTTTCATATTTTAAAATTAAAAATTATATATACAAATTAATTATATATTGTTGGTGCATAAAACTGGTATACACATCGAGTATGGTCCAGTCGGATGACAGGTGGATTCTTTTGCTGAGGTGGAGTCGTCAATTGAAAAGTCCTCGCGTGAACTGTGTTGGGTCCTGGGAGGATTGATCCACTGTGCCCAGAGTCCTGCTCCTCAGAGAATGTACTTGCAGAAGGCTCAAACCGGATTTTATCCCGGTGAAGCCCCTCCGGCGTGGTAATCAGCGCTCAGAGAGAAAAGGTACAGAATATAGCAAGTAAACAAACGAACTCACGCGTAATGTAACTCATTCAAGCGTACCTTGGGCTTACATAGCCCCTGATATATATAGACGTTGGAGATAATTAGTCGGGTCTAAACACGGTTAAGTAGTCGAAACCCTGTGTTTAGCCGATAATCTGAGACGTTTAGGAGATAATCGTTGGGCTTGGATTTTTGGGCCCATTTGGCGAAGCCCGCGGGCCTTTGTCAAGCTTGCGGCGATAAGATGGTGGAGGAGAGCGGAGATCTGTGGAGTCCTAGAGAATAAACAAGGTGAAAAGGGGAGCCGGTCGAGGTGAACGGCTGAGTCCCTGAAACTGACTACCCAGGGCACGGCGCAGAGCTCAGAGCGACACGTCCCATCAGGGCTCCTCGTTCCTCCTTGGATGCAAATGAGGTTCCAGGTAGGAGCCGTGGTCGGCGTATGCTCCAGTGTGGCGTTTGTGGATTTTGGAATGCGTCCCTATCACTACAACGACGGACACGTGGCTGGGTTCCAAGTGCTGACTCGGAGAAGCCAAAAAATACCCTCATCAGTAGCCCCCTAGCCCTGTGCGACAAAAGAAGCGAGACGGTCAGGGATATCAATTCCTGGTTTAAACGGGCATCCTAGAGACTTTGTAGCGCAAGAAACACCTCTGATCGATATTTTTTCAAGAGTTAGTTTTTTCTTAAAGAGCTTATTTGAAATAGGCCTTCATACGGTCGGGGTTCGAGGTCAGGTAGCGTGGCAGGACGATCCCAAATTTTTTAGATTTCGCAGCGATGATTTTTCAAGAGTGAACACTTTTAGAGGAGTTAATTTGAAATACGCTCCCCTACGGTCGGGGTCCGGGGTCAAATAGCACGGCAGGGCGACCCCGAATTTTTTAGATTTCACGGCGATGATTTTTCAAGAGTTGAATTTTTTTAGAGGAGCTAAATTGAAATACACTTCCATACCTTCGGGGTCCGGGATCAGGTAGCACGGCAGGGCGGCCCCGAATTTTTTCGATTTTCAGGACGATACACATTCACTGTGAATAGGCCTTGAGCACGGACTGACTTTCACCGCGGGAAAAATAAATGTGAACCACATGGGGCAGGCACGCAGCCAGTGACCGGGAGCTTACTGACCACCGCCGTGCAAATGGCGATAGCCCACCTGGGCTAACCAGTGCCCAAGTGGGCGCTGGGCTGTCCCCATCGCCCATTTTGGGCGCTGGTCAGACACCAACACCCAACTGGGTGCTGGGGACAACGCCCAGTTTTGGGCTGGGCACTGAGGTCACCAACGCCCTCCCTTGGGCACTGGTCAGGGGGCAAGCCCTTGGCTTGCCCCCTCCTATTTTTTTTTATTGAATTGGGGGGAAGGGCAGCGCCTCTCACCCCCTTAATATATTTTTCTTTTTTGAATGGGGAAGGGCGCTGCCCTCAAAAATCCCCCAAACACCCCCCTAATGTTTTTTTTTTTTTAGATGTGTGCAGAGGGAGTAGCATAGAGGGTGGAACAAGAAGGGGAGAGCAAAGCACATTTTAAAAACTTACAATTTATTTGTAATTCTTGTAGCCCTGGTTTATCTTGCACCTTGCACCTTTGCACCTTTGCACCCCTTAGTTTTTTTCATTACTCTGACGCATGACATTTTTCGCTACAACTTGCTCGACTAGTGAGGCTTGCGGGGAGGGAGCATCGAGCACGTCATGGCGTTGCTCGCCTGGACCCGTGGCCCATACATTTGGAGAAGGTCACTATCTGTGCCCTGCCAACCTGAGGTAGCACGGCAGGGCAGGGGGGCAGGATAAAATGACGCTGGCCCGAGGTGGTGTAGCGAAATTTTTGGACAGCACTCCTGAATGACGTTCTTGAAGAAGGTCATTCCCTAGACCTTGATTGCTAAGAGTAGTACGACAGGGCGGTGCCTGTCGCTACCTGGACCCTACCGACTCGAAATAGAGCGGCAGGGAGGTGTATGTTGCTATTTGGACCATGCCGGCTAGGAGTAGCGCAGCCGGGCAGTGCCCGTCAAACTTGATGGTTCTGGATATGGGACATCGAGGCTGATGCCCTAGACGGGGCTACGTACAAGGGCACCAGGCAGAGGGATGTCGTGGAGGATAGTGTTGATGAAGGGGCTGAGGAAGGCAATATTGACGCCACTTCCCCTCGCATAGACGCCTCTCACAACAAGGGTGAAGAGGACTGAGATAGGACATTCGCTTTTTCAGGACTTAGGATTTTGCAGTCTCTTTTTCGCTTACTCCTGTTTTTCTATGCGCGAGCATTTAAGCTTTTGAGCGGCATAGACAGGGTACTTCAGAGTCTACTCATTTCTCCTGATGTTTTTTGCCAAGTCGATTTCTGCTTGGTCTTGTTTTCAGAGTTGTAAAATTTTAAAAAAAATTGTTGAAATTTGTTACTATCTCTGCCAAACAAATTTATCATCTCTGCTTAGGGCCACAGACCACTAGCCCCCCAGTCCGGAACAAGACCTGATTGCAAGAAAATCGTGTCGTGGACTTAGGAGGAGTGTTTCCCAAGGTGCCTGGTCCTCTCAGTCCACAGGGGCGTAACGCGGTGGTTGGACCCCCGCAGCCGGTCATTGGGGAGTTCTCCATAGTCAAGCTCATTCATGAACCCTTTCAGGTTATCTCCATTTAGTCCATGCAGGAGCATCGTCCCTTTTAGAACGTCGGACTCATAGTCGACTGGTAAGGAGAAATACTTGGCTGCAGGCCCTCAGACCCGATCAATGGCCCGCCCTTGGTGGATGAACTTGGTCCATCCCCGGGTACGGACTATTGACTTTCGGAGAGGGTCTGGTTGTCACCCTCGACGCTGAGCGCCAGGATGAGGCTTGTGGAGAGTTACTCACGACGCCGAGAGTCAGGATGTTGGGTGGAGAATTATCTGCAACCCACGGGTTCGGAATACAACCGTGGAGAATCATTCATGATGCCGAGAGCCAAGACACGGCTCAGGGGGTCGGAATCTAACTGTGGAGAATCACTCGCGACGCCGAGAGCCAAGATACGACTCAAGGGGTCGGACCGTGGAGAATCACTCATGACGTCGAGAACGAAGATACGACTCAGGGGATCGGAATACAGCAGTGGAGAATCACTCTCGACGCCGAGAGTCGGGATACGACTCAGGGGGTCGGAATGTAACCATGGAGAATCACTCGCGACGCCAAGGGCCAAGATATGACTCAAGGTGTCGGAATGCAACCGTGGAGAACCATTCGCGACGCCAAAGTCAGGACGCAGATCTGGAGAATCATCAGCGACTCAGGCTGTCGGAATGCCATTGTTAGAGACAGGCTGGAGGGTGCTCGTCTCTATCTCTGGTAGGATAGAGGACTGCTTGTCTCCGCTTTTGGGTTGCATGCTCACAGTTGGTCATTGCTCAGACGTCGTAGTGGTGCGAAGATAGCGGGTAGGCGCCTCACCTCGCCCACGACGGGCCCTCAGGTCGGATCTTACTGCGTGGCTAGGAAACTGATCCCAATGGTAGCCCTGGTCAGTCCTTGACACCATATCTTCGTGGATAATGGGATCTTGACGTGGTCGGGGGGGGGGCTCTCCAGGTCGATAACCCCAGTATGATAAGATGGAGGGTGGCCCTCGGGCACAAGCCCATTTGAAGATTCCACACGAGCATCGTGATCTTAGAGTCACTCTTCGGGCTTTACAGTCTAGAGAGATGGTTCCCCCTGGACGGGGGTCAGCAGTAGGCATGTGAGGAGAAGCAGTACATATAATTTGAACTCTTGCATTTGGCGTTCAAGGAGATCAACCCGAGATGCTCCATAGCTTCTGAGGTCTATCCCACGGCCCCAAGTGGCAGAGTTGATGGTATTGCCTGACCATGGGGGGCCGTTATCCTCGTTGGTGGGAATTAGAGGGTTTGCGCTTGGATTGTTCGACATGTCTTCTCGTTCTTCTATTTTGTGTCTATCTAACTGGACCTTTATGATCACTCAAGCTCAGCTGAGCAGAGAACAATGATCAGGGAAAGGCTTTTTGCTCGGTTCCCACAGACAGCACCAAACTGTTGGGGCATAAAACTGGTACACACCTCGAGTATGGTCCAGTCGGATGACAGGTGGATCCTCTTGCTGAGGTGGAGTCGTCAATTGAAAAGTCCTCGTATGAGCTGTGTTGGGTCCTGGGAGGACTGATCCGCTGTGCCTAGAGTCCTGCTTCTCAGAGAATGTACTTGCAGAAGGCTCAGACCGGATTTTATCCCGGTGAAGTCCCTCCGGCGTGGTAATCAACGCTCAGAGAGAAAAGGTATAGAATATAGCAAGTAAACAAATGAACTCATGCGTAATGTAAGTCATTCAAGCGTACCTCAGGCTTACATAGCCCCCGATATATATAGGTGTTGGAGATGATTAGTCGGGTCTAAACACGGTTAAGTAGTCGAAACTCTGTGTTTAGCCGATAATCTGAGGCGTTTAGGAGATAATCATTGGGCTTGGGCTTTTGGGCCCATTTGGCGAAGCCCGCGGGCCTTTGTCAAGCCTGCGGCGATAAGATGATGGAGGAGAACAGAGATCCGTGGAGTCCTGGAGAAGAAACAAGGTGAAAAGAAGAGCCGGTCGAGGTGAACGGCTGAGTCCCTGAAACTGACTACCCAGGGCACGGCGCAGAGCTCAAAGTGACACGTCCTAGCAGGGCTCCTCGCTCCTCCTTGGATGCAAATGAGGTTCCAGGGAGGAGCCGTGGTCGGCATATGCTCCAGTGTGGCGTTTATGGATTTTGGAATGCATCCATGTCACTACAACGACGGACACGTGGCTAGGTCCCAAGTGCTGACTCGGAGAAGTCCAAAAATACCCTCATCATATATATAAATTATATTTAAAATTATAAATATATATAATTGGGGTTGGGTGGGGGAGGGGGCTGCCATGGTGGCAACCCACTTTTGACAATCCGGCCCTGTGAGGGCCGGTGTCTTTAAAATAAATAAATAAATAAAATTGATAGAATCTGACTGTTGAAAGGCTGGAGAAACCCATTTTGAAATATAAGTTGAAAAGTGAACAATAATTGTATTTTCGAATTTTTTGAGACCCAAAAAGGTAAATAGCTCATGCCATTGCTATGATAGCTCATTTTTCATCTGTTTCTCGCCTCTGCTTCTCTCTCTCTCTCGTCTCTCCCTTCCATCGCCAGCGCCATCGCCTCCAACGCCGCCGACATGCTCTCTGCCCTTCGTTCCGCCCACTGCCTTCGCGCTCTCGACGACTAGCTATCGCCGCCGATCGATCTAAAACCCGCCATCAACACCGCCATCAACATCGATTCGGTCAGGTCTGTGCGCTCCGATCTCATCTACCACTGTTGTGCTCCATGGTAGGGCTTTTTTTGGGAAGTTTTCATATGGATGAGAAATGGTAAAAACCCAGCCGGTTTGACAAAAATCGGAATGGTTCACCGGTTTGAACCGGCCAGTTGAGCGGTTTTTAGGGGTAAACGGTTTTTAGGGGTTTTTCAGACCGAAAATGAGGCCGGTCGATGGTTCAACCGGTTCGACCGGCCGGTCCGATCTGGTTTTTAAAACATTATTTCAGGTTCTATCCATCTCCCTTTTCTCTTAGACTCTTACTGCCGATCATTCATAGCCGTCGTTGCCGATCATCTCGATCGTTCGTCTTCGTCTTTGTCTCTCTCTCTCTCCCCGTTTCTCTTCTTTGTCTCTGCAATGCAGATCTGAAATATGAGAGCGGTTGATCGGCGAGGAGAAGGTGGCGTTTTTTTAGGTTTTTTTTTTTGGGGGGGGGGGGGGAATAGTTACACAAATGGGGAATGAAAAACCCAGCCAATTTGACGAAAACCGGAACAGTTCACCGGTTCGCGGTTCAACCGGCTTGAACCGTCCAGTTTAGCGGTTCAAATGCCCAAACGATTTTTGGTATATTTTCGGACTGGAAAGTCGACCAGTCGATAGCTCAACCGGTCCGACTGGTCGGTCCGGTTCGATTTTTAAATCATTGCTTGCTAATAGATATAGAATAAAATAGATGTTGACTATATCAAATAAAAAGATTGAGAACAAACTCCCTATCTCTTTTTTTCTCTCTCACACTCACCTTTCTCATTAATTGTATACAAATTTATGTTTAGTTATGACTCGTGAGTACCCAAAAAAAAGGCTAAAAAATAATAATTTTATTTTTGAAGATTTAATTAACTCTAATTCCACAAAACCAATTTCCTTAAACAAAAATAATAATTTTTTTAAAAAAAAGTTTTAACTTTTTTTTTTTTTTTAACAAAAGAAGTGGAGTTTGTAAAACATGGTTTCAAAATTGATTTTAACTTTTAAATTTTAATTCCCAAAAATGTGATATAAAAATTAATTGATATATTTTTTAATTAAAAAACAAAACAAAAATAGGGCTTCTTATTCTTATCTTTCATGAAGAAGGCCCATTTTTAATTGGACCTAGGCCCAGTGATGTTTAATGGTTAAATGTAACAATTTTTAAGTCATTTTTTCAATTTATTTTTTGGTTAGTATTTTAAGTTATATTTTTGAATGTTTTTTAGTTATAATTTTTTTTTTTTTTTGCAATATCTTTTAGCTACGGTCATGAAAGAAGAATTAATTGAATGCAATTAAAAATTATACTAAAAAAATGTTATGAAAAAATTTAGTTAAATGTAACTAAAAAATTCTGGCGGCTGACAGGTGGAGGTTCAAGGACCCGCGGTTGCCTATCGAAATCCGACGTTTAAAGTTTAGTGGTCGGCGACTGGTGAGGCAACCTTAATTAGAATATTAATGTTTCCATGAATTTTAATATATGAGACTAAAAATAAATTACATACTTAGTTTGGTATTTTTTATTAATTTAGTGTAATTTTTAGGACCTCTCATACTATAATATATATTAGGGGCATTAGGTGGGAGGTCTCTAATTTTACCCTTAATTGGTAAAAAGTCCTAGAGGCGGAAGAAACTTTAGTTTTAGTCCCATCTCTTTTAAAAAGGTGGAAGCCCTGCACATGCGTCTATACACGCGCAGTTACATGTAACAATTTTGTGTGTAAAATATTGTTACATGTTACAAATATTACTATATTTTGTAACATGTAACAACTTTGTCTGTAAAATTTTATTAGATGTAACAAAAATCAAACAAAATACGTGTAATTAGTTACAGGTAGCTAAATGTACACAAATACATATAATTAATATTAAACTAATTTATGTGTTTAATATTTGTTAAATGTCACAAAATACTGCACATATATATGTAATTATAATATGTAATTAATATTATATAAATACATGTAATAAAAAATTCACACATATATGTAACAAAAAAAAAATAACAATTATAAAATTATAATTAATATTCGTTATATGTAATTAATATTCACTATAAAATTGAATTTATTCACTAAGTTGTCCCCCACAATCTCTGCAATGTCCTTACAATCTTTACAATGCGGGACTAAAATTCAAGTGAAATTCAACTTAAGAGAATTTAATAATAAAAAAAGTTCTAATCGCAAATTAGATCCTAAAAATAGGACGAATTGTCGATTTTCCCTATATATATTAATGGGTATAAAGAAGGAGCAAGAGGATGAAGAATTCTTATGGTTGCGGCGGTGATGGTTCAATGGAGTGGTCGTGCTAGAGAGATATTAGGGGGAAAAAAAGTTAAAATAAAATAAAAACAAATAAGAAATTATATTTTTCAAATCATAAGGGAAGTCAAACAAACATTTATATGTGATAATAACTCTTTTTCTTATCTACATAAACTTTTGGAAGAAAAAAAATTATATAGAGATGAAAGACAATTTATTTACTTTTTAAAAAATAGACCAAAATAGAACTTTTAAAAAATCTAAGACAAAGGAGCCCTTATAGGAATTCCCTTTCTACTTTTTTTCCTATACGAAAAAGAGTACAACCCAATCGATGGTTCTGATTGTTTCCGTTTATGTTTTGGTTGACCAACACTAGTTACTGATGGCCGAGATTGATCTTCGTCCCCTTGATCAACACTTGACGAAGACATGTTGGTGTTATTCGAAAGTGGAAGTAGGCTGACTAAACACCTCTTGAGTTGTTGCAGAATAACTCTAAACTGCAAGGAAAAAAAATATTTATGAGTTTCTAATTAGAACACTACTGAAAATAACACAACTAAATAATCAAGACTTGTAACCTAGTGGTTATCCAGTGTGCATTTTTAGTGAGAAATCTAATGTTCAAATCTCTTTCCCCAAACCATTTGTAAAAAATAAATTGGAATATTGATTTCACTTACTTTGCATTCGAGCGAACAAAATCTATCAATAGAGTCAATCTTCCTGTGGCATGTTTCACACGTGATAGTACATGAATTATGTTTTGTTCCATGCTTTTCTTTTGTTGGCCAAGAGTTGATAAATACTATATTGTCGTGATTTATTTTGAAACTCTTTATGCTTCCAATATCCACCCATTTTGCAATATCTGTCCTCTTTACGGCAACACGTTCGGAAGCTTTAAATACCTAAAAAATATATATAACAATAATAAGTTAAGATAACAAAAGTCAAAGAATAACTGAGTAATTATATTTTTTGCATTGCAAAAAATAGTAAAGTGGACTCTTGGGTTTCTTTAATGATAAAATCTTACCTATCTAGCCGTTCTAAAATTTAATTTAATTAATCAAAAGTTATCTTTATAAATAATTATTTAACCTATTTAATTAGTATAATAAATTGATTATTTATAAATGCATCTTGATTCTTATATTTTGAACCATCAATAAAATTAAATATTTAAATTTTATAAGTAGTTTTTTTAAAAATAATTATAAGTAACTGATTTTACTAAAAAAAATATTATTTATATAGTTTTTAATTATTAAAAATTAATTAAAATATTATTTTACGGAAAAAAAAAAAAAACTTGAATAAACTCGCGTTCACTTCCATTTATAAATGAATCAAGATTAAACATAAGTTTTCAGAGCAATACTAATTTAAAAAAAAAACACTAAATTTTTGTACAGTTTAATCGATAAAAATAGTAAAGTGGTTACTTACTTGTAGAACTTCGTGACTTTTGTGCGTAGTCTCAGTACATTTCAAACAAATAGCTTCTGACATGCAATCACAACAGATAAAATTTTTATATCTATTTTCATGTTGCACACACTTGTCGTAAAATTGAGTTTTCGACAATTGCAATACCAATTCAAATTCCATCTCTCTCTCCGGAAATAAATTTTGGGTTTAAGAAAAACAAAATAATGAGGACGGACAATAAGAAGGGTTTACGAGGGTTTATGTTTGGTTTATGAGTATTTACAAGGCTTTTGATCAAGTTTAGAAGTCAAATCCAACAATAATGAGGAAACTAAACCCATTAGTTAAGAGGAATTCTTTCCCCTTTTCATTAGGGGAGCGTGGGTGTTACCATCAAATTAGGAAACAAGGCCTACAAGAGAACTCAAATTAATGGATTTTTTTTTTTTTTTGATAGCTTTTTAAAAGTAAAATTTAAGGATATTTATGTGATAAGTGACTTATTTTATCTTTAATTTTAAAAAGTCTCTTAATTGTAACTTGTGTTTTAAATATGCGCATTAAACAAATGCGGAAGGCCCAACAGACGTTATATGTACTCTCACAGTTACATTTATTTAACTTGTATGTAAAATATTTTTTAAATATAACAAATATTACACAAGTACATGTAATATAATTATATATAATTTGTAATATGTAATTAATATTATAAAGATACACATAACTAATATTACACAGTTGTGAGCATATCCGGGACTAATACGCAAACAAAAATTAATTCAAATGACTAAATCAAAATTTATATTTTAAATAGAACTAACAACAGATTACATTAGTTACTAATCACCAATTAACCCAAAATTTAAACCAAGAATATTTGGTGTATATCTTATATAAATTTTAGAGAATACTAATCTAGGAATACTAATAAGATGGAGGGAGAGGGCCGCCGTGAAATCTTGTAACTTAGGCCCCGTTTGGTTAGTGTTCCCAACCAAACTCAACTCAACCCAACCCAAAAATTTTGGGTTTGATTTTTGGGAACGCGTTTGGCAAACATAAAACTCAACCCAACCCAACCCAAAAAATAGGAATTGATTCTCAAAATCTTAAAGAAACCAGAAACAAAAAAAAAGTTGTTTCTTTTTGTGCCCAAAAAACTCAACCCAAAGTTCTCAACTTCTGTCTTCATCTGCCGGCTGACAACCACCACCCGCCGCCGTCCGCCGCTGCCGGCCACCGTCCGGTGACCATCGCTGGCCGCCGCCGCCGTCCGGCAACTGTCCGGCGAACGGCTGCCGTCTCCGGCGACCTTCTGTTGCCGCCGGCCACCTCCGGCGACCGTCCGCGCCGCCGGCGTCCATCTCCGGCTACCGTTCACCGCCCCGCCGGCCGTCCGGCCACCGTCCGCCGCCGCCAAACACAAAAAAAAAATTAGTTTTAGAATAAAATCGTTACCAAATACATTCTGTTTTCAGCACAAAACAAAAATTGTCGTTACCAAATGCAATTCTGTTCCCAAAATTCTCAATTCAACCCAATTCAATTCAACCCAACCCATTCCAGTTGGGTTCAGAAAAGTGGGAACACTAACCAAACGCCACCTTAATTACTTAATTATTTTGATGAAGATTACGTTTCTCATTCTCTTGTTTTGAATTTGTAAACTAATTATAGAAATATTAAAATGGAAGTTTATTTTTCGGATTTGAAAGACCCTGTATAATCGTTTCTTCTCTCGTCTGTAAGAAAAATACTACTAAAGTATTTTTCGAGAATATTCACACTTACTAACCAAGGCTATTCAATTTTTCTGTAATTTAACAGAATTAGAAACCTTAGAGGTATTAATGTCTATTTATAGAGAGAATTTCAAAGGGTGTGTCATTTTCAATGGATGTCTATCGAATAAACGTAATCTTTGAGGCTAAGAATCGCATTCATTCACATGGTGGCTATTCATGGAACTTGAAGCACTTGTGGACGCTCCACGAATCGACATAAATCCGCTCTATAATCCAACAAAATTGATCTCATCTCTTTCTAGATAAATGGAATTCATTTCGGAAGTTTAAAAAAATAGGTGATATTCATAATTTAAATATGCGTTTAAACTTAAAACACCATTGCTATTTTGACAAATACTAAGGATAATTTCTGTCATTTTCACAATATTTCGGAGGCTCTTTATCTTTTTAGTTTAGTTACCTAAGATATCATCTGTTATATTTTATTGATAAAAATGCCTTGTAACATAATATTTTTTTGGGTTAATTATACTTTATCCCCTATAGTTTGACCAATTTGCACTTACCCTCCTATGATTTGAAATCGTCACTTACCCCCCCTTGGTCAAATATTTGTTGCACTTACCCTCTTACATCAGGGGGTAAGTGGTTTGAAAATATGACCACAAGGGAGGTAAGTGGAGATTTCTAAACCACAGGGAGATAAAGTGCAAATTGGTCAAACTATAAAGAATAAAGTGTAATTAACCCTTTTCTTTTCTTATTTGATATTTTCCGTTTTCTATTCTGTATATATCTCTCTTGTTTTTTATTTTTTATTTTAAAAATTTATTACTTTCAGTTTTTAGTTTATTTTGTTTTTTTAAATTTTTTGGTAAATTAAAAAATAAAAAAAATTAAATGCCAAAAAAAAAAAGGAAAAGACAAATAAAAGAAGTTAAAGTTTTCTTTTTATTTTATGTTTTTTGTTTTTTAACTTTTAACTTTTAATTTTAGATTACTTTTCTAGTGAGAGGTTTAATATTTAAAATTTCTTCCTCAACGTTTTTAAAAAAAAAAAAATCAACTCTTAAAATTTAAAAACTCGAATGAGTTATGCCCACTTGTCTAGGTTGGGCCAAAATTGAAGAGTAAAATTAATTTATATTAATTTTGAATTTGTAGTAATTTTTTTAAAATATGTTGATAAAACTAAAATTAAAGAGTTTGTAAAATTATTCTTTAAAATACGAAAGTATAACTAAAATATAGAATAAAAATTATTATTTTTTTCTCAATAATTTAATTATTAATATTAAAAAAAAAATGTGATATTTTTTGCGGTTGTTGATAAAATAATTAATTTACATGCATGCCAGATTCATAAAACTCTATATTGTCCACAAAGATGTATTAATTATTAATTAATGAACAAATCAAAGTTGAAAGGAAAATTAATTAATTAATTGGTGAGTTGGGATCTTAATTAAACATGGAGGCGGTTGCATGTTCATCATCAGGAGACATATCTTAAACAGGCCAAATTCATGACAGTTCAAACAAATACTCTTCAACCAAAATTTTAAAAAAAAAAAAAAAAAAAGGTTCATAATTTATTTAAATTATCCAAATATATATATATATATATGAATCATCTTTTCACTTTTTGGGAAGTGCTGATGCATTATGTTTTATATATAATATAAGGAGGATGCTTCCATGAAGGGAGAAACCATTAATTTAATAATAAAAATAATAATTTAATAAGAAGTTGAAAATATCATTTGAAGAAACCCATTTGGGTACTATTTGTATACATTTACGGATATTCCATTACATGAGATTACAACTCATTTTCATTACCAAAGATTATATAATTTCATAAAACATGGGATTAACTAACACTAAGATAAAGTTGGTATTAGTTACTCGAAATTACATGAGATTATATTTTAATCATTTATCAGTCGAAAAAGGAGACTAAATATTAACCAAATATTTGAATTGGAATTAAATTTAATAAAATTAACTGTCATATCGTTTGAAAATTTAATTAAATTACTATTTTATCCTTTGATGTCATTTCAATACCACATGTAATCATTTTTGCCACCAAATATAGAAATGATAACAACCATTCCATTCTAATACCACAGTAATTCTAATCCTATTATTTTGGCATACCAAAATGGAGTAAATGTGGTATTGAAATGACCATTCCCATATAATATTTGGTGAGTTCTTTACACAATAATTATAATTTAAAAAAAAAAAAAAATCTTGACAACACATATATATACATTTATTTACCGAAAACATATAAAACGGATTTCCAAAATCCGTTTAAAAAAAAAAACTGAAAAACGGAATTTTGATTTTAGTTTATACGATTTTTTTTTTAACGTTGCATGAAACGGATTTTCCAAATCCGTTTCTTTGAGACAAACCCTAGCCCACTGTTTTCATTTCCTTTCTTCCCTTCTCCTTCGATTGCCACCTCCTTCTCGTTCTCCTCCTGCTTCGCTGTCGCCGCCATCAAGAGAGAACTGTTGAGCACGATGACGGTGGTAGGACGGGGGTTGCGGCGGCGACTGTTAGTGTGTTAGGGTTTGGGGTTTGGAAGGTTAGACTAATTTAGGCATAAAAACGTGAGAGGTGAGGAAATAGGAAAAACATGGTAGGGGAAAAAATAAGAATTAAATAGAAAAGAAACGGATTTTCAAAATTATAATTATTATGTAAAGAACTTAATATTTGGTTATAAATCAATATTTTTTTTAAAATAGAGAATATTCAAACATAAAGCAAATTAAATCAACATTAAACATAAACCAAATGATCAACGCTACCATTTTTATTTCTCTAATCTCTAGATTAAGTAATATCACATTTTACTTGGAATTGACTTATTCCATGATTTGTGAGATTAATGAATACCTAAAAATGTGAATGAAAACAAGTCTCACCTACCAAACGTGGGAATACAATAGTCATCCTTAAAATCATTTCATTCCTTAATTGAATCCCGCATAACAAACGTCACCTTAATTTGTACCAAGAGATGTTAGTCCGGTTGGTAAAGGGAGGTGCTCGTTTCCTTGTCAACCACGATTCCACTCTTCTAAAGAGCATTCCAGGATTTACATCCTTGAATGCACCAAACCGATGTGGAGGAATGTTCTCTTAAGATCGTCTAGGGAGGTGATTAGTTGAAATACGCGTAAACTAATCCAGACACATCTTATCGTTTAATTGAATATATATATATATAATCTGTAGATCCACATTTGCATGTGATCAGAAATTAAGGCTAAATCAAAGGTTATTTAGTACTTGAAGTCAAAACATGTGGATAAAGAAAGAAGTTCTTACCTTCAAGGCTTCTAGTAGTTGCATACATTGATACAAATGGAGGACAATCTTTACATGCATGGCGGTAATTTTACAAAATATTGGGGCGCTAAATGTAGTTTCCAAAATCTAAGTACTCAGCGAGCATAAACTTTTTTTTTAAAAATTATTTTTGGTACAAACGTTGAGAGACTTTTAAACACCAAACCTTCTACTAAAAAGACACTAAATAATGTTACAAATCTTGGATTAGCTAGCAAAAACTTTAGTCTACTAGTATTGCTACCCATAGGCATGGTCATGGGCTTGGGGGCCGACCAGCCCGCCCAGCCCAGCCCAAAATTTTTAGGACTTGGGGCTAAACTTTGAGCCCATGGTTAGGACTTAGGCTGCAAAGTTTAGGCCCGAGTAAAATTAGGGCCGGGCTTGGGCAAACCTAATATTTTCTAGGGCTGGCCCGGCCCGGCTTGAAGATTAAATTAAATTAAAAATATATATATATGTGGCCTGTTTTTTTTTTTTTTTTTTTTTTCCCCGGTAGGATTATTTTTCTTTTCTTTTCCCCCGATAGGATTTTTTTTTTCTTTTCCCCCGGTAGGATTTTTTTTGTTTTGTGTGTGTAGAAATGAATGGTGTGGGACTCTGCCTATTTTGCAGTAATTGGTGATAAATTTGTTTTTGTGTAATGATTATGTTTTTGGTTTTGGTTTTGGTTTTATTTAATTTTTAAATTAAAAAAAAATAAAAATATAGGGCCGAATTAGGGTCCTAATTAATTTGATAGGGTTGGGCTTAGGAAAAAAAATAAGGCCCGATCTTAGGGCCGGGCCAGGGGCCTTACATATTTTTGTAATTTCCTACCAAAACCCGATATGAGCCATGCCCGGCCCGGCTCGGCCCATGACCATCCCTAGCTACCCAAAGTAGAGTGTTGTCTTATTAAATTTTTTCCTAAATGGACAATTTGGTCCCTTTTTTTCCAATTCAACTTGATTTCTTGAAATTGATGTAAATCAATCAAATAAAAGATTTTAGTGATAAAATCTCAGATTTTTTTTTGGTGGGTTTGGTTGGGTAAAAAATAAATGGAAAAAAAAAATAGAATAAAAAATGAAAATAAAAAATTGCTTGGTAAGGATGAAAATAGAAAGAAAAAAAAAATAAAAAGAAAAATGCATAGTTTTCGAAGCAATTATTTTTCCTCACAAATTTGAGAGAAAAATATAAGAAAGTGATGAAAAATAAATAAAATTTGCACTTGATAATAAAATTTTTAATTTATTTTTGTAATATGCGAGAGTAAAATAGTAAATTACATTAAAGTGACTTATTTTTCTTTCGTTCATTTTTTTTCTTAATCAAACAACATTAGAGAAAATATTTTTTAATTCATAGTGGATAAAAATATTATTCTCTTTTTTTTTTCTTTTTTTTTTATGAGTTTTGCTTCAAAGAAAAAAATAGAAAAACGGATTTTTTATTTTTTATTTTTTATTTTTTTAAATATGTCTTAATTTTGTAGAATGAATTTGGAAAACAAACCCATGCATGGAAGATTTTAGTGACAGATCTACTCGGGATCAGGGAACTCAAGTCGCCCTTTAACTTCTACAAATTTATATTTTTATCTTTGTATTCTTTTAAAAAATTAATTAACTTTTAAAAAAATATATAATTCCCTCTTTCTTTTTTTTTTTATATATACTCGTGAGTATCCCCACATTTATACAAGATGTGAGACTAATCTCGTTTGGAGTGCGGGACTGTCCCTCTCAATAAGTATTTTTCTGTAGGTTCAAATTTCTGATCTTAGAGAGGTCCTTTAATTATTTTAACTCAAATAAAGCATACCACTTAAGTAATGCTATATTGATATTCACTCTTATTTTTTTTTGGTAGAAGATATTCACTCTTATATTTATTACAAAGTAAGCATTGAGTAGGATGGTTTAATTTTGAGGAAGCTCGTGAAGTTGACCCAAAATAAAGTACAAACGTACTTGTACAAGTCTTTCTTTGACCCTAATTAACCTTAATCGTTACCCACATCGACTCCTCGTGACTTCTTTTATGCTTGGACTTCAATGGCGGTAGAACAATACATACATATAGATAGATATAATAGTTGACTTATCTCTTTATATTTCGGATTAGTTTGGCCCTCTTTTTTGAAAACGCGTCTTTTTTTTCATAAGATAAATGAATTTGGTGATCAACTTTTCAATTTTTTTTTTTTTTTTTTTTCAGAATTTCTCTATTTTAAACCAATCAGACTTATATTGTTTATAGAAAACTATAAATACACACACACATATATATATATATTCAAACCACGACTAAAATTCATACAATATGAGAGATTGTCGACCTATTTGATAAAATACTTATATTTAATTCGTACAAAAAAAACTATTTTTTACATAAACACTCAAACAATTATAATTTGTTCAATTATTTTTTTTTTAAAGTGACTTGAGAGAAAAAATAAAAAATACTTTGTAAATAATATTGACACAAATATTTTGTCTGCAATGAACATTAAATTAAAATTTTTAAAAAATGAAAAATGAAATTAAAAAATTTTGGGGTATAATGTGAAAAATTGATAAATTTGAAAATTTATTTGAATAGGCTCCAACTCAATTGGTCCTTTTTTTTTTTAATAAATAATTTTTTTGTGATTTTTTTTTATATATAAATAAATGCGACAAACAATTGTCTCCCCCAAAAAAATAGGAGGAAAAAATAAAAAATAAAAATCTAAAAGTAATTAACAAGGGAAAAAATACATAGATATTAAAATAAGATAAAAATTAATTCTTATTATTAGATAATTAAGAATGGAAAATTATTTTTAATAATACAATAAGCAGATTAAGATTACTAGCTAATTAATTGTCACAACAAACCTGTTTAATTCATTACACATTAATTTAATTATTTAATAAATAAATTAATTAATTTCATGTCAATTAAGGTAATCTAAAATCCAATTCAAAATTATCATGTCAATTATTGTATTAGCAAGTAAATCTCAAATACTATCTCTTTATTTTTTATGTTTATCTTGTCTGACACAATTACGACTCAAAACCTGTTAATATTATACACATCCATAATAATTTCATATGAATCATATCGGTTTCTGATCGTGTTCTCATGTTGATGTTTATATCGCTAGTCATTGTGATTTTAACCCGATTTTTTTTAAAAAAAAATTGCTTTTTTATTTTTTAATACATAATATCTAAAAAAAAATCTAATTTCTACACCATTTTTTTCTTGAGGATAATTGGTGATTAGTCCAAATAATAGCGGGAGTAATATGTTATTAATCTCGTTTAAAACATAAATTTTGATTTAGTCCGTTAAATTGGTTTTTCCTTGTATATTAGTTCCGCATGTGTTTACATATGTATAAAAATATTTTTATTTGCGTAATATTTATTACATCTAACAAATAATTTTCACACAAGTTAAATACATGTAAGTGCGAGAGTGTAACGTGTGTATTGAGTTTTTTTTTTTTTTTTAAAATATACAGGACTAAAACACAAGTTATAATCGTGTATATGACTTTTTTAAAATTAAAAATAATATAGGAGACTTGTCCGCTAGATCGACTGGGCGTTCTGGCACTAGGACTGTGCGATCTTGGCCTTTTCTTTTAATTGTGCGTTCTATCGCTTGTATTTGGTCTGTGCGCTTGAGTGCTGGGGCGTCTGTGTGCCGAAACACTTTTTTTTTCTTCTCTCTAAGTATAATTATGTTTTAAATTAATTAAATTTGATGGAATCCCAAAAGCTTTATTGACCCAAATCCCTATAAACCATTCCTCTCTTCTTCATGGCATACAACCTCGCTGTCACGCACAAGTTTACAGGTTGGCAACCCCTGCCCACTTGCGTCAACCCCAAAAAAATTTAATTCTCAAAATTATATTTTGTCGTGGTTAGCTGCTATGATTTACGACATGATTACCTTCCTTATATATATCTCCCTCAGACATAAAGACACCCATGTTTCTCTCTCTCCCTCTCTCCAGTTGCCGTCGCGGTTCGTTCTTTCTTCTTCTTCTTCTTCTTCGTGATTATCGCCGACTGGGTAATGGGTATCTGCAGTTCGAGCGAGTCGACCGCCGTGGCCACGGCCAAACTGATACTACAAGACGGTCGGTTACAGGAATTTTCATATCCGGTGAAGGTTTCCTACGTTTTACAGAAAGATCCGACGAGTTTTATTTGTAACTCCGACGAAATGGACTTCGACGACGTTGTTTCCGCCGTCAGTCACGACGAGGTGCTCCAACTGGGTCAGATATACTTCGCCCTGCCGCTGAGTCGGCTGGACCACCGGCTTCAGGCGGAGGAAATGGCGGCTTTGGCGGTGAAAGCCAGCTCCGCGTTGACCAAGAGCGGCGGCGAGAAATGCGGGTGTCGCCCCAAGCCTTTCTCTCCGGTGATGTTTTCCGGGGAAAAAGGGTACGTGAAACAGTCCGGAAGAGTGGCGGATGGCGGAGGTGTTGCGGATGGGGAGATGCGAAGACGGCGGAGGAGAAGTAGCAGCGATGGAAGTAGAGGAAGCTTTACGGCGATGTTGAGTTCTATACCGGAATAGGGGTATTTTAGGAAATGTACATTGTATTTTTTTTTTTTTTGTGTAAATAATCGAGTATGTTAAAAAATTGATTCATTTTAAAGTTTCAATTTTTAAGGCAAAATTTGAGATCTTTTTTTTTATTTTTGGTACAAAGGATCTTTTATTTCACAAAAGCAAAATGTCTAATTTGTATTAAAAAAAAAAAGTAGAACAGAAACAAAAGCACTTATTAGTATTCTATTTTAGGCTTTTAAGCAAAATACTAGAAATTGAAGATAACTTTTTTTTAAAAAAAAAATTGATTTTTTTTTTCACAAGTCACTGTCAATATAACTTTTTATTTAAGAAATTATAATAAAATATAGTAATTTTAAAATTTTAAAAAATTTATTATAACACGTGTATTTTAATTTTTTTTAATTCATAATGCTTTCATCCATTTTTTTTTTTTTAATAAAAAATATCAAAATGTCTCATTCTTTTTTGGTGAATCTAAAAAAAAATGAGACATTTGGATATTTTTTATAAAAATAAAATAAAATTGGACATTTCTTCCTAAAGCAATTACGACATGTGAGTTTTTAATCTAATACTTTGAGACCTCAAAATCATGCCCTTGTCTTCAACTTACAAGACAACAATAAAGATAAACATTAAGATTAAAGTATGGATTAAAATTATCGCTACGCAAATTGAAACATTATTTTTAATCGCAATTTTTTATTCCGAACCTAAAATAAATACCTAGTTCAAAAATATATCGACAATTTCTAAACAATCAACCTTTTTTGACCAAATCCAATTCTATGTGGACGAAGATTTGACGCAGGACTATACTTCATGCATATATATATATATCCAATGACGTCGGATCTACATTTGGCACATAAACAAAGAAAGTGAAAAAATAAAAAGAGGGAGTTGTGAAGGCCGGGTAGGGGTTGGTGGAGATAAAAACATATATATTTTTTAAATGTAAAATATAGTTAGGGTTTAAAAAAAGACAGTCCGATGTTACAATTAAAACTCCCATTATGTGCGAAGTCCGAAAAAGAGTCAGGACCACTTAGGATTAAAACAAATATATAGTGTCCAAAACGAGGGGAGGAGGAAGGTTTCGTGGAACTTCATTATAATCAAATGAAGCCATTTTTTCTTAGGTGGGTCAAGTGGATCTTTGTCTTTGTCCAGATCTTTAGAGTGAAGAGGTTGTGTTTGTTGTGGCCAACTGGCCCTGTCTTGTCCACCAATTATAAGCTTTTCATGATTAATAATAGTAAGGAATAATAATAATAATAATAATAATAATGCAGCCAGTCGTAGCATAAGTAGTAAAACCTAACCTACTACTTTCGAGGAAGAAGAAGAAGAAGGGAAAAAGGGTGGGGTGGTAGACTGGTAGATAATATCTCTTACAGCTGTAACCATCATGCATCTAATAATTATGCAATCTGAACTATACTCATTTTTCTTTTTTAAACAAATATATATGGAGAAACGGAGGGCATAGACAAGACGGAAAGTTAAGAAGATAAGAGAAGAACTTCATTCAAGTAGCGAGAAAGAGGTTATGAGAAAGTAAGTAATTTTTTTTTTCTTTTAATTTTAGAGGTGGTTTTGGATAATTTTAGGTGGTTTTGGATAATTTTAAGTGATTTTGGGAGAATAAATGAATCTCAACCCATCTAACGATCCATATCTGGTCTGTATGCATACAACCAAAATCGAAGTTGTATTCTAGCTTGACCCAATATATATATATATGAAGCCAAAAGTCAGATACATGTCACGGACTAAAGTGTCAGAATTGGACTTGTCAAGGCTCAAAAACTTGGACCGTGACATACAGCTCAAAACAAAATATTTTTTCAATCTCTTTATTCTTATCAAATCAATAGTCAGGATTTTTCTTCCCACTATTAATATTGTGACCTAACATCTTATATAAATTGATCACCTTTAATTTTTTTTAAATATACATTTTCACCCTTTTATTTTTAAAAAAATCAATTACATTTTTTAAAATTTCATATATTCCTCCTCTTATTTATATAAATTTCAAATGAACCCTTAAAAAAATTATCCTTTAAAAATACTATATGTTTTTTATTATATAAATTAAAAATATATATCAATATATGTTTTTTCTAGACCGCATTTATGCGGGTCTAAAACTAATATATATATATATATATATATATATATATATATATATATATATATATATATACCATGAAAGTTATTCTTTTAAACTATTTAATAATAAAATTATTTTTAAAAAAATACGGTTCAATTTTTGTTTATTGTTTTACTAGATACTTAGATAAAAATTTAAAACAAATACCCAATTTAAATTCTAATAATAAAAGAAATTAGTGGCGGCGAAGACCCGCATTGGTTAAAAAGAAATTTTTATAATTATTATTAAAAAAATAAAAAAATATATAAATATACTAAATAATTATTTCACAATTTGATACAAATTCATTACCACCCTTATATAGCTCCGCCCCTCCCATTAGAGAACATTGAGAGGTATGGTGATGGGTTGGGCTCCTTAAACAACATCTCTAGGGATCGAACTTTGGAAGGTTGTATATGGAAAGTACCTTGTTGGGAGAAGTCTCCGCTTCTGTCGCCCGATAATATCTCGAGTGATTAATCTCCACCGACCGTGGTGCGAGTATACTCTAGAAAACCGAAAAATAGAAAAAAAAGAGGTATTGGTGACGATGAATTAAGTTTCCAAAAGGTGAGTCAACGTGTAAGTGTGTGCATATATATATATATGTGCGCGCGCGCGCACAGCGGACAGTGACTCGTGATGAAGATGATGATATAATTTGGGACCATATATATATATATATATATATATATATGTATGTATGTATGTATGTATATTCAAATTTTCCCTTGTGATTCTGGTACGTACATGGATACAGTGACATCAGTAGCTGCCAGTTCTTGTGCATGAAATCTTTGATTTTTACGATGCATCCAGCTGTTTTGCATTCATTTACATGTACACGTATAATATCAAATCAATCTATTTCATTTGGAAGGGTCTGTTTGGTTACTAACTATTAAAAGTGGTAAATATAAATTAAGGATAAATTTGATTGGATGGATTAAAACGAAAAAAAAATATAACAGGATAATATTTTTATTTGAAAGGAAAATTAATTTTTTTAATATTATTTATTTTGGAAAGGAAAAGAAAGAAAAAAATAATAATTTACGTTAATATAATTTATTATTTTCTCTTTATATATTACAAAAATAAATTAAAAAAATATTATTAAGGGTATAATTGTAATTTTGATATATTTAACCATTTTTCTTCCATTTTCCTCCTAAATTTGTAGAGAAAAAAAATTGTCTCGAAAATTGTATTTTATGCATTCTTTTTTTTTTTCCTAACATTTTCCATCCAAAAAGACATGATTCTTTTTTCATTTTTCTTATCATTTTTTTTTCATTCATTTTTCATCTAACCAAATACACCCTAAGGGTAGGTTTCGTTTGAAAAATGGAAAAAGACCGAGAAGAAAAATAAGAGGATAATATTTTTATATATTGTAAAAGAGAAATAATTTTTTTCAATGTTATTTATTTAGGAAAGAAAATAAAATGAGATAAAATAATATACTTTAATGCAATTTACTATTTTTCTCTCAAATATTATATAAAAAAAAATTAAAAAAATATATTATTAAGAGTATAATTGTAATTATGATATTTTTTTCTCAAACTTCAATCATTTTCTTCCATTTTCCTCCCAAATTTAAGAGGAAAAAAGAGAAAAAGAAAATGAGTTTTTTTTTTTTTCATCCTTTTTTCTTTTGCATTTTATTTTTCTTCTTTACCAAACACAATTATTTTTCATTTTTTCATTTATCCTATTTTCCATCCAACCAAACATACCTTAAGGGTCTGTTTGGTTCGGTGTGGAAACCTACCCAAACACATATATACTTTTCGGGAATATTGATATCCAAAATCAGAACTGCATTAAGATCGCCAACCAAACATACCCTAAATCAGCCGGCCTCCCCGTCATGTTTTTAATTATTTTGGGAGATGGATTCAAAGGATGTGTGCATGGTAAGTTGCCATAGACAATTATGAGAGCCAGCCATGCCAGCTGTAGGAATCCAACATATGGCCCTTCACTTCATTATAAGAAGAGAAGAGATTGCAAATATAAGCAATCATATTCATATATATAAAGCTTCTCAGCATGCACGTGACAAACATGGCTTAATACAATATATATGTACGTGTGTATATATATATATATAAACTATAAATTTTGGTGTAACATAAAGATTTCTTGGATTCTTTTTTTTTTCAAGACGTCCCATGAAAATTAGCAATGAAGTTAATCTTTGTATTAATTGGTGCCGGCCTGATGCAATTTTTTATAAGCTTAACAAATATGGAAGTGTCTGGGGCAACCCTGGTGTTGGAGGAATTGGGGGTCTAGTTCGGGATCAATATGGTGCCTGAATCGTAGGATATTTTGGCAACATCCCTCTTGCACAAGCTTGTCAGCAAAATTACAAAATATTGACATAGGAATTCGAGGATTACCTAAAGTATTGGTGGAAACTGATTTGACAGAAGCCATTAAGCTAATTATGGAGGATTGTCTGGAGATTCATCAACTGAAACCCTGCGTTGAAGACTGCAAGAGATTTCTTAAAAACAACAACTACGTCATATAGTTCATCTCGAGAGAGGCAAATAAGTGTGCTGATATTCTAGTAAAAAAAAGGACAAATGGAACTGTGGAGATGAAGATGATGGAAACCCCACCAGAAGACATGAAAATGACTGTTCTTATGATGGAAATGGACAAAGAAGCCTTTGATAAAGGCCCATAGTTTGTTTTGTAGTTCTTTCTACCCAAAAAAAAGAAGAAGAAGAAAGAAACTGTAAATTTTGGGAGAATTGCACTTATTTCTCTTAATGTTTTGGATCGGGTGTCTAATTGGCTCTTAAAATTTGGGCTTAGCATCATTTTTAATCCAATTGTTAATGGTTTGTTAAACCATGGACGAGAATGTACACATGCGAAGCATGTAACATCATTTTGATGGATAATTTTGTCACTTTAATGGTACAAATTGTAATTTTTCTTTATTTTTTTTCTTACTAAAAAAAACATATTGTTCATCTCTTTCGCAATGGAAGCCATCATCGTTGATCTGTAATTTCACTAATGACGTCTTAACGCTACGACATCTTACCATTTTTGTCTATCGCATATATACCATTAATGATTGTACCAACTTGACATAAAACCCAAATGTAATGTTTTTAACAACATTCGAAAGGCCCCATTGCATGTATGGGATGTCTCCAGGGAGGGAGGGGGGGGGTCCTATTTTGTGTGGATAAGAAGGTATGATACATGTATATATCATTGTCAATGCACCTCCACTAATATTTATATTTATTATTACAACGTCAACATGCCCTGCCTAGGATTCTTCCATATGTATGCCATTATTATGCCTTTTTTGTAGTTACCTTTGTTTTCGACCCACCAAACAAGCAATCATCATCTCATTTTGGATGCTTCTTATTGAGGTTCATAAGGATTTTATAATAAAAATAAAGATACATATATTTTTCCCAGTATTTTTTTTTAAAAATTATTTTAATCTGTCTGTATCATCGTGCTTGTTAACGTCAAGTTGTTTGAGTAATCAAAACATTAACGTTTGATTAGATAAATTTTAATTGTTAATATCAACACTTTTTATACCAAATTGTTAACATCAGTAATTTGGTTCGAGTAACCAGATTGTTAATATCAATAGTTTGATTATAAATTTTTATTGTTGGACATGTCAACAATCCTCACGATCATTGTCTTCTCAAATCACGCCACAAACAATTTCTTGTGTATTTGAATTTAATTTTGGAACGTTCCCCTAAACCACGTGGGGGGCCTCTTTTCACCCTATAGAATTTTATTTTTTGTTAGATTTAACCCCCAAAGATCTGGAAAATGGTACAATTGTTGATATCAATGCTAGGTGTCACGGGCTAAATTTGTCAAGTGCTTGTTTTTGTACATGGTTGCTTACTGTGATCTATTTCTTTTTATTTTTTAGACCAGTGTAACTTAGTTTAGTTTATTTTTCTTATTTCTTCTAAAAAAATCTCATTATATCTCTTTTAGCATAATGATATATATTCATGTCACTTTTAATTTTTATTTATTTAAAATACTATGTGGGAGGACATGACATTATAAACCTTTCACACTTTATAGCCTTCGATATTAATACAATTATTGTTATTGTAATTATTTTCTCACTGCACTCTTTGCATGTACTATTGTAGTGAATCTTATCGCTATCGAATATTGTTACTTCCACTTTTCTAAATCATCTGATCTCCAAATTTGCTGCTAGATCGAAAACCTAGTTAGCGCCATACAGTCTGTTTTCCAAACTCAAAGGCTCGGCCTGTGACACTAGGGCATAGTAGACCTAAAAAAATATTGATATTAAAAAATGGAGTTTCAATCCTTTATTTTTGTTATCCTAAAAAATTATTTTAGTTCTCATCCATTTATTTTTTACTCCTTACTATGATAACATATATAAATTAATTCAGCACTATTTAATATCAATTAAATTGAAAAATATGGATAAAATATTATAATTGTTTTATTTGAAGAACAATATAATAATTTTTTCAAAAAATTAAGTTGAAATAACACTTAATATGTATATGTATATATATATAAACAAATATTAGACATTAGAGTAGGCAATTAAAAGCCTAAATGTTAGTATTAGATGGGCCAAATTGAAGGAAGCCCAGGCCCAATTTCTTATCGAGAGGAAGACGATAAGGTGGCCCAACAAACATATACATCGCTGACCAAGTCGTCTATGATCGTTAACAACACATTAATTGTGGTGCTACTAATTCTTACTTCCTACTAATTCTCAACCACAATAATTAAAATAAATATCTCTTCCCAGATTTTTATTTTTCTTTTTTTAAAAATTTAAAAAATATATCGAAACCACACACACATATATGTATATGTTTTTATTTTTGCTCTCTGATGTTTAGAACAAGTTTCTAAAAATCTAAGGCGGCGCTTGGTTAGTGTTTTTGTTTACCTATTTCTACGTCAAAAAAATTAGGATGGGTTAAGATGGAAAGTTCAATTTTGGCGTATTCCGAAATAGAAACATGTTTAGTAATGACCATTATCCTGAAATTGTTTCTTTTAATTTACGAGAACAAAAACAAGAAGCATGTTTGATCGCAATAATTGTGTTCTTTTTATTCTTTAAACGTATGGTGGATGGCGGTGGAGTGGTGGTGGTAGTGGCCGACGGGATAATAGTAGGAATAGTTTTGTGAAAATGAATAGGAATCAACATTTTTTATATCTCAAATTCTTAAGAATTTCAGCAAATAGTTTCAAATTACTCTCTAAATTTTGGGAACAGAAATGCATTTTTGTAGATTAATCTCAAAAATTTAGTAGCTCAAAGGGAAATCAAGGTACAAAATCAGTAACAAAACAAGGCCTACTAGAATTGTTTCCTAAATTTTATTTGTATTCTAAATTTTTGGGGAGCAGAAATAGAAATCAAATGACAAAAATATTAAACAGCACCATGTTAGTTTTTGTTTGTTTTTTAATCAATCACTAATTTTAAATAACTTTTTTCTTGACATCTTTATTTTATAACCGCATATTTATTTAAAAATTCAAAATTCTATATGAGTCGATAAATCTTCAAAAATCTTGATAAATTGACGAGAAAAATAAAACATTAAAACTAGTTATAACATTTGACAAGAATTCTAATTAACGACCATTAATTTTTAAAAGCGTAAATTAGATTTTTTTTTTATTTTTTTTTTTGCTCTATTTTAATTTTTAATGCTGTCAAAATCTGGTTCGGTGGGACGTGTTCCTGCAAAATAAGGTTTAGACACCGGGAGTTGGGTTCCCGGTGAAACCCCTCCGGTGTGAGAATAAGTCACCGATGTTTAGAGGAAAACTATGCTTAAGGGAATTTAAAGTAAAATTTATAGTGAAGTAGAATTTATTGCCCTCTAACAAGAAGTGTAAGCTTGAGAATTCGACTTATCTGTTTCGTTATTAAGCCAGGACTTTTCTTCAAGTAGAGAGGAAATTGGAAGAGTTGTATTTTGTAGATAAGTCTTGGTGTGTTCTCTGGTGAAAAATGGGACCCCTATTTATAGAAATTTTTTGGGCTAATTTTAGAGTTAAATATTCATTTTAGTGGTGAAATCAGGTCACCATTTACTAGTGATTAGACTATTTAGGATAGTGGTAGATTTTAGTATCCAAATTAAATTATAGTGGTAATTTTGATGGTAAATAGTTAGCAAAATTACCCATAAAAATTACCTTTTATCAATTTTAGTTTTATTTTTTGTCAAAATTATTTTTACACACACATATATATATATAAAAGTTGTGAAAAAAAAAGAAAGAAATATTTTGACAAGTTGTGCAAAAAAAGTTAAAAAAAAAAAAAGAAAAAATTTGACACGTTGATGTTACGGTGTCACCAACCCCGATCATCTCCAATAGATGCGCACTTCCTTTTCCCTGACCTGAAATTAGTCTTCTTTAATTAGGTTTTTCTCTTCCCAAACTTCTCTTACCCCCAGACCCAGACCCAGGCCACACCACTATCCCCGTGCCATACCCCCTTCTCTCTCTAAACTCTCTCTCTAAAAATCTCCAATTTTCCTTTTCTTTTTTTCTTTTTTATTTATTTGTACATCGAACATGCCCATCCACTGAACCCAATTATTATTCCTCAAAAAAAAAAAAAAAAATCCCATCGTCTACCCAAATTACACTACCAAAATTACACGTAGAGAGAGAGACATCCACCCACAATATTGATGATACCTACGACCTCTTAGAAAAAAAGGGCACAAAAAAAAAAAAAAAAAAAACCTGAAATTCACAAATTCAATCCCCGTTCCCGATTAACCAAACCAGAAAAAAGTTTGATCTTCAGTGTTGCAAAGGTACATTACAATTACCCGTTTGTTTCTCTCTCTTGATTTTCCCTAGTCATGTCCCCTTTTTTATCTGTATGTAACGTTGTATTGACATGTTCGTTTGTGACCTAGAGAGAGCTCACCCCCTACCTTAAAAAAACCCAAATCGTTACTCACAATTAAGGAACAAACCCATGTCTTAAAATCCATTTTTTGATTCAATCAATCACTTGGGTTTGTCTCCGGAGGGATTGATTGTGATGTTTTTTCTTTTGTTACTGAGAATTTTCGATTTGGACCCACTTTTTTTTTGGTTCTAACACATCGATCTGTTCAATTGCTATGTAATTTGTTGTTTTTTTCTGACCAATTTAGTATGAGTTAGTGTAATGTAATGTAGGGTTTTTGATTCGATTGAGGTTTTGGTTTGATTCATGGGTTGTTTTTCGATTTTTAACTGCGAAATTGTGGATTGCTGAGATTGATCAACAACGTTGTGGAACATTATTATTTACACTTTTTGTGAACTCAAAAGGCTGCGGGTTGTGCATTTAGTGAATCTGTCCGTACGATTGAGCAACAATTTTTATTTGTTTTTTTTACAAATGTTTCTCTTATTTTATATACCCAATTGACCCGAGACGTGTTAGTCCGGTTGGCAACGAGAGTTGCTCATTTTCCTTGTCAATGAGTGTTCGACTTTCCTGGTGAGCACTTCAGAAATTAAATCTTGAATTTAATCCTGAATTAATCTTGAATGTATGAGGTTGATGTGGGGGAATGCGCCCTTAAGATGTCGAGGTGTGCGTAAGTTGGCCCGGACACACCTAACTGCTTAATCCCAAAAAAAAATTTAAAAATATACCTCATTGCATGTCATAAGTGTATGCAATATTTTATTTTTATTTTTTAATGTTGTTCTTGCTATCTGCTGCAAATTTAGAACTCTGTCCCTGAAGAAAGATGTGATTTATTGAATAAATCTTTTTTTTTTTTTTTATTGTTGTTGTTCTCAATTGTGTGCAATTATTACATAATATCCCAAGGAACATATGATTTATCTAAATTTAAAGTGATTGATTTGAATTCTTCAAAGGTAACTATAAAAATCATCGATCTCGTCGCTTTTTTTAATTGTTGGTCATGGATTATTATACGGTGTTTACAACTGGCCCTATATAGAATAAAAACACATGAACTTGAAAGATTATAGATTTGCACTTCAATTGGCGCTTCATGAATAGTTTCCCGTTTTAGCCTCGTCTGAGTAGCATCTATTTTTGCTTTGTTTTATTACAGAATGGCCGAGTGGGGGGTGTAAAGTTCAGACATTATAAGATTGAGTGGATAGAGTTATGGAAGTATTACCTTCTTCTGATGTGAAATATGTTGGTGAATCCGATGGTTCAGGAACAGGTTTTATTTATGATGTTAAAATGGGGGATGTAGTCGAAGAATCTAAGAGTGAAAGAGGAGGTGACGTTCAATGGTTAGTCGATGAATTGCCCGTATCAGAAGAAGGGCGTTTTAATGGGGATTCAATTGGTGGAGTGGACGCTCAAGATTTTGCTTGTAATTCTATTTATTCTGAGGCCGATAATGTAAATGCAGAAGAAGATCATTGCTCGGAATCCTTGATTGTTCCTGATACCATTGAAAGTGAACCAACGAGTAGCAACAAAGAGGGTGATTTTTCTCTTTCCGAGTTGAAATGGCTTGAAAGAGCCGAACCATTGGCTGTTTGGGTCAAGGTATATACACACACAAGCGCGCACATATATATTTATTTTTGATTTTTTTATTGTATTGATCGATAAACTTATTTTTAAGTCCTTGCCAGCTTATTTTCAACTTGATTTTTAGTTCTTAAATGCATATTAGTTAACATTAACTATGATATCAAAAATAAATTCTATATCTGGTTAAATTTAACTTGAAAGATTTAATTTAGTTGATGTTACCAAAGCACTAAAAACGTATTTGAAGGACAAAAAAGATAAATAATAATAATAATAAAAAAAAAAAAACAAGGATAAAAAATTGTAAATGACTTCTTCAAGGAGAATATACTAATTTTCCCCTTTTGAGGGATTCTTGGTGGACAATCTACAAATGTACAATTTTTGGCCATTCAGTCCACTCGATATAGTATTTCTTTCAGTAATCAAATGTCATTGCATTGCATGAAAAACACTTTATCGTAGTGATTTTCATGTGGTGCAATGATTTTGAACTTCTGATATAATTATTGTAGCGAGTGAATAGAAAATACCCTTTTTTTTTTTTTTTTTGCATTTATATGATTCTGTTTTCTCAAGAACAGTGGAGAGGGAACTGGCAAGCGGGAATCAAATGTGCAAGGGTTGATTGGCCTTTATCAACGGTGAAGGCGAGGCCAACCCATGAGAGGAAGAAGTATTTGGTGGTGTTTTTTCCTCGAACAAGAAATTATTCATGGGTGGACGTTTTACTGGTTCGTCCGATCAACGAGTTTCCGCAGCCCATTGCTTATTCAGCGCACAAAGTTGGAGTGAAGATAGTTAAAGATTTGAGCCTTGCGAGTCGTTTTATCATGCAAAAGCTTGCTGTTGGCATGCTGAATATAATTGATCAGTTACACAGTCAGGTTTTGAATCCTCTCTCTCTCTCTCTCTCTCTCTCTCTCTCTCTCTCTCTATATATATATATATATATATATTATAGGTTTGTTTAATTGGATGGTTTGAATGTCATTTAGGCTTTGGAAGAGACTGCTCGTGATGTGAAAGTCTGGAAGGAGTTTGCTATGGAGGCTTCTCAATGTAAAGATTACTCGGATCTTGGAAGGATGTTGTTGAAACTTCAGAATGTAAGGCCTCATTCGGTTACTGTTTCCGTTCCCTGATTTCTGTTCCTGCTTCCAAATTTTTGGGATTAATGTACAGAAACGCATTTGGTGAACCTGTTTTTGTTGTTAAAATTTTGGGAGTAATTTCTAAATTCCTTAAGAATCTGAAAAGAAAAAAAGATTATTATCTACTTCGATAAAACTATTCCCACCACCACCACCACCACCACACTTGCCACCATACATTTAAGGATACATTTAAGGAAAGAAAAAAAAGAACAAATATTGAAACCAAACGTGTTTCTTGTTTCTGTTTTCATAAATTAAAAGAAACAATTTCAAGACAATGGCCATTACAAAACATGTTTTTATTCTCGGAATATTCTAGAATGGAAACAAAATTTATATCTCAATTTATTGGAAGTAAAAACAGAAAAGTAGAAAGACTAACCAATCGCCACGTAAGTTTCCTTCTCATTAGATGGTAAGGAATTGAAAAGACTAAGGTGCCATTTGGTAATGTATATTTTAGAAAATGGTGAAGAGAATTCAGGTGGAGAGGTCTTAATCAATCAATCCCTTAAAATATAAGAAATGAAGAAAATAAAGCAACACTTTTTTTTTTTTTTTCGCTTTTCATGAAAAAACATATATGTTTGCTTGAAAGCAAAATATGCGTAAACAAAACATTACTGTGCCTATAATATTGTTTTAGAAAGTGAGATTTGACATGAACTGTGATGTGTTTATGCATAATTTGACGAAGTGCCTCGTTTATTTTTTCTTTTGATCCTATTTTTAGGAAGGTAATGTTTGTTTCGGTTTACAGATGATACAGCAGCGTTACTTCCATTCTCATTGGCTGCAACAAGATTGGGTACAACGATGTTTGGATGCACGTAGTGCTGAATCGCTTGAAACGTTGAAGGAGGTACGTGCCTTTAACTTTTTCAAAACTAAGTACCGTCTTCAAATACCTCAGCCGAATGGACCATTCGAGTCCAAATCGAAGGATTTAGAATGAATTGGTGAAAATATTTGTTTCAAATCCGCCTTCTAACTTGGAGCATGTGGTAGTTTTCCGTTTGAAATTCAGTTCAATTCCATCAAAATTCAATTTCATTACCTCCAACCAAACATGGCCTTAATACTTTAAAAAATAATTGGCCTAATTCTTCATCTCCTTTCCGATTCAGGAATTAGTTGATTCTATTCAATGGAACGAAGTGACTTTGTTGCCAAATGTCGAGTTTGGTTTTGAGTGGAAGTCATGGAAACAAGAGTCCATGAAATTGTTTTCAATGTCCAATTCGCCATCCAGCGGTGGGCCCGTGGATCCCCGTACCAACAATAGCCCCTCGACAACCGGGCCTGGGCTTCAAATTAGTAGAAAAAGGCCAAAACTCGAAATTCGTCGGGCCGAGCCACATTCCTCACACGCGGAGGCCCGAGAACCAAACCGTGCCGCAACTGTCGAAACCCACTCCGGTTTTTTCGACGGTGGAGATGCTGCCGCCGTTAATCCTTCCAGAAGCGAAATTCAAATTGGTGGCGATCGATGGAGCGATATCGTGGTCGAAACGGGAAATTCCGAGAATCTAACGGCTGCGAAAAAACCGTTAACTTCCGGAATTAAAAATCGTTATTGCATAGCTTTTATTGAGGCGAAAGGACGGCAGTGTGTGAGGTTGGCTAATGACGGCGATGTCTACTGTTGTGTACATTTGGCGTCCCGCTTTGTTCAAAACACAACGAAAGCTGAAAAAACTCCAATCGATCAACCGATGTGTGAAGGTACTACTGTTCTTGGAACAAAATGTAAGCATCGGTCTCTCTTTGGTTCGTCTTTCTGTAAGAAACACAGGCCGCATGATAAGATGAGAACGGATTTTTCGGGTTCACCCGAAAGCAAACTGAAGAGAAAACTCGAGGGCTCATATTGCAAAGATATTGTTTTGTTGGGGGAAAATGAAGAGCCTTTGGAAGTGGATCCAATTTCGATGATGCGGGTTGAAAATTTCAGCAGAAACAGCTCGATTGAGATGATGACGAACTGCATAAGTTTAGGTTTAGAAAATGGCGACGACCGTTGTCTGGAAATTCCAACAAAACACTCCTTATATTGTGAGAAACACCTACCAAGCTGGCTTAAACGTGCTCGCAATGGTAAGAGTAGAATCGTTTCTAAGGAAGTTTTCTTGGATTTGTTAAAGGATTGTTCCTCGCGGGAACAAAAATTATTTTTGCACCAAGCGTGCGAGCTCTTCTACAGGTTTTTTAAAAGCGTTCTCTCTTTGAGAAACCCTGTTCCCAAAGATGTTCAACTTCATTGGGCTATTTCCGAAGCTTCCAAAAACCAAAATGTCGGGAAATTTTTGATGAAATTGGTTTGTAGCGAAAAAGAAAGGCTACAAAAGCTATGGGGGTTCAATTCAGACAAAGATATCGAAGAGACAAATCCGATTCCTATGACAAATGTTGTTACTGATGCTGACGATGAAAACGTGATCATGTGCAAGATCTGCTCGGAAAAATTTTCGGATGATCATGTTCTTGGCGCCCATTGGATGGATTTTCACAAAAAGGAAGCGCAATGGCTTTTTAGAGGTTATGTCTGTGCGATTTGTTTGGATTCTTTTACTAATAAGAAACTTCTAGAAGCTCATGTTCAGGATCGGCACCATGTCCAATTCGTTGAACAGTGCATGCTTTTCCAGTGTATTCCTTGCGGTAGTCATTTCGGGAATCCTGAACAGTTATGGCTGCACGTTCTCTCCGTTCATTCCACCAATTTTAGACAACCGAATTCTCATCCTCAGCAGCAGCAGCAGCAACAACAACAAAAGTTGTCTGTAGCTGACGATTCTTCGTGTAAAATCGAGCCGTCGAATTTGAATCCGTCCGAAAATGTCAATTCCGAGGGTACCCGGAAATTTATTTGCAAATTTTGCGGCTTGAAATTTGATTTGCTACCCGATCTCGGTCGGCACCACCAGGCCGCTCATATGGTTCCGAACCCTTTGAGCTCTCGTCTCCAAAAGAGGGGGATTCGTTATTACTCTTATCGATTGAAATCGGGGAGACTTACCCATCCCAAATTCAAAAAAGGACTTGGGGCAGTTTCATATGGGATGAGAAATAAGGGGGTAGCAAATGTAAAGAAACACATTCAATTGCCAAGGTCAGTTTCCGCCGGCGAAATCCAGGTTCAGTCACCGGTAAGTGAGGCGGCTGGTCTTGGTAACTTGCCTGAATCTCAATGCTCGGAAGTTGCTAAGATTTTATTTTCCCAAATCAAGAAAACAAAACCGAGACCGAATAACTCCGATATTCTAACCCTAGCTCGTTCCGCTTGCTGCAAATTCAACCTCCAAACCTCGTTGGAGGAGAAATTTGGAGCATTGCCGAAACGAATTTACCTCAAAGCCGCCAAAATTTGCAGTGAGCAAAATATTTTGGTAAGCTGGCACCAAGATGGGTATATTTGTCCAAAAGGGTGTAAATCGGTTTCAGAGACAGGTGTCGCATCTCCATTGGTTCCTCTTCCGGACGGCATAGTCAGTCTCAGATGTGAAGCTCCATCCGATCGGGGGAGTACCGAGTGGACAATGGATGAGTCACACTGTATCATAGATTCTCAGCATTTCAGACAGGAAACCGTTGAAAGCAGTATAGTACTATGTGATGATATTAGCTTCGGACAGGAGTCGGTGCCGGTAGCTTGTGTGGTGGACGAAAATCTTTTGGGGTCTCTTCATATGATGGCAGAAGGTTCCGAGGGACAAACTAATACATGCCCTATGCCTTGGGAGAGCTTTACCTATATCAAGAAGTCCTTGCTTGATCAATCGCTCCAGCTAGAACCTGAGGTGCGAATGCAATATATATATATATATATTGTGTTAGTTCTGATTCAGTTTTTTAAGGGTCTGTTTGGTTTTGTTTCCAAAATTTTTGAGAACATGTTTTCAGAATGGTTCTTCTAAGTACTTTTGATAATGCAGAGTATGCAGTTGGGATGCAGTTGTACACAATCGGCATGCTCTTCCGAGACATGTGATCATGTTTACCTCTTTAATAATGATTACGAAGATGCAAAAGACATTCACGGTAGGCCCATGCACAACAGATTTGCGTACGATGACAATGGTCGCCTCATCGTGGAGGTAAACTAATTTTTTTTTCTAGATCCTCTGATTGATTTTTTTCTTTTTGTTTGGGTCACTTGTGCCTGGCTAAATCTAACGGCTAATAAACACATTGCTTGACACATGATGTTTATCATCCGTTCGATCAAGCAAAAAAAAATCTCAACCAGAGGATCTTCATCCCCTAACTGTGCACTTTCTCAGGCACTTGTACTAGGATGTCATTTTTTATTAAAAAAAAAAAATCATGCAGAAGACATTATTTAGTTTTGAAATATTAATTATTAGAGGATTATTGCAAATACTATATAATTTGGGTGATTTATTTTTTTTTATTATTATTATTATTAATTTTTACTAATTTTTGCAGGAGGGTTATTTAGTTTATGAGTGCAATAGCAGATGCAGCTGCAGTAGAATGTGTAAGAACAGGGTTTTGCAAAATGGAGTACAGGTGAAGTTGGAAGTGTTCAAAACTGATAATAAGGTGAGATTTTCTTAGTAGGGGTAGGGTGGGGGTGGGGCTTAGTTTCTTTAATATTAAATCAGTAGTTTAAGTTTCCTCCCTACATATTCAGGGTTGGGCAGTAAGGGCTGGTGAGGCAATTTCGCGGGGTACTTTTGTATGCGAATACATTGGGGAGGTTTTAGACGAACAAGAAGCAAAGAAGAGGCGTGATAGGTACGGAATTGACTCGTGTATTTCTCCATTTATTTATGGTTTTATCAGGTTTACATATTGTTTGTTTGAACAAAACATATGATCACATATTATCTTGATTCTTTTTGGAATATATATATATATAGGTATGACGGAGAAGGGTGCAGCTATTTATTTGAAATCGATGGTCAGATAAACGATATGAGCAGATTGATTGAAGGGCAGGTCACTTATGTAATCGATGCAAGGGATTATGGAAATGTCTCAAGATATATTAATCACAGGTAAGGATTTTTTTCCCTTATTATTTTAAATCGTTTTTCATTATGAAAAAGACTCAGCTCGTGCTTCTTAATCATAGCTGCTCGCCGAATCTTATGAATCACCAAGTTCTTGTGGAAAGTATGGATTATCAGCTTGCGCATATCGGTCTCTATGCAAGTCGAGATGTAAGAATCTAAGAATCTTCTTCCTGTTTCCTACAATTTCTTCATTATATATATATGTATGTATATGTGTTTGCATTTTCGAGGTTTTTTTTTTTTTGTCAGATTGCTATAGGTGAAGAAATAACATATGATTATCGGTACAAGCTATTGCCTGGACAAGGAAGCCCGTGCCTTTGTCGATCTTCCAATTGCAGGGGCCGTCTTCACTAGTAAGGTTGCGTTTGGGAGCACCGAATTGTAGTCATGCAACCAAACCCGACCTATATATATATGCAGGTACCAGGTAGTTGATTTCTTAGAGAAAGAAGCCCATGTTTCTGTATAGAATGTAATTATGTTTCCACTTAAACCAGGGATTTTGGCACTTTGCGCCCCTAAAGTTTGACCACGTAACACTGGGTTTCGTAATCATTCAACTTCAGTTCAAATCGATGACTCTATTACAAATTTGGATGATAATCAGTCAATTGTCATCCACCCAATTATTTTTCAGGAGACTTTATGGACATCAATCTTTTTCTTTCACCTTCAAAAATTTTCTTCAGAAAATTCCGGAAGGAAGGAGGGTGTTAGAATTGTCAAAAAAACCCCTCTAAAAACAGCTAGATGTGTTGTTGGATATTGTTTTTCGTCAAAAATTATAATGTGAATAATGGCTTGTATTGACTACTATAGTTTGTAGCAGGATGATTAAGAATTTTCAAGGGTATTATATGTTCAAATTGAAACCATGAGGATGAAAGTGAGATTTTAGTAAAACTTAAGGGTACAAAGTGTCAATACCACAATTGGACCAGGATATAACCTTTTATTTTTTGGATCATTTAATCGAATATTTGTTACTTTTTAGTTCCACAGAAAATATTTAGGTAATCTGCACAATTTGGAGCAAGCTTTGCCTGGATGAAACATGCCGACATGGGGGAGTGAAATCGTCCGGGATGTGATTGGTCGAAGTGCGCGTAAGCTGGTCTGGGCACATCTTACCTCAAAATCAAAATAAATAAACAGAAATAATAATAATTGGTTCCTTCATGAAAAAATGCTATGTTCTGTTTGCTTTATATATATTTACACACACACACATATTTTTATTACAACAATTCTGGACGAAATCGAATCGATTACAACAACGTTACTTTTTTGTGGAATGCGAAGAACACAAAACAGAGACCGTAAGCAACGCCGACCAAAGCCGCCATTCCTGTCAACAATAATCACACCAAAATCATAAAGATTTAATAAAAAAAAACTCTTTTTTTCAATGTTAAATTTCATAAATTAAATGATGAATATAGGAAATGTTTTAATACCATATTGAACATGGGATGCATTGGCTTTCAAGTGAATAAACATGGAAGCGACCACAAGCCCACTCCCAATCTTTTCTCTTACAACTCTTTCCCTCATGTCTAAGGACCAAAACCCAGCTTTTGCATGCACAAAATCTTCAATTACAACCTTAATAAACACGAAAATCCCCCCCAAAAGTGTAATTTTGGTGATTTTTCTTGTTTTTTTGTTTGCCAACTCCCCTTTCACCAGATTGATCATGCAAGCAGATGCATATAGAGGAAACCACAAATACCAATCTGAAATCAATGAAATATATATATAGAGAGAGAGAGAGAAAGAAATTGAGTTATATATATATATAGAGAGAGAGAGATAGAGAGAGAGAGAGAGGTACCTGAGTCATTCAATTGAACAGTTGCAGAGTATGCAAAGAGGGAAGCCATTAGAATAGAGCTTAAACTGAACAAAGATAGGGTTGCATCCATTTTTTTTTTTTTGGGTTTTTTCTTTTGGTATATTTATAAGTATTCTTATACTCACACAGAGCGTGAAATTAATCTCGTTCAGGGTACATGACTACCTTCAACAAGTGCCTTTTTTTTGGGGTTTTCTATTTAGAGATTTGTTGGTTTATCGCCTTTTTGGTTTAGCTTTGATTTTAAGAAACGTAGTAGAGGGGGAAAAAAGTCAACGGATCTGATTCGACAGCTTCAATGATGACAATAATATTATTGCCCTTTTCTCTTATTATTAGTACTTAATTTTGAAAATTTTCGGTTACAATAAGGTTTAACACAATGAATATTCATTTTTTTTTAAGGGTATTTTATCATCGGCCGCAAGGCCTATTATTAATTCATTCTTATACTCATATAGTTATTTAAATTTAGAGAAAAACTCAATTGACATGTAGTAATTAATTACTATACAGTAATATTTACATTCTCTCATTCATTATATTGCTGTTGACATTGTCTCTGTACAATAACATTTGTATTCCCCCATTAATTATGTTGCTATTAATATTGTTGCCGGACAATAATATTTGCATCCCCCATTAATTATATTACAATTGATGTAGGGAGATAATCTATATTTGAGTTTATCTTAAATAATAAATATATAAGTGGTGTTTTCTAATATGGGCTTGCAAGTGGTGACCTATTTTAATTTTAATGGTAAAAGTGGAGTTCTCTCTAATTTTTTCTTTTTTTAATTATATGGTAAGGTGTGTTCGGTCCAGCTTACGCGTAGTGCATTTCCTCACATCGGCCAGATACATCGAAAATTTAATTCTTAGAGTGTTCTTAAGGAGAGTCGAACTCTGATTGACAAGGAAGGATTACATTTTTCATTGCCAATCAGACTAACACATATTAGGTTCAGTGAATATTCACTACTAATGCTATTAGCATTTAGTAGTCGCGGTTTACCCTTTCATATTAAATATTATCATTGAAAAAAACACCATAAAATGAAATGCACGTGGTGAATATTTATTAGCAATGCTAATAGCAGTCGTGATTTATCCTTTAATTAGCAGTGAATATTCACTCTTAATGTCAATAGTAGTAGACGCTTTTAAATCTTTCACATTGAATATTGTCAATATTAATCGCAAAATGCCAATACTAACATGGGTGTCGTTATAATTTTTAGATTAAACAAATGCCATAAGTGTTTGCATAGTGATTATTCTATATATATATATATATATAGTATTTGTGATTTATCCTTTCGCTTTTATGCTTATTTTCTAAACCAATGAATGTTGACTATTTGGCATTAAACATGTGTTACTTGCACAATGAACGTTAACTAATTGATATTAAATTATTAGTAATGAATAAAATATTCTTGAAGAGAATAGAACGAAGATTAAAATGACATATTTTTTTAGAAATAAATTCATTTTTTCCCAGTATTTTGTTTTTGTTTTGAGAACAAAAATATATTTTTTTGTTCGCATATTAAAATATTTAAACATTATTTCGAGATAATTTATGTAATACATATATTTTTAAATTTTTTTTAAAATAAATATAATTAAAGTGCCAATTACAACTCCCAGATTACATTAAAAATTCAAATCATGTTAAAATAACTCCAAATTAATTGATTTCCATTTCTTGACAAATAATTTTATTTGATATAATCTAAGAGTCGTTAGCTCAGTTAGTGTAAAGAAATGTTCATTTTCTTATTAAATAGGGTTCGATTCTTCTAAAAAATACTCTACGAAATAAATCTTGAATGCACGGTCCAAATGTGGAGCAGTGCGTTTTTAAAATTGTTCGGGATGACGCGTTCTTAGAAATACATAGGAAAGAGTATAATTAGCACGTGCGAATGGGGGAGTGGGGTTGTTTTCATTATCCGTGGTATTAATTAGATGCACATGAAGATTGATGGCACAAGTGGGGCAATATTACATTACAGCAAATAAATCTTGAGTTAGGTAATGCTTTTTTCCTTTATTTATTTATTTTTTCTTTTTTTTTTTGTTTTCAAAAAAATATTATGGATGATGATGACGACGACGACGTGCTCTTTTTCTCAAAATCAATCATGTAGATGTAATAAGCAAAGCTGCATTATTGATCTTCCACAGCAAGCCACAGCCCACAGCTTTCATTAAAGCACAAAAGCTAAAGTCAAAAAGATATTCAATACCACATACCACTCAATTAAGGCACTGTTTGGTTCAATAGAATAGGAATTAAAAATCAACCAATTTAAAAATCTAAAATTATTACCTAGAGGTGGATTATCGGACACGTCGGGTTCTGAGACCGGAGAGGTGAACGACGACGATGGTTAACTTACTTTCTCTCGGTTTGATTCCTGCAAAATAATGCACCATGGGTGCGTTTGCCGACGTTGCATATCTGGTGTGAGAATAAATACAAATTTTCAAGAGAAAAGTTGTGTAGTATAGTAAAGAGCATACGATATTGTATCACATACCTTAGACCTCTAGGAGTCTAACCTTTATGTAGGAAGTGGAGGAAGACTCGTTTTGCAAGCTTTCCTTAATTCTTTGAATATCGGTAATGACAAGTAGTGCAAATCTCGGCTCCTTTTCCATTGAGATGGTGGGATGGCAGGCGGAGATCGTGGGGCCGTTATGGTAACGACACTTTCCTTTGTAGGAGAGGCGGCTTTGACCCGAGTGGGGCGTGGAGACCCAGACGGATATAGTGACCTAGAGTGAGTATATAGAGGGGTCTATTCGACCGGTCGGTTCTGGAGATCCCGTACTGGTGACGTGTTTGAGGACATGTGGCGGCGCACTGGTGTTTTCTGTCTGAATTTCTCCTCATCAACATGGCTTCATTTTCATTTTTAATTTTAAAGCTTCAATTTGGTGTTGCCAAACACTACCTTAGGGATCCCGTTTTACTTCATTTTTCCATCCATTTATTTTTCCACTTAAACAAGTGTGTTTTATATTTGGCGTTAGTTTCTTATCTTATATCGATTACTGGAGAGTTTAAAATCACTATATAAATAAGGAATTACTCCATTTGACTACAAATGATTTTAAGTTAAAATCTCTTCAAATTTAGATTGAAAAAAATAGAGAGTAAATTTCTATAACATATTCATCTTAATAAGAGTTTTCCTTGTTTTAAAATTTAGGGTTAGTTTTGGTTGGAATGATGAAAAAATATAAGAAAAAAAAAACGAAATGATCACATTTTTATTCCTTTGAAAGAAAAACACTGAATTGATGACCCTAATAGAAGGTCTCCGCTTTCATCTCCATAAAGACAAGTTTTTCCATCGCCATTGGAGAAGTCTCCAGATACACAAAATCATTTCCTCCATCAGTACCCATCCTTATAAGGAAATCCACGCTTTTGTTACTGTCTGTTCTGGTGTATAGCACTCTATAATTATTAGCCACCATAATCCTTATACGTTTTCCACCCATGCCTTGTAAACATGGGACTCAGGGCAGTCTCCATTAAGCAACTCCACATCCTCGGACGAGTCAAATTCCACCATGATGCGAGGATACTCCCTTTCACCAGCCAAGACAAGGCTCACATAGATATTCCAGAGCTCAGATCCAAGGCTCGTGCACAAAACAATTTGCCCGTAGACCCCACTCAAATATTTTTCTTATGGTCATTTGGTTAGAGTAAGGTAAAGAGTGGATAATATAAAATGTTATGCTTGATTAGAACAAAAAATGAGAGAAAAAATATCTATTTTTCTATTTTACTCTTATTTATTATAAAAATAAATTAAAAATATAGGGTGGCCTTAGGTCTCTCTTAACCCTAAATGTTAGCTTACGAGGTGAGGTTTTTCTTCACACTAATAATTTGATCGTCTGCTTCTTCCACATCCGATGTGAGATAAACTTAACAATCTCCCCTTATACATCAGCCTTTAGTCGGTTAACTTTCGACCAATGTCTCATTTAATGATTATTGGGTCAAAATTGTTGTAACCTGAATTCTGATACTAGTGTAGGATGGTCTTAAATATCTCTCAAATGAGAAAATTAGCTTACGAGGTAAAACTTTTTTACATATATAACTTGATTACTAGTCACTTTCACATTTGATGCCTAATAAACTCAATATTTCTTTCATATCAAATAATTTTTTATTTTTGTTTTTATTCTTCCTATTTTTTGGTGATCCAAACAAAGCCTTCACTATTCCACTGTCACCCCAAGTGGAAGTCAAATATTCCAATCCCATCATCTTGGTACCTAATCCAAGTCCAAGCTTAAGTCAATATCATGAGGGCATTATAGTCATTTTATAGTTCGGAGGAGCCACTGGTTTGAAAAAGATGGTGCCTTTGGCTCAACCCAAGAAATCAAGAGAGAGAATCCATCCTTCCAGCAACGGTTTCTAAAAGCAACAAAAACACAGAAAAGAAAAGCTGTAAAAAAAATGAGCAAAAACAAGATTGAATCACGACACTCCCCGAGGCGTGCCCTGTCTGTTCGATGATCATTCCTGGTTTTAGAGAGAGAAGCAACTGTGTGTAGTGTGTGAGAGAGAAAGAAAGAAAGAGAGGATTTTCTGAGGCAGAAACGTGCGAACTCTCAGACCCACACTCAAAAAAAGAATCTAAAAGCATCATTCGACACACCCAGTGAGTAAAGCTCGCCAAAAAAACAAAACCCATCAGCCAGCTCTCTCTATCTCTCTCTCTAACCTTTGGGGGGCCATTTTTTGCTTGTTTTTTTACAATTTAGTATATTCATTTATATCTCCATGAACACTCATCATTCCATCCTGTTAAATCTTTGTGTAATGGTTCCCTTGATGCTTGACATCAAAGCTTCCCTCAATCATTTTCAAGGACTCATAAATCGAAGGGAATAAACAGATGGGTTTCCAGAGATACTTTCAGATCACCCAGTTGTTTGTGAGTTTTTGTTGTTTTCTGGGTTTCCATTTCCAATTGATTCTTCTGATGCTCGATTTTCATCAAGAACAATGATTTCTAGCTGCATATAAGCGATTGATTTCGTGTATATTCTGATACGAGGTAAGTTCGATTCTGGGTTTCCTTTGTTTTGACAGATTTGTTCTGAAATTAGGGTTTTCTAGCTGTATGAACTTCGTGTTCTTCGTCTGTTCTCACTGTAAATACTATTAACTAAATTAGTAGCTTCGATTTGAGTAAATTGTTCTGAGTATGTCTGAAATTAGGCTTCCAAGAGTAGAACAGGGTCAAACCAAAATTAGAAATGTTCCCATTGCTGTAACTCCAGAAGGATTTTGGTGTTGTCCCTCTCCTGTTGTGTTCCAAAAAACCCTAAAAACACAGAACCCGCTAAACAAACCCAAATCACCCCCCAAACCGTCTGTTCCGAAAAAGCAAACTCCAATCAACACCGAGAAGAGACCGAAGCCCGGACCCATTTCCGGCGATCAAAGAAATCTGGGCTCTGAAAATCCGATGATCGGTCCACCTGTTCAATCCGACAGACCCCAACGGACCAAGATCGAGAACGTACCTCGGAAAGTATCAATTGAGTTTGGTGAACCGGGAACAAGTGATCTGAAGGTGATCTTGCTTGGGAAGCAGGGGTTTGTGGTGAAGTTGAGTGTTCACCGGAGCGTTCTCATGGAAAATTGCAGCTTTTTCGCCGGAAAATTGACGGATGATCAACTGGGTTTGCCGTGTCTTGAAATCGACGACTGCGATGATGTTGAAATATATGTTGAGACTGTGGGATTGATGTATGGCAAGGAATTGAAACAACGTTTGATCAAGCAGAGCGTTCCGCGTGTTCTTCGAATTCTCAAGGTAATTTTTTTGTGGTCTCATTCTCATGTTGTAGCTATGTAGACAAGAATCAACATGGTTTTAGAGCAACCTGAGTAGTATTTTGGCCAGTAGAAATGAAGAATTATACTGCTACTATAGGTAACTTTGGGTAAGGAATTTGATAAATCCCTAAATTATGGGATTTTGAAATTTTAAATTTCAAGATCCTGTCATTCTTTGTATGAAATTTTACTCTTATTTTTTGAGCAAATAAATTATTTAAATTATCTAAAAAACAATATTGTTCCAAGAGAGATGCGAAGATGAGGAAAATCCGGTTTTCGGTGGATTTTAAAAAAACACCTGGTTTGGAAGAATTTGTGGACACATTAAACCTATTAAAAAAGGTTGTCTAATGTTTAAAATACCATGTCGGCTACTCCTAGTACTTTGAGTTAAGCATTTTGGACCATGTAGACTCAGTTCGAAAGATACTAGGCTGGTAGACCACATGAGGCGTCACAACATCAAACTTCAAAGTGTCATTTTGGGTCACGTGGACTCGGCCCAAAAGGTAGTAGGCCAGTACCTATTTATATTTTTAATTCTTAATTTTGGCTATTCAATTATTTGGTTTCTGGGGAGCAATTTAGATGTTGAATAGGTAAATTGAATGCGCTAATCAATTTTAAAATTTATTTTGAATTTTTGTCTTTTTTTTTTTTTTTTTGAAAGTGTGTTTTAGTTCCATGTTTTTTTTAAGAGCGTGTTAATTGAACCCTTTTTTGTGTGTCACTTTTAGTTACATTCAACTGAAAAATTAACTAAAACTAGAAAAAAATAACATTGATGCATGGTGGCGGATCTACGGGGTTAGGGCCGGCAACGCCCACTCACCCCCCCCCCCCCCCAAAAAAAAAAAAAAAAACAAAACATATTCATCTTTATCTATATTTGTATCTGTATCTATATGTATATAAAAATATAAAAGTGGAAGCTTAAATGTTTCGAGGTCTTAAATTAACAGTACATTTCATGTGTAAATGTAATTTTTTTTTTTTTTAACTTTAATTTTAGGTTGCAGAACAACTCGGGTTCAAGCCTTGCATCCAATCGTGTCTAGAATACTTGGAAGCCGTTCCTTGGGTGGGCGAAGAAGAAGAAGAGAGAGTCGTCAATTCCGTCCTAAACCTCCGGGATGACCAAATCGGGGTCACCCCGATCCTAAAGCGAGTATCCTCTGATGTGTCAAAACCGAATAAAGACACTCTATCTCACATCCTCGAACTTGTTCTCAAAAGCAACGAGGAGAGAGGGCGGCGTGAGATGAAATCTGTTGTCCTAAAACTCCTCCGAGAAAACAACAATCTCACGACCAGTAGTAGTAGTGATAATAATTCTGGTTCGGTCGATGTCTGGAATGAGACACTCTACTCCTCGTCGAGAAACTGTCTAAATTCGCTTTTGTCTCTCTTCAGACAAGCTGCTGAACCGGAATTTGCTGAAAAACCAATAAACATGAAAGAACCTGTCTCCAAGCAGATAGCATTGGAGTCCGATAATCTCACGTGGTTGCTCGACATTTTGGTCGACAGACAGGCGGCGGACGAGTTTGCCGTGATGTGGGCCCCGCAAGACGAGCTAGCATCGCTCCACCGGAAGCTTCCGGTGGTGACACGACATCATGTCAGTTGCATCACGGCGAGGTTGTTTGTGGGGATAGGGAGGGGGGAGATATTGCCAACAAAGGACACCCGTCTTAGGTTGTTGAAAACGTGGTTGGAGCCGTTGATGAGCGATTACAGGTGGTTGCAGCACGGGTGTCGGTCGTTCGATGGGAAGATGGTGGAGGAAGGGATTGGAAGGACGATTTTGACCCTGCCGTTGGAGGATCAACAGAGCATTTTGCTGTCCTGGTTGGGAAATTTCTTGAAGTCGGGGGATAATTGTCCGAATCTACAGAGGGCGTTTGAGGTGTGGTGGCGGCGGACATTTGTTAGGCCGTATGTGGAACAGGGGAATGGGAATGGGAATGTTCGGTCCTCGGATAGGATTGCTTGTCCGGATCGAGGTTAGAACAATAGATTCCTGGATTTCCTTTTTTTTGTTTTTTGGTTGATGTAATGTTATGATGTTTGTAGAACACTGCTTAAGGCACTGCAGGTTTGTACAATATGAGTTGAATTATCTGCTGTTTGTTATATGATTTTTTTTTCTTTTTTCATTTTTTTTTTTTGCGAGGGCGCACAGTTTGATAGGTTGTCCAGGCCAAAATTTAGTTGTTCCTTTTCCGGGGAGCGGTGATTTGCGTAGATGTCAGAAAGAACACCAACAATGAAAGCACTATGTTCGGCCTACAGGCCCAACACCGACACTGAAATACGAAAATTAATAAAGTGAATGGGATTGGATAACCCTGCCGGTCGTCCACACCAAAATAAATAAAGTTTTCCTAGAATACCCTTATGGTGGAGGAAAGTCGTCCATAGATAAAAGCGAGCTAAAGAGAGATAAAAATAGATCTTTTGTATATAATCTTGTTAAATCTCGACTAACATGTCTATGTTGGTTCAAATCCAGCTCGGTCCAATAATTTCACAATCCAATATGATATGTAGGGTGAGCTTACTACTTGGATGTTTTCAATGAAGAATGAGCTGACGACTTATAAGCAGTGACTTAGTTAAGGAGGATGGCTGCCCAAAGATGAGAGACAGAGAGCCCGAAAGGGATCTTTTGTGTATAATCCTGCTAAATCTCAAATGATATGTCTACGGTGGTTCAAATCCAGCTCTGTCCTATAATTCGCCATCTAATATGATATGGGAGCAATCTTACACATTAGATATTTTTAGCAACAGTTCATATCTCTGATCGCGTATATGTTGAAGAATGAGCTAATAATTCATAGGCAGTGGGTTGGTTAAGAAAAGGAAACCCACCTGAGCATAAAATCAGGGATTAAAAGCGAGCTAAAGAGAGATAAAAATAGATCTTTTGTATATAATCTTGTTAAATCTCGACTAACATGTCTATGTTGGTTCAAATCCAGCTCGGTCCAATAATTTCACAATCCAATATGATATGTAGGGTGAGCTTACTACTTGGATGTTTTCAATGAAGAATGAGCTGACGACTTATAAGTAGTGACTTAGTTAAGGAACCCATTGGAGCCATAAAATTAAGGATTAAAAAGTTTCAAATTTTGTATTATTTCTTATTCCCAAAAAATCCTGGTAGTGGAGGATGGCTGCCCAAAGATGAGAGACAGAGAGCCCGAAAGGGATCTTTTGTGTATAATCCTGCTAAATTTCAAATGATATGTCTACGGTGGTTCAAATCCAGCTCGGTCCTATAATTCGCAATCTACTATGATATGGGGACAATCTTACAAATTAGATATTTTCAGTAACAATTCAGGTCTCTAATCGCGTGTATGTTGAAGAATGAGCCGGCAATTCATAGACAGTGAGTTGGTTAAGGAAAGGAAACCCACCTGAGCATAAAATCAGGGATTAAAAAGTTTCAAATTTTATATTATTTCGTTTTCCGGAGACTTCAAAAAGACATTTTTACCCCTGGAGATCCTGCTTTGTATTGAGAAACTACTCACAAGGAGATGGGGTAACATAACCATTGAACCAAGGTTAGGGTTTTCTAAAGCTGGGCCAAAGCCCAAATAATATGAAGCATCTTGTCTTTTGCATGCAACTTGGGGGCCCACCTAAAGATATTTCTTATTTCTTTTTGGCCATTTCCCACTTGTTCTTTGTCTTTTCCATTTTTGTAAGGCTGTGTTTGGTTCTCCCAAATGTAAAATATTTTTTCCCTAAAAACAATAACAAATTCCCTTTTTGAAAGATAATTAGATATAATTTTGAGTTATATATATATATATATATATATATATATATACTTGTTTTATTATTTTTAAGCATTTAATATCAACTAAATTAAATAAGGGACAGTTACCGAGCAATCCCATTTTGGTGTGGAGAATACCAGATAAATTCAAGAGGTTTTGTTTGTATTGATCGGTCCTGATGGAAATTTGCGGACAAATTTGTCCCTATTAATGAATATGCACATTTCATATGTGTTGTCACCTTTAAAAACACGGAACAAAATATGGTAATAAATTACCAATGAAACTGAAAATGAAACTTACAATTACTTCTAATTGTGATTGTTGCTCAATGATTCTTTTAAATCACAATGGTCTATAAATCATGATTATCAGCATGAGATATTAATATTTTTTTGAAGTTCTCGATTAGGATTAATATAAATGTTACATGTAATATCTTATAGTCTGTGTGACAACAATGCCCTCATTGGTGTTGAATATAACACTCAAAGTAATAGAAATAATATCAATTAATATTGATAATAGCACAGATTATATGAACGTGTTGAATGTAATATGACTTAATGATAAATGTGATTTAGATGTTAAATATAATACTCAACTGTATTTTGATAATATATAAGACCGTATTAATTGTAATATGAATGTAAAAACTGAAAATTATGAAAGTATCATGTTGAATGTAACATGAATTGAAAACTAAAAAAAATTTAGAAGTATCATGTTGAATGTTACATGAATGTATGAATATGAAACTAATAAAAAAATAGTGAATGTGAAATAATTTTGAAGATCTTATTCAGACGAATCTCAATATATAATTAGATCGTGAAAATAATGTGTACAATAATAGTTATTTTGATTTTAATAAATTAATTTTGTGTAAAACTTAAATATAGAAATTTCAATCCCACAAATCACGCATGCACAAATTAGTCATGATAATTTCTGCGTTTTTTGAAATTGGGACTGAATGGTTCGAACTTTTTGGACAACGGAATTGTTTGATTCAAATTTAAACACTTGGAATTAATTGGTAATTACATTATCAATTTAGGTCCACTTGATAATTTTTTCATTAAATATCTTAATTTTCTTTCCTTTCGATTCATTATATATTCAACTCAATCACCGCTACAGTAATTTTGTGAAAAATTTAATAATTTTGTCAAAATTTTAAAGTCATTATACTAATTGTAAAATATAGTAATATTGTATATGGAAAATTTGTAGTAATTTTTATGTGGTATAATGACTTTGAACGTTTGACAAAATTACTATAAAATATAGACTGTTTGAATAAAAAAATTTAAATTTACGAAGTGTTCACTAACTACGGCTAAAATATTAATAACCAATCAAAGTACATATTCTAAAAAAATAAAGTACATATTCTAACTCCAGAAAAGTATATACAATATTCTAAATAAAACAAACTGCAATTCCTTTTTTTTAATAAATAATTAACGGTCACTATCTGGACATTGATTTTCAAAGTTACACAAGGGCGAGCAAGACAAGAAAAGCATTCTCACAAGTAGCTATTTTGAAAGCCTACAGATAGAGAGAGAGAGGGACATCAAGGAATTTTATTTATTTATTTTATTTTTTTCGATTCTGATGACTGTTTACCAAAAATACAGTGTTGATTCTAAGATTTTGATGGATAATTAAATGTTGATTTTTTTTTTTTTATGGAATTAACGGTTTTGTTAAGTGTTTCAGTTTATTAATTCCAGTGAAGATATTATCATGAAGAAATTGAAAAAAATGCTGACAAGATGCCAAAGAGATTGACAAAGATGATTGACATTAAGAGACCGAAGACTTTGAAGAACTTAAGGAAAAACAAGTCAGGTTAAATTTTCACTCTTAATATATCCCGATTAAGATTACACATGACACATATTGTTTTTACAATTATGTGTATTTTTAATAGAATCATAATTAGCTAACATATTTGCTCCTATGTGTAATTGAAGATGAAATATTGATTTAAGAAATATAATTGATTAAAATTGAATTTAAGTATTTAGTGAAGTTAATTGAGAAAAAAAATCGGCTAAAGGAGCAAAAATGTCGAAGAAATTTAGTAAAAATTAATTATCCAGCATTGTTCGGTCAACCTACCTGAGAGGGGTCAACTGATGGGTGTAGGTTGGAATACGTTGAAGTCTCTGAATCGATCGGTCGACTTATGGTGTAGGATCGGTCGACCTATGGAAAATAGTTGAATTTTCTAAATTGTTCGGTCGACAGATAGGTCGACCTATGGCCAAAAAATGAAATCTCTAAATTGTTCGGTGGACAGCGAAGTCGACTTATGGAAGTCTCTGAATCGTCCGGTCGACTGATGGATAGGTGGCGGTCAACCTATGGGCGAAGTGATTTTGGCTTAGGCTACGTCTTGAATTGGGCGGTCGACCGATAGGTGTTGGTCGGTCAACTAGTGATCAGTTTCAGGATTTGAGAAATTTGTGATTTTGATCCAAAAAGTAATTGTTACTAACCGTTTTATGGTTAGGATCTCAGAGATATCTTAGGGATCTAATGGATTTTGAGATATATAGTTAATATTTTAATATCCCTATAGATATGGTTCAAGTATTTTAGATATTTCTCAATGTGGTTCATAATTTTTTCTATCTTATCTAATTGAGATTGAGAAAAAGTTTGAGGGACTAAATTGAATATTTTAAAAGATATAATTAAGTGAATTATATTATGATTGAGTCTTAATGATATAAGGGGTCTATTGGAATAATTATTTGTCATGAAATATGAGAACTAACCGTTAGAGAGCTTGTTCTAATCCCATATAAATAGACCTGCGTTTTTTATGTTTCAATAATCTCAATCATTCAATTCTAAAAAGTTACTCAGTTCTAGTGCTTTCTAAGAGTGATCATTTTGAAATTATAATGAGAGTATTGTGAGAATTTTGGGGATTTATTCTTGAGAAATTTGGAATAGATTATTGCTGATTGCCGACTTGAAGTTTCATTGCTTATCATTATTTATTCCGTGGATGCCTGGTGAGATCGTTCCAAATTATTTGCTATTTATTGTTATTTAATATTATTATCTATTACTTGAAAATTTGATCTTTGAAATTATTTTCCTCAATTTTTAAATTATTTTTGAAATAATTTCTTGAGAAAATCTGATTATTTGCTAAATTGCTTGTAACCTGTTTTCTTTAAAAATCAGATTTTGAAATTCTCACTTTATTTTTATCACTAATTTCAGGATATTAATTGAGTTCAAATTTATCTGGGGTGGTAGAAGTTTCGAGTGAAAAAATCACTTATCAATTTTGTAATTGGTGAGTTGAGTGTCGGATTAGATACTATTGGAAGTGTCTAATCAGAGAATAGCTGGTTTCAATATCTTCCGGCAAAGAGATTAAGGTTTTAATATTTGCCTAAAGTATAAAAAGATTATGTGTTAATTCTTTCTTAATATAATTAATTTGTGAGTGAATTTGTAACACTTCAATCCTTACCGGATAAAAGGATACCTGGAGTATTTTTTAGTGAGGTTTAATTCTTAGCCAAGTATAAAAGAATTAGGTTAATCTTTAACCTGTGAAAAAGATAAGGTTATTCCTGAGCCTGTGAAAATGAATTATAAAGATTGATTCTGAGCCTACGAAAAAGAATTGTAAATGTTGGTTCCTACCTAGTTAAAGGAATCATAGTGATTAGTGGGTGCGACTCTCCACGGGGCTCGGAGGACTAAATTAGTCAAGATTAGCTTGATGAACCAGTATAAATCTTGGTATGCTGTGATTTTACTTTATTTATTTTTAACTGTTTGGGTGTGCACCTAATTATTTAACACTTATACGCTGCTATAAAGATAAGAGAAACTTTTTGAGAGGTCCCAAGATTTCAAAAATAACTTTCTAAGGACCATCTCATGTGTAAAAAAATCACTGTTACAGGACTCCATAAAATAGTGTTTTTATGAAATGGGACTTTTGGACAAATTTTTCTAAAGATAATAATTAATTTAGGATAAAATTAATTATTTGATTTTTGAAGTGTTATTATTTGATTAATTTTTATTATTACCCAATTCACCCCCCTCTTGGGTAGCTTACTGGGCCAATATATAGGTTTCCGCAAAATCGTAAGGCCATGTATGGGGGTTGACGCTTTCTTAGTGCCGATTATGGTCAAGGAAGTTAATGACTTGATGACAAGGAAGCCAGTAACCAAAGTTTTTTTTAAATTATTATTATTATTAAATTGTAAAATACGTCCAAGGTTAATTTACTCGCATTATGACTAATTGTCCAAGGTTTATTTACTCGCATTATGACTATTTGTCTCTTTGCGGGTGATCTCAAGGGAACACTCCTTTACTGAAAATTTCTATGGTGTCCCCCAATGAATTAAGAAAAAAGTGCCACCAACCAAAAAATTGAAATATTTATTGTAAATATGATTGAAGATAAGATAATAAATGACATCATTCATTGCCCAACCCTCATTTTTAATGCATGAGAGTTTCTTTTGTCTCTTTTTCACAACTTGTTTAGTTTTCAGGTCACAGCTACTATATTGAAAAACTCTATCCTATGATCCTATGCTTTGACCATTAACCTCAACTAGGAAAGCTAATTTTTACCCTAAGTAATTAAATGCTTCCTTTTGTCCACACACACACTAAAAAAAACATTTTATTTTTCCTAGGAAATTAACCTAAATCAAACATGCCAAACTGTGATTAATTAAAATTTGAAGTATTTAAGCAATAAATAAATTAAGGACTTTGTTACAATACAACCTACAGCCGGCGAAAATTATAGGTCTGTCTTAAAGAAGTTACAAGTTCGCCTGGAAAGTTACAAGTTACAAATTCATGTAAAAATTTGTAACTTTTTCAACCTAACTTTATAATTTTTGCCGGCTGTACCGGCTGTAGGCTGTATTATATCAAAGCCCATAAATTAATTATAAGAGATTCTTTATCATATCTCTATTTTGAAGTTTAAGAACATTAAAAAAAAAAAACTCTATATTTTAACTTTTAGTTAAAATTCGAAGAATTTAAATGATAAGTAAATTCTATTAATTCATTATATTAAAATTTAAAGGGAAGAGTCTCCCTTATTACACGGCAAAAAAAACTTACCGTGTAACTAGCAAGACTCACCAACTCAACCATTACAAACATTCAAAAGTCGTAACACGCCTCAAGGAGCTCCCATAGTGTCAACAAGCTAACACATGGGCAAGCTCTGGGCCCAACAATTCTTCTTATTTTTTTTTTTTTTATGCGTATATATTTAAAATCACATTTTGTTCTCCAAATGCATACTCTCTGTCCTCTCTCCTTCCACTTAATAATTTCATTTAATATTTTAAATAAATAAAAATAATAAAAAAAATAAATTTTGTTGATATATGGAATATTGTTGGAGCAAATGTATTTTGACATACATATATATATACATACATACATATATATATATATATATATATATATATATATATATATATACACATACATATATATATACATACATACATATATATATATACACATACATATATATATACATACATACATATATATATACATACATATATATATATATATATACATACATATATATATATATACATACATACATATATATATATATATATGTATGTATATATATATATATATGTATGTATGTATATATATATATGTATATATGGGGGGGTTGGGTAGTCTTAGTTTCCTGAATATAAAAGCAACATATTTAGGTAGATAGTAATTGTTGCTTTGCGTTTAATTAGACTAAGGAAGCTCATGCATGTCCATGAGCTATTTGATTGATGTGTAACTTATATAACTAACCTACCTACCATATGGATTCACAAGAGATAGTTATGTCAATAGTTGTTTTTCCTTCACTGTCCACACCAAACAATCCAGAAGACAACAAATTATTTTTATTATTATTTTTTATTTACATTCCAAACTTTGTGGAATATCCGAACAATTTTACTACCATTTAATGCCGTTACATAACCTAAATACTGGTTAAATATGTAAAAAAAAAATATATCTTCTAAAAAAAATTGGTTACCAATTATAATTTTTATTAATTATCTCTTAATATAATCATAAATAACTATATTTCAGTTACTTGCATTACAACAAAAACTACTACAATATTTTTAGAGACAATTTGTAAATAATGTTCTTTAAAATTCTTATTGAGACACTTAATTATAATGTCCTTATAATATTTATTTAATGAGACATATTTTAAAAAATGTATAATTAAAAAAAAATCCTAATAAATATAAATTAATGCGACAAAACAATTGTCCTTATAAGTTTATAAGTTATTGGAACTGTATTTTATGAGACAACTTTTAATAATCTCAATATTTAATGTGTCAAAAAATTATATATGTTAAGACACATTTAGTGTCCTTAAAAATGAATTTTGTTGTAGTGTTATTTGTTGAATTTAATTATACGAACGGATTAATGTAAATAATAACTTCAATGCAACAATGCAAATCAAATATTTATTTGACTTGATAAGACATAAAATTGTAAATAATAACTTCAATGCAACAATGCAAATCAAATATTTATTTGACTTGATAAGACATAAAATCTTGAATTAAATCCTGGATTTAATTATGAATGCTCTAGGTCGATATGGGAAGTGTTCACGTAAGATCGTACGGAGAGATATTTAGTCGAAATGCGCGTAAACTGGTGGGACACACCTTACCATTAAAAAAAAGAAAGAAAAAAAAGACACATACACACAAAAAAAAAATAAATAAATAAGAAATTAGTAACTTGTATCTTATTTAAAAAAAAAAAAAAAGTGCAAAAACATTAAGTACATAATTATGCAAAAACAATGTACTATACCATTTACAAGACACCTCGTACGTACCGCTAGCTAACTTAAAGCTACGTTTCTCTTGATTTTTCTTAACCCTTCCCCCAAAAAACAAAAACAAGTAGTCAAGTACGGAGAAAATATAAATATTTTTTTGGATAATGTTTTGCATGTATAAAATTTTATATACTTTAACAGCCCCAAATTCTCTAACTGAAAAATGGATTATTGTCCGGCAGGTTTCCGGCATGACGCAACCCTAGAGTGAGCGAAACATCACCGGCAGTGGTCCCGAACCTTATGAGCGTTGAACTCATGGTAGGATCTCCGGTGGCACCACAGTTCTCAAAGCCGTGGACGGCCGGAAAAGAGTGGTCCGCAGGTGCGGCGACGGTGGGGTCTGTAGAAGTGGCGGAGGACAAAATGTGGGTGGACATAGATGGGTTGGAGGAAATAAAGGCCTGTTTGGATTGGTTTTCCAAGAAGCATTGTCTATTGATTGCGATGAGTGATGGGTCGCTTTCAGTTGCATTGAATTCGGATCTTTTGCCTGTTGTTTGTGTGGTAGTGGCGGTGGCGGTGTTGGTCGTGGTCGGAGGCGTTGGTGTTTGTGTCGGGGCAGAGGGACTGCTCAGTTGGGCCATTTCTCTCTCTTCTTCTTCTGCCTCTTCTTTGGCCTCTTGTTGGTACATGTCCTCCACCATGGGTTTCCATAATCGGACCCTGGCATTAATGAACCAGTTTGAAACCTGAAATCAAAACCCAAACGTACACAATCAATACCTAAACGTTAACCATTTCACACTATACTTTTTTCTAGAGAGAGAGAGAAAAAGTATTGATGGTTTTATTGTATGAGTTTCACTCCATGCAACAATTTTGCATGCAAGTTTTGCGTAAACGTTGAGTAAAAGCATTGATTGGTGTTCTCTAATATGGATTACATTAATTTTTAATGATTAAAATTGTCCTCCATCGGGAAATGCTAATTCAGTCACTCTGTCTTGCTTGACTTACATTACTGCGAAGCTAATTAGGGTTTTATCGGAAAGAGACAACATTAAGAAAACATGAGTTTTCATTGCCGACCAAAAGAAATTGATGTAAAAGGGATAGAAAATCTACCGTGCGAGGTACCCTTCTTATTTACTCTCTTTAATGGTTCTTGCTGTGTGGTTAGAGAGAGACAGAGATAGATAGATAGATACAGAGAGAGAGAGAGAGAGAGCGTCAAAGCTGCAAACTCTCATGTCTCATCTGGACTATACTTTTCCTGTGGTCTCCCCCACCCTCAGTGCTTTTTTCACTGTTTTCGAATTTATGTCTCCATGTGAAAGAATCCAAAGAAACAAAAGAAATGCCAAAATGTTTTGGCCTTTCTCTAGCATAATGAACGCTTGCATAAAACCCAAAAACCTTGCATGCTCAACTAAATTCACCAATGAATCTTACAGTGCTCTCTCTCTCTCTCTCTCACACACACACACACACACAGACCGTTAATATCTCTTAGATTTTAATGGCGGAATCATGGTGCATGTGTTTTTATGTTAGATAAAAGACGAACCTGGTTTCTGGAGAGACCAGTCTGTCGTGCCAACAGATGCTTATCTGCGTCACTAGGGTACCTGAGATAGAGACCACAAAAAAAATGACATCTCAGTCCTTCATTGCCCAAAATGCATAAACAGACATCAACCTTTGTTTGTAGATAGATTCCACAATCTAAGAGAAATCTTGAGCGAGAGGGGCAGAGAGAGAGAGACAAGATCAGCTGCCGTAGCAGTAACGAAAAAGATAAGCTTTCACCCTCATCTCTATCATAACAGCCATTAGATTCACTCGTACAAATTTCTTACATGCTTATATATACATCTCCAATATTATATTGTAAATAATCAAATAGATAGATGAGAAGTTATTCAAAACAAAAATTGATTTCGTTCACGTTGAATAATTTAGACTAAGCGATCCGAAACATGAACCTATTAGCATGTATTTTATTTTTTAAAAGAGAAATTACCCCGCCCACCATGAAAAATTGTTGGTTTTATCCCACAGAGATTGATGGTTAGGTTATAAGTGTGAGAGAAAGCCTCACCTCATAAGCCAATTTTTGGGGTTGAGAAAGACCAAGATCACCTTACACTGATATTAGAGCCCAGGTTACAATAATTCTGACTTAATAGCCACAAATAAAAAGAGAATGGTCGAGAGTTAACCAACCAAAGACTCGAGGAGAAAATTGTTAGTCTTATCCTACATCATATGTGGAAGGGACTGGTGGTCGCATTATAAATGTGAGAGAAAGACTCACCTGGGTTTGAGTTAGAATGTATTATTAACTAACTCCATGATTATGAAAAGGTTTAATTCGGTGGTGGGGAAGGTGGGAGACACTAATGGTTTGATAATAATATTAAAAAAGTAGTGAAACAAAATGAAGGAACACTTTTCTCAGCTTTTCTTTTGAGGAGACAACATCAAAGGACACTGTATTACACTCCCTTTAAACATTAATAAAATGCCAAACCATAAAGGGTGAAAGTCAGAAAAGTTGAAAAAACACTACCTAGGTCGGTTCCTTTACTATCATTTCCCACTAATAAACCAGTTTCATTAATTATCCATAATTAGGCAATAATTGAGACAGAGTGAGAGAGAGAGAGAGACATACGGATGGAGAAAGTGCTCAAAAAGCCAAGCCCTCAAGATGTTAACAGAACGTTCAGGGAGGCCTCTTTGGGGTCTCCAAGCTTCTTGTTCCATCAAACTCATTTGGTTGAAAGCCCTTTGTTGCCTTAAGCTTTGTTCAAGCAGCTTAAGCCTTGGGGTCTCTCCTTTCGTCACTCCGGAAGAGCCGGCGTCCTTCTCTCCCAATAGCTCACAGCTGTGCTTCAGTTGGGCGGCTATCGCATCCTTCAGGCACCGGAAATGTCGCGACATCGCCTTTTGGGCGAGGGCGGTGTAAGGGACGGCTGAGCCAAAACCCATCATTAAATCAAAAGAATTCACCACCATTTGCATTTGTTCGCAATAGTGATTGTATCTCCGTTCCACCTGAAAATCCGATAAATTATAAAAAAAATAAAAATCTACGAGGACCGAAATGTAACAATTTAAAAAACAAAATGTATTTATTTAAAGTTATAGGTCTAATGAATAAAATTTACGGGATTAAGGTTTACTTGAATATTAAAATATGTAATAGATAACGTAGTAAAACATGAAGAAAACATGTAGTTGAGAGGTTATGGAGTTGCTTTCCGAGGTAGAGTGTAACACTTGAAATAGTGACAGGTCCTATGACTAAATCAAACAATGCAAAATTAGGAAATTAATGTAGCATCATTATTAATGAACCAACGAACAAAATTAAATAGAAAAAAAAATCACAAAAATAAAAAATAAAAAAATTAAACGAAATCAATCTCTAAGTCAATAAGGGGAATTCGACTCCCTTGTGAGAAATGCTACAGGAATTAAATCTTTATTTAATTCTGAATACACCAGATTAATGTGGGAGAATGCGCACTTAAGATCTCTCGGAGAGATGATTAGTTAAGGTGTACATAAGTTAATCCTGTCAAACCTTACCGTATAATTAAAATATATATATATATATACACACACACTGACTACATTAGTGTATGTGTCATTGTGGCTTACTTTGAAATCAAAAGATCCTTAATTTTTAACCCTACACATATTCATCATCATAGTAATCTCTCTACTTCTTCACCAAACGAAGATATATATATATATATAGTCACCAATCAAATCATTCATATATAGAAATATATTTGTATTTATATATAAAATTAAAACAAAATTCAACCTATTGCACCATTCGGCCGGCTATTCTGAATATTGTATTGTATTCCACGAAACTTGCCGAAATTTTCTATTCTTTCTGGATGGGTTGTCAAATTTATGGACTAAATAAACCTCAATGATTAATCCTAATTGACTCTTAAGAGAGGGAGAGAGAGAGGGGAGAGAGAGAGAGAGTTACATGCCTCATCAAGCATTGGTAAAAGTTTGACCTTTCTCCTTTGATGCTCAATCCTATCAGCAGATGACAATGGAGGAGGGGGATCCTTTGAAGAAGATGAAGAAGCACCGCCGCTGCCGTCGCCATTACCGCCAATCGGATTCGCATTTAATTGCTTCCCGAGCTTGCTGTTCTTCTTGAACTGACCTCTACCGACACTGCAAAACTCTTCGAGCAATTCCTGTGCAGCCTTTGCATATTTCGAATTCCTCAAGACATTAACAACTCCCATGGATGAACTGTACGCAAGATTCGCCTGGTTGTTTTGATTCGCCCCGCCGAAATTCTTGTAGCCGTAATGATGAGTAGAACTGCTAGGCCCTCCCTCTCCTCCTCCTTGATTGAAGAACAGCATCCCGCTTTCTCCGATCCTCAATTCCTCAACTTTTGCGGCTTCCAGGTGTTGTAAAGTAGAGGACAGTGAGAGAGATAGGCCGCCGATTTCATTAGGGTTGTGGAGTTGGGCGGCGGTGGTTGGGCCTCCCTCGGGAATCCAATTGAATTGAGATGGGTTGTGAAACCCTTGGAGAGTGGAATTCGAAGTTGGGTTGGGAAGCAACATGTGGAGCGTAGAAGAAGGCTGAGGCGGCGGAGGCGGCGGTGGTGAAGGTGACCTTGGAGGCGGTTGTTGTTGTGGGTTCATTAAAAAAAGTTGCATGGCGGCTGCCGAGTCCCCATTAATGCCTGAAATCATCTGATTCTGATGTTGTTGTTGATGATGAGTTGCTATAGCTATACTGTCTCCATCATTCACTGCGCCTGTATTCTTCCCGTACCAATCGTAGCTAGCTCCGGCGACGGACCTCAAATTCCGGTAATTCCCTGCGGAAATCTGATTCTCCAGCAATTCCGTGGCCGTGGCAGGTCCCGGTGGGAAATTGAACATCTCCGATAGCATTCCGGCGGTCTCATACCCAGGCAGCACACCTGTTTCATCATCTTCTTCTTGTACGATTCCCACGATGTGGGCCGGAGGATCGAAGCCCCCTTGAGCTCTGAGCTTTTCCCTCCGGATCTGGTGGGCGATGTGATGATGCTGCTGTTCTTGTTGCGGTGGTCTCTCGAACCCATTCGAGAAGCCGAAGATACCTTGGTGATAGTCTTGGGACATAGAATTTAAGGAACTGGGTTTGTCTGAAAATTGAACTGGAATTTGTCCCTTCGGAAGAGATGGAAGTGGTAACGTTTCTAAACCCATATCAGTGTCCTCTTCATCATCATCATTTGCTCACAGTACCCACCTTCTCTTCTTCAAATCTGCTCAATTTACCCACAGATCGGTTACGGAGAAGACCCCGGAAAAGAAACCCACGAACTTATAGTAATTTTGAACCTAGAGAGAGAGAGAGAGAGAGAGATGGAATTGTGTTCAGCTTTAATCAAGTAAGCATATACCTCTTGGAGATGCAGGCTGTGAAAGCTTATGTCGGACATCGGACTGAAAGCTTCATGAATTCTTCTTTCTCTTTCGGAGTTCTGTAGTTTCTGAAGATGAACGTTTCCCTTTCTCACCTTTTCCTTCTCTTTCTCTCTCTATGCAGTCACTGCTCTCTGAAAATCACCTTCTTGTAGTTGTAAAAGAGAAGAACAAATTAACAACTATATATATATATATATATATATATATATATATATATATATATATATATATAATGAAATCCTAGAACAGAAACAGATACATATACACAGTGTATGCCTCTCTCTCTCTCTCCATATATATCTCTCTCTCCTGAAAGGAACACCGCAAAGAGAGGAGGAGAGAGAGGGTCGTTGGTGTTGTTCTTCTTCTACTCCCCCCTTTTCACTCAACAATTTTCTGTGTTTTTTTTAGTTTCTTCTTCATATTGACAAAGAAATTTAATACAAAGACCACAAGATAATTGACTTGAGAAGTTATCAATACGCCCCTTAAATGACCGAAATAACCTTTAATTGCACTAAATAAATAAATTTTGGGTGAACAAAAATTTATATAGTCTAGGGATGCTCCGTGTCTACAGGTTTTACATTGATTTTTAAATTTTTAAATATAAAAATTTAGTTAATAAAATACATATGTAAAATTTAAAGGGTACAAAATATAATTTAAATCAACCGTTTTGGAAATAGGTTGTGAAATTTTTAGGTCAGAATTATTACTTTTAAATATTTCATTAATTATCCAGAAGCTTGTAATCTAGTGGATATTTAGCTTTCTTCTTTTGTGAAAGATATAGAGTTCAACCCCTTCCCCAATATATGTAAAAAAAATAAAAAAATAAAAATTTATTGCATCAATTCATTCTGACCATCCATTCTCTTCAAATTAATGCAAACTGTTAATGAAATATTTTAAAAAATAATGTTGATTTATTAATAGATGTCCCTTATAAATTTGATTTGTTAAGTTTTTTTTAGGGTTTTATTAGAGAGTGATTGAATGATATTATGAGATTCAGTTCATTTGACTTATACAATTGATTAGTCACTTTTAAATGATTGATGTGGGATAAGAATTTAACTCCTTCCTCTAAGTGTAACTCCTGACTTGTCAAGATGATTTACCTATGAGAGAATAATGAGAAATGTGCAATCTCGACTTGCAAGTATGATTTGAGAAGAAAAGTGAATTCCAATAAAATTTACTGTGATACGATATTAGGAGGTTACAACTTAAAACTATTGACATACATAGTGATTTGGATATTCTTAAATTATCGATGTGAGACAGAAATCTAACAAATTTGTCATTTGTGATGCTTATTAGGGAAATGAAATGACAAATTTGCCATCTCAAAACGTCATTTTCCATGTTTTATTTAGAAACCAACGCTAAATGTGGAATATAAAATTGAGAATAAGTTTACCTCAAAGTCACCCTAAAGAATAACATATCCATGTCGTGTTCGTTTTTTTTCTATGCCCATAATGCCCATTTAAATTATAATTACTAACAAATCTAATTAGTTGTTGGGTAGGTCATTTTGGTCATTTCCACAATGAAAATTAAAAGGCAAAGCTTGTATTGCAAAATATACCAAAGATGGGGGTGGTAAGTGCATTTTTTCTTTTTCCCCTTTTTTTGGGGGAATCAGAGAAGTTAGGTCTGGGTAAGAGGTGGGAGATGTCTGAAAGCCACACCCAACTGATTTAGGTTAGGCAATATCAAGATAGCTATATATATGTACAGAATTACCATTTTCTCACGTCCCTCCAAAATTCTAAAATAAAAATAAAATAACAATTACTGAAAATATATAAACAACTAATTTTTTCTCATTATTTATTTTTTGTCCGGGTCAGTTTATGCGCATCTCAACTAATCACCTCCGCGGACGTTCTAAACAGAGCATTCTCTCACATCGATTACATATGCATTCAGAATTAAATTCAAGATTTATTTCCTATGGTGCTCTTTAAAAGAGTCAAACCGTAGTTTACTAGAAAATACAGCACCACCCCTAGTTAAAATTATTCATCTCCATGATGATCAAAATTATAACCACTAGGACGAAAAAATTAAATTAAAGATATTATTTATAATATTTCTTGTAGATAAAGAAAATTAAAAATTTAACCCAAAAATTGAAAAACCATTTGTCATAATTATTAATTTAAAAAAAAGTAATAATAATTGAGTATGGTTGAAAGCAAATTTCTAATAGGATAACTAAATTCAATCAAATACATCTAAGTGGGACCAATTGGATGTGAGATTGATGGTTGCTATTAAATACTTCTAATTCATTGAAAATTATGGCTTGTAAAAGAGTTTTTAAGGGTATATTTTTCTACACGAATTGTCTTTTGTTTTTTAAGCTTATTTCCTCAATAGACAATAATGTAGGACTAGGTCACGGTCAAGAAAATAAAAGTCTTTAGACTTTTAATTTTTTTTTTTTTTTTTTTTTTTACAAACAATATATTCATAAAAGAAAGCGAAGGGTCTACTTTTCTACATAGCGAAAATTCTACCATGTAATAGTAGAAATTTCTTTCCCTATAAGATCAAGTCCAAAAAACAAGTCAAAATCTCATTTTCTTGGAAAGACAAGTTCTCGCCTTGACTTCTTGTTGCCGTTCCTTTTCAGAATTCATAACCACTAGTTGTAGCGGAAGTAGCAATCCTTTCCCTACCATGAATTTCATTATAGGGTACAACAATTTCAACTGCGGTATATGTAGAAGAGGTTGGTACGAAAAAAATCTTTTGTTTACGCTCGAAATGATGAATTGTGTTAGAGTTGACCAATGCTCCTGTAGTCATTTGGCCGCTTTTACCTGCTCCGCTAAACTATCAAGTTAAGTTTAGAAGACCTTTTACAAAATGCTATCCTCCTTATAACACACTATTCTTATACCTTTAATCATAATATATGTTGAAAATAAAATAAAATAATTATTTTTTGAATTTTTTATTTTTATTTATATTTTGAGAACTAGAGGAAGATTAAAAAATAAATACTTAAGTTATAATCTTTGGTTGTCCCACGTGTCGGCCTTTTGGGTGAACTCACGTGAAACTTCTGATCACACGCTTGAAAGCCTTCATCATCATTGTATTTTATAATATCTCATCTGTCCCTCACGTGTCAAGTCGGCCAGCCACACGTGCGGTTCCACATACTGTACAAGTACAATGTAGGTGCAAAGACTTCTCTACCTGCCCCCTTTTGGTTTGGGCTTCACGTTATGTTTTTTGCACGAGAGGTTGAAGTAATTATAATTATTATATAAGTATTCAAATCAATATAGCCATCAGATTGAAAAAATGAGGTGTAATTTTTTTGTCAATTAAAATTCGACGATTTTCTTGCAAAGTATTTTAAATTAAATTTTAAATTTAATATTGAATGCATAGATTGATGTAGACATGCATCCTCAAAATCGTCCGAAAAAATTATTAGTCAAGACGCATATAAGCTGAGTAAAACATACCTTACCGTAAAATTGAAAGAAAAAAAATATTCAAAACAATATAATATTATCACTATAAAATACTAATAGACAGTATCATCGGAATTTTGATGAACTAATAATTTTAGATTTTATTGATCAATTTACTCTTCTATTGTTTATTTATTTATTTGGTAGAAAAGAAACAGCACAAAAACTAGCGACTAGAAAAAGAGCCTTTCGCGTCCATATCAGCTAACAGTAAACTCTCAATACCCTTCGGAGGTTCTTCAAGATAATGCATATCTGATTTTTAATTGGCCCCCATCTGAGCTAGAAAATCCGCACAATAATTGCTCTCTCTTCTGATTGCTCGTAGGTCAACATCATGGCTCTCGGCTATGGATTTGCATTCCATAATCCATCTTCTTAAGAGGTGTGTATCTGGACAGTCTCCTTTGATCAGGTCGATAGCTTCCTGGGAATCTGATTCGACAATCACTCTCGTGAATCCTCTAGAAATCACCAGGCAGAGCCCCGCATGTATTCATTTTATCTCCGCCTCCAAGCTCGTGCAAGAATTAAGATGTCCAAAGTAGCCTATCATCCACACCCCTTCCATGTTCCTAATCAGCCCTCTGAAGCCACCTCTCCCCGGGTTACCGTGCGCACTCCCATTTGAATTAAGTTTGAAATAACCTGCAATAGGAGGAATCCATTTAGTACTTGATAGAATGATATTGTCATTATGGGATTCAGGTGGATGGAACGCTTCCAACATTTCCCGCGCACTACGGTTAATTTTGGAGGTGACCACGAAGGATTCTAGATGAATCCCTTCGATGACCTCTTTGTTATGGTGTTTCCAAATTTCCCAAATGATGGCCACAAATAGATAAAACTTTGAGGGATTGATGGATCTTCCTTTAATATGTTTGGATATCCAGTTTGGATACTCATATCATGCTCACGCCATAGGATATTTCTATCGAGGAACATGGTCCATATAGACCATGCCTTAGGGCATTTTTTAAGGGCATTATCAATGGATTCTATAGCTCCGTTGCACCTCTTGCATATAGCCGACATATCCACTAACCATTTAGCTCTCATCTCATTAGTCAGTAACCGCTTATGAAAAATTTTCCACAAAAAGAATTTCATTGATTGTGGAATTTTTAGCTTCCAAATCCATTCCCAATTGAAAATGGAATTGGAAGCATTAAATTTCGGAATTAAAGAATAAGCAGATTTAATTGTGAATTTGCCCGAATTTTTCGGAAGCTAGATGGCAACATCTTCTTCCAGAAAATTTGGGGGCTCAGAATTTAGAATGTCGTTAGTTTGATCATCCAAGATAAGATGGATGATTGGCAGAAAAAACAAACTACCTGAATCATCTAGAATATCAGCGACTTTAAGATCAAACCTTTGTTGGAGTTCATCATTACCTAGGGGACCATTTCCGCACAACCAATCAGTCCAAAGGTTGACATTCATACCGTTTCCAATTTTTCATTTAATACCTTTGGCAATGATGGTGCGGGAATGGAATATGCCCCTCCAGATATGGGAGCCTCCACTCTGTTTCTTCCAATTTTTTGGATTTCTGTCAATGTTATACTTATTCATAAACACATCCACCCACAATAGATGTTTACTTTTTGAAGTAATTTTTCAAGCGAGTTTAGCCATGAAAGCAGCATTAATAACCCTGGCCTTTCTGATGTTTAGGCCTCCCATGCTAGTAGGAGCACATATAAAAAAATATTTGAACAATAACTATAAAATTCATTCAGCAATCTTATTCAACATATATTTTTTATAAGTCGATAATTAAATGTATATATATTACATTTAAATTCAAACACTTAAAGTTTGGCCAATAAATTCTTTGAAAGTGATATGAGAGATACGAAGAAAAGAAGCAAATAGTATTTCACAAACACTATTGACGGAATATTTTATCTACAATGAACATAAAGTTTAAAATTGAAAAATAAAAAAAAAATGACATGAAAAATGAAAGGAATTTTTATTTGAAAATATAATTTTTTTTTTTTCATACATAAAATTCTTGTGAAAACTTTTCAAATTGAGTCAAACAATTGTCAAAAAAAATAAAAAAATACAATGGAGGATTAAGGAATTCTAAGACTAGCTAACATGTAAGAACATGGATATAGATAATTGTAGATGAGTTTTTTTTTTTTTAATAATTCAATGACAAGGTTAAAATTGTAATCTTATTTTCAAAATTACCTAGAGAGGGTGTTAAAATATTAGTACACAGTTTAATTAGAATGCGACGATTACTGAGAACAATTTGATAATGCCACTGTAAAGTATTTATACACATTTTAATTAGACTGTGACGATATATCGGACTGATTGTAATATATAAAATATATTTGTGATTTCATATTGAAAGTATTATAAAAGATAGTATTTTAGGCGTGGAACCGAGTGGAGGGATATTCTACGTATTAGGACACCATTTGTGTAGTCTTATTAGACTCTACGAGTGTGTATTTTGTTGTACGTGGGGTCTCGCGTGTTACATTAAAGTTTTGACTAAGAGATATTTTTTCTCTTTTTGTTAGTATTTAGAATCTCGATTACCAAAATAAAAAAATAACATATTAAAAAAAGAAAAGTAAAAGGAAAGAGAGGGTGAGGGTGAGGGTGGAGAAGTCACAAGTGACACAAGTCACACTTCACTAGAAGTCCCACACACTAGATCGAGGAAACTGCATGATAGATAATATATGATGACAGTGGATTGAAATTGGACACTTCTTTTACTTTTCTTTTGTTCTTTTTTCAACATTTCTTTAGCTTTAGTTATTTAATTCTACTTTCCCCTTCTTTGCTCTTTGCTCTTTAAAGGATAATGCTATTTAATTAAGCAAGAAGTGTTACTTAGAGCTTGATAAATAATTTATTTCTTTTTTTTTTTTGTCAATATAGGAAAGTGTATCCTTAAGATTTTTCAGGAAAGTCAACCTGTCAAATTAGAGTTGACCAACTAATGTAGTCATTTAAATTCTATTTTTACCCTTACAATATAAATTTTATTTTTAAAATTACTAAATTGTCCTTTATTTTATGTGTAAAATGACAAAATTATCCTTTATTTTCTTTTTCTTGTTTTCTTTCTTTTTTTTTTTTTTTTCTTTTTTTCTATTCTCCCATCTCCAACTTCTCCAGCGATTTCCACCTGTGGCTTCCGTTGGCCAGCCGGCGACATCTCTCTCTTAGCCCGTTTAATTTCTCCCCTTCCCTAACCCCCCTTCTCCTCTCCTCCTCCTTCCCCAACCCCATGCTCCCTGATCTCCAGATTTGCATGTTTCAAAGGTGATCCCTGGATCTACGTTGCGCAGATCCAGCGATGACCACCGGATCTGTGCAAATTCGAATCTTTGTTGAGGCTTAGGAAAGAGATAGGGTCAAAGGAGAATAAGAAGAAGAAGATGAAGAAAGGGGGGGGGGGGGGGGTAGGTGATAGATGAAGGAAGAGAAAAAAAATAAAGATAAAAAATAAAGTATTAAAACACACACATATATATTTGATTTCCATGAGGAATATATAAATATTTCTAAAGAAAATTCCTTAATTTTTTAATTTTTACTTTTTTTTTTTACAAATTCCTCTCTAAAATCAAATTTCTTCATTATATGCTTCTTTTTTTTTTACCTAAACACAAATTAAAGTAAATTAAAAATTAGGGGCTTATTAAAATATATAAGTCACTATAGTCCAAATCCTAGGTACACAATCCAATGACATGAAATTAAGTAGAACATAATTTAAAATGGTGCACCTTTCACCTAATGATGTGAACCACTAACCAACCAATTTTAAAACAATACAAGTGGGATCCCTAGATACTGCGTATATATATATGATCCCTAATTAATCAACCAGAGAGAGCCTGCTATTTTACTTAATATCTAAGCCTTGTGATTTTATTACCATATATTATCTATATTTGTTAATATCAACCATCGGAGGCTATTTAGATAGCCCACAAATGACATTTTTTACGAGTGCACGAGACGCATCGAGATTGATTGTACACTTTTACCCAGAGCAACTCCAACCCGATTGTCTAAAGGCTAACCAAATAGATTAACTATCATTTTGGCTCATGAAGAATAAAAATAACAACTTTAACCCACTGGCCATCATGGTAGGCAATTCTTCCCTTATTTAATTATTTATTACTCAATTTTTTTTATATTATTTCATTTAATTATATCTCATTGTGTTTTGATTGTTCAAATTTTAATAATTTAAAAATTAGTTAATGTTATGCTTTTTTATATATTCAATTTATGTATCGCGTTATTTGGTTTGGACAAGTGTTTAAGTGAGTTTATGTGTATTAGGTTATTTAATTAAAGGGGTATTTGGTTGAAAATTTTAAATAAAAATTAATAAATAAAAATTGCTAACATAAATGGCTATGTGGGTTGGAGTGACTTCTTAATTTTGGGTAGGCAAATTACTATTCAAATAGGCATTTATTGATTTACCTATTCTAAATGGCTCCCATGCATTGTAGTTGCTCTTAGTAGCTATTCGATCAGAGAGCGTAAATTTTTTCACCAAAACCCATTCATATAGACGCCTTCACACTTCGTTTTGCAAACTCAAGTTCACATCTGTTTTACCATCTTTAGTTTGAGGTCGATGTTGATATATGTATATATGGGTCTGTTGAAACAAATGAATTTTAATTAATTTGTTTTTTAATAGAAAGTGCCAATTGTGAAATTTCCTCTAGCCCTTTTATCCCACATTAGTTGGGAGATGTGAAATTAATGTGGATATCTAGGGGTATGTGAGACTCTTGGGGTGTGCCCCAAGGGGTACCCACATTTTGTGGAGGAGAGAGGAGTTACATCCCTACCGGTTTACCACACGCGCCGCCGCCGGCCGGTCGTGCCGAGTCGAGTCGCGCGTGTGATGAAGTGCCACTTATTTATTTTTTAGAAAATAGTTTATTTAAAAAAAAAAAATTTACCGTTTGAATAAATAAATAAAAAAAAAAAACCGTTTTGATTTTAAAAAAATTAAAAAACGTTTGAACGTTAAATAAAAAAAAAAAAAAACGTTTCATTTGTTAAAAAAACGTTTTGATTAATAAACGTTTTAATAAATTAAACGTTTTATTAATTTCGGTTTTTAATTTTTTTTAACGGCTTATTTTTTTTTCCCCTATAAATACAAGTTTTTTCCCCTCATTTTTAAGAACGAAAACAGTGTTTCTGTTTCGGCACTGTTTCTGTTTCTGCTTCTGATCTGTTTCTGTTTCTGTTCCGAACTGTTCTGAAACAGTTTCGGTTTACACTGTTTTGTTCTTTCGGAATTGTTCCGATCTGTTCCGTTACTGTTTCTTTAGTTCGATTTTGGTTTCCGAGTAGTTTGTTCGTTTTGCGAACAATGTGTGGGGGTATTTGGTTTTCGGGACTTCTACAGTGCAAAGAACGTCTTAGACATAGAAGAATTCTGGGCTGTTTTATCCTGGGGACGACAGGGCTGATACACTGCTTGCACGTTCTTGGGCAGAGCCGCGAAACGTCTTAAAGAGAGCGACCTAGTCCGCGACTCATCCCAAGAAATTTTGGTAAACTCGTACTTTATTTATTTTCTGCAACAACAATTTTAAGACGTTCAATATCTGCTAAGATGTCTGCTGATCACGATTTTAAACAAGTAACTGTTGATCTCAACAAACCCTTTCGTTTCGAAGGGATTCATTTTAAAAGATGGAGACAGAAAATGTTATTTTTTCTTACTATCGAAAAAGTAGCATATGTCTGTACAACCGAAAAACCTCAATTACCTCAAGTTCTTACAGACGCTCAGATTCAAGAAGTTAAGTTTTGGGAGGAAAATGATTTCCGTTGTAAGAATTTTATTCTTAATGGTATGTCTGATGATCTGTATGATTATTACTGCTCTAACAAAACTGCAAAGAAAGTTTGGAATGCTCTTTCGAAGAAATACGACACTGAGGAGGCTGGAAGTAAAAAATATGCTGTTAGTCGGTATCTGAAATACCAAATGACTGACGACAAATCAGTGGAGGTTCAGTCTCATGAACTTTAGAAAATCGCTCACGAAATAATTGCTGAAGGTATGTCCCTTGATGAACAATTTCAAGTTGCTGTTTTAATTGACAAATTACCCCCCTCTTGGAAAGATTTTAAGAATACTCTAAGGCATAAAACTAAAGAGTTTTCCTTAGAAAGTTTGATCACTCATCTTCGGATTGAGGAGGAGGCCCGAAAACAAGATCAGAAAGATGAAGTGCTTGTTGTTTCTAACAACGCTCACAAAAAATCATCTTACGCTATTCTGAAACCTAAAGGGAAAAATATGAAAAATAATCAAAATCAGAATCGCAACCACAATAACCAGAACATAAATGTGCATCAAAATCGGAATAGAAACAAACTCCCTTCAAGAAATAATTCTGAACAGTTTACTTGTTATAACTGTGGGAAGGCGGGTCATTTGGCTCGGAACTGCCGGCAAAGACGTTGTTCTGTTCCACAGGCGAATCTTACCGAGGACCAATTTATAGCTATGATTTCTGAAATCAATATAGTTGGTGGATCCGAAGGGTGGGGGGTAGACACTGGTGCTTCACGCCATGTCTGCTATGATCGTTTCATGTTCAAGTCTTATTCTGAAAGTGAAGACAAGAAAGTGTTGCTGGGTGATTCCCACTCCACTATTGTTGCCGGTTCTGGTGAAGTGAAATTAAAGTTTACCTCTGGAAAGACAGTCATCCTTAAAGATGTTCTGCATACTCCAGAGATGAGAAAGAATTTGGTTTCGGGCTATCTTCTAAATAAGGCGGGGTTCACTCAAACTATTGGGGCTGATTTGTACACCTTAACCAAAAATAATATTTTTGTTGGGAAAGGATATGCAACTGATGGAATGTTCAAACTGAATGTTGAAATTAATAAAATTTCTTCTTCTGCTTACATGTTGTATTCTTTTAATATTTGGCATGCTAGACTTTGTCATGTTAACAAACGCATTATTAAAAACTTAAGCAACTTAGAACTAATTTCTATATTGTCTTTGAATGATTTTGAAAAATATGAATTTTGTAGTCAAGTTAAAATTACTTAAACCCCTCATAAATCAGTAATTAGAGAATCTGAATCTCTTAACTTAATACATTCTGATATTTGTGAATTTAATGGAGTCTTGACTAGGAATGGTAAACGCTATTTTATTACATTCATAGATGATTGTTCTGATTTTACTTATATTTATCTCATGAAAAATAAAAGTGAAGCTTTTGATATGTTTAAGAATTTTGAAACTGAGATTGAAAATCAATACAATAAGAAAATTAAGAGATTACGTAGTGATAGAGGAACAGAATATGATTCTGATATCTTTATTGATTTTTATAATTCTCATGGGATTATTCATGAAAAAACTGCACCGTATTCTCCTGAAATGAATGGTAAGGCTGAAAGGAAAAATAGAACTTTTGCTTAATCAGTAGTTGCTATTTTACTTAACTTCGGTGCAGTTTCTCACTGGTGGGGTGAAATTTTATTAACGGTTTGCTATGTACTTAATAGAGTTCCCAAAATCGAAAAGTAAAATTTCACCTTATGAAGTTTTCAAAAATAAGAAACCAAATTTGTCTTATTTTAAAATTTGGGGTTGTTTGGCATATGTTCGAATTCCTGACCCCAAAAGAAAAAAAACTTGCCAATAGAGTTTATGAATGTGTTTTTATTGGTTATGCGGTAAATAGTAAAGCTTATAGATTTTATGATTTGAAAGATAGAGTTATCATTGAATCAAATGATGCTGATTTTTATGAATATAAATTTCCTTTCAAATTGAAGAATAGTGGGGGCTCGACTTCTAGTAACGAACTTATCATTATGATTAATGAATCTAATAAGGAATTAGATATTGAACCTAGAAGGAGTAAACGACCTCGTATAGCTAAAGACTTTGGTTCGGATTTCGATGCATATACTTTAGAGAAGGATCCACTTACCCTCCAAGAGGCATTATCCTCTATAGATGTCAATTTATGGCAAGAGGCTATAGATGACGAGTTAGACTCTCTCGAGTCAAATAGAACTTGGCATTTGGTAGATTTACCTCCTGGTTGTAAAACAATAGGATGTAAATGGATTCTTAAGAAGAAATTGAATCCCGATAGAACCATTGATAAATATAAGGCTCGTCTTGTAGCCAAAGGGTTTAGACAAAGAGAGAATGTAGATTTCTTTGATACTTTCTCACCTGTCTCTAGAATTACATCTATTCGTGTACTTTTATCTCTTGCTGTAATTCATGATCTTATTATACACCAAATGGATGTTAAAATTGCTTTTTTAAATGGTGAATTAGAAGAAGAGATTTATATGGACCAACCTGAAGGATTTGTTATTCCTGGTCAAGAAAACAAAATATGCAAATTAGATAAATCTCTTTATGGTTTGAAACAAGCACCTAAGTAATGGCATGAGAAATTTGATAATTTAGTCATTTCACATGATTTTAAAGTAAATGAAAATGACAAATGCATTTACTATAAATCTGAAAATGATGTTTGCACTATTATATGTATTTATGTGGATGACTTGCTAATTTTTTGTTCCAATATTCATGTTGTGAATAATATAAAATCCATGTTATGTGTTAATTTTGATATGAAAGATCTTGGTGAAGCAAGTGTAATCCTTGGTATTAAAATAACTAGGTCTAAACATGGAATTTCTTTGGATCAATCTCATTATATAGAGAAGATTCTAAAGAAATACAATTATTTTGATTGTAAACCAGCATATACTCCTTATGACCCTAGTGTGAAGTTGTTCAAGAACACCGGTGACGGTGTTAGACAAACTGAGTATGCAAGCATCATAGGCAGTCTCCGATATGCCACTGACTGCACTAGGCTCGACATAGCGTATGCTGTGGGATTACTATGCAGGTTTACAAGTAGACCTAGTATTGAGCATTGGCATGCTATTGATAGGATTATGAGATATCTAAAGAGAACTATGAACCTTGGATTACATTATCAGAAGTTTCCCGCTGTTCTGGAAGGATATAGCGATGCTGATTGGAACACCCTTTCAGATGACTCTAAGGCAACTAGCGGTTATATATTTAGTATAGCTGGTGGAGCTGTTTCTTGGAAATCTAAGAAACAGACTATTTTGGCTCAATCTACTATGGAGTCTGAGATGATTGCACTAGCTTCGGCTAGCGAGGAAGCAGGGTGGTTAAGGAGTTTGCTTTCTGATACCCCTTTATGGGAGAGACCGATTCCAGCTGTCTTGATCCATTGTGATAGTACCGCGGCTATTGCAAAGATTCAGAACCGTTATTATAACGGAAAAAAGCGACAAATACGTCGCAAACACAGCACTATTAGGGAGTATATCTCTATAAAGGCTGTGAGAGTGGATCATGTACGGTCTAATGATAACTTAGCCGATCCTTTGACGAAAGGATTAGCTGGAGAAAAGGTTTATAAAACCTCGAAAAGAATGGGACTCAAGCCCATAGATTGACAAGTCACTTGTGAGAGAAACCCAACCTATAGACTGGAGATCCCAAGAAATAGGTTCAAAGGGTAATAACAACTCATGAAGTGATATGAGAAAAATCATGCTATAAATTTGAGTTCTAATTCATAAATGTGCTGTTTGAAGTATGATATCTTGAAGCGATAGAAGGTTGAGTTTTTATTAACTCTTAATGAGATCTATACTCTATTTTGGAGTAGAGTACCTAGCTACAAGAGTACTCTTGATAGATTCACCTATGTGAATGTGGAAGTGTGGCCGCTTCCTATGGAATTTTGGACAAAATTCTTTAGAGCATTCACTATACTGGGATACACGTGCATGACCGTAAAGCACGGGCTTTTGGACTACACCTTGATAGGGTTGTGTGTGTGATGTTGTTAGAGATAGAGTTCAAAACTACGAGTTACTCTAGTATAATTTAAAGCATCTTCACTATGTAAAGATTCAAGTCGATAGACACCTTTTCTTATGCACAATCTTATATTGAATTATACTGCTCGATGAAAAAAATTGTTTTTAAAAATTCAAGTGGGGGATTGTTGAAACAAATGAATTTTAATTAAATTTTTTTTAATAGAAAGTGCCAATTGTGAAATTTCCTCTAGCCCTTTTATCCCACATTGGTTGGGAGAGGTGAAATTAATGTGGATATCTAGGGGTATGTGAGACTCTTGGGGTGTGCCCCAAGGGGTACCCACATTTTGTGGAGGGGAGAGGAGTTACATCCCTACCGGTTTACCACACACGCACGCGCGCTGCCGCCGTCGGTCGGCCCGAGTCGAGTCGAGTTGCGCGTGTGATGAAGTGCCACTTATTTATTTTTTAGAAAATAGTTTATTTAAAAAAAAAATTTACCGTTTGAATAAATAAATAAAAAAAAAAACCGTTTTGATTTTAAAAAAAATTAAAAAAACGTTAAACGTTTGAACGTTAAATAAAAAAAAGACGTTTCATTTGTTAAAAAACGTTTTGATTAATAAATGTTTTAATAAATTAAACGTTTTATTAATTTCGGTTTTTAATTTTTTTTAACAGCTTTTTTTTTTTTCCCTATAAATACAAGTTTTTTCCCCTCATTTTTAAGAACGAAAACAGTGTTTCTGCTTCTGATCTGTTTCTGTTTCTGCACTGTTTCTGTTTCTGCTTTTGATCTGTTTCTGTTTCTGTTCCGAACTGTTCTAAAATAGTTTCAGTTTACACTGTTTTGTTCTTCCGGAATTGTTCCGATCTGTTCCGGTACTGTTTCTTCAGTTCGATTTTGGTTTCCGAGCAGTTTGTTCGTTTTGCGAACAATGTGTGGAGGTGTTTGGTTTTCGGGACTTCTACAGTGCAAAGAACGTCTTAGACAGAGAAGAATTCTGGGCTGTTTTATCCTGGGGACGACGGGCTGATACACTGCTTGTACGTTCTTGGGCAGAGCCGCGAAACGTCTTAAAGAGAACGACTTAGTCCGCGACTCATCTCAAGAAATTTTTGTAAATTCGTACTTTATTTATTTTCTGCAACAACAGGGTCTTGATCCGCTAGACTATCTAGAACTAAATATTCCCACTCTCAATCCTTGCACATATATATATAAACACATTTGTACGTTTATATATGTAAATTTCTCACATATCAATATATCATTTTATATTCTTTTCCATTGTCTTGTCCGTTAAATATTATATTTTTTTAGTTATAAAATCAGAAAAAAAAAAAAAAAAAATCCTCATTCATTGGTCCAAAAAAGTTGAAACACATCCAATTTTGAGAAGTAAATAATTAGGAAATGTTTAGAATAATATCAAATGTTTGTCTATGTCAAAGATGCCGTTCATGTCTCACCACTCGTGACTTGGAAGATTAATGATATTATAAACAAAGGTTAGCACCTAATGCAAGTATTTAATAAGAGGGATTTAGTAATTAATAACGTATACAATCAAATACTAATCTAATTACCTACCTATATATTGCCCAATCAATCACCTCCAGCCTTTGGTAACCCAATACGTTTTTCTTATAATAGACTATGTGTGTTGGACTGGGTAAAAATAAAACATGTTTTAAATATTACAATTATTTTTTTCTCAATAAAAAATTAAAATTATTCACGCACTATAATAATTTTTTTAAAAATTTAAAATTACTGTACTTTTTTTATATAAAAAATTATAATAATTTTATAATGTATAGTATTTTTTTAAAAAAAATTATTATAACGCGTAAGTTGTAGTACTGTTAAAAAGTGAGAGAACAATGGGTTAGGCTATTTGTGGGCCCCACTTCTATGCTACTCTCTTTAGTCGCCAGGTAAAAAGCAACTTTTGGTATTTATTTGCTTTGTTTTTGTGTGGTGTAAAAATAAAAAAGAAAAAAAAAAAAAATGAAGAAAAGGAAGGTGCTATGGAACATGAGAATCACTAGGGTATTGCTTTATTGCTCCTACTTGATTTCAACTTCATTATTGATTTGTGTTATTATATAGATTAATATAATTATAAATTAAGATAATATTTAAAAATAACTAAGATCGATTTTGATAAAAATAAATCAATAAGATTGTTTTACAAATTATTTAGATGAAAAATTATTGCTCAAATATTTTACATCCCATTTCTCATACGTTTGAGTTAAATTATATCCTTTAAATTTAATTTGTATTTTTTTTTTTTAATTTATTATTTTTTACACTTGTTAATTATAAAATCAATGCAGTGCTTTCACCACGGAGAATTCAAATCAATTATAAACGAAAAAAACTATTAACAAAAATGTATAATATTATTTTTTCTTTACACATATGATTCCATCACTAGGCTCAAATTCATCATTACAAATTGATATTGAAACTTTATTAATTGTGTCTATTTTTTTGGTACAAATCTTGAGGAGGAAATTTTTGAACGTTAAACCTCCCACACGGGAGGTAAACTATACAACCACTATGTTACAACCCAATAATATTTGAGGGTTGGTTTTCTTTGTGGAACCAAACTACGTACCATCTCTCTCTATATATAATGTCCTTCTCATTTGCGTCATTTTCTTCTCTGATGATTACATTAAGTGAAAAACAAACATTCCCATGGTATGGCTCCACGCCCTTTAAAGATCAGATATAGATATATATTCCAAAAAAATTAAAAACATAAAGTAAAAGAAGGGAAGGAGAAGGAGAAGGAGAAGAAGAAATTATTTGGTAGTGGCAACTTTTCTTTAATAATGACCTTTTACTTTTGAGGTAATAGTTGATTTTATAAATAAAGTTGTAAAGAGAAAAAACAAAGTGAAAGAAAACAAAGAAGCAGAAGGGAGAGAGAGAGAGCATTAAAAGAAAAAAATATGGGTGGCGAGTCCGGATTTTGGACAACTTTAGGGGGTGGTCCCCGTAAATGATATCAACTTTAAATAATTGAAAGCCGAAGCACTTGTGAAAACGAAGAGTGCCACTTGTAACTCAATTGGTAAAACCCGTTTGAGTTAAAACAGTTGAACGATCTTTGTAAGGTCAGGGAGTTTAAGCTTACGGAAAAACACTTGTTGGGAGGGACAATCATGCACCCCAAACGAGATTAGTCTCACACTTTATGTGGGTATGGGCACACTGCCAAAAAAAAAAAGAAAAGAAAAGAAAGAGTGGGAGTTGCTTTGATATTTATTGCTGGGTGTGGGAGGGGGTATTTACTGTAACTTTCCCCCTCTCCAGTGTGTTCTTGACTTCACTTATTGGCAGCTTTAAACCTTTCATGAATTTTTGAAGCTCTTAAATGCAATTTTTATGAATTTAATAGCAGAAAACATGCAGTTTAAACTAACTCCGGCGAACACCGAGGTGGTCCAGTGGCACGGCCGGCAAGGGATGGCCCTATCCACGTGGGAATTGTGGTCCAGGTGGACCTGTATGTGATAAAAAAGTGACACGAGTCCTGTAGAAAAGGCAAAGGTGACAGGCTGTTAGCTAGAGTTAATCAGCCAGGAGACGATGCGTTTGCAGTAAAGGTTAATACAGTACATCTCTCTCCAGCCTTTGAGATCTATGGAGTCAAACACTAAACCTTTGTTTCTCTCTCCTCTTTCTCTCTCTTCTTTCTTCTTTTTCTTTTCAGAATTAGGGTTTGCTTGGTTGGACAAACTGGCATTGCATGGCGTCTCTAACGGTCCGCTTTAATTCACTGTGTTTAATGCTTCAACTTTTTTCCTCGGTCTTTACCACATTGTCTGTGTCTGTGTGTGTGGGACTAAATTTTTCAGTTTCTTATTCTCCAAATTGTCCAAAAGAAAAGGGCAAGCGCATGATTCTTTGCTACAATCATTTTACATTAATTAATTATGTTTAAAAACACATCCTAGAGGTTGACAGGTGAAGGTATCTCATTTTCTTGTCAACCAGAGTTCGATTTTCCTAACGTTATAAAAGTGAAAAATAACTTTTTAATTTTTTTCCGCTAAATTGAAATTTATCGTGATAAAAACTAAGTGCTCAATACAACAAAATTCATTTTTAACGACAATAAGCTTGTCCTAACATAGTATGGTAGGACAGACTTATTGTCATTAAAAGTGAATTTTGTTAATATCAATGTTTGTAATCTAGTGGATATATAGTTACCATCCATGTAGAAGGTCTAGAGTTCAACCTTCTCCCCTAACATATGTACCAAAAAAAATACGAAATAATTGAAATTGTCTCATAAAAGTCTGTCTCAATAGCTTATAAGAATAATTATTTTGTCGCATTACCTTATATTTGGTAGAATAATTTTTTATTATATATTTTTTAAAATACGTTTTATTAAATAAATATTATAAGCATGTTTTGATTGAATATCTCAATCTGAATTTAAAAGAACACTATCTAAAAATTATTTCTATTTTAATATGTAGTTTTTGTTATAGTGACTAAACTGTATTTAGGGTTTGGATTCGACCTAGTATTTAAATTGATGATTAAGCGTGTTGATTTAATTATTTTTTATATATATTTTGTATAATTCAAAGTAAAACTAAAATTAAAATTGGGAACCTTAATGTTCCCATAATTATTGAAAAATATTCGGGTACTAGATACTATCAAGTGTCCTATTAGATGCCCCTTATTGTCTATAGATTATTATACTAATGGTCCCCCTTATATTCTCCAATAAATATTTGAGTCTTTTTTAGTCAACACCCTGCGAAATTAAAATATTACTTCATGTAATCTACATGCTTACTATAGTAATTTTTTTTATCCAAAATTATTGTAATTTTTATGTAAAAAATTGCATTAATTTTGTTTTGTGTACGATAACTTTAGGATTTTTAAAAATAATTTTAAATTTCTGAATAAATTACTATAGCATATGAATATGTGCTAAAATTTTAATTTCGTGATTTTATCCTTTATTTTTAGTATGAATCGTTTTTTATCTTTGGTAATTTGATCTTGTTTTATTTTGTCTTTATTTATTGAAGCACTTTTTTTTTTTTTTTTTTTTTTTTTTTCAGTTTAATGAAATATATTAACAATTGATAAAATTAAATTTTTCATCAAAATTTTAAACCTAACTACTTTTTATTTTAATTTTATTTTGTTTTTATAAATAAATAAATAAAATAAAATAAGGAAGTAGAGCTAAGGTGGGGAAATGTTCTTTTTTCTTATATTACATTTAAATATTGAATTTAAATTCAAAATGTAATGGATAATTAAGTTATTCTATATATTTTTTTAAAATAAAATGTGTGCTTTTTTATTTAGTCAAGAGTAAAAAGGGTATTATGTAAGTTTTAAAGTCCACAAGTTAAAATAAATCAAAGTATTTGGGTTGGGTGGGGTTACAAAGGTTTTTTTTGGGGGGGTCCGGTTTTTTTTTTTAACGGTTACAATGCCTTTTTGACACGCACCCGACTCGCACACACCTCTGACTCACGCACCTTTCGAACAGATGAAATTAGAATCTCACACCCAAATACGTGTGAAAGGGAATTCGATCTTCAGCCATGAGTGTGGTAGGTTGTTGGCTTTTCCACTAGGGCCAACAATGAATCCAGGGGGGGTTGGGTTGGTCTAAAAGGCGACTAAACCTTTATTTATTCAATCTTGGGCTTCATAACGTGGATATTGGGCCTAAAAAATTGCCCAACCAAATATTCAATCTTGGGCCCTTCTTTCTTAGTTGCTATGTTATTGCTGAGGGCCCGTTTGGTTTGAAAATGTCTTTTTCATTTTTTTATTTTTTTTAAATTCGCATTTCTCGTGATTTTTTTTTTTTTTTCTTTACTTTAAGATTAGTTTTTCTTTTCTTTTTCTTTGTGGGGGAGAAAATTATATTTTTGGTCCCTAAAGTATGAGGTGAGTGCGCATGTAGACTGTGAAAGTTTCATGTTTTATATTTGTTTTAATGCCACAAAATTAAAAGTATTGTTAATACTTTTGGATGAAAAATGAGTTTTCCTTAATACGTGGTCTTTTAATAGGAATATTTTTCTCATTTCATCACTTATTAAAATTAAAACGTTTTTCTCCAATATTTTTTTAGTAACGATTCATCTAAAAGAACAATAAAGAAGGCTGAATCGATATTAAAAGAAAATATCTTAGATTTAATTTAGTGAGAAAATAAATAAATTCCCACTAGAAAGTCATGAGCTGAGCATGATCCATTTTTCGCCTAAAGTAATTAACAACGTTTTCAATTGTGCGTGAGTGAAACAAATGTGAAGTTTAAATGATCAAATGTGCAATTTAGTAAATCACAAGGTCTACACAGATGCTTACCCCATATTTTAAGAACCAAGAACCTAATTTTTTTTTTTAGACTTTAAAAGTTATATCTAAAAAAAATTTGTTCTAGATTTTTTTTGGACCAAACACATTTTAAATGTCATGGGAAGGATTATGAATTTTGCAAATTTAAATACTTGTGGGATTAAGACACAAAAGTTGACCTAGCCAACCACATATATAATTTTTGTTGAGCAAACAATGTAGGCATTATTTGACTTTATATGGAATCTTTTCACAATTTTCTATTTGCAAATTCCTTTTGTCTACTTTCATCAAATATTTATGTAAAAACTTTCTAAGCGATCCGATATTATTCCACATCTGTCTAGTGCGTTTAAGATTTAATTCTTGAAGTGTTTACAAAACGAGTCGAATCCTGATTGACAAAGAAAAAGACAACGCCATTTACCAACTAGATTAACACCTTTTGAGTACTAACAATTGGACTCATCAATATCAACATGAAAGAGATTTTGTAAATATTAAATATCAAAACAGCGTGCCATTAAATAATTCAAACAAACAAATTTGTGATTTCGACATATAGTTTACATTTTCAAAATGGTATAACATTGACACTAATTATTTATTCACTTTTGGTATAAAATTTCAAAGAAAGAAGAGATTTTTGTAGTAAATTTAGATGTCATTGTACAAAATATCATAAATTGCCAACCAATTAACACACCTTGATCACTAAGAATTTGACTCATCAATACCAAGATGAAAGAGATTTTGCAAATATTTAATACCAAAACAATGTTGGATTGAATTATTTAAACAAATAAATTTGTTATTCAGACATATAGTTTACATTTTCAAAACGGTGCAACACCGGACATTGACCGATTATTTGTTCACTTTTGGTATAAAATTTCAAAGAAATAAGATTTTTTTAAAATAAATTTAGATGTCATTGTTCAAAATATCATAAACAAATGTACCAAAGAGGAAAAAACAAAGAGAACCATTCAAAAAATTAAAGCCAAAGACAAGGCCTACCCTAGAATCATTTTCAAAACCCAAATTTTATTTTCACAAGTTCAAATTATATTTTTAGCATTCCTACTTCTAGTTAGTGTTCAATTTAGTCCTCCAATTTTAAAACAAAACAATATTATTATTACTTTACAAATATCATCTAATCGGTCAATCTATTGAAAAAACTACTAGAATTAGTGAAAAAGCTGTCACGTGATTTGTACATTACACGCTACAATATTTGTGGTTATTTCAACCGCTGAACATTCTACCATTTTTTTAAGGAAGAACTGAAAAGAACAAATTTTAAGCATTGTTAGGGTAATTAGAACTGGTTATGAAGATAAGAGTCAACCTCAGTTTGTGAGGATGAAATGTCCAATTTGGCGAACTAACCAAATTGCATGGGGGTGTCGCGTAGAAATTATAATTTATTTTGCATCTATTTTGATTTTTTTGGGAGATGAACTAAATAGACTCTATTTTGTAAATTTAAAATGTAAAATTATTATGTTTTAAAGGTAGAAGACTGAATAGAACATTTTTATAAAACTACGGGGAAGAAAATGTAATTTCCACTGTTTCATAATACAAGCATCAAACTACAATAATCTTCATATTTCTTAATCAAACTGACTCTAAACTCAGATTTCACTTCATCTCTCTGCTCCAATCAATGGCAGTACTCTCTGTTCTGTTCTTCTTCTTCCTCTGTTCTTCATCCTCCATAGCTGCTCAATCATTCATTAATTCTTCTGCAGACACAGATTTCTCTTGCTCCTCGGACTCCCCTGTTTCATGTCAAACCTACGTCGCTTACCGTGTCCGGCCACCTCAATACGCAAGCCTGAAAAACATATCGGAGTTGTTCAAAATCAGCCCAGCCGAGATCGCAAATGCCAGCAACTTAGTCTCCGGCGAAGCAACTCTGTTTCCGAACCAGCTTTTACTCATACCCATCACCTGTTCTTGCAACGGCTCACTCTATTTCTCCAAAATGACCTATCGAATCAAGAAGGGTGACAGTTTTTACCTCGTTTCGATCAATCCTTTTCAAAATTTGACTAATTATCATCTTGTTCAGGATTTGAACCCTAGTCTCCAGCCGTCGAATTTGACGATCGGCGCTGAGGTTGTGTTTCCGGTGCTCTGTAAGTGCCCAAAATTAAATCACTCCGACAGGGGCTCCGGCGAGGAGACTAGGTATCTTATTACCTATGTTTGGCAGCCGGAGGATGCCGTCTTGCCGGTGAGTAATTTGTTTGGGGCATCGTCAGACGATGTTGTTTCCGAGAACAATAACCGAAATTTCAGCGCCGCGATTTGTCTTCCGGTGCTGATTCCGGCGATCCATTCGCCGATTCTCAACCAATCTCGCCCTTCCCTCTCTCTTTCCAAAAAACAGAATCCGAAAACCCGGTGGATCCTTATAGTCGCGCTTGGCATACCCATTTTCGTTGCGAGTTTGGCTGGTTTTTCGATCTATACCCATTTTTCAGACAAGAAAAACAGAACCCTTTTGCGAAATGGGTCTTGTCTGGACAAATCGGATCTTAATCAGATCAAAAAATCATCGGAAAACCAGATTTTACAGGTTAAGACAACGTCGGTTCAGTACAAGCTTCTTCCCGGAGTTTCAGGCTATTTAGGAAAACCAGTTACGTACGACGCAAAAGTGATCATGGAAGCAACCATGAATCTGAACGAGCGCTACAGGATTGGTGGATCAACGTATAAGGCCATGATCGACGGTCAAATCTTCGCCGTCAAGAAATCAACCACCGCCGCCGCCGCCGACGACGACGAACTGAGGATTCTACAGAAGGTAAACCACTCGAATCTAGTGAAATTATTGGGGATTTCGTTTGATCATAACGGAAACTTCTTCTTGGTTTACGAATACGTCGAAAACGGGTCGTTGGGCAAATGGGTAAGACCCGATTCATCGTCTTCTTCCATCCTCCTCACATGGAGCCAGAGGCTGAATATAGCCGTTGATATCGCCAGTGGACTGCAATACATGCATGAACACACCCAACCCAGCATCGCTCATATGAATCTCACCATGGAAAACATCCTCCTCACCTCAAATTTCAAGGCCAAACTCTCAAATTTCTCCAAATCAAGGCCTATATCGAGCGCTTCGATGCTGAAAATCGATGTTTTAGCATTCGGATTTGTTCTTTTAGATCTCCTTTCGGGGAAAAAAGTAAAAGAAAACATTGAAATCGAAGAAATAAGCTCGATTTTGGATTGCCAAGAGAAGAAAAAAGAGAAGGTAATGAAATGGATGGACTCAAAGTTGGAAGGTTTTTTCCCCATTGATGGAGCTTTAAGCTTGTTAACCCTAGCAAAAGCCTGCATATCAGAGAAGCCCAGTTCGAGGCCATCAATGGGGGAGGTCGTCTTCCACCTCTCTGTTCTAACTCATCCTTATTCTCCTTCCGACATAATATCTGATGAATCTATACAGGCTATTAGCCCAATCGTAGCTCGATAATGAATTCATCATTTATGTTTTTTTCGAAATATTGTACAGTAGTTTGAGCATTCTAAGTCATCGATGAGGAACAGAAATTTAACAGTACAAATCATCTCATTGTGTGAATCCCATACTAATATCAATACATATCAATTATTATTGTACCAAAAAAAAAACATCTATTATTTTATTTTATTTTTTAACGCAAATTTTGGTAGCCGGAGATGCTATTTGATTGTTCCCAAGCAAGGGAAGTGTTCATTGTTCTTGAGAGCGACTGGACGACTTCATCCATGGAGGGTCGATCCAAAGGATTTTTCTCCAAGCAAACATTGATCAATTTCGACAAAAATATTACAAGGTCAGAAGGGTAATTTTTGCCAAGAGCGGGATCGACGAAATCGACCAAATTATCATGTAATTCCAAATTTACCCCTTCTCGGCCGGTGATTATCTCGAGCAAGAGGACGCCGAATGAGTAGACGTCGAGCTTCGGAGAGACCAAACCATTCTCCAAATACTCCGGAGCCATGTACCCTTTCGTCCCGACGATATGTTTGGTTAATGCGAAATGACCTTCTTGCCCCTCGGCCGATCTCGCTAGGGCAAAATTTCCAATTTTGCCCCTGAAATCGGCGTCGATTAGCACATTGCTGCTGTTCAAATCCTTGTGGACATAGGGAGGGGAGGTGTAGCTATGGAGGTAGTTAAGTCCGGTGGCTATGTCCAAAGCAATCTGCATTCTCTGTGTCCAAGTCAGATGTTTTTGACCGTTACCGTCGTTATAGATCCAATCGCTTAACGGTCCGTTGGAGGCGTACTCGTACACTAGGTACCAGTTCCCGTCGTTGAAACAGACGCCGGAGAGTCGGATGAGGTTGAAGTGGTTGATTTTGTTGAGTAGGTTTATTTCCTTGGTGACGTCGCCGTTCATTTTCTTGATGGCGGCGAAGTCGCCGTTGATTTTTCCGCGATAAACAGAGCCCTTGATTAAGCAATCGGGGCTGAAATTGTCGGTCGCGATTTGGAGATCTTTGAATTTGTAGACGAGGAGAGATTGAGCTATACTCGATAAGCTCTCCAGGAAGATCTCCGGATTTTCCTCCATTTTGTTCTTCGCCGACTCCGGCTTGTTGTATGAATCGAAGCTGTCGGAGACGACGATCGGATCTTTTTTCTTCTGGGTTTTGCGGAAGAAGAGGCAAAAAGTGATGCCCCCAATTAACAATATGACGGAAATTCCTCCGAGAACACCGACGAGGATGAATACCCATGTTCTGTTTGCGCCGTTGTTTGAAGTGGGGGTGGGCGGCGGCGGCGGGGGAGGTGACGGTGGAGGCGGTGGCTCCGCCATTTGAGAGCTGGAAGGTGGGTCTCGGAGAGGAACCAGAAGGGTGGTGAAGGGGTATATGAACGAATTTTGATCTGTGAGACTATTGGCTTCAAGAGTCCTCGCGGTATTCACCCCAAAAATCGAACTTATAGCCGACACCGTTTGTTGGGAAGAAACTAAGTAACTCAACAGAAACCTAGCTCCGGCGTCGGTTTGTCTCCTCGTCGGACAAGCGCACCTCAGGGGAACAGAAATTCTTTCGCCGGCGACCAACGTCGTCTCACCCAAATTTCTGTTCTGATCAATGAGAGCTTGACATGTCGTGAGACCTTCGAAAGTGTTGTTCGCAATCAAGAAATAGGTATCGTGTTCCGTAACAACGTAGGACAAATTGAATTGATAGAACTGACCTGAGCAGGTGCAGTTGACGGCGACCAGAACCATCTGGTTCGTATCGAAAGTTGCGTTTTCCGGGACGGAATTGAGCCGAGAGATCTGTAATGGGTCGGCGGCCAATAGCCGGGAAATTGAAGAAACGTTGTTGTAAGGGGGTCGTGATCGGAAAGTGAGATAAGATTGGCAGCTTCTTCTGTTTACGCCATTGCAGGTGTACCCAAGAACAGAGGTGGAGTTATCAGTGCTGCGGCATCGGGTTATCTCCATTCCGATGTAGGGCTGCTGGGCATGAATCGGAGACAGAGATACGAGGAAGATGGAGAAGAAGGAGATTACAGACAAGAAATTCATTCTGGAGAACGCATCAAGGAGATGAATTTTGAAGAAATTTCAATTTATAAAGAGAGTTGTGGGCGATTGAAGAAAGATTCATCGAGGGGAAAGTTCATGGAAAAAGTTGAATATGGAGTTGGTAACTGGTAAGGTAGAGTTGACTATTCTTTCATTAATCAAATACATAGAAAAGATTTTTTAGCACTTACCTCCCCTATCATTTGATAAATATTCACAAAATTCCCCTCTCATCTAAAAAATATCAATTAACCTTCTAATAAAGTATTTCGTCGGTAAAAAACACAAATATCCCTATTCCTATTTAAATAATAAAAAAAATTCACTCTTTTATTTTTCAAAAAATTTACCTATTGGGAAAATTTTATATAATTATATAAATACAAATTAAATAATAAATAAATCGCACGTGCAATTTCAATTTCTTTAAATAACTAAGAACATTAACAATTAAATAAATAAAATAAAGAATAGAATAGAGAAAAAAATACATATATAGCGGATTGAGGCGTGTGAGCACTGTCCTAAGAAAAGATACGCCCCTCTATACACATGGTTGAATGATGAGCTTTTTTCAAGATACAACGATCCAATGAATCAATGTATTTAGTTTGACCCCTCTATGTTATTGGAAATGAGCAGTTAAAAATGAGTTGTGAGTTGTTTGATAAATCTGTCAAAAAATAATTATTGAAAATGAGAAGCAAGTAATAAACATTTGATAAACATTTGTGTAAAAGTATCAAAAGACTATTAACTTACTAAGATAGACATTTGTTATATTTATTTATTTATTTCTAATATTAACTAAGTATAAAAAACAAGATTCATCTCAAAGAAATATTTGGTTGTATAAACTTTTGGTTAATATAAAATTTTATAATTAAATATATATTATAAGTTGGAAATAAAAAATTTAAATATTGTAATTTATTTTAAATATATTACATTTTTCAAATAAAAATAACGTATCGTTAAATAAAAAAAAATATTATTCTGTAATAAAAAAATAAAAATAAGAGTGATCTTGTCAAACAAAATTTCATCAATGAGTAAAAACATCATTCTCTTGACTTTTAAAAACAATCCAAAGAGGAGAAGCACCCTCTTAGATAAGGGGATCAAACTAAGCCTTTAATCCCCTGCGATCAGCCCCCTCCCTTCTTCTTAATATATAGAGAGGGAAGAAGAAGGATGAGGAAGAGGAGGGTAGTTTGGTTTTGAGGGTGGTGATGGTGGTGGATCTTCATTTAGAGAGAGAGAAAAACGCTACGGCTGATGCCCAATACCGGAGGTAGCTAGCTAGTGGTGGCTATTCCCAATATTACTTTCAATATTTTTGTATATATAAAGAAACTAAATGATATTTGACTAAAAAAAATAAATGGTTGATTGATGTTTTTAAAATAAGAAGGGAAGATTTGTGATTATTTATCAAATGATGGGGAGGTAAGTGATAAAATCTTACATGTATTTCCTTTTGGCCTAAAATATTGACTTGACTCAACGGATCATTACGTCAACAAAAGGAGGACAACTAGACCACGCTACTTGCATTTGTTTATTTAATATTGGGGTAATTCCATTTACACCCATCAAATTTTGACCAAAATCATGTGGGACACCCCTTGAATTATTTGATCAAAGTACACTCAAATCTCCAGTTCATTTTTCTTCCGAAAATGCTCTTGAAAAGTCAAAATTTGAATTGTTAACCATCTTGACTATTTTTCAGGAAGATATTGCCCACAGTTACCATTTTTCCATGACTAAATTGTCTTTACATGTGTATTAATTAAAACAAAAAAAAATGATTTTTTTTTTCTTTTCATTTCATTTTTTATTTCCTCCTCTCTTTTTTTTTTCACCCTTTTACCGATCTCTCCCCTTCGTTTCATCACCAAAACCCTAACATCACCTTCACCATTACGAACACCGCCCAACCGATCACCACCATCGTTGAAACAAACACCACCACCATTGAATGCCGCCGCCAAGCGAACAACATTACTGCCGAACACCAACAAAACAAATATCAACATTGTTGAAAAACACACCAAAATGAACACCACCGCCAAATCGAACACCACCATAGCCAAAACGAACACCACCATAGCCAAAACGAACATCAACACCGCCGAATCGAAAACGAATATCACCACCGTCGAAAAACACTATCAAAACGAACAACACCGTCAAATCAAACACCACCACCGCCGAACACTACCAAAACGAACATCAACGCCGCCGAAAAACACCACCAAAACGAACACCACCACCGAATCGAGAACTCCGTTGAATCGAAAACGAACATCACCACTGCTGAACAACACCGCCGAATCGAACCTCAACACTGTTGAATCGAACCCTAAACCCTAAATCAGGAACTCTGATTTGGCCAAATTGAGGTGCATTTCACAGAGACATTGCGATATTGGTGTTGATTTCGGTTTAAACACTAAAGCCCCAAAATCGAGGACTCTGATTTGTCGATGATGTTGACGGGATTTTTGTATCCAATAACAACCAAAACATGCGAAATCATGGCGGAGAGAGAGAGAGAGAGGTGTGAAATGGTGTCGGCGGCAGTGGAAGATTGGTGATCTGCGGCAGTGGTGATGTTTGGTTCGGTGGTGTTGTTTGGTGAGGGAGATTTAGAGAGATGAAGAGGAAGAGTCGAACAAGAAGATGACCAGGATAATAATAATAAAATAAAAAATAAAAATGGGAATAAAAAGAGAGAAAGAAAAAGAAAAAATAAGGGCAAAATGGTCAATTTACTTTCTGGTCTACTTGAGATTTTATTATTATTTTTCTTGTATAAATTAGTAGGGTGAAATGGGCAATTCATTAAAAATAGTTTCTGGGGTTGCCGAGGTAATTTTGAAAGTTAGGGAAATGTATGTAGAATTTCACTATAGTTGAGGGGTCTAGGTGGTATTACCCCTTTAATATTTCATTTGAATTTAATCTGGTAATAAAAAAGAGCTTTCGAAGGATTCTTAGTGCCGCATTCCATATTGTATTAGTTCATATTAAGTAATAAAAAAATTAGTCAGCTAAATTGAGTTCTTTACACTATTAATATATTTTTAAAAGAAAATTACTGAAATAAGACACTTTTTTACTTATTTACATAACTAGTGCTACCCGGGATTCGGATCTCTGGGTTGGTGGGGGCGGTCGTATACCCTGGGTTCGAAACCTCGGGTATACCAAAAAAAAAAAATTATTTTTTTTAATTTTCGTATACGGGCTTATACCCAGGGTTTGGTACCCCGGGTTCTACATAGAACCTGGGGTACTAAACCCTGGGAATAACTCCTATTAAAAAATAAAAAATAAAAAATTTGCCCAAGAAATTTTTAAAATTTTCGACAACTTTAAACTAATTAACGGTGGTCTATCGATATTTTAAATAAATCTTACAACACTAAAAACGGACAAGTAGATGAATTTTAAAAAATCGCCAAAGTTGACTAGATGAACTGTTTCGATAACGGCGAATTTTTTTCGACAATTTGGAATTAACAAAATATTGCATGTCCGTAACAGAAATAAACCAATTTTTTTGTATATAAACTATGCTCATAACACTACATAACAAAATTTAGAACACTAAAAACGGACTAATAAATAATATTTAAATAATCGTCAAAGTTGGTCGGATGAGTTCTTTCGATGATGATGCAATTTTTTTGAAAATTTTAAGTTAACAAAAAATGGTCGTCTATCCGTAACAGAAATGAACTTGATTTTTTTGTGTACAAACTACGTTCATAACGCTAAATAATAAAATCGAGAACACTGAAAACGGATAAAGGGAATATAAGGTGTTGAAAGAAGAGAAAACTTATATAAGATAATAGAAAAAGTTTGAATGAACATAACTTTGCACTCGGTGGTCCGTTTGAGGCGATTTTTTTTTTGATTTCAGGTATTTTTTTCGAGATTTAGGCGTGGCAAACGCCTTTGGCAGTTTGGTCCAGTATTTTTTTAAATAAAGCCCGTTTTCACCTTCAATTTTGGATTCGAAGTGTTGGGTGAATAAATTTGTAATCTTTGTCATGAACGTGCGTCTTATCCCGTTGATAAAATTAAAATCTTTAAAAGTCAGAGTGATGACTCAGATTAGACCCAACTTTGAAAAAAAAAAATTTGCCCTCAACGGACCACCGAGCGCAAAGTTATGTCCATCCAAATATTGAAGAGCAATATAGTGTTTTTGAAATATTGAAGAGTAATAAAATGTCGTGACAATAACCATTATTTAAAAATTATTCACTAATCCGTTTTTGGTATTTGCTATTTTATTATTTAACGTTATGAACGTAGTTTGTACGTAAAAAAAATTAGGTTCATTTCTGTTACGGATAGACAACCATTTTTTGCTAACTCAAAGTTTTCAAAAAAATTACATCATCATCGAAACAACTCATCCGACCAACTTTGACGATTATTTAAAAATTATTCATTAGTCCGTTTTTAATGTTCTAAATTTTGTTATGTAGTGTTATGAGCATAATTTATATAAAAAAAATTTGGTTCATTTCAGTTACGGACATGCAATCTTTTGTTAATCCTAAATTGTCGAAAAAAATTCGCAGTTATCGAAACAGCTCATCTGGTCAACTTAGGCGATTTTTTAAAATTCATTCACTTATTTGTTTTTAGTGTTGTAAAAAGTATTATGTAGTATTTTGAACGTAATTTATGCATAAAAAAATTAGATTTATTTAAAATATCGATAGACCACTGTTAATCAACTAAAAATTGCCGAAAATTTTAAAAATTTCTTAGGCAAAAACGATTTATTTATTTATTTTTATTAAATAGGGGTTATACCTGGGGTTTAGTACCCTGTGTTCTATGTAGAACCCGGGGTACCAAACCTCGGGTATAAGCCCGTATACGAAAATTAAAAAAAATAATTTTTTTTTTATTTTTTTGGTATACCCGGGGTTCCGAACCCCGAGTATACGACCGCCCCCACAAACTTGGGGATCCAAACCCCGGGTAGCATTAGTTATGTAAATAAGTTAAAAAGTGTCTTATTTCAGTAATTTTCTTTTAAAAATATATTAATAGTGTAAAGAACTCCAACTAAATATAAATATTAAATATAAAGAATACAAAGTACAATTTAATTTAACCGTGTGAGAAAAAAAAAAATTTAAGTTTTTAAAATCTAATTTCATTTATTAATTTTCTTCAAATAGATTTAATCTATTAATAAAAAAATACAACAACAACAACAAAAACAACTAAATATGTGTTCCATTATGTAGGGGCGACTGCATGAGTCTGTTTACGCCATAGTGATCGATCAAGAGTCATCCCCTCCGTTAGGTTTAATGTTATCAAATCAACTCTAATAGTTATTTTTGAGTGTTATTCTTAAATTCTCTCTGATAATTTTATTCTTAATTTTATTCATTCTCGTCTTCACACTCATCCACCGTGACATCCTCATTTCTGTCACCCCAATTTTTTGGACATATTTCATTTTTACCTCCCAACATTCTTAACTATACAAAAGTGTCAGTCTTATAACAGTTTTGTAGAATTTGCCTTTGAGTTTCAACGGTATTCTACGATCACAAATCACCCCAACTGCACTTCTCCACTTTAACCAATCTACCTTGACCCTAAACCATAGTGATCGATCAAGGGTCATCACCTCCGTCATGTTTAATGTCATCGAATCAGCTCTAATAGTCTCGTCCCAAGTCTTTTTATGTGTGCCTTTCCCTCTAGTATCTTTTCGTACTTAAATTAAATCACATTTTCTCACTAGTATTTCTATAGGTTTTCTATGCACATGCCCAAATCATTATAAATAATTTTCTCTAATCTTCTCTTCGATGAGTGTTATTCTTAAATTCTTTCTGATAGTTTTATTCTTAATTTTATTCATTCTCGTTTTCACACTCATCCACCCTGACATCCTTATTTCTGTCACCCCAATTTTTTGGACATATTTCATTTTTACCGCCCAACATTCTTAACTATACAAAAGTGTCAGTCTTATAACAGTTTTGTAGAATTTGCCTTTGAGTTTCAACGGTATTCTACGATCACAAATCACCCCAACTGCACTTCTCAACTTTAACAATTTGCCTTGACCCTAAACCATAGTGATCGATCAAGGGTCATCACCTCCATCATGTTTAATGTCATCGAATCTGCTCTAATAGTCTCGTCCCAAGTCTTTTTATGTGTGCCTTTCCCTCTAGTATCTCTTTCTACTTGAATTAAATAACATTTTCTCACTAGTGTTTCTATAGGTTTTCTATGCACATGCCCAAATCATTATAAATAATTTTCTCTAATCTTCTCTTCGATGAGTGTTATTCTTAAATTCTCTCTGATAATTTTATTCTTAATTTTATTCATTCTCGTTTTCACACTCATTCACCCTGACATCCTCATTTCTGTCACCCCAATTTTTTGGACATATTTCATTTTTACCGCCCAACATTCTTAACTATACAAAAGTGTTAGTCTTATAACAGTTTTGTAGAATTTGCCTTTGAGTTTCAACGGTATTCTACGATCACAAATCACCCCAATTGCACTTCTCCACTTTAACCAATCTGCCTTGACCCTAAACCATAGTGATCGATCATGGGTCATCACCTCCGTCATGTTTAATGTCATCGAATCAGCTCTAATAGTCTCGTCGCAAGTCTTTTCATGTGTGCCTTTCCTTCTAGTATCTTTTTGTACTTGAATTAAATCACATTTTCTCACTAGTGTTTCTATAAGTTTTCTATGCACATGCCCAAATAATTATAAATAATTTTCTCTAATCTTCTCTTTGATGAGTGTTATTCTTAAATTCTTTCTGATAGTTTTATTCTTAATTTTATTCATTTTCGTCTTCACACTCATCCACCTTGACATCCTCATTTCTGTCACCCCAATTTTTTGGACATATTTCATTTTTACCGCCCAACATTCTTAACTATACAAAAGTGTCAGTCTTATAACAGTTTTGTAGAATTTGCCTTTCAGTTTCAACGGTATTCTACGATCACAAATCACCCCAACTGCATTTCTCCACTTTAACCAATCTGCCTTGACCCTAAACCATAGTGATCGATCAAGGGTCATCACCTCCGTCATGTTTAATGTCATCGAATCAGCTCTAATAGTCTAGTCGCAAGTCTTTTTATGTGTGCCTTTCCTTCTAGTATCTCTTTGTACTTGAATTAAATCACATTTTCTCACTAGTGTTTCTATAGGTTTTCTATGCACATGCTCAAATCATTATAAATAATTTTCTCTAATCTTCTCTTCGATGAGTGTTATTCTTAAATTCTTTCTGATAGTTTTATTCTTAATTTTATTCATTTTCGTCTTCACACTCATCCACCGTGACATCCTCATTTCTGTCACCCCAATTTTTTGGACATATTTCATTTTTACCGCCCAACATTCTTAACTATACAAAAGTGTCATTCTTATAACAGTTTTTTAGAATTTGCCTTTCAGTTTCAACGGTATTCTACGATCACAAATCACCCCAACTGCATTTCTCCACTTTAACCAATCTGCCTTGACCCTAAACCATAGTGATCGATCTAGGGTCATCACCTCCGTCATGTTTAATGTCATCGAATCAGCTCTAATAGTCTCGTCGCAAGTCTTTTTATGTGTGCCTTTCCTTCTAGTATCTCTTTGTACTTGAATTAAATCACATTTTCTCACTAGTGTTTCTATAGGTTTTCTATGCACATGCCCAAATCATTATAAATAATTTTCTCTAATCTTCTCTTCGATGAGTGTTATTCTTAAATTCTTTCTGATAGTTTTATTCTTAATTTTATTCATTCTCGTTTTCACACTCATCCACCCTGACATCCTCATTTCTGTCACCCAAATTTTTTGGACATATTTCATTTTTACCGCCCAACATTCTTAACTATACAAAAGTGTCAGTCTTATAACAGTTTCGTAGAATTTGCCTTTGAGTTTCAACGGTATTCTACGATCACAAATCACCCCAACTGCACTTTTCTACTTTAACCAATCTGCCTTGACCCTAAACCATAGTGATCGATCAAGGGTCATCACCTCTGTCATGTTTAATGTCATCGAATCAGCTCTAATAGTCTTATCCCAAGTCTTTTTATGTGTGTCTTTCCCTCTAGTATCTCTTTGTACTTGAATTAAATTACATTTTCTCACTAATGTTTCTATAGGTTTTCTATGCACATGCCCAAATCATTATAAATAATTTTCTCTAATCTTCTCTTCGATGAGTGTTATTCTTAAATTTTTTCTGCTAGTTTTATTCTTAATTTTATTCATTCTCGTTTTCACACTCATCTACCCTGACATCCTCATTTCTGTCACCCAAATTTTTTGGACATATTTCATTTTTACCGCCCAACATTCTTAACTATACAAAAGTGTCAGTCTTATAACAGTTTTGTAGAATTTGCCTTTGAGTTTCAACGGTATTCTACGATCACAAATCACCCTAACTGCACTTTTCTACTTTAACCAATCTGCCTTGACCCTAAACCATAGTGATCGATCAAGGGTCATCACCTCCGTCATGTTTAATGTCATCGAATCAGCTCTAATAGTCTTATCCCAAGTCTTTTTATGTGTGCCTTTCCCTCTAGTATCTCTTTGTACTTGAATTAAATTACATTTTCTCACTAGTGTTTCTATAGGTTTTTTATGCATATGCCCAAATCATTATAAATAATTTTCTCTAATCTTCTCTTTGACGAGTGTTATTCTTAAATTCTTTCTGATAGTTTTATTCTTAATTTTATTCATTCTCGTTTTCTCACTCATTCACCCTGACATACTCATTTCTGTCACCCCAATTTTTTGGACATATTTCATTTTTACCGCCCAACATTCTTAACTATACAAAAGTGTCAGTCTTATAACAGTTTTGTAGAATTTGCCTTTGAGTTTCAACGGTATTTTACGATCACAAATCACCCCAACTGCACTTCTCCACTTTAACCAATCTGCCTTGACCCTAAACCATAGTGATCAATCAAGGGTCATGCTCTCCATCAGGTTTAATGTCATCAAATCAGCTTTAATAGTCTCATCTCAAGTCTTCTTATGTCTGTCTTTCCCTCTAGTATCCTTTTGTACTTGAATTAAATCACATTTTCTCACTAGTGCTTCTATGGGTTTTCTATGCACATGTCCAAATCATTGTAAATTATTTTCTCTAATTTTCTGTTCGATTAATTCTATTCATAAATTCTCTCTGATAGTTTCATTTATAATTTTATTCATTCTCGTCTTCCTACTCATCAACCGCGACATCCTCATTTCTGTCACCCTAATTTTTTGGACATATTTCGTTTTTACATGCCCAACATTCTAACCATACAAAAGTGCCAATCTTATAACAGTTTTGTAGAATTTTTTTTTGAATTTTAACGGTATCCTACGATCACAAATCACCCCAACTGCACTTCTCCATTTTAACCAATCTGCCTTGACTCAATACATAATATCCTCATTGATTTCACTATTGCTCTGAATTATCAAACCTAAATATCGAAAATGATTAAAATTTAGAACCTCTTCATCTTCAATTTTGACCACACCAACATCTCCCCAGTTTTTACTGAAATTGCAATGCATGTATTCTGTTTTATTTATACTAACCTTCAAACCTTTAAACTCTAAGACTTCCCTCTATTTTTTTAACTTAGTATCAAGACCTATTTTACTTTCGTCAACGAGTACTATGTCATTCGTAAACAACATATTCGAAAGTACCTCATCTTGAATATGTTTTGTAAGCCCATCCACCATGAAAACGAAGAGGTAATGACTTAAATATGATATTTGATGTAAGACTATATTAATAAGAAATATATAAGTATCACCTCCTCTTATTTAAATACTAGTAACTATACATTCATACATATCTTTAATTAAGGGTGTGCATGAGTCGAGTCGTGTCGAGTGGGGGAAAAATTGCAGCAAACTCGCTACCCGACCCAATGATGACTTGGTGAGAAAAAACTCACCCGTTACCTACCGAACAAGTCACATAATCAGAAAGCCAGCGGGTCTATCGGTTACGGGTCGGTGAGTTTCGGGTGGAATGAAATGAGTATCTCAATACCGCAAATCTACATTCCCATTAATCTCCAACCGCACGATCATTTGCCACGTAGTCAAACCCACTTTCCTCTACATCTCTCTTCAATTACCTACACCGTCCCGCACTAATACCCTAACCCCATCAACATCCTATTATTCCTCTCTCTCTCTCTCTCTCTAGACCGGCGGATGAAGAAGACGAAGATGGAGGAAGAGCATCAAGGAGACGAGGAGTACCTCTTTAAGATAGTGGTGATTGGAGATTCCGCCGTCGGAAAATCCAACTTGCTATCGCGATTCGCCAGGTATGATTTGAGAAATTAATTGAAGGCACCGCCTCTGAGAATTGGATACCCAGTAAAGTGGCGAAACCCTAATGTATGAAGTAAAGTAGCGAAACCGTAATGTATGCGGTCGGGTCGGGTGACGTTCGGGTGGGGGAAGTGTATACCCGCTAACCGATCCGATTTATGAGGGAAAAATCGAGTTACACCCGATCCGACCACAACATACACCAGACCCGGTGTTTTCGGATTCGGGTCTGTCAGAAATTTTGAGTGGGTTGGTTTGACCGGATCCATGCACTGTTGGTTGTTGGCTTGATTGTCAACAAAATTGGGCTAACATTTTTCATGGTGTGAATAGATTTTTCACACATTTGTTTGGTATGAAAGGGAAGAAGAAAAATGGGTCAAAAATGGTAGATAGAGTTATTCAAAATTGGTTCCAACAATTGATTCCAACATTGCGGCTGCCTCAATTGTTGAAGGTTCTAAGGATCTTATTCACACTAAGGATCTTATTCACACTAGATTATGAGCCTCAAGCATTCTCTATAAATTGAGACCATGAGCTTTGAAGAAAAATCATCTCACAATTGAAGAAAACAATATCTCTCAATTGAAGAAGTACAAGTTGAGAGAGAGTTCAATTCCTCAATAGTCACAATTGAGTGAATTCTTGCACAAGTGTCTTAAGTTGTTTTAAGACCTTGTTTTGTATTCTTTATTTGTATTTTATTGTCAAATAAAGAAGTTCCATAGTTGCTCCCGAGGAGTAGGCGAAATTGCCGAACCTCGTTAAAACTTGTGTTCTTGTTTGTGAGTGTGTGTGTTTTCATTTCATCTCCCATAATATTTGTTCTGTGTTGGGTCCACCCGACACGCTTCCGCACAACAAGTGGTATCGGAGCTCCGGTTGAGAGCTTGGGATTATGGCGGAGATCGAATCGAAAACGGAGGAGATTGAATCGCCATCAACCTCTTCCAGTTCACAAACAAAACTGTCAATATCAAATGGCAAATTTGATATTGAAAAATTTGATGGAACAAACAGTTTTGGCATGTGGCAATGTGAGATGATGGATATGCTGGTTCAACAGGGTTTGGAAATAACCTTGGAGGAAAAACCAGATTTTATGGAGAAAGCAGAGTGGTTGAAGATCAACAAAATGGCGTGCGGTTCTATTCGTCTCTGTCTTGCAAAGAACGTCAAATACTTTGTAATGAGAGAAACGATGGCGAAGAACTTATGGAGAGTACTTGAAGAAAAGTACATGACAAAGAGTATTGAGAATCGGTTGTATTTGAAGCGAAAGCTTTTCCGATTTCAATACCAAGAAGGTACATCTATGATGGATCATTTGAATGACTTCAACAAGTTGATTGCCGATCTATTGAACCTGGATGAAGAGATCAAGGATGAGGACAAAGCCCTTGTGTTGTTGAATTCCTTACCGGATTCATACGAACACTTGGCAACCACTTTGATCTACGGAAAAGACTCGGTGAAATTCAAGGATGTATCAGACGCGTTGATGAATAACGAAGTTCGTAGACGTGACAAGGTGTCTCAAACTGATACATCTACTGCTTTGATGATGAGGGGCAGATCGGAGACCAAAAAGCACAACAAAGGTAGAAACAACTCTCGTTCCAAGTCGAGAGGAGTTTCATCAAATGGCAGGAAGATTCCGACAAAGGATGAATGTGCTTTTTGCCGTGAAAAGGGTCATTGGAAGAAAGATTGCCCCAAGCTGAAAAACAGGGGTAATACAAATGCAAACGTGGCCCAAATTGAAGATGATGATTCAAATTTTGCTCTGGCTACTACAGCTGGAGTTGGCTCAAACGAGTGGATTCTTGACTCCGCGTGCTCCTATCATATGTGTCCTGATACGGATTGTTTCACCAGTTTAGATCTCGGTAGTGGTGGATCAGTTCTTATGGGAAATGATCATACGTGTGAAAGGAAAGGGGTTGGCGTGATCCGATTGAAGCTGCACGACGGAACCACGAGGGATCTGACCAATGTTTGGTATGTACCAGATTTGAAGAGGAATCTAATTTCTTTGGGTGCTTTGGAATCAAATGGTTTCAAAGTCATCATGGAAGCTGGACCGTTGAAAGTCACACGAGGTGCTATGGTTGTCTTGAAAGGCCTAAGGAGAAATAATTTGTATTTCTTACAAGGAAAGACTGTTATCGGTGGAGCTGCCACCGTAGAAACTGCTATTGATACAACTAAGTTTTGGCACATGAGGCTTGGGCATACTGGAGAGAAGGCCATGCAAGGCCTAGTAAAGCAGGGTCTTTTGAAGGGTGCCAAGACTTGTAAGATGGACTTCTGTGAGCACTGTGTGCTGGGCAAGCAAACCAGAGTTAAATTTGGCACGGCCATCCACAAAACAAAAGGGATCCTAGACTATGTGCATACTGATGTTTGGGGTCCAACGAAGACTGCATCTTTGAGTGGAAGGCACTGGTTTGTTACATTTGTAGATGACTTCTCAAGAAAACTCTGGGTGTATACTATGAAACATAAGTATCAAGTCCTAGAGATCTTCTTGGCTTGGAAGAAGAGGGTGGAGAATCAAACCGGAAGGAAGATCAAGGTGTTGAGATCGGACAACGGCGGTGAATACACGTCCGATCCATTTTATTCCTTGTGCAAACAAGAAGGAATAGTGAGGCATTTTTCTGTGAAAAAGACTCCACAACAGAATGGTGTAGCGGAACGTATGAATCGGACTTTACTTGAAAAAGTAAGGTGCATGCTATCCAATTCCGGTTTGATGAAGAGTTTTTGGGCAGAAGCGGTTACTTATGCATGTCATCTAATTAACCGTCTGCCTTCTACTGCAATTGATGGAAAAACTCCTATTGAAGTGTGGTCAGGATCACCTGCATCAGATTATGATTCTTTGCGTATCTTCGGTTGCTCGGCGTTATTTCACGTGACCGAAGATAGCAAACTTGATCCAAGGGCAAAGGAGGCCATATTTCTGGGCTTCAGTAGTGGAGTGAAAGGGTTCAGATTATGGTGCCCTGCATTGAAGAAAATGATCTTGAGCAGAGATGTTACTTTCGATGAAAGTAAATTTATGAAGAAGAAAGTGTTGAATGAAGAGAATAAAAAAGGCAGTCTAGTGCAGCAAGTGGAGATTCAAAGTCCAGTAGATTCTCCTTCAGAAGACACTTCTTCAGATGATGAAAATGACGGGGATACGGAAGATAGAATTGAGGTGGAGCCCTCTCCTCAAAGGCCTCCACAAATTGAAGAATCGATAGCAGCTAGCAAACCAAAAAGAACAATTCGAAAACCAGCAAAGTTTGCGGATATGGTTGCTTATGTCCTACCAATTGTCAGTGAAGATATTCCAACCACATATAAAGAAGCTGTACAAAGTTCTGAAAGTGTGGAATGGAATAAGGCCATGAATGAAGAATTGGATTCTCTCCATAAGAATATGACTTGGGAACTCGTAGAGTTACCAAAAAGAAAAAAAGCAATTGGGTGTAAATGGGTATATGCAAAGAAGGAGGACTCTCATGGGAAAAACAGTGTGAGATTCAAGGCAAGACTGGTTGCAAAGGGGTATGCTCAAAAGGAAGGGATTGACTACAATGAAGTCTTTTCACCAGTAGTAAAGCATTCCTCCATTCGAATTTTACTTGCCATGGTCGCACAATTTGGCTTGGAGTTGGCGCAGCTTGATGTGAAAACTGCTTTTCTACATGGAGATTTGGATGAGGAAATTTATATGTCGCAACCTGATGGTTTCAAAGCTGCTGGCAAAGAACAAATGGTGTGCAAGTTGCAGAGGTCCCTGTATGGTTTGAAGCAATCTCCACGACAGTGGTATTTGAGATTTGACAAATTTATGAAGGTACATAACTTTACGCGAAGTCAATATGATCATTGTGTGTACTTCCGTAAATTGAAAAATGGTACCTTCATTTATTTGCTCTTATATGTTGATGATATGTTAATCGCATCTAAGAGTTTGGTGGAGATTGAGAAGTTGAAAGCCCAACTTCGGAAGGAATTCGAAATGAAGGATCTTGGCGAAGCCAAGAAAATTTTGGGCATGGAAATTACTCGTGACAGAACGGCTGGGACTATGTGGCTGACACAGAAACAGTATTTGAAAAATGTACTAAATCGATTTGGTATAGATGAAAATACCAAACCGGTTAATACACCTTTGGCTCCTCACTTTAAATTAAGTGCGGAACTGTCACCGAGTACAAATGAAGAAAGAATGTATATGACTCAAGTACCGTATGCAAGTTTGATTGGAAGCCTTATGTACGCAATGGTATGCACAAGACCTGATATTTCTCAAGCTGTTAGTATGGTTAGCAGATACATGCATGATCCAGGAAAGAAGCATTGGGAAGCTGCAAAATGGATTTTGAAGTATATCAAAGGTACTGAGGATGTGGGTTTGAAATTTGCGAGAAATCAAATGGAAGTTGAAAGATTTCTCATTGGATATGTGGATTCAGACTACGCTGGTGATTTGGATAAGCGACGGTCTACTACCGGGTATTTATTTACCATGGCTAATGGTCCAGTCAGTTGGAGGTCTACTTTGCAGTCCACTGTAGCATTGTCTACCACGGAGGCTGAATACATGGCTGCTGGAGAAGCCATGAAGGAAGCCATTTGGTTACATGGACTGATTTCAGACTTGGGTCTTCATCAGAAACAGGTAGAAATATATTGCGACAGTCAAAGCGCAATACATCTAGCGAAGAACCAAGTTCATCATGCTCGGACCAAACATATTGATGTACGATTCCACTTTGTTCGAGAAATTGTTGATGCATGTGTTATTCTTCTTACGAAGATTGGGACAGTCGATAACCCTGCAGATATGTTGACGAAAGTCGTTGGAAGCGCCAAGTTTCTTCACTGCCTAAACTTGGCCAATATTGTTCATACATAAGTATGATTTTTGGAGGAGCAACTATTGGTTCTATTGGAGGTGTAGTATGAGAATTCATATTAACGTTATGGTGATGGTGACATTTGAAAATCTCGCCAAGGTGGAGATTGTTGGTTGTTGGCTTGATTGTCAACAAAATTGGGCTAACATTTTTCATGGTGTGAATAGATTTTTCACACATTTGTTTGGTATGAAAGGGAAGAAGAAAAATGGGTAAAAAATGGTAGATAGAGTTATTCAAAATTGGTTCCAACAATTGATTCCAACATTGCGGCTGCCTCAATTGTTGAAGGTTCTAAGGATCTTATTCACACTAAGAATCTTATTCACACTAGATTATGAGCCTCAAGCATTCCCTATAAATTGAGACCATGAGCTTTGAAGAAAAATCATCTCACAATTGAAGAAAACAATATCTCTCAATTGAAGAAGTACAAGTTGAGAGAGAGTTCAATTCCTCAATAGTCACAATTGAGTGAATTCTTGCACAAGTGTCTTAAGTTGTTTTAAGACCTTGTTTTGTATTCTTTATTTGTATTTTATTGTCAAATAAAGAAGTTCCATAGTTGCTCCCGAGGAGTAGGCGAAATTGCCGAACCTCGTTAAAACTTGTGTTCTTGTTTGTGAGTGTGTGTGTTTTCATGTCATCTCCCATAATATTTGTTCTGTGTTGGGTCCACCCGACACGCTACCGCACAACAAGCACACCCTTTAATTACCTCAATATAATACTTGTTTTTTTATAGCATCCACCGCAAAACTTCTTTCAATAAATATTATATGTAAATGTTTCTTATTTTCTCTATATTTTTTCATTAATGTGTTAAGTAGATAGTTTCAGTGGTTGATTGACTGTGAATAAATCTAAATTTGACTGTGAATAAATCCAAATTTATTCTCTTTTATGCTCGTTTTATGTGTTATTCTATATTTTATCACTCTATCCCAAAATTTTATAATATGACTCATAAATTTTATATCCCGATAGTTCGTGCAATTTTAAACATCCCTTGATATCGATGATATTTGAAATTAGGATCACAGTAATTTTAGTAAAATGTCCCCTACTATCATTCGCTTCTTACTCTGAATAAGCCTGCACAAATTTTTGCATCAGGGGTGTGGATCTCGATTAAGAATTTCCAGCGTGAGCGTAAGTACCTTGCGCAAAAATAACTCTTAGCTCAATCTATAGAAAATTGAACGTACCTTTCTCATGCTATCTTGGAATATTTATGATTCTTCATTTGACGGAAAAAATGAGAGAGAGAGTGTGCAATCATGAATCCGTACTCAGGACTTAACCCAATTAATGTGGAGGTTTGGACCCAACAACAAAGGAGCTTGGGCCTCCTGATATGTCCTCACCTCGACTCATTCTGGGCCCAACCTACAGGAAGTCCATATGGAAGGCTTATGACCAAATTCACCATCACACGTGGGCGTACACACACATATATATATATATATATAAAACTTGAATACTCCCGCGTTATCGTATTTCTTTGAGGAAGAGTTGAAATAGATACAACTTGAATTCGGGACCGATATTTGAATTCATGCAAAAAATTAAACACATGTTTTAGCATCTTATTTATGAACTTTTGCCAACGTTTACAATTTCAGGTTATTCTTCCTTTTGTAACATTGCAAGTGAACCATCAAATAAATTACCTAATGATGAAAATTAACCGTGAAATTGACCAAAAAAACACACATAATAGTAATTGTCCTCTCATTCTCTGCGATAGGGTGGATTTTGATCAATTACAGGCCCAAAAAAAAATAATCATAATTCTTTTAAAAGAAGAAATAATTAATATAGTAATTAAACCAAAATTGATTTTTTTTTATTTGATCGTAATGTATTAATAAAAATATTTTGAAAATCATAATCAATTTAAAAGCGCCTCCAAAATTTGGATGACTGTATAGTCTCTTTGGCCAGGGGGCAGTCCTACTCTACAGTTTGATACTTATATCCACTATTTTCTGTTGAAAATTGAAAGAGTTGGTTAGTGTCAACTATAAAATAAATAACAAAACAAAAGTACACATGACATGACATATTTGCAATCAAATAAAATGTGAATACGTTAATAGTAAGTAAGGTTCACCATGTGGATGCAAACTACAAGATGAAAAATTAAACAACAACTATGCTTTAAAGTAGTTGGGAAAATCTACTAATTAATTAATTGGTGGATTTTCCCAACAAAGTGACATAAAAATTCAAGTTATAACAATTCTGGTCCTATAGACTCAGCGGGAGAGGCTGGTCAACGGCTAGCTGATCCGAAAGCTCGATGTGTGAACGAGTTAATGTTTAAATTATAAGTATGAGAAAAAGTCTCAAATCATGAGTTAACTTTTACGATTAAAAGAGATCCAAGACCACATTACACCTTAGCTCTCTCTTCTCTTTAGATCCAATTCCAACACTTATGACAAATCCACCAGAAGAGTTGTTCCACGAGACTATCCATAAAGCACATATGGGTGATGAAATAGGGCACCGAGCAGTCATCTTCACCTCCTCTAGTTGATATTCATTTGAGAAGGTCCAACATGAATCAAAGGACTTTTACAAAATATCAATCTAGTGAATATGTCATGCTTACAGATGGGGGAGAGCCAAAAAGTTACGAAGAACCCGTGTTAAGTGAAAACAAAAATGAGTAGAGTAATGTCATGCAAGAAGAGATAAAGTCTTTGCATGAGAACTACACTTATAATTTGATACAACTCCCTAAAATCATGAAAACTATGAATAATAAATGGGTTTATAAATTGAAAAGTGAAGATAATAATTCACCTCCAAGGTACAAAGCTCGACTTGTTGTCAAGGATTCAGTCAGAAGAAAGGTGTGTATTTTAAAGAAATTTTCTCTCCAGTGGTTCAAATGTCTTCAATTTAGGTTGAACTTGGGTTAGCTGCTAGCTTTAATTTAGAAATTGAACAACTTGATATAAATACAACTTTTCTGCTCAGGGATCTGGAAAAAAAAATTTATATGAAGCAACTAGAAGGATTCAGAGTCAAGGGCTAATAAAGTCTTATGTGTCAATTGAAGAAAAGCTTTTACGAGCTCAAACAAGCTCCAAGAAATTGTTGGCCCACATATCTATCTAAGAGTGGGGGTGAATTGAATAGTTATAAAATTTTAAACAAATAAATTAATAAGCAATTAATAACCAATTTTCCTAAACAGTTATTATCTTGAGCTACAGCGGAAACGTATTTAACTAAATGTATAACCAAACAAGTAGAGAAATTGAACACACAGATTTATCCAGGTTCGGCAAGCTACTATTGTCTACGTCTAGTCTCTTGAGCTCCCACAAGAATTTCGCAATCCACTAACCCTGATTTCTTTCCCAGGTAGGAATCAAACCCTACAATAATTTTCACAGGTTCATGACTAACCTTATTATTTTACTAGGCTAAAAATCAAACTTTATAATTCCCCTTTTATTAGAATCAGGAAGAACCTGATTCTTTTGCAGGTTGAGGATCAAACCTATCTATTTTTTCAGTAGACTAAAGATTAATCTAGTCCTTTATAGGCAAGAATCAAACCTGATTCTTTTATAGGTTAACAATCAAACCTAAACCCTGATTAGATACCGATCCAATATTTCTAATCATCTTACACTCACCGAATACAAAAAAATAGTATTTTTCTTCCACAAGAGCTTCTACTACCTCAATACTAGAGATGCTCAATTAATGTCCCGATATACTATGTGATAGAATTATGTGAGAATATAAATCTAATTTTACTAAATGAAAGCACAACGATTATGTAAATCAGATCAAGTAGGCAAAAATCGTTTCACAAGATATGTAAGATATTCAAAGGTAAAAAATGATTTTTCTTAAAACAAATTACTACGAGCTTAAACAAATATTTATATCATGTAAACCACAAATTATTGAGCAGGTAAAATAATTGGAGAGATCACACCAGAGTTTTTTTTTAAAACAGTAGAGACAAAAGTGTAGTGCAAAAACTGGTGACAAAAACGATGGACGCCTTGATCAAGAATTTCTTCCAAAATTTCTCTCAAATATAACTTCAACAAAATGATTTCCTCGTTTAGAATTGACTAATTTAAAACTCTTGTTCATGATTGTATTTCCCCAAAAAACGTAGGTAAATATACACAGATTTTAAACAATGTCAATAACGACTATATTTTAAACGAGAAGCTCATAAATGTCATGATTTATAAACCACGTATAGTATATTCCTTTAGACCTGATATGTTTGACCCAAAAATAATCCTTTAATATACTCAATTTAGTCCCAAAAAGATTTGATTTAAACCTCTTAAAAATAGAAAGTAATTTTTTCAGTAAATCTCATCGAATCAAATAGTATAAGAGCCAAATATAAGATCTTCAAAATATATTGTTGTTGGTGCGTAAAACTGGTACACACCTCGAGTATGGTCCAGTTAGATGACATGTGGGTCCTCTTGCTGAGGTGGAGTCGTCGGTTGATAAGTCCTTGCGTGAGTTGTGCTGCGTCTTGGGAGGACTGTCCTGTTGTGTCCAGAGTCCTGCTTCTCAGGGAGTATACCTGCAGAAGGCTCAGACCGGGATTTATCCGGGTGAAACCCCTCCGGCGTGGTAATTAGTGCTCAGAGAGAAAATGTACAAAATATAGCAAATAAACAAATGAACTCGCACGTAATGTAAGTGTATTCAAGCGTATCTCGGGCTTACATAGCCCCTGATATATATAGGCATTGGAGATGATTAGTCAGGCCTAAATACGATTGATTAGTGAAAACCCTGTGTTTAGCCGATAATCCAAGGCGTTTAGGAGATAATCGTTCGGCTTGGCCTTTTGGGCCTATTTGGCGAAGCCTGCAGGCCTTTATTAGGACTGTGGCAGTGAGCTGGTGGAGGAGAGCGGAGATCCGTGGGGTCTTGGAGAAGAAATAAGGTGGAAAGAGAAGCCAGTCGAGGTGAACGGCTAAGTCCCTGAAACTGATCGCCGAGGGCACAACGCAGAGCTCAGAGCAGCACGTCCTTGCGGGGCTCCTCGCTCCTCCCTAGGTGCAAAATTCCAAGGAGGAGCCGTAGTCGGCGTATGCTCCAGCGTGGCGTTGTGGATTCCGGAATGCGTTCCTGTCATTCCGAGGGTTGACACGTGGTTGGGTCCCAAGTGCTCACCCAGAGGTGCCAAAAAATACCCTCATCAGTTGCCCCCTAGCCTTGTGCGGCGAGGGAAGTGAGGCGGTCAAGGATATCAATTCCTGGCTGAAACGGCGTCCTAGAGACTTCGAAACACGAGAAACACATCTGATCGACATTCTTTCAAGAATTAGTTTTTTCTTGAGGAATTTATTCAAAATAGGTCTCTATACGGTCGGGGTCTGGGGTCAGGTAGTACGGCAGGGCAGTCCCGAATTTCTTGGATTTTCAGGACGACAATTTTTCAAGAGTTAAAGTTTTTCATAGGAGCTAATTTGAAATAGGCTCCTGATAGGTGTGAAAAACCTATCTATTTTCAATCTGAATTTGTTAGTTTTCGAATATGTTTATAGTTATTTTTATTATATTTTAATTAGTTTTCATACTTTTTATATAACTTAGGTGTGTGGGGGCAAAAATATAGAAAACTGGAGTTAAAACGATGAGATTGAACCAAAGCGGTTCGAAGTTACGGTGGATAAACAAGCTCGGAGGCTAAAAGATAAAACAGGCCCACCACTTAGGCGTCCAGACCACCGCCTAGGCGGTGAAAATGCTGAGAGGAGCAAAATGTTACTGACGGACGACCGCCTAGGCGAAGATATTATCGCATAGGCGAAAATCCAGCAGAGGACGCTGACAGCCACTCGCCTAGGTGAAAATTTAACAGAATGTTCTCCCAGTCCACCGCCTAGGCGATCAGACCAAACCGACCTAACTCCACCTAAGCGTAATTTCCACCGCCTAGGCGGATTTGCCCCGCACAATTTTGAGATATTTTTAGGATATTTTGGCTATAAATATCCCTTCTCCTTTCCCCTCTCCGGCCTCTCTTGCATTTTTTAGCCCCTTAGGCTATCTCTAAGGGTATAGTTAGGGATTTTTGAGGGAGAGCTCTCAATCCGAGGTGGAGGATGAAGAGGAAAGCGATCGATCAATGTTTCTAGTGGCAAATCTTCGGATATCGGCTAAGTCACTCATTTTCTCTCTTTATCAATCCAAGCATAATAAACAAACAATACGATAAATACAATCAAACTACGAAGAACAAACATAAACGCAATATCGAAATCATCCAAATAACGTATTTATAAATTATATGTTAATCCCTACTACAATCCATATTTAACTCGGGGCCATAGCCGCATATACAAGAAAATAACGAGCTAAACATGCTCACATACTCTTAAGATAAAGAAATAAAGAAAAACGATCGAAGAACTTAGCTTCGTCCGAAGATAAACCGCTAAGAACACTCAACGATCGATTCGCCGTCTTCTCCACTTCGGGATGCGAGCTCCACCACTAAAATTCCTAACCCTAGGCTTAAGTATAGCCTAAAGGGCTCAAAAATGCAAGAGAGGGAAGAGAGTTTCCGGACAAGGGGGAGGAGAGGGGGATATTTATAGCAAAAATATCTAAAAATATCTCAAGACTGTACAGGGAAAATCCGCCTAGGCGGTGGAAATTGCACCTAGGGGAAGTTAGGTTGGTTTGGTTTGATCGCGTAGGCGGTGAAGTAGACGGAGGACTGGGAGAACATTCGGTTGGATTTTCACCTAGACGAAGAAAACTTCGCCTAGGCGAGCGGCTGTCAGTAGCCCATCTGCGTCCCCTGTTGGATTTTCGCCTAGGTGATAGAATCTTCGCCTAGGCGGTCGTCCGTCAGTAACATTTTGCTTTTCTCAGCATCTTCACCACTTAGGCGGTGGTCTGGACGCCTAAGCGGTGGGTCTGTTTCATCTTTTAGCCTCCGAGCTTGTTTATCCACCTTAACTTCGAACCGCTTTGGTTCGATCTCATCATTTTCGCTCTAATTTCCTATCTTTTTGTCCCACACACCTGATTTATACAAAAAGTATGAAAACTAATTAAAACATAATAAAATACTATATAAACATATTCGAAAACTAACAAATTCGGATTGAAAATAGATAGGTTTTTCACGCCTATCAGTTCCCATATCGCCGGGGTCTGGGGTCAGGTAGCATGGCAGGGCGACCCCGAATTTTTTCGATTTCACGGTGATAATTTTTCAAGAGTTGAACATTTTTAGATGAGCTAATTTGAAATACGCTCCCATATGGTCGGGGTCCGGGGTTAGGTAGCACGACAGGACGGCCCCAAATTTTTTAGATTTTTAAGGTGACATATATTCATCGTGAACAAGCCCTAAGTGTGGACTAACCTGCATCGCGGAGAAAATTAAGACGAGCCCTAGGAGAGACACGCGCTAAACACAAAGTATCGAGCCGAGCCCAACCATGTGGTCAGATAGGTTGGCCCAAGGGCCAGCCCGCATGTTGGCCTATGGCCAGCGTATACTGGTCCCCTTGGGGCTAGCGTCGTATGCTAGCCTTTGGGACCAACGTACGACGCTGGCCCCTAGGACTAGTGTACAATGTTGGTCCTAGGGGCTAGCGCTGTGCTGGCCCCTTTTGGGGCCAACACACATTGTTGGCCCCAAAAGGGGCTAGCATAGGGGGGAAGGGGGCAGCCCCTCTCCCCTCTTAAATAATTTTATTTATTTATTTTTTATTTTTTATTTTTTATTTTTTTTTGTATGGAGGGAATTTGGGATAGACTTCTTTCTGCGCCCAGCCTGCTTGAGACAACACGGCAGGATAGAGGGAACCGGATTAGACGACGCCGACCTGAGGAGATGTGGTGCAATTTCTGGACGACACTCTTGGATGCCGTTCTCGGAGAAGGTTGTCACTAGACTATGCTGGCTAGGAGTAGCACGACAAGGCGGTGTTCGTCTCTACCCGGACCTTACCGGCTAGCAGCAGCATGACAGGGTGGTGCCCGTCAAAATTGATAGTTCCGGTTATAGGGCACTGAGGTTGAACCCCTAGACGGTACCATGCACAAGGGCGCCGAAGCGGACAATGCTGACGAGAGGCCCCCCGAGGAGGGCGAGATTGACTCTACCCCTCCTCGCACGAATGCCCATCGCAACGAAGGCGGAGAGGACTGAGCTCAAACCGTAACTTTTTCAAGACTTAGGATTTTGTAGACTCATTTTTGCTTATTCCTGTTTTTTTGCGTGCGAGCGTGTAAGCTTTTGAGTGGCATTACCAGGGTACTTCAAAATCTACTCATTTCTCTCAATGTTTTCACCAGGTCATTCTCTGCTTAGTATGGTTTTTAGAGTTGTAAAATTTTGAAAAGTTTACAAAAACTTCAAGAACTTCTCGTCTCTATCCAGAGCCTTGGCCACAACCCCTCCAGTCTGGGACACGAGTTGATCGTGAGAAAATCGTGTCGCGGACTTAGGAGAATGGTTTCCTAGGGTGCCTGGTCCTCTCGGTCCACAGGGGCGCAACGCGACGGTTGGACTCTCATGGCTGATCATCGGAGAGTTCTCCGTAGTCAGGTTCATTCAAGAACCCTTTCAGGTTATCTTCAGGAGCATCTTCCCTTTTAGGACGTTGGACTTATAGTCGACTAGTGGGGAGAGGTACTTAGCTGCAGGCCCTCAGACCCGATAAATGCCCTGCCCTTGGTGGATGACCTTAGTTTATCCACGAGTACGAACTATTGACTCACGGAGAGGGTCTAGTTGTCACCCTTGACGCTGAGCGCCGAGATGAGGCTTGTGGAGAGTTACTCGCGACGTTGTAAGTCAAGACATTGGGTGGAGAATTATCCGCGACTTAGGGGGTCAGAATACAACCGTAGAGAATCATTCACAACGCCGAGAGTCGAGATGCGGCTTAGGGGGTCAGAATCTAGCCATGGAGAATCACTCACGATGTCAAGAGCCACGATATGACTCAGGGGGTCTGAATGTAACCGTGGAGAAGCACTTGCGATGTTGAGAACCAAGATACGACTCAGGGGGTCGGAATGCAATCGTGGAGAATTACTCGCGACGCCGAGATCCAAGATATGACTCAAGGGGTCAGAATATAACCGTGGAGAATCACTCGCGACGCCGAGAGCCAAGATATGACTTGAGGGGTTGGAATACAATCGACCGGAGAAACACAAGGCATATTGTACAAAACGTATTTTTTATTTCGATAAGAAAAACTACAACACTTTGTACAAACTGGAAGTTATTCACAAAAGTGGATCATCATAGAAGTTGCACTTCAGCTAGTCAACATTCCGTGGGTGCCTGAGCGACACATTCTTTTTTGTTTCAAGATCGTATGTGCTTGAACGTGCGACCCTGGTGACTCTGTATGTCCCCGGACTTGAATCTGCCATGGATGTGGTTGATTTCACCATCCACGCATTGGCGATCCTCTCCGGCCTCAGCCTCCCGAGGCGGTGGATAGTTGCGGTTTCCCTTTCTTCTCTAGTCCTGGGGCTCTCCCTGTGGTTCACCCCCTTCAGGATGCTCCTGATTTTCTCTCCGGACGTAGTTCCAGAGATGACCTCTTTAGACAAGAGTTTCAATTCCCTACCGGAGATGGAAACAGTTCTCTGTGGAGTGACCTCGGTCTTGGTGGAACTCACAGTACTGGGTCATCGATCTCCCGACTGGCCTTCCTCTCAGGGGTGGCAGAGGAGAGAAGAAGTCTTGTCCTAAGTTTTTTGCGAAGACGGTGGCCACTGAGGCCGTGAGCGGGTGAACTCTGGTTGGTGACGCCCTAGAGGAGGAAGTGGCCTCTTGTCTCCAGGCAGGGGTCTAAACCTCCCTTCAGCTCGTAATATGCTCGAGCCTTGGGCTTGATTCGAATATCCATTCTTTGGTTCTCTTGGCTTGTTTGCTTCTGCCTGCCTTCTCCTGGTTGCAGCACGAAGGTTAGTACCATGGAATCTAGTCCTATGGTCTAAAGCTTGATCGAGTATGAGAGCAGGGTTAGAGCAAAGATCATAGGACAATCTCTGATGCCGGAACTCGTCAACAAAGGCATTTAGCACAACAGTGTCAGGAACATCATCGCACAAATTTGTCTCTCGGTTGAAACGCTCAACGTAATCACCTAAAAATTCAGTGGGCTCTTGCCAAAGAGTGAGGATATGATCTACAGTCCTTGGCCTCTGCCGGGAACGACTGAAATGAGCCAGGAACAACTGCTCGAGTTCCCTAAATATAAAGATGGACCCTGGCGTCAAACTTTGGAACCACGATCTTGCAGCACCTATAAGGGTGATGGGAAAGGCTCTGGACCACAAAGTTATAGAGGTCACCTACATGTCCATATGAGACTTGAACATAGACAGGTGGTCAATGGGATCTGAAGTCCCATAATACGGACTTATCTGGGTTTAGGTGAAGTGCCTCGATGTTACTTCTTCCAGAACCTCATCCACAAAAGGAGAATTCACCTCCGGAATAACACCTGGTCCTACCTGGCCTCCTTGTACCTCTTGGAGATGGGCTTTCATGTTGGCCAGGCGGCGCTCTACAGCCTTCTGTGCTAGAGGCTCTTCCTGGATCTTATTGTCCATAGCTCTGGCTGTAGGGTGATGGGAGGGAGGTGAGTAGGAGTGAACCTCACGCTTACGCTGACCTCTGTGATAGGACCTGGGAGGCCGATGACGAGCTCGACCATTAGGGGACATCGACATTATCCCTTGGCACAAATTCGGGTAGTGGAGGAGGTGGAGATCTCGACATTACTGGGGAGGACCTCTCCTGGCCTACAACCTTAGGATTGCGAGGTGGAGGGCGGCCCTCAGGAACCTGCCCATTCGGAGTGTCTACGAAAACATTGCAGTCTTGAGATGGCCCCTCGAGCATTGCGGGTTGGTCTACCTTGAGTAGAGGGCGGTGGCAAGCGCGTGAGGATGAATTGTACATTCGACTTGAACTCTTACATTTGGTATTCAAGGAGATCAACCCGAGATACCTCCATAGCTCCTAAGGTTTGTCCTGCAGCCCTAGGTGGCAGAGTGGATGATCTTGCCTAACCATGGGGGGGGGCAGTTATCCTCGTTGGTGGGATCTGGTGGGTATGTGCTTGGATTTTTCGACATGCCTTCTCGTTCTTATGTTTTGTGTCTATCTAACTGGACCTTGTGATCACTCAAGCTCAGCTGAGTAGAGAGTAGTGATAAGGGGAAGGCGTTTTGCTCGGTTCTCACAGACAGCGCCAAACTGTTGGTGTGTAAAATTGGTACACACATCGAGTATGATTCAGTCGGATGACAGGTGAGTCCTCTTGCTGAAGTGAAGTCATTGGTTGATAAGTCCTTACGTGAGCTGTGCTGGGTCCTAGGAGGACTGTCTTATTATGTCTAAAGTCCTGCTCCTCAGAGAGTGTACCTGTAGAAGGCTCAAACCGGGGTTTGTCCCGGTGAAGCCTCTCCGGCGTGGTAATCAGTGCTCAGAGAGAAAATGTACATAATATAGCAAGTAAACAAATAAACTCACGCATAATGTAAGTGTATTCAAGCGTATCTCAGGCTTACATAGCCCCCGATATATATAGGTATTGGAGATGATTAGTCAGGCCTAAACACGATTGATTAATCCAGGGCATTTAGGAGATAATCGTTGGGCTTGGGCTTTTAGGCCCATTTGGCGAAACTCGCGGGCCTTTGTCAGGCTTGCGGCGGTGAGCTGGTGGAGGAGAGTAGAGATCCGTGGAGTCTTGTAGAAGAAACAAAGTGAAAAGAGAAGCCGATCGAGGTGAACGACTGAGTGCCTTAAATTGATTATCGAGGGCACAGTGCAGAGCTCAGAGCGGCATGTCTTTGCGGGGCTCCTCGCTCCTCCCTGAGTGCAAATGAGATTCTAGGGAGGACCCGTAGTCGGCGTATGCTCCAGCGTGATATTGTGGATTCCGGACTGCATCCTTGTTATTACAAGGGTTGACACGTGGCTGGATTTCAAGTGCTGACTCAGAGGTACCAAAAATACCCTTATCAATAGTATAATCATGAAATATAGTCAAAACCCCATAAATCTAGTTTTATAACGTTTAAAGATTTAAGATTAGGATTGAAGATCTCGAAAACAGATTGGTCAAACACAAAGAAAATACTCACTCGGTCAACCGGCCATGCCAATGATCTACCGGTTGTACCATCAATCCTGTTGGTTGACCGTTATGCCTTAAACCCCAAAAATACCCAACTTGAATCTGTTGGTTGATCGTTCAGGCCAAAATCCAAAAAACACCTAAACTGATTCTTTCAGTCGACCGCCTTTTTCATTGGTTGACCGTTCAGGCCAAAAAAATCATTTTTCCATTTTTAAAATATTTTTTTGAATTAAAAAATATTTAGATACTTGAACTTATCACTTCTAACCAAGTTTCACATAATTCAGATTATTTTATGAGTGATATGTGTGATCTTAATTGTGTTGCACTAAAAGCACAAAAAATTATTGAGTTGCTTTTACCTAGAAATACAAAAAAAAAAAAAAAAAAAAAAAAAAAAAAAAAAAAAAAAAAAAAAACTTTTCTTCTAAAAAAACCTTTAATGTCTTCACTGCAACTATCTTGAACTTTCATGAAATGTCGTCTTGAAATCTATTCCTTTTTTCATTTTTACAATTGAAACTTAATTCTAAAACCATTCAATAAAACCATTAGTTTTATAAAAAACATCAGTGTTAATTTGTCCATCAAAATATCTAGGGTCAAGAACAATGATAAAAGAAGTTCAACTCGTTTATAATGGATCACAGGTATATGAAGACTACTTTAGATCATTGTGTGTTCATGAAGATGTTTCCAGATAGTGACTTCATTATTCTGCTACTCTATGTAGATGTTGATTTTTTTTTATTTTTTTTCATAATTCAAGAAAGATTCAAAATTTGAAGAAAGGTCTCAGTAAAACTTTTGCAATAAAATATTTGGGACCGACAAAGAAAACACTTGGGATGAAGATCACTCGAGAAGAGCAAGATAGAAAGTTTTGGTTGTCTCAAGAAGGATATATTGAGAAAGTTCTAGAAAGATTTAATACGAGCAAGGTGAAATCTGTTAGTGCGCCACTTGTAAGTCACTTCAAGTTAAGTACAAACAAGTGTCTTTTAAGTGAGAATAGCAAGGATCTAATAAAGTACCTCATACTTCACCAGTTGACTGTTTTATGTAATCATAGTATACATGAGACCGGACATCGCTCATGCAATTAGTATTGTAAGTCAATTTTTCTCGATTCAGAGGAAAGAACATTGGTCAGTAGTAAAATGGATTTCAAATATCACAGAAACCGTTCTAAAGTTTGTTTATATTTCAACAATGGAAAACCTCTGTTAGAAGGGGATACAGATGCAAATATGGCAAGTGTTATCGATACGAGAAAGTGCACATCAAGATACTTGGTTATCTTTGCAAGGGGAGCAGTCTCATAGTAATCTAGATTACAAAAATGTGTTGCTTTATCAACCACGAAAGCATAATATATTGCAATGACAGAAACTTATAAAGAGATTTGGTGGTTGAAGAAGTTTCTACAAAAGTTGGATTTGCAATAAGAGAGTTTCATTCTTTATTGTGATAATCATAGTGTCATTCATTTTTCGAAGAATTCAACTTTTCATACGAGATCCAAACATACTGACATGAGATACCATTAGATTCGTGATGTGTTGGATATGAAGTTATACAACTTAAGAAGATACACACATATGAGAATTATTTAGATTAATAACACAATTCTTTTGGAACAAAAGATTGAGAGTTGCACAGAAAGAGAACAAGTCTCTTGTATTTCCGACATGAGTTGGAGGAAGAGATTTGATGGATATATCCAGCCCAAGTGGGTTAGCACAACAGATTGTATGTCCAAAAGGCTTGTCATTTATCCACGATTTAGAACTTTATATATTGCTTAACTTTTTCTCCCAGAAGCAAAGTAAGAATGCATTACATTCATCGTCTGTAATGAACTAAAGTAGATTTACGAAGAATTAAAATTTCATTCAAAATTTAATAACTTTTGGCATATGAATATATTACGTTAATCTCCAATTCAAGAGAAATATATTGAACTTCTAACCCGATTAATTTTAATTGACGAGAAATATGCCAAAAATCTAAGAGATTCCACACTAAGTCATGTATAACAATTTTTTAACTTCAATTTTTTGGTGATTATTGCGTTCTTTATGAGATTTTGCCATTAGGAAAATATTTACTTAAGCTGGTTATTAATAAAGAATCTAAGATGGAGCATGCATATCTTTTTCTTTTTTTTTTAAATCCAAATTCAAGCCATCATTTGGTGAAACTCATGAAAATCAAGTTCTCCATTGCCGTCTGCATCGAAAACCCTAATCATGGCCGCGCACTCATCGTAAGATTTCGATTCCCCCAGTCGACTCAACACCTTCTGCAAGCTCTTGGGCGTAATGCGCCCCGACCCTTTCTCCAATTCGAACACCTCGAACGCCGCCTTCAGATCATCGCCGGACCCACCTTCATCTCTCATCATCCGCCGGAAATCTTCAAAATCGATCAATCCGTCGCCGTCTCCGTCGAGCTCGTGAATCACCCCCTGTGCTTCCTCGGTCGACATGTGTTCTCCGATCGACGCGAGGTAAGCTCTGATCTCCACCGCAGAGATCTTTCCGTCCTCGTCACCGTCGAACCGACGGAAAACCTCTCTCAGCTCATCCTCCCTGGATCGAAGGTTTCTGTTGGAACCTCCGCCGGGGCTAGCTCTGGGCGTTGCCGGCGATCTGGGAGAGTTCAAGGAAGACCTAGACTTTGATCGGAGACGATTGAGGGTTATTCTCAGACCCTTCTGAGAAAAAGAACGGAAAGATCTCTGAACTCTGATGGGTTCCATGGAAATAATAATAAATTTCTCGTCTTTCGAGTTTGAATTATTCAATGAAGAGGTGATGGTTCAGATTATATAGCGGTTGATCGGAGGAGAAAAATCAGAAAAGTTAAAGCGAAGGAGATTTGTTTGGGAAAATTTCAGTGAAAAAGCCAAGGCTTTGAGTTGCAATGGAAGTTGCTGGGAAGATACACAGGGATTACACAAAGGAGAAATTGCATGGCAACTTCCTTGGGGATATCATGATAGCGACTATTCACCAACTCTTTAGGCCCACCACCATCTATATTATTACACATCTCAATCTGTTCAATTTAGGCTTATGGTGTAGTTGGAAAGCCCATAAAGAAATCTTCAAAGGCCTCAATGGATATTAGGTGTCATATGGTCACATTTTTTTCCTAAAATTCGAACCGAGTGATGATGCATCTCCTCCTACTTAAATTAGGTTTGTTACCACAAATGTATAGAAGAAGATGTTGTTAACATCTCTAATTGCCTAGGTACAACCAACAAATATCTATCTTGACAGGTGCCAAGACCGACAACCCCATAATTATGTGGTAATTACTCTGTTTTATTTGCATAGTACATATAATTATTAGCATCTGCCTTGCACATTTTTCCTATTTTCCCAACACTTCACACGAACCTAGTATTCAATTACCACGTTACCAGCAACTTGATGCCATCTATGCATGTTGCCTGGTGTGCAGTATTGTTCCAATAATCGTGCCAACATTCGTTAACACCTTGTCATGCTGCCCACATGACTTGACTATGTCTAGTGCCATGTTCTATCTTTATTAGATTGACTTTCTCCCCAAACATGCCATGTTTTAATGTCGCATGCATGAATATTGATCTAGCATTGCACCTAAGATTTCTTTGTGCCTTGCTTCAGTGACACCCGATGTCCATCAACATCGATCAACAATGTGTCCAAGTGCGTCGATGTGTGCCAACATATGCCGCGCCTCGATTACCTTCCTTAATCGTGTTACATGGCTAAGCTATGCTCCAAACACTTCCCAACACGTGTAGCGCCTGCCTACACCATGTCCTCGCCGTGTTTGGTTCCCCTTAGCATGACAAGATTCAACATATGCCACACCGAGGGTATTCAAGCAAAAGAGTCCCCTTATAGTAACTTATGTAAAATAACTCAAGTGACAATAGTAGATATTGGTTTACTTAAGGAGTTGTAATAGGTCTAATAGACATCAATACGCTTGATGAGCCAATGATGTCAACAATCCATTGTTGACTTCTCTGACCTATCCAATGCTCATGTTGATCTCGATCAACACTACATCATTTTCAGTAAAGACTCCCAACCGTGGCGATAATTTTCATTCGCGCAACGTGATGCCATTCCCATTCTACAAGTTAACCGAGCTTAGCTAATATGGTTAAGACCTTGACATGCTCATAGTACCAAAACGAATGCCTTGGTCTTGTCTTGTCTTGTCTTCGAGGGGCTAAACTAGTGCATATTTAGTTTTGTTTCTGAAAATAAATTATTTTTTAAAATAAATTATTTGATTTAGTTATGAAATTTATGAGGTAAAAAACTTATTAATGTCTTAAAAATAAATGGTAATATATGATGCCGAAAGAGTAAGATAATAATTATACGTAATGAGTGAATTTGTGGTAGAGTGAGGTGTACGTAGATGCAAAAATAAATATATAAAAAAAATTAATTTATATAATAATAAAAAAATATAACACTAAGAGTAAGTAAAAACTATTTTGTAAAATTATTTTTGAGTTATGTTGTTAGGCGTAGTTTAGCCCGTTTTGGGGTTTTTTTTTTAAAAAAAAAAAAAAAAAAACGACACTAAAATGTTTTTACTAATCATTTTCCTCTTTCGGGTTGCTTACAGAAGTTTACGTAATGATGCTTCCAAACCGCAATGAGCGTTTTTAATTAACAACATTTTTCATGACAAAAGTGACCTTAATTTTGTGTTCATATATATGTTTGAATTTTTTTATTTAATAACGAGTGTATAACCCGTGCCTTCATAAAATTCTACAATTCATTTAAAAATATACATTACCCATATATGAACTTTACAACCGAATTTAAAAAAAATCTCAAATGAAGAAGAAACTTAAGAAGTAAAAACCACAAAAGCAAATTCAATCATATAGAACAACAAAGATAAAGAAGTGATATATGAATAATTTCTTTTCCATAGGTATAAAAACAAAATGACACATTGAAACTTAATAGGAAACCTCAATATTGGCTTTCCTTAGATTTCAAGAGAAGTAAGTTTTGGACGGTTTTTTGTGTTCATCAAAATAATAATATCGTCCATTGTCTAAAACTAAAACAATAAAACCTAAAAACTCTAAACGAAATTAAAAAAATTATAAAGAAAAAAAATTAAATTAGACATGAATAATCCAAATTATAAAACAAAGGTGGCATTTGCTCAGTGCCGTTCCCCAAATTTCTAGGTTTTTTCCCCCTAGAATCTTTTAGCAGAATCAGAAATACAAAAACAAATCAATATGTTTCTGTTTTATTTTACAATAATTCTCGGCAAACTAAACATAAGCAGATTTTTTTGCTTCCAAAATTTATGCTTATGTTCCAAGTTTTTTGGGAATAGAAACAAAAAGAAAAAGAAACAGTTATTTGGGAACCTAAAAAATCTCTGTTCTGTTCCCAAATGTTTGGCCAATTTCTGAAAAACAAAACAGAATTCTTCCCATATTTCTGTTTCCATTCCAAGGTTTTTTAAAGAAAAAAAAAGAAGGATCCACCTAGACAAACGCTACCTAAAAGTAGAAACTTTTCTCAACTTACTCAACAATATACCAGCAGAGTTAGCTTTAGCGGAAAGTAAAAGCCCTTGGAGAATGCAATAAGCCGGTAGACCGATGCTTATGACTCCACACCTATCTTTATTGGACTTGGAATCTTCATTAGTGTTGGACGTTTTCACGCAAGTCTTACAATAATTAACGAAGATAATGAAAAACTATTGATAATTTTTTTTTTTTAACAATACAACAATATGGGAACTAAACAGTAACATAATAGACATATAGAAACAAAAATACGGGTACAGTAACAAAATAGACAGACATATGGGAGCAACCATATCGGGTGTTTGAATTAAATTAAAGAAGCAATGGTTGCCAAATAAGTTGAAAATATGGGACAATTTACTAAAATAACAATTTCGACTAATATGAAAAGTTACATATATAAACTCCTCACTAAAAAAGAAAGATCCAAATGAAAGAAATAAAAGTACTTTCGGTAAAAATACTTTAGGGAATCCAAATGAAAGAATGAAAAGTACTTGAGGGAAAAATACTGAAATCTTATTCATAGTTTGGGTTACCCACTACTTAGGGAAGCCAAATTAAATCCAAATAAAAGAAAGAAAATAAGAAAGTGATGGAATACCATGATAACTAAAAAATAGCCAACAAAGCGTTTAAATTAAGATCCTCTAGAAGCCATCTGAGTGACCTGTAATGAAGCCATCTGAGTAACTAAATTACTGGAGGTTTAGATGGCCAATTGGGTTTTTGAGAAGCACTTATAACTTCAAGGACTGTAAACTGTAACTAACTAAGTGCAAACTTGAGGAATGTAAAATGTTATTTAGCTAGGTATATATATAGTTCTTCCTTTGCAAAGAAAATATTATATATATGGTGGTGATTTTGCAATTTGAGTGAGCGGCGAATGAAGACGGCAAGGGACCTAATACATACGAAATTGAACCTCCAAAAGGAATTATTGGAGATTAAAATTAACCTTCAATAATATCGACTTCTGGATATGTGTCACACCTCACCCCGGACACCCGTCACCGTGGGGCCGGCGTGACGTCGACACGACCTCACGGTGACGGGTGTCCAGGGTGGAGTGTGACAATTTTGGTATCAGAGCTTAGGTTATAGGTTCTGTAGACTTGTCAGTTGTCGTGCCCGTAGAGGACCATGAGATAGGAGACGTGCTAGCCGTCTAGTCAGTAGGGGACCTTAAGATAAGGTGTCAGTGGGTGATTTTGGTACTCGCGTAGTAGTTAATTCACATATATTAATTACTGTCATTTTTTTGGTTGGCCTAGTTGGTTGGTTGTTGAGTTAAATTTTATTGCATATAATAGGTATGGAGAGTGGGAGCGAAAGTCTTGGGAGTGTGGGACCCCCGAGGCCAGTGGAACCTCCGGGGCAAACGGAACCCCAAGAACAGGGTGATAGGTTGCAAGAGAGTTTAGATGCGGTTGAAAGAATTTTGTAGGCCGCTGCCCAGCTGATGGAGTAGCAAGCGAGGATTATGGAAAGTCAAAGGGCCCAAAGTGATACTGCCATATCTCAGGCGGTACGATTGAAGAGGTTCAAGAAGTTAGACCCTCCGGCTTTCACCGGGATGGCGGGTCCAGCTGATGCGGAGAATTGGATCAGAGGTGTGGGTCATGTATTCGAGGCGATGGGGATTGTTGACGATAGTCGAGTTCCCCTTGCCACTTTTCAATTGAGAGAGGAAGCCGAGCATTGGTGGGAAGAAATGAAAAGGCTGATTACCGGTTTTGGCGAAGAGATTACATGGGACCGTTTCGTCGCCGCGTTTAATGAGAAGTATTTTCCCGAGTCTTATCGATTTCAGATGGAGGAGGAATTTATAGTTCTGAAGCAGGGAAAGATGACTGTTCAGCAGTACGAAGTCAAATTTGATGCTTTATCCCATTTTGCCCCTGATCTGGTAAAAACAAAAGAGGCGAAATGCAGACGTTTTCAGAAGGGACTTCAGTTAGAGATTCGTTCCAGGTTGACAAGCAAGCAGATTAAGAATTATGCAGAGTTGGTGAATACGGCAAAACTAATAGAGAGGGATGTGCAGGAAGCCGTCGAGAGTTGAGAGCAGTACAAAAAAAACAGATCTGAATCGCCTAGCAGATTTTCAGGTGGCACTTCACGGGGGACGGTATCTCGACCGCCAATTGCTCGGGCCTCATCGTTTGGCCAATCCATCATGAGCCGTGGTCCCCGACAATCATACCCCAGGCAACAACAAAGTGCATTGGAAGCTAGTGTTAGTCCGCAAAGGCAGGGGAGGAATCAGCCGTCGAGTCGGGCTGGGGGAGATAAATGTTATCACTGTGGAGCTACGGTTACTTTGCCAGAGACTGTCCTGTGGGAGTCCCGATATGTTTTCACTGTCATGTGTCAGGTCATAAATCTACAAATTATCCGAAACTTGCTTCTACATTTGTACCTTCGGCGAGCAGTATGCGTAGTACAGGTCCTAGCACTGCCCAGGGGCTTGGTAGAGGATCGACTGGTAGACCTCCAACGCGAGGCCATGTTTTTGCTACTACTCGACAGGATGCTCAAGCTATTCTCGATGTGGTCACATGTATGATATCTTTATATGCTAGAGATGCTCGTGTACTTATTGATCCTGCTTCTATGCATTCATTTATTTCGGGAACCTTTATGATGCAAGTAGGCAGATTTTCCATCTCTTTATCATATTGTATTGTTATTTCTACTTCAGTGGGTGAGTCGGTATGGATCGATAGTGTGTATAAAGACAGTCCACTTCGGATTGGTGATAGGGAGTTATTGGCAGATTTATTACCCCTGAGTATTCACGATTTCGATGTGATACTGGGTATGGATTTGCTATCCGGATATCATGCCATGGTAGATTGTCTCAAGAAAGAAGTGATATTTCAAATCTCAGGCGAGCCAGAGTTTGTATTTGCGGGAGACAGAATTATCACTCCTGTCAATTTAATTTCAATCCTAGAAGCCAGGAAATTATTGAAGAAAGGATGTCAGGGATACCTTGCGTACGTGATTGACACCACTCAGAGAGAAGTTCCGGTGGCAGATATTCCAGTGGTCAGAGATTTTTCTAACGTATTTCCAGACGAATTGTCAGGGTTGCCCATAGATAGGGAGATGTAATTCACGATCGAGTTACTTCCAGGCACTACCCCTATATCGATTCCACCTTATCGTATGGCATCTACTGAGCTGAAAGAGTTGAAAGTGCAGTTGCAAGGTTTATTAGACCGTGGGTTTATCAGACCCAGTGTCTCCCCATGGGGTGCCCCAGTGCTGTTCGTAAAGAAGAAAGATGGCACGTTGAGAATGTGTATTGATTATCGGCAGCTGAATAGGGTGACGGTTCGCAATAAGTATCCGTTACCTAGGATTGATGACTTGTTTGACCAGCTCCAGAAAGCTAAAGTATTTTCCAAGATAGATCTTCGATCGGGGTATCATCAACTGAAAGTCAGAGATAGTGACGTGGCAAAAACAACGTTCCGTACGAGATATGGACACTGTGAATTTATGGTTATGCCCTTTGGATTGACAAATGCCCCTGCGGCTTTCATGGATTTGATGAACCGTATCTTTCAACCTTATCTGGATAAATTTATTATAGTGTTCATTGATGAAATATTAGTCTATTCCCAAAGTAGAGAAGAGCATGTGAAACATCTCCAGATTGTATTGCAGACGTTGCGGGAGAAGCGGTTATATGCGAAATTTAGTAAATGTGAATTCTGGTTAGATCATGTGGTATTCTTGGGGCATGTTATTTCGGGAGATGGTATTCAGGTGGACCTGAAGAAAGTTGAAGCTGTTGTTCAGTGGAAAAGACCGAAAATGTGACTGAAATTCGAAACTTTTTAGGATTGGCGGGTTACTATCGACGGTTTGTGCAAGGATTTTCCGTTATAGCTACCCCGTTGGCTCGATTGACCCGCAAGGAATCCAAATTTGAGTGGACCAATAAATGTGAGCAAAGTTTTCAGGAGTTGAAGAGTAGATTGATATCGGCACCAATATTGTCCCTCCCGTCAGAAAGAGGTGGTTTCGTGATTTATAGTGACGCGTCACACTAAGGGCTGGGATGTGTTCTGATGCAGCATGGTCACGTAATCGCATATGCATCTCGGCAATTGAAGAACCATGAGTGTAATTACCTGACGCACGATTTGGAGTTGGCAGCAATTGTGTTCGCTCTGAAGATTTGGAGGCACTACTTGTATAGCGAGACATGTGAAATATACACCGACCATCAGAGTTTGAAGTACTTGTTTACTCAGAAGGAACTAAATCTGTGGCAAAGGCATTGGATGGAATTGATCAAGGACTACGATTGCACCATCCATTTTCCTCCAGGAAAGGCTAATGTTGTAGTGGATGCTTTGAGTCAGAAATCGGCAGGCTTGGTCGCACACCTTCGAGTCGCTCATGCTAACCTGTATGCAGAGTTGAGATCGTTGCGAGTTCAGTTAGCGGTTGGTCAGACGGCAGCATTGCTTGCAACCTTAACTTTAAGGCCGACGTTAATTGACTGAATTATTGAAGCTCAAAAGTCAGACATTCAATTGGAGAGGATTCGAGATGAAGTGAAAAATGGTCGCAGAACTGATCATCATATCAGGGATAGTGACGAAGCTTTGATGTGTGGAAATAGGCTGTATGTGCCTAATGACGTCAATTTAAAAAAGGATATCTTGGAAGAGGCGCATAGCTCAACGTACGCAATGCATCCGGGGAGCACCAAAATGTATCGAGATTCGCATGAGCATTATTGGTGGATCAGAATGAAATGGGAGATCACAGAATTTGTTGCCAGGTGCCTTGTGTGTCAGCAAGTAAAGATTGAGTATCGACATCCAGGTGGGTTGTTGCAACCTCTACCTATTCTAGAGTGGAAATAGGAGCATATCACAATAGATTTCGTGTCGGGATTACCCCGTACTCAAAATGGGTATAATTCCATCTGGGTGATCGTTGATAGGCTTACTAAGTCCGCTCATTTTCTGGCCGTAAAGACGATATTTTCTCTTGAAAAGTATGCCCAATTGTATATTGATGAGATTGTTAGGTTGCATGGCGCACCGGTTTCTATAGTGTCGGATAGAGATCCGAGATTTACTTCGAGGTTCTGGCCGAGTCTCCAAACTGCCTTAGGTACCAAGCTGAAATTTAGCACCGCTTTCCATCCTCAGACAAACGATCAATCAGAGCGAACGATTCAGACGTTGGAAGATATGTTGAGGGGATGTGTTCTAGAATTTCCTGGAAGTTGGGATGATCATTTGTCGTTGGTGGCATTCGCCTACAATAACAGCCACCACTTGGCAATTGAGATGGCTCCATATGAAGCGTTGTATGGTAGGAGATACAGAACCCCAGTTTGTTGGACTGAGGTGGGTGAACGTAAATTGTTGATGTCAGACATAGCCCAGCTGATAGCAGACAAAGTAGAGGTGATTCGAGAAAAGTTAAAAATTTCTTAGAGTCGACAGAAGAGTTATGCAGACAAGCGCCGGCGGGAGTTGGAGTTCGAGGTAGGAGATCATGTGTTCTTGCGTATTTCTCCGTGGAAAGGCATAATGAGGTTCGGAAAGAAAGGGAAGTTGAGACCAAGATACATCGGACCATATGAAATTCTAGAGCGGGTTGACACGACAGCGTATAGACTCGCATTACCGCCAGAGTTATTAAAAATTATGTGGTGATTAGACGATATTATTGAGTGATGTGATTCGCTTCGGCGGAGTGATATTTATCCGCTTCGGCGGAAGTGATGTTTATACTGCGCAGTGATTATCCGCTTCGACAGAGTGATGGGTGTTCGTAGAAAGGCATATCCTATGGATGGTACAGTACCGTTGCAACTCCCGATCATGAGGTTAAAATGATCGCTATGGTTAGCCAATGTGTGTTGTGGTGGAGTGGTGTGGTTGAGATGTGTGTTTGAGATGTGGTGTTTTACTTATATTGGGTGATTTATTATTTATTATGATGATTGATATGATTTTATACTAGATGGATTTGGATGTAACTTATCTATATCCTTTTATTTTCACTGCTTATATACTGGAGATTTTACGAGTTATTTGGTGTTTATATACTTATACGTGATCCATATTTAATTGTAGTAATATTTAGAATGTATTATTATTTTAAAAATATTTTACTAAGAAGGCAGTACACTGGCAGGTACAACAGCTAGGAGTCGGTCCCCTATTGGCACTAGGTAGAGTTCGGCGATGGTGTAGTATAGAAATATTTTGGGAGGAGCTGTCTGAGGCGAACCTATGAGAGTTTCATTGTTGTTATACTTTTGTTGTTATTATAATTCAGGGACGGGTGTGTCCCCAGTTAGAGATGTTGTATATGGTCAGAATTTGTGATTGTATATTTTTGTATGCACTTTGTCATTTACTAGTGGGTTTGACATTAAGATGAGGTCGTGTCGACGTCACGTCGGCCCCAAGGTAACGGGTGTCTGGAGTGGGGTGTGACAATATGGATTTAATTCAAAAGGTTAAAATTAATCTAATAAATGAGAAAATATGGTCAACTGTTCAAATTCACAGTGACAGCCATGATGAATGTGCACCGCTCAAATTGCCAAAAAACAGAACTGAACATGAAGTCAGAAACAAAACTGAAGAGTAACTGAAAATAGAAAATTGAGAACAAAACAGAAAATCAAGTACATACCTTACTTTAGCAATCAAAGTGAGTACATACCTTACTTCAACATTTAAAAAAGAACCCTATGAGTCAATGCAAAATTCATGAAAATCACAAATGTAAGCCAATATGACTTCGTGCTCTAACAGTATATTTTTAAAGAATACCAAAATCCAAACAGTAATTTTCGAACAGAACAGAATGGAACACTATCAAAACAGTATTTTGGGAACATAAAATTGGGAATCTATACTTACCAACACTTGCTTCTCAATATTTATTGGACAACCTGTTTCTCTCAACATATACTCAAGCTAAACCCTATATAAGATTGGTGAGAAGATTGATTTAGCATCTAATTCACACACACATATTTAAGATTTAAGAGAGCTAATTTAAAAAATGAATTAGAAAGAAATAATAATGAGTGAGGATTGGAACTACATACCGTACTCAATTTGAAGGCGAGATTCATTTTTGAAACTTCTTTGATCAAGAACCAAAATTGATGCCTATTACATCGCCAAATGCATCACAAATTAGAAATGGTAAAAATAGGAAAAAAATAACTATTAGATTTTTGTCACATATCCACCTAAATAAACATACAGAAAAATAGAAAATAGATTTAATTAAAACAGAAATGAAAAATTAGAAAAATCAGAAGAAAAAAAGTGGATATAATAAACCAATATGTTCCCACATACACATTACCTCCCATGAACAACCACTCGCATTGGAACAGGTGATCACATAGCCGTTGATTCACCACTAACTAATCAATCAACCAAATAACACAATCAAATCAAAGATTTTTCTATCTAATAACATTAGATAGTGAAGAATTCAACATTTCAACCAAAAGTCACAAATAAAGGAGTCATATTATGAAACAAAAAATCACACATAAAGAATTCAACATTTCAACCAAAAAAATAATCTACTCGATAACATGCACAACAGTTTTCTCATATTACGCCCTGATAAACTACTAATGAATCGTTGGGTTGTGTTTGGTGGCATGGAATTGAAGCCATGTGATTGATCTTAGACATGAACTGTTTCTAGACTGCTTTGGACAGGGTTAAGAAAGTGAAATAATATACAAACAGTAATACCTAATGCTATCTTGGAACAGAAACAGAAAACAAAAACACAAAACAGAAACGCCAACTTATTAATTATAACCAAAATAATTTGAAATGAACACTTTTCCTGTTTTGGAACAGAAACACCAAGCAAACAAAACAAAATTTTGATTTTTTATTGAACATTTATGTTCTACTCTCAGAAATTTGTTCTTAGAAAACTTAGAAAACAAATCAGAGTTACCAAATGCTACCTTGAAGTAAACACTTTTCCTATTTCGGAACAGAAACACCAAGCAAACAAAATAAAAATTTTGAGTTTTTTATTATTTTTATGGCTATTTAATTTGATTTATTGATATTTGCTGATGCCCGAAACTGGTAAATCAGATTTGGTTGAATATGAACAAAACTTGAACAAAGTTCTACTAAAAACTTGAACAAACTGTTTCGGCACAGAAACACCAAGCAAACAAAACAAAATTTGAGTTTTTCTTGAACATTTATGTTCTATTAACATTTTCGCTTTTGTTCTTAGTTTTTCGGGGTTCAATAAGCTACAAAGTTTTGCTAAAAATCCCAAGTTTTGCTAACCAAATACATAAACAGAAACATGAACAAAAATCTAGGAACCGAATACTACCTTGGAACAGAAACAGAAATCTGGGAACCAAATGCTACCTTGAAATGAACACTTTTCTTGTTTCAGAACAGAAACATCAAGCAAACAAAACAAAAACAAACAATTAACAACATAACAGAGTTCCCAAATGCTACCTTGAAATGAAAACTTTTCTGTTCTGTTTTCTAAGTTTTCTAAGAATAAATTCTCATAAATTTGTTCTTAGAAAACTTAGAAAACATAACAGAGTTCCCAAATGCTACCTTGAAATGAACACTTTTCCTGTTTCGGAACAGAAACACCAAGCAAACAAAACAAAAATTTGAGTTTTTCTTGAACATTTATGTTCTATTCTCAGTAAGTGGAAAAAAAAAACAAACAATTAATTTGTACTTAGAAAACTTAGAAAGTAGAACATAGTTCCAAAATGCTACCTTGAAATGAACACTTTTCCTGTTTCAGAACAAAAACACCAAGCAAACAAAACAAAAATTTGAGTTTTTCTTGAACATTTATGTTCTATTCTCAGTAAGTGGAAAAAAAAAAAACAATTAACAACATTTTTGTTCTATTCTCATAAATTTGTTCTTAGAAAACAGAACAGAAATTTGAGTTTACAAACAATTAACAACATTTTTGTTCTATTCTCAAAAATTTGTTCTTAGAAAACTTAGAAAACAGAACAGAAATTTGAGTTTTCTGTTCCAAGGTAGCATTTTGTGCATACATTCTCAGTAAGTGGAACAAAAACATAAACATAAACAGAAACATAAATCTGGGAACCGAATGATACCTTGTGAGGAACGATTGTTTGAAACGAGGAACCAAATTAGTGTTGTTGCAAGGAACGATTGTTGTTGCGAGGAACGATTGTCTGAGGGTCTTATAGATGCGAGATGAAGGGATTTTATTAGGGTTTCGATTAGCGCACGACTGATAGGCATGGATTAGGGTTTAGGGTTACCTTGAGCTCTGCGAAGATTATAGAGGCGACGAATTCGGCGGAGAAGAAGAGCGCACGACTAATAGGCACGGATTAGGGTTGAGGGTTACCTTGAGCTCTGCGAAGATTATGGAGGCTATGAATTCGGCAGAGAAGAAGAAGAATTCGTGGAGTGGGGGTGACGAATTCGGCGGAGAAGAATATGGTAAGTCTCGGACTCCATGAAGTAAATGCAAGACAAGGACACTGTTGATTGTAAGTGTTAAAAAGTAAGGTTGATGGTAAGTGTTGATCATATGTTGTATATTATAGATATATTATATAGATATGTTGTATATAAAAGTAATCCAACGGTTACGAATATTCAGAGACATCCAACGGCTCTGGATGTAAATGAACTGATTTATTATATAGATATTAAAAAGAAAATATATATTTTTACGGGGCTTTTAGTGATATGTTTTAATATCTAATTTTTAATAAAACATGGTGTTATTTTTGAAACTTAATTTTAACATTTAATTTAATAACATTATTTTTGTTCTTTTTAAATGGAAAATTATTTTTAAAAACCCCAAAACAAGCTTAACTCCTACAAATGTGAGATTAAGACATCAAAATTTCCGGATTAAGTTTTGACTTAAGGGTCACGCATGCATTTAATTTAATAATTTACTCCGAGTAAGCGTAGATTTAGGGTTGACTTTATTCAATTATAGTCCATGAATTTCTCCTAAATTATATAGATTAATAAAAAGAAATTAGTTCCCTAGGCATTAGAAAGCGTGTATCCCAAACAAATCTACATATAATTCATTTAATTACATATTTGTATGGTTCAATTCCCAATAGAGAGTTAAAATTTAGGCTGCACTTGGATAAAAAAAAAAATTATAAATTCTTAAAATTTATAATTGATGAGATTTCAAAATTCTGAATTTTAAAATTTTATGATTTATAAATTTTTTATTCGGATAACTATAGTAAATGAATAATTTAATTGTGTAATTTCATAATTTGTTTTTGGATAAATAAATATTTATATGCGAAATTTTAAAATTTGTTAAATTTTAATAATAGAAAATTTTAAAATATAAATAATATTATAATTTTTATTTTAATAATTTAATAATATAATTTTTATAATTATTTTAATAATAAAATTTTATTAATATCCATTTTAATTATACAGTTTTTGTACTATTGTATAATTTTAGTCATACTATTTTTATATCTATTTTAATTTTATTATTTTTATATCTATTTTAATAACATGTTTTTAAGTATACTATTTTAGTTATAGTATTTTATACTTATTTTTATAATATAATTTTAATCATAATATTTTAATTATGGAAGTGAAATCTCTTTTTCAAAATGATTTAAAAATAACGCATGTTTTGAAGAGATTAAGAAGTCCCATTTTTTCACTTTCAAATTCTATTTTACAAATTCAATAAATTTTATAAAATACTTTTAGTAATACCCAAACAAGAGATTTAAAAAAAATTATATATAAAATTATTTTCAAAGTGAAATTCCTTCTTGAATTACCTTACCAAAATGCAACTTGGCGGATTAAGACCTCGTTTGGTTGTGTATTTTTATTTTTAAAAATGAAATTAAAATGACATTATTTTTACTTTTCAAAAATTACTTTTGACAACATTAAATTTATCAAATATTAGAATTTAGGAATATTCCCATGGAACCTTCCATTGTTAAGTTGTTGTGTTTGTTATGATTTGTTGTTATGGTTAGTTAGCTGAATGCATATGGAATTTCTAAGGCTATAAATATTGTATCAATTTCATCTTGAAGATCAATGAAAAAGAATATATTTCTTTCTCAATTTTAATATGGTATCAAAAGAAAATTCTCTACTCTGCACATAGCAGATTTCTCGTTGAGCCACCATGGCTCGTGGCGGTGGCAATCAGCAGCCTCCCGCCACCAAAAATAGATTCTAACCTGTGAATCCTTCTTCTTCCACCACTACTCAATCTCAATCAGAACCCACTTCCATGGATAATATCCACAGTCCTTTCTTCCTACACAGTGGGGATCATCTAGGTCTAGCTCTCGTTTCTCACATACTAATTGGCCCTAATTACAATACATGGACTCGTGCAATGACGATAACCCTCAATGCCAAGAACAAGCTTGGCTTCGTTGACAGCATTCTTTTGTAACCCTATTCCGATAATCCGTTTGCTGGTATATGGTCTCGTTGCAATAGTATGGTCACCTTTTGGCTTCTTAATGCCGTCTCCAAAGAAATCGCCGATAGCCTCCTCTACCTCGATGGTGCTCACGCTGTCTGGTTCAATCTTCGTGAACGATTTCGTCAGAGCAATGCTTCTCATATATTCCAGATCAAACAGCGACTTCATGGCCTCTCTCAAGGATCTCTCGACATCAACACTTACTTCGCTCAGCTGAAAACCCTTTGGGATGAGCTCAAGAATTTCCACTATGTTACTGTTGGTCAATGTGGGGGTATGAAATTGTGGACCGATCATCAACAACAGGAACAAGTCATGCAATTCCTCATGGGCCTCAACGAATCTTATGCTGGTATTCGTGGCCAAATTCTGATGATTGATCATTTGCCTTCTGTCACAAAAGTGTTCAATCTTGTTGCTCAGAAGGAGCGCCAATGAACCATTGGTGTTGGTTCTTCTGCACCGCTTGATTCTCTTGCCTTTGGTGTTACGACTTTTTTGCCTTTGACTGCCCCGATAGAGGTGATTTTATCTTCTTCGCCTTCAATTGCTCTGGTAGCGGCAATTTCATCATCTTCGCCTTTTCGAAATCGGCGCAACAGTTACAAAACTCAATGTTCTCATTGTGGGCTAAATAACCACTCGATGGATCAATGCTATAGACTACACGGTTATAAGGCATGTACGTCTCATGGCTAAGGGGTTTACACAATAAAAGGGCATTGATTTTCTGGACACTTTCGCTTTCGTAGCCAAAATGGTTACCGTCAAAGTTTTACTCTCGTTAACTGCTGTTTCAGGGTGGGCTTTTACCCAGCTGGATGTCACCAATGCATTTCTCTATGGTGATTTCGCTAAAGAAATTTATATGACATTACCCCGGGTTACTCTTGTCGACAGGGGGAGACTTTACCTCCAAATGCCGTTTGTAAACTTCACAAATCTATATACGGCTTATGACAAGCTTCCAAACAATGGTTCCATAAATTCTCCACTGCATTGCTTTTCGAATGCTTTACTCAATCTGCTTGTGATCACTCATTGTTTATCAAAACAGTTGGTAATTCGTTTTTGGCAGTTTTGGTTTATGTCGACGATATTATTATTGCTAGTAATGATTCAGCAGCCGTAGAGACTCTTAAATCAACCCTCGGTAAGCGATTCAAAATAAAAGAATTGGGTCCTCTCAAGTATTTTTTGGGTCTCAAGGTAGCGTAATCTGCGATAGGAATCTCAATTTGCCAACGCAAATATGCCCTGGAGTTACTTTCTGATGCAGGATATTTGGGGTGTAAACCTATTTATGTTCTTATGGAACCAAGTCTCAAGTTATCGGCCTCCGATGGTGATTTACTTTCTGATCCTACCAGTTATAGACAACTGATTGGCAAGTTACTATATCTTACCATTACCAGACCCGATCTCAGTTACTTGGTTAATTGTCTTAGTCAGTACTTGGCTGCTCCACGTACTTTGCATCATCAAGCAACTTTTTGTATTCTTCAATATTTGAAGAAAGCTCCAGGCCAAGGTCTTTTCTTGCATGCCAAATCTACGATCCAACTCAAGGCCTTTGCTAACGCCAACTGGGCCATATGTCCTGACACACGACGTTCTCTTACTGGTTTTTGTGTGTTTCTTGGATCTTCTCTTATTTCGTGGCGATCCAAGAAGCAACAAGTCGTTTCTCGCTCTTCGCTTGAAGCAGAGTATCGTGTTATAACTAACACCACTTGTAAAATTGTCTGGTTACTTGGTCTTTTTCAGAAATTTTGTATTCTTCATCCAGGACCTACCTTACTTTATTGTAATTAATAATCAGGCCGCACTTCACATTGCAACCAATCCAATTTATCATGAGCGTATCAAGCACATTGAGATTGATTGTTATCTTGTGCGTGAAAAGCTACAAGCCGGGATCATTAAAACCATGCATGTTGCTATACATAATCAGCTGGCTGATCCTTTTACTAAAGCATTACATACATCTCAGTTTCAATTCTTACTAAGCAAGATGAGAATTCACAATCTATATTTTCTATCTTGAGGGAGAGTATTAGAATTTAGGAATATTCTCATAGAACCTTCTATTGTTAAGTCGTGTTTGTTATATGATTTGGTGTTATGGTTAGTTAGCACAATGCATATGGCATTCCTAAGACTATAAATATTGTATCAATTTCATCTTGAAGATCAATCAAAAAGAATATCTTTCATTCTTAATTTTAATATCAATTTTTTAATATTATGTATGGATTATTTAATAAATTTTATTATGTATTTATTATTTAATAAAACTTAATTTTAATATTTCTATATATTGTTGTATTTTCTTTTTCCGCCAATTCTTCCTTCAAATATTATCATTATTTATTTTTTAACTTCATATTTCAATTAATTACATCACTTTTATTTTTTTAAAATTTTAATATATCATTAATAATTGTTTTTACATTTTTTAAATAAATAATTTAAAAAAAATAAAATTAGACAATTTTTTTTAGTACATATATTGAGGGAATGGATTAAACGACATATTCAGTCAACTACAAGACTTGAGAGTTTGCATAATTGGTTAGCCTCTCAAGTATAAATCTGGGACCCATAAAATTAAATTTAAAAAAATTAAAAAATAAATAATAAAATGGCACGAAATATTCTTGAAATGTGATTTTGTACCAAAAATGTTGGGAAGGTTAGCCTTAAGAAACATGAGGGAAAGGGGGTTTACGTGTAAAGCACATGAAATGTGACTTGACTTCGAACTCCAGATCTTGTTCACATCCATGATTCATGTGCGCCAATCACTTCTGCCGACACTTCGTTTTCCCCAATAAATCTCTTATTAATTTAATTTTAGACCCGGGTAACCTGTCATATATTTAATCCCGCCCAGATATTTTTGCAAGATAAATAATTGTCTTTTTAACATAACTACATCTCTTTTCGGAAGACAGTGGAGTCTCCCTGTTTTTTGTTCTGTTCTCAAGTCCCGGAATTTACGAAGTCTCGTTTCTGTATTGGACCAATTCGTTAACATACCGCCGAGCCATTTTTTATTAACATAATGATACCGAGCCTTTATTGCAGCCCGTGCTACTGAAGTAGCTGCTTTTTTTTTTTTTGTTCCAACAAATTAATAATTGTTTTTCCCTACTTGCTGCATCAAAAACCAAATCACAAGCTTCTGATAAAAAACGAGCAGTTCTAGGAAGATTTGTAATATGAATACCTTTACGTTTTGCAGAGATATAGGGTGCCATTGTAGGATTCCATTTCCGAGTACCATCGCCAAAATGAACCCCTGCGTTCATCGTCTCTTCCAAATTGATATTCAAATATCTTCTTGTCATTTTAAGATCTATTTGATTTATAACAGTTAAAAAAACTTTTATAATGTCAGAGTTTTGAGTCTGAAAAAAAACACTTATTGAAAAAAGCAATCATGAAACCTGAACGAGATTAGTCTCACACTTTGTTTGAATTTTTGAAAAATTTATTTGAATTTTTGAAAAATTTATTGTAGCATTTAGACTGCATGAGATCAAATTTTAATTAAATTGAGAAGGTTTATTTTCAAATTATCCTTGATTTTTTCCTCTAAAAAATACATGATTTTTCTTACTCCGAAAAGTAACTCAAATCAACGAAAATAAATACATGATTTTTCTTACTCCGAAAAGTAACTCAAATCAATGAAAATAAATTAAATCAAGGGAAAATTAGTAGATTATTCTTGAAATTAATTAATTGTTTTTTTTTTTTTATTATTAGAATAAGTTTTTAATTATTGAATCAACATTAAATAAATTAAATTTATCTAACTAAATATCGAATTTTCATTTAATATAATTATTAATATTAACTAAAAACAAAAAAAAAAATATTGAAAATGAATTGGTAACAACTGAAAAATAAATTTATCAATGAATCAAGGTGTTTTTTTTTTTCTTCTACCAAAGGTTGGAATTGATTCATTGCAAATAGATGGAAGAGAATGAATTACAGAGGTTTTGGAGAAAAAAAAATTTGCTCGATAATTTCATACCTTCTTCCAAAGCGGCTAGATTAAAATATATTTTATACCTTTTTAATATATATATATATATATATATATATATATATATATACACACACTCGTCATTAGTTAATTTTTTATTATTTATTATATTTTTGTATTTATAAATTTTGAAATCGGCATAGTGCCTTTAGCAACGAGAAAGTCCCTAACATCTCTGTAAATAAGATAAAGAACCTAAAATTGGAAGATATATACTAATTGAATAAATTTTAATTTCAATATTTAAATGAAAATCTTTTTATCACTCTATTTTGATATAGCTGAAATAGTCCCCCAAAATCGGATCCTAATTGCATCAATTAAGGGGATGGTTAGGTCAAATTTTGAAAGTGAGCTTTCGCATTCACCATTCACTACGCAATAAATGGTGTCCACGTGAAAAAAGTAGCCCTTTTATTTCTGGTTGATATTTTTTTATATTACTATTATTATTATTATCCAATATCGTGTGTCGTCGGTCTCGACTAATTATTTTTTCTAACAATATTAAGAATGCAATTTCACACATCAACCTAGTATATTTAAAATTTTACTCTTTTAGTATTCTTTAAGAGGACTAAATTCTGGTAAAATTATGGTTAGACATTTTTTCTTATCAACCGGATTAAAACTCTTTTTAAATTGATTTTTCTTTTTTAATTTAAATTATTGAATAAGTTTGATCTCTTTTCCTTACCAAACAAAAATATAGATTTTGATCATGATATTTTTTTTAAGTTTTTCTTTTTATTTACGGTAAGGTATTTCTAGGCCAATTTACACTTACCTCGACTAATCAATTCATCAGACGATGTTAAGAGTGCACTCTTCTACACTGGTATGATATATTGAGGATTCAATTCAAGATTTAATTATCAAAGCTTCTTACAAGAGTTAAATCTTGGTGAACGAGAAAAATAACACATCTCCTTACTGACTAAAGTAACACCTTGTGTGGATTCTATGACTGAAACCTAAACACCTACAGAAAAAATTAGGTTTTCGCATGAAATGTCTAGCTAAACAAGATAACAAAAACTTTGCCTCTTCAATAACTGTAATAACTATAGAAACTGCCTGTTCATAGTATAGCTACAACTTTTTTCTATCATCATAGTACATATATGTATAATTTATACCTCAACCGTCGATAACATACGCCGGCTGTAAGAGATCGTAAGGAGCCCATAATGAATCCAACGGACAGGGTCGGTTGGCGTCAAGCCTAACCCACGGCTTTCCCTTCCCGCTCCAATGCAACAGGCTCACCGGACCAGAATGTAAGTCCCGGCAAAGTCCCCGGAAATTATCACCGCCGAGACCGTGTTGGTTCCACCTGTGATCAACCGGCGCTATGTTCCCAGCGAATACCAGCAGAAACGGTGGCAGTGAACCCAACTCGTAGATCCGCATTCTCTTTTGGAGTTCCATCCACTCCACGATCTTGGTCGTGTAGTCGCCGGCCCTCCACCGGTCGAGATCTATGACCATTACGCCGGTGTTGAAGTAGCAAGCTTCCCGATCGGCGAAGGTCGAGGAGAGAGAAGGGTTGGACCAGAACGTCGGCGTGAAGTAGGTGGTGAAGTTGGCGTTGCAGTATTCAGGAGCGGCAAGGACGGCTCGGTCTCCGAGGGGGGTCGCCGCAAGGCTGGCGATGTCGTCGACGAGGATGACGTCGGAGTCGAGGTAAACGACCTTGGAGAGGCATTCCGGGAGGATCTCTGCAAGGTAGTTTCGGGCGTAGTTTAGTGGGCAGTCGAGGGCGGCGCGTATGGAGGTCGAGATGAGGCCGGCGACGGGGGAATCGTTGAAAGGGTAGATTCTGAATTGCAGGTAAGGGAATGATTTCGTAATGATGCGGCTGAGGTTGCCGTCTGCGGCGGCGACGAAGTGGAAGAATATGTTTTCGGGGCAAGAGGAGTGTTGGAGGACGGAGAGAATGGCGGCCATGGAACCGCGGAGGTAGCGGTCGTCGAGGGTCATAGCGATGTGGACAGCATAATTAGAGCAAACTTTGGGGGTGTTAATGTAATTATTTGAATCATGATTGAGGGGGCATTTGGGTGAGTTATAGAACTTAGGGGCTTCTTTGAATCGAAGGGTGGTTCTTGTGGTGGTAGTGACGGCGGCGGCGACAGTGGTGGTGGTGGCATTGGTTGCTGAAATGGACAGAAACAGGAGGAGGAGGGCAAGGAGAAGGTGCCTTGAAAAAGATTGAAAGACCGGCATAATTTGGCTGCAACCAAAAGCAGCTTCTACATTTAAATATCACTTTTCTCTCTCTCCCCTCTCTCTGTGTAATAAATCAACACTAAATATAATTTAATTCAATTATTTTGAAAAAAAAAAAACTAAATTTTTTAATAATTCAATCACATTCATCTAGTCTATTTAAATCAATCATTTTCGATATTAAAAAAATAAAATAAAATTGCATTCTTAAAATTTTGAAAAAAATCTCAAATAAATAAATTAAATCTTTAAATATCTAAATTGTATTAAATTAATCCAAATCGATAATTTTTTTATTTTTTTTATAATGAAAATTAATTATGTGTTAGACACAGAATCATCCACATGAGTGAATTCCAAAATGACTGATTAGATAAGATTTAGATACTTCAGAATTTAACGTGAGATTGAAAGATATGGACTAAAGTGACATTTTTTTTAAACTTTAGGACACAAAGTGTAATTTAAAAAAAAAAAAAAAAAAGTAATCCTAATTTATTATTTAAATTGATGGTGTTATAGTTGTGATAAAGTGCTTATTTAATTTTAGTTTCATTTTTTAAAAAATTTAAAAATTAATTTATTCACCAACTTCTAATATTTCTCAAAATAAAATCATAGTTAATATATATATATATATATATATATATATATATATATATATATATATATATAAAATTTCTTGAACAATTGGCAAAGGAGGATAGAGAAGTCACTTCAAAATTTTGCTTGGTAGAGAATATGCTATCAAGAAAAGTAAAAATTAAGACCCACCTCCGACAATTATTTAATTTAAAGTTCAAATAAACTTTAAGAAAGGTTTTTATTTTTATTCACTCCACAACATTAAAAGCTTCCACCTGTTAATTTTTTTACCGTAGAAAAATTCAAAAGTTACAATGCTGTAATTTTTTATATTAAAAAATTACAATATTTTTTGGGAAAAATTAATGATTAATCCTATTTTGAAGGTTTAATTTGCAATTAGTGCTTTCTTGTTATTAGATTTTGATTTAATTTCTTAAGTTAGATTTCATTTGTATTTTAATCTTGCAATATAAGGATTGTAGGGACATTATAAGAATTGTAGGCCCGAGAGACCTTAGTGAGTAACTTCAATTTTATAGTAAATATTAGTTACATGTAATGAATTTTAGTTATAATTTTATAATTGTTTTTTTTTTTTTTTTTTTTTACATATATCTGTGTATTTTTTGTTACATGTACTTATATAATATTAGTTACATATTACAATTACATATATCTGTATAATATTTGTGACATTTAACAAATATTAGATACATAAATTAATTTAATATTAATTACATATATTTGTGTATATTTTAGTTACTTGTAACTAATTACATGTATTTTGTGTGATTTTGTTACATCTAATAAAATTTTACACACAAAGTTGTTACATGCTAAAAAAAAAATTATTACATGTTACAAAATACAATAATATTTATAACATATAATAAAATTTTACACACAAAATTATTATATATAACAGAAGGTGCACAGGTGTGTGTGCAGGGTTTCCACTTTTTTAAAATAGACGAGATTAAAACTAAATTTTCTTATACCTTTAAAAATTTTTACTAATTAAAAGTGAAATAAAAAATCTCTCATCGTTTGTCAGTTGTACTGGATACTCTATAAGTAACGAGTGTTCCCGTTAAAACTAAATGAAAAGACCCAACTTACTATCACGACTTCTGTGTTTTATGGTGGGCACCTCCTCCCATGCATCAATTATAATAACTTTTTCTCAATTTATTTGTCTCCCTTTTCCAAAAGAAAAAGAGAACAAGGAGAGCAGTGAAAAGGGAAAGCTTCAACTGTCAAGGAGATCCCCCAATATTTTCATTCTGCTGCAGAAACTGCCAGGTGGAGAAGACCCCAAATTACCTGAGCATGCTGTCCGATACTGAAGAAACCGTCAAAAGCCTGATAGACCGAGCATAATATATTCCGAACCGACATCTCCGCTCGGTATGGCTATAGTCCCGTCCTTGAGGATGGCCTAAGGTGTAGCGACTCTGGCCATACCCTGAGTTCGGGAGCTGTCGCAGTTGTCCACTGCACGTTTGGAAAGAGCGGTTACATATAAAGTAACTGATGTTATCAAAAATCTCTAGCACGTGTAACAACGCCGTATGTACCAATTTTTTTTGCAACCTGCATCTTTAACTTGCAAAACCGATTAGTTCTAAGAGGATACCAGTATGCTGTCGACAAAAGAACTTCTAATGTGAGAATAAGTTAGATTGTTTTAGAATATCAGGCAAAAGACTGAATTGTAAATGTGATACATTTTCCTTATTTATAGACTTAGTCATTGCTCGAGAGAGTTACGTGTAATACTCCGAAAATTTATATTTTTGAAAATATCATTTTTATAAGTTTTAATATTTTTGGGTTGTTTTGTAAATTTATTATATAAATAATATTTGATATTTATATGAGGGTTAAATGTTAATTTTAAATTGACGTTTAAAAATTTTAGAATTATTGCGTTATTTAAAATATACTTGTAAGAGTTTTGGGTTGTAATTAATATTTTCTCTATTTTAAGAAGGGTGTTTATGTAATTAAATAAATGAAATAAAAAAAAAAAAAAAGAGTTTGAAATGCGTCCAACGTTAACATATATGTATACGCATGTTAACCTGCTTTTGACACATATAATAATAATAATAAATTTCTAACCACATGAATATATATATATATATATATATATATATATATATATATATATATATTATATACATAAATGTAGGGAGGGGACCGTGTATATAGAGACAAGGATAATAATAATATTAAATTATACAGATATATATGGGGATAATTCTATTTACACCTTTCAATTATAGTGAAATTCTACATACATCCTTTTAACTTTCAAAATTACCACGGCAATCTCCTACCGGAGCAATTTTTAATGAATGGACCATTTTACCCTTACTAATTCAGACAAGAAAAATAATAAAATAATCTAAATTAGTGAATTACCCAATTACCCTCACTTCACTCATTTTTTAATAATTTCTTTTTTTTTTTTTTCCTATTTTTTTCACATTTTTTCTATTTTTTTTCCACCCTCCCCCTTTCTTTCTCTGCACCACCAAATCATACAACACCCAACCACCACCGAACCACCACCGCCTCCACCATGGCAATCCCTAAAACCCTAAATCGAAATCACAATCCCTAAACCCCAAATCGAAATCGCAATCCCTACCATCGCAGAACCAAACACCATCTCCATCGCAAATCCCTAAACCTTAAATCGAAATTGAATATGAGGCATTTGATTCCGTAGGAAGCGAGGTTGACGATGACGACCCAGTTGTTGGCGGCGAAGCGAAGCAGTAGATAACGACGACACAATTGATTTCATCGGAGAGGAGGTTGTGAGCGATGACATTGTTGGTTTAAATGGCGATGAGGTCGGATGCGAGGGTGCCGGTGAAAACACCATTAGTGTCGATGGTGGTGAGGTCAGTGACGACAACCCTACTGGTGGTAGTGTTGTGTGGTAGCCGTCGCAATCCCTAAATCACAATCCCTAAACCCTAATTCGAAATCGCAATTCCTAAATCGTAATCCCAAACCCTAAATCGAAGGTTAATATTTTGAACGATAGTATTGTGTGGCAGCTGTCGACGACAACAAATTGGACAGTGAGTGTAGTGGTCTTCAACGGAACTAGGTTGATTTTGATTTCTTCTTCAACGTAACGGAATTGGACAGTCAACGATGGCAGGGAATGGGTCAATTTTGATTTCTTCTTCATTTTCTTTTTCCCTTCTTCGGTTCAACGGTGTTGTTCGGCAGTGAATGTATTCGGTTCGATGGTCGTGTTGTTGTTCATTTTAGTTGTGGGATTAGGCATTGTTGTTGTTTGTTTTGGTGGTGTTCGGTCGTGGTATTGTTTTTGTTTTGACAATGTCCGTTCAAATGGTGCCTGGTGGAGGTGGTGTTCCTTTGGGGCTAGAAATGGATGGAGATGGTGAAGATCTAAATTACACTAAGTATCTTGAAAGTTTGATAAAGTTTTAATTTGAATCATTACATTTATATGGGTAATAAAGACATTTTACTTAAGGAAAAAAAGATCAACCTGGTCAACATTGCAAATTTTGACTTTCAAAGGGTATTTTCGGCATACAAAATGAACTGGAGGTCTGACTGTCCTTTGACCAAAGAGTTCAAGGGTGTTCCATGTAGTTTTAATAGTTAAGGGGATTCCCGTGGTCAAGGTCAATAGTTCGGGGGGTGTAAATGGAATTATCCCGATATTATACATGTGTTTGTAGAGAAATAAAGTTGCAGGTGATCGGCTACAGTATATATACATATATTATGAATGATTTTTTTTGGCGAATAGTCCGGTTCGGATTTCGACTACGGATTTCAAGTAGAATTTTTAACTCTTTTAATATATGTATTTAATTTTCCTATTGTGGAATTTATGTTATTATTGCCGTCGAATTAGGCTGTCAATTTCCGTGAAATAATTATGATTACGTGAAAATTTTATGGAATTATGCCAATGTGTTTTATTTGTTATATTAATTAAATACACGTATTCGAGGAGTTGAAATTCTACTGAGCGTTGGCTTACAACCCCATAATTTTGATTGCAGGGCCGGTGAGAAGAAAACGACGACGAGAATTTTTGTTAAATTTCTATTTAAAATTTTAATAGTTGTATTTAGTATTCACCATTGTAAATTCGATTCAATAAATTGATAAATTATAAATTTGATAATTTCAATTATCGTCGTCGTATGTAAAATTTATTAGATTTTTATTAATTAAAATATTGATTATTTAGTAAAATTATCATCGTCGATAAATAAAATTGTTGCTATTGTGAATCCGATAGGTTTGAGTTATGCGTGTTTAGAATATTATTTCACTCTAGTGTAACCAATAATTGATTATTCAAAATTACTATTACATTAATATATACATAATGTTGTAATATAGTTATGTCGCACTATAAGTTTTCATATATATTTAAGTTATTATGCGTAATATATAATTCAAAATTATGGTTACAGTAACAATTTGTCATGGGTTCAAAATATAGGCTTAACCACCATATCGTTGTAGTAAAATTTGTCACGATAATAAAGTATTGGTGATTCTCTATAGGTTTGGGCCGTATTGTAAAATTTAAATCCATTATTATAATTGTTGTCATCGCGTTGATAAATTTATCGAATTTTATAGAATGAAATATTAGTCGTGTAGTGTTAGTGTTAATTCTCCAAGGGAGAAAAGCCGTGTGACAGCAATGGGAAATCGGGTCGTTACATTACGTCCTTTTAGCTTCCCATTATGTTGTTATTCAATAGGGAGTTACATCATTCTGACTTCCCATTGTGTTGTTATTTAGTGGGGAGTTACGCTCTTTCAGCTCCCCTACTAAGCGAGAATCACGTTCTTTGGTTTTCAACTTGATGGATCTATGCATTGATCACCGGTTTGGACCAACGTCCACAGCTCCTTTTAAGCATTTGACCTCTTTATTGTGCATGTTCAGGAGTACCGGTGGGCTTATCATAATGGGCTTTTTTTGAGAAGTAAAAATTTATGCCGCATCAATAACAACCCATTAATCTAATGATCCCATAGAATCCAAAGCCTTAAGATGGATTTGCCACGATTTTACTTGTCTAGTAAACCACTCATCATCCATAAATACTACAAAAAGGAATCTAGCTACATATCCATAATTTTTCCAATTGAAAAAAAAGTGTAATTTATATAAATTCCAGGGGAAGTAAGTGTAATATTTGCTGAAAGTACAAGTCTCGCCCGCCATGGTTTGTCCATAATCTGCGGTAAACCCACAATAAAAATGAGAGATAGAGAGGGGACAAAGTATTCACAATGTCGGCTATAAATCTTTCTCAATCTAAAAAATAGACTGCGAAAGTGAGTTGAAATAGTAAAACCATATTTTGTCCCTACTAGCTACTACATTAATTGTTAATTTTTTTATTAATTTTATCTAGAAAATTTAGAGACTTTCAACCAAATTTGAAAATAGAACTCCTTAATTATAAATGATTTTTTTTTTTTCAAAAAAAAATTACAATTTGTTAGAAAATCAAAAATTATTTATGTAACAAATAAAGAAGATATCTTCTAAATCGATCGTGGAGTTTAGAGGATTTGGAACGTGAATTTTCCTTCATCATAATCTCATTCAACACATTTTCTCGTTAGCAAATCTGCACATTTATTCGTCTCCCTCAAAGTAAATTGAAAGGTGTAGGTGTTCAGTAAAAAGAGTTTTTACACTCATCGATTCGATTCTTAAAACAATGGTTTTCAGGACATGGGTTCTGGATGAGGGTAATAGCCTCCGCAAAGTCTGTTTCCACTATTACTCTAGGATACTTTTTGTAAGACGGAATCTTGATATCATTAACCAAACTTCTAAGTTTTGCTTGAAGGGTCATGCAACTATTCCCACACACGAGATAGTCCACTTTCAAAATACCAAGGTTATTCCTTAGTATACCTCCAATACCTCCCTTGTCCGGATTTCTTTTTGCACTATCATCACTGTTAAGTTTGAGAAAACCTACACTATAAAAAAAACCAATTAGTTAACAGAGTACAATAACCATTTAGGAAACTTGGTTTTAGGAAAGAATTTGATAAGTCATTAAAATAATTTGTAATTTTAGAAATGGTAAAATATTAATATTAATACAAATATTTTAAACTAAAAAATATAGGGATAATTGGTGAATATTTTAATTCATAATTTATCATATTTTAATTTAATTTTATGTTGAGTATAAGTCTCTTAATTATATGTTGACTTGTGTTATAATCTCATGATAAATGACCTTTTATATTTCTAATAAAATATTTTCAATTAAGGTATGCATCGTCAACTACTGACGCTCGCAGTTGGACCTCAGGCCTCCAATTGCCAGAGTCTGGAGAATAAAAGTAAAGAAAGTTATCAATGACACCCCTTATCTTTGAGACAGATGCCACAGAATACCACAGAGATCCCTATATTTTTTAATCAGAGCAGTCAAAATCCCAACCCAGTTAATTACTTTTAGGTGGCGTTTGGTACGCGGGATTCAAGATAGGATTGGAATGACCATTGGAATGGTCATTCCATTCCTATGTTTGGTACATGGGATTTAATCCCATTTTCATTACCAAGGAATCCCTAATTCCACAAAGTATGAGATTAACTAATACCAAGTTAAACTTGGTATTGGTTAATCTCAATTACATGAGATTAAGTTTTAATTAATAATTGACAAAAAAATGAGACCAAATATAAAACAAATATTTTAATTCGAATGAAATTTAAATAAATTAACTATTATACCATTAAAAATTCAATTAAATTACTATTTTACCCTTTATTGTTATTCCAATACCACATGTAATCTCTTTCGTCACCAAACATAGGAATGACAATGACCATTCCATTTCATTACCATATTAATTCCAATCCTATTGCCATTCTATTCCAGCGTACCAAACGTAGCGTTAGAGTATAAGATTTATTTTTAAATTACTAAATTGCCCTATATATTACGTGTAAAATGAAAAAATTACTCTTCATTATTTTTTATTTATGTTTTTATTTTTCTCTCCTTCCTTTTTCATCCTTTCTCTACTTTCTTCTCTGATGATTTCCACCGGTGATCACCATCGCCGGCCATTGTCATCATTCTTCATTGCCGGTGACCATCTTATCCTCCTCCTCCCCTGACTTCTCTTCTTCTTCTTAATTATTTGATTTGAAAATTTTAATTAATTTAATATCATCATTAAGATCATCCACTATCTATCTCAAAATTTAGGCAACCACGGCACTGCGTTTTATTGTTCTAAACAATTCCATAGTTATCACAATTAAAATTGGAAAAATAATAATTATCCCATTCCAGATTAAATAAAATATGCGTGTATTATGATCACATGCAGAGTATCATGCTTCAATTAATGAACTATTATTGAAATTGCATGTGCACTGCACATGCCTTGTTCCATAGCTTTTGGCGATGTCTCCAAAACCACCATGAATGATTCTTCATAACTTATCGTTTAATGTCTTTTTTTTTTTTTTTTTTCAGAAACAAATTCATGTAAAACTATGATCCATTTGTTCACTTATCATTGATCCAGCTCGGCTTATCAGCAATTCAATTTAGAGATATGACTTAAGTGGTAACATCTGCTTGAATTAAAATAGTTGAGGGAATCAGGAGTTATAGTCTGCAGAAAATCACCTATTAGGAAGAACAACATTGCATCCCGAACGAGATTAGTCTCACTGTTCTGAATATATGTGGGGACACGCGTAGGTCAAAAATAAAATAAAATCTTAGGGTGTGTTTCGTATGGATAGAAAATGGAAGAGAAATGAAAAATAGGAAAAATGAAAAAAAATTATGTTTGGTATGGAAGAAAAATGGAAGGAGAATGAGAATGAGAATGATAAAACACAAATTTCGAGACAAAATTTTTCTCTCCCAAATTTGGGGGAAAAAAGAGAGGAAAATAGTTTTAGATATCAAAATTACAATTATACCCTTAATAATTGATTTTTTAAGGGAAAATTTTTCTGCAGTTCCAAATTACAAAAAAGCAACTTTTGAAAGCCCATGGATTTTGGATCAGCCCAAAACTCCCATGAAAATCTTCTTGCCAATTTTGCCCCTAGGTAGATTTGTAATTTACAAATCTATGCCACCATCTGAATATAATTTCACTTATGTTCTAAATTACAGAATTGCCCTTCAATAAATACGGAATTTACAAAAATGCCATTTTCGCCTTTTTTTTTTTCCTTCAAAACTTCTAAAATTAATATATATATAATTTCACTTGTGTTCCAATTTTTTCTCAAATTTTATTTTTCATAAAAGTTTCAATTAATTTTGTTTTTCTTATTTTTTTTTTAAAATATCATAAATCCTCTGATTATGTTTTACTTAATTTTATTTCAATTTATTTTATAATTCCACCAAAATTTAATTCTTAATAAAAAATCACTGAAATATATATTTTATTCAAAATATATAACTTTTTAAAAATACCTTAAATACCCTTACATGCGTTCAATTGAATTTCAGTTTATTTTTTGAAATATTTTATGAACATTTTAAATATAAAAAATATTAAATTCTATTTAAATTAAAAATCCATTAAAAATACTTTCAAAATCAACTAAATATAATTAAGTGGATATCTATTTAGATATCAACTAAGTGGATATCCACTTTATTAATTAAAAATCCACAAAAAATAATGTAAGTAGATATCTACTAAATATAATTAAGTAGATATATACTAAATAATAATTAAGTGGGAAAAAGACCTTTTTGGTCCCTGAAAAATGGTCATAGTGTCCAATTGGCCCCTAAGATTTGAAACTCAACACATTTGATCTCAACATTTGAAAATCGTTTCAATTTGGCCCTTGAAGAGGAATCTGTGAAGTCAAAGTAACGGTCAACGTTACTTCAAGGGCATTTCGGTCATTTAAGTGCCCCCAACTGATTCCCTCCATATATGTCCATATCTGTTCAGTTTTCCCGTGGTTTTCTTCATTTCATGTGCCTATAAATTAGCCCTCTACCCATCTCTCTTGTTCTATCTTTTGGAACTCATTTTTTTTTCTTTTTTATTCTGTCCAAAAAAAATGGAGGGTGAGCACATTTGTAATTGTGGGAGAAAAGAAAAAATGGCAACGTCTTGAACTACACATAATCCCAGAAAGAGATTCTATTCTTGTGGAAATTACAACCAGGTACGTTTTATTTTTATTTTTTCATACCAATTTTTATGAAATATTTAAAAAACAAAATTCTAATTTCATTTTGTAGGTTAGAGGTTGTGACTATTTCTGGTGGGTTGATCCTCCTATGTGTCCAAGATCAGTGGCAATAATACCGGTATTATTAAAAAAAATGAATATTTTAGAAAAAGAGAATAACCGAATGAAGAATAAGGAGAAGAAGTTATGGATAACCATTTTCGCTTTTCTTCCACAATTACAAATGTGTTCATCCTCCATTTTTTTTTTTGGACAGAATAAAAAAAAAAAAAAATTGGGTTCCAAAAGATAGAACAAGAGAGATGGGTAGAGGGTTAATTTATAAGCACATGAAATGAAGAAAACCGCGGGAAAACTGAACAGATATGGACATATATGAAGGGAATCAGTTGGGGGTACTTAAATGACCGAAAATGCCTTTGAAGTAACGTTGACCGTTACTTTGACTTCACAGATTCCTCTTCAAATGCCAAATTGAAACGATTTTCAAATGTTGAGATCAAATGTGTTGAGTTCCAAATCTTAGGGGCCAATTGGACACTATGACCATCTTTCAGGGATCAAAAAGGTCTTTTTCCCTAGAAACAATTAGAAAACCAAACCATCGCTAAATATGCTTTTACATTTTCACATTATCGCGAAAATTGGAGAAAATGAAAACCATCGATAAACATGTCTTTAAGTGAATATCTACTTAAATATCCATTAAGTGGATATTCACTTAATTATATTTAGTAGATATTCACTTACATTATTTTTCAAAAGTACTAACTATATTTAGTCTTCCTAAATTACCCTTAATAGCTACAAAACTTACAAAAATACCATTTTGGCCATTTTTTTTTTTCAAAACTCTCTCTCTCTCTCTCTCTCTCTCTATATATATATATATATAGAATTTCACTTGTTTTCAAATTTTCTTCAAATTTTATTTTTTAATAAAAAATTTCAATTAATTTTATTTTTCTTAAAAATATTTTTTTTTGTAAAATATCATAAATACCCTAATTACATTTTCACTTAATTTTATTTCAAATTTTATTTATTTTTTTAAATATTCTATGAACATTTTAAAATATAAAAAATTAAATATTAAATTTTAATTAAATGAAAAATTCCATTAAAATAATTTTAAAAATCAATTAAGTAGATATCTACTTAAATACCCATTAAATAGATATCCACTTAATTATATTTAGTAGATATCTACTAATATTATTTTTCACTTAATTTAATTTTAATTTTAGTTTTTTTTTTAAATATTCTATGAACATTTTAAAATATAAAAAATTAAATATCAAATTCTATTTTAATTAAAAATTCATTTAAAATAATTTTAAAAATCAATTAAGTGGATATTCACTTAATTTTATTTAGTAGATATCTACTAACATTATTTTTCACTTAATTTAATTTCAATTTTAGTTTATTTTTTAAAAATATTCTATGAACATTTTAAAATATAAAGAATTAGAGAAACCAGAAAATAAAAAATTCCACTGAATATTAATCTTCAATTACATTCCACTAGAAAATTACATAAACCCACTTAACCCCTAAGTGGAAATCCCCCCAAAAAATTTAAAGTGGAAATCCATTACAAATTAAGATGATTGACGTCCGTCATCTTCCCCAATTGTCACATCATTGCACTCCCTCCATCTTCATCGGTCTTCAATAAGTAGATAGGTGGATATCTACTAAAAATCAATAAGTAGATATTCACTAAAAACAATTAGTGGATATCCATTGAACTAAAAAATAACACAAACATTTAAACAATCAATGGATATCCAGTGAACAAAAAAAATAACACAAATATTTACACAATCAAATTATTTTAGTTTAGTGAATATCTATTGAACTAAAAAATAACACAAACATTTGCACATAAAGGATAAAAATGACAAATAAATCAAGAAATCGTTAAAACTTATTTGAATCTAATTGCATTATCCTAAATAATATCAAAATTCTAATTCAATTTCATTTATCATCCTTTACCTATCAAGCAATGGACATCCACTAAACAATAACACATTATTGATTTTTAGTGGATATCCACACAAAATTAGTCAGTATATATCTACACGAATCTATCAGTGGATATCCACTTACCTCTAGTTGTTGAATCAAAGCATAAGCATCCAAACAACAACCATGGAGATGAAAAATACAACAACATCCAAACAGTAACAAAAAATAAAAAATAAAAAAAATCAGCAACCGAAAAATACAATCATGGAGATGAAAAATACAATAGCTCCAAACAACAATCAGCATATCTCAATACAACAGTACCCCAAACAGCAGCAAAAAAAAAAAATATATACCTAAAATCATTCAACGATCAGAGAGTACATCAAGAACGGGGAGGGGTGCTAAAAAAAACAAGTAGATATCTACTAAAAAAAAATCAAGTAGATATCCACTTGATCATGCCATTGGAGGTTCTGAGAACAACAATAGATCTGAGTGAATACACTAAAAGATTTGGAAGAAATTATGCCCTAAAATACTAGCAGCCGGATCCGGCAACAAAATTAGAACCCAAAAATGAAAAATAAAGAAGAACAGAGAAAAAAAAAGTTACCAGCTACGTTGATTGTTCGCCGGAGATGAACGGAATTAAAGATCGAAGACCGCCATCGTTGCCCCATTTCCCATATATGAACCAGATATATCAAAATTTCATAAAGCCATAAGGCAAATGTGGACAATATCTGAACTAGATATATCAAAATTCCAAGCAAAAAAAAAAAAAAAAAAAAAGAAGAGAGAGAGAAAGAGAAAAAAAATACCTCAAATCGTTCAGCAGTGATGGCTGCAAGGGAGACGATGGCGATGGCGATGGCAGCTGGTGCTCCTCCTCCTCATCGGCAATTCTTCCTATGGCCAGATCTACGTAAGAAAAATGAAACCTAGATCTGGTCAGATCTAAGCAACAAGGATGACGACCACAGTGAGCGACGGCAATGGATGAAGAGATGACGAACGACGACGGTAGATTGAGGAGACGAAGACGATAACAGCGGCGACGATTAATTGAGGGACAACTCCGGTGCGCGACGATTGAAGAGTAAGCGATGGCAGACGACGAATGACCAACAAATCGAAGCAATTGGCAGTGGAACAACTCAATGCTAGGGTCGGAATCAGAAACGACGATGGAGACTAAGGTGACGGTGATGAGCAACAACGGTGGTAACGTCGGAGTAAGCGAACGCGATGAGCGGCGATGTATTGAATGTGTGAAACTGTGAGAGAGAGAGAGAGAAGAGAGAAGAGAGAAAGAGAGGAAGTGGGTGAAAGTGAAATAAATAAAATCATTTACTCTTTATTTATTATAATTGAAGGGTAATTTTGTCATTGCAAAATATGAGTAGGAGTCTCTGTTAATTTTTTTTTTTTTTTTTAAATAGGAGTTGAAAAGTTGTTTTTATTTATATATGATTTAAAAATTGTTGGTGTTTAAAATAGGACTTCTAGAGGAAAAACCTATTTTTTAATTTATTTTTGAAATATACGAGGACAAAATAATAAATTATATTAAGCTAAATGATTTTCTATCATTTCATTTTCCTTCCTAATCAAACAACATTAGGAAAAATAATTTTCCTATAAATATATATATATATATATATATATATATATATATATATATATATATATATATATATATATATATTTTTTTGTTTGTTTCTTTTTTCTTTTGGGTCAATCCGCCGGTGGTCCTCAAAATCGCAGCTATTTGTTAAAAACTCCCGAAGCCAAAAGTCACTTTCGTTTTAGTCCCACTCAATATAAAAAGGCGGGATGCCAAATCACACACGCCAATACACGCGCCTTGCCAGTGTTCCCGCAGAACTGCAGACCGCATTCGCCGTCCTAAGCGAAAATTCAGAGGTCAGACCATCATGGCGCAGCGTGTCAGACCGCAGGGCGACGTTCTACGCAACAAATTGTTCCACTAAGACGCAAAGCTGTCTCATCGTCTTCTTCATTCTAGAAACCCTAATAAAACTCTCTAAAAAACAGTGTCTTCTTTTACACTGAAGAAAATTGTGTTTTCAAAAAACTCTCGAAAAAATCCTTTTTCCTTAAACAAATGTCGAGAAGAGGTAAAAACCCGTCCATTTCTTTATGATTCTACTACATCTGTCTACTATTACACGATTTAGTAACTATTCAGACTACAATAGTTACATGCACCTCGAAATATTTTGTGACATGTAACTAGAAACGTATGTATGTCATTATCGGAACATATAACTGAATATTACCCTTTTCTGTACAATTTTCGACTTATATCTGTGACTTATATCTTTTTTGTTTATGAAAATAGTTACTTGTAACTAATATTACAGAAATACGTGTTATTATGGACATGCAAAACGTATTCGACATATATCAGAAATATCAAACTTTTTAGTTACATGATATCAGAAATATGTAACTAAAAAGTTACATATTATTATACATGTAATTGAATATTATCTTTTTTTTTTGTACTACTTCCGACTGATATGTGTTAAAATAGTTACGTGTAACTAATATTACTGAAAAGATGAACTAAAAAAAGTTACAAGAAAATATCAAATTTTTTAGTTACATGATATTAGAGACATGTAACTAAAAGTTACATATTATTAGACATGTAACTAAATATTACTTTTTTTTGTACTACTTTCGACTTATATGTGTGAAAATAATTACGTGTAACTAATATTACTGAAAATATAAATTAAAAAAAGTTACAATAAAATATCAAACTTTTTAGTTACATGATATCAGAGACATGTAACTAAAAAGTTACATATTATTAGAACACGTAACTGTATATTACCTTTTTTTGTACTACTTTCGACTTATATGTGTGAAAATAGTTACGTGTAACTAATATTACTGAAAATATGAACTAAAAACAATTATAAGAAAATATCAAACTTTTAAGTTACATCATATCAGATACATGTAACTAAAAAAGTTACATATTATTAGAACATGTAACTGAATATTACCTTTTTTTTGTATTACTTCCGACTTATATGTGTGAAAATAGTTACGTGTCACTAATATTACTGAAAATACTTATCATAATGAACATGTAACTAAAAAAGTTTGTAATATTTATCATATCTATATATTGAAGCACAGTAACTAAAAAAAGACATCTAAAAAAAGTTTTAAAATTTTATTTATCAGTTACTAATTTGTAGTAACTAAATGTACTTTGTAATAAAATACAACTAACTTATATTGTTATAGATCCAAGAAAAGGAAAAGCACCGGTAAGTGAAGAAAAAGATGTAGAAAATGTTCTTTCCTTGACTCCAAGTCAAGAAAAAAAGTAGTACCATCAGTTCAGATCATCATTGAATCAGATGATAGATCTTTTGACTGAACTAAACCTTAGAGACGACCACAAGGAATGTTTAGCCAAAACACCTTTTTGGCAAACATTTAGAGCCCTAATTGAGAAAGATGTCACTCCGCAACAGTGTAAAAAAAATGATCACCTAATTCTAGACATCATTTCTCGATATAATCCCTATAAAAATGCATTCAAAATTGCTGGGAACTACCTCAGGCTGAAGCCTTGTGATGTACAGCTCATATTTGGGATTAGGTCTGGAATAGAAGTGATCAATTGCAACTACGGGACGCAAGTGTTATCAAATTTTGTAATCAGAAACAGACTGTAAGGTGCACCGAAATTTACAGTCCGCATGATCAAAGAGATGGCAAAAAACAAAGTAACGGGTACAATACCACTTAAGGTTAGTGATGTTGTCCGCCTACTATGCATGCATTTGTTTGCAACTTGTTTTTATGCAAACAAGGGACAATTTATTCCCTATGGCTTGGTCAAGTATGTGGATGACATTGACAAGATGATGACATACGCTTGGGCTGAGTCGATACATGAAAATCTGATGGCGTCTATTTAGTCAGACTACAGTAATCCAGTAGCGGTGAAAGGATGTGTCTTTGTTCTCCCAGTAAGTACATATTCTAACAAAAAAATCCTTAAATTGTCAAGTTGCTAAAAATATTTGTATTCTGACATAAAATACAATCTTTGTTGAAAACAAATGCAGTATTGGTTGTGCGAGCATACGACAATACAAAAACCAATTTCGGGAAGACTGAGAGCAATTCCACATTTCACAAAATGGGATGTAAAGAGATTAAACAAGAAGCTAAGAAAATTGGGATTGCTCTATGTGACACCAAATCAGGTACCAGATCTCTGTTTTTTTCTCATATTTCTTGCAAAAAAATACTAAAAAAAATGTAAAGTAGAAAGAGTCAAAACATGCATACAATTACTACAAAAGAACTAGACACATGTAACTAAAAAATTTGAGAAAATGCAACTAAAAAAACTAGGGGAAAATTGGTGAAATATCTTATGTTTAAAGTCTAATTATTGGAACATGTAACTGAAAAAAATATAAAACTTTTTAGTTACATATCAGATATGTGTAACCAAAAAGTTATATATTATTGCAATATGTATCTGGAAAAAAAAATTAGTTACCTGTAACTAATAAAAGTAGTTACCTATAATCCATGTATACGATTACTAGACATGTAACTAAATATATGTAAATTATTAGAGACATGTAACTAAAACACTTATATTTATGATTACAGGTTTTGTCGATTGAGGTATCTGAGAAACTGGGTGAAATTCAACAAGGAATTTGCAAACTAGTGGAGAGAAAGACAGCAGAATATGATTTAGATATTGCAATAATAGAAGAGCATAGTGCAAAGGAAAAAGCAACTGATGATACTCATATTGGAAAAATAAGGAGAAAATTAAGGAAATCGATTCATCTGCCAGATATACCCAGTTTTGATTTGGGAATTTCTGAATCTGACACTAGAGCCCCAAGGGTAGATCGAGAGAAATAACAACTGAAGGAAAGAATCTTGCATCTGACAGAACAGAATCAGGAGCTGAAAATGCAATGTGCCCAATCTGCTGAAAGCATTGAGGAATTGAATGGAGTTATTGAGGTGTTTACCGAAAAACAAGAGAAGTTAGAGAAAGTGATAATGGAGTTGAGCGTGCAGCTTGTCACTCAGCAATATCGTATTGAGCATCCATTGAGAGAGCGGATCCAAGACCTCGATTGCTACTACAAACAGTTGGTAGCAAGAAAAGATTAAGAAATTGAGAATTTGAAAGATCAACTTGTTGGACTTGATGGCAGAGAACCAAATGTAAAGGTGAAAGAGTCCTTTGACGATGAAGAATCATACGTGCCAACAGCATATTTGGGTGCAACTTGTGACTTCAGACACAGTCCAACAGAGGAATTGTTGGAGCAGAAATTAAATATTCAGGACATAATGACAAGAGACGCCACGCCACAAATGGAAGAGGCAGTTAGGCTGTCTGCTTATTCGATTGATGATGGAAAAAGATAGCTTATTCAAGAAGAAAGTGCTGCTGTCAAGCCTTCACACCATAAAAAGAAAGTCAAATCAAAGGACAAAAAAACTGGTGACCCAAACTCTCTCATCAAATGAATCAAATCAAGATCACGGAAGCAAAAGGCACATGAAGAAGAATATGTGTATAATAATCCTGTGAAAAGGATGAAGACAAGAAAAGATGATGAAGAGAGAGTGGGTGAACCCATGGAGGTGGATAGTTATGCAGTCCCTGATGAAGATCCCACAAAAATGCCATCAAAGCGGAAGAGTTCTGTTGCACCATTCTTGGATGACGAGGACTGGACACTCATGAAGACCATTTATGATCTTGAACAATCAGGGTACTAATTTACATCTAACATACATTTTTTTTTACCAACTACATGTACTAAATACAGAAAAATATGAAATTCTGCAGGTGTTTTGTGTTTGGAGGTGAAGGAGTAGAAGCACAAGTGTCGTTGCGTGATTTGTTTAGAATGCTTGTCGAAACAGAAGTTTCAAATTTTGTAAGTTTCTATAATGTCTCTAATTTCTAAATTTATAATGTTACTCATATATAACGTATATTTTTTTTTTTTACTATTTTTGTAGATTATAAATGGATATGCTGAAGTTTTAATGAATAAGCAAGAACAAAATATTACGGAGCTTAGTCTAACTCAACAGACTTTGTTGAGCAAATCATTCTTTACAATCAGCTCAGCATGGGTAATTTTGTATATTATTATAAATTTATTATGTTTTAGTAAAAAATATCTAACATTTGATAAAAAAAAAAAAAAAAAAAAATTGCAGAAATTGATGAATGACAATTCAACAAAATACCTCGATAATTATTTCTATCCACAGTTGGTAAAAGTTTTAAGCGAGGACTATAGATACATCCATTTCCCAATGAATTCTCCAGGACGAAGTACGATAGAAAACCATTGGACATTACTCGTCTGGATACGCATGAGAATACATGGAGATTCTATAACTCGTTGCAGCCTAGAACTGGAAAACAAGGGGTCGACTACTATTTCAAAGATGCAAGGAAATTGGTATGTTAATAACATGGAAGCAATACACATTTGTTTATTTATTTTTTATTTTTTTATATATATTTCATATATGTTTGTTTTTTTCAGAAATTGTTTGTTGAAACATTTATTAAGAAACATCGAAACCAGAATGCATCAGACCCCAAGTCTGAATCTATGATGACATATGTCAAGAACACTCCACAATAGCACTCCGGCAGGTTTAAAAAAAACTTTTATTTTCTCTGTATGCTAGTCTTCTTAATTTGATAACACTAATTTTTTCTAAAAAAAAAATACAGTAAAGATTGTGGAGTTTTTGTGATGTACTTCATGAAGCAAATAGCACTGGGGGAGAAAATTGATCCAAATTTCACAAGAGATGAGATCAGAAAAGAGAGGACATTAGTAATTGAATCTCTGTTGCATCATCCAACAAAATCTTAGACAATGAATGACTATTTGGGAAAAAAATTAGCAACAAAACTGGATCAACAAGTCGTACACTAATTATTTTGAACAAAAATCGTTTCATGTGTGTAATGTTTTTTGATAGTTTGTTTTCATGCAAATTTTGCTATCAAATTTCATTTTGCAACTATCGTATTCCAGATGCATGTCTGTCCAACGATTTTCGTAGTAATATATTTGATGTTTTTTGGTTTCTAGACAATTATAGTAATCTAGTTACATGTCACTAAATGATTCACATTTATTGTACTACTTAAATAAAACAAAAGTAAATAACAAATAGTTACGAAGAACTAGAATCAATATCATTTAGTCGCACCTATATTTTATTAAAAATAAATAAGTAATTTAAATAAAAACTAGTTATAAGTAACTAGAATCCCCTAATTATCATTACTTTTAGTTACATGTATTTGCACCTCTTCTTTTTTTAAAATATAAAAATAAATACTTTTATATGTTTCAAGTGAATGTGAAAAGGGACATTAAAACACATCATGCGTCATATGTATATTTATATATTTAAATATAAATATATTTATTTATATTCAATATTCATATTTATATATTTAAATAAACAAAAAATAAAAAAAATTATTTACAACAAAACACGTTTCCCTAGTTACAAAAGTAACAAAAAATCTCTAATTATGATTAATTATATATTTTTTAATTTAAAAAAATCTAGTTACATGTACCTATACGTGTTCTTTATATAGATATATACATAGATACTTTTATATATTTTAAAAAGTGAACTGTGAAAAAAGAGACTAAAAACATAGGCATTCGACATCACTGTAAAAATCAATATATTTATTATATATTTATAAAAATATATAATTCTCTTTATACTTATATATTTTAATAATTTAAAAATAAAAAATTATTTAAAATAGAATACGTGTCCTTAGTATCCCTATATTTTGTAACTAACAATTAGATTATTAGAATCTTTTAGTAATATATTGGTTAATTAAAAAACTAAATTTTAATACAAAACACTTTATCTAGTTACATGTACCTAGAATATTGAACTAAAAAATTAAATCTAATTACATGTACCTAAACACACCATGCCTCATTGCTTGTACATTTCAAAAAAGTGAAATGTGAAAAGACTAATCACACCATGCATCATCACTGCAAAACCGACGTGATGGACTCTTAAATGCACTGCAATACTAAAAAAAACCTCTTCATATTTATATATTAAAAAAAAATTAAACAAACACGTGTCCCTAGTTACAAGTAACTAAAAATAAAAAAAAAACCCTAAAAGTTAATTAAAAAATAAATTTAAAATAAAATATAATAATTAAACGTAATATTTACTTCTATAATTTAGTACTATTAAACCACTATACCTAGTTACATGTACCTAAAAATCTTGAACTATAATTAAATCTAGTTACATGCAACCATAAATAAACTTCCAATATATTCCAAAATAAAAATAAATAAAATGGTAAAAAATAATAAAAATATGATTTAAATAAAAATTAATTTAAATTTAAAAATTACTCCTATTAATAATTTAATAATTCCAAAAAAGAATAATTTAACGATAATATACTCACATGTAAAAATAAAAAAAACATTATGTCTAGTTACATGTACCTAGAATGTGTAAACTGCATAGATTCTAGTTACATGTAATTATGATAAACGTATTTATTATATACGAAACAACGTGATGGATGTTATATGCAAGAAACTGATTCGTATGCTACACGTAATCGTTGTTCTATCTAAAAAAATCGACTATAAATACGAAATTGCCGTCGTTCGTGTTCATATTTTCTGCACAAAAAACTCCCAGAGCAAAAACAAATGGAAAACAAGTTTGAGACTTCCATCAAGACATGTTTATCAGAGTGCAACTATTTCAGGAAAACGATAGAAGAACTAATGTGGAAACTGGGCGCATCTCAGACAACTTATCGGTGGATGAGACAAGAGAGAGATCAAGCAATAAAAGCGGCAGAAGATATGCGATGGAAATTGGGTGCAGTGCAATCAGAGTGCCAACGGATGAAGGATGAACGGGATGAAGCACGACGACAAGCATGGTGGAACGAGATAGAGACCAAACTCCTCAAAGATGATGTCGACTTTTACAAGAACGTTCTCGCAAGACAAATCGCAAACAAGTAGTACCACATCTCTTTTTTGTCTTTTCAAAAGTTTTTATATGTATTTTGTTCAGTGAAAAAGCCTACATTTGTATATGTCTATGGATGTTTTTTTGTTATATATATTTTGAATTTTTGTACTATAACCACATATGCCTAAAAAATCTAAAAAAAATTATTGCATGTTAAACAATGCACAAAAAATTGCAGATTTCAGTGACATGTAACTAAAATTTATTTCAATTAAAATTGAAAAGAACTGAAAAAATCAAGTAACGCTTTCTAAAAAATCAGAAACTGAAAAAAAAATAAAAAAAATGTAAAAACATTCTTCAACTAAAGCGCAAGTTTGCATGTTTTCCTATTGTGTCTACCTATTTGACCACATCGACCACACTTACGCTCCTTCACCTCACCCCTTGAAGGGATTCTTTGCTTTTTCGATCGTCCAGGTTGCCTTCTTGATAAAGGTGGCAATATGACAGGCTTCGTCTGTTAAAAAATAGGTCTTTCCATTGTTGGCACTGGGTATATGCTTTTCGAATAACTCTCACGATAGAAACTACAGTGAAAGTAGTCTTCCACAAAACCATATACCAACGAGTCTGTTCTCATAATTGCTGCACAGGCATGCGAACACGGGAAGGAATTCAATTGCCATAATTGACACGAACATTTTCTTTTATTTAGGTTAACATAAACAGAAGGGTGGCAGTGCACTTCATAGACTCCTTCTGCGCCCTCGCTAACCATCCATGTTTGACACTCACTTATATGTCGTGACAATTTCGCATCCCAATGAGGACATATAATTCCACTTAAGCGTAATGAATCATTCCTCCGTTGAGATATTTGTTTCATTAATGAAATCGTTATCTTGTCAACCATCATAATAATTGGCATATGCTTGTAATTCCTGATCCATGCATTAAAAGACTTAGCCAAATTTGAGGACACCTCGCCATACCTTGTGCCTCGAAAAAACGCTCGACTATATCTTTCTTTTGGCAACTCTTCCATAAACTTCTCCACCTGTGCTCCCCCTTGAACAATCATGTCATCATATGCAACATGGTATAATTCCGGGGTAACTGCATAAGCACACTCAAATAATTTGGCAACAAAAAATTCCTTTGTTTTGGTAGTCTGTCCACTCAATCCAGCTTTCAAGTTCATTTTGAGATGGTGTAAACAAAATGCATGATAACAATGTGGAAATACATTTCGGAATCCTTGAATAATGTCGTTGTGCCGATCAGAAATGAATGTTATGACACGTTCTGGAGGTAATATAACAGACAATTGTGTCAAAAACCAGAACCAATTATCATCATTTTCAGTATCAACAATGGCAAATGCAAGTGGAAACATACCTAAACAAATGAAAAAACAAAAAAATAACAGTAAAAAATCAAAATTTTTATAAATGTATACAAAAACAAAAAAAAAACATTATGAAAAATATATAAAAATTAGATAAGAATAAAGAAGAAAAAGTATAAAAATGTAAATAAATTATTGATATGTCACTAATATTACATCTTAAAAATGTAATATAAACTGTGACATGGTATAAAAGAAGATACATGTCACTAATTTTACAAATGACTCTAATTTAAGTGACATATAACTAAAAAATGATTTAAAATTAAAAAATTTAAAACTTACTTACATGTAACAGAAATGTATTAATTTAAATATCTTGATTGCCGTCCTTACCATAAGCAGCAAGAAGAACTCATTTGTATCTACCAGTAAAAAATGTCCCATCTAGAAATAACATTAGGCGTATAAATTGAAATCCATGAATACACCCATGGAAAACAACAAAAAAACGCTTAAAACGATATGTATTGCCTTCATACTCCAACAACATGTAACTGTTGGGATTTGTTCTATTGCATGCTTCTACATACCATCTCAATTGATTGTATGCAAATATATGATCCCCAAAAAGGCTACCCCTCACCTTTTCAACTCCAAGCCAAGCATGATTGTATGTAATCTCAAGACCATAACTTTTCTTAAACTCATGAAGAATATCAATAGGATGTGTTTCAGGTTTATCCTCGACAGTTTTCAACAAACAACTAGCAACAACATTAGAACTCATCCTCTTGTTCTTCATAGTTCTATATGCTGCACTACATGTATGTACATTCAGCAACTCCTTTATCTTAAAAAATCCATTCAAGGTATCAGTACGCGCATGTACAAACCACTTGCAATCTCTTGTATCTCTAAATGAACAATATGCAGTGATACGAACTTTATCATTTTTCTTATACTTATAACTAAATCTAATTTCAATCGAATACTTCCTCAAGATAGTACGAGATTCTTCTACCCCAGCTTTAAAACACTGCCCCACACAATTAATACCTTTTGCCCACTCCGAAGATTGCAAGCACTTCTTCTCATGACGCCAAGAATAAGGTAGCAAATCATCATCATCATCATCATCATCATCATAAACACATAGACTTGATTCCCCCGATCCACTAGGACCACTATTTGCTACATTACTTGAACCCCCACAAGATGTAGCACTAAAAACATGTCCAGGGATTATAGTATTGCTTTTTATTACAACTTTCACAAAATTAACATTAAATGATCTAATCAACACAATCATACCATTATAGTTATCTTGATCACATAACATACAGTTTGGATGACCAGGCAGAGAATAATGCTTATCAAAAGAAATTGATGACAAGCTATTCCATCGATAGACAACCTTTTTCGCGAAACTAACAAAATTCATCTCATTATCAATTTTCACAATTCCACTGTAATCCTCGTATTTGCATAAAGCAATCGCCAAGTTTGACATTTTATATCTAAATGCAAATATTGCTACAAGAAAAATACAGAATTACAAAATGTAACTAAACTTACTCTAAACCTGGTAGAATGTAATAACTTTTGAACTAAACTCATAACATAAAAAACAAAACAAAAAACAACACATAACTAAAAATGTAACTAAAAAAGTTACACTAAAACTAGTAGCATGTAACTAAATTTGCACTAAAAAGTTTATAAGGTCAGAACACATATCACACAATTAGTATGTAAACTAAAAACTTATACTAAAACTGGTAGAATGTAACTAATTTTTCACTAAAAAAATCCAGCTAAAGATTCGAACACGTACTCTAAAAATCCAGCAAAAAGGATCAAACACATCAATGAAGGTCAAAATCTGTCGCGTTTATCAAACTTATATATCACCTTATTAAAAAGATCTCGTCCTATATGCAAAAAGACTTAAAGATTCGAAAATAAATCAATCAGATACTTTGCGAAAAAATACAGTCAATTCATATCCCAAAAAATCAAGATCTAACCAAATTTGCGTCATAAAAACCAACGATCAATAAACAAATCACTAAAAAACAGTGCAAAACGATATATGTTACTTACATTCGATTCGCTGATCGTTAGTCGACCTCCTAAATTAATAGAATCTGAGATCTGCAAAACTCTAACTCGCCGACGAACAAAATCACCGAAAATAGAAGACAAAACTCTGAAACTGAAACTATATATATGCGCGAATTCAAACTACAACGACTAACGATCTCAAAGAATTGCCCTATATGCTCCAAGAACCAAACGTGAGCACGCACGGGACTAAAACATGGAAGAAAAACAGATTTAAGGACTAATTCTAAACCTAATCATAAAAAAGGACTAATCGCGGATTAGACCATATAATTAGGACTAATTGTCAATTTTCCCTTTCCTTTCCCTCCTTCTAACCAAACCTGAGAGAGAGAGCGCCATGAGATAGAGGAGAGAGGAGAGAGGAGAGAGGAGAGAGAGTGACAGGAGAGAGAGCTTCATTAATGGAAAACCAATTTCATTCATCAAAACAAGAGCCAACAAATTACAAACAAACCAATCAACAAAAGAAGCAAACTCAGATTACTCTTCGCCTCTTCTTCTCTGATCACCTGCTCTGCTCCGACTCCCCCACCTCGAGAAGACGCACCAGAAAACCCATATGGATCATACCCCGCCGCAGTCGAAACATACAGTCTCGCCGCCGGAAACCCCCCAAACTGCACGTTAAGCAAATGCGGCAACCACCCACCCAACCCAGCAGACACCGCAAACCCAAAACCCGGAAACACATTCGGTTCCAACAGGGCGTTCTTGAGAACGAGAATGGAGGTGGAGCCACCGGTGAAGGCACGGCCAGCAATAGAGGTGGCCGCATAAGGTGACGATTGGGTCTTGGGCTAATTCGAAGCAGATATTGCACTCGAAATCGCCAGAATCTTTTGGGTCGTCGCTCGAACAAGATGCTGTTTTCTCAGTTTCACTTACCATTTTCTCCATCGAAATATACTGCATGGATTCAAGAAATTAAAAAGCTTTAATTCCAACACTTTGGTGCATGAATTTTTACTTTCTTTCAACGCGCAAACACTCACTAAAGTTTAATACTAAATGTTTATATATTTATATGGAGTTGTTTACATATATAATATAAATTTAAAAGAAAATTACTGAAATAGTGGTGTTTATAACTTATTTACATTTTTAGTGTCACCCAGGGTTCGGAATCCCGGGTTTGTAGGGCCAGCGGTATACCCGGGGTTCCGAACCCCGGGTATACGAATTTTTTTTTTTTTTTTTGGTATACAGGTTTATACCCGGGGAACCAAACCCCGGGTATAAACCAATTTTTTTTTTTTTTTTTTTTTTTTTAAAAAAATAAATAAAAAAAAAAATTGTTTTTGCCCAAGAAATTTTTAAAATTTTCGACAACTTTAAATTAATTAACGGTGGTCTATCGATATTTTAAATAAATTTAATTTTTTTGTGCATAAATTAGATTCAAAATACTACATAATGCTTTTTACAACACTAAAAACAGACAAATGGATGAATTTTAAAAAATCGCCAAAGTTGGCCAGATGAGTTATTTCGATAACGGCGAATTTTTTTTCGGCAATTTAGAATTAACAAAAGATTGCATGTCCGTAATAGAAATGAACCAATTTTTTTGTATATAAACTATGTTCATAACATTACATAACAAAACTTAGAACACTAAAAACGGACAAGTGGATAAATTTTAAATAATCGCCAAAGTTGATCAGACGAGTTGTTTCGTTGACGATGCAATTTTTTTGAAAATTTTGAATTAACAAAAAATGGTCGTCTATCCGTAACAGAAATGATCCTGATTTTTTTTATACAAACTACGTTCATAACGTTAAATAATAAAATCGAGAACACGAAAAACGGATAATATGTTATCGAGAGAAAATAAAACTTACGTAAAATAATAGAAAAAGTTTGGATGGACATAATTTTGTACCTTCAATTTTGGATTCGAAGTGTTGAGTGAATAAATTTGTAATCTTCCTTGCGAACGTGTGTTTTGTTCTGTTGATAAAATTGAAATCTTTAAAAGTCAGAGTGATGACTCAAATCAGACCCAACTTTTAAAATTTTTTTTGCCCCCAACGGATCACCGAGCGCAAAGTTATGTCCATCCAAACATTGAAGAGCAATATAGTGTTTTTTGAAACGTTGAAGAGTAATAAAATGTTATGATAATAACCATTATTTAAAAAAAATTCACTAATCCGTTTTTTGTATTCTCGATTTTATTATTTAGCATTATGAACGTAATTTGTATACAAAAAAATCAGGATCATTTCTATTACGGATAGACGACAATTTTTTATTAATTCAAAATTTTCAAAAAAATTGCATCGTCAAAGAAACAACTCGTCTGATCAACTTTGGCGATTATTTAAAATTCATCCACTTGTCCGTTTTTAGTATTCTAAGTTTTGTTATGTAGTGTTATAAATATAGTTTATATACAAAAAATTTGGTTCATTTTTGTTACGGACATGCAATCTTTTGTTAATTCTAAATTGCCGAAAAAAATTCGCTGTTATCGAAACAACTCATCTGGCCTACTTTGCGATTTTTTAAAATTAATCCATTTGTCCGTTTTTTGTGTTGTAAAAAGCATTATGTAGTGTTTTGAATCTAATTTATGCAAAAAAAAATTAGATTTATTCAAAATATCGATAGACCACCGTTAATCAATTTAAAGTTGCTGAAAATTTTAAAAATTTCTTGGGCAAAAACGATTCTTTTTTTTTTTTTTTTTTAAAAAAAAAAAAAAAAAATTGGTTTATACCCGGGGTTTGGTTCCCTAGGTATAAACCTGTATACCAAAAAAAAAAAAAATTTCGTATACCCGGGGTTCGGAACCCCGGGTATACTGCCGGCCCCACTAACCCGGGGTTCCAAACCTCGGGTAACACTAAAAATGTAAATAAGTTATAAACACCACTATTTCAGTAATTTTCTTTTAAATTTATATTATATATGTAAACAACTCTATTTATATGAACTTGACTCCCAATAGGTTAAACTTTAACATCACTATAAAAATCAAATCTATCACTATAAAAATCAGACTTTAACCGTATCAGTATTTTCTTAGTCATCTCTTATACATATATTCTTTATATATACCTCTATAATTAATATTTTAAATATATCAATATAATTCTCTCATTTTATTTTATGTTGTGTTTGGGTAAGAGATTTGTAAATGAGAAGATTTCAAAATTTCGGATTTTGAAATCTTATCGTTTACAAATCTCTTATTTGAATAACTATCTTAGACAAAAAATTTGATCGCGTAATTTTATAATTTCCTTATTTGGATAACCACCATCATCACTATGGGGGTTGGCTGCGGGGATGGTCGACGGCGGCGGGTGGTGGCTAGTGATGGCAATAGCAGGTAGCAGTGGCCGGCAGACGGAGAACGGAGGTGGTCAGTGGCGATGGGCGGCCATGGCCGAAGATGGTGGTCGGCGATCGGATCTGAAATCCCTACTTGGAGGGATTTGTAAATGACATCTAGATTAAAAAGATTTCCAAAACCCTCTTTTATCACTATTTTTTAATTGAAAGAATTTTATAAATTTTTTCTTATAAATACCCAAATAAGGTATTTGTCAAAAAGAAATTCTGAAAGAAATATTTTACTCAAATTAAATTCTTTCTCCAAATCCCTATTAAATATATATTATAATTCTCTATGGACAATAAACTCACACAAGTAAAATTGTTTTCGAAAATATTATATTTTTAATTTTTTTTTTACAGAGAACAGACTCTTTTGAACTTATTTATCAAAATAAAATTATTCGGGGATGCATTCCCCGGGTATTAAACCCGGGGTTCACAACCCCGGATACATTTTTTTTTTTTGGGTCAGAAATAAACCCAGTGTACTGTACTCGGGTATTGTTTAAAAAAAATAAAATCAAAGGATATGTGAATTAATTAATATTTTCGGTAACTTTGAATTAATTATCTGTAGTCTATCGGTATTTTAAATAAATTCATTTTTTTTTTCATAAATTACGTTGAAAATACTACATAATATTTTTTATAACACTAAAAACGGACAAATGAATTATTTTTAAAAAATTGTCAAAGTTGGTCAGATGAGCTGTTTCCGTAATTTTTTCGTCAATTTGAAGTTAACAAAAGATTGCCTATCAGTTCAATTTGTATTGTAATTTTTTCATATAAAAAAATTATAGGATTTTTTATTACATGCAGGGAATTTGATTTTTTGAAAGAATTATTAAATTTTCGAAAAAATTGCTGTACCTATTGATTGGATAAGCAATGAATTATAAAATTTGGGATAATAAAAAAGCCGACAGAAATAAGCAGCTCCCATCTAAATTTCAACATCGATTTTAAGCACAACAGAAGGGAAAATACATCAAATTAGATTAAACAATAAAATAAAATTGGGACTTGCCTGATTGTTCGACGATGAAACAACGTTAATGGCGATTTTGATGGGTGACGGACGGTGGATTACGCGAGCTCTAAATACCAGAAGACGGCAACAACCCTCTCTCTCTAGAAGATTCCAGCGCATTCTAGTGAAAATTACACGGTTTCTGAAAAAATCAACGATATCCAGTGAGCCCATTAAATTGAGATGGGCCTACTTCATGGTAGATAAAAATAAGCCCACACAATAACAACACCATTGAGAAGCCCTTTTTGTATTTTTTTTTTTAGGAGTTTTCCTATTTTTTAAGGTCCTATCCACTTAAGATCAACTGGTTAGGTTCTATTTTTAATTTTTAATTTTTTTTTGGCACAAACTCCTACTTAAAAAAATTGCATGACAAAAATACCCCCTGCCCATCATTTAAACCTAACCCTAATTTCTCTCATTGCCCTCTTTCATCCTTCCCCTGTCTTTCAGCCACCCACGCCATAGCTCGCCGCTATCGCTGATGCTCATCGTCGATTTTCGCCATTGCTGCTCGCCGCCAATACTGCCCATTGCTGTCGTTGACGTTCGTCGTCGCCGTTGCTGCTTGCCGTTGGAGCTCGTCGTTCGTTGTCGCTGTTGTTCGTCGTTCGTCACAGCTACGTCGTCGCTATCGCCGCCGTCGTTTGTCACCGTTACGCTATTCGTTGTTTCGTTACTTAGATCTATTCAGATATGGCCAGAGCAGAGTAGATCTACTCAGATCTGGCCAAATCTAGGTGGATCTAGAGTTTTCACCACCACCACCACCGCTCTCTTTCACCACCACCGTTGTCTCCAATTTGGTTTGTTTTAGGTTTTGCTTTGGTGTATTTTAGGTTTTGCTTTATGCTGCTTTATGTCATGTTGCTCTGTTTTCTTATTCTTCTCTCTCTCTCTCTTTTTTTGGATCGTTTGTATTCGAGTTCTTCAATTTTCGTGAAAATGTGTTGATGGTTCGGGTTTTGATTGGATATCCACTTTATTATATTTTAGTAAGTGGATATCCACGATTATATACAATGGAAAGATTTGTTTATTGATGGTTCAGGCATCTGATTGCTTCCATTATGTGGATATCCACTTACATTATTTTTCGTGGATTTTCACTTAATTAAGGGGATATTCACTTAATGGATATCTAAGTAGATATCCACTTAACTGATTTTTGAAAGTATTTTTAATGGATTTTTAATTTAAATAAAATTTAATATTTTTTTTTATATTTTAAAATGTTTATAAAATATTTTAAAAAATAAACTAAAATTGAAATAAAATTAAGTGAAACATAATCAGGGTATTTATGATATTTTACAAAAATAAATAAATATATTTTTTAGAAAAACAAAATTAATTGAATTTTTTATTAAAAAATAAAATTTGAGGAAAATTTGAAACACAAGTGAAATTATATATATTAATTTTAGGAATTTTGAAAAATAAATGGTCAAAATGACATTTATGTTAATTTTGTAACTATTGAAGGGTATTTTAGGAAGAATATATATTATGGTACTTTTGGGATAAGTAAAAAAAATGGTCCTTAGAAAGTTATTTTTTGAGGAAATGGGACCCCATAATTTTTTTCCCTATTTTTATTATTAATTTTTGCATCATATTTTAGGGAATTAAAATTTAAAAGTTGAAATCAATTTTGAAACCACGTTTTATGAATTCCACGTTTTGTTAAAAAAAAAATATAAATAAATTAAAAGTTTATTTTTGTTTGCTTCGGAGGCCTCTTAATAAGATAACGATTGTTGTAGTTTGCTTCAAACGGGGAAAGCTTCCGAGGGGTCTTTGAATTCGGTAGGACCAAAGCGAAGCTAAGACTGCCTTGGCGAGTTCTTTCCAGGTAAGGGGTCCCTAAAATTTTGTATGCCAACAATGCAACAATAGTGCAATGCCCTCCAAGTGAAAAGAGGCGAGTTGCACCTACTGATCAACTCCAATGCCTTGGTATTCAAATTACTGCTCGGCCTTATAGATCCACCCCATTGGATCTTCTTCATTGAACTTCGAAAACTGCAACTTGAGTACAGAGAGTGGTGAATTGTTGTAGCTAGTAGCAGACGGTGTGGCGTGTGGATGGTGAGAGGATCCTTCCTGAGCAAGGGGATTAACTTCGGGTGGACAAGTGTGGGAGCTTCTGGTGGAGTGCAAGGTTTGTATTCCTGTCAAGACTATCTGCAGAGTTGTATTCACCTGATCGAAGTTCGACTCATGACATGCCAATACTTCATTTACTTCGTTGCAGAATTCAATGTTCGTTTTCCCACGGGTATCCATGGCAACTGTGCTTTGACACCAAACTGATATGTTAGAATTTGGAGAGGATGAAGAAAGAATGAGACTGAGAAAAAGGAAGAGAGAGAGGAGAACTTAAATTCATTTCATGATCTTTTACTAGGTTTCATATGGCTGTATTTATAGCTAATATATCGACAGAGAGTACAACATGCAACAACTAAAATAGAGGAAATCAAGGGAATAGCAGTTAACTAGGTAATGGCTAAAGAATAGGAACAAATAACTGCAAACTAAGTAACTTCCATGTGATAATAACTACAGACTAGGTAACTTCCATGTGAGGGAATAACTGCAGGTTGAAGTACGTAACAGTCCTCCCCACTCGAATGGTCATTGTCCTAAAGGACGGAAACTGGGGTAGGCCCTCTGGAATTGCCATTCAGTTTCCCAAGTAGCATCCTTGACTGGGGTGCCGACCCATTTGATTAAAACCTCGAATTTTGGGCAGTATTTCTCTTTTTGTACTTCTCGCTGAGCCAAAATGGATTCTAATTGAGGGAGAATAGTAAAATCATCTTCTCCTAGAGGAAGATCAGGGGAGGTGGGAGAAATAGGCCCCAATTGTTTGCGCAGAAGACTGACATGGAAGGTGTCATGGATTAGTGATCCTATAGGCAAATCTAGCTTGTTGGCCACAGGTCCCACCTGCTCAATCACTTTGTAGGGACCATAGAAGCAAGGGGAAAGCTTCAGAGATCCACAAAATGCAACAGAATTCTAGCGGTAAGGTTGGAGTTTGAGGGAGACATAGTTACCTATATTAAATGAAACCTCGCACCTATGTTGATTGGTCTGAGTCTTCATCCATTCCAGAGCAAGTTGCAGATTGCGCCGGAGTTCCCTTAGAATTCGGTCCTTGTATTGGAGGTACTCATCCACAGCTTGTACTTGGCTGTCCCCGAAATGCATGTCAGTAGGCTTGGCGGCAGTTTGCCGTAGACGTCCTTAAAGGAAGTGATTTTTGTTGCTGAGTGGATAGAGGTCTTGTAGATAAATTTTGCCCATGGTATCCATTATTTCCACTTCTTCGGCTGGGACCCTACAAAACAACGAAGATATTGCTCCAAGGTTCTGTTAATGACCTCAAATTGAACATCGACCTGAGGGTGGTAACTGGAACTCATGTAGAGTTTGGTCCCTTGGAGGCGAAATAAGGCTTGCCAAAAACCGTTGGTAAAGACCTTATCAAGGTCGTTTACTATGGAGGCAGGAACTCCATGTCATCACACCACATTTGTGGCAAAGGCTCGTACAACTGAGGCAGTAGAGAATGGATGTTTTATTGGCACAAAGTGTGCATATTTTGTCAGATGGCTAACTACCACCATGATAACGGAGTATCCATTGGCCATGGGAAGACCTTTTATGAAATCCATGAACACATCTATCCATGATTGAGTAGGTATGAGAAGGGCTTGCAATAGGCCAGCAGGCTTTATACAGTCTGCTTTGTATTGCTGGCATACCTTACAAGTCTTTAGGAAGTCCTTCATTGCTTGCCGTATCTGTGGCCAAATGAAACTCTGGCTGATATGATGAAGGGTTTTATGGAACCCAAAATGGCCGCTTATAGGGGACAAGCGGTTGTCTATGAGGATTAGAAGAATTAAAGTAGAATTAGGGCCCAAGAATACCTTGCTATTTTGGAACCAAACATCATCTTGCAAAGTCAATTTATGGGCATCTCGTCTGTTGGCTAGGCTCGCATAAAAGAGATCTTTGTGGACTTCTTGTTGGAGCTTTGGGCACCAGTCTGCATGTGGATAAGAACTGGAGCTCACCCATTCGAAATAGGAAATCGACAGTCTGGTTCTCATTTTTTTATTTTTTTTTAATATTCAATGGCGTAGTTGTATCCCAACAACTTGGGTAGCTAACGAGATTGGGCAGGAGTGGTGATGCGGTGCTCCAACAGATATTTGAGGCTTTGGTGGTCTGTTCTCACTATGAACCTCCTACCAACCAAATAGGGGCGCCATTTTCTGATGGCCTTGATGATTGTAAGAATTTTTTTCTTGTATGTAGATAATGCCAATGCAGATCCTTTAAGAGCTTCACTGAAGTAGGCAATGGGTTGATTTTGTTGTGTGAGAATAGCTCTGAGCCCCACTCCACTTGCATCACATTCAATCACAAACTGTTGAGAGAAGTTTGGTAGACGTAAGGTCAGTAGTATAGTGAGGGCATGCTTCAATTAGTGGAATACCGCCTTTGCTTCACTATTCCATTGGAATTTTTCCTTGGTCAAGATCCTGGTTAGTGGGGCTGCTATGCTACTGAAGTAGCGGATAAATTTTCTATAGTAGCCTGCAAGCCCAAGGAAGCCTAGCACTCATTTGACTGTGGTGGGGGTTGGCCAAGCCACTATTGCTTGCACCTTATTAGGATCTACTAACACTCCTCCTTTAGTGATAATATTCCCAAATTATTTGACTTGTTGGACTCCAAAATGGCATTTTGATTCATTTGAAAACAATTGGTTAGATTGTAAAATAGTAAAGACAGTCTATAAATGAGAAAGGTGATCTTCCCAAGATTGTGAACAAACCAATATATCGTTAAAGAATACCAAAATAAACCTACAGAGGTATGACTGGAAGAGATCATTCATGAGACTCTAAAAAGTTGTCAGAGCATTGGTGAGTCCGAAAGGCATGACTACGAACTCATAATGCCCCTCATTAGTTCGAAATGCCGTCTTCTGAATATTTTCTTTATGCACTGGGATCTGGTGGTATCTAGATTGCAGGTCCAACTTCGAATAAAACTTGGCACCATGAAGCTTGTCAAGTAATTCATCAATTACGGGGATGTGATACTTATCTTTCACCATGAACTTGTTGAGAGCCCGATAGTCATCATAAAATTGCCAAGTACCATCAGCCTTTTTACCAATAAAACATGAGAAAAAAAAGGTTTGTTGCTTGACCATATAAGTCCTGTCTGCAGGAGCTCCTTGATCATCTTCTCAATTTTCAATTTTTGGTAGTATGGATATTGGTAGGGCCGCACGCTCATTGGTTCTGCATCTGGTTGGAGCAGAATTCGGTGGTTGTGCAATCGTTTGGAGGAACGCTTGTAGAAGTCTTAAAGACCTTAGAGAATTCCTACAGAAGGCTCTTGATCTCCGGTGGATAAGGTTGAACAAAGGACTTGGGTTTGGCCGGAACTATCTGAGAGAAGAACCCCGTTCCCTACAGCCCCGCACAATCTATGCCATTTAGAACTTCGATGCTGACAACCTCCACAGTACGACTAAGTCCATGGAGAGTATGAGTGGTTCCCTTAACACGAAAGGACATAGTGAGGCGCTTGTAATATATCTCGATGGGTTTGAGTGTCTCCAGCCATTGTACACCCGAAATTGCATAACAAGCTGCCACCGGAAGAACGTAATAGTCAGCAGTGATAGGTATACCTTGGATTGTGAGCGTGAGCCCTTGACATTGGCCCATGCATTTTATCATCTCCCTATTTATAACCACTACTTGTAGCTTCTTATCCCGGACAATCGGCAGGACGAATCGAGAAGTAGTGTGTTGATCGATGAAATTGTGGGTACTACCTGTAATGGCCCGCTTTCCCAGGGCCGCCACTCGGCTTCTCCTATTAGAGAATTTAGACCAAAATTCGATTGACCAAATTTTTATTCTATAAAATCTGGTAAATTTATATTGTGACGGCCTCTAATAATTAATAATTCGTCTTATGAAAAAAATTTAATTTACCATACGACGACGAAAATTGTAATTATCGAATTCACCGATTATAACAATAAATAATAATTACAATTTTTACCAGTAAAAATTCAAATATTTTTTCGGTTGCCGTTTTGTGCTCACCGGCGCTCACCGGCCCTCCCAGGGCCGTCTCGCGGTTTCTCTCTTTGAAGAATTTAACACTAGCCCGAATAATTCATATTTTATTTTATAAAACTAGAGAATTTTCGTTATGCTACGGCAACAATTACAATTCGATTATCTAATAAATTAATAACCATTAATACTAAAACTAAATAATCAATATTTTATTTAAAACACAAATCTGAGAAATTTTACAAATACGATGATAATCATAATTATCAAATTATAATATAATTCCAAAATCCTAGCATGTTAATATGTCCAAATTGAGGCCCAAGGAATCAAACCAAATTTTCTATCAAACTTATGGAGTTCAAAGTGTCAAAATCAACTCCCAAATACATGAATACCCATATTTCCAATAACTGATAAATTGATTGCTACAATTATAAATATCAACTATATATGAAACTGACATCTTAATTTAATTATCGATAATTTTCACCATTTTATTTTATGAAAATCTTTTAATTTACAATTCGGTGGCGATAATTATAATTATCGAATCGATTTTACAATGGCGAATAATAAATACGACTATCACAATTTTTAAATGGAAATTCAACTAAAATTACAATTGGCATGATTTTCACATAATCATAATTATTTTATGAAATTTAACAGTTAAAATTCGACAACAATAATAACATAAATTTCACAATCAAAAAATTAAATACATATATTAGAAGAGTTAGAAATTCTAGCTGAAATCCGAAACCGAAATCGACGTGATATAATTTTACAAATTTATTTAAGAATATTTGCTTCCCTTAACCGCAAATTAAAGGCGCCGTGTTGTTTTTCAGTGTTTCTGTTCCCCTATCCTTTTTCTATTCCTTGTTTTTTTTCCCTTTCTTTTTGGTTTTACCGAACCCTTATATAACCTAGTTGCTTTTGATCTATTTTTTTTTTTTTTTGTTTTTTTGTTTTTTTATTTTATGCCTTCAACATAATGAGCTCTTCTATATTGATTATAACTTTTTTTTGTTATTCTTAGTAATATTAGTATATATATAAGCTTCATATGAATACTTCACCGCCTCACTTTTTTTTTTTTTTAATTAAATTTTGAACAAAACACGTCATTCATCATTTATTCCTTTTTTCTTGGCCAACATTGTTTGCTTAACAACTAAGAATTCCAAAATTACACTTTGCACCCTATAATTATAAAAGTAATTCATATTAGATCCAATAATTATACTTATCCCCCTAAAATTAACAACTATTATTTATAATTTTCATAATATGCAAAACAACCCAAAAATAATATTTTCAAAAATATGAATTTAACATTTAATTTAAAAAATTATCAAGTATGTGTTTATACCACAAATTCGCAAAACCGTCCTCAAAATATTAAACTTATATAAAATAATATTTTTTAAAAATATAAATTTTTTCGGGATATTACACTACCCCCGTCGATCAATACCATTAAGATTTTGTTCTTGAACTTTCCCAAAACTCGGAGGGTTTGGGGATGTTCGTTTCCAGCAATTGCATAAAAAAAGATTTCAGGTCACAGTTCCTGAGTTTCTGCTTCCTGAGGTTGCTCCTCTCTATTTTCTTCCTCTATGTGTGGTGTATCTTCAATCATGAATAATTTGGGATGTTCACACCGATGGCCCTGGGAGTATTTTTAATCATAATAATAGCATAGGCCTTTCTCTCGGTGTTCTTGCGCCTCCTGGTTGGTGATTTAGCGAAAAGGCGAGGGAGGTACATTGGATAGCATTCTTGAGTGTTGGTTCTATAATTCCATGCGAAAGGGTTGGGATTTCCTCTTGGCAGTGGGGCCCCTGATTGCATTCTGTTGATGGGGGTAGACCGCTGTTGTAGCTGGTTTCGTTGTTCCACCAATCGGACAACTCCAATGGTGTCCGCCAAGGTTTGTGGTTGCTTGATCTTGACGTCCAAGCGAATGTCATCCCTTAAGCAAGAAATAAAACACCCGATTAGAAAATTTTCAGGTAATTTATCTACCCGATGAGACAACCTTTCAAAGGCCTCTTCATAAGCAGCAACTATTGTAGTTTGCTTCAAACGGGACAAAGCTTCCGAGGGGTCTTCAAATTTGGTAGGACCAAAGTGAAGCAAGACTACCTTGGTGAGTTCTTCCCAGGTAAGAGGTCCCCTAAATTTTGTATGCCAACGATGCAACTGTAGTGCAATGCCCTCCAAGTGAAAAAATGTGAGTTGCACCCGTTGATCAACTCCAATGCCTTGGTATTCGAAGTATTGCTCAGCCTTGTAGATCCACCCCATTGGATCTTCTCCATTAAACTTCAAAAACTGCAATTTGAGTGCAGAAGCTGGTGAATGGTTGTAGCTAGTAGAAGACGATGTGGCTTGTGGATTGTGAGAGGATCCCTCCTGAGCAAGGGGATTAACTTCTAGTGGACAAATATGAGAGCTTTTGGTGGAGCGCAGGGCTTGTAATTCTGTCAAGACTATCTGCATAGTTGTATTCACCTGCTCGAAGTTCGACTCAAGACGTGCTAATGCTTCATTCACTTCATTGCAGAATTCAACGTTCGTCTTCCCACAGGTATCTAAGGCAAAATCCGCGCTCTGATATCAAACTGATATGTTAGAATTTAGAGAGGAGAAAGAAAGAATAAGACGAAGAAAAAAGAAGAGAGAGAGGAGAACTTGAATTCATTTCATGATCTTTTACTGGGTTTCATGTGGTTGCATTTATAGCCAATACATCAACAGAAAGTACAACGTGCAACAACTAAAATAGAGAAAATCAACGAAATAGCAGTTAACTAGGTAATGGCTAAAGAATAAGAACAAATAACTGCAAACTAGGTAAATTCCATATGGGAATAACTACAAATTAGGTAACTTCCATGTAAGGGAATATCTGTAGGTTAAAGTACGTAAGATCATCCCTTTTAACCAATTTTTTCATGAACATCCTTAAAAAATATATTTTTTTATTCTTTATTTTTTTTAAAAAAAAATTATTAACACCCTCTTTTTAATAACATATTTTAGTTTTTAATTATTTAATTATTTTTGAATGGCTAAGGATAAATTTGTCATTATAATAAAATTTTTAGTAATTTTTTAATTATAAGGGAAGTAAGTAGTCTTTGATTAAAAAATAATAAGGAGTTGATCATTATTTTGAAATTGACATGACAAATATCTGATTAATGGCAAAATGGTAAAAAAATTAAATGGTATAATCCCTTTTTTAGGCCAAAAAACTATGGTTTTTGTTGAGCTCAGTAAACGAGATTTTAGGTTGAGCTTACTCGTTTTTGTCAGAGTGAATTGCCTTTTACCCTCTTCTACTTTGATCTTATTTTATTTTAGCCCCTCTCCTTTAAGAACTTATACTTTACTCCCTCTTCCTTATATTTAATTGGAATAACTACTTTTTTTTTTTTTTTTTTTTTTTTTTTCTTTTTCTTTTTTCCTTTTTTTTTTTTTTTGTAACTTAATAGAATATACTAAAAAATTGGTAAAATTAATTTTTTACAAGAAGCTGATAAAATTACCTTTTATTTTTATTTTATTTCTTATTTACTAAATAAAGAAAGAAAATCGAAGCATAGAGAGAGAAAATGTTAATTTTTCATTTATAAATATTCTCATTTCAATTATCTATAAATATTAAAATTTAACTTAAAAATTAAAGAAAAATAATTTATTTAATAATTTGTTTGAATAAAATGTGAGTCGTACCTTGTAGTGAATAGTAGATAAAGTAATGCGTAGATTTTCAAAGTAGAGGATAAAATCAAGGAAAAATTACCAGTCAATCCCAATTTTAGCGTGAAATTATCACTTAAACTTGCATGTTCGAAAATAAACCAAATAATCCTAATCTATAGATTTTTTGAACCATCTAGTCTCAAATTTAAAAAAATGCTAAAATTATATGACAAAATTACCCCGGTATGATTCTCACATTTATAACTTCTTTATTTTGAGGTTTCACACAAAATCATTTTATTCAAATCAAAATAACTTTTATTGTACATATTTTTTTTTTACGATGTATTATATATTTAGATTCGTCTCAATAAGATTTTCAAAATGATATCATATTCAATATTGTTTTTGATTATTTTCGAATTTGTATTACATTCAATATGGATGTTACATGTAACATTACTATTACATGAATGTTACATGTAATATTCACACTCGTTACACTATCTGATTGAACATAGGAAATGTTACATTGCATATGCAATATGCTCTTTGTGTATGGAATGTAACATTGTCAGTATTGCCTGTAACATTTTCTATTTACCGTTAACACATTTTTTTATTTTTTTTTTGTGTGTGAGAATGTAACATTGTCTGTGTTGATTCGTATTTCATGTAGATGTTACATGTAATATCTTATAATTCGTAGAAAACTAATAAATATGGAAGTACCCACGTGAAATGTAATATGAATGTGAAAACTAAAAACTAATAAAAAAAATAGTGAATTTGATATCGTTTTGTGTGTGGAATGTAACATTGCATGTATTGCCTTTAACATTTCCTATTTACTATCAATACAAATATCATTTTTTGCTTGGGAATGTAACATTATTTGTGTTGAATCGTATTTCATATAGATCTTACATATAATATCTTATAATTCGTAGAAAACTAAAAAATCTGGAAATACCCATGGAGAATATAACATAAATGTGAAAACTGAAAACTAATTAAAAAAAATAGCGAATGTGATATCATTTTAAAGATCTTGTTTAAACGAATCTGAATATATAATTATATTGTAAAAAAAATATGTAAAATAATAGTTATTTTTATTTTAATAAATGGTTATCTATTACCTAAATTAGCTCCTCAAGATGGAGATGTATTATATAGGCGCAATAATTATGGGCATTTTCATCACAAAAATGGTAAAAAGGCCGGTCGGTTCACGAAAAAAGTAGCGGGTATAATTGATAGTTTTCAATTGTTTGGGGGGATCTCCTGGTAAGCGCCCCTAAAATCAAACAAGACCAAAACACAAGGGGATAAAAAGCAATTAACCCTTTTTTTCTTATTTTCTGAAAAAATATTAGGTTGTGTTTATTTCTTTATTTATTATTATTTTATTTTTATTCTTTCGAAAAAAATCAACGCAATTCAATCCCTAAAAAATAAAAAAAATAAATTACTAATTGACTGAAAAATAAATTACTTTTGTAACATCTTTAGAAGCTAAAGTTAAGGAACTCGATGAAACCAAAATTTGGTTTGTCAAAAATGATATTCTAAGATTAGAATTCGATTGATCTTCTTATCTTTGGTTTTAACAAAATAATACACTACGGTTGGACTTACCGGTGTTATACCTACGATGTGAAAATCAGTAGTGATTTTCTAAAAAAAAATCGACAAAGTGTTAACTAGAAAAAAGTTTGCGTACCTGGTTAGACCTTCTTGTTGTAATATTTATAGGAGATGAAAGACTTGCCAAAGTGTTAACTAGGAAAAATGTTTGTGTACCTAACTAGACTCTCCTGTTGTGGTATTTATAGGAGATGAAAGATTTATTTGACAAGTCTTCCCTGAATCTTGGTCTGTTCCTATTAATATTGCGGATTTGGTGGGATATAGAGTAATGGATCATTATTTTTGAAATAATGATGACTATTTCCTAAACAAGAGGGGAATGTTACAACTACCCTTGAGTAGAGATAGTTGAAGTGGTGCGTCTTGTTGTTGAAGGCCCTGCCCGAGGTGAGATGGTTGAGGCCTTCAACCTGCTATCCCTTACTAAGGCGGTGCTTGGGGTCTTTATACTCGGGAGAAATAGTGCTCGGGATTGTAGTCTATTCAGGAGTAGTAGGTCGCTGTGTATCTCGTGTGCAACGCGTGACTAGTGGTAAAGGACACGTGACAGGAATTTGGCCTAGTCTGAATTTCTCTTCATCAAATGCCCCTTATTCCCGCGCATATGATGTAGTGTGCTCGGGGAATAGAACAGGATAATGACTCCTGAGGCCAAGTTTGGCGCAAAACCAAAAGGTCTCTCCTTTAATGTGGCACCCAATAGGAATTTTGAAAACACGACGCTTCATATTTCGCACCTAAAGCTTGTCAGGCATTTGAGTTTTAGAATGATTTGACGGATGCGTCACCTTGTTTACCTAAGTGTTGGTTGGTATGACTCCCACGTGGATACACCCTATATAAAGGGCCCAGTTACCCCACATGTCAACTTTCTTAAAACTTCAACTCTCGTTGCTTCGTTCAACGCTTTCTTACTGTTCTTCTAGTACTGTGTTACTTCAGGCGATCATCTTCGTCTTCTCTATGAGTTCTTTCATTGTCTCTGAATCCAGAACTATATTTCAACTTTGTTTACGATGAGTCTACTGGCGTCATATTTCATTGCACCTCAGTAGTTACATTCCCTATCTTGACCACCGCCATGTGTCGGTAGGTTTCTGTCGTAGTCTCCGTCTTCCCTTATCCTTTTCCTGTTTTCTCTTTACTTTTCTAGCAATGTCTATGCACCGTCATTTATAAAAAATGGTGGAGTGGTTCAACATCGCCTTAAATGATGGCAGTGATGCGGCATAGCCTTTGGCCGTGGTTTCCCCCACTGTGCGCTAGGGTGAACACTATGGTGCCTCGTGCTCGGGTGATTGGGCTGATGCGAGGGCCAAGTCTACCGTCATGCCTGACCCCGAGGCTTATGCAGAACAACCTCAAGTGTAATTGATTGCCCAAATTTAATACTCGTATTTAAACACAAAATATTAGTAATGTAGCATTGGAATACAAATGTTGAACCACATCGATTGGATTGCAATTATTATTTCTTCTCTTATTTTTTGATTAAATTTAATAAAATTGGTGTTGGATTTTTATCTGTAAAAACGAAGAAAAATAATTAAATTAAGTTAAAACATAAAATGATAAATTATTGGATTAGGGGCATGTATTTGTTTTTTTATCATCCCAATGCGTTTTACTTATTTATCTATTTTGATTTTGTCTACAGAAAAGTAATTTAACTACAAGACAAATTACAACGAAAGTTTAACTATTTAATTGGCATGGATTATTTTCGGAATTTGGTTTCTAATCTACAGCGAACCAATCACTAAGTATAGTCTATCATATCAAATACATCGATTAATTGACCGTTTAATCGATATAGATTATCTTCGGGATTCAATCCCTACTAATCTACGGTGAATCAATCACTTAATATAATCTATCATATTAAACTGTATCGGTTTCAATAAGAGCAGGTTATATAATAGTTAGACCTAAACCAAAGATATTAGATCTAACCTATAAGTACCAAAAATTTATTCCCAACATTTATAAAATGATAAATATATGAATCAATTAGATAAACAATGTAAAAATATTAATCCCTTGTTATACAATTTTATACATAGATCAAAATACAACAAGAAATAAAACTACATTAAGATAATTTAGAACAAATACATTCTTAATTACCACTTTTTTTTGGATTTTCTTTTTAGCTCTCATCCGTCTTCAACCTGAAAGTAACAGTCACAGTAAACATCAAACCACCTCAGGAATTTGGTCTTTGAACTTTACCTTCACTTTTTTTAAAATATCCATTTTTTTTTAAGGTGTTGTCTGGATCAGTTTACGTGTACTTCGACTAATCACCTCCTCGTGTGATCTTAAGAGCATACTCCCTCCTACATCAGTCTGGTGCATTCAGGATTAAATTCAAAATTTACGTGTAGAAGATTCCAGTCCGTTCTAGTGAAAATTACACACAGCACTCCGTTTTTGAAAAAAAATCAATGACATCCATTGACCCCATTAAATATCACTGGGCCTAGGCCCAATTAAAAATGGGCCTCCTTCATGGTAGATAAGAATAAGCCCACACAATAACAAAACCATTAGTAAGAGTTCCTTACCTAATAAATAGAGTTTAAAAAAAAAAAAAAACTGAAAACAAGTGTTTTTCAACTTAATTTCCAAACTCAAATTACCCGGTGTTCAGATCACCGTGTACTTAAACTTGGTGTACTAAACACCAGGTACAAGTTGGGCAGTAATATTACCGTCAATGATAATATTACCGTAAGTGGATTTAGGACCTGGTGTTCACAACACCGAGTCCTAAAGCCCTCGGGTCAAGCCTGCAACTCCAAGTTGCAAGCTTGAGGCTTGCCAAGCCTGCAACGTTGCAGGCTTGACCGCTCAGTACACTGGGCCCTTCAGACCCGGTGTACTGAACATCGGGTTCAAATCCTCTCTTCTTCTACAAATATTTTTTTTATCTTCTTGCTACAATTTTGGCACCTTCTTTTTTTCTTGGCAGCTTCTTCATCATCAAAGAATTTTATAACTTTTTCCTCCTCCGGATCCACTACTATAAAGGTATCATTTTAATTTTTTTATATTTAATTTATTTATTAGTTTGATTAGTATATTTTTTAGTTATTTAATTATTTGATTTGTTAGTTAGTTAGTTTAGTTATTTAATTTGTTAATTAGTTGGTATGCATCGAAACTTTATCGGAGTGTCAAAAAGATGTTGGCATACAAAATATTTGCCAAGACCTTTTAATGTTGAATAAAACAATGTTCATAAAATGTGTAATTTACTGTGATTGTAAGACTTTTATTGAGAATGTGATAAACATTGGTAGGTTTGAACAACTCAATGAGACAGGTAGCACGGTGAAGTACTTACCGAAATCGATGAACAACTTGGCAATTAGGATGACTTCAAAGGGTTGAGATTATTTATTTGAATTTAATGAGTTTGTAGAATTTATTGATGGTATATTCATGAAATACTTGACTTTCAAAAGTCCAAAGTTATTGTAATTTTTTTATGTAAAAATTTGTAGTAACTTTTATGTAGTACAGTGAGTTTAAACTTTTGACATAATTATTTAATTTCTCAAAAAATTATTGTACTGGTGGAATGAATTGCAAAATTTGAGATCGAGAATGCTAAAAAATTATATGAGAACCCCCCCAAAAAAAACTACACTCAAACTTAACTTTAAGGGTATGTTGCACTTTCCACCCCCTGAAGGTTTGTCGTCGCTGTAATTCCCCTTTTATTCTGGAAAAAAAATCGAAAAACAAAATTCATGGAGGCAAATTATAAATTATAATAATTAAAACAGTAGAAAAAATAAACTACATCCAAACTTTAGGGGTATCCTTTATTTTGCACTCCTAAAATTTGGGTGCTGTTATGTACCTTTATTCTGGCGAAAAATTAATTGGAAACAATCCATTAGACCAAATTGATAAAAAAAAAAAAATAGATTTCATGAAAAAAAATTAGAAAAATTCTCCTAAAAATCTTATCCCATAAAAACATCACTTTATAGAATTCTGTAACAGTGATTTTTTTATACATAAGATGATCCTTATAAAATTATCTTTGAAATCTTGGAAACTCTAAAAAAAAATCTCCCAAGAAATTATCCCAAAACTTTGGGATAAAGACTTTTTTGGTCTCTGACAAATGACCTGAGTGTCCAATTGGCCCCTAACTTTTGCAACTCGACACATTAGCCATTGACATTTCAAAATAGTGTCAAATTGGCCCTTGAGGCAGATTCCGTTAAGTCAATTAACGGTCAACGTTTCATTAAGGGTATTTTAGTCTTTTTATTTAATAAAGTTAATTTTGAAAAGTCAGCTAAACTTTAGGGGTCAATTTTTTTTTTTTTTTCCTATTTTCCCTACATGGCTGCATAGCTTTCTTTCTCAATTAAGAGAGAGAGAGAAACAATCTTTATTGAAACACAAATCTAGGAACAAATCTAGAACACAAATCTGGGAACAAATTTTGAAGACGACGAATAAGACCCTCCCATATTCAAACAAACAAATTTCGTCATCGTCTTCTTCGTCGGCAAATGTAAATATTGCTATATTTGAACATGTCATTTCAATAACAAATTTATGAGAACGAAACATAATTTATGGGAACAAAATAGAATTTATGAGAACAATACATCATTTTTTTTTTGAAAATATTATTTGATTTTTTTTTTTTTTCATTAAAAGGGGATTAAAAACCCCAAGTAATACAAAATGAATGACCTATCCAACCAAACCAAATACAAACCTTTATGAAAGTGGAAATAGGAGCAAAACTAAGAAATAGTTCCATTCTATTTTAAGAATTTTGTGCTAAAAATAAGATAGCAGAGCATAATCATTTTTTTTTTCTCCCATATTAAAACACAAATCTGAGCACAAAAATTGGGAACATAATTGCGTTTGGTAATGAACATTAACACTGCCGAACACCACCACCAAAACGAACACCATCACCAAAACAAACATCAACACCAACAAACACCACCACCAAAATGAACAACACAGCCGACGAACACCGAAATCGAAAACGAAGAACACTGCCGAAATTGAACCTTGTGGTTTCGATTTCGATTTCGAAAACAAAACTGAAGAACATGACACGAAGAAAACTGCCGAACACCACCACCAAAATGACAAACGCCACCGAAATCAAATCTTGGGGTTTCAATTTCTATTTCTATTTCGAAATCGAAATAGGAAATCGAAATTGATGAACACTACCGAACATTGCCACCAAAATGACAAACGCCACCGAAATCAAATCTTGGGGTTTCAATTTCTATTTCTATTTCGAAATCGAAATAGGAAATCGAAATCGAGGAACACTGCCGAACATTGCCACCAAAACGACGAACACCATCAAAATCAAACCTAGGGATTTCGATTTCGATTTTGAAATCGAAACAAGTAATCGATTTCGATTTTGAAATCGAAATCGAAGAAGATGACAGAACACCGCCGAACATCTCCACCAAAACGACGAACATCACCGAAATCGAACCTTGGGGTTTCGATGTCAAAATCGAAATAGAAATAGAGTTTCGATTTCGATTTCAAAATCGAAACAAGAAATTGATTTCCATTTCAAAGAACATGGCACGAAGAACACCGCCAAAATCGAACCTTAGGGTTTCGGTTTCGATTTCGAAATCGAAATAGAAAATCGAAATCGACGATGACGAAGACGATGCAGGTAAACGGAGGATCGGAGCATGTGTCGCCGACGTGGAGGTGGGATCGGAGGTGCCGTTGGCGAGGGAAGAAGAGGAGGCGTTGGCAGCGGTGAGGTAGAGCAGCGGCAAAAACATTTTGTACAGAGGGAGAGAAGCGGCGGTGAGGGAGAGCAGCGGTGGAGTGGTGGAAAAAATACATTTTGTACCCCTTAAGTTTAAACAAAATATGTAAATAGGTCCCATGTAATTAGAAAGAATGAAATGACACATGTACCCTTGGCCAAACGTCATGTGTTTGTCACGTGACTGTTTCCATCTAATTTCTCCAAATTTTACTAATAGAATCTGACCTAATGATCAATTTGGAATGATTTTGAAATGTTAAGGGCCAATGTGTCGACTTGAAAAAATTAGAGGTCAATTACACACTGAGACCATTTGTTAAGGACCAAAAATATATTTATCCCCAAAACTTTAGGGGCTACAAAGTGCAGCGTACATGTGAAAAACGCATGGATAGGAATCTTCGTGCCCACTACTTCTGTAGTTCTCAAACTCAATAGGTTGGATAGGAATCTTCTTGGATATTGTTGTCCACTACTTGTCTGGTTCTCAAACTCAATAGGTTGGCACACTGGATCCTAAAACCACTTACGATACAGTAATATTATCGTCCAACTTATACCCGGTGTTTTGAACACCGGATACAAATTTAAAAAAAAAAAAAAAAAAAAAAAAATTAATTAATTATACTCAATGTTCAGTACACTGGGTTTAGGTACCCGGTGATCTAAACACCGGATAACTTGAGTTTGGGAATTAAGTTGAAAAACACTTGTTTTTAGAATTTTTTTTAAACTCTATTTATTAGGTAAAAAACTCCCATCAGGAAGCCCTATTTTTGTATTTTTTATTTATTAAAAAAAAATATATTTGTTATGAAATAAGTACGAAATTATTATTCACGCGTATGTTACTATTCACGTAAATAATAATTCGTATTGTCTAAGATCTAAAATGGAGTTAAAATATGATAATGAGAAATAAAATTAGTATGACAAACACACAAGATGGAGATAAAAATTTAACGTGGTTTGGCAGGGTGCCTACTCCACAGGCGAAGACGAATCCATAGTATTCACCATAAAGAAAATATGAATACAAGTGGTAACAGTTTAATACTTAAAACCCAAATTTCAAAAATACCCAATAATCCTCGTGGATAAGATACAAAATTGGATATAAAAAACTCTCAAATGCGATCTCTGTCTTTTGGGTATTTTTCCCTTTGGGTTTGCTCTGTTGAGCTCTACATTTGATCTCAACACACCTTTTGAGCAAGGCCATCATCTAATTTTATACATGACAAAGGCGGTGGATAGGAGCAAGAAGAGAAAACCAATTTGCCTTCTTTAAATGTCAACAAAAGTTGCTGTGGCGGTGGAGAGAAAACCAAGGATTCAAATTGAACTTTAACCAAGAAGAAAAAATTCCTTCACATGCTGGATCATTCAAGAAAGCAAAAACAAAATCATAATTGGCAATGTGATTAGTGTGGGCCGACAATGTAATTAGTGTGGACCCCTCAATAATTAATTTTTACACCATATTTTAGGGAATTAAAATTTAAAATTTTATTTTTGTTTAACGAACTTGATTTTGTGAAGTTAGAGTTAATTTAAATCTTCAAAAATAAAATTTACCTAAAAGGCGGTCCAAATTTTCATCATATTCTGAAAATTATAAGTAAAACTATCTCCGATTTACACAATCTTTTTTTTAACCTTTTTTTGGTACTCATGAGTCCTAACTAAAATGTTTGCATAAAATGAGAACTTTAGTTTCGTAAAGCTACCTTCTTGATCAACCAATGGGCACATTGGTTTTCTTCATGAAAGTAAGGATGTCACTGATTCGATTTCGGTCTGGTTTCAAACAAAATTAAAATAAAAACCATTAAAAATATATCAAACAAAAACCGTAACCAAAATCGTCGGTTTTAAAACCAAACCATTTAAATTTATTCAAAACCAAAACCGAAGCAGTGAAATCATTTAAGATTTTCTAATTTTATAAAAACCATAAACAAAACCAAAATCGCGAAATCGTAGACTGTTGTTTTTTATAAATAAACAAAAATATAACTAAAATATAAAATATAAATTCTAAAAAACAAGACCAAACCATAAATAACCATAATTAAAGTGTCTTAAAAAAAATGGAAGAACAGGCCAAACGACTGTGAAATCAGAAATAAAAATTATGAAAACCTAAGTCCATTTGCACCATATATATAAGAGGACTAAAGTATAAGTAAAAAAAAAAACATATATATATTAGGGTTAAATGGAAAAATATGTAAAAAAACAAGGGTATATATGTAATAAAAATATATTTAAAATATCGGTTTCGCGGTTTCGGGTTCAGTTTCGTGGTTTCTATTCCAAAACCAAAACAGCTTCGGCTACTAATTTCAAAATTAAAATCACAACCAAACTATTTAAGCAGTTTTAAAACCGAACCATTCGGTTCAATTTTTCGCCGTTATCCATCGGCTCGGTTTTTTGTGATATCCCTACATGAAAGACGTGGTTGATATTTGCTTCCAAAGTTTTCAAATATTACATGACAATCTTCAGTTTTTATTGAATAGGAAGCTATTAGTGCATCCATTTTGAATAAGAAGAATTGTGCATTCTGAATCTGGTTCCACAAGAATACATACCTTTGAGATTCTGATCCTAGCAAATGCAAAGACCATCAAAGATTCCTTTGATTTTTCGAGACTAGAGTAACGCCCATTCTTGTCGACATGGTGTATTCAACATTAAATTCTTGGAGTGCTCACTAAAATAGTTATATTTTGATTAATAAAGAAAGTAATCATCTCCCCATACTAAATGGACTAATAAAAAAAAATCCATAACAAGTGGAAAAATCCTCCATTACCCATAAATGAAACCAAATTCAGGTAACACACATTCCAAACATTGTTTTAAGATTTGCTGATTGTTTCAGACATTGGGTTCTTCTTCATATGATTGAACTGGCTTGATGATACTCTGGAGATGATAACCGTCCTTTGTCTCGTAAGGCCCCCGATTAACTTGTCAGAATGTTCACACAAATCATCAATGCTCTGAATAAACCCATTCACCTTCTTCTTGATCTCACCCATTGCAATCACCACTCCCTCTTCCATGGCGAGATCGGCATTTTTCAACAAAGCTTCCATCTCTATTTCAACCTTTTCCACAAGCACACCAATGTTATCCATGTCTTTAATTGGTATGTATCTAATCTTTAATGAACGGATCATCTCGTTCTTCCCGGTGATTTCGCTCTCGTATGTCCTCCATATAGAGTCGAACCAGCGCCCCATCGACTCGTGTGCAGCCATGGCCGCAGCTGCAAGTGCGGACACCACCGGTGGTGCAGTGATTGCCGCCGCCACGACGGAGCATATCAGAATAGATGCGAAAGAGGCGGCGAAGATAACGTAGAAGACTTTGCTCCACGCCTTCACGGAGTTTAGCTTGTGATCGAGCTTGTTTTTTTGGGTTTGTAATTTATTTAGCAGTGATGATTGCTGCGTGTAGACATATTGTAAGCGGGTAAAGCTGACTAACTTTTGGGTGAATGAGTTACCACCGGCTTTCAAATTTTTTAATTCCTGTAGTGTTCTTGAGTATGAAGGTTTCTCGCCGGAGGAGGCTTCTTTCTGTTCTTCCTCGAATTTCCGCAACGCGAGTTGGACGATATACTGGCGTTCGCGGGCAAGTTTCACACAATCCTCTAGGGCATTGCAAAATTCTAAGGTTTTCTGGCTGTGATCGACGTATTCCTTCACCAGATTGCGGAGTTCCTGGTCTTTCCAGATGTCCTCATCGGAATCTAGAATGACCTTCGAGACTTCCTGGTTCATCTCCAGATAAAATGCGGTCACTTCCCCTAGAGAATCGAGCGAGAGTGACTGGACGTCGCCGCCCACGGCGAGGATGACGCGGCCGGTTCGCTCCTGGAGGGTGGAATCGAAGGACTTGACGTCCGGGTCCGCTAGGCAAGCGGTCACATAGGAGCTCAGATCGGGTTTGACCCGACATTTGGGGAAGATTGGCGGCGGCGGATCAGTTGGCGGCGGCGGGATGCTGCTGCGGCGGCTGAGAAGCGGAGGGGGAGGCGGGGTAGGCGGCGGAGGGGTAGGCGGAGCGCTCTTTCCGGAATTCTTGCTGCATAGGCAACCCATTGCGAAATTGGATCGACCCAAAAATGAAATTGAACGAATTTGCTGCCCCTGATTGCTGATCGAGCTTGTGGGTGTCTGAGAAAGTGGTGGAAATCGCCGCTCCGGTTGATTAATAGTTGGACCGGTGGAAATCGACGGCGAGGCCAGAAAAGTGAAGATTTTATGGATATTCAGTGTGTGTTTATAAAAGAATGTAGTCGGAAATGAGTCAAGTCAACCTTCTTCAATGACTAAAATACCCTTCGAATCTGTTATGCTCAGTAAATGAAATTGTAGACTAATTGCCTTTTTACGCCCTTGTACTTTGATCTTGTTTCATTTTAGTCCCTCCCTTTTAAAAACCTGTACTTTACTCATTTCAATTATCTATAAATCTTTAAATTTGACTTAAAAATTACGAAAAATAATTTATTCAATATTTTTTCTTTGAATAAAATGTGAGTTGCACCCTTTAGTGAATAGTAGAAGGGGTAGTATGTAAGTTTTTAAAGTAGAGGTCAAAATCAAACAAGATCAAAACACAAGGAGATAAAAAGCAATTAACCCTTTTTCCTTATTTTCTGCGAAAATATTAGGTTGTGTTTACTTTTTTAATTATTATTCTATTTTTATTCTTTGGAAAAAAATAATTTCCACACAATTCAATCTCTAACACTATATATATATATATAGCAGGTAGGGGCCATTATTATTCTTTTATTCTCTTAACACGTTTCACACACTTAACATTTTTAATTCCACAACTGGACACCTCTTCCGTCCCTACACAACTTTTAGCCTCACCCCATATTTATACTTGTGACCCCAAAAATTATCACATATTTATTTGTATTTTAAAATTTTCATAATATATTAAAATAACCTCAAAAAATATTAATCTTATTTTAAATAAAATATTATTTTTAAAAAAGAATATATAAAATCTTGGGGTATTACAATTTATAGGAGAGAGAAGACTTGTTTAACAAATCTTCCCCTGAATCTTGGTTTGTTCCAATTAATGTTGCGGGTTTGGAGGGATATGGAGTCATCATTATTTTTGCAATAGTACCGACTCTTTCCTAAACAAGAAGGGACCGTTACAACTACCTCCGAGTAGGGATAGTGGCATTGGCACGTCTCAAGGTTGAAGGCCCTGTGGGGGTGAGATGGTTGAGGCCTTCAACATGCTTTCCCTCGCTAGAGTAGTGCTTGGGGTCTTTATGCACAGGAGAAATAGTCCTTAGGATTTTAGTCTATTAGGCAGAAATAGCATATTGCTTAAATTTAATATCCAATTTAAGTTCAAAATATTGCAATTTAGTGCTTAAGTATGGAGTCAATCCACAAGAATTAGATTGTTAACTATTAATTTTGTATTTTATTTTTCATGTGTGAAATAAACAATTTTGGTTTGGATTTTGAATTTTAATAATTAAATAGTAGAAAAATAATTAATTGAGATAAAATATATATAAAAAGGTTCGGATTAGGGACATGCATAAATTCATCAATTTATCTTGTACATTTTATTCCTATTTCTTTCATTCGGTGTGTAATCAAGTAATACTAACTACAAGCCAATATTACTGCGAAAGATAAATTGACCACTTAATTGAGATAAACTATCCTCACGATTCAAATTCTACATTAACGAATCTAAGGTAAATTAATCGTTTAATATAATTTATCCAATTAAGTCGTATTGATACTACTAAAACTAATTGTAAAATTATTAGATCTAAACCACATATATTAGATCTAACATTAGAGATACGAATAAATTCAAATCTAAATCTCTATAACAACATTTAGAACATAAACTATTCAAGAAAAATGTTTAAGACCACAATTCTCGTTTTACAACCTTACACACATAAGAATAAAATTTACTTGGAACAAGAACAAAATTACATAAATAATTTTCAGAAGAAATACAACCCTAATTCGATTGACAAACTTAGCCTATCATGGAGATAATATTCCTCATTGTCTCTTTGATATTCAATGAAAATTCCATGGAAGCCTCCCAACCAAGATCCAGCTTAAAACAAAGTGAAAGGAAAAAAAAATAAAGATAAAAAAACCCGAAAACCCTACTGTCGCTACTATCTAAAAAGAATGAATAATGATGAACAATGAACCTCCAAAGGCTATAGTTATTGTAATACTTCAAAAATTTATATTTTTGAAAAATATTATTTTATATAAATTTAATATTTTTGGATTGTTTTATATATTATGGAGATGATAATAAATATTTAATAATTTTGGGAGAAAAGTATAATTATTGGGTTTAATATGAATTATTTTATAATTATATGGTATTAAATGTATTTTATTAATTCTTAACATTTAAGGAATTAACTTGTGGCCAGTGGAAAAAAAAAAGGCACACATAGGGCCCTTCAAGTTTGACTACAACATGTATAGGCATAGATGGTGTGTATTATCTTGGAATTATATAATAATAATAATAATAATAATAATAATAAGAACAATAAGCAAATATCAAAACCAAATCAAAATATATATATATATATGGGTGTGGGTGTGGGTGTGGAGGACACGTATATTGTGATGTTTATATAATAATAATAATAATAATAATAATGGATAATTAAGCAAACAAAGAGACAACCTCATAGGGGGAGAAAAAGACATAGGAGCCGAGAGTTGGTAGTAGAAGGAAAATCCTAGAATTTCATGATTTTATATGTATATTTCAAGTGTTTTTGAGAATTTCGGTTCGGATTTGGGCTTTGAATTTCAGGTAGAATTTCTAACTATTTTAATATTTGTATTTAATTTATCTATTGGGTGATTTATGTTACTACTGTTGATGAATTATAGCTGTTCAATTTTATAAAATAATTATGACTATGTGAAAATTAGGTGAAAATAATGTCAATATGTTTATTTTGTCGCGTTAATTAAATGCACGTATTAGAAGGGTTGGAGTTCTACTGAGCGTTGGTTCACAATCCCACAGTTTTGATTGCAGGGTCAGTGAGGTGAAAATGATACGCCGCCAAGAATTCTATTTGAATTTTTATCTAAGTTGTAATAATTGTATTTTTATTAAACTTGTAATCGAGATAAACCTATATTATATTATTATTGATTTAAATAATAATAAATCAATAATTATTATTTAAATTATGAAGTATGAACTGGTTATTGTATGTAATAATAAACAAAATATAAAGTGAATCTAATACTGCAAATCATGAGTTGGGCACTCTGTAATATCTATCTTACAGAATATTATGGAATAGTAATAATACAACTAAGCTATAATTATAATCATTGATAGTAAGTCAATTCTTGATCTTATAATATTATTATAGTTACAATTGTAATATTTTGCATTATAAATTTTGCCGCCGCATTGTGAATTAAAATATTTTCATAAAATGAATTATTAATTATTTGACGTCGTCGTATTATAAAATGTACTCAATTTTATAGAATGAAAATTTGGTCAATCAATTTTAGTATTAATTCTCCAGGCGGAGAAACCGCATAATGGCCATGGAAAATCGGGTCGTTACATTTGGTATTAGAACGGATTTGCGACCGCCCTGAAATTGGGTTATTGTTCCCATTATTAATAATAAATTGTTAATATGTAAAAATAATAATTTTAGTAAAAATTGCGAAATAAAAGTAAAAAAAAATGATGAAAAAAAAAACGTTGAAAGTGAAAATTGCCAAAAAAAAAAAAAGGAGAGAGAGAGAAAAAAAGTAGCGTTTGGTTGATGTTACAGTTTCCATTTCTTTTATATTTTGAAAAATTCTATGTTGACCCCTAAATTATGGGTGATTGTTTATGTGGACCTTTTTGGTTTGCTAAATTGCACATCTTGGTCCCTAAGTTTCAATTTGAATTTACTAACATCCTAGGTGGCATTTGAGTTATGTTTTAGTTAGTTCAATTGCACATTTTGGTCCCTCTAATTTTAATTAAACACATTGGTTACTCTTTAAACCGATACTTATGTATGTTAGTGTTGTTGTTCATCTTTTTGTGTTATTTTATATGATTTATGAGTTTTGGAATATCTCTATATATATATATATGTCAAAAAAGTGGTATTTGAAATCCACTAATATTTTATCAAATTATTGGAACATAATAAGGTTGTTTAAAGTTATGGCACTTAAATAAATCAAGTTTGGCTACAAAAAAAAAAAAAAGGAAGGGGGGAGAGGGAGGATTAATTGCTATTATTTTTGCCTTGATTGTAATAGATTATTTCTTTCTATTTCTAAGTCTAGTAAATTATCTCCTAAGGTAGTAGATATTTTCCTGATAAATTATTACGTAAATATCTAGAGTTACTATTAAATACTATATTATTGTATGCATTAATATAGCCTCTATTTCCTGCGTTTATCCCACGACTGTCTTCTGGGTATATACTACTTTGTGTTTCCATAAATAAATATTCTAATTTTTGCTTATTAGAATATTCTAAGGAGGAGCCAATAGTAAGTTAAGTAAGATTGGGTTAGTGTTGTTTTAGTCGTGGACTATAGGATTTATCGTCGAATTGAAATGACCAATTTAACAAAAAAAATGTGTTTATTGTATTCTATATAAATCGTGAAATTATATTTTTGTATTTAATTGAAAAAAAAGGGATTGATGAAAATGGACAGTTTTACGATGATAAATGGATCAAGTAAAATTTTAAAGGTGAAAAATAATTTTATTATCCTGCTATGCCATAGTTGTCTTTTCGTCAGGAGGGTCAGTCCTGCGAGATGTGGATATATGTTGTTACTTGTCAAGCAAGTCCTGCATGGTGGATATATTATATATATTATTACATGTCAGGCAAATCCTGCAGGATAGATATATTATGTATTATTATTTGTCAGGCAAGTCCTGCAGGGTGGATATATTATATATGTTATATCTCTATTATTACATGTCAGACAAATCCTGTAGGGTAGATATATTATATATATTGTTACCTGTCAGGCAAGTCCTGCAGGGTGGATATATTATATATATTGTTACCTGTTAGGCAAGTCTTGCAGGGTAGATATTATATATATATATATATATATATATATATATATATATATATATATATATATATATAGATTAATTTAAACATTTTTCCATCAACAAAATAGGAACTCGAAAACTTACAAATTATATTGGTTAAATCACTTTGATAAAATAACTTCAACAATTCACAAGCAACCATTCCGAAATGAAAAAATTAAACAATATTTTACAACCACAACAGTGCATATTAGTGATATATATGCATATGATCAAAACAAAATGAAATACGTTACAAAATGTACTTTCAATGATCAATGATAAATTATAGTTGTAAAAATTTGAACAACAATTTTACTGCACTCTGAAACTAATTATTAAATTAGTCCTTATATAGAATAAAAATTAAGGGCTTGAAAATTGAAAAAATTATAATTAATCATAATTAGTATTTTTATGGGCTCCTTAATATAAATCTCGAAGACAAAAAATTGTAACTAAGAAAGTTCAGTCAGCTGAGATATTACATAGGCCCAAAACACAAAATCAATATCTATATAATGAGTCCAAATTTGGATCCCTAGCAAGATATTCTTGTCATAATGATAGTGTTTTCGATTCAAAACCTTCACATATGTTCATGAATAATTTACCCATATTAGTAATTCCATTAGACTTCTTAATTAATAAATAATTAATGGCCCAACAGACCCATCAGAATATATATGTATAATACATTAAACACTTTAAGGCCTAGGCAATATAAGAAGAAATCCATACGAAATTGTACAAAAATAACTCAGTACTTTTCTATCATTCCGAAACGCAAATATATTGTCCCAAACAAAGCCCAAATTTGAAAAATGCAAGATCTCATTTTCATAATAACCAAATTAATTATTAACATCATACTTAAACCACTAAAATCTTGAATGCATATCATATATATGATTGTCTACGACCACTTTTCAACAGTACTCTATTTAATTTACCTTCCATCAGGTTATCAAAATAAAATAAGGATATAATTCTCTCAATTATATCACTCATTATGTAAGTATTTTACAAAGACAATAAATAGAAAAATAAGGAGATCCACTTTAGAATTCCTAACTATCAATTACATGAATAAAACAGTCATATGGACAATGATTAAAACAATCAAATTTACACAACCTCTAAACTTTAGATGTTAATTGTGTAATTAATCCTTCTTACTAGTTTCAGTTCATTACACTTCATAAAAGAACATATAAAGTTAATAAGACATCTTATAAGTTTAAATTGAAACTACTTAGAACAAACGAGATTCCAGTTAAATTTTTGGGGTACTTAGTGTCAAAACCTCTAACCCTAATTTCAATCCCCTTTGCCATATTACCTGAACATCGCCACCATCTCGTTACCATCCTTCGACTCTATCAAATGAACGCCGACGTTCTTATCAGGGGCAATGTGGACTTTTGGCAAACTACTACGAACGGATATCGGGTGAAGACCCACCATCGATGTCGAATTCAACATGTCCAATATCAAACGAGAGTCCTAAGTAGAAAACCCGATGAGCCTAACTCAGTCTCAAAGAAAACCTAAGTTCAGGATTAGGTAACATAATTGGTGTGGGATTCAACAAAGAATAATATCCCAAAAACAAAACAAACATGCCCTTTATAGCTCATTTTATGAGCAATATGCAATTATCTAACCATCTAATCCGAGCTAGAGCCACATCTTTATGATCAATTGAAAAATACTTAGAATGTGAAGTAAACTTTGGGATGCTTCTTCATGAGCTAAAATAATAAAACTTAAAGCATGAATTGACTTATTTGACCCCTCATGTTTCTTCTTTAAAATAATAGAGATAAACTATTTTTCACTCGAATAATAACTTATCATAGTTTATTCATCATATAACCAATCAAAGAAAGGGATATATGCATTATCCCTATGATGCTTACTCTATCCATTTACAATTAATAAGAACTACTTAGGTAGCATGGAGTTTATCGTATATAAATAGTAATGAAGCAAAAAAGTGTTTGGAAAATCAATGTCCAATTTTTTCTATAATTTCCATTATCAGAAACCATTTCAATTATCTAAAATGAGGCAGCAATTAAAATAAAGTGAAATTTATCCACTTTCTACTAGAAAATTAGCACTAATCAATAGCTAATAGGATATGCTCATAATCCATTTACAGCAACAAAACAACTTCCTCAAATATATCAATGTGTTGACATATTAATGCCTAATTTTTAGCAATCGGTTGCATTTCATATTCCTCCATTTAACTTTCAGATTTCTACATTTCATATTCGTCCATTTAACCTTCGGATTTGTAGTAAGAGATTATGGTAGTACAATGTAACTAAATGAAATTAGAGAGTACGTCAAAAGAATCGCAATGTTACAACGTACTTAAATTACGATACCATAATTGTTTTTAGTATAAATCTGAAAATTAAATGCGACAATCAGAAATTATAACTGATTATTAAAAATAATTCAATCATAACTGCTAAAATAATTAACCCAATTTTTTTTGATATACTCCAAGTAATATCAAGAAATCATGATTAGAAAAGTTAGGTAATTCACGATCAACAGCAAAATAAAACTCCAATTCAATAGCAGGATTGTTTACTATCTCCTTTTTATTTCATATTAACCAAAAAAGAAAAAACGCTAAATGATATATAGAAAAGCCAAGAATAACAGATTTGGACAGTTGAAAAATAATAAGATATTCCAAGAAAAATTCAATGATGAATTAAAGCACCATAGACAAGCTAAAATCATAAGGATGACATCAAAATTCAAATCGATTGCAATAGTTCTCCACGAAATAATTTGTCAAACTTGTTTCTATTTCTGGAATACTCCAAAACGAAAACATAATTCATATCCCATCTCATCCCAGATTATTGGAAGTTATCATATCATACTCCATTCAACCCAAAATCTAAGAAATTAGAACAACTGAAGTTATTAAACTAATTTTTTTTCGTGATTTAAAACTAATTAAGAGAGTACATATCAATAAATCTTAATATAGGGAGAGTGAGTATAACAATCCTATTTCAAATCATCCAATATAATTTCTGTAAAATTTTAACAAAAAATAATGCCTAAAAATAATTTTAAGTTAATTAAATTGTATAATAAGTAATAATTAACTAAAAATTATTTTTAATTCTCAAAAAATAAAATAAATTTTACAGAAAATTAGAAGACGAAAAAATAAGTGCACAGGAAAAAATGGGACCCAAAACGGGTCCCGGAACAGTGTTCATGCGCTCCACGCACATATTGTGCGCCTGGGGATGGGCCAGACCAGCTGGAGGTTGTCTTCAACCTCCAGCCGAGTCTGAACGGGGTCGTTTCGACCTGCTTTTGTAAAACCCTAAAAAATAATCATTTTTCTCCAATATTTTTACGAGTTTATGTAGATCCACTAATTTCTAACATGTATATTACGATCAATTGAAGAAAATTGAGTAGAATCATGTCCAAAATTGAAGAAGAAGTTTCGATTTTGAGCTTTCTCACTCTTTCATGGCCAAAAAACTTAAAACTCGATTTTAACCCTTATTTCTACCGAATTTTATATGGGTTTGCATCTAATATTAATTTAAAACATTTATATGATATTTAATTGTATCAAAACCGCGTCTATATCAGTCGATTTTAAAAACGAAATTCGATTTTACTAGGGTTTCGAAGTCGAAAATTAAACTACGAAATACTTCTTAATTACACAACCAAATAATATGTGTAATATATCAAATTAAAGCTTGAATTAAGGGGAGTAAAAGCCCTAAGTTTTTACATTCAATAAAAGCAAAAAAATACATGAAATCACGGCCCCAAATTTCGGTTTCAGGAGTTTTCTAGGGTTCGTAACCAAAATTTCATCGTCGAAATTCTCTCTGATTATACAATCAAATTACATGTATCTTATATCAAAATAAAGCTTAAAACAAGAGGAACAAGAGTCATAATGTTTCATAGCTAATCGAAACGAAAAATCACATGAAATCATAGCTGTAAGTTTCGGTTTCGTGAAGAACAGAAAATTAAAAAAAAAAAAAGTTTATAAAAAGTAATTGTCGATCCTAAAATATGTACGTAAGCTCCGATATCACATGCTGATTATTTCTCATAATCACAATAAAAAGAAATTGAATAATAATAGTAAACATACATGAATATTAGGACACAATAATGAAGAACGGTAATCGAAAGTGTACTTGTCTCGGCCATTGTAGGAGATTGCATCTGTCGCAGCGGATTACTAACTAGGTCTTTCTCCCTATGATCTAGATTTTGTGGTGGCAGTTTTCAATTGAAAAAAACCCTTAATCTACATTAGGGAGAGGACCTAGTTATATATATACTAGGGTTTCTCATTGGGCCCTCCCATAATGGGTTTCAACGAAATCCTAAACCTACACTTATCACTTAATTGGGCTTCTACATAAAAGACGCCACAGTCCAAATCAAAATATGATAACTGATTATTTGGATTGCTTAAATAATAGACTATCCATTAACTCGTTTTTGTAAAATAATTAATTCAATTAATGTTAGCCCATAAAATATTCCAACATGACTACTACATGTATATGCATAGGCAGTGTGTGTGTGTTATCTTGGAATTATACAATAATAATAATAATAACAATAAGTAAGGATCAAAACCAAATCAATATATATATATACATATATATATATATATATATACATATATATATATATATATACATAAATATATATACATATATATATATATACATATATATACATATATACATATATATACATATATATATATATATATACATATATATCTATATAGATAGAGAGAGAGAGAAAGGACACGTGTATTGTGATGTTTATATAATAATAATAATAATAATAATAATGGATAATTAAGCAAACAAAGAGACAACCTTAGAGGGAGGAAAAAGACATGGGAGCCGAGAGTTGGCAGTGGAAGGAAAATCCTAAAATTTCATGATTTTATATGTATATTTCGAGTGTTTTTGAGAATTTCAGTTCGGATTTGGATTTTGGATTTCAGGTAGAATTTTTAACTCTTTTAATATTTGTATTTAATTTGTCTATTGGGTGATTTATGTTACTATTGTCGGTGAATTATAGTTGTTCAATTTCATAAAATAATTATGTCTATGTGAAAATTAGGTGAAAATCATGTCAATATGTTTATTTTATCGTGTTAATTAAATGCACGTATTAGAGGCGTTGGAATTCTACTGAATTTTGGCTCACAATTCCATAATTTTGATTGCAGGGTCGGTGAGGTGAAAATAATACGCAGCCAAGAATTCTATTTGAATTTTTATCTAAGTTGTAATAATTGTATTTTTATTAAACTTGTAATAGAGATAAACCTATATTATATTATTATTGATTTAAATAATAATAAATCAATAATTATCATTTAAATTATGAAGTATGAACTGGTTATTGTATGTAATAATAAACGAAATATAGAGTGAATTTAATATTACAAATCATGGGTTGGACAATCTGTAATATATATCTTACGGAATATTATGGAATAGTAATAATACGATTAGGCTATAATTATAATCATTGATAGTAAGCCAATTCTTGATCTTATAAATTAATATAGTTACAATTGTAATATTTCGCATTATAAATTTTGCCGCCGCATTGTGAATTAAAATATTTTCATAAAACGAATTATTAATTATTCGACGCCGTTGCATTATAAAATTTACTCAATTTTGTAAAATTAATATTTGATCAATCGATTTTAGTATTAATTTTCGAAGCGGAGAAACCGCGTAACAGTTCTGGGAAACCGAGTCGTTACAGTTATATTTGGGCAAAATACCGTGAGCGAAAGTTGTCCCTAAAAAATGAATAAAAAGAAAACCAATCAAGGTTTCCCTCGTCATGGCCATAAAAGGAAAAGAGTGATCTCTCCCCTCCCGATTTTATGATTTTACTAGTTTTTTACCCGCGCAATGCGCAAATTTTGCATTAATTTAGCTTCTTTTTTTTTTTTTTTTAACAAAAATAAAAATAAAAATTCATTTTAGATATCTATAAAATCTATTTTCTAAGCAACATTTTTTTTATGTATATAAAAGATTAGTGAACCATGTAATGATAATGGAACAATAATTAATATTTAAATAACTATGTATATTAGGATTAGAACACAATCATTATCCATCAACACAAATATTCGCCTACCAAAAAAAATAGAAAACCCTACCAAATAAAAATAAAAATCGACTATTAAAATAATACCACAGTTAAATGTAAGTTAAATCAAAATAAATTCAAAACGAAAAATGCATATTGCTCATTCAATTTTATATTTCACACATGCGTAATTCAAAAATAAAAACAGGTTTAAAATTTAAAAAAATAGAAAACAATTAAATTCAGAAAATTTGACATTATAAACTATAACCCATGAATTTAAACAGTTTCAATTATATGTTCTCAAATATTTCAAAACAACTAGAGAAAATAGATCCAATAAGAAATTTTTATTTTCAAATTTCTAGATGTAAATGAATTCAAATTCTCAAATTTGTATATGTACATTCATCTAAAAATTTTTTTTGTCCAATTGACGACTCCACCCAACGAAAATTCTCACAAAACCCATCAAATTGGTAGTTTTAATGTCTATGAGTTGTAACCTATTAAATGAGCTAATTTTGGATCAATCAATTTTAAGTATATTTTGTCACCCCAAGAAAAAATAATAAATGTAAGTTAAATCGAAAGAAATTCAAAACAAAAAATGCATATTGCTTATTCAATATTATATTTCACACATGCGTGAAATATCCGCACAACCAAAGATAGGGTAAGGGTTTTTAAAGCTAATTTTGCACAAATATTTCAAGAACTAATAGAAAAATCAATTAAGGGAGCGTTTGGATGAGGTACTTAAAGATGGAATTTGATTTGAAAACCCTTAAAAACAAAAAATTATGAATCTTTTATTTCGAAATCAAATAACTTCTTAAAATAATTTACCCAAACACACACTACAAGAATTTAGAAATACAAACAATGACAAAATATTGAAAATTAATCCAAAATTTGATAGAGTCAGAGCAAAAAATCCAACAAAATTGAAGATAAAATTCCCAGAAATGCCAAAAAAATAAAAAAAATAAATTAAAAAATGGTGAGATTACCAGTTTGAAATGGGTTGTCGGCTTTTATCCGATTACTCAAGCAAATCCCCATGGAAGAAGAATTCAACCTTCCTTTTTTCTCCCATCCTGCAACTCACCTGAAAAAATGGTGGATTATTAAGAAAGAATCAAATTGAAAGCAGATTTGGGTGTGAAAAAAAAAATTGAAGAAACTAATCTTTAGAAAAAGCTAAATAATCAACCAACTTACAACTCATAATTCAACATAATCAAATAAAAAAATACGATAAAATCAAAATCAGTCCACCCAAAAGAAGAACATAATCATCAAGGAAAAACCCACCTGCTGAAACTTAACCCAGAATCGTGGACTTAGATGAGTTTGATTCTTGCAATAGATGCGGTCGATTTTAAGAGTTGCGAGTCGGGAACAGAGAGAGAGAGAGAGAGGAAGAAACATGAAAAGAGGAAGAAGTCGAAGCGGCGAGATCCGATGATCGTGTAGATCCGAACACTGAGGTCCATGCCTCAATCAAAGCACCAGCGATGACCTGAAGACAGGCCAAGGTCACCGTCGGCTAAGGAGTACAGTTGCCAGGACCGGTCTGAGCGTCGATCTTGCCAAATTCGTGAAGTAGACTCCCATTCTCCGCTACTAGCTTAGAGGCGTGAAGCCTGAGGTGCTGCTAGTCAGGCCGCCGTCCAAGCAAGAGGAGAAATATCTATGGAGCGACGCATGGCCGAGATGGAGGCCGTTCTCAACCGGATACGGATCACCAAAGGTCCAGCCGAGCTTCATACTAGGATAAGGTCTCATTTTATTGCTAAAATCATGGACGAGACGGTCCCGTATCAATTTGCCAACCCTCCAGTAGCCTAGTGTGACAGGAGCACCAACCCCGTAGATCATTTTTTTTTTTTTTTTTTTGTGTCTTACATGGACATTCACGCCACCTCCAACACAGTGAGATGCAAGTTTTTTCTGCTTGACCTAATTGGTCCTGCTCGGGCATGGTTCAACGACCTAGCTCCGTCTTCGATCTCCATCTTCCTCCAACTTGAGCAACAATTCTTAAAAAGGTTCAGTCGATCTCGGCGAAGGCCCAAAACCATTACTCATATCCTTGCCCTCACGTAGGAAGCCAATGAGACCTTAGGTAATTACGTTGATAGATTTTGGATAGAGTCACCCGCCTATGAAAAAGTATCCGACGCTGTAGCCCTCAACGCATTTATTAACGGATTAAGGCACCGAAGACTCTTATACGATTTCAGTTCAAGACCAGCCTCGTGTCTCTGAGAAACTTTGAATCTTGGCACAAGTTACTATAAGGAGGACCTCCTCGACATAGTAAAAAGAGAGAGGAAATGACTCCAAAAGAAGAAGGGCTGACCTGATGAAGGGACGAGCCGAGCTCAAGCCTCGAAGAGGCTTTAAGCTGAAGGCTGACAGGGCCCTCTGCCCAGGGACAAAAGGCCACCCCCAAGGCCCTGCCAGTATGGTTTCACCTCGCTTACAGCCTCCATCGCCACCATTTTCGTCGAGAATACCGGGAAGAGAATCTTCCCACCTGCCCTCCTTGAGGGGGAAGTCCTTGGGCAGGTCGATCAACAAATACTGCGACTTCTAGAAGGACTGTAGCCACGCCGCCGAGGATTGTTTCCAACTAAAGGAGAAAATTAAGGCCCTCATCAGACGTGGATACTTTAGGAATTATGTCCGCCGAGAAAACGAAGCTCGGGTCGAGGAGAATTACTACCGTGACGAACACCATGGCTAATGACGCAGAAGAAATAACAGCCAGCCTCGACCCCGCGATGATAACCTTGGGGATGATGCCAACCTCAGGGTGGACGATGAGATTAACGTCATCCATAGAGGACTAGGTCTTGGCGGCGAAACATCCTCCTCTCGAAAGAGATACGAAAGCAAAGGCAAGAGAAAGGTCGAGCAGGACGTGTATGAGGTTAGTGCGGTAGATGCTGCCTCGCATAATGCCATCTCCTTCAGCAAAGCTAACCTAAAAAGTGTGCATGTTCCGCACAATGACGCCCTGGTCATTTCCACCCAGATTAATCACTATAGGATAGTGAGGATTTTGGTCAACGGGGAAAGTTCGGCCGATATCATCTTTAAATGGGCCTTTAATAGAATAGGAATGAACGCAAATAATGTTCAACTCGTAAAGTCTCATCTTTTAGATTTCGGATCCAACGTCGTCAACTCCGTTGGATGGGTCTCACTGTCTGTCACGGTTGGGTTCAGGCCCAAAACCACCGTTGTTTGGTCCAAATTTCTAATCGTGGATAGGTTGTCTCCATACAAATCGATTATGGGATAGCCCACTATGGCCGCCCTAATGGCCGTTAGTTCACCATATTACCAGAAGTTGAAGTTCCCTAACGGTTTTGGGGTAGGCGAGGTCCAAAGAGACCAAAAGGCTGCCCGAGCCTGTATAAGAAGGGTCATAGAGAAGAAATAGAAATTACAGATAGAGCCTGAGCACAGGGACTCTTGCCGATCTCCTCCTAAGCTCGTGGCCCTGGTCGGTGAAAGTGAGCCCATCCTGATTGATGATCCCTAGGACTAAAAGCCCGTTCCCCAACCTCATAAAGATTTTCTCGATGTCTCTATTCACCCCACCATCGCGGAAATGATGATAAGGATAGGAGCCCGGCTCAACCCTAAGCAGCGAGTCGATCTCATCGAGCTATTGAGAAAGAATTGCGACGCTTTTGCTTGGTCCTATAATAAGCTTTCCAGGATCGATCCCAGTGTGGCTATGCATCGGCTTTATGCCAATGTGCACCACCCACCCGTTCGCTGGAAGAGAATGAAGTTTTATCCGGACTAGCAAATAATAATTGAAGAAGAGATGGACAAGCTCGTCAAGTCAGATGTTGTGGAAAAAGGTCAAATTCCCAGATTGGCTAGCCAACATTGTCCTGGCTCCTAAGGTCAACAACAAATGATGACTTTGCGTGAACTTCAAGGATCTAAATAAGGATTGCCTGAAGGACTTCTTCCATCTTCAAAGGATCGACATCATGATCGATGCGACGACAAGTCACGAGTAGCTCAACTTCCTTGACGCTTAAGCCGGTTACAACCAGATCCCCATGTATCCTCCCGATAAAAGTAAGACTTTGTTATGAACGGACAGAGACACCTACTGCTATAAGCTAATGCCTTTCAGCCTTCGCAACGTCGGAGCGACCTATCAAATACTTGTGAATAAGATGTTTAAAGAAGAGATCAGGGGAACAATAGAAGTATACATAAATGACATGCTTGTAAAAAGCATCTGATTTCAAGACCACCTCGGTTATCTCCAGGCCAACTTCGATAAACTCCGAGCTCACCATATGAAACTGAATCTGAACAAATGTATTTTCGGGGTGTAAGTTGGCAAGTTTTTTGGCTTCATGGTCTCGCAGTGTGGTATTAATGTAAATCCCGACCAGATCAGCGCGGTGCTCGATATGGCCTCCCCGCAAAGTAAGAAGGAGGTTCAAATGCTCATAGGCTGGTTAGCTGCCCTGAACCAATTCATATCCAGGTCGTTTGAGAAATGCTTCCTCTTTTTCAAAATCCTTAGAGAGAACAAGGCATTCGAATGGACCTGATCGCACCGCATTTTGTGCGATCTAGTACCACTAAATTAAATTTTGTTAATCTTTTAAATAAATTAAAATATTATAAATTAAGTTATTTTATTTGTTTTTGTAGGATTTTGAATTTGGAACAAAACGACGTTAATTTTGGACAAATCAGATGAAAAACGAACAAACCACATCAAACCAAACAGAAGACGGGACCTTTTAGAGCAGGGCGGCTCAACCGAGCTGCCCCTGAGAAAGGAGCCTAGCCATCGGCTCAGTCACCCATAGGCTAGCCATAAGGCCAGCCTGTGTGGGTTGGCAGCTAATAGGTGTAAATTACCTACGTATTTCTAGTCCGAATTTATTAGTTTTCGAGTACGTTTATAGTTATTTTTATATGTTTTAATATGTTTTTATACTTTTTGTATAAATAAGGGGTGTGTGGAGAAAAAAGATAGAAAATTGGAGCGAAAACGATGAGATCGAACCGAAGGCGAGTCACAGTTACGGTGGATAAACAAGCAAGGAGGCAAAAATATGAAAGAAGCCCACCGCCTAGGCGTCCAGACCTCCGCCTAGGTAGTGAAGATGCTGAGAATGACAAAAGGCTACTGACAGTCCACCGCCTAGGCAGGAAATTCTTCCGCCTAGGTGGAAACCCCAGCAGAAACATTTCTAAGTCCACCGTCTACTTCTTTGCCTAGGCGGTCACCAAACCTGCAAAGCCGGTACAGGTACTGTAACTTTAAGGCTATTTTAGACTATAATGAAATACAATTTTGGAAATACTCAAACAATGGAAGTTGTAGATATTTTTATTAGATTTCCATAGGTTTTTGAATCACCTCAATCGGAGTTCGGATGAAGAAGTTATAGCCAAAACAAAATTGCAAACCTGCAGTAACTTCGCCTAGGCGAATTTTTATGCGCCTAGGCGAATTTCCAGTAGAAAGTTAACCGCCTTAACTTCGTCTAGGCGAAAATCCTGTAGCACAGCCTTGATATTTATGAGATATTTTGAGATCTTTTGGATATTTAATTTTTCCTTCTCTCTTCCCTCTCTTCAGCCCTTAAGGCCTTAGGCCATATTTTAGGAGTAGGATTAGGGATTTTTTAGGGAGAGCTCTCAACCCGAGGTGGAGGATGAAGAGGGAAGCGATCGGTGGACGTTTCTAACGGTAAATCTTCGGATATCGGCTAAGTCGCTCGTTTCTTCTCTTTATTTTCTTCATTTTGGTAGTTGTTGAGCATGTTTAGCTCATTTTACATTGTATAAATGGTTAGGGCCATGAGTTAAACATGGATTGTAATAGGGATTAACGTATTATTTATGAAAATGTACTTTTGGTTGAATTTTTGTTTCGTTTATGGTTGTTCCTTATAATTTCGATTGTGTTGCCATGTTTACTATGATTATATGCTAGTTTAGATATATTGAGAATACGGGGTTTAACACTCGGGAGAGGTAACTCCAGATTTGGACTAGGGTTATCACAACACGATAATCTAACGACCCGGGAGGGCGTTAGAAAGTGTGCAATCGATGACGTTGGGACGAGACTCGCGTGACCTAGAGTCGTTAAGACGTCGAGGGGGACTTCGACGTTGACACGAAGTCATGTATTCCCCCATCTTACACTCAAAAAAGGTGGCGAAAGAGTTTACGAATCGAGATTTTCAGATACGGCAAACGCCGTTAATGTTAACTAAAACGAAATCAAACGCATTTAAATAAATAAAGTTAATCCTTAGGCAATCTACTCCCCTAAACAATCTCAAATTAGTATTTATAGTATAGTTAACTTAATTAGTATTTTAGTTTAGTATAAATATTAAATCAAATTCCATTTTTAGCGTCTAGATAAAATTAAGTTATGACAATCGCGATACTCGATAGTAACAACACCAATCCCTGTGGGTACGATACCCGACCGAAAGGTCTACTATACTAAAACTTGATTCATATGCTTGCGGTGAAAGTGGCAACGCTTATTTAGCGGCCACCAACAGCCCACTCTGTGGGCTGCCAACTTGTGGGCTGACCAAACCTGGCCAGCAGCCAGGCTATTGGCCAATTGCTCCCCTTATCTTTTTCTTTTTCTTTTTCCATTTTTCCCCCTAAAGAATTGTCTATAAATGAGAGGGCTTAGATCAAATGTAAAAAGAATACACTTATAATATCAATTCCATATTCCATTTTCTATACTATTTGTATATAATTTCTTTTTCTTTTATTTTTATTTTTGATTGGAGGAAGTTTGAATTCTTAAGGGGTACAAAGTGTAAACGGTATTTTTTAGGATTGTATCCAAGAAAACACCGTTTTATACAACGATGAGCGACTAATTTCCTTCTATCAGGTTAGAGTTGTGGTATTGTATTCTTGAAATTATGTAATATTGTATTTTTCTTATTTAAATTTGGATATTGTATAAACAACTATGTGGCAGGAATTCCGTTCTAAAAAATGAATTTAATTGTGATTGAATTTATTGTCAAAATATTCTTGTAGAGATTTTGTTTTAAATTCAATCACTGCTAGAACATTAAATCTTGCACCTATGGTCTTGATTTAATGGTTACATAATCGTATTCTTGGGGATTGATTATTGGTTTGGATGGATTATAATTAGATATTAATTCACCTTAGATTAGTTTAATGTAGGAATTAAATATCGAAGATAATCCATGCCGGAGAACAATAATCCAAATCTTTCTGAGTAGTTCCGGCTTGTAGTTAGGAACTCTCGTTTATACATATCCAATTTAAATAGAAATTATAAGAAAAACATAATTTCAAAATACTAAACCCACAATTCTTAACCTGGTGCTTTTCTTTATTTTATTTTCAATATTTTCTTTTCCTATTTCCAAAATCAAATTTCAAAAATTCTTGAATTGTTTTCCCGAAAGGAAGAAAAATAGTAAAAAATTGATAATTACAAGTCCGATCCCTGTGGTTCAACACCTGTACTTAAGCATACTATACTACAATATTTTGCGCCTAATTAGGGTAAGTAATTTGAGCGATCAGGACGGAAGAATGTGACGCCGCGCTTGTTAAAGAAGAGGCCCGTGTGTAGAATCCAATCTACTACTCCAACAAGGTCCTCACCGATATCGAAACCAGATATACAAGGTTTGAAAAGTTAGCCAACGCTCTACTAATTGCCTCGAGAAAACTCAAGAAATATTTCCAGGCTCATACCATTGTGGTTTTGACCAACCAACCGTTGAGGCAAATACTCACTCCTTTAATGTCTCTGAGCGATTGATGGAGTACAGTCTCGAGCTGGGCCAATTCCATATCGAGTATTGCCCCCAAACGGCGATAAAGGGATAGGTCCTAACTGATTTCATACCCGAGCTGACTTTCCTAGATGAAGAGCCTGCCACCGAACAATAAATTACCGAGAAGACCTCTCCATCAGCTTTCCAGGCTGGCATGTCCCCTAGCTCAGTCAGCATGCACATCAGCCTGGACCCCGATTCGTGGAAGCTCTTTATCGATGGGTCCTCAAATCAGAAAAACTCGGGTGCTAGGATGGTTCTTGTTGCCCCGGATAAATAAAAAATTGAATACGCCCTCAGACTCGGATTTCGGGCTACAAACAATAAGGTTGAGTATGAGGCTCTTTTGGACGGGCTAAGGTTAGCCCGAGAATTCAATGTAAAGACTCTCCAGGTATTATGCGACTCTCAGCTCGTGGTCAATCAAGTCAACGGTGAGTACCTCACTAAGAATCCGAGTATGGTAGCCTACCTGGAGAGGGTAAAGGCCCTAATGAAAAACTTCGAGAAACTACAAGTCAAGCAAATACCTTGAGAAGAGAACAGGCATGCCGATACATTGGCTAACCTAGCCTTGACAGTGGAATATACTCTCACAAAGACAGTTCCTGTAGAGTATCTGGTTGAGCCGAGCTTTGTCTCCTTGGATAAAATCACTGCGTTCTATACCTTTAGCTCTGATCCGACCTGGATGAATCCGATTGTGAGCTATCTCGCCAATTGGACACTACCAAATGACTAAGCTCATTCCCGGAGAATATGGTTGATAAGTGCAAAAATGTCTATATATTTATTCCTTTATACTTAATATTTTGTGCTTATTTTGTGCCTAATTGTACTCACTAAGCTCATATTTTAATTTAGGAAACAAATGAAGGCATTTGGAGCAAAACGGAATAAATCGCACGTTTTAGGCAATTTTGACACATGTTCGTAATCAGGTCATAACGTTCACCTCCGAACTCGGATTGAGGTGATTCAAGATGAAATAGAAATATAAGAAAAATATATACAACTTTAATGTTTTGTGTTTCTCCATAATCAGTTTATATCATGTTCGAAATTGAGCTTGAAGTAGCTGTACCTGCACTGCCGACGGTCCAATTTAAAGAAAAAATAGAGATATTTTGGGAATTTTTTTATTTATCATAAAAGGGGGAATTTATTCCTTCTTCAAGGGGATTCAGACAGTGGCTAAGGAAGGGTTTTTGGGAGCCAAACAGTGACTTCTCATTATCTCCTCTACTCTTTTCTTTTTTCTAATTTGTAAACTCCCATGGCCTTGTGTGGCTACATCTTTCTCTTGGTCGAAGAAAATTGAAGTCTCGGAATCAATAAAATTGTGATCTAATTTATTTTCATTGTTCAATTTATATTTTGAGTATTGGATGTTCTTCTGTGCCTATGTTCATGATTGTTTCATTTAATCGCTAGGAGGCCTACTAGTTTATTATTCATTACAATCTACTGGTAGTTTAGATATCAAATCCGTAATTGTTTGATCCCTATAATCTATCATGAAACTAATATTTAATGATTAGCTGCATCAGAAATTATTAGATCTTAGGAAGAACACTCAACTAAATTAAATACAATCGCTTGTGCTTGTGTTGTTTAGCTTCATTGATCTCTCTAATTCTTAATGTTGTTATAGATCAAACCTTTAGCGTTTGTCTTAGGTTGTTTAGTAGTTAGGGTTGATTAGATTGCTTGTTTTCTAATTAATTACAAGTAAGAAGAGATAAGAAAATAATTCCAACGGTAAATATTCAATATGTGAATTGATTTATACTTGCATCGATGAACAGTTATAAAATTCCGAAGGTGGATGTTGACTTAGACCAAGGTGTGTTTTCTGATTGAATTTTGGTATTAAGTTTGCAATTTTTTTTTTCTTATTGATTTTATTAGTTTTGCTATCTTATAATCAAACCCCCCCCCCCCCCTCCCTCCTTGTTCACGTAGCATAAATTTAGGCTAGGCACTTTCTGTGGAAACGATACCTGCTCACACTACTACAATTCATATTTTGGAGTATAATTTTATTTTTGGTTGCCTACGATAGCACACCCAATTTTGGCACCGTTGCCGGGGAGTGCTTCTTGTTGATTTTATTTGTGTTTTTCTTGAACTTCTATTTCGGTTCAAGAATTTATAAAAATAAATAAATAAATAATAATAATAATAATAATAATCATTCTAGCCAAAACAGTAAAAAATAGTCAAAGAAATTAAAAAAAAAAAAAAAAAAGCAGCCGAAACAATAAAATTAAAAAATAAAAAAAGAAAAAAAGAAAAAAAAAGAAGGGAAATTTAAAACGGCACTGCCGAAAATAAGTAATAAAAAGGCCTATTGATTTAGTTTAGTAGTGGGTTTAGTTTTGAATTAGTTTAGTTTAGTGGTAGATTTAATTTGGTTACATTACAGTTATTGGTTTTTAAGAAAGGAAAAAAGTCATTAATTTATTAAATTTTGTTCTAATTGAATCAAGTTCATAAACAGTTGCATGGTTTTTGGTCATTGATTTTATTTATTTTCTCGTGATTTATCTTTGCCTTTCTAACCGTGTATGCCCGTTACTCGTTCTTCTAAACAAAGTGTTATGCAGTTTATTCCGGATATAGAAAAAATCTTGCACAGGTTAAGGAAGGAAGCTATACATAAATCGAAAGAGGACAATCCAGATCTTAATTCCCTATTTTCTAGTGATTTTGATTTACCAGAGGAATAAATCATGGCTGAAAACCGAACGTTGAAGGAGCTTGCTGCCCCTGATTTGAACCAACAACCCCTTTGCATAACGTTTCCTATTTTAGATGCTACTACTACTTTTGAATTAAAATCTGGACTAATACATCTCTTGCCTACTTTCCATGGTCTTGCAGGTGAAGATCCTCATAAGCATCTAAAGGAGTTTCATGTGGTATGCACGAGTATGAAACCTACGGGAGTAACGGAAGAGTAAATCAAGTTAAGAGCTTTCCCGTTTTCATTAAGGGATACAACAAAAGATTGGCTTTACTATCTACCATCCGGAAGTATTACCACATAAAAAGAGATGAAGAGGTTGTTTTTGGAGAAATATTTCCCAGCTTCAAGGGCGGCTAACATTCGAAAAAGGATTTGTGGTGTAAGGTAGCATAATGGATAATCTTTGTACGAGTATTGGGAACGTTTCAAGAAACTATGTGCAAGCTGCCCCCATCATCAAATTAGCGAGCAACTACTTATCCAATATTTCTACGAAAGCCTTCTACCCACCAATAGGAGCATGATCGATGCTGCTAGTGGAGGAGCGTTGGTATATAAGACTCCTGAGTCCGCTACAAACTTGATTGCGAACATGGCGGCAAACTCGTAACAATTCGACACTAGGCTTGATCCACCATCTCAACATGTTAATGAGGTAAATGTATCATCCCTTGAACAACAAATTGCTAGTTTAACCTCTTTTATTCGTTAAATGGCTACAGGTAACATACAAATGGTGAAGGCTTGTGGGATTTGTTCGGTAGTAGGGTAACCAACTGATATGTGCCCAACTCTTCAAGAGGAGCCCATTGAGCAGGTGGATTTCTGGGACAACCACAAAGGAAAGATGATCCCTATTCGAACATGTATAACCCAGGATAGAGGGATCACCCCAATTTTAGTTATGGGAATCCACAAGTAAATCAGTCGGTGACTCAAAACCGTCCAACTTTCCAGCAATACAATCAGCCATACCCTCATAGAAAACAATCGGGCCAAACTTTTAATTCTAGTATGTCTTTAGAAGATATTGTTAAATCTCTTGCCACTAACACTTTGCAATTTCAACAAGAGACGAAACAATTTTAACAAGAGGCGAGGGCTAGTAATCAAAGTCTGGAGAATTAAATGGGCCAGATGGCAATCGAAATTAGTCGGATAGAGACACAAAGTTTGGGAAAATTACCCTCTCAAATGATTGTAAATCTAAGAGAAAATGCAAGTGTAATCGTTTTGAAGAGTGATAAAGAGGTTGAGATTTTTGTTAAGACAGTCCCTGCATCATCAAAGCAAGAAAATGAGAAAAGCGTCATTGAAGACAGGAAAGTCCCCAACAATGATGCGACGAACATTCCCAATGACGACGATGTACCTAAGCATAAGTTTCCACCTCTTTCTGACTATAAACCAATACCTCATTTTCCTCAGGCTTTAGCAAAATCTGGAAAAGATGAGAAAAATAGAGATTTATATGAGACTCTTCGTAAATGCGAGGTAAATATTCCACTTTTAGATGCTATTAAACAAGTGCCTCGTTATACTAATTTTTTTAAAGAATTATGTACAATTAAGAGAAAACAGAAACTTAAAGGATGTGAGAATATGAGAGTTGGGGAGAACATTTCTGCAGTTATTCAAAGAAAACTTCCTGCAAAGTGTAAAGATCCAGGTACGTTTACTATCCCTTGTATGATAGGTAACACTAGATTTGAGCAAGCCATGCCAGATTTAGGAGCATCTATTAATGTCATGCCATATTTTATATATGTTTCTTTAAAACTTGGATATTTGAATAAAACTGATGTTGTCATTCAATTAGCTGATAGATCTAATACCTATCCTAAGGGTGTAGTTGAGGATGTTTTTGTGCAAGTTAATAATTTGGTTTTTCCTGCTGATTTCTATGTGCTTGATATGGAAAATAATAATCAAATTGCACCTATTTTGTTAGGAAGACCATTCTTAAAAACATCCAAGACTATGATAGATGTTCATAATGGCATACTTACTATGGAATTTGATAGTGAAATTGTTAAGTTCAATATTTATGATGCCATGAAATATCCTGTTGATGATAATCATGTTTATTCTATTGATGTGATTGATTCGCTAGCGTAGAAAATTTTTGAACTTGATAGAAAAGATGAATTGGAAGTTACCATTAGTAAGAATCTTAAGAAAGAGAACGAAAAGTTGACTTTAAGTATTGATTTGCAGGAAACTGTTGTAGCATTGAATGATTTCCCAAAGTTACAGCAGTCAGGTAACATTTCTTATATTATGTTACCAATTTCTAACGAGAGGCCTTTACCTTCTGTTTTACAGGCCCCTATTCCGGATTTGAAGCCTCTCTCTAATCACCTCAAGTACGTGTTCCTTGGAGATGGAAGAACATTACCAGTGATCATCTCTAGTAAACTAAGTCCACCGCAAGAAGAAAAGCTTGTGCAGGTTCTTAGGGAGCACAAGACGGCTATTGGTTGGACAATTGCAAACATCAAAGGAATTAGCCCTTCTACATGCATGCATCGCATCTTGCTTGAAGAGGGAGCAAAGCCTTCTCGTCAACCACAAAGAAGATTGAACCCACCCATGATGGATGTAGTGAAGAAGGAGATCCTCAAACTTCTTGAAGTTGGAGTGATTTATCCTATTTCGGATAGCAATTGGGTTAGCCCGGTTCAAGTGGTTCCTAAAAATACTGGAATAACTATTGTGAAAAATCAAAACAAATAGTTAGTTCCCACCCGTGTTTAGAATGAGTGGCATTTTTATATAGATTACAGAAAATTAAAAGTTGTAACCCGCAAAGATAATTTTCCTTTGCTTGAAATATTAGCGGGTCGTTCTTACTATTGTTTTCTTGATGGTTATTCAGGTTATTTTCATATTGCAATTGCTCTGGAAGATCAAGAAAACACGACTTTTACATGCCCTTTCGGGACATTTGCATATCGTCGCATGCCTTTTGGTCTTTGCAATGCCCCGGGCACTTTCCAAAGGTGTATGGTGAGCATATTTTTTGATTACATTGAAAATATCGTCGAAATCTTTATGGATGATTTCACAGTTTATGGAGACTCCTTTGATAATTGTTTACATAACCTTACACTTGTTCTTCAAAGATGCATGTTACGCGCTCGGATTCACAACCATGTTTCCTCCTCGTGGTAATTGGACTACTCGCAAGTGTATGAGGTCTAGTTTTAATATAATGGATCTTTTAGGATCGGATATCGTTCCACTGGGAAATTCGTGTAATTCGATTGAGTATTGTGATTTACATAGTTTTGTATTATCTAGACTAATCGTAATTCGTTTGTTTTCTATTTACTATGCTAAGATAGACTACAACTATTGGGTTAGTTCTAATTACACTAATTACTTAGGTATTAATCTCTTTCATATAATGCATAATCGATGTCATTTAGTTAGCTATAACGGTTTTTATCTAATCCGACAACCTCTGTATCAATAACTCCTCCGCTACCTCTCCCGAGTGTAAGATGGGGGATTACACGACTTCGTGCCAACAAAGAAGTCCCCTTCAACGCCTTAACGACCCTAGGTCACGTGAGTTTTGAGCCAACGTCATGGGTTGCATACGTTCTAACGCCTTCCCGGGTCGTTAAAAAGTCACGTTGTATTTACCCTAGTCTGAATTCATGGTTACCTCTCCCGAGTGTCAAACCCCGTATTCTCATTTTATCTATACAAGCATAATATCAAGAATAACGGTAAACACAATCGGATTTAGACAAACAACACGTTAAAGTAACATTAATTCATTCAATTAAACGATTACATGATTTCGACTACTCCTAAGTAACATTTAACTACTACTACAAGATCTTAGCCATATACCATACAAAATAAGAGGGATTCAACATTCTTAGATATGAAAAAGTGATTTCAAAGAATAAAACAAGAGAGAAACGATCAAATCTGGAAATGAAACGGTTCACTGTCGCTAAAGATCGATCCGCAAGTTATCCTTCTTTGTCTGAATGATGAACCTCCTTCTTGATCTTCAAAATATGGCTTAAGAGCTCTCTACTAGGGTTAGGGTTCTTCAACAACAAGTTTCAGACGTGGCCAAGGGGTATTTATAGGCCTAGGGGTTCAAAAATATCTAAACATATATTTTGACCTGTTCTATGATTTTCGCCTAAGCGGTAGAAACTTCATTTAGACGGAGCTTAAGTCGGTTAGAATTCCACCTAAGCGGTAGAAACTTCGTTTAGGCGGAGGACTAACTTCTTGGCTCCTTATCTTTCTGATGGAATTCCGCCTAGGCGGTAGTTACTTCGCCTAGGCGGATTGACAACAATGCAGTTGAATCCAGCAGTTTAGTTCATCCAGCATTTTGATGGATTTTCGCCTAGACGGTGGAAACTTCACCTAGGCAGATTCAATACTTCAGCCCTTGCAACCTTCTGACGGATTTTCGCCTAGGCGGTGGAAACTTTGCCTAGGCGGATTTCAAATCTTTAGTTTTTGCATCTTTCTGCTGAATTTCCGCCTAGGCGGTGGAAACTTCGCCTAGGTGGAATTGCTCTGTTATTTGAAACCTCATTTTTTTCATCTTTTTGGCTACCCTTTTTGCACCATTTCGCTCAGTTTGCCGATTGTTTACTTCCCTACTACTGACTAATAAAAACAGCTAAAACGATATTCAAACTTCAATAAAGTACTCAAAAACTGGCAAATTTGGTTTAGAATTAGATAGGTATTTTACACCTATCAAATACCCCCAAACTTGGAATTTTGCTAGTCCTCGAGCAAAACTCCCTAATGCTAAATAACACTAACTACACTAATTAGCTACATCCTAAACTACAAATACGTAATCATTAACAATTAAGAAGTACACACCTGTGAGATATAAGTTTAGTCAAAGAAACCATGCTCTTCTTCCCTCAACAACCCGTAATCAGATCTGGTTAAGGAATAACACACATCACGTGGTGTTCCAGAATTTCAACACTCAATATCAGTTCAAATCATTTTAGATCCTATTGAAATGTGTGTGTGTGAGAACTTGGATATATAACAAATCAAACGCCGGATTGGATTATTCAATAAATAAGGTCATGACTTAAACTTGTTAAAATATTTAGGGAAGTCATATGCTTGACTGGGCTCAACTATCCACTAATGTAGGTTCGGATATTCACTGAGATCAATAGGGCTTGGTCAGGCTTTGGATAACGGCCAAGGGTATCGTAGAAATAGAAACTCGTTATAATTTTAACGATACCTGAGGTACAAACGCTTGTCGCTAAATCTCTCTCATGACTCCCTTATCTTTGAAGATATTACCCTGAACAGGATTTAGTAAACTTGTATTCACTTGTCAAAACAATTGAATTTAAACACTATATTCACATAGGTTTTTTTTTTTTTTTAAAGTACACCCCCAAACTTATTCAATTTTATACAATTTTAGGGGTGTTTAGATACAACTACAGGATTGACAAGTGAATACTCTTATACTTAACCAAAAATACTGAAATCCCGATTGCCCACTTCAAGTTAGCATAATCTAATGCTACTTGTTTTCACTCAATTTTCACTTTTATTCCTAGCGACAATGGTTTTGAAAGATTTACTTGGTTAAAGTATGGAAACAAGTTCAGAAGTTACACAATTTTATGGCTTCGACAGGAGAACGAGGAAATAACTTTTCAAGTTAGTTTCAAAAGGTTCAAGCGATAAAAACGAGGGCCTATATCATGCCTCCGAAATTACCTTACCTATAATTTCGCCTCAAGCCTCCCCCAGTCAAGTTGTAGATTCCACATTTCTGTCATGAATTTATTACTGAATAATCGATGTCCAATCGTTCAATTAATTATACAACGAGTTTATGCAATCGTGCGATTTTAGGATCAAAATAATTTTTACCTAATCGACATGCTAAGCACACGTGAATGGCATTACCCCCAACCTTAAAACACAAATTAGGGGGTGATTTTCATCATCGGAACATGGTTCGGACGAACTCAAAAACTCAGCATGCTTGTACAACTCAATTCATTAACAATTCTATTCTAATTCTACAAACTAATATTACCTATGCTAATTATCCTTACACATGCATAGCTAAACATTACACATGTATAACAAAAAGAATTTCAAAATTTACAAAAAAGTTTAACATTAATACATAAATTTGTACACAAAAAGAATTTTTGTCCCCTTTACATCAAAAATTTTTCATCCTTCTTATCCCCCCAAGACAAAAAAAACAAAAACAAAAACTACATGCATTACAGGTCATACTCCCCCCAAACTTAAACGAGGCAGTGTCTCTACTGCCTAAGCAGAGAACCCAATAGCAGAATAGAAAAATATGAAATGAAACTAGGGTGGACACATACCTAGGAGGGAAGACATAGAAGTCTAACCTCCTACCGTTCATTGTGGAGGAGATGGTTGTGGCGGTTTATCCGGCTTGAAAAGCGGCACGGGCGTATAACGATTCCAAGATGCTCAAATATGACTCGTTGGTTTTGATCTTGTTGTCGGATGTAGGACTCCATGTAGTTCTCCATCCGAGTCAAATTAGCTTGAAGTTGACTCATATCGGACTGGAGACTACGGACATCTCATGAAAGTTGAATGAGCTGGCCGTGGCTGGTTGTGGGCGTTGGTGGCTCTGAAGGGCCGACTTCTTCCTCTTTCTGACCCTCTTCTCCTTCACCTGGTCTGCCCTTTCACAACCTTTTGTTGTCCTGGCAATATGAAATATTGACTAGTAGATGTGCCAACCGACATTGATGGGCGTCCCTCTATCAATGCCGTATAGCATAAATGCTCGCTCTTTGGCAACATCGGACATATGGGAGGTAGGGAGCAGATTGGCGCAGATAAATTGATGCCAAATCTTGGGGATCGATTTCAGAAACCAGCGCTGCTTTGCCATTTTTCCTGTAAATCTCAGTCATAACACCAACCACAATAATAACAATAGAACTCGCAATTCAAACCCTGGTCAACGAACACATAATGCCCTATTTTATCAAACATATGTCAACCAAAACCAAATAATACAACTTTCACAAGATATCCCACCAACCATAACCAAATCACATTTTTGTCGAAATGTAGCATAAAATAAATGATTCACATTGTATATCAACACAAAAACATGAAAAGGTTTACCATTAATCAATCTTCAATCCTAAATAACATAAAAACCGCAAGTTAGGGTTTAAAGGGGTTTAGGGTTCCAACCAAATCCAATGATTTTTGAAATAAATGAGCAAATAAAGCACATATTTCAACAACTAAATGAAAAATAGGATCATTGACACTTACTTGTTGAAAAATTTGGATCAAATCACTGGAGAATGGTGATATTGTACTGTTTCACCATTCGAACCCTAATTTTCGAAAATGGGAGGAATTCCACGTTTGGACGAAAATTGTTGGTGGAAATCCAAGTTTTTAGCAATATAGGATGAATCTTTAACAGGAGGAAGGGATTTGGGATGGTGAAGTTGAGAGGTTTCTTGAAATTTTTAGGAGGGAAGTGCCGTTTGTGAAGAGGACTATTGCGTTTTAAAACAGGGGTCGCGTGAATTCGCCTAGGCGGTGGTTTTTCCACTTAGGCAAATGAGCCCCTTTTTATTTTTAAAAACTTTCTGGTGTTAGTTCGCCTAGGCGGTGGTTTTTTCGCCTGGGCGAATTTACACCAATGTGAAACCCCTAAATTCGTTGTAAATCCGCTTAGGCGGTGGGTTTTCCGCTTGGGCGAATTTACACCAGTGTAGAAACTCACGTTTTTTTCATTTTTCTGCCTAGGCGGTGGTTTTACCACCTGGGTAAACTTACAGCAGTGTAAAATATAGACTTTTTCTATCCAATTTTCGCCTAGGCGGTGGTTTCTCCGCCTGGGCGAAATTACGCCAAAATGTTTTCTCAGTCTTTTTGTCCAATTTTCGCCTAGGCGGTGGTTTCTCCGCCTGGCGAATTTTTTCCAGTGTGGACTTAAGCTGGATTCCTTCAAGTTTTCACATTGTTTCTCTACACCTCTTATTTCCTCTTTAATCCTCAAATTAGTTTTAGCATGCAAATCAATCCTAAGTTTCTAACCTCATCAATTCACCACACAAAAATTAGTATTACGACATCAATGCGATATCCAAAAAGGTATTTATACAAAAGTTGGGAATATCCGTTACCCTCGATGTCATATCCAAAGATGTTGCTTGGTTTTACGTCCCTAGCATGGACGTTGATGAATTCCGGCACTATCCTTCAACGAGTGAGATGTTCTCCACAACTCGCTCTTCATCATTGAAGTAGTGTTTAATCCGCTCCCCGTTGACTCGGAAAGTTCGTCCGTCTTCGCCTTCTAACTCGATAGTACTTACGGGACATTTGCTTGAGCATTTTTCACCGAAATCCCTCATAGACAAGGTATTTTGGATAGAATGCTTTGTTGGATCGTGATTCATTATATTGAAGTTGGTTTCTTCTCTCTCTTCTTATCCTTTTCAATATATGCTCAATCTCGGGATCAAGAGCCAAGAATTCCAACTCCTTCTTCGTTGTATGCTCTGTTTGATCACTTCTCTCAAAACAAATTAAACAAATAATTTAAAAGAAAATAAAAGAAAAAAATTGTCAGGATTAATATTCAACCACTTGGTCACAATATCAACCAAATTACGACATCTTTCCCCAGCAACGGCGCCAAAAACTTGTTACGCGCTCGGATTCACCACCATGTTTCCTCCTCGCGGTAATTGGACTACTCGCAAGTGTACGAGGTCTAGTTTTAATATAATGGATCTTTTAGGATCGGATATCGTTCCACTGGGAAATTCGTGTAATTCGGTTGAGTATTGTGAGTTACATAGTTTTGTATTATCTCGACTAATCGTAATTCGTTTGTTTTATATTTACTATACTAAGATAGGCTACAACTATTGGGTTAGTTCTAATTACACTAATTACTTAGGTATTAATCTCTTTCATATAATGCATAATCGATGTCATTTAGTTAGCTATAACGGTTTTTATCTAATCCGACAACCTCTGTATCAATAACTCTTCCGCTACCTCTCCCGAGTGTAAGATGGGGGATTACATGACTTCGTGCCAGCAAAGAAGTCCCCTTCAACGCCTTAACAACCCTAGGTCACGTGAGTTTTGAGCCAACGTCATGGGTTGCATACGTTCTAACGCCTTCCCGGGTCGTTAGAAAGTCACGTTGTATTTACCCTAGTCTGAATTCGTGGTTACCTCTCCCGAGTGTCAAACCCCGTATTCTCGTTTTATCTATACAAGCATAATATCAAGAATAACGGTAAACACAATCGGATTTAGACAAACAACACGTTAAAGTAACATTAATTCATTCAACTAAACGATTACATGATTTCGACTACTCCTAAGTAACATTTAACCACTACTACAAGATCTTAGCCATATACCATACAAAATAAGAGGGATTCAACATTCTTAGATATGAAAAAGTGATTTCAAAGAATAAAACAAGAGAGAAATGATCAAATCTGGAAATGAAACGGTTCACTATCGCTAATGATCGATCCGCAAGTTATCCTTCTTTGTCTGAATGATGAACCTCCTTCTTGATCTTCAAAATATGGCTTAAGAGCTCTCTACTAGGGTTAGGGTTCTTCAACAACAAGTTTCAGACGTGGACAAGGGGTATTTATAGGCCTAGGGGTCCAAAAATATCTAAACAGATATTTTGACCTGTTTTGCGATTTTCGCCTAAGCGGTAGAAACTTCGCTTAGGAGGAGCTTAAGTTGGTTAGAATTTCGCCTAAGCGGTAGAAACTTCGTTTAGGCGGAGGACTAACTTCTTGGCTCCTTATCTTTCTGATGGAATTCCGCCTAGGCGGTAGCTACTTCGCCTAGGCCGATTTACAGCAGTGCAGCTCAATCCAGTAGTTCAGTTCATCCAGCATTCTGATGGATTTTCACCTAGGCGGTGGAAACTTCGCTTAGGTGGATTCAATACTTCAGCCCTTGCAACCTTCTGACGGATTTTCGCCTAGGCGGTGGAAACTTCGCCTAAACGGATTTCAAATCTTCAGTTTTTGCATTTTTCTGCTGAATTTCCGCCTAGGCGGTGGAAACTTCGCCTAGGCGGAATTGCTCTGTTATTTGAAACCTCATTTTTTTATCTTTTTGGCTACCCTTTTTGCACCATTTTGCTCGGTTTACCGATTGTTTACTTCCCTACTCCTGACTAATAAAAACAGCTAAAACGATATTCAAACTTCAATAAAGTACTCGAAAACTGACAAATTCGGTTTAGAATTAGATAGGTATTTTACACCTATCAATGCATATAAACTAATCTTGTGTTAAATTCTGAAAAATGTCATTTTATGGTTCAACGAGGTATAGTTTTGGGTCATGTTGTTTCATCTAGGGGAATTGAGGTAGATAAAGCTAAAGTTGATATTATTCAATCTTTACCTTATCCCACAAGTATGCGGGAAGTTCGTTATTTTCTTGGACATGCAGGTTTTTACCGAAGGTTCATCAAGAACTTCTCCAAAATAGCATTACCCCTATGCAAGTTGCTACAAAATGATGCATCATTTGAGTTTGATGAGGCATGCAAAAAGGTATTAGATGAGCTGAAGGAACGCTTATCTTTTGCCACAGTAATACAACCCCCCGACTAGAATGTTCCTTTTAAGATAATGTGTGATGTAAGTAATTTTGCAGTAGGCACTGTATTGGGTCAAAGAATTGGAAAAGTATCTCATGCTATTTATTATGCTTCAAGGACTTTGAATGATGCCCAACAAAATTATTCCACTACCGAAAAAGAACTCTTAGCTGTTGCTTTTGCTTTAGAAAAGTTTAGATCTTATTTACTTGGTACTAAAGTCATTGTTTACTCTGATAATGCAGCTTTTCGTTATTTGATGATGAAGAAAGAGGCAAAACCAAGATTAATGAGATGGATACTTCTCTTGAGTGAATTTGATTTAGAGATCAAAGATAAAAGAGAGACATAAAATTGTGTCACGGATTATTTGAGTCGTTTAGCTCATGTGGATGATGAACTTCACCTACCGGAAACGTTCCCTGATGAGCAATTGTTCTCCGCCAGTGCGACTTTACCTTGGTATGCGAATATTGTAAATTATTTGGTTACTAATATGTTACCTCCTGGTTTGTCTAAGGCTCAAAAAGATAAGATCAAGAGTGACACCAAATACTATGTGTGGGATGACCCATACCTATGGAAGCATTGTGTGGATCAAGTGATAGAAGGTGTGTTCCTGATAATGAAATCATGTCTATTCTTACTTTCTGCCATTCTTACGCTTGTGGAGGTCACTTTGGAGCTAAAAGGACGGAGAGAAATGTGCTAGAATGTGGTTTCTGTTGGCCATCTTTATTTCGAGATTCATATTCTTTTTGTAAGTCATGCAAGCATTATCAAAAGACAGGTAATATATCCCAAAGGAATAAGATGTCACAAACCCCCATACTAATTTGTGGAATTTTTTATGTTTGGGGCATCGATTTCATGGGACCGTTCCCTATTTCTTTCGGTTATGTCTATATTTTGCTTGTTGTTGACTATGTCTCTAAATGGGTGGAAGCTAAAACCACCAGGACTGATGACTTTAAAGTGGTTCTAGATTTTATCAAGTCTAACATATTCTCCAGGTTTGGGATTCCTAAAGCTCTAATAAGTGATCGAGGCACTCACTTTTGCAATTGGATTGTAGAAACTTTGCTAAGAAAGTACCATGTAACCCACAAAGTTTCAACTGCCTATCATCCGCAAACCAGTGGACAAGCGGAAGTGTCAAATCAAGAGTCAAGTCCATCCTTGAAAGACAGTTAACCCAAATAGGAAGGACTGGAGTTTGCAGTTGGATGATGCCTTGTGGTTATACAGGACTGCATACAAGACGCCCATTGGTATGTCACCTTATCGGTTGGTGTTCGAAAAACCATGCCACCTTCTTGTCGAGTTAGAGAATAAGGCTTATTGGGCAATTAAAAGTTTTAACATGAATATGCATGAAAGTGGAGAACATAGGAAGTTGCAACTACAAGAGTTAGAGGAAATTCAAAATGATGCCTATGAGAATGCAAGGATTTACAAGGAAAAGTCGAAAGTTTTTCATGATAAGATGATTTCTAGAAAGGAGTTCAAAGTTGGTCAAAAAGTCTTTCTTTACTATTCACGACTTCGTTTGTTCCCTGGTAAGTTGCGGTCTTGTTAGATTGGACCCTTTGTTGTTACTAATATTTTTCCTTATGGTGCAGTTGAAATTCAAAGTTTAGCAACTTCCAAGGTGTTCAAGGTGAATGGACATAGACTTAAACCTCTTCACGAAGGTTTCCAAGTAGAGAATGTGGCAGAATTGGAACTTGAGGATCCGATTTATACTGATTAAAGAAAAAAGCATTGGGTCGAGCCAATGACAATAAACGAAGGCGTTGCTTGGGAGGCAACCCAAGGGGAGTTCGTTTATTTTTCTTCTTATTTTCGCATTTATATCTTGGTTATCTTTTGTCCTTTCTTTGCATTTAACCTTACATTGGGGACAATGTAAGATTTAAGTGTGGGGGAAGGGATTTAAGTTGTGTTTAATTTTGTTTAAAAAAAAAATTAAAAAATTAATTGAATAGTACATAAGTGTTTGATTAGTGTTCTTTGATGAACCCAATTGTTAATTTTACATATTGGCAATGTCTTGAGAATTTGAGTGTAAATGTGCTCAAATTTTAGTAATGGATTGAAGCGGTACTCTTGTGAAGTTGTATGAGCTTAGTGACGAAACATAATTTGGGAGTGTGTAATGAATCTTTAAACTAATCATTTTAAGCTAGTCCTAAATTCAGGTTTAATTTAAAAAAAAAAAATGGGTAGGACTGAGCATAAAATGCACCTACCAAGTTAAAATATAATAATAATAATAATAATAATAATAATAATAATAATAATAATAATAATAATAATAATAATAATAATAATAATAATAATAATAATAATAATAATAATAATAATAAGGGTAGGACGGAGCATAAAATGCACCTACCAAAAAAAGAGAAACATATTTTCTAATTTGCTACCCGGTTTGTAGAAGTAAGAAGGAGTAGTTGGGGGGTGATTTGTGCATGACCTGACTATGTTAGTTGCGGAATGCTTTTATTAACCGATCAAGAGTACTGGTGGATTAAAGTAAAAGGATTTGAACATGTTTGGCTTGAATTCGATTGTCATGGTTATAGATTTAAAATTAATATGTGGGGTTGATTAGGGAGCATGTATTGAATAGTTATGTATTGTAATGGTGTTTTAAAATTATTTTGAGATTATGTTGTTTTGCCCGAAGACGAGCAAAAGTTAAGTGTGGGGGAATTTGATAAGTGCAAAAATGTCTATATATTTATTCATTTATACTTAATATTTTATGCTTATTTTGTGCCTAATTGTACTCACTAAGCTCATATTTTCATTTAGGAAATAAATGAAGGCGTTTGGAGCAAAACGGAATAAATTGCACATTTTAGGCAGTTTTGACACATGTTCATAATCAGGTCATAACGTTCACCTCCGAACTCTGATTGAGGTGATTCAAGATGATATGGAAAGAGAAGAAAAATATATACAACTTTAATGTTTTGTGTTTGTCCAGAATCAGTTTATATCATGATCGAAATTGAGCTTGAAGTGGTTGTACTTGCACTGCCGACAGTCCAATTTGAAGAAAAAATGGAGATATTTTGGGAATTTTTTATTCATCATAAAAGGGGGAATTTATTCGTATTTCAACGGGATTCGGACAGTGGCTAGAGAAAGGGTTTTTGGGAGCCAAACAATGACTTCTCATTCTTTCCTCTACTATTTTCTTTTTTCTATTTTGTAAACTCCCATGGCTTTGTGTGGCTAAATCGTTTCTCTTGGTCGAAGGAAACTGAAGCCTCGGAATCAATAAAACTGTGAGATCTAATTTATTTTCATTGTTCAATTTATATTTTGAGTATTGGATGTTCTTTTGTGCCTATGTTCATGATTGTTTCGTTTAATCGCTAGGAGACCTGCTAGTTTATTATTCATTACAATCTACTGCTAGTTTAGATATCAAATCCGTAATTGTTTGATCCCTATAATCTGTGAATCAACTAAGATTTAATGATTAACCGCGTAAAAAATTATTAGATCTTAGGAATAACACTCAACTAAATTAAATACAGTCGCTTGTGCTTGTGTTTTTTAACTTCATCGATCTCTCTAATTCTTAATGTTGTTACTAGATTAAATTTTTTGCGCTTATCTTAGGTTGTTTAGTAGTTAGGGTTGATTAAATCACTTGTTTTCTAATTAATTACAAGTGAGGAGAGATAGAAAAATAATTCCAACGGTGAATATTCAATGTGTGAATTCATTTATACTTTTATCGATGAACAGTTATAAAATTCTGAAGGTGGATGTTGACTTAAACCAAGGTGTGTTTTTGATTGAATTTTGGTATTAAGTTTGCAATTCTTTTTTTTATTGATTTTATTCGTTTTGCTATCCAATAATCAAACCCCCCCCCCCCCATCCTTGTTCACGTAGCACAAATTTAGGCTAGGCACTCTCTGTAGAAACGATATCTACTCATACTAATACAATTCATATTTAGAAGTAGGATTTTATTTTTGGTTGCGTACAACAGCACACCAATGGTACTAGGAAGCACGGTACACCCTCATCGATGGCATCCTATATCGCATGTCACAACCCATCCTGGACATTCATCATCCCAGGGCCGACGTGACGACAACATGACATCACCTATTACACTCAATCAACTAACACATTACAATACGCATACAATACTATACAGTTCACTATACAGGAGATACATAATCTCTCATAAGGTTCACCTCTGACAGCTCAACTCAAAACTCTTAAATGACTCTACCTAGTGCCAGTAGGAGACCGACTCCTATGTTGTTGTACCTGCGAGTATATTGCCTTCTTAGTAAAAATATTTTATAACACTCATAATTCATTTTAGAATATCTAAATGGATCAAACGAAAGTATATAAACATCACACAACTAGTAAAAATCTCCATAATATTAGTGAAAATAAAGCAATAAGTATAAGTTCCATTCAAACCCATCCAGTGTAAAATAATACCAATCACCATATAATAAGTCACTAAATATAAGTAAAATACCACATCTCAAAACATCACATCTCATCCGCACCACACCACATCACACCACACCTCGGCTAACCATGTGATAGTTTTAACCTCAAGATCGGGAGTTACAACGGTACCGTATCCCGTAGGATATACCTTCCTAGCGGGATATAACAACGCTCTGCTGGACTGTGCCAAACGGGTGAAATAACGCTCCGCTAGACTAAGTCAGACAGGTGAAACAACGATCTGCTGGACTATGCCAGACGGGTGAAACACCGCTCCGCTGGACTATACCAAGCGGGTGAATATCCACCACCAATCTCCACCTCACCTGAACAACAACAACAACTTATCTCCACCTCCACAACAACAACTCCGCTCACCATCAACTGCCACCTCAACAACAAACAATGAAATCCACAATATCAAAAATACCCAAAATAACGCTTGATCTATGTTAGAAAAATTCATTCATTTTCAAGTAAACACATTTTTCCATCATAAATATATGAAAATAGATTTTTGGCAAGAAGACAGTACACTCACCTGATTATCTGTTTTTGAAGATTTTGACCGCCTATTCTCTATCGGTACTCCGGTGCCTGCGAACCTAATAGTGACAGGGCCTAAATTAATATTTTATGTACAAATAACCTAATCATGCCATGAAATCCTAATTTCCATAATTTCCTATTTCATGCGTTTTATTATGAAATATTACTATTCTATTAATATTACTTCGTTACAGTTTACCATATCGAATTTATTCATGTGAACATGTAACGCTAAATTCAACGATAATGATAACTTGTATTTTATATTAAGTTAATTAAATCTATTTATTAAAGAAGTATGGAATTCTACCTTCCTCGAATTTTCCACCGGCCGCGAGATTGGATTTATGTTTTTAGTGGGGTGGTTTGTGCAATTTCTCCATTTTCTTTTCCTTTTTCTTCTTCTTTCTTTTCCTTTTTTCCGTTTCTGTTTTCTGTCCTGTTTCTATTTTCCGGTTCTGCTTCAGCCACCGACAATACTCTCCGTCGATTTTCCCCGCCGGTGTTCACGCACACGCACACACAAAACGATTGACACGCCCCACCGGAGGAACACACCTACGCCGACAACCCATACGCACACCCACACGATCACCGGTGGCCCATGCCCACCGGCAACACCCTTTCTCTCACTAACTCTCCAGCTGGCCAAACGATTGACATCCACCACTGGCGACCGAATAGCCGACCACTGAAACACACCCTGATCGATCAACCCACACACATCGCAACACATACAACACATATAGAACACCCACACGCACACAGAGTCACGCACACACACATACAATAACAACAACGTCGACCAAATTTATGTCGTCGCTGCCACTCCCCTCCGGTAATTTTCACACACACGTAGTCACGACAGTGGAATTAACACACACACACACACACACAGCAGTGGCGACACACACACATACATAACAACACCCACGCTGACGACGCCATACCGAAACATACCCCCACACATACATGCAGCACACACACCTATTATCACCATCGGAACACATACATGCACACAACTGCATCAAACAGAAGACACATACACAAAGCCATCGATGAACGACAACATACACACGAACCTCACACACACCCACTTACCGGCGATGACGGTGACGATCGAACCACGCACCACCACTACCTCCTTCGGACCAAACCACTGACCGAACACACACATACATAGCAACACACACACACTCCGGATAGCACCCCACCGCTAGCGAACCTTTCTCTCTCTTCCTCTGTCGCCGACCTGTCTCTCTCTCTCTCTCTCTATCTCTCTCTTTCGTTTTTGGATTCTTCTCCGTTGGGTGTGTGTGAATATATGTGTAATTAACCGGCCGGCCAAGTGGCCTCTTCTCCTCCACAAATTTCCACCACCCTTTTTCTCTCTCTCTCTCTCTCTCTCTCTATATATATATATATATATGCTCTTAAGCCCCCTCATTTTTGTTAAGTTTAATGTTTTTATTTTTATATTTTGAAGATTTATACTTTGACCCCCTAAACTCTTAAATCACATATTTAATGTCAAAATCTGCTCCGCTATTTTAGTTAGGATAATAATTTAAACTCATTCTAAATTTTAATGTTTATGAAAATTACAATTTATCCCCTTCATGATTTGTTGAGATTTTAATTAGACTCAACTTCAATTTTAACGTTTTGAAAATTTACGAATTAACCATTCACATTCACAATTAAATCGTAATTTATACTATCAACCCCGTTATTTCTGAAATATTTTAAACACAACTTAAATTAGATGTATGTCCAAGGTCGGAGTCTTACAACAATACTCACCACCAATCTCATAAGCACAAATAGTCTAAAAATCATCAATCTCAATATTTACATCAGATATTCAATACTTTTATAAAAGTTCTATAAATGTTACTATAATCCACCGTTAACTAAAAAAAAATTCACACTACACCAAACCACGTAAATACATCAAACAGGTCATATATAAGAATTTCCTTCATTCCTTCATATTAAATCAAGTCCTTGACAAGGCCACGCGTTTCAATTTTATTCCAATTTACCTAAACATGTTTCAAACATATATCCACGTATAAATATGAATCGAAGGACATAGATACGTCCCAATTATAAATATTCGATAAATCACAAAAGTCAATAGTTACTGATTATAAACCACTATACCTCCTTATGAAATTTCAGTGACCCTCCACAAGCTGACTCCGCCTAATATTAGTAGTGGTCCAATACATCTAATTCCGTTCTCCTATCTCAGTTCGGTAGATTTGATTTAACGTCCTGTATGCTTTTCAAATAGCGCTTTATACGATGTCACCCTTGATCATAAAAAGGTATTTATTATTTTAAACAAATTCTATCGGTGTCACATAATTAGCCTTACTATCAGAAAATTTCAAAACACAACTCCTTAACATATCTTCCATCATCTAAATCGCACTTCCTGATAAACCGTTAATCCATAAATAAAGCGAGGTATCAACTTCCAATTGGGCACCTTAAGGAGTATGGAAACTTGACCCTAACGTTAAAATAACTATCAGCCCTTGATACTACAGTTTCCCCTATACAACTTCTTTAATAGAGAGTTTATTACCTGGAATTAACTATCTGCCTTTCCATATTTACAACATGTCGACTTTTTCGACGATAATTTATTACATATAAAATTCACCATTTAAGATATTACCATTCAATACTGTATTTCAAATTCCTCTACGAATTATATCAGACAATGGCAACTTACTTTATTTTGATAAAAATTATTTTCTAATTCACACTACAACGACAACACTTATAATTTCATAATTCCAATTCAGGAGTTTCGAATATCTATAAGTTCATGTATCAACATATGTTAAATTTTCAATTCAGGAGCAACTAATCATTACCGAACATATCATTCAACGTTCATAATTCATTGGATTACGCTCCTGATGCCATTCTGGAATAGCTATAATAATCCACCTGGATATTGATGCTCGACCCTAACTTGCTAATAGACAAGACACCTGGCAACCCATTCTACAATTTTTTGCTCGAATTCAATTTACCGATAATGCTCACACAACACAATACAGTTTGATATTATCGGGGTACATCGCATGCATTAACTATGCACTTCAAACTATACATTTTTTTTAAGGTATCATTTACCAAACGAGTGTCACTAGAAACACACCATCTATTTTCAAACATCAGGACTTCATTATTACTTCTGACACAAAAGTCAGTTCTGCGATCATTTTCCATTTCATCTCTAACCTTTCCCAACTGGACATCTTACTTCTGTGCTTCTACCCTACCATTGATACATATCAATTCCACATTTAAAAGCTTAGTTAGAGTGGTCATCCGACCAACCGCCCAAAAAACTCACTAAGATCCCAACTTGACATGTACATTAGTATGAGTAACCCAATACGTCCGACTTAAAACACAAATTCCCATATACAGGAAATGTCACTAAATGTCAAAACAAATATAATCACTACTAGCTCCAAAAGATTTCAAGTTCCAATCACTGATTCTTAGCCTTTTCCATATTCCGTCAATCCTCCACTTTGATTACTTTTGGATTCTTTTGAATACTATGCCTCTAGAGCACTAGTCCCAAAATTACCACTCGATTCAACCAATACTCATATTTGTTGCATTTAGCATACAATTGCTTTTCTCTCAGCATTAGGAACATACTCTAGAAATGTTCTACATACTCTTTTTCTACACTCGACCGAATCACCGTTTTCACCACGTCACAGTCCCTGACTTCCAACTGGTAATATCCTACTCCAAAAATCTAATTGAGAAAACACTTAGATCTTCCACAGTTGATTAAACAAACCTCAATTTTTCATGATGAGTAACCAACACACATCCTCAACGTACATTTCTTTTTCCTTTACGAATAATACCGAATCTTTATGGAGAGAAACACCAAGTCTAACTTAATCATGAGTTAACAACCTAATTTGTTGTAAAGACCTGGTTTCCCAAGGCCGCCACACAGCTTCTCCCATAGAGAATTCTTTTACTTAAAACTAAATCACTCAAATTCCCCAGACTCAGCAATTTTAATTACTGATTTTACAATGGAAATTATTAAATACAACTAAGTACAATCAATTTTTTTCTTAAAATTAATCCGTTTATTTTTCTACTTAACGGCAACCACCTTTAAAATCCCAAAGTTATAATTAAAATCCCAATTTTCCACATTTTATCAACACGATTATATTTAGCCAACTTATTGAGTCGAACGTTCAATTCATTAAACTTATGGAACCTATTTTACAACGACTACGAGTATTATTCATGCTTACTAACACCCCGACAATCCATTTCCCTGGCGACTACAATATCCACCACCTAAACTGGTTCTGACTGGTGCCCAGCACCTGCGTAAAGTATTTTGATATCCTTTCTTTAACATCTTCCTAACCTCCTAAGCCAACTATCAAATTGACTGGGGTAATGATTACATCTTCCCCCAAAATACAAACTTTGATTCATCCCAGATTGGAAAAGTTATTTCTTTTTGAAATAATCCACCAACAACTCTATATTACCCATACGAGACGGACTATATTTATGCGCACCTACTATCATTACAGACTCACAACTCTTGGCTACTTTCTACAGATCGTTTTTTTTTTTACTACGTTTTTTATATTTACTAGTTCCACAAACTGTTACTCTGCCAGCCCGTCAACCTAGAACGTACCACCAAATTAAATCATTTTCTAATATCGACACAGTTTTTTCACATCCTTATTTTCAACTAATTCGAACTCTCCTTTTGTTTTCATAATCTGACTTAAATGTGTTCTGTTATACTATTGAGTATTTTAACAACTAACATATTAAGTGCTACTAATAGTTCTCAACATCAAGGAATACGCATATGGTTGTTTCTCTTAGTACTCCCACAATCGCGATCCACCCATTACCACTACCATCAACACAGTATCACTCGATTCCACCGACTGGCAATATCACCATTTTGTTGCATTACTATTTTCCAACAAGACAACCAACCATGCATGATGCCAATGCACTAACTAATGTAATGAATAATTCACACTCACATACCGAACTTACCTATCGACACCCTATCTCATGTCCCCTATTGACTAGACGACTGGCATGTCCTCCTATCTCCTAGTCTTTTACTAACACAACCACTGACAAGTCTATAGAACCCATAACCTAGGCTCTGATACCAAAATTGTCACGACCCATCCCGGACACTCGTCATCTCAGGGCCGGCGTGACGACAACATGATATCACCTATTATACTCAATCAACTAACACATTAAAATATGCATACAATACTATATAGTTTACTATACAAGAGATACATAATCTCTCATAAGGTTCACCTCTGACAGTTCAACTCAAAACTCTCAAATGACTCAACCTAGTGCTAGTAGGGGACCGACTCCTATGCTGTTGTACCTGCGAGTGTACTGCCTTCTTAGTAAAAATATTTTATAACAATCATAATTCATTCTACAACATCTAAATGGATTAAGCGGAAGTATATAAACATCACATAGCTAGTAAAAATCTCCATAATATAAGTAGTTAAAATAAAACAATAAGTATAAGTTCCATTCAAACCCATCTAGTGTAAAATAATACTAATCACCATATAATAAGTCACCAAATATAAGTAAAACACCACATCTCAAAACATCACATCTCATCCGCACCACACCACATCACACCACACCTCGGCTAACTATGTGATCGTTTTAACCTCACGATCGGGAGTTGTAACGATACCGTATCCCGTAGGATATGCCTTCCTAGCGGGATATAACAATGCTCCGTTGGATTGTGCCAGACGAGTGAAACAACGCTCCGCTAGACTAAGTCAGATAGGTGAAACAACGCTCCGCTGGACTATGCCAGATGGGTGAAACACCGCTCCACTGGACTATACCAAGCGGCTGAATATCCACCACCAATCTCCACCTCACCTCAACAACAACAACAACTCATCTCCACCTCCACAACAACAACTCCACTCACCATCAACTGCCACCTCAACAACAAATAATAAAATCCACAATATCAAAAATACCCAAAATAACGCTTCATCCATGTTAGAAAAATTCATCCATTTTCAAGTAAACACATGTTTCCATCATAAATATATGAAAATAGATTTTTGGTAAGAAGACAGTACATTCACCTGATTATCCATTTTCGAAGACTTTGACCGCCTATTCTCTATCGGTACTCCGGTGCCTGCGAATCTAATAGTGATAGGGCCTAAATTAATATTTTATGTAGAAATAACCTAATAATGCCGTGAAATCCTAATTTTCGTAATTTCCTATTCCATGCGTTTTATTATGAAATATTACTATTCAATTAATATTACTTCGTTACAGTTTACTATATCGAATTTATTCATGTGAATATATAACGCTAAATTCAACGATAATGATAACATGTATTTTATATTAAGATAATTAAATGTATTTATTAAAGAAGTATAGAATTCTACCTTTCCCAAATTTTCCACCGGCCACGAGATTGGATTTATGTTTTTCGTGGGGTGGTTTGTGCAATTTCTCCATTTCCTTTTCATTTTTCTTCTTCTTTCTTTTCCTTTTCCCGTTTTTGCTTCAGTCGCCGACGATACTCTTCGCTGATCCTCCCCGCCGGCGTTCACGCACACGCACACACAATACGATCGACACGCCCCACCGGAGGAACACACCCATGCTGACAACCCATACGTACACCCACACGATCACCGACGACCCATGCCCACCGGTGACACCCTCTCTCTCACTAACTCTCCGGCCGGCCAAACGATCGACATCCACCACTGTCGACCAAACAGCCGACCACTAAAACACACCCTGACCGATCAACCCACACACATCGCAACAGACACAACACGTATAGAACACCCACACGCACATAGAGTCACGCACACACACATACAACAACAACACCCACGCCGACGACGCCATACCAAAACATACCCACATACACGCAGCACACACACCCATCATCACCATCGGAACACATACACGCACACAGCTATATCAAACAGAAGACACATACACAAAGCCATTGATGAACGGCAACACACACACACGAACTTCACACACACCCACTTACCGGCGACGACGGTGACGATCGAACCACGCACCATCGCTACCTCCGTCGGACCAAACCATTGACCGAACACACACATACATAGCAACACACACACACATACTCTGGATAGTACCCCACCGTCGGCGAACCTTTCTCTCTCTTTCTCTGCCGTCGACCCGTCTCTCTCTCTCTATCTCTCTCTTTTGTTTTTGGATTCTTCTCCGTTGGGTGTGTGTGGGTGTGTATGAATATATGTGTAATTAACCAGGCAGCCAAGTGGCCTCTTCTCCTCCACAAATTTCCACCGCCTCTCTCTCTCTCTCTCTCTATATATATATATATATATATGCTCTTAAGCCCCCTCATTTTTATTAAGTTTCGTGTTTTTATTTTTATATTTTGAAGATTTATACTTTGGCCCCCTAAACTCTTAAATCACATATTTAATTTCAAAATTCACTCCGCTATTTTAGTTAGGATAATAATTTAAACTCATTCTAAATTTTAATGTTTATGAAAATTGGAATTTATCCCCTTCATGATTTGTTGAGATTTTAATTAAACTCAACTTCAATTTTAACGTTTTGAAAATTTACGAATTAACCCTTCACATTCACAATTAAATCATAATTTATACTATCAATCCCATTATTTCTGAAATATTTTAAACACAACTTAAATTAGATATATATCCAAGGTCGGGGTCTTATATCGCAAGTCCTTCTCGGGTCCATACTCCAGATGTCTGCGGCCTGAGGACACTGACTACGTTATAAGGGAAGTTCGCAAGGGTAATTGTGGAAACCATTTGGGGGCAGGTCGTTAGCCCAGAAACTGCTCCTGCACGATTACTACTAGCCCAAAATGCTTGAAGATGCTGAGAAATTTGTGAAAAAATATGACAAGTGCCAGAGGTTTGCCGCGCATCCTCATGCCCTACCAAGTGATCTAGTACCAATGACCAGCTCGTAACCCTTTGCCCAGTGAGGGATAGATCTCCTAAGCCCATTCTCTTAGGGGACCGGCCAAATAAAATTCCTGGTCGTCACGATTGATTATGTAAGATCTTGATCTTTGACATACGTATAATTGTAGTCGTGTTTTAAAATATTTCGAAAATAATGGGGTTGTTGGTGTTTTTTATTATTTTATTTAAAATTTGAGGGATTAATTTGCAATCTTCAAAACATTAAAAATTAGAATTTGGCTTAATTAATATCTAAAGAAAAAAAGATAGGGGTGTTAGTATAATTTTTGTAAAGCTTATCCAAGAAGCTATTAAAAATAAATAAATAAATATGAAAGGTGGGGAACCGGCCACTTGGGCTCCCCTTTATCAATATATATATATACACACACACACACACACACACACACACACACACATATACATACACATATAAATATACACACGTGTATATATATATATATATATATATATATAAACATACGCATATACATCCACACACACCCAATGGAGAAAAATCCAGAATCGAGGAGAAAGAGAGGTTTGGTCGGTGGTGGTTCGTCACGGTTCTAGCATGTGTGTGTGATCAGTTTCCGTTCGTTCATCGATGGAGTGTGAATGATCGTTGTTGTCGCCGGTAAGTGTGTGTGTGATTCCTCTGTTTATTTTGGTAAGGGTATGTGTATGGGTTCGGTCGTTCCGTCACCGGTGGTGGCGATGATCGAAAGCATATGTGTGCGTATTTTTGAGGTCTATGAGCTGTGTGTCGGGGTGGTATGTATGCCTGCTCTATGTGTGTTGTGTCGTCGTTCAAATTGGTCCGACGGTGGTTAGTTGTGTGGCATTGTGGGCGTGGGTTTTGTTATACATGTTTGGGTGTTGTTACTACTATGTGTGTGTGTGTGTGTGTGTGTTCTATACGTGTTTGTGTGTGTGTATGTTGTCTTTCCGTCGGTGGTGGCGGAGGTATAGGTTGGTGTGTCGACGGTGGTTGTTTGTGTGTAGGTGAGTGTTTTGTGTGTGTACGCTCATGAATGGTGTGGGTAGCTGCGGTGAGGGTGTGGGTGTTCTTCAGTCTTGGCGGTATGGGGGTGTCGTTGCTGTCGTTGTGTGTGTGTGATTTTTTGGTCGGTCGGTCATCGCCGACCGATCAGTGAGTGGGGTGTATGTGTTTCGGTTGTGTGTGTGTGTGTGTGTGTGTGTGTGTGCTGCTATGTGTGAGGGTGGTCAGGAGGCTGCGTTTGGGTTGCGATCAGTGTGATCGCCGGTGGTGAGCTGTGAGATGGTGTCGTCGGTGGTGGCGTTGGCGGGCTGAACGCAAACGGAAACCAGAACAGACACAAAACAAAGGAGAAAAGAAAAAGGGGAAAAAGAAGAAGAAATTACACAAACCACCCCACGAAAAACATAAATCCAATTTCGCGGCCGGTGGAAAATTCGAGGAAGGTAGAATTCCGCACTTCTTTAATAATACATTTAATTGTCTCAATATAAAATACATGTTATCATTATCGTTGATTTTAGTGTTATATGTTCGCATGAATAAATTCAACATAGTAAACGGTAACGGAACAATATTAGTTAAATAGACATAATTTATAATAAAAGACGGAAAATAAAAAATTACGAAAATTAGGGTTGCGTGGCATAATTAGGTTGTTTTTACATAAAATATTAATATAGACCCTGTCACTATTAGGTTCGCAAGCACTGGAGTACCGGTAGAGAATAGGCGGTCAAAATCTTCGAAAACGGATAATCAAGTAAGTGTACTATCTTCTTGTCAAACTATTTTTATATCTATATGTGATAGAAAATGATTGTATTTAAATTAGATATTTTTAAAAATGAAGTGGGTCAAGCAGGTTTTGGGTGAGTTGGTAAAATGGATTTTTCATTAAATTACGTTGGTTTTGAAAGAAAGTTTAAAAGGATTTTCGTCGGACTTGATGGTTTGAAAAGGGAGTAAAAAATATCTGTTTTTCTAAAAATAAAAGGGAAAAATGGTTTCGTTGAAATTATACGGTTTTCAAACAAAGGTGAAAAATATGATTTTCATATTAAATCGGTTTTGGAGATAGATGTTGATATTATTGATTTGTAATTTAATGATATTGTTATTGTTTTGTCGATGTTATTGATTTTATCTGCTTGGGCAGAGCGTTGATGTTTTCTATTGAATTGTTATTGTTGAGGTAGAGATGAGTTGTTGTTATGGTGGTAAGGTGGAGATTGGTGGTGGATATTCACCCGCTTGGCATAGTCTAGCGGAGTGGTATTTCACCCGTCTGGCATAGTCCAGCGAAGCGTTGTTTCACCCGTCTGGCATAGTCCAGCGGAGCATTGTTATATCCCGCTAGGAAGGCATATCCTACTGGGTACGGTACCGTTGCAACTCCCGATCGTGAGGTTAAAATAATCACATGGCTAGCCGAGGTGTGGGGGTGGTGTGATGCGGTCTGGTGTGATGTGGTGTGGTGTCATATGTGGTGTTTTGTCGTATGTGGTGCTTTTTCGTATTTGATGTTTGTCATATATGATTATGTGGTGCTTTATTATATCGCCTTTGGTGTATTATCATATTATGTTATACTGGATAGGTTTGAATTGAACTTATTTATATCGTTTTATTTTCACTGCTTATATACTGGAGATTTTACCAACTATGTGGTGTTTATATATTTATGCTTGATCCATTTAAATATTGTGTTATTTAGAATGTATTATTATTATGTTAAAAATAGTTTTTACTAAGAAGACAATACACTCGTAGGTGGAACAGGTAGGAGTCAGTCCCCCACTGGCGCTAGATAAAGTCCTATGATGGAGTCGGTTGTAGGTTTTGAGATGAGCTGTCTGGGGTGAATCTGTGAGAGGTTCATGGTTTTTATTGTAGTTGTTTCATATATTTGGGGATGGGTATGTCCCCATAGTAGATAAATTGTATATGAATATTTATATTTTGGTGTTATATAATTGGTATGTATATTGTCGTTCTGTGTGTTGGTTTGGCGTTCAAGTGATGTCGTGTTATTGTCACGCCGGCCTCGGGATGACGGGTGTCCGGGACGGGTCATAACAAATTAATTCACAAAGTGGGTAGAAGTTGAGCCGCTCACTAGAATCACCAAAGAAAGTATATGTGACTTTGTCTGGAAATGCATGATTTATCGATTTGGCATCCCAAAATCCATTGTCTTGGATAACAAGAAACAGTTCGACAACAATTTATTCACCGAGCTTTGCTCCAGACTAGAAATCAGTACGCACTTCTCTTTCCCAAGTCACCCCCAAGCTAACGGTCAGGTCGAAGTCACCAATTAGACCATTTTGAAAAATTTGAAGACTAGGTTGGACAAATCCAAGGGATTATGGGTAGAAGACCGGTACCCTGTGCCGTAGGCTTATCATACAAGAGCTCAGACCATTACCGACGAGATGACCTTCGCCATGAGCTTCGGATTTAAGGCCGTCATCTCGGTCGAGATTGGCCTGCCTTTGCCTAGGACTACGTATGCCTTCAACCAGGTTGAAAACAAGGTAGGTCTAACCCTCAGCCTTGATTTGCTGGAAGAAATAAGGGAAAGAGCTCAGATCCATCAGATCGCCTATCAACAAAGAACGACTTAGTATTATAATCATTGGGTCCGACCTTGATCTTTCGTCGTCGGCGATCTCGTCCTGAGGAATGTCACTCTGGCTACCAGGGACCAAAATGTCGGCAAACTTGCTCCGAGCTGGGAAGGGCCCTATTGAGTCACTCGAATAGCCTGGCCCGGCAACTACAACTTGAAAATAGAGGAAGGGATACGCTTGAGGCACACTTGAAATGTCGAGCACTTGAAGGGCTACTATGCTAGAGAAGGACCGTTTCCTTAGACTTCTTGAATTTTTTTATTTTGATCTTAGAGGCTTTTAATCAAAATTTTGAAATCAATGAAAAGGGTCTCGATTCAAATTTTCCCAAATTTTCTACAAGTACAACGGCGGAGACGAACAGCACTCCGTGCTAAGAAGCCAGGGACGAGCCACCCTCCAGCCACTTCTCTGCGTGGAGGTAGCCCTCTCGCCGAATCCCCAGCAAAAGACTAGCTGTCGCGCCAAGGAAAGAGATTGGTTGTCAAATAATACTGGTGGTTTTAGACCGGAGGTGCCGGCTAGGTGTCACCCTCAGATGGCGTCGCGCCAATCGCAACCGAGGACCTATTAGCTAGCGCCTGCTTCTTCGTAGCCAAGCTGAACTCAAATTGCCTAAAGGGACAATGCTATATGGAATATTGAGGCATTCCAAAAAGACTAAGACAACCTCATCTCAAGTCGGACCCCCTATTCCAAGACGACTACAAAAGCTCGGCAAGCTGGGCTCCTATGGTCGCCTGGGGGGCTAGGATGGCCAGCCCTAGCTAACAATGAAAAGGTTGTAAGGAAATGCTTCGTATAACTGAGAAGTAGTGTAAATTCCTACAGCTTAGTCAACATGATCGTCGTATGGTTTGAGGAATCTCGTAGTTCTTGCCGTGAATTTTCCATTTTTCGAGGAAATGATTTCTTCAACTCACGTTACAAAGATGGGTTCTGATTCTTTCCCTAGCGATGTCATTGCAAATAAGAGAGGAGAGTGACAATAGAGATACCGTGATATGGCAGCGAAAAGAATCGAAAAATGTTAAAAACACATGGTCATTAGGTGTCTCAGTCGTGTTAATTGCGTTGCATAAGAAATTGAAAAAGTTAGTGTGTAATCAGACGGCTAACAATACCTCTCCTGCTCGAGTAACAAGTTTTCAAAATTTGTAGAAGAAAAATGCAAGTGGCCAAAAATCGTCGGGCTGAAGACAGACGTTGGGTCTATAATTTACCAAGCCGGTATAGTTGCTTCTTCGATATAGCCAGGCAATTAAAGGTCATCTAGGTTATTAAACTGGACAATTGTTCGGGCTAATTAAAGAAGTTAACTATTCAAATTATATGAGGTCGATCACTTCCTTCAAATTGAGATGAATGATTACTAGTGAAAGTATGCAATGGTAACCGGCCGAAACTACGAAACAAGCAGTGCAACTAAAAACTAAAGCATACAAGGCACGATTGACAAATCAAAGAAGTTATATCCATTGATAAAAAAAATTGTGGTTACAAAAATTGGGGCTCCTGCCAGTGATTACAAACCCGCTCTTTGCAGGACTGAGCAAAAAGAAAAAAGAAAAAAAACAAAACAAAAAAATAAGTTGTTGTTTTGGAGACTAACTGGGCTGATCGAGAGCTAGTCGGGGCAGAGCCGGCCTGCATGTCACTTTCGGCTGGGGGGCCTTCCTAGTCTCCTAGGCCCGTGCTCGGTTTGGGCTTCTTGAATGTCTTGAGAATTGAGCTCGATCTTGATCTTCATATAGTCGACTCTTGGAACTGGCATCGGACCGAGTTGATTGCCCCTTTGAACTCCAGTTTTATTGCACTCTTCCTGATCAGGTCTCGGAGGTCTTTAAACTCTTAGCTCTTCTTCCAGTCCGCCATAGCCTCAGCTCGGACCCACTCTAACTCAGCTGCCTAGCGATCTGGTAGGGCGTGAAATACGCTGCTACTTACACTCGCAAATATACGAGGTCTAAGTTTTAGTATAGTGTAATCGTTAAGATCGGCTTATCGTATTCATAGGGATTGGTGTCGTTACTATCGAATACCGCATTTGTCGTGACCTAACTTTATCTAGGCTAAAAATAAATGTATTTAATTAATTAAACTAATACTAATATTTCCTAAATTAACTACACTAATATACTAATATGTTTTACGATGAAGAATTGCCTAGGGAATAACGTGTTTGATCTCGATTTACTCACATTTACGGTGTTCAACCTATTTGACAATCTCGGTACATAAACTCCACCGCCACCTCTCCCGAGTGTAAGATAGGGGAATACATGACTTCGAGTCAATGAATAAATCTCTCTCAACATCTTAATGACCCTAAGTCACGTGAGTCTCGCCCAGCGTCATTGATTGCACACAATCCAACTTCCGACCGGGTCATTAGATCATGTGTTGTATTTACCCTATCAACAATCTCCATTCTAAAACTCCCTCGCCACCTCTCCCGAGTGTAAGATGAGGGATATAATGCAACTTCAAGTCAACGAAGAAGTCCCCCTCAACGTCTTAACGACCCTAGGTTGCGTGAATCTTGCCCTAACGTTATTGATTGTCCACAATTCAAACCCCGACCAGGTTATAGAATTGTGGCGTTTGTTTACCCAAATCTGAATCTGGGGTTTGTCAAAATCTTGTATTCTCCATTTATCTAACTAAGCATGATAAACAAACAATACGATAAATACAATCAAACTACGAAGAACAAACACAAACGAAACACCAAAATCATCCAAATATTTATAAATTTATTGTTAATCCCTACTATAATTCATGCTTAGCTATGGCCTTAGCCGCATTTACAGTGAAATAACAAGCTAAACATTCTCACATGATCCTAAGATGAAGAAATAATGAAAAACAACCGAAGAACTTAGCCTCGTCCGAAGATAAACCGCTAAGAACGCTCAACGATCAATTCACCATCTTCTCCACTTCGGGATGTGAGCTCCATCTCTAAAACTCCTAAACCCTAGCCAAAATATAGCTTAAGGTGCCCAAATGGCCGGGAGGGTTCACAAGGAGGGGAGAGGGGATGGTATTTATAAACTAAATATCTCAAAAAATATCCTAAAAATATCTAGGCTGTGCAGAGGGTCACTGCTGCAGCCGTGGGATTTAGCCCTGTGACGGTGGGTAGGTCGGTTAGTTGATCGCCGCAGCGGTGAAGACAGCAATGGACATGGAAAAGTTTCTGCTGGATTTCCACCTAGGCGGTAGGATTCACTGCCTAGGCGATAGGTTGTCAGTAGCCATTTGTCTTTCTCAGCTTCGTCGGCGGTGGGCTTGTTTCACAGTTTTGCCTCCGACCTTGTTTTTCCACTGTTCTTCGACTGTTTTTGGTTCGATCTCATCGTTTTCGCTCCAGTTTCCTATATTTTTGCCCCACACACCTGATTTATACAAAAAATAATAAAACTAATTAAAACGTAATAAAATACTATATAAACGCTCGAAAACTAATTTAATTCGGTTTGGAAATATGTAGATAGGTCACACCTATCACTATCCCTCATCGCTTCGAGCTGATTGAGAGAAGTCTAGGATTGCTTCATGGCCCTGTTGGCTCTTTCCAGATCGTCCTCGTCCTGCTTGGTTAGGTCCTCGTTCCTCTTCGTCAACTGCTCGACCTCGCCGCAGAGCCTCTCCAGCTCCCTCTAGTTCTAGTTCAACCTATCGATTTGTTGGGACCTTTATTTCTCTAGTTTCTCGCGCTTCTCGCTAGATTGATAAAAACATAACCCCAACTCAATTGATGAATAGATGGCCTGTGAGGACAGAAAGGTTAAGAACGATAAGGCGTGATAAATCAAGTCTAAAAATCTGTCTGAGGTAAGAACTTATAGAAATGATGACCATGAAGAGAAAGTAATTAACAGTGGGCTGAAAATCTTACCCACGGTCCCCTAGTGTTGCTGAACCAGGAACTCCCATTGTGACGCCAGGGTAGCCTCCCATTTGGTCCAGCCAAGAAAGAAGAAGTTCGAATTCCAGTCCTTGATGGATTTGGCATAGCCTGTAAGAAATTTTTGCCAAACTGAGATATAGCACCCAACCCTTCCCATCGGGCATGGACTTCACCAGGAAGATGGCATGGAACAGCTCAAGGGTCAGGGTGATGCCCTTAGCTAAGTAGATCATTTGAAAAACCACGGCCATCTATATACTATTGGGGGCGAGCTATGATGAACACAACCCAAGATCCCAGCAAACCTCCCTCACCCAAGGGTGTATGAGGAAATGAAGGCCGCCCTGTAGTTGTTGGTTGTAGACCGTTATTAATCCTTTTGGTAGGGCGTAAGCCCAGTCGTCTTCCCCGGGAACGCGCATCTCCACCGTACTAGGGAACGCATACTTGGAGCGAAAGTCCTGAACCTTCTAATCCGACAAGTTGGTTTTCACCCGCTAGACCAAGGCTTCTTGAGGGACCTCACAGATCAACCGACCAGAGGTCAAACTAACCCTAGGGATGCGACCCAACGTAGACGACTGGGCTTCCACCTCTGGGGAGGATGGATCCTCGATATCAAGCTCCACAATTGGACCCATGCCGAGCTCAATACCGGGCACCCGAGACGAGTCCGCTTGGCTCTTAACCCTTCTCCTATGAGGCCTGCTAATTATGCTAGGAGAGTGGGAGGTCCCCACTGCAGTCGCCTTGCGGGCCCTTTCAGAAAATGTAGTTGTCCACTCAATGACGACCTCAGCCTTAGCAATTGCCTTAAGTGCGTGGGGGGCCTCTGGTCCATCAACCTCAGTGGCAGATGAGCTGAGATCGATCTGCTCGATTCGAGGTTCAGCCACAACTCCCTCAGACTCGAAAGGGTTATACCTCGGTGAATAAGACTCTGACATTGAAAACAAAATAATAAAAAGAATGAGAAAGAAGAGTACTGTGATTCTGAGGTCGGGTGGAGCTTTCACGTTACTCTGGTGAAGAAATGCGGAAGAATGAAGTGCCTATTTACAGAAGAGCCGAGAAGTTGAACCATCACGTTAATCGGACGACGCGCGGAGCGTTGATTTACTCGCCATCAACTATGTATCGCACATCCGGTCAATATGTCAATCAAGTTTCCTGTGGAAGCCTCACGACCATCTAGGCCGACCTATTAAACCGATCTGTTTCTTCTCAGCCCAGACTTCCAACTCCCAAGAGACTGTGACCAGAACCCTTAGCGTCTCATGTCGCATCTCTTCGTTAAGACTTGGGGGGGCAACTGATATGGGTAAAATTTGACCACATCCACGTGTCTGCCACTTGGATCAAGACAGCCACGTCACCGACACTACTTCATCACATGGCCTCGAGAGCCCAGTGAATAGGTAGCCCGGAAACACCTCAGGTTGGTAAAAAGTAAAAGGCCATTAAGTCTCCAAGTCAGAATCTCCTCAAAGTGTCTCCTAAGAAAATCAGGTCGGCGCTCATAGCATGACCTTCACCTCGGCACCCGGGCTGGCCTGTTACTCTTAGCACGGCTTGGCCCATGGGCTTCTCCGTCAACAAATAAATAGTTCAAGGCCCAGACCCATAACTCTAATCTGTCGTGTTTCTAACGTGCCTGATTGATTAACGGATAACCGAACTTAATACCCTAATTTTCTAGAGTGCTAATCGTCGCCTCACCTATAAATAGAAGGTTTCACCAACACATTTAACAGGTCGAGATAATAGCTTTACTCCGAACGACATACTTTCTTTCTCCCGAACTCTTACTTTCATGCCAGAGGGGATATGCCGGGAATACCTCAGCTCTCCTATGTACAGGTGACAGGTCGGAGTTCAACCCGGACAACGACTCAGGACGAAAAATCGCAGGACGTTATCATCCAGCTCAGATACCAGGATGGACAACGCTTGACCAGCTCAGACTGTAGGCTCCAGTGAGGACGAAGATCATCCCCAAATCGGTGGCAACTCTTCCCGCGAGGAGTGACCGGACCATACTGCTGGTCAGTCCAATTCCCGACACCAACAATGTTCAATGAAAAATCTATGGAAGCCTCCCAACCAAGATCGAGCCGAAAACAAAGTAAAAGGAAAAAAATAAAGATAAAAAACCGAAAATCCTACCGTCGCTATTGTCTAAAAAGAATTAATAATAATGAACAGTGAATCTCCAAAGGCTACTGTTATATTCGGCCAGAAGACCCCGGCCAAACGTTGTGCCTCAAAAATGAATAAAAAGAAAACCAATCAAGGATTCCCTCGTCATGGCCATCAAAGGAAAAGAATGATCTCTCTTCTCCCGATTTTATGATTTTATTTTCCTTCATTACCAATCAATGACCATAATTCTTTTCAATTTGTTTTAATGGCATTTAATGTTTTTTTAATGCCATTTTGTGTAACGGTTTGTTTAAGCTTCACAAGATTGACCTGTGGGCCGGGTCGACCCACGGGTCGCGGGTCGGTTCAATTTGCCTTTTGCATTGATTTTCTCCTCCTTTTTCGCCTATTTTCTTTGCCCTTTTTTTTTTTTCTTTATTTCCGACTTTATTCCTGCAACAATAATAAATTATGTTATTTCTAATTAAAAATTGCTAAAGAGACTATAAGAGTATAGATTAAAGGTGTAAATTTGGTATAAAATTTAGAATGATCACACCTGTAACAACTCGGTTTCCTAGGGCCGCCATGTAGTTTGTCCCCTTGGAAAATTAAAACCAAATCCGAATAACTAATATTTATTCTATAAAAATTTCAGATATTTTACAATGCGACGGTGACAATTAAAATTTACCGATTTATCGAATCAATTTTAAAACATGAATTTGTATTAGCAATTTAATATTCAAATGAATATTCAGACAATATTACTTATTATTATTATTATTATTATTATTATTATTATTATCCATCCCTACTAATCTACGGTGAATTAATCATTTTATATAATTTATTCTATTAAATCGTATCGATTCTAATAAGAATGAGTTACATAAGAGTTAGATCTAAACCACAAGTAATAGAACCCACAAGTATAAAAAAATTATTCATTTTTTTGTATACCCACGAGCATCCCCACACCCACCTAGAGTGTGAGACTAATCTCGTTTGGGGTGTGTGGCTGTCATTGCCAATAAATATTTTTCCGCACGCTCGAACCCTTGATATTGTAGAGATGTTTCAATTGTTTTAACTCAAACAGACCTTATCACTTAAACCGTTGAAACCAAAAAATTATTCAAAATATTATAAAATAATAAAAACATTAATGTTTTGTTATACAACCTTATACGCCGTTCAAAATACAACAACAAATAAAACGCTACTAACATAATTTAGACCAAATATGATAACCACCTTTCCCTGAATTTTCATTTTTAAGAATATCCATCTTGTCTGATGTTGAGTGGAATGATTTTTGCTTTCAATTGATTCTGAATTTATGATTTCTGCAACTTGATTTCACGTTACTGGACCTGCTTGCTCTAAAATAATTTGTGGGTAATTTCCACGAAAAAATGAGCCACATAAAACATTTGATTTTTTCTGGCCAAAACTATATTGATTATGTAGACGTGATTAATGAGTTTTTAATTATGCCAAAAATAAAAAGTAATAAAATAATAAAATTTAAAATTCAAATTAATAAAAAAAAAAATAGTGAAATTGGGCTAAAAAACAATCCGTAACAAATAGGGATGACAACGGCTCGATTTTGGGTGGTTTCACTAGAAATCAAAACCAAAACCGTTTGACATATACCAAACCTAAAACTAAACCAAAACAAAAACCTGACCAGAAAAAATTATAAAAACCCTAAAATTAGCTCAATTAACATTATAAGATATATATATATACACACACACATCAAAATGTAAATAAATAAAAAATGACGGTAATATATACAATAAAAATATATCTAAAATACCAATTACTTGATTCAATTATACAGTTCGGTTTCACAATTGTTATCCCAAAATCAAAACCGTTTCGATTTTCAATTCCAAAACGAAAAGCATAACCAAAACCATTTAATCGGGATCAAAATTGAATCGTTTGATTCGATTATCTATTGATTCGGGTTCAATCGCCGTCCCTAATAACAATTCAACTCAAGCAAGAGGAAAAATTCTCCATTACTCATAAATAAAACCAAATTCAAATAACACACATTACAAACGTTGTTTTGAGACCGAATATTACACACTAATCATTCCATTAATTTCATTCAGACAAACCTTCAACTCTCGTTGTTTCGTTAGGCGCTTTCTTACTATTCTCCTAGTACTGTGTTACAATAGGCGATCATCTTCGTCTTCTCTATGAGTTCTTTCGTTGTCTCTCAATTCAAAATTTCTATTTCAACTTTGTTTACGTTGAGTTTACTAGCGTCATAGTTCATTTCACCTCGGTAGTTACATTCCCTGTCTTGACCACCGCTATGTGTTCGGTAGGTTTTTGTCGTAGTCTCCGTCTTCCCTTGTCCTTTTCCTATTTTTCATTTACTTTTCCTGTGATGTCTAGGAGCCGTCGTTCATTAAAAATGGCGAAGTGTTTCAACATCGCCTCCAATGATGGTAGTGATGTGGCAGACCCTTTGGGCTTAGTTTTCTCCATTGGGCACTAGGGTGAACACTCTGGTGCCTCGTGCTCGGGTGATCAGGCTGAAGCGAAGGCCAAGTCAACCATCACGCTTGATCCCAAGGCTAATGTAAAATTGCCTCAAGCATAATTGATAGTTCAAATTTAATACTCGTATTTAAACACAAAATGTTTGTGGAGTACGATTGTCGAACCACATCGATTAAATTGTAATTATTAAAAAAACAAATTCTTATTTTTCGATTGAATTTAATAAAGTTGGTGTTGGATTTTTAATCATAAAAATATAGAAAATAATTAAATTAAAATACGAAATGATAAATGATCGGGTTAGAGACATGGATTTGTTTTTTGATTATCCCAATATGTTTTACTTATTTATCGATTTTGATTTTATGTATAGAGAAGTAATTTAACAAGAAGTCAAATAACAACGAAAGTTAAACTATTGCCTGAAATATCTTTGAGATTCGTTTCTTAATCTACAGTGAACAAATCACTAAGCATAGTTCATCCTATAAAATATATCGATTAATCGACCGTTTAATCAATATAGATTATCTTCGGATTCAATCCCTATTAATCTATGGTGAATCAATCCCTTAATATAATTTATTCTATTAAATCATCTCGATTTCAATAAGAACGAGCTATATAACAGTTAGATCTAAATAACAAGTATTATATCTAACTCACAAATACAAAAAAATTATTTTTTTTTTGCATACTCACGAGTGTCTCTACACCCACACAGGGTGTGAGACTAAACTCGTTTGGGTTGCGGAGCTGTCTTTCCCAACAAATATTTTTCCGCACGCTCGAACATCTGACATTACAGAGATCTTTCAACTATTTTAATTCAAACAAATCTTATCACTTGAGTCAGTTGGTACCAAAAAATTATTCTTAATATTATAAAATAATAAAAACATGAATTAATTAAATAAATGATATAAAAACATTAATCTTTTGTTATACAACCTTATACGCCGATGAAAATACAAGAAGAAATAAAACTCTACTAACATAATGTAGAACAAATATGATAACCACCTTTCCCTGAATTTTCTTTTTAGTTCCCATCCCTTTTTTAAGAATATCCAACTTGTCTGATGTTGAGTGGAATGATTTTCGCTTTCAGTTGATTCTGAATTTATGATTTCTGCAACTTAATTTCACGTTACTGGACCTGCTTGCTCTAAAATAATTTGTGGGTAATTTCCACGAAAAAATGGGCCACATAAAACATTTCATTTTTTCGGGCCAAAACTATATTGATTATGTAGACGTGATTAATGAGTTTTTAATTGCGCTAAAAAAAAAATATTCAAATTCAAATTCATAAAAAAAATAAAAAAAAATAGTGAAATTGGGCTAAAAAAAATCCGTAACAGATATGGATGACAACGGTTCGATGTTGGGTTGGTTTCACTAAAAATCAAAACCGAAAACATTGGTTTTTTTAAAAATGATTTTAAAACGGAACAATTTAATTTTAGGAAAAATTGGCGATTAGTCCTATTTTTAGGGTCTAATCGGCAATTAGTCTTTTTTTATTATAAGATTTTGATTTAGTCCCTTAAGTTGAATTTCACATGAGTTTTAGTCCCGCACTGCAGGAATTGTAGGAAGAACTTAGTGAGTAAATTCGATTTTATAGTGAATATTAGTTACATGTGATGAATATTAGTTACAACTTAATAATTGCAGGAATTGTAAGGAGAACTTAGTAAGTAAATTCGATTTTATAGTGAATATTAGTCACATGTAAAGAATATTAGTTACAATTTAATAATTATTATATTTTTATATATATCTATTTATTTTTTGTTACATGTATTTATATAATATTAATTACATGTTATCATTACATATATCAGTGTAATATTGATGACATTTAACAAATATTGAACACAAAAATTAGTTTAATATTAGTTATATGTATTTGTATACATTTAGTTATATATTACTAATTATATGTATTTTATGCGATTTTTGTTACATCTAACAAAATTTTAAACACAAAGTTGTTTATATGTTATAAAATACAGTAATATTTATAACATGAAACAAATTTTTACACACAAAATTATTTCATGTAATTGCGCGTGTGCAGGCGCGCGTTGCAGGGCCTCCGCCTTTTTAAAATAGGTGAGACTAAAACAAAAAAAAATTCCCCCTTTGGGATTTTTTACAAATTAAGGGTGAAATAAAAAATCTGCCACCTAATGCCCCTTAATTTTATGCAAAACCAAAATTGAGACCATGAACCCATGAACCATATGAAAAAATAACTAAAATACCAGAAAAAATTATGAAAAGCCTAAAAACATAACCAATCACGTGATTCAGTTACACGGTTCGATTTTACAGTTACTATTCCAAAACTAAAACCGCTTCGATTTTCAATTACAAAATGAAAACCATAACCAAAACCATTTGATCGGTATCAAAATCGAATCGTTCGATTCTGTTTGATTCGATTATCTGTTGATTTGAATTAAATCGTCATCCCTAATAACAATACAACTCTGGTGCCTCGTGCATCAGGTGATCGGGCTGAAATGGGGGCCAAGTCTACCGTCACACTTGATCACAAGGCTTATGTAGAATTGCCTCAAGCGTAATTGATCGCTCAAATTTAATACTCGTATTTACACGCAAAATATTAGTAATATAGCATTGGAGTATGATTGTCGAACCACATCGATTGGATTGTAATTATTAATTTTTTTATTTTTATTTTTCGATTAAATTTAATAAAATTGGTGTTGGATTTTTAATCATAACTAGGTGGAGAGCACGTGCGAGGCACATGCCTGTTATCCTTTTTATTTGACATACTTATAATTTTTTATATTATTTTTCATTAAATATCACACTGAAAAATATGTATATTAATTTTTTTTTAAATCAATAAAGAAATACGGTATATAAAAATTTCTTATTTTTAATAATATTAAACGTTGAAACTTCTTTAAAACGATTAATGGAAGTTACTTCATATAAAGAAAAGACAAAGTTATGGTTAACTAAAAATTAAAATTAAGTTGAATACAAACATTATACTTTAGATTAAATGATGATAAAAAAGAAAAAAGAAAAAAAATGTAAATATAGTGTGCAAGTGAAATTTATCATGTTTACTAATTAGGAGCGTAAATGTTATCCAAAACCCCAACCCACCCCGCCCTACCTGTCTGACTCGATGGCGGAGTCAACCAGTTATGAGTAGTTTTTTTTCTTTCACCTGAACCCAACCCATCCGAACCCAAAAACACTCCGGTCAGGTATCCATCCACCCATACCTAATGCACCTGAATCCACTTGAACCGTAAACACTAATAATAAGTATTTACTAAATACCCTTTAAAACATAGCATATTACGAAAAACCTCACATATAAATATAACCCTAATCAAATTCAGATAATTCATTTTCTAAATTTCAACTCTAGATTAGCTCTCCTCCTCCTCCTCCTCCTCCTCCTCCTCCTCTCCCTCTCAATCCCAAAGCCACTGTTATCGTCTATCAAACTATAATAGATGATTCCTGAATTATTCATGCATCGATGATTCATGTGTCGTCTAATAATCGCAATGTCTAATAATTCTGCGTCTATTAATTCCTAATAATCTCGCCGTCGATGATTCCTGCGACACTGTTATTCCTCACCATCTTCGACTTCTGTTCTTTCTCTGTCTCCTGCTTCGATCTGACGAATTGTAAGTTTTTTCCCTAATTCTTTAATATGTTTCTTGATCAACAAAAAATTTCAAATCTACAAATATTTAGTATTTCATCTCTGTCTTTTTATTCTTGTTACCCGACAACCGATCGACACGACCAACCTTGACCAACCCTGAATTAGACCAGGGTACTGAGGCCACATGGTCGGTTTTGGTCCGGGGAGCTGCCAATTTTTTTTTTTCAGGTCGATTGATTCAAATCCTTCAACCCCGATCCAACTAACCGATTTACACCCCTACTACTAATAATAAGTATGTGCACGTGATATGATTAAAAGATGAAAGATACTTTCATAGAGAAGAACTGCGATTTTGAAATTGTTTACGACGCATGCCCTTGAATATATTGGTTTTTTTTTTTATGTGTTTTGATAAACAATAAAATAATTGATAAAACAAATTTAACAACAAAGTGCTGAGAACATAAATTTGAGTAAACAACACATTTGAAAGCATCACAATTAAGACGACCAAATAAGTCATATAATAGTCGTAGAATCACATGAATTTCAATATAAGTTAAATAATATTGTTGATTTATTTTATGTGTTATAATTAAAAAAAAATGACTAATTATAATAATTCCACTAAATGTATGAAAGTACAAAAAAATAAAATCTATAACTATTATGAAAGTAGAAAAATAAAATCTCTAATTATTATAAAAGAATAAAAATAAAATCTATAACTATCAAAAGTATCAAATTAATATAAATATTATTCTAAATAGAGTTAAAATATCATCTATTATTTCCAACATGTGTTTTAAAATTACTTAAAAATCTTAAATTAAATATTTGTATTTATGCTTGTGGTTACATAATTTTTTAAAATTATTTTCACATTTTATATTTATATTAAATTGTTTTTTTTTTTTTTTTAATATGCCGAATAGTATTACTTTTAAGTATGTAATACAAAAATTGTAAAATAATTTTAAAAAAAAATTAAAGTTCAATTTGTAAATCTACTTTGTATATAAAATTATTGTACAAAACACTTGTCTATATGTTTACATAAATAAAAAATATTAAATGCATTTCTTTTAAAAAATAAAAAAGTGAACTTTTAGTTTTAAATATTTTTTATGAATAAATTTATGATTTTACTTATAAATATGGAAAAAAAAAAAAAAAAAAAGACTTTAAGTTTGAATAATTAGAGTCACATATATAATATATATATATATATATATATATATATATATATATATATATATATATATATAAATAAGCCAAAAAGTTGACCTCTAATTTTCACAAATTTAGAGGATAAATATGTAATTTTACATATCAAAATAAATAGTGAAAGAAATCTTCATTTATATAATAGAATAGAAAATGTAGAAAAATAATTAAATTAAAGCATGAAATGATAAATGATCAGGTTAGAGCCATGCATTTGTTTTTTAATTATCCCAAAGCGTTTTTCTTATTCATCTATTTTGATTCTATTTATAGAGAAATAATTTAACTACAAGTCAAATTACAACGAAATTAATTTCAACTATTTAATCGGCATGGAATATCTTCGGAATTCGGTTCCTAATTTACAGTGAACAAATCACTAAGCATAGTCCAGCCTATAAAATACATCGATTAATTGACCGTTTAATCAATATAGATTATCTTCGGGATTTAATTTCTACTAATCTATGGTGAATCGATCATTGAATCTAATTTATTTTATTAAATCGTATCGATTCCAATAAGAATGATTATATAACAGTTAGATCTAAACCACAAGTATTAGATCTAACCCACAAATACCCAAAAAAAAAAAAAATTATATACCCACAAGTGTCTTTACACCCACACAAGGTGTGAGACTAAGTTCGTTCGGGGTGCGAGACTACCCTTCCCAACAAATATTTTTTCGCACGCTCGAAGCCCTGATATTTCAGAGGTCCTTCAACTATTTGAATTCAAGCAGACTTTATCATTTGAACCACACTATGCTGGTACCAAAAAATTATTCATAATATTATAAAATGATAAAAACATGAATCAATTGGATAAATGATATAAAAACATTAATTTTTTGTTATAAAACTTTATACTCCGAATCAAAATACAACAAGAAATAAAACTCTACTAACATAATTTAGAACAAATATGATAACCACCTTTCCCTGAATTTTCTTTTTTAAGAATATCCAGCTTGTCTGATGTTGAGTGGAATGATTTTCACGTTACTGGACCTGCTTGCTCTAAAATAATTTGTGTGTAATTTCCACGAAAAAATGAGCCACATAAAACATTTAATTTTTTCTGGCCAAAACTATATTGATTATGTAGACGTGATTAATGAGTTTTTAATTATGCTAAAAATAAAAAATAATAATAATAAAATTTAAAATCAAATTCATTAAAAAAAAAAATAGTGAAATTGGGCTAAAAAAATCGGTAATAAACAGGGATGACAATGACTCGATTTTGAATTTGTTTCACTAGAAATCAAAACGTAATAAATAGGGATGACAATGACTCGATTTTGAATTTGTTTCACTAGAAATCAAAACTAAAACCGTTTGACAAACAAACCTAAAACTAAAATCAAAATCAAAACCTTCAGTTTTTTAAAAAATGATTTTAAAACTGAACCGTTTAATTTTATGTGAAACCAGAACCATGAAATCACAAACTGTTATTTTTTATATAAAAACAAAAACATAACTAAAATACCAGAAAAAATTATAAAAAAAACCCTAAAATTAACTCAATTATCATTATACCATATATATATATATACACACACACACACACATCAAAATGTAAATAAATTAAAAAAATGACGGTAATATATACAATAGAAATATATCTAAAATACCAATTACGTAATTCAGTTACACAGTTGCTATCCCAAAACTAAAATCGCTTCGATTTTCACTTCCAAAACGAAAACCATAACCAAAACCATTCAATCGGTATCAAAATCGAATCGTTCGATTCGATTATAAGTTGGTTCGGGATTAAATCGCCATCCCTAATAACAAATACAACTCAAGCAAGAGGAAAAAATCTCAATTACCCATAAATAAAACCAAATTCAGATAACACACATTACAAACGTTGTTTTCAGAACGAATATTACACATTAATCATTCCATTAATTTCATGATGTCTCTAAATATATATATATATATTCAGTGCAAGATTTTGCAGTGGTATCAGACATTGGGTTCTTCTTCATATGATTGGACTCGCTTGATAATCCTCTGCAAGATCACTGTCCTTTGCCTCCGAATGTCCCTGCTCAATTTATCAGAATGTTCACACAAATCATCAATGCTCTGAATAAATCCACTGACCTTCTTCTTTATCTCACCCACTGCAATCACCACTCCTTCTTCCATGGCGAGATCACCATTTTCCAGCAAAGCTTCCATCTCAATTACAACCTTTTCCACCAGCACACGAATGTTATCCATGTCTTTAATTACTATGTATGTCCCGATCTGTATTGAACGGATCATCTCTCTCCTCCCCCTGATTTCACTCTCGTATTTCTTCCATATAGAGTTGAACCAGCTACCCATTGATCCCAGTGGAACTGAGGCCGCAGCTGCGAGTGCGGTCACCACCGGAGGAGCTGTAATTGCCGCCGCCACGATGGAGCAAATCAGAACAGATGCGAATGTGGCGGCGAAGATGACGTTGAAGACTTTCCTCCACGCCTTCACAGAGTTTAGCTTGTGATCGAGCTTGGTTTTTTTGGTTTGTAGTTTCTTTAGCATTGACAATTGCTGATTGTAAACAGATTGAAAGTGGGTGAAGAACTCTTCGGTGAATGGGTTACCGGCGGTTTTGAAATTTTTCAATTCCTGTAATGTTCTTGAGAATGAAGGTTTCTCGCCGGAGGAGGCTTCTCTCTGTTCTTCCTCGAATTTCTGCAACGTGAGTTGGATGATGAACTGGCGATCGCGGGCAAATTTCAAGCAATTCTCGAGGGCGTTGCAAAAATCTAGGGTTTTGAGGCTGTGATCGAAGTATTCCTCGACCACATCGCAGAGTTCTTTGTCTTTCCAGATGTCCTTATCGGAATCTAGAATGACCTTCACCACTTCCTGGTTCATCTCCAGCAAACAGCCGGTGACTTCCCGGAGAGAATCGAGCGAGAGTGACCGGACCTCGTCGCCGACGGCGAGGGAGCTGATGACGCGACCGGTTCGCTCCTGGAGGGTGGAATCGAACGACTGAAGATCCGGGTCGGCTCTGCAAGCGGCCTCGTAGGAACTCAGATCGGGTTGGACCCGCGAATCGGCGGAGGTTGGCGGCGGCGGCGGGGGAGGCGGCGGCGGAACGCTGTTTCCGGGGTTCCTGCTGAATTGGCTACCCATTGCGAAATGGAATCGACCCAAAAATTGAAATTGAACGAATTTACAGCCCTAGATTACTGATCGAGCTTGTGGGTGTGTGAGAAATCGGTGCTCCGGATGATGATCGGAGGGTTTCTGCTCAAAATCAAAGCTGGACGAACGGAAAATCCTCCGGTTTTTCGACGGCGAGTGTGTATTTATGAAAGATTTGATGGATATTCAGTGTGTATTTATGAAAGATTCTACGCGGTAAATGAGTTAGCTTCTCTGAAAAGCACATGATATCTATGCCGGAGAAAAAGACTGAAGGGGGTCGGAGTATCTTGTTCAATGACTAAAATACCCTTGAAACCGGGGTTTTCTTAGGCCCCCAAGCTCTTGATTTTGGTAAGCCCAGTAAATGAATTATTGGGCTGAGCTTACTTTCTATGTCTATTTTTTGCTATTTTTTTTTTTTAGGTGTTGAATTCTAAAATTTCTATAAAAGAGACTAGATACATATCAACTTGACTACAATTCTTAGAATTTATTTTTGAGATAATTGGTCATTAGTCCTAAATAATATATGTAATTTTAAAAAAATCACGCTAAAGAATAAATTTTGATTTAGTCTATTAACTTAGGTGGCGTTTGGTAACCGTTTCTGTTTCCATTCCAGCAGTGGGATGGGAATAGGATGGGATGAGATGAGAAGTTTGTTTTCTTCTTGGGAGTAAAATCGCGTTTGGTAACGATATTTTTTTTTTGTTTTTTTTTGTTTTGGGAAGAGAATTGTGTTTGGTAACGATTTTATCCTAATTTTTTTTTTTTCTTCTGTTTTGGCCGAACGGCAGTGGCACCGTCGCCAGCCGGCCGGTGGTGGCTCCAGTGCCGGCGACGGCGGGCGGCGGTGCTCCGGCGCCGATGATGCCCGGACGGCGATGGCTCCAGCATCGGAGATGGAATGGCGCCGACGCCGGCGACGGTCGGGGTGGCGGGTGGGTGACAGTGGCCGGAAAGTTTTCCGGCCGAACAGTGACCGGCGGCAGCAGACAGCTGTGGGCGGTGGTCGGCCGGCAGGTGAACAATGACAGTGTGTTTTGGGAATGGAATGAGAATAATGAGAAACAATTTTTTTTTATTTCTCATTTCTTAAGAAGAAAGTGGGCACAATTCTCAAATGGGAATGAAATGGAAACGGAAACAAAAATTACCAAACGCTATTATCAAATAGAATTCCCAAAAATCTGGGAATGGGATGAGAATTTTTGGAATGGAAACGGTTACCAAACGGGGCCTTAGTTTTTGCTTGAGTTTTAGTCCCGCATGTGCAAACCTTGTAGGAATTGTAGAGAAAAATCTAGTGAATAAATTCGTATTATAGTGAATATTAGTCACATTTAACTAATATTAGTTATAACTTAATAATTAATATATATTACATATATCTGTGTAATTTTAGTTACATGTACTTATGTAATATTAAGTACACGTTATAAATTACATGTATTTGTGTAATATTTATGACATTTAACAAATATTATACATAGAAATTTATTTAATATTAATTATATGTATTTGTGTAAATTTAGTTACATATTACAAATTACATATATTTTGTAACATTTAACAAATTTTTACAAACAAATTAATTACATGTTACAAATTACAGTAATATTTGTTACATTTAACAAAAATATACACACAAATTAGTTACATGTAATTTCGCGAGTGCAGGGGCGTATATTAGACTTTTGTCTTTTTTAATAGACGAGACTAAAACACAAGTTGTTTCCGCCTATGAGATTTTATAAAAATTAAGGGCAAACTAAGGGACTTACCACCAAATGTCCCTTTTTTTTTTTTCTATTTATTTCTTATTATTTTGTGTATATATATATAAGCGTGTTTTTTTTTTTTTTTTTTTAAAGATAAAGTTAAAGAACTATAAATAGCAATTGCATTATTTTTTCTTAAAAGAGAAAAAAGATCATTTCAGTGTATTGTAGAGTTGAGAGCTATTTTGGACATGGATTATTTAGGAAGAATCGAACCAAATATGTGATGTCACTACAAGTTGTCATTTGTTGTTTTCGTGTTTCAAGCAAAAAAACATGTCACAGAAAAACATTTATTAGTACCCAACATACTAAAAGAAGTCGCCACCAGATTAGGATACGGCTATGAACAGCAAATCGATTTAACCTTCGAGCGTCTGTCAAAAAAAAAAAAAAAACAATAATTATTAGTAATTGAATAAAAATGTACTTAATTGTATTTTTTTTAAAAACTAGGTTTATCCACATCGGAGGTAGAAAGAGTAGGTAGTCAGGTTATTATTATGAAAGAAAGTCTCATCTCATCTCATGAGAAAAAATTTAGTATTGAGAGACACACAAGACCACCGCGTATTGGTATCAAAGCCTATGTTAAAACAACTATGGCCAATAGCCATAAATGAAGAGAGTGGTCGAATATTAGACAATCAAAGGCTCGATGTATGAGAGATAGATTGCTAGGTATATATCGCATTAAATGTGAAAGAGACTGAATGAGAAAAATTTTCATGAGTAACTTTTAGGGTGTCAAGACCCAACACCACCCATCAAAAAATTATACAAGACAGTAGCAGGAGCTAAAAGGGAACATACCCGAAAATCAAGCTTATGTCACTTGGAACGAGGAAGACATTCATAAATTTGAGCGGCCAATGGTCGATATAGAGGCTGTTTTGAAATCAACCTACGAATCAATTGGCCATTTCTCTTCCAACAACCTGGGAATTCTCCTCCTTGCATTAATTTCCCCAAAACTTCGAACCTTTCTAGGTCTGTCTTAAAAGGGTTCATAATCTCACCCAAGATGATACCAAGGCTGTAAACATCAGCCTTTGCGTCGATTTTTGTGCCAACAACGTTAATCTCAGGTGCCCTGTACAACTCATTCCCCACAGGTTTTGATCCATATCGACCGTCATAATCATTGCCGTTGTTTAAAGCTTTGGCTGTATAATAATTTGTTGTCAGAACCAGGTTGATCCTTCCCAGAATCATTTAGTTGGATTTGTTTGGCCGGAAAAAAGCATGGATAAAAAAAAATAAAAAAAAGAAGAAAAATGCATAAATTTTTTAAGAATTTTTTGTCCTCACTAATTTAGGAGGAAAAAAAAAGAATAAAATTGTAAATTAAATTAAAGTTAATTATTTTTTTTCTTTTTTTTTTTTATGAAAAATAATTTTTGTTTTACAATAAATAAAAATAATTTTGAAAATTGTGAAAAGTTGTTTGTTTAAATTTGTAAAAGTTATTAAAAAAAATTATTTATTAATAACATGTTAAAATTTTGAAAAGATTGAAATATGATATTGAAGAAAATAAAGAAAAAAACGTAATTGTGTTTTTTTTTTATAAAGAAATAAAGAAAAAATAAAAATTAAATTTATAAAATAATAAAATTCAATAATAAAAGTAGGTGATGCGATTAATTAAGTATCCAGAAAATTGTTTAGTAAATTTTAGGGTTATGAGAACTGAAAAAATAACTGAATTTTGAACTAAACAACCCCTAAAAATTCCAAAACAGACAAAGCTTTTTTTACCTAATCCGAAGTCCCCAACTTTGACGTTGTTGTTTTCATCCAAGAAAACATTGTCACGTGACAGATCGCGATGAATGTAGCCTCTTTCGTGTATATGGACCAAAGCGTCGAGAATTTGACCAAATATTTTCCAGGCCTCTTCTTCATTGAAATCCTCAGGAGATCGATGTCGATCCAAATATTCATGTAACGTACTGCAAAACAAATCACATCTCTCTCTAAATATATATAACAGAGGGAGTTGGATAGTGAATGTTAATTTTTTAATTTATTTTTGGTATGTCAAACGACAATAATAACCTCTATAAAATAATAAAATCCCAATACATATTTTTATCCATAAACTTTTTTTTCCCTCATATATTTGATAAATATTAGCATTTTTCATTATACTTTTTTATGGTCACTTTTCCCTAATCCGATTATATACCTAATTTAATTTTAAAAAACTTACACATTAGACACGAGGGATAATTTAAATAATTTCACTAATTATGCATGTATATAATTTCACTAATATTTTATCAATTTAATGTCCGAGGAAAAAAAAAATAGTTTCTATCCACCAGATTTTTCAATATTTTTAAAAAAATAACTTTTATTGCGTATCGCGTATTAATCTCTAATATAAATTTTGGAAATATGATGATTTGGTGTGTATCTTATTTTTATTATCATTTTTAATAAATTTAAATTAATTGTAATTTCCTCGTGTGTTTATTTAAAATTTCAAATGATATATATATATATATATATACACACACCTTGCGCAGAGCTCCATTTGTATATACAAACAGGGGCCATCAGGCTCCTCAACTAATTCCTCTGAAGTTAAACATGTCTCATCATCGTCTGAGATCAAACCAGCCACATGTGGTTCTAACCAGGCCTGACATATAAATATTTTTTGAAATATTAAACAAATTATTAAATTAAATTAACTTATTATTCACATATAATAATAATTTATACTATTATAGTATAAATAATTATAATTATAGTACCTGAAAGTAACGGACTATGCGTGGATGATGCATGCTGGACAATGCAAGAACCTCTCTGACAAAAGAAAATAGACAATGGCGATTTTCAATCATGTCATTACAATAATAAAACATATATATATATATATATATGTGTGTGTGTGTGTGCGCGCGCGCGCGCGCGCGTGTGTATGTATATATTCAAGTAGTATATGTTCTTACAGAACAATTTCATATGAAAAATATATACTGTGTGTATATGCAGAATATCTGTTTAGATCTAAATCATGAATTTTAAGCTACCTTAGAACTCTGTTGAAAGGCATCTTTGATTCCTTAAGTGGAATCATCTTCACAGCATACTTCTTCTGGTCCAATTTGTTGATGCAACTAACAACGTAGCCATATCCGCCAGATCCTACATATTACAGCCAAGATCAATGTCAAGAACGGACCGAGATTTGTCGAAGAATAACTTCAAGATCTCAGACAATTTCATGCGCGTATGCTCTGTTTCTTTCATGTTCTCCGACTTCCATTGCCGTCATCAAATTCAAGCATACGAGTTATCAGATCATCGTACCTATAAGATTTAATTGTTCGAACTCTGTCAGAAATCTGGATTCGTCGCCTGCGGGAGTCGTGACGGAACGGCGAATTTCGGTTTTCGTCAGGGGACAGAGGATCTTTGACGTCGACGAGGATGATGTAAGAAGCTTCGACATTGCCGGAGAAAATGGATTGGAGAACGAGGAATTGAAGTTTTTCAAACGAACCGTGATGCAATTTCTTAAAATTCAAAAAATGGCGGGAGTGTTTTTCGGCAATTCATTCCAGATGCTCGGATATATATACTGTTCGAAAACGCAGACAACACTAAGAATTGGGGTTTTAACACTTTGTATGCCTAAAGTTTAACTAAAATCTCACTTTGGTCCTCATAGTTTTAGTTTGAACATATGACACCTTAAAGTTTCTTAGTCATCCCACTACCATCCAAGTCATTTTCTCCATTATTATTTTGGGCAAAAAAAATTCAATCATCATTTACTTCCTTGTTTTTAGGAAATTTCACTGACAATTCTAATCTACTCCTTCCAACCCAAATACCTAGAAATATACATATAACATATTTATTTTTTTGCAAAAAAAGTTATAAGGGGAAAAAATGTTAGAAATACCTATAAAGTTTCTTAAAAATAGTTGGGTACATGACAGTTAACTGTTTGTAATCCAAAATTGTAATGGAACTAATGTGTTCAAATTGCAACTATAGAGATCAAAGTGATATAAAAGTCAAATGTTTTGGGTGCAAAGTATCAATACCCCTTAAGAATGAGGATAGTGTTTTGGAGTGGGACATTTTTGTGCCCGTAATTAATATAATTTCAATTTGTAATATATTTTTTTTGTATATTTTTATCGATTCGTTATATTAAATGTGGTAAGGCGTGTCCCGATCAGTTTATTTATACCTCAATTAATTATCTTATTGGATGATTTTAAGAGTATTCTCCCATGTATATCGACTTAATACATTTAAAATTAAATTCAAGATTTATAAAAATAGTACTATAAAAATTAATTTTAAAAATTTTAAAAGTAAGATGTTTTTGAAATAGTTATTATTATTATTAAGAATGAGTGCATGCGTGCAATACACGGTTTTATAATTATTAAATATATCTTTTTGGACAATACATTTATGAATCTGGCATGCATGCATGCAAATTAATTGGGTTCGGCAAAAAATATCACAAATTTTATTTAATTAATTATAACAATGAAACTATTTAAACCTCGACCGCTTAATTGCTGGCTGGGAAAAAAAAGAAGAAGAAGAAGAACGGAACTTGTTGGTGTCAAAAATTGGACCAATTAACAGTATGGTCTGGTCGATCCTTGTGTGGAGAGCTGATTTGGAGAATGCTTTCCGTTGGGCTAGAGTCTTCAATCTTCCTGGAGCTTCGTCTAATGCATGTTTGAGCTGTCAAGGCACTGTCCGATCTAATCTTCAGGTCGGTAATTGCACATAGGACTTGCCGGGATGTGCCCGGCGTGTCCCCTCCGGCGTAAGAGTAAAAGCTTGCGTGGGGGAGAAAGATAAGAGATCGCTTGGATAGAATAAAACTATTACCTTAAGGTTTCTCAACCTGTTTTCGTGTCTTGAATGGCTTGGCAAAACCTTTTATTTATAGGCGGGGACGTCGTTAGCATCCTGAAAAATTAGGGCTTTAAGCTCGATTTATTCCCTAATCAGTCTGGAGCATGAAGAGCATGAGGGATATTAGAGCCATGGGCCTAGACTTGGGCCCTTTGTAAGTTGATAGAGAAGCCCATGGGCTAAGCATGTTAGGAATTGCAGGCCAGCCCGGGCACCGAGGTTTAGGCCGGTAGCTAGGCATCAACCTGCCCTTCTTAGGGAAACATCTGAGGAGATTCTTGTTTGGCGATTGATCAAGTGCTTCATTTTTGCCGACCTGAGGAGGTATTCGGGCTATGGAACTACCAGGCTCATCAGGTCGTCTGACGATGTGGCGATGGAGATATGGCAATTTTGATCCAGGTAGCAGACACGTGGCATAGGTCGGATTTTACCCACATCAGTTGCCCCCCAAACCTTAGCATGGAGATGGAACATGAGACGCTGAGGATTCTGATTGCGACCTACTGGAAGATAAGGATCCGAGCTCGAGGAAGTGTAACTCGGCAACATTGAATAGCTCGGGGGTGAGAATTAGCTCGGTTTAGGGGCTTAAGCAAGGATTAGTGTCTCATCTCGGCGCGGGGCCAATGAGAGGGTGAGTAGAGGGCTTAATATTGTGAGCCTGGGCCTTTTGGCCATTTTGATGAGGCCCATGACAAAGAATATCAATGAAGAGGTGGCTTAGCCCATGATCCGAGAAAGATTCTTCTTGCAGCCTGGGATGGGGGAGTTTTATCCACTGTCCTTCCCGGATGGCCGGAGACGAGAATGGGGTTTTTAGCTTAGGAGCTTGCAAAATTGATTTCCGGGATAGGGGTGCTGACCTGGAGATCATTTCGAGATAAGGAGAGGTTCCCCATCTATACGTCAGCTTACCCGCTCCCCCTGGGGAACATCACCGTTGCGGTCTTGAGCTAATCGACATGGGCTAAGATGTGCCCCTTCCCGACATAATCTTCACACTTAGTCTATGGTAAGAGCTGGCCTCATTGGGGAATTGTTGACACGTGGCGGTCCTCCATTGATTGCATGGGAGTGACACACATGACTTATAATTTGAAAATTACCATGAAAAATCCATGTCAAAAAAATTAATCGTGAAATGATTGGTATGACCTCAATTTTAAAAGATTTCAATATATATATATATATATATAGAAGATCTACACTAATACTCTTTTATACTCACATTTCTTGTTTTGGTATAAAATGTAATTTTCTTTGTTTTTATTTCATTTTAATTTTTTATCCCTAATATCTCTCCATTTCAACGACTCTATTGAACTATCACCGCCGCAACCATAGGACTTATTCATCCTCTTGTTCGTTTTCTTACACTTTCTTTGTACCCATGCTAGAAAATTACCCGTGCCTGAAAACACGGACTAAAAAAACGATAACCAAATTTAAAATTAACACATCACTAACAAATAATCAACATATTAATTGTAAATATTTATAAAGATAATTGAAAAACAAATATAATAATTGTCATTTTTAACATAAAATTAAGACAATAATTTGAACTAAATTAAAACGAATAAACAAAGATAATGAAACAGTATCAATTTATTTTCTCTCTTATTTTATTTTTAATTTAATTTTCATAAATTTAATATTTTTGTATTATTAAATTTAATGTTCATATATTATTTCTATAATATCCATAAGTTTAATGTCTATAATTTGCACATATTATGTTTTCTTTTTTATATTATTTCTTTAAATTAATTTTCATAAATTTAATGTTTAGTATTATTAGTAAATTTAATGTTCATATATTACTTTTATAAATTTATATATATAGAAAAATATATTCTCTCTACTTAATTATACAAAAAAAAAAAACTCCCAAATTAAATTTAAGATATATAAACATTAAATATAAATACACATTATATATTTATGATAATTTTTTAGATAAATCTAAACCGCTCTTTATCCAGAAAATAAAGAACGACTGTGATTTATCTTAGGAGTTTATGTACAGCTTGTCTTATTATATAGATATACCTCATGCCTAAATACACGAATATAATTCATCCGTACACATTTTTAAATTTGTATTGTAAATTTAAGATATTAAAATAAATAATTAATACATCATTTTTTATCCTTTTTGTCAAATATAATAAAAAAAAATAAACTTCTTCTAGCCATTCATAATTACTAATGACCTAAAAAAATGATTGTATAATCTATATTGAAGCTTTTATAAATACTTAAAAATATACAAAATAAAATAATATAATATGCATTAATGAACAAAAAAGAAAGAGAAAAAACAGCCAATATATATATTAAAAAAATGCTAAAAAATAATCCAATAAATTCACTTCTTACAAAGACACAAAACCAATACAAATCCAACAAATATAAATAGTAAGGCAGAGTTTGGCATTGCATAATTTAATTTTCAAAATTAAAATCATAAATTAATCATTTTTTATAAATCCAATTTTAAAATTTTGAATTCCATAACCAAAAATAACCTTAATTCACATCAACATCAATCCCCTGTTTACCAAAATAAGCAGCTGCCTCTAATCTCTTATAAGCCTTACCCAATTCATCAATCAGAACCAAAGGGATAAAGCTGAAAATGATACATTTATGAAATCACAGTTAATAAAAGATTTACTGTACAAAGAAAAGAAAATACCTCTACTTTAAATTACAGTCAAAGAGAAATTACAAGGTTAGTTTCGATGAAGTAGCCTGAATTTTGGATTCCATTTTGGCCAATTCGGTAGTCATTTCACTACAACTTTGTTCCAGCAAAACCAACATTGCCGATGCGTCTTCTTCATATCGCTTTTGAAGCTCAGATTCCAAGTGATCTTTGAGACGGCCAAAACCAATATAAGATTTATACTTCTCTTCATCAACCCATTTTTTAACACCTTCACGAAGATGGCAAAGTACTTCTATATCCATCCAAGATATTTGCCTGCAAATCATTTGAATCTAAGCTTCAAAATGTAGTATTTCGACTATCATTTTACAGTACAATTGCCTGAGATATTTGCCTGCGAAATTCAGCATTTTTTCAAGTTTGTAAGCATTTCAGTGGACCACATTTCCAAGCTCAATGATCAAAATAAACTACAATGAGTGTGAGTTCTAAATTAGCAAGGAAAAAAATATATAGTGAATTAGCTAAAACCACAAGTTAAACTAAAATTACACAGGGGAAAACAAATCATGGATTGATAAAAGGGCAGCCCAGTGCACAAAATCTCCTGCCATTGTTAGGTCTGGAGAGGGTCAGATAGTTTGTAAGCATTTCAGTGGACCACATTTCTAAGCTCACTGATCAAAATAAAGTACAATGAGTGTGAGTTCTAAATTAGCAAGGAAAAAAATATATAGTGAATTAACTAAAACCGCAAGTTAAACTAAAATTACACAGGGGAAAGCAAATCATGGATTGATAAAAGGGCAGCCCAGTGCACAAAAGCTCCTGCCATTGCTAGGTCTAGGGAGGGTCAGATGTACGAAGTCTTACCCCTGTATACAGAGAGACTGTTTCCAAAATTTGAAACCGAGACCTTTAGGTCACAATAGAGCAACTTTACCATTGTACCCAAGGCTCACCCTCAAATCATGGATTGATAACTACAAAAAATAAGCCCATATGTGCGTCATTGAACTACAATTGACATCAGTCCCATTATTTAGAAATCAATGATATTCAGATGATATCACAAAAACATGGATGTAAAGATGCAAAACTATAAATCAATTCATCTAAAATAAGATAACTCATAAAATAGGTTAATTTCGATAACCAAACGGGCCCTAAATTTGTCCAAAATGATTAACAGGTATAGTATAGCATCTAAACGTAACACTCAGAGCCATCGTTGCCGTGAAGTCGAAGAATTCCATCTCGACAGGAGGATATACTGCTTCGGGAGCATAGAGACGCTGAATGGCCATGGTTTGGGGACTGGAAATCTCTCTTTCCGTGGCCATTAATTTCACCGTCTATCATCAAACGCTCAGATGGGTTATACTACAATTGCAATACAAAATGTAATATCTGTTCCAAAACATAGCCAGAATATATAATCAAACAGACAGAATGTTTTCAGAACAATTGCAGGTCTGCAGTATATAGCCGGAACATATGCATTATAGGGAATAAATCATAGCCAAAACATATGTATACCTGAAACAGAAAATCGGGAATTTGGAACAGAATATTTACATACATGGAACAAAAAATCAGAAATTAGAAAACGGACAGAACATACATACGGGAACAAAATTATGGGAACAGAAAATCGGGAATCAAAATCAAACAACACCTATTTGGGCACATGAACCACAAAAATCAAGGGGATAAAAAATCAAATTTGAGTATGTACCTTACTTCAACAACGAAAAATTCCATCTTCTCAACCATTACTTCCACAATCGAAAAACCCTAGGAATTGAAAAGAGAGAAAGAAAGAGAAAGGTATTGAGACTGAGAAGGGCAAATCATGATTTCCATTGATAGCAAGGAAATCGTGAAAAGAGAGGGGGTCGACGATGGTTTCCAGAGAGAGAGAGAGGGTCGGCAATGGAGGGGGAGCAATGGGAAAAAAGACTTTTTTGATCCCTGATGACTAGAGTGTCCAATTGGTCCCTAAGATTTGAAAGTCGATATATTTGTTCTTAACATTTCAAAATCGTTCCAAATTGGCCCTTGAGTTGGATTCCGTTAGTAAAATTTGAGAAAATTGGATGGAAAAAATAACGTGACAAGCACATAACGTTTGGTCAAGGGTAAATGCATCATTTCATTTTCACTAATAGAATGAGACCTATTTATATATTTTGTTAAACTTAAAGGGTGTAAAGTGTAATTAACCCTTACCTCTTCAAAACATTCCTTCTCTCTCCAAAAAAAAATGGGCTCTAATCGCTGTTTTCTCTCAAAGTTCATGTCCGTTGCTTCATTTCAAGACGCCGTCACAGAATACTTCTTCAAACTGCTCATAAAGATCAAATGGGAAGATGAAAAATGGCAAACCACCCATAATCAGACCCACCGTTTTCCCATCAACCCACCATTTCAAAGCCTCAATCCCGCCACCAGAAGAACAGACAACCGCCTCATCTCTCTCTTCATCTCCCCAATTCTACATCAACTCAGACCACCCTTCCCATGGCCGGAAGATCCATTCCCGCATCATCAAAAGCGACTTCTATCCCAACACCAACGTCTCCATCAAACTCCTCATCCTCCACCTCAAATCCAATCACTACCGTCGCCATCCATCCAGATCCGCCGTCGCCATCCACCAGTCGCTACGGCGTCCCCTCCCTCCGGTCCCATATCCGCCATCACCATCCACCCATCCATCCACCAATCGAGACGGCGCCCCCTCCCTCCGGTCCCAGATCCATCGTGCCTTCCCTTTGGTTCCAGATCTGCGAGAACGACGACCCCCACCCCTCTGGTCCCAGATCCATTGCTTCTATAGTAAGATTTGAATTTTTTTCTAGATTAATTTTGTTTTCATCTATTTGATTTCCCCTATCTCAGTTAATAGGTGTTTGTTTAGTGTTCTTGTTCTTTCATTTTTGTTCCCTCATCTCGTGTAAAGTTGTGATTCAGTTCATGGATTTCCATTTTCGGTTCCTTTGTGTTTATGCATGATGTATTTCCTTCTGTAAAATTGGAGTTAATTTTAGCCTGAAAATTTTGCAGTTAGTTTTGGATCCATTGGGCGGTTGATTTCGGCAATTTCCAACGGATTTCGCCTTTGATTTTGTGTAGGGTTTCGAAATCGAAATCGATTTGGGTTTCGATTTCAAAATCGAAACCCCTAGGTTCGATTTTGATGGTGTTCGTCGTTTTAATGGCAATGTTCGGCGGTGTTCTTCAATTTCGAAATCAAAACCGTAGTTTAATTTGAGTTTCGTGGGTTTCGATTTCGAAATCGAATCCCAAATTGATTTCGATTTCGAATAGGGTTTCGATTTAGGTTTCAGTTTTGATTTCGAAATCAAAATTGAAACCTAAATCGAAATAGGTTTCGATTTCGATTTTGAAATCGAAACCCCTAAGTTCAATTTCGATGGTGTTCGTCGTTTTGGTGGCAATGTTCGGCGGTGTTCTTCGATTTCGAAATCAAAACCATGGTTCGATTTGGGTTTCGTGGGTTTCGATTTTGAAATCGAATCCCAAATCGATTTCGATTTCAAACAGGGTTTCGATTTAGGTTTCGACGGTGTTCGTCGTTTTGGTGGCGACGTTCCTAGGTGTTATTTGATTTCGAAATCGAAATCGATTTCCTGTTTCGATTTTGAAATAGAAATCTAAACCCTAAGGTTCGATAGCGGCGGCGTTCGTCGTTTTGGTGGTGGTGTTCAGCGGTGTTCTTCGTGTCATGTTCTTCGGTTTTGATTTTGAAATCGATTTCAATTTCCTGTTTCAATTTCAAAATCGTAATCAAAATCAAAACCCCAAGGTTTGATTTCGGCGGTATTTTTCGTTTTCAATTTTGGTGTTCGTTGGTAGTGTTGTTCGTTTTGGTGATGGTGTTCGTTGGTGTTGATGTTCGTTTTGGTGATGGTGTTCGTTTTGATATTGATGTTTGTTTTGGTGTTTATGTTGTGTTTTAATATGGGAGCGAAAAAAAAAATATATGATTATGTTCTGTTACCTTATTTTTAGCACAAACTTCTTAGAATATAATGGAATTATCCCTTACTTTTGCTCTTATTTCCTCTTTCATAGAGGTTTGTATTTGGTTTGGTTGGATATGTCATTCCTTTTATATTCCTTGAAATTTTTAATTCCCCTTTTAATGAAAAAAAAAATCAAATAATATTTCCAAAAAAAAAATGTTGTTTGTTCCTAGTAAAAAAAAACTTGTTTTGTTCCCAGAAAAATCAAATAATGTTTCCAAAAAACAAATGTTGGTCGGCTTCAAAATTTGTTCTCAGATTTTTGTTTCAATATGGGAGGGTCCTATTTGTGTTCCAGATTTGTTCACAGATTTGTGTTTCAACAAAGATTTGTTCTTAAATTTTTGTTTCTTTTCTAAGATTTTTATGAACTGAAACAAGAACAAAATAATAAGAGACAAATGTTATTTGAATTCATATAAAATATGGGAAAATAGGAAAAAAAATATTTTGACCTCTTAAATTTAGATGACTTTTCAAAATTAACCCCTTTGAATAAAAAAAACTAAAATACCCTTAATGAAACGTTGACCGTTAGTTGACTTAAACGGAATCTGCCTCAAGGGCGAATTTAGAACGATTTTGAAATGTTGAGAGCAAATGTGTCGAGTTTCAAATCTTAGGGGCCAATTGGACACTCTAGTCATCTTTCAGAGACAAAAAATGTCTTTTTCCTAAGAGCAATGTGGGTTTAAGTTAAGGTAATGTGATATGGCGGTCGAGCAATTTGATGAACATGGAAATAGCGAAAGTAAGAAAATAATGGGCCTAGTTAATAGGAAATAATTGGCCTAATAAGAATAGAGGAATAACGTGATTTAATTAAATAGGGAAAGATAATGTGAATGAATATATATATATATATATATATATATATACTAGCGCATAACCCTTGCCTAAAAGCACGGGTATAAACAACAAAAACAAAATAAAGAATTAACCTATTTCATTTAAATATCAACAATAATTAACAATCGAGATTAACAACATTCACCTATTTAATTTCAATATCAATAATAACTAACAATTGAACATCACTAATAATTAACAATGAAGACTAAAACTTATATCGATATAAAATAAAAAGATTATATATTCTTTACAAATACATATTATTTATATACTACACAGAGTTTTTCATAAATTCTCTTGTCTATTCAGGATAATGATATTTTTTATCTCTCACAAATGCAGTCGGTATTCAATTGAACTACCAAATTTGAAAGTAGACACATTAGCTCCTAGACATTTCAGTTTTGCTCTGTTTTTGCACCAATACTATTCAATGATAACGGCCAAAAAATATTTTAGTCATTTTGCGTTCAAATCTAATTTCAACTATTCAGCCTATATAGATTAATGCACCCCTTTATTTTTAAAATTAATTTTTTTTACCTAACTTTTTAAATAATTATATTTATATCTCACTTTACCCCACCCTCTCAACAATGTCATTACCACCACCAACTGCCATCACCATAGACTAAAAAAGAAACCTTAATTTAAATTAAAAAAATAAACTTTTAATTAGAATTGGAATAATTTAAAACCATATTTTAGAGTAAAACAAACAAATTGTATAAAAAGTCAAAAATCTAAACAAAAAAATGCTAAATATTGAAATTGGAATAATGGAACAAAAGAACCATCAAATTGTTTAAGTTTTATTTCATCGTCAAATAATTTTAATGAACCACAATTAAACACAAATTAATAATATATATATAAATTTATTAAAAACAAATGACAAAAAACCATTTGTTTCTCAAGTTCTCAACTCCTATTTTTTAAGTGAACACAACAATAATCGACATTTAAAAAAAATTGTTTTGTTTATATAATATTCTCAAACACTCTGGTTTTTAATCTATCTTGAACTTAAGCAGGCATACATGAAACATACACAGTCGGATGTGTGTTGTGCATGTCGAATTGTTGATGTATTGAATTCTTATATCCTATAAACAATGGCCATAAAACCCAAAGGAAGTACTGAAAATCCAAAAACCGTCCCATACCTTGCCATAATTATCTAAGTTCGTATCGAGTATATACTCAATATTAGCGGAATCGGCTGTGTAAATCTTGTTCCTGTAGGGGTTAAGCAGCCTGCAAGTCCTATGCTTCCGAGCATGATCAGTCATGTAGTGGTGAGGCCTGTTGAAGTTGAGAGATATCAGGATCAACAACTCGACCAACAACGAAAAATCATATCGACAACATGAAATAAAACATGAAAAATTCAGAGGAAGAGAACAAATTGATTGAATAGTTCACCTTTTGTTTTGGAGTTGTTTACACTTTTACAATATTTTTAAAACAAAATTACTGAAATGGTGTGGATCTCAACTTATTTACATTTCTAGTGTTACCCAGGGTTCGGAACCCTGGGTTTGTGGGGCCGGCGGTATACCCGGGGTTTGGAACCCCGGGTATACGATTTATTTATTTATTTATTTTTTTTTGGTATACGTCGTTATACCTGGGGTTTGGTACCCCGGAGGGTACCAAACCCCGGGTATAACCCGAATTTAAAAAAAAAATCGTTTTTGCCCAAGAAATTTTTAAAATTTTCAGCAACTTTAAGCTGATTAACGGTGGTCTATCGATATTTTAAATAAATCTATTTTTTTTTGTGCATAAATTAGGTTCAAAACACTACATAATGCTTTTTACAAACTAAAAACGGACAAGTGGATGAATTTTAAAAAATCATCAAAGTTGACCAGATGAGTTGTTTCGATAACGGCGGAATTTTTTTCGACAATTTAGAATTAACAAAAGATTGCATGTCTGTAACAGAAATGAACCAAATTTTTTATATAGAAATTATGTTCATAACACTACATAACAAAACTTATAACACTAAAAACGGACAAGTGGATGAATTTGAAATAATCGTCAAAGTTGATCAGACGAGTTGTTTCGATGACAATGCAGTTTTTTTGAAAATTTTGAGTTAACAAAAAATGGTCGTCTATCTGTAACAGAAATGATCCTGATTTTTTTCTATACAAACTACGTTCATAACGCTAAATAATAAAATTGAGAATACCAAAAACGGATTAGTAAATAATTTTTAAATAATGGTTATTATCATAACATTTTATTACTCTTCAACGTTTCAAAAAACACTATGTTGATCTTCAATGTTTGGATGAATATAACTTTGCGCTCGGTGATCCGTTGGGGGCAATTTTTTTTTTTAAAAGTTGGGTCTGATTTGAGTCATCACTCTGGATTTTGAAGATTTCAATTTTATCAACAGAACAAGACACACGTTTGCAACGAAGATTACAAATTTATTTACCCAACACTTCAAATCCAAAATTGAAGGTGCAAACGGGCTTTATTTGAAACAATACTACACCAAACCGCCCGCGGCAGTTTGCGGTGCCTAGATCTCGAAAAAATACCTGAAATCAAAAAAAAAAAATCGCCCCAAACGGACTACCGAGTACAAAATTATGTCCATCCAAACTTTTTCTATTATTTTACGTAAGTTTTATTTTCTCTCAATCACATATTATCCGTTTTTGGTGTTCTCAATTTTATTATTTAGCGTTATGAACGTAGTTTACAAAAAAATCAGGATAATTTTTGTTACGGATAGACGACCATTTTTTGTTAACTCAAAATTTTCAAAAAAACTGCATCGTCATCGAAACAACTCGTCTGATCAAATTTGATGATTATTTCAAATTCATCCATTTGCCCGTTTTTAGTGTTCTAAGTTTTGTTATGTAGTGTTATGAATATAGATTATATACAAAAAATTTGGTTCATTTCTGTTACGGACATGCAATCTTTTGTTAATTTTAAAAATTTCTTGAGCAAAAATGATTTATTTATTTTTTTTTAAATTCGGGTTATACCCGGGGTTTGGTACCTAGGGTATAACCACGTATACCAAAAAAAAAAGTTTTTTTTTTTTTTTTTTTTTTTTTCGTATACCCGGGGTTCGAAACCCCGGGTATACTGCCGGCCCCACAAACCCAGGGTTTCGAACCCCGGGTAGTACTAGAAATTTAAATAAGTTGAGATCCGCACTATTTCAATAATTTTGTTTTAAAAATATTGTAAAAGTATAAACAACTCTTTTGTTTTGGCATTAAAAAAGTACAACACTAAATTTACCGTCAAACAATTTAGAATACAAAATATATAAAGACACTATATTACCATCAAACAATGTAGAACACTAATTATATAAAAACACAATATCACCATAAACAATTTAGAAAACGAATTCAGGGTGATAAAAATCATAACATGAAACAATCATGTAAAAACTTTGTTGTATTTCTAATCACATGAAATTCTGTATTTCTGATGAATAGCCTGTGAGTCAATATGGAAATATGAAATTCTGTATCTCTGATGAATAGATTGTGAGTCAAAGCAAAGATTAAAACCAAATAAGAAATGAAAATGAAACAAATATGAATTTAAGAAAAAATTGATAAAAGGCATCAGGTGAAAAAGAAATTCTCAGCAACTATCTACATACACAATCACACATTGTTCAAGTGATTTTAGTACATAGATTGAAGTTCTTATCTCATAATTTCGAATCCAATTTTAATGCAATGAAATCGAATTTTGACTTCACCCAATTTCATAATCGAATTTTAATGCAATGAAATTAAGCAGTATAAACAGAAATATATTCTATAAATTCGAAATCGAATAAAAAACAAGACTAATTGGGGGTCCGTTAACCTGCATCGCCACTCGCCGCCGTCGTCTCCTTAAAAGTCGTTTGTCACCGTACGTCACCTGGTCTTCAGTGGAGCAGTTCGTCGCATCATTGCCGATCGTCGTCATCTTTCCGATTAGTGGCGAATCAGACCAAAGCAGACCCAAACGTGCCCGAATGGCTTGGAGGGTCGAGAATTACAACATACCTGACACTCCCGAATCCATTTCCACTGCGAGAAGAAATTAGGTTAAAAAAAACAAAAAACTACACAGATTTGGGCATTTTCGGAGTTCGATTAGCCAGATCTGGCCATTTTCGGAGTTCGCTCAGCTAGATTTGTCCATTTTCGCAACCCTTCTGCTCCACAAAACCCATAAATAAACCATTTCTAATCGAGCTCCGATTTGTAAACCGGGGAGAGAGAGAGAGAGGGAGAGAGAGACGAACCTGAGAGTCGGCGGTGGTAGCGGCGGCGACATCCAAACCAAACTGATGAAGAGAGATAGAGATGCGGGATGGAGAGAGACAACGTCCGGTGGCTGTGGCGATAGGGACGGCCTACAAAGAGGAGAAAAGAAGCGCGAGAGGGAGGGGAGAGGGCCGAGAGGCTCAGTGCGTGAGAGATGCAATGTGGGTGTGGCGGCTCTAACCCTAAAATATGGGGGTGTATAAGATAAAACCCATCCGACGGTCCGAAAATGCTTTGTCTCTCATCCGACGGTCTTGAATATATCCGTCCTGATTTATTATATAGATGAATGTGTGTATGTTAACTTTTTGATTTGATCTCGACTGCCGTTTATGAAGGACATAAAGAACAGTTGAGATTTGACTAGGGCACTTATGTACTGTCTTGTTTTATTATATAGATACTATCATATATATTATGAATATTAATTTAGAATATTTATGTATTTTAATTTTAAATTATTGAGGGTGAAATTGTCAGTACAATAAAAAATGGGATTCTTATTTTTTAGTCTTCCATAGAGATGCTATTGAGAATTCAGACATCACAAAATCTTTAGAAAAAAATATTTCATTATACTTTCCTGCTAACGTTTATTTACGATTTCTGTCATTTTGTTATATGTAAAAAGACAAAAATATGCACACTTAGCGTTAACTCAATTCTCATTTTGAGTAATACACCCTCCCTTGTGTTTTTTATTTTTATTTTTTTGGTGTACGTTAACTCATTTTTAAGTGTGTTAACGTTAACTCATTTTGTGTGCTTTACTCATTTTTTGTGTACGTTAACGTTAACACATTTTTTTTTTTATTTTTTTTTTGTGTGTATTTCAAATTACCGTATCTTTCTTCATCTATTTCTGTGCATTTAACGTTAATGTATTTTTTACTATCGAGGCATGGGTTTTAACGTTAACGTACTTTATTTTTTAGGTGTTCTATGTGTTAACGTATTTTGCTTGAATATTTACGTTAACGTCATATCATATATTTTTGTCTTGTGCGCGTTAACGTTAACTATCATATGTGGTATTTTGTCATTCGAGTTGAATGTGAGTTTGGATTGAGTTTGCGTTAATATTAATGCACATTTTTTCTAGGGTCTCCTGTGTTAACGTTAACACATTCATATTGTCTGAAAACCCATATGTGATAAAATAAAAAACAAACACTGATGTTAACATTAATGCATATTTTTTTGTGGCTCTTTCTGCATTAACGTTAACGTATTCATGTTGTCTGAAAAGATCATATGTGATAAATGAAAAACAAAACACTGATATTAGCGTTAAATACACATTTTTTGGGGTCTCGTTTGTGTTAACGTTAACACGTCAAGTATTGTTCAGAAAACACATGTGTGCAAAAATTAAAAATTGGTAAGCGTTAACGTTAACTGCTATATATGGAATTTTATCATTTTAAGTTGAATGTGTGTTTGAGTTGGATTTTTCCATTTACTTTAATGCATATTTTGTTGTCTCTTTGTGTGTTAACATTAACGCGTTTAATATTGTTCAGAAAACATGTGTGAAAAAAAAAAAAAAAAATCACGTAAACACACCAAAGTTAACGTAAAATTAACACTGCCTCTACCTCCACCACCAACACCATTCATAGCTACAACAAAAATCTAGTTCAGACCTGAAAAAATCTAATTCAGATCTGAAAATTCCCAAAAAAAAAATCAAGAACCAAACAAGCCCTAAGAAATTTTTCAATTCAAATCTGAATGTATGTTTGGGTCGTATTTGTATTAACGTTAATGTACATTTTTTGGGGGTCTCTTCTGTGTTAACGTTAACACATTCACATTGTCCTAGAAAACATATGTGAAAAAAATCACACTACTACTAACGTTAACGTAAAAAAAATTAACACCCCATCCACATCTATCACAAATCGAGCAAAAATCACACAACCACTAACGTTAACATTAATTTGACTAGTAGTCAGTGGTGGTTGCCAGATCTGGCTAGTGGTGGCCGACGGTTGTCCGAATCGAAAGCGAACATCACCACCGCTAAAAATCACCATCGAATCGAACATCAACACCGCCAAAAAATACCACCAAAACGAGCAATACAGCTGAATCGAACATCAAATCCAGGAAAAAAAAATACCATGAACTAGAGAGAGAGAGAGAGAGAGTTGGGGGGGTCTGGATCTGGCTGGTGGTCGACGGTGGTTGCCGAATCTGACTAGTGGTGACCGATGGTTGTCCAAATCGAAAATGAACATCACTACTGCCAAACAACACCGTCAAATCAAATATCAACACCGCCGAAGAACACCACCAAAACGAACAACACCGCCGAATCGAACATCAAAACCAGAAGAAAAAAAAAAAAAAAAGGAATACCATGAACTAGACAGAGAGAGAGTGGAGGAAGTCTGGATCTGGCTGGTGGCTGGCGATGGTTGTCGGATCTAACTAGTGGTGGCTGAAGGTGGTTCGATCTAGAGTTGATACCGCAGAAGCAAGCCCTAAATTGACCAGAAAAACAGGTCTACAAAGAAAATTGAAGGACCTTAGGGAGACAATCAACGTCGAATTACGCGTAAAGGGGAGTAGCGGACTGAGACAACTTCCAAGGATGAGCAGAAAGGAAGAGAGACCCATGAAACGGGACTCTCCATTTGGAAATCGGGGAGAGAAGGTTAGAGCGAGAGAGCAAAAATGGATGATAGAGAAAATGGTTGAACGGAGAAGGCAACGATGCTAAAATAGAAGATGAAGAGGAGAGAGAATTAAGTGTTACATAATCTATCAAATTCGAGCTTCGAGGTATCAACTTTCTCAATGATTTGAAAATGGCCATTGACGAAGCTTCACTGTTCACATGAACTCTCGTCGCCGTTACTTCATCGTCGACCACCCAATCCTCCGAGAGCTCGTCGACCGGTCGGTCGTTGCTGGAGAATTCCGCTTAAAAGAGAGAGAAAGCTTGAGGAGAGAGATGAGAGAAGGCGGGTTAGGGTAGAGAGAGAGAGACGATAGAGTGAACTTGGATATACTCAATTTAGAGAGAGAGAGAGAGAGAATAGAATGAGGTGTTATGGTTGTTCAGAGCTACATATGTCTTTTCACCTCCTATTTTGTCTGTCAAAAAGACTAAAAGCTTAATTGAGTGTACTAAATATCTTTTCTCTACATGATCTCTTAAATCAAGACAAAATGATAAAAACCTCTTAAAAAATTATAAATTTTAATTTTTAGAAAAACTAAATGGTATTTGATGTGGGAAAATTTCCCACTTATACATATATCGTTTAAGAGAAGTCTGGTGAGAAAAATGGGCTGTGAAATTAGGCCCAGTAAGAAAGGAAAAACTTTTTCGGTCCAGTCAAACTACCAAAAAGGCCCAATATGGGCGGCCCTATATTTATCCCGGACGGGCTTACCATAACTAGTCCAGAAACAGTCTAAGGGATACTTAAAAGAACAACCCAATGCTTGAACAAAGTCAGGCCCAACATAACAGCCCACATTAATGATCCATCAAATGAATCCAACCACTGGGAGCCCAAGAGAATTGAAACAGTCCGACCCCACAATTCCATGCCGCACTACGTTCGGAACTAATCCCTACAAAATAGTAGCAAATCGTGGGAGAGGCGTGATTAACAACACCAAAAGGCCATGATGCATGAGGTCTATAAATAAGGGACGGTATCACACTTATTCATTATTCAAATTTATAGTTTTTATTCTAAACAGACTGATTTAATCTCACGCCGAAAGTGTTTTCGTCAACACCACACTGGTATCCTCTTAAGTTTTTCGGATTTGTAGGTTATCAGAAATTTTTGACTACATTAGTATTTATCAAGAATGCTAGAAAAATTATGGATATGTTTTGAATGAGAAAGAAGACTTATAATTTTGGGCAAAATAAGGAGAGAGTTGATAATAACCCACTACCAAACCAAACCGAACTCATTGGAATTAATGTTCCACACGTTACTACGTTACACATCACACGAAACCAAACACCCCCGGTGACATCGGACTCTTTAAACCCTACTTTTCAACCCCCAATTCTCCGACCAAACAACGTTCCCAATGGACACCCGCAGGCTTCCACGTGCCGTCACCGACCCCAAGGTCCGTCAAGTAGGTTTTTTCGCTGCCACCGTACCGTCCCCCTCTTCGCCGCCCGTCTACGGCATCTCTCCGTCCAGTAACTCCCTCTCTCCAGTCATGATCCCTCCTCCTCTTTATCTCTCCGACCAGTCGCGTCAGGTTCCCCTTTCTTCTGCCAGCGACTCCGTTCCCCTCGCCGTCGTTAGCTATAACACGTCGGAGTTTTCATCTCCCGCATTGTCAGGCGGGGAATTCTCCGGGGACGCCCCGTCCTCCGTGTCGGATCGTAATGGCGAGAAGTCAATTAATTTCCCGGCAAGTGGGGTTACGGCGGTTTCAGTGGTGAATGCGCTTCCTGATTCGAATGGTAACCCAAATCTTTCTTATATTATTACTGTTTATGTATTGATAAAATATTTTTATAGAGAAAAAATAATAATTATAAATTACTAATATTGACTTGAAATATGAATTGTGATAGTTCTAAATATCACAAATCACAATATTATTCAAGCTAAATATGGAGGAATAAAATGGTAACCCTACCATTTAAATTTGGTAGAATTTATGTTCTTAACTTTTCATTAGATGAAAAGACATAATTTAAAAAAAATGGAGTTTTTAATGAATAGTCCACGAAATTAATATTTTAGCACACTAAATTTTTTTCAGAAGTCCAAATTTACTATAGGACATAAAATTAATTGTATTCTTTTCATGTAAAAAATTATAGTAACTTTTATGACATACAGTAGTTTTTGGACTTTTAACAGCGATTTTGAATTTTTAGAAATTTTACTGTAAAGTGTGGTTTGCATATGCTAAAATATTAATTTTTTGTATTGTTCACTGGAAAACCCTTATTTTTTAAATCCGACATATTGGATACTAAACGGAGTGCAAGTAAAAAGATTACAATTGTGCTGCGCAGAGAGAGATGGAAATTCAAAACCAATGAAAGAGAAACCTTCGAAGGCTGAAAGACGTGCCCTTCAAGAGAGTCAAAGAGCTGCAAAGGCTGCTGCAAAAGGTTTGAACTCTTTAACACCTCTCTCATTCTGGTTCATTGATTTTGTCAGTTCTTCTATGCTTCTGTTCTTAGATTCTTACATGTTGTTGATCACAAAGAATAAACCACCAACTGTTCAGTATTATGCCGCAGATAGATCTCTTTCTCTGTTTCTCTCTCTGGATTTGTTTTTTTATTCTAAAATTGGTGGCGGAGATGGTGGTTGAAGATGATGGCGGAAATGGGGGTCGTGATGGCAGGAGGTGATGGTAGGGTTCTATTTTTGGAGATGGTGGTGACGGTGGGTTGAAGAGAGATAGAGAGAGAAATAAAAGAAAAGCGTTGAAAAAAAAAAGTTAATTATGAAAATATATAGACAAGGGTATTTTTAAATTTTTTATTGGTAAAAGATAAGGGTATATAGGTAATTAACCATTATTTTTCTCTGGCAAGGGGTCTCCATCATGGTATTTTCATAACTTTTTATCCCATAATTGTGTTTTAATGAGTTAAGAAAATGGTTGATTACGAATTGAGATCGTGGTCAATAGCAAGGTGTTAAAGCTCATTAAAAACACCGTTTTCACAAATTTTATTTCTTAATTGAATTTTGCATAGTTAAGGAAGTAGTTGATTACAAATCGTACTAGTGGACTATAGCAAAGCTGAGGGTTCACTATAAAGAGCATTTTCGCTGCTTTTATACCTTAATTGCATCTTGATGAGTTAAGCAAATAGATGATTACAAAGCAAAACCGTGCAACCTCACTAAAAACACAACTCCGTTACTTTTATCCCTTAATTGTATTTGATAGAGTTAAGGATGATTACGAACCAATGACTCAAGTATCAGTCATTATGCAGTGTAATGGCCGATATGTAACGAAAATTAAGCCTTTCGTCACCGTTACGGGCCGATAAATTGGTTGCAGGCCGATTCACATGTGAATGGGCCTGTAACGATACAGTATCGGAATGTAACAGTCCGTAACGGGCCTAATGGCCATTACGCGTTAGTGTAACGCTCGTTATGGGCCGTTACGTCTAATACTTCATCATCTGACCCGGAGAGCTCATTATCCTCACTTTTCTCTCCAGACCCAACCCTTCTCCATTTCTCCTCCAACTTAGCCAGCCAACTTCCAACTAAGAAGAGGCTTCACACAATTAGTTTTGCTTGATCATTGAATTTGAGTGTAATGTTTGTAATATGATAATATGATGTGCAATTTATTTTTTTATTATGTTTGTGTAACATATTTTGTTGTGCATCATCTTACCCTTTTAAGATTGTTCAATACAACAATTCTTCATTTTTATTTTTCGTCTATTTTATATTTTAAATGTATTGTATATATAGTTAAATATCATAATATCTATTAAGAATTTGTTTATTAAGGGTTAAATAAGTAGAACAATTACAATTATTGATTTTTTGAGAATTTTCTGATGATTTTAAAAAATTTATAACTGTTACAGTTGATTTCTATTACGGACAAATCAATACTCCCGATACTGTTACACCACTACAGTTACCGTTATATAACTAGATACCGTGATTTAAGACTTAGTTATAAACTGAAATCTTGAACTGCGAAGGCTAAAGTTCACTAAAAACTCCGTTTTCACAGCTTGTGAAAGCGGATCCTATATCCCACGAATCTCATTGCTCGACATAAAAAATGAACACATAAAAGGATCATAATTTTTCTTCTCACGCAGGGAAAGATGGAGGAAAATCCGTTGAAGCAAAAGAGGAACAACCCGGAAATTCGAAACCAACGAAAGAGAAACCTTCCAAGGCTGAAAGGCGTGCCCTTCAAGAGAGTCAAAGAGCTGCAAAAGCAGCTGCCAAAGGTATGAACTCTTTAGCACCATCTGTTGCATCCATGGCAGCTGCTTCCTTGGTGACTTCAAGTTCAGGTCAAAATGGCAAGGCAACCGTTGTGGCTTTGGAGAAAAAAGGGAATAATCTAGCAGATAAAGATAGGAGAAGAGATGTTCCTCATCCGCGCATGCAATTCGATGATCAAAACCGAGTTGAGAAGGGGAAAAAACGTTCCGTGGTGAAACAAACTGAAGCTAGGAACAGAGTTGAACTGTTCCGGCATTTGCCTCGGTATGAATATGGAACAAGACTTTCTGATCTTGAATTGAAGTTCTTCCATCTTGATCCCATTCATCCGGCTGTTTACAAGGTAGTTATTCTGAACCTTATCTTAGTTCGACACCGTTTTCCAGGATTCTTTTGAAAGTTATATGCCTCTAATTCTTCAAATAGTATGTATGCATGTATATATATATATATATATATATATATATATATAAGAGGAGAAACTAGTATTGATTTGGAATGACTGATATCAACTTATGCGTAGGTTTTTAGTTTAACTAGGGTGGTTTTGACAATTTGTACCCCTAAAATTTGACCATTATTTCACTTTGGTCCCAATATTTGAAATTTGAACACATGACACCCTGAAGTTCTATAACTATCCCACTTCAGTCCAAATTAATAACTCCATTACAGTTTGGACAACAAAAAGTCAACTATCGTGCATCCAACTATTTTTAGGGGATTTTATGAGCATTTCTGATAGGGTTTATACCGCTCATTTCCCCTGTCATTTTACAAATACTAGTCAAACTCATTGACCAATTTTTTTGTATTAAAATGCATAAATACCCTTCTGATATTTTGAAAAAAATTATATTTTAAGGATTAATAGTACTTTATCCTTCCTGTGGTTGGTCGATTTACACTTATCTCCTGTGTTTGTTTTTTTGCACTTATCCCCCTGTGGTCCTGGACTAAACCGTAACAGTTAAAATATGGATAATTATGTCAATTCACTTTAAAATTAAGGAAAATTTCATCATTTTATTTTAATTAATTGAATGGGATCTATTTGCAAATTTTGTAAAATTTAATGGGTCAAGGTGTACTTTAAGTTACTATTCATCATCTCTTCTCTCTCTACCAACCACTATCTCTTCTCTCTCTTCTGGGTACCAACCACCCCCACACCGGCCACCCCCAACCCAACCATCCAAACATGCCGTCCACCATCCATCACGCCACTCCAAACATCGGCGCCGCACCCCCATGTTTGCCCTCTGGCAGTGTCGCACCTATGTCGCCGCCATCGTAGACCTATCCGACGCACTTGAAGTTCGCGTAACTGAACCAGTCCTCCGGCGTGATGTGGATCGTCGAATACCGATCGTCGTCGATGCTATTCATGGTTGTTCATGGAGTACACTCACATGGATCGGCTACAGCGGTGGTGGGAGGGTCGTCGTTGTCGGAAGCTCGGACAACGAAGGGGTGGAAGCGGGTTGCTTCGACACTTCCCCAAAGTTCATGATCTTCAGTTCATTGCTAAAGAAAAAAACAAGAAAAAGAAAAAGGGCAACAATACAAAGAGAAAAAGCAGTGCGAGAGAAGAGAGAGAGAGAGCGAGGGAAATATAGAGAGAGAACATAGGAGTGGCGGTGGTTGTTTGTCGTAGTTGCCATTGGAGATTTTCTTCGTCGCCGAGGTTCAATAGCTTCTTTTGAAGATGTGGGTTTTTGATTGGTGGGATTTTTTTTTATTTTTTTTTGGGTGGTGTTGACTTTTGGTGGTGGAGATGGTGTTCAAATGGATGTGTATACAAGAGAGAGAGAGAGAGAGAGAGAGAGAGAGAAATTTCACCGGAGAGAGAGAGTTCACCGAAGGAGCCATTGTTGCAAGAAGGAAGAAGAATAAACATTAACTACATAATAGCCCCCCTTAAATTTTTGAATACATAAAAATAGTCCCTACAAAAATATTTGAAGGGTATAAATGTCATTTCAAATAATTATATTACTAAATAATAGTTGGAGAAGAAGATGATGAATAATTAAATTTCATTTTGTACTCTTTAAAGTTTTGAATATGTGTAATTCATCCCCATAAATCAATTAAATGTATAACAAACTTAAAAGGTTATTTATGTATTTTATTTTTTAATTAGTTAATACTTGTTATATAGTTAAGGGTAAAATTGTCATTACAATAAAAATTTATTAATTTTTTTTATCTATAAGGGAAGTAAGTCGTAATTGACAAAAAAAAATAAGAGAGTTGACTGGTATTTGTAAAATGATAGGGAAAATATCTTATTTGGTGCAAAAATGATAGGAAAGGTAATGGGTATAAACCCTTTCTAATATCTTTCTTTTAGTCCACAACAGGTGCATGGTAGGAGACCATTTTTTGTCCAAAATTATAATAGGTATAATGACTTAGATGGTGGTGGGATGTTTAAAAAACTTTAAGGTGTAATATGTTCAAATGAAAACTAAGGGGACCAAAGTGATGTTTTGGTAAAACTCTAGGGGTATAAAGTGTCAAACTAGGACTTTTGACACTTTGTACCTATGAAATTGTACCAGAATTTCCCTTTGGTCCCTATAGTTTCAATTGGAACATATAATGCCTTAAATTTTCTTAATAATTCCATTATAGTCCATGTTATTATCTTCGGTTATAATTTATGATAGAAAATAGTCACTTGTCGTGCATCTCTCTTCAAGGGGTTTTATGTCTATTTCTAGGTTCCTCCCCCCTCCTCACCCCATTCTCCTTTCTTCCCAAATACTCAGAAGTTATATCGTGTGTGTATGTATATATATCGTATGTAATATATGTACACGTTTCTTTTTTATAGAAAATTTGGAAAAGGAAAAGGTAGAGGATGAAAATGTCCTTGAGCTCCTCTTAAAAGTAGTTGGATGCATGGCCAGTGATAGTTTGTCATCCAAAATTGTAATGGAACTATTGATTTGGACAAAAGTAGGATTATTATGAAACTTCAGCGTGTCATATGTTCAAAATTGAAGCTACAGGGACCAACATGAAATAACTGTCAAACTTCAGGGGTACAAAGTGTCAAAACTCCTTTGATCACACTTAGCTACTCCATGCTCATCATGATTCATGATTTTCCTTTTTCCTTTGATAAGGTTGGCTTAAGTTTCTTGGCTGGCGATATGACCGGAGGAAACGCCCGTTGTATTGCAATGCTTAAAGCATTCCAAGAATTCATCAAAGACTACTCCACACCACCTCAAAAAACTCTTTCCAGGGACTTAACAGCAAAAATAAACTGCCATGTCTCGTTTCTGATAGAATGCAGGCCTCTTGCAATCGGCATGGGGAATACAGTTAGGTTTCTCAAGACTCAAATCACCACCATACCTTTGACAATGTCCGAACAAGACGCCAAATCACTTCTCTTGTCGGAAATTGATCGTTTTATTAACGAGAAAATACTACTAGCAGATTTGAATATAGCCAAGCACGCTGTAACGAAAATCAGAGATGGCGACGTTGTTCTTACGTATGGTCTGTCGTCAGCGGTTGAAATGGTGTTGTTACATGCTCATGAGCTTGGCAAACGGTTTCGTGTGGTGATAGTTGATTCGCGTCCAAAATTTGAAGGGCAAATTCTTCTTCGGAGATTGGTAGGGAAAGGTCTCACCTGTACATACACTCATATCAATGGAGTATCTTATATCATGAAGGAAGTTAGTAGAGTGTTCTTGGGTGCTTCCTCTGTGTTGTCTAATGGAACGGTTTACTCAAGGGATGGAACTGCAAGTGTTACCATGGTTGCACATCAACTCAATGTTCCTGTATTAATTTGTTGTGAAGCCTACAAATTCCATGAAAGGGAGCTGCTGGATTCGATCTGCCTGAATGAACTTGGTAAAATTCCTTTATTTAAATGATATTCGCTAGCATCTAGGGTTCAGGGTTTTCGCTAGGGTTTAGTGTTTACTCATGTGGCAAATTCCTCCTTTCTTTAGATGATACTCACTAGGGTTTCGGGTTTACTCATGTGGCAAAGTCTTATTTTATTATATATATATATATATATATATATATATATATATATATATATACATACGCACACACATAGGGATGGCAATTCGTGTAACAAATCATGTAACAGGTTATAACACGATAACACGAATACGACACAATAAGCATATCATGTCAGACTAATCAGACACGAAAATTATTGTGTCAACATGACACAATAATTTTTTGTGTCACAAGAAAACACGAAACCTGTTAGGTAAACACGACACGATAAAATTATCTGATAGATTTTCATTATACGTTAACCTACTCATTACACGTTAACGACTTGTTAAGTTGATAACATGTTAATTAACAAAATTTATATATTGGGTACTAAATTATAATATTGGATAATTTGGAGGTGTAAAAATAATTTATTAAATTAATGGGTAACCTATTAGGTCTCAGGTTATCGTGTAACCTGAATACACGAAATTATTATCGTGTCTTATCGTGTAACCTATCGACTTATCAAGTTAACCTGATAACCTGCACTATTTCTTATCGTATTATCGGGTCTGACACGATAACGATCCGATACCTGATAAGTAAAACCCAGACCTGATAATTTTGTATCGGTCTCATGTCGTGTCATCGTGTAAATACCTATTTTGTCAGCGCTATATACACACTAATTTTAATTCAATACAATAATCTTTAATATTTTATACCCAGTTAAAATACGATAATCATGAAAAGTCGCTCTATTTATATATTTTGGTTAATGGCAATTGTATTGCAGGTGACCCAGACGCCCTTTCAAAGGTTGCCGGTAGAAGAGAGATAAACTATCTCAATGATTGGGCTAATACTGAAAATCTACAATTATTAAATTTAATGTAAGCATATTGAAACCCATCATAACTTATCGAGATGATTGGGGGTGATTTTAAATTTTGTTTTTGATTTGCACAGGTACGACGCAACACCTTCAGATTATGTTTCAGCAATTATTTCTGAATACGGAATGGTATTGTTTATACATAAATATGTTGTTAAATTCAACACGCTAACATTTTTATGTTGCTAATAACAAAAAACTTGAGTGTTTTGCTATGTGTCTGAAATTTTGCAATACAGTAATATTTTCAAAAGTATAATAATTCTATCAAAAGTTTAAAATTATCGCAAAACATAAAAATTAGTAAAAAAATTATATAAAAAAATCACAATGACTGTGAGTTTCATGTGGTACAGTAATTTTATATTTTTACAAAAATTATTGTAACCCATATATTACATGAATTTTTTTTTAAATTTATTAACTGTTTACCCAAAAATCTTTTAGTTTTTACAATCATATGAAGGATTTGCACTAGTCTTGCTCATTAACTCATTAAATTGTTTGTTGGTTGAATTGAACAGATACCTCCTACAAGTGTTCCTGTTATTGTCCGGTTAGAACAATCAATAGGACAAAGGGGCTTGTTTGTCAATTCCGTGGAGGCTCTCACAACATAATTTGAGACCTCTTTCTTGGGGAACTTCAATTCTTTTATTCATTATCAATTGCATCCTCTTTTTTTTTTTTTTTTTATTCTAATTTTTTAAATGTATTTAATGCGATTTTCTCTGCCTCCCCCAAGCAATTTAGCCAGAGGAAACTTTTTTTTTTTTTGGATTTTGAGTAACAATCACGAAATTAAAATTTTCGCTCACGCGTCACAATAATTTTTCTAGAAGTACGAAGTTACTCTAATATATAAAAATTACTATAATTTTTGTCTATGCAATAACTTTTATGGTGTAGAGTGACTTTTGAACTTTTAACAGTAATTTTGAATTTTTTCAAAAAATTATTATAATGTATAGATTGTATGAGTTAAAAATTTAATTTCGTGAAACCTTTATTTTTTTATTTTTTTTTTTCTTTTTTGAAATAAATAGAGAGAATATTGATTATACATACGAACACATATATGGGCCTAAATGGGTTTCAAATTTTTATGGGCCGAAATGGGCCTCTCTTTTTTTTTGCATGGGTAGATTATTGGGCCTTGAATGGGCCTGTGTATGTGTGATTTTCACCTTTTTATGGGCTAATAGGCCTAGATGGGATACAAATTTTTGTATGGGCTGGAAACCCAACCCGTCAACCAAAATCGAACCCCGAACCGAACCATTTAGCCTATTTATGTTCGGTCAGTTTAGTATTGTGGAAAAAACCGAATCGAACCAAACCGCTATTTACACCCTAAACACTACATCGGAAACAACTTTTCTACTGAAACTATAAACCAACAGCCTTCATGTTCTGGGTAGCTAGTTCCAGACTGGAGGGGCCTAATTACCCAAAAAAAAAGAAACACAATAATAATAATAATTATTGATGGTAAAAATGTTACTCTTTTTCACTCTAATTCTCCCGGAGGATATCAGTTTTGGCATTAGCAGGAGAGACCAAGGCAAGAATAACGAACCCATCAAGAATACCCGTAGTGCATGTAGCAACCGCCAGAGCGTATACGTACACACCAAGGAATACATGCCATGGCAGCAGACCAGCTCTGCTGTTCCTTGAGCCCTCCAGGTACCAGAAGGATGCAAATCCAGCCGCCCACTGTGTAGTAGTAGTAGTAGTAGTACATTCATGGAATAACATAAATATAAGCTAATTTACAGAGAGAGGGGGTGTGAATATAAGCTAGTTTAGTGTCCTAGTAGGGGGATGGTGGGGGGTTGGGGGGGTACCGGGATGCCAAATAAGATGAGGCAGGCAAGGCCTAACCATGAATGAAGGCTGTAGAAGTTGTCGATGCCTTTGTCATTGTGAAACTTCAGAGCCGCCCATACGCCAATAACACCCGACAATAAAGCCAGGAATTGCAGCAGAAGATGAACTAATTTTTTAAAGCTTTTTGTTCCCGAAACTGTCTTGTATGCTAGCATGGCTGCATCAACGCCACCTTTGCCAACCAATGAAAAAGAAAAAAATATGACACTACCAATATTAGGCAAAACAACATTTAACATTGTGTGTGTGTGTGTTCGTGTACTAAAAAATGGGATTCCGGCTCCGCATCGCCTGACCTCCATCGCCAGTTGCCAATTCCAACCTAAAGCACCAGGCCTCGATCGCGGGAAATCCGTCAGAGGACTTCCACCAACCACTACATCAAATACAAAGTCTGAATGAACAAAGTATCATGAATGTATCATTTTCATGAACTAATATTCAAGATATTCACTCACACTTTATCAATTTATCCCATCCACTTCAAAAAACTACACTTTACTTACTTTTATTTTTGGGATTTTCATTTTTTAGTCCTTTGTAGAGATGCTAGTTAGGATTCAGACTCCCTGACATTGTTAGTTTAGTTTTCAGATCCCACTAATTCTTAAGAAAAAAGTCCTTGCATTTTGGTCACTCTATTCAGTAATATTTACGATTCTGCCATTTGTTTTATGCAACAAGACAAAATTGGACAGCAAAGATGTTAACGATAACGTAAAACATACAAGCAATACCCATTGCATATATTCACGTTAAATAGTGCATATTTTGTCTTGTAATATAGAGTAATTTTGTATTTATTACAGTAATTATGCATTTATTACAATAATGCATGCTTTGTCTTGTGTGCATTAACGTTAACTCAAATAAATTAAATGTGTGTGGATTGTAAATGCGTTAACGTTAACGCAATTATTTATGAGTTGGGTTATAATTGTTTTAACATTAATGTAAATAAGTTAAATGGACTGGATTGTGAATACGTTAACGTTAACGTAATTAATTATTGGGCTGGAGTGTAATTGCGTTAGCATTAACGCAAATATGTTACATATGTTGGTTTGTAATTGTATTAACGTTAACACAATTAGTTATTGGGGTTGAGATTGTAATTGCGTTAACGTTAATACAATTAAGTTACATGTGTAGGTTATAATTGTGTTAACGTTAATGCAAGTAAGTTAAATGAGTTGGATTATAAATACGTTAACGTTAACGCAATTAATTATTGGGCTGAGGTGTAATTGTGTTAACGTTAACACAAGTAAGTTAAATGAGTTAGATTATAAATACGTTAATGTTAACGTAATTAATTATTGGACTAGGATGTAATTGTGTTAACGTTGACGCAAATAAGTTACATGTGTTGGTTTGTAATTGCGTTAACGTTAACACAATTAATTATGGGGTTGAGTTGTAATTGCGTTAACGTTAACGCAAGTAAGTTAAATAGGTTGGATAATAAATACATTAACGTTAACGCAATTAATTATTAGGTTGGGGTGTAATTGCGTTAACGTTAACGCAAGTAAGTTACATGTTCTGGTTTGTAATTGCGTTAACGTTAACACAATTAGTTATTGAGGTTGGGATTGTAATTGCGTTAACGTTAATGCAATTAAATTACATGTGTTGGGTTGTGATTGCATTAACGTTAATGCACATTTTTTTGTTTCTCTTTGTGTTAACGTTAACACATTTAATATTGTCTAGAAAAATATGTGAAAAAATCACGCAAAAATATTAACATTAACATAAAATTAACACTCAAACACAGATCCAAAAAACGACGAAGTGAGGAGTTGCCGGAACTTACAATTTCCGGCAACGACGGCAACATTGGGTGTTAATGATTTTGTTGGAACTACCTATCAGATCTGGAATTTTCAGATCTGAAATTCTCAGATCTTGAACTTCCAGGTCTGATAAAAGTCCAAGAGAGAAAGGGAGAGGAAGAGAGAAGGAAGCTAGAGAGAGAGAGAGAGTGAAAACCCCACAACTTGCAGACCTCTACATTAAAATTCTTACGTGAAATCTCCATTTCAAATGAAGTGCTTGACATCAACTTTCTCCAAACAAATGGCCAAAAACTAATACCCATTTCTGAAAACTTTTAAGAACTTGCAGAGAGAGAGAGAATGGTGGTGGTGGTTAGATTGTTGTTAATAAAGGTTTTTTCATAGAAAAAGACTAGGTGTGTATATATATGAATCTATATATGAAACCCACTGATATTATTGTGGGTAGGGTTTAGAAAGAGAGAGTGAACGTAGGTAAGGTTTAGAGAGAGAGAGTGAGGATTGTGAATCAGACATAAAAGGAGAGAGAGTTAACGTAAATATAATAGAGAGTGGTATATGTGTATTTTTATGCTCTATTTTGTTTTACCCAAGGACCAAAAATTTAATTGGTTGTACTGTAAGGTTTGAATTGCGAGTGAACAGTTGAAAAAGTCTTTTTACTCAACGGTCTCTCTAATAGGGACTAAATAATAAAAAAACTCTTTATTTTTTAACAAAATAAGAATCTAACATTTTTCAATTTAAATTAACAAATATGCTTAAAAATAAATAAAATTAATTTTTTCATCTATTTTTCAAATAAATAAACAAAATTGTCCTTTTAGTTTAATTTTAATTTAATTTTTTTATCATAAAAAATTTAAAATAAAATAAAATTTGTCAAATTCAATAATTTTTCATAAAATTTAAAAATCAATATAGTGATTTTAGGCACCAAAAGTCATTATTATTCTTTAAATTCACAAAAAAATACAAGATCCAAAAACGAGTGTCACTCCGATGTGTGGGCATTTTATTAATATATGTCCTAATAATTAAGTATCAATAAAGTTTATTAATAAAAATAATTTCTAATTATTTTGGTAAATAATAATCATGCATTTTCATAGTTCATTTCATTATAAAATTGAGCCAATAAAAAATAAATACAAACCAAATAATTTGAATATTTAAACTTAAATATTTTGGTTAAAATATGATTTGATAAATTAACACTAGACACAAATATGTGTGTGAAAGAGGGAGAGATTTATTAAAAAAAAAAAAGGGAGAGATTTAGTGGAAGATAAAGTTTTATGCATATTATTGAGATTAATTCATAGGGAGATATGTGTAATTAGAAAGAGAAGATCATGACAAATATTAAAATAATCTAGAACTTGGAAGAGAATTGAAATTTTTTGAGAAAATAATAATATATTATAGAGAATCCTAGAACGTGGAATTAACACTATAAATAGAAATCTTTGCTCCAAAACTAGTGGCTCTATTTCCAAGTTCTGACCTTTATCCTAACCTTATACATTGGTTCCACCTCTTCCAAATCTTTATCCAAACCTAATGCATTCAAAAATCTAGACAGAGAAAGGAGAATAGAGAAAGAGACGGGAGAATGAGAGAGAGATTTTTAGAATCTATCAATTTTTTTTTATTTTTTATTTTTTAAATATTGTCATATAACTATTCGACTGTGAATTTGAAACATAATGTTTATCAAAATAATTAAATAATTAAATTATAAAATTTCACGGCGACCATTTCGCTTCGACTTATTGGTATTACTAGATTTGTATCCCTTAATATTTATGTAAGATAAAGATCAATTTTTTATGCTTTAAATTTTATTTTTTGAAAAATATCATATTAAAAAAAAAAAAAAATGTTTTAAAATTCGGCCTGAACCTCCAGGTTCAACAAGTTGAATAGCCACTTGGGCCTATTTTCGGTCCGGTTAACCATTCAAACCCGTTTTAGGCCAAAACTCATTGAACCGACTGGTTCAACCATTAACCTGCTTAACTGGAACAAGTCTGTGCGAACTGGATGGGTTTCTACATTTTCCCAATTGCATAAGTTTTTTCCCCCAAAAAACCCTAAATCCCCAAATTTTCCAGCCTCTGCCCTGCCCCCTAGTCCCTCTCTCTCTCTTGTACAACCATTCCACATTCTGATCTCTCTCTCTCTCTCTCAGCCATATTCACTTCTGATCTACCTCTCTCCTACTGTCCAACTTCGGTTTCTTGCTATCTTCGGTGACAAGGACGAGTTCCTTGTTGCCTCCGACTACGACGACAAGTTCCTCTTCCTCCGGTACCTCCGACTACGATAATGTCTCTTCCCTGTGCATTGTAGCCTCTGATGGGCGACGACGATGGCAGACGAGTTGTAAGTGTATTTTTATTGTTTTTTAAATTTTGTGAAATTTATATGTTGTTTGTTTGATAATTATAAATTGTTAATGTGTTTACAGTTCATGTTCTTGACTTCTTGTTTTTATTTATATAATTATTGTAAATTACATGTTTGCTTTTTGTTTAATTAATTTTATTCATGTAAAATTGTTAATTTTCCAGTTCAATGTAAATTAAAAAAAAAAAAAATATAGTCTCTGAACAAGGTTCCCTCTCACTCTCTCGCTTGTGTTTCAAGTTTTCCTCGTTTTCTCTCTCTGTATAAACTCTTAGATGACGATTCTCTCTCTCTCTCTCTCTCTTACTAATCTCACTTTTTTTTTTGGCTGAAGTTGTCATGGCTGCTACTGTCGAAGAAGTGCAAAACTCAAAAACTAAGAGAGTGGATGATGAAAATGATAAAGTCGAATGGTGCAATATTTGTTTGAAGTTTATTAAAGGCAAGTGTGATATCTTACTAACACACATAAAACGACTTAAAAAAAAACTAGGCACTTGTGCAAATTCAAAGGTTGCGGGAGAACACTCTGTTGCAATGTGGATCTATTACTACATCGAGACCGTCAGAATCACAAGACTGAAAGAAGAAACTAAGGTATTTTCTTTAAATTTTTCTTCTTTTTTTTTTCCTGATGTTTGGAGTGACTTTTGAGCAGAAAAGTAATAGAGATGCCTCTTTTTTATTTTTCATGCGCGAGGATTGAACATAGTAACTCTAGGTATATGAGTCTTATCATGCTAGCTCACACATGAAACTACATAAAAAAAAATAAAAAAAATAGGCACTTGTGCAAATTCAAAGGTTGTGGGAGATCATTTAGTTGCAAAACAGATCTATTACTTCATCAGGATCATCAGAATCACAAGGCTAAAAGGAGAAATTAAGTTATTTTCTTTCAATCTCTCTCTCTCTCTCTCTCTCTCTTTTTAGAGTTACTTTTGAGCAAAAAAGTAATAGAGATGCCTTTTCTTTCTTTTTTTTCATGCGCGTGAATTGAACACAATAACTTTAGGTATATAAGTCTTATCATGTTAGCTCAATTTGTTTAATTAATTTTATTCATCTAAAAATGTTAATTTTCTAGTTCAATGTAAATTAAAAAAAAAAAAAATAGTCCCCGAACAAGGTTCTCTCTCGCTTGTGTGTCAAGTTTTCCTCGCTCTCTCTCTCTCTCTCTCTGTATAAACTCTCAGAAGGTGATTCTCTCTCTCTCTCTCTCTTACTAATCTCACTTTTTTTTTTTTTTTGCTAAAGTTGTCATAGCTGCGGTTGTCGAAGAAGTGCAAAACTCAAAACCTAAGAGAGTGGATGATGAAAATGATAAAGTCCAATGGTGCAATATTTGTTTGAGGTTTATTAAAGGCAAGTGTGATATCTTACTAACACACATAAAATGACATAAAAAAACTAGGCACTTGTGCAAATTCAAAGGTTGCGGGAGAACACTCTGTTGCAATGTGGATCTATTACTATATCGAGACCGTCAGAATCACAAGACTAAAAGAAGAAACTAAGGTATTTTCTTTAAATTTTTCTTCTTTTTTTTTTCCTGATGTTTGGAGTGACTTTTGAGCAGAAAAGTAATAGAGATGCCTCTTTTTTATTTTTCATGCCCGAGGATTGAACATAGTAACTCTAGGTATATGAGTCTTATCATGCTAGCTCACTCATGAAACTACATAAAAAAAAAAAATTTAGGCACTTGTGCAAATTCAAAGGTTGTGGGAGATCATTTAGTTGCAAAGCATATCTATTACTTCATCAGGATCATCAGAATCACAAGGCTAAAAGGAGAAATTAAGTTATTTTCTTTCAATCTCTCTCTCTCTCTCTCTCTCTCTCTTTAGAGTTACTTTTGAGCGAAAAAGTAATAGATATGCCTTTTCTTTTCTTTTCTTTTTCATGCGCGTGGATTGAACACAGTAACTTTAGGTATATGAGTCTTATCATGTTAGCTCAATTTGTTTAATTAATTTTATTCATATAAAATTGTTAAATTTCTAGTTCAATGTAAATTAAAAAAAAAAAAAAAAGTAGTCCTTGAATAAGGTTCTCTCTCACTCTCTCGCTTGTGTTTCAAGTTTTCCTCGCTCTCTCTCTGTATAAACTCTCAGAAGGCGATTCTCTCTCTCTCTCTTACTAATTTCACTTTTTTTTTTTGCTGAAGTTGTCATGGTTGTTGTTGTCGAAGAAGTGCAAAACTCAAAAACTAAGAGAGTGGATGATGAAAATGATAAAGTCCAATGGTGCAATATTTGTTTGAGGTTTATTAAAGGTAAGTGTGATATCTTACTAACACACATAAAACGACATAAAAAAAAACTAGGCACTTGCACAAATTCAAAGGTTGCGGGAGAACACTCTGTTGCAATGTGGATCTATTACTGCATCAAGACTGTCAAAATCACAATACTGAAAGAAGAAACTAAGGTATTTTCTTTAAATTTCTCTTTCTTTTTTTTTTTTCTTTTTTTTTCTTGATGTTTGGAGTGACTTTTGAGCAGAAAAGTAATGGAGATGCCTCTTTTTTTATTTTTCATGCGCGAGGATTGAACATAGTAACTCTAGGTATATGAGTCTTATCATGCTAGCTCACACATGAAACTACATAAAAAAAAATTTAGGCACTTGTGCAAATTCAAAGGTTGTGGGAGATCATTTAGTTGCAAAGCAAATCCATTACTTCATCAAGATCATCAGAATCACAAGGCTAAAAGGAGAAATTAGGTTGTTTTCTTTCAATCTCTCTCTCTCTCTTTTTAGAGTTACTTTTGAGCGAAAAAGTAATAGAGATGCCTTTTTTTTTTCTTTTTTCTTTTCATGCGCGTGGATTGAACATAGTAACTCTAGGTATATGAGTCTTATCATGTTAGCTCAATTATGTCTGATTACATACTATTTTCATGCACGTGGATTGAACACAATAACTCTAGGTGTATGAGTCTTATCATGATAGCTCAATTACTTTTTATTACATACTATTTATCGATCAACTATTTATTGACATATGATGCATAGATTAATTAGCAATGTCATCACAGAAAAAGAATATAATTTTTGTATGCTTGAATCTGTTTATTTTTCTCTTTTTTTTTTAAAAAAAAAAAGAGAAAAATAAACAGATTTTTCCAATTCAATGCTCAGTCCGGGTTTCAAAACATTACATAAATTTAAGTTATCTTATTTGTTGTTTCCTAATTTTGTGGTAATATCCATACTCCCCAAATGATAAGGGAAAAGAATCCCTCTTAACCAGTAGGTTTAGGTCCCGTTTCATATGTGTTTTCACTCCTTGATTCTTGTTCACGCTCCCAGGATTTTGGGATTGATGTACAAAAAGCATTTGGAAAATACGCTTATGTTCCTAACTATTTTTAAAATTTTGAGATTAATTTCTGAATTCCTTAAGATTGTGAAAAACAAAAAATTATGGATTCTTTATACTCTCATTTTTTATTCCCAACTCATTCTTTAAAGTGAGACACGCTTGCAATTTTTCTAATTTTTAATGAATCTGAACAATCTCGTTTCATCCCACTTCCTTCCCAGCCATTCGGGTGTCTTTCTCTCTCTGATCTCGGTCTTCTCTCCATCGCGGACGACTAGCTCTCTCTCTCTCTCTCTCTCTCTCTCTCTCTCTCTCCAGTTTCTTCTTTTGGGTTGCGAAAAACTATTTTTCTCTTCAGATCTACAAAGTTCAGCCCCAAATCTATGGATTTTTCTCTTGAACTCCATAGAACTTGGCATCAATGTGTCATTTACGAGTGAAATAGGATTGATTTCATTCCGATTTCAGATTTACGGATTTAGGATTCCCTTTTTTTGCTTTTGAATTTTGGTGCTAAATTTTCAAATTGGATTTAGGGTTCTGATTTTTTGCTTTCGAATTTTGGTGTTAAATTTTTTTGCTGCTGATATTTTTTTGGTATATGTTATTTTCATTGTCATAGCTTATGGGTGTTGAACTGGATGGAGTGAGGAAGGATCAACAAGTTGTGAAAGGCAAGTTCAATCAACTTGATACGGAAAAAACAATTATAGAAAAAGATATCGGTTTATTATTGGAGGAATTGTCTGTTGTGACTGAAGAAAATGACAAAACTTGGGAAAGTATTCTGAAATTGAGAAAACAACGCGTTGTTGGAGTATTGTAGACACGGCATTTTGACCGCTTTGCAAAAAAATATACTTTATTTTATAGTTATTTTTATTTTATTTTTCTATTTATTTTATTTTGATTGTACCGTATTTGTGCGGTTTAATACTGCTAAATTAAGTTTTATTAATCTCTTAAGTAAATTAAATATTAGTAATTAATTAATTTATTTTTTTGATTTTGTAGATTTTTCGAAGTGGAATAAAAACGCGTTAATTCGGAACAAAATGGACCAGAAACAGACGAGAACGAGAGAGGTCTGGACCGAACGGGGGTGGGGGGGTGCACTAAGGTCGCACGTGCGACCAAGGGCTGGTCGCACGTGCGACCAGTGTTGCTGGCCGCACATGCGGCCAGCAGGGGGGGCCAGCCCCCTCCCCCTTTTTGGGTGCACCAAATTTCGGTGCACCCACCCCCTTTTTCCCCTTTTTCTGCGCGTTTTGTCGAATGAATGTTTCAGAAATCCTTCCTATAAATAGAGGAAGGATCACAAGAGGGAGGGGAGGAAATTTTGAGAGGAATAAATTTTTTGAGAGAAATTTTTGTAAGGGAGAGGAGAAATCTGGAGAAAATTTTTGAAGAAAATAATATTATTTTCATTTTATTGTAATTTTGAAGAAGAAAAATCTCCAAGAAGGTGGTAAATTTTCATCTGTTGTAAATCTTACTCTTATTTTTTTTAAGTTGTTATTATACTAATTTTTTTTGTAAATTAGATTTTTTTTTTTTCTTCCTTTATTATTTATTTATTTATTTATTTATTACTTTTATTTTCTTTTTATTTATTTATTTATTTATTTTATTTTATTTTTATTTTTTATTTATTATTTTTTTTTAAGTAAATAATACGAGGTGGAAAATTCCCAACCTTCAATTTGAATGGCTAAGATTTAGAAGGGAATTACTCTCCTCGATGCGTGTACGGGTGTTTTATTTAATTTGTATTAAATATAATGTGCTAACAATACGAGGTGGAAAATTCCCAACCTTCAATTTGAACGGCATAAATTTAGAAGAGAATTACTCTTCTCGATGCGTGTGTGCGGGTGTTTTATTTAATTTGTATTAAATATAATGTGCTAACAATACGATGTGGAAAATTCCCAACCTTCAATCAGAACGGTCTAGGTTTAGAAGGGGATCACTTCCCTCAAAATGTGTGTGTATGTGTATATAAGGAGGATTTAAAAATAAAATAAAAATATTCGAATTTAAATTCTAATTGGACTTAATCGGATAAGGTACCGTCCTTGGACGGGCGTCTTGGGGTGCTTGACACCTTCCCCGAGCGTAACTGACCCCCGAACTCTTTAAACGAATCTCTGGTTAGACCATATTATTTTTGGAGTCAAATTTTACTTAAGCCATTTTTTAAATTATTTTCAAAAAAGAAAATATGGTGACCTAGCACATCATTTAAACTCAATGCTAGGTGGCGACTCCTTTTTCTAAAACAGGCTTAAGTACATTTTAATGAGAAAATCGACGTTTTTAAAAACCCTTTTCGTTTTACCAGCGCCAAGCATACATAAACATATATCTATATATATTTGTTTTTGGTTTTCTCTGGAAAATTGGGGCGCGTTCAACTGGGGACGGCTGAGGGTTGAGCCCAATATGTCTGAATAAGTCCAATTAATCTAAAGTCCGAATGTTAAATTTTATTTTATTTTTTCCCTCAATTCAGTAAATAAGTTGTGATTTTTATTTTTTATTTTTTTTATTTTTTATTTTTTTTTATATATCATTTATTTATATATATATATATATATATTTTTATTTTTTTTATTTTATTTTTTTTTCTTTTCCTTATTTCCTCTCAGGCCCTTATATCGTTGTAAATCCTCTAATAAAAACAAAACTGTCTTGTATCCATATTATCCCCTCAGGATTCTATGATACAAGACGAGAAATGATTTTTTGTACTTGATGGATTTATGACGTCTGGGGAAGTCCTAAAAAAAAAAAAAAAAAAAAAAAAAAAAAAAAAAAAAAAAAAAAAAACAACCAAACAAGTTCAAAGTTTTCAATATCGGTAGGGAACGACAAAAAAAAAATAATAAATAAAAATAAATAAAAAATAATAATTTTTTTTTTTTTAATTAATCGTTACCGAAATTGAAATCTTCGAATTAGAAAGGGCTTTAAGGCCACCTAAGACCCACATGAACTAAAAAAATGATTTATTTATTTATTTATTTTTTATTTTTTTTTTTAAAAAAAAAAGAAAAGGACAAGACAAAGAAAATTGGTCCCCGAAAAGCAAATCCAGTTCCCCCCTTTCGAAGTCCAATCTTTACACGCAGTCGAGCACAGACTCATTCCAGGATGACATCAGAAAGCAATCCCGAATCTCCCCGAACGACCCAGATAGCTCAGATGCAGGAAACTATTGACAGGTTGATGGAAAGGATCAATGAACTTAGCCGACCTCAGGAGGTGCCTATTCCTCCGTCCAACGGGACTCCTGTGACTGAATCCCCAAATGGAAACCCTGCAAGTATTGGGATGGAAAACTCAGGGCCGAATCCGAACCACGTCGGCCCGAACTTTGCAGTATCGGTCTACTATGGACCTCAGATGGGCCCTCATCCTTTCGCCTATGGAGCTCCGACATATCCCATCCAGGGGCATGTCTATCAGGCCTCGCCAGAGGGCTCGGCCCCCGCCGCCCCGCAGATCCTCATTCACCCGGAGAGGGTCGTTGCTCCACCAAACAATTCAAATGATAGCCAACCGGCCCCGGCCATTGAAACTGAAAACAAAGAAGAGAATGGCCCTCCACCAGCTTGGCTTCTGAAAATGGAGAAATTAGAAAAAACTATGGAAGAATGGCAAAAAGAGAAGCCGTCCAGGAAAGCGACGTACAAGGAGTTGTCAGCACCACCCGGGATTGTGTACCCAGAAAATTTCGTGGTTCCAGAATTCACAAAATATGATGGCACTGGCCCTCCAGAATGGCATGTTAGCATTTACAAAGAGGAGTTAGGAATTCATGCTCGGAACGAAGACCTTTGCCTAAAGATGTTTCGGAGGTCGTTGAAAGGATCGGCTCTCGACTGGTACATGACCCTGGAGCTATCACAGATTAAAACATTTGAAGATCTGGTAGAGGCCTTCTGTGAGCAATATGTGTACAATAGGGATGCCGCGCCAGACCGCAATACCCTCTACCAGATACTGAAAAATAAAGACGAAAGTTTTCGGAGGTATACTGCTCGTTGGAGGGAAGAGGCTGCCAAAGTTGTCCCTAAGTTGAGCGAGGAGGCTCAGTTAGAGATATTCAAGTCAATTCAGTCACCGCCGTTCTATCGAGATCTCTCGAGCATAGCAGTGGTTTCTTTCGGCGATGCGATCAAACAGGCCGAGGTAACGGAAGAAGGAATAAGGAGCGGAAAAATTGAAGGGGCCCAATCCAATCTGACGAAAAGGTCAGCCCCGCCAAAGATGAAAGAAAATGAAGTAGCTGTTGTCGTTTCCCCTCGACAAACCCATTACCAGAACTACCCCCAAACTTCTTGTCCCCAGAACTACCCGAACCAGAACAACCAATATCACAACTACCCTCCTCAAAATCGCCAAAACCAAAACTATCCTCAAAACCAACCCTATTCCCAAAGCCGCCCCCGCTATTACCAAAATGTACCTCCCCCTTATTAAAACCACATTCCCCAATATTACCCTCAAGCCTACCCAACACCCTCTTACCATACCTATCAACCACGCCCGAACACCCCACCTCAAATTCCTAACCGCACTCCAAGGTCAGGAACCCAATACCACCAAGACCTTCTACCTCATGCTATTGGGGAAAATTTCCAGAACGACAACAGAGAGCTACAAGACCTTCCGGTTTCGATCACCGAGTTGTACCGGAATTGTTTGAAGCAGGGGATGCTGACGCCCCTTCCATTCTACGAAGTTAAACCTGGGAGTAAAGCAGCTTCTTCAAATGCTTTCTGTGAATACCACTCGGGAACCAGAGGACATGCGACTGAGCAATGCTTTCAGCTAAAAGACAAAATCCGGGAGTTTATACGGACCGGAGCCATCACATTTCCTAAAAAACCTGAGGCCGGTACGCCAAATTGTCAGCAAAATTCGTTGCCTGAACACGCCTCCTCAGGAAGTGGCGTCAATCTAATTTTCACAGAGGAGGTCGAAGAAGAAGTTGATGTGATCGATATCGATGGTGTTTATTTACACCCGGAGGTTCTCTACGGAGGGTTCGAATTACATCTAGAAAGGGTAGCCCAAAAACTGGAGAAATCTCTAGTTTTGTCTTTCCCAATCCAAAAGATGGTGGAAAATCTCAATAAGGTTCCGTGGAATTATGAGATCGTCGCTAAAACAGGAGAAGGAGAAGAATTGCCAATCTCCGTAGGAGAAACCGGTGGAATCACTCGGTCTGGAAGGGTGTATACGCCACAGGATTTGATCAGGATTCCTGTGAGAGAACCAAGAGGGGCCCTGAAAAAGCCAGTGTCAGAACCGGAGGCTCACGACTTTCTAAAGGCAATGAAGAATTCAGAATACAAGATAGTGGAGCAACTCAGCAAAGCACCGGCGCAAATCTCGATGCTCTCACTACTTCTATCCTTAGAAGTACATAGACAGGCACTGCTGAAAGTCTTAAATGAAGCCCACTTGCCTAGCACGATCTCTCCGGAGAAGTTTGTCACTCTGGTCAAGCAGGTCCTAGGATCTAACACCATCACTTTCACAGATGACGAGATAGACGATGATGGAACAGGTCACAACAAGCCTTTGAATATCACGGTCGAAAGCCATGGAATGTTCATAGCTCGGGTGCTGATTGACAATGGATCGGCACTAAATATCTGTCCTTTGTCGACCTTGGAAGAAATGGGGATAGATCTATCACAGGTTCGATCATCTAAGACGGTTATCCGAGCATTCGATGGGGCTAAGAGAGATAGTGTTGGAGAAATTGACCTGCCAATTGAAATTAGTCCAATACAGTTCAATGCGAAGTTCCAAGTGCTCGACATACCTGCTTCGTACAACCTGTTGTTGGGGAGGCCATAGATCCATAACGCTGGGGCAGTGCCTTCATCTCTACATCAGAAGATCAAGTTTATCATTAATGACACACTGTACGTGATCAGGGCTGATTCAGATATCATACCTTTCCATCAAGCGATAAGTCGGCATGTCCCGTTAACAGATGACGGAAAGGAGAAGGAGAAGATTGAAGCCTCCTATCACGTGTTCGACGTTGCGAATGCTACCTTTGTGAAGGAAGGAGGACACGAGATGACACCATCACTGTCTAACACTGTGGCCTTCGTTGCTAAAGAAATGAAGTCTCGGGGTTGCATTCCCGGGAAAGGTTTGGGCAAGAATCTAGACGAAATTACAGAACCGATAGAAGTCAAGGAGAAGAAGGGGAGATTCGGATTGGGATACGAGCCGACAAAAGCAGACAGAGCGAAGTTCTTCCGGAAGAAGAGGGATGGATCCCCAGACAACCAGCCAATGAAAATTCCGCATATCCGGGTCACTTTCCCCTATCCAGCAGAAACCCTCAACAAAGGAAAGGAGACCGCAGGATTCAAGTTGCACCCTGAGAGAGTAATGATCAAGGAAGCTGTGAATGTAATCATGAGAGACGAGGCAGGGCCAAGTCATGGGTCTGGTATTCGAACCAAGGGAAAAGAAAAGCTGCAGAATTGGGATTCTTGTTCTCTCCCAATTCGCCAGGCATTTCGGTAAACTTAGGGAGATTTTCTGTTGGTCATCCCTCCATCCACCTTGCCTTCTAGATGGAAAGGGATTTTGCTTTGTAATGGATTTTATATTTAATGAATGCAATTCTGTTTTATCCGACATATGGTTTAAATGTTTAAATTTTATGCTTTCAGGATGTCTAAAACACCAGTGTATGATGCATGCGATATAACTGAGCCAGAGTGCGATAAGTATGATTTCATTGCAGAACCAGACCATGACCCGATGGGAGTGGAAGCAGAAGATGACTCTTGCCAGCCAGACGATGGTGAGATCCGAAAAGCTTTCACGGAGTTCGAGAACAAGCCGATTCCCAGTAACGATGAGACCGAGTTGATAAACTTGGGGACCTCGGAAGAGTTGAAGGAAGTAAAGATTGGATCAGCTCTCATGACTCTGGAAAAGAAAGAGTTGACAACGCTCTTAATTTCCTACCAAGATATCTTTGCCTGGTCCTACGATGACATGGTAGGACTGGACAAGAGTATCGTGGCCCATAAGCTGCCGCTAAAGCCGGGGAGTGTACCAGTCAAACAAAAGTTGAGGAAACTAAGGCCCGCTGTCAGCCTCGAGGTCAAGGAGGAGATCGTGAAGCAATTCAATGCCCGAATTATTGAAGTCTGTAACTACAGTGAATGGCTCTCAAATGTCGTTCCCGTGCCAAAGTCCTCAGGAAAAATCAGAGTCTGCGTGGACTATCGTGATCTCAACCGGGCGAGTCCAAAAGATGATTTTCCACTGCCAAACATTCACATCATCATCAACAATACTGCGGGGCGAAAGCTCTATTCTTTCGCCGATGGGTTCTCTAGCTATAATCAGATTCTGATGGATGAGAAAGATCGAGAAAAGACAGCCTTCACTACCCCATGGGGAGTCTTTTGCTATAGGGCGATGCCTTTCGGTCTCAAAAATGCCGGGGCAACATACCAAAGAGCAATGACGACCCTATTTCATGATATGATGCACAAGGAGATGGAGGTATATGTTGATGACATGATCGTTAAATCACAGGAGAACGAGGATCATCTCTGCCATTTGAAAAAGGTGTTCGACAGACTTCGAAAGTACCAGCTCAAGCTCAATCCAGCAAAATGCGCGTTTGGGGTGGCTTCCGGAAAACTTCTTGGTTTCATAGTAAATCGCCATGGAATCGAGATTGATCCTGCAAAGACGAAGGCCATTCGTGAGATGCCGCCGCCGAGAAATGAGAAAGAAATCCGAGGTTTTCTGGGGCGATTAAATTTCATAGCCCGATTCATCTTCCGACTCACTGCCACTTGTGAGCCAATCTTCAAGCTACTTCGAAAAGAAAGTGACGGGCGATGGAATGCAGATTGCCAAAATGCCTTGGAGAAAATTAAAGTCTATCTAACGAACCCTCCCGTTCTAGTGCCGCCTCGGGAGAAGGTTCCGTTATTACTATATTTGTCAGTTCTCGACTCCTCCATGGGAGCTATTCTTGGGCAACTCGATAAATCTGGAAAGAAGGAGCAATCCATCTACTACCTCAGCAAGCGCTTCACAAAGTATGAGGAAAATTATACCTTGCTGGAGAGAACCTGTTGTGCATTGGCTTGGTCCGCTCAAAGACTGCGCCATTATATGCTCCCACTGACTACCTACCTGATAGCCAGGATGGATCCCTTAAAATACATCTTCGAGAAGCCGATTCTGTCAGGAAAAGTTGCAAAATGGCAGATGCTGCTGACGGAGTTCGATATCATCTACAAGACCCAAAAGTCAGTAAAGGGTCAGGCGATAGCAGATCAGTTGGCTAGTTGTCCAGCTCAAACGGATAACCAGCCTCTTGAGACGCTATTCCCTGACGAGTCGATTCATGCGGTGGCTGAAGAAAATGAGGAAACAGTCTGGAAAATGTATTTTGATGGAGCAGTGAACTCTCGAGGGGCTGGAATCGGAGCCGTTCTGGTTTCTCCGGGCAAACAGCATTATCCAGTGGCTTCCAAGTTGAAGTTCTAGAGCACAAATAATCGAGCTGAGTACGAAGCCTGTATTCTGGGACTCCAGCTGGCTGTCGATATGAAAATCAAAGAATTGCTAGTGTTCGGAGATTCTGAGCTGATAATCAATCAGGTGACGGATAAATATGCCACGAGAGATCCGACCTTGATAGCCTATAACAATCACCTCCTGGAGTTGTGCGAGCAATTTACAATAATAGAATTTGAAAGCATACCGAGGCTAAAAAATGACTTCGCCGATGCCTTAGCTACCTTGGCATCTATGATATCTATCACTCGAGAGGATGATGATATCATTCCGGTGGTGATCCGAGTTCAACACCGACCGGCCCACTGCTGCCAGCTTGAATCTGAGCCAGCCAAAGACCCGTGGTACCATGACATAAAGAACTTTCTGAAAAATCAGGAGTATCCGGAAGGGGCATCAAGTGTTGATCGAAAAACTCTCCGGAGGTTAGCAGGCCAATTCTTCCTAAGCGGGGAGACACTGTACAAACGCTCCCCTGACATGGGCCTGTTGAGATGTGTTGGAGTCGAAGAGGCCATCCAGTTGATGAAGGAGGTCCATTGTGGCATATGTGGACCTCACATGAGCGGCTTCATGCTTGCCAAGAAGATCCTGAGGACCGGTCATTTTTGGCTAACGATAGAAAGCGACTGCGTGCAGTTTGTTCGAAGATGCCATAAGTGTCAGATTCATGGTGATCAAATCCATGTCCCACCTTCGCACCTTCATTGCTTGGCGGCCCCATGGCCCTTCTCAATGTGGGGTATGGACGTTATTGGGGAAGTTACCCCTAAGGCGCCGAGTGGTCATCGCTTTATCCTGGTGGCAATTGATTATTTTTCAAAGTGGGTAGAAGCCGTTTCCTTAACCCGAGTGACTCAAAAGATAGTAGCTCGATTCATCAAAGAAAATATTGTGTCAAGATACGGTTTGCCGCAAACATTGATAACCGACAATGCTAAAAACCTGAAGGGTTCAGAAATACAGAAAATATGTCAGCAGTTCAAGATCGAGCACAAAAACTCAGCGCCTTACCGTCCAAAAATGAATGGAGCAGTGGAAGCCGCCAACAAAAATATAAAGAAAATTCTCCGGAAGATGATTGACAATTATAAAGAGTGGGATGATATGCTGCCATATGCTTTGATGGCTTACTGAACCTCGGTTCGGACCTCGACAGGGGCAACCCCCTATTCTCTGGTTTATGGCACAGAAGCGATGATACCAACCGAGGTGGAAATTCCATCTCTACGAGTGCTCATAGAGGCCGAGCTTGATGAAACTAAATGGGTACAACAACGGTTGGACCAACTTTGTTTAATCGATGAAAAGCGACTGACAGCGATATGCCACGGACAGTGTTACAGACAGAGGATTACTAGAGCTCATGATAAACGGGTATACCCTAGAGTCTTCAAGGTCGGTGAGTTAGTTTTGAAGAAAATCTTTCCTTTCCAAGATGAAGCTAAGGGTAAGTTCGCGCCAAATTGGGAAGGTCCTTTTGTTGTTCATAAGGCTTTGAGCGGTAGAGCGCTGATTCTCCAGGAAATGGATGGTGATGTATTTCCCGAGCCCCTAAACTCGGATTCTGTAAAGAAATACTTTGCCTAATAAATGTCCTTATTTTCTAAGTAAGTTTATTTCAATTTGTGATTATCTGTTGCTTCAAAAAAAAAAAAAAAAAAAAAAAAAAAAGGACCCTGCCAACAACTCGGAGAAAACCTCCAGAAAGTACATCTCTAAGATTGACGGAAGGACGAGACGGAAAAATCTCCCGATACTGTCCCGTGACCCGAGAAAGTCAAGCGCCATCAAATGAGAGATTGCGATGGAAAAGGGGGGGACGGAATTGCTAGTTGTCAAGAGTGACAAGTTTTTCAAACTAAATTTTCGTGTTGCATGTGTTTTTTGTCCAATTACAGGGTTTTCAAAGGACAGTGAAGCATGGATTTCTCTCTCACAAAGACTTCTTACCTTCCGGTTCAAATTAGAAACTTTTATTACTAAAAGTTCCAAAGCTCTAAATGAGCGTCCAGGTATGCGTTTTGCCCTGAAAATGGCGAAAAGTGAACTACGCCAAACTTAATCCTCGGCATAATACTAAGGTACGCAGGCAATCTATAAATGTTCGGTCATCTGAGAGTTCGGCTAGGGCACATTTATATCTTTGTTCTCTCATTCTGACTCAGTCACAAGTGGGGGCATATTTTATACTCTTGAACTTTCTTTAAGCCCCTGGCCAAGAGGGCTGGGGCATGAATAATTTTTATTACTCTAAACGATCCTCTAAACAGACACGTGTTCGTCATGAGTATCGTTATGAGTCATTTTTATTACTCTAAACGATCCTCTAAACAGACACGTGTTCGTCATGAGTAGCGTTATGAGTCATTTTTTATTACTCTAAACAATCCCCTAAACAGACGCTTGTTCGTCATGAGTATCGTCATGAGTCATCATTTTATTACTCTAAACGATCCTCTAAACAGACACTTGTTCGTCATGAGTATCGTCATGAGTCTTTTTTTTATTACTCTAAACAATCCTCTAAACAGACACTTGTTCGTCATGAGTATCGTCATGAGTCCTTTTTTTATTACTCTAAACAATCTTCTAAACAAACACATGTTCGTTATGAGTATCGTCAGAAGTCATTTTTTTTACTTTAAACGATCCTCTAAACGGACATTTGTTTATCATGAACATCGTCATGAGTATTCTTTTATTACTCTAAACGTACACGTATTCGTCATGAATCATTTTATTTTATTTGTTCTATTATTGGAAAATACACTAAAAATAAAAATAAAAAAATAAATAAAGATAAAATGGGACGATCAAAATGACGTGGTCTTTTATCTTTGTCAAGCAAGTGGGACTTGCATGACAAAGAGGGACAACTGTAGACACGGCATTTTGACCGCTTCGCAAAAAAATATACTTTATTTTATAGTTATTTTTATTTTATTTTTCTATTTATTTTATTTTGATTGTACCGTATTTGTGCGGTTTAATACTGCTAAATTAAGTTTTATTAATCTCTTAAGTAAATTAAATATTAGTAATTAATTAATTTATTTTTTTGGTTTTGTAGATTTTTCGAAGTGGAATAAAAACGCGTTAATTCGGAACAAAATGGACCAGAAACAGACGAGAACGAGAGAGGCTTGGACCAAACGGGGGTGAGGGGGTGCACTAAGGTCGCACGTGCGACCAGTTGCACTGGTCGCTGTAGCGACCAGTGTTGCTGGCCGCATGTGCGGCCAGCAGGGGGGGCCAGCCCCCCCTTTTGGGTGCACCATTTTTGGTGCACCCAAAAGGGGGTGGGTGCACCAAATTTCGGTGCACCCACCCCCTTTTTCCCCATTTTTCTGCGCGTTTTGTCGAATGAATGTTTCAGAAATCCTTCCTATAAATAGAGGAAGGATCACAAGAGGGAGGGGAGGAAATTTTGAGAGGAATAAATTTTTTGAGAGAAATTTTTGTAAGGGAGAGGAGAAATCTGGAGAAAAATTTTGAAGAAAATAATATTATTTTCATTTTATTGTAATTTTGAAGAAGAAAAATCTCCAAGAAGGTGGTAAATTTTCATCTGTTGTAAATCTTACTTTTATTTTTTTTAAGTTGTTATTATACTAATTTTTTTTGTAAATTAGATTTTTTTTTTTTCTTCCTTTATTATTTATTTATTTATTTATTTATTACTTTTTATTTTCTTTTTATTTATTTATTTATTTATTTTATTTATTTTTTATTTTTTTTTTTTTTTTTTTTTTTTTTTGAAGTAAATAATACGAGGTGGAAAATTCCCAAACTTCAATTTGAATGGCTAAGATTTAGAAGGGAATTACTCTCCTCGATGCGTGTACGGGTGTTTTATTTAATTTGTATTAAATATAATGTGCTAACAATACGAGGTGGAAAATTTCCAACCTTCAATTTGAATGGCTAAATTTAGAAGGGAACTACTCTCCTCGATGCGTGTGTACGGGTGTTTTATTTAATTTGTGTTAAATATAATGTGCTAACAATACGAGGTGGAAAATTCACAACCTTCAATTTGAATGGCTAAGATTTAGAAGGGAATTACTCTCCTCGATGCGTGTGTGCGGATGTTTTATTTAATTTGTATTAAATACAATGTGCTAACAATAAGAGGTGGAAAATTCCCAACCTTCAATTTGAATGGCTAAAATTTAGAAGGGAATTACTCTCCTCGATGCGTGTGTGCGGGTGTTTTATTTAATTTGTATTAAATATAACGTGTTAACAATACGAGGTGGAAAATTCCCAACCTTCAATTTGAATGGCTAAATTTAGAAGGGAATTACTCTCCTCGATGCGTGTGTGCGGGTGTTTTATTTAATTTGTATTAAATATAATGTACTAACAATATGAGGTGGAAAATTCCCAACCTTCAATTTGAATGGCATAAATTTAGAAGGGAATTACTCTCCTCGATGCGTGTGTGCGGGTGTTTTATTTAATTTGTATTAAATATAATGTGCTAACAATACGAGGTGGAAAATTCTCAACCTTCAATTTGAACGGCATAAATTTAGAAGGGAATTACTCTCCTCGATGCATGTGTGCGGGTGTTTCATTTAATTTGTATTAAATATAATGTGCTAACAATACGATGTGGAAAATTCCCAACCTTCAATCAGAACGGTCTAGATTTAGAAGGGGATCACTTCCCTCAAAATGTGTGTGTATGTGTATATAAGGAGGATTTAAAAATAAAATAAAAACATTCGGATTTAAATTCTAATTGGACTTAATCGGATAAGGTACTGTCCTTGGACGGGCGTCTTGGGGTGCTTGACACCTTCCCCGAGCGTAACTGACCCCCGAACTCTTTAAACGAATCTCTGGTTAGACCATATTATTTTTGGAGTCAAATTTTACTTAAGCCATTTTTTAAATTATTTTCAAAAAAGAAAATATGGTGACCTAGCACATCATTTAAACCTAATGCTAGGTGGCGACTCCTTTTTCTAAAACAGGCTTAAGTACATTTTAATGAGAAAATCGACGTTTTTAAAAACCCTTTTCGTTTTACCAGCGCCAAGCATACATAAACATATATCTATATATATTTGTTTTTGGTTTTCTCTGGAAAATTGGGGCGCGTTCAGGTATGTTCATTTCTTTTTTCATCGACTTTTACAATCAAATTATTCATTATGGTAATTTTCCCAAATATACTCTCCAACTATTGCGTTGCATGATTTTTGCCTCCATACTGCTTAACCTATTTGAGTTTTCAAATTTTAGAGTTGACGCACACTAGGAAAATTCTATGACCTTTATGATTTGTTTTAGAATAATTTCTCATTCTTAATTATCTAATGATGAGAATTGATTTTTATTTTATTTTAATACCTACGTATTTTTTTACTTGTTAATTACTTTTAGATTTTTATTTTTATTTTTTTCTCCTATTTTTTTAGGGAGACAATTGTTTGTCGCCCTTATTCATATAAAAGAAATCACAAAAATTTTATTTATAAAAAAAAGGACCAATTGAGTTAGAGCCTATTCAAATAAATTTTCAAATTTATTAATTTTTCACATTATGCCTCCAAATTTTTTAATTTCATTTTTCATTTTTTTAAATTATAAAGTTAATGTTCATTGCAGACAAAATATTTGTGTCAATATTATTTACAAAGTAATTTTTATTTTTTTCTCTCAAGTCACTTTAAAAAAAAAAAAAATGACCAAATTATAACTGTTGGAGTGTTTAATGCATAATAAACAGTCTTCAAAATAATAAAAACACTCCAAATATGAGAAGTGAGATTTGAGAACCTTACCTATAATCATATATTTATACTAAGGTTAGTGGGTAAAAGGGTAAACTTATAAATAAATAAATAATATTAGTTACGTGTATCTGTGTAAAATTACATGTAATTTTGTTACATGTACTTGTGTAATATTTGTTATATCTAATAAATATTTTACACACAAGTTAGATAAATGTAACTGCAAGAGAACATCACGTTTGTTGGGCATTCTGCATTTTTTTAATGCACATGATTAAAACACAAGTTGTAATTATGTATGAGACTTTTTAAAAATTAAAGATAAAATAATGACTTACCACATAAATACACTTAAATTTTACTTTAAAAAAAAAAAAAAAAAAAACGTTAATTTGAGTTCTCTTATAGGCTTTGTTTCCTAATTTGATGGTAACATCCACGCCCTCCTAATGAAAAGGGAAAAGAATTCCTCTTAACTAATGGGTCGCATGTTAGAGGCCATCTGTTGGAAATGTACTGAAACTACACACAATGGTCATGAAATTCTACAAGTAAGTAACCACTTCATTATTTTTATCGATTATTTAGGTGTTTTTTTTTTTTTTTTTTTAATAACTATTATTGCTCTGAAACCTTATGTTTAATCCTGGTTTGTTTATAAATTGAAGTGGTCGCAAGTTTATTCAAGTTTTTTCCCCAAAAATAATATTTTTAAATAATTTTTAATAATTAAAAACTATATAAATAATATTTTTTTTAGTAAAATCAACTAATAATTTTTTAAAAAAAAAAAACTACCTATAAAATTTAAATATTTAATTTACTAATGATTCAAAATATAAAATCAAGATGCATTTGCAAATAATCAATTTATTATACTAATTAAATAGGTTAAATAATTATTTAGAAAGGTAACTTCTGATTAATTAAATTAAACTCTAGAACGGCTGGATAGGTAAGATTTTACCATTAAAGAAGCCCAAGAGTTCACTTTACTATTTTTTTCAATGGTGAAAGTAAAATTACTCAGTTATTCTTTGACTTTTGTCATCTTAACTTGTTATTGTTATATATTTTTTTAGGTATATAAAGCTTCTTAACGTGTTGCCGTAAAGAGGACAGATATTGCAAAATGGATGGATATTGCAGGCATAAAGAGTTTCAAAATAAATCACAACAATATTGTATTTATCAACTCTTGGCAAACAAAAGAAAAGCCAGGAACAAAACATAATTTATGCAGTACCAAGTGTGAAACATGCCACAGGAAGATTGACTCTATTGATAGATTTTGTTTGCTCGAATGCTAAGTAAGTGAAATCAATATTCCAACTTAATTTTTACAAATGGTTGGGGATGAATATTTGAATATTAGATCTCTCACTAAAAATGCACACTGGATAACCGCTAGGTTACAAGTCTTGTTTATTTAGTTGTGTTATTTTTAGTGGTGTTCTAATTAGAAACTCATAAATATATATATTTTTTTCTTGCAGTTTGGAGTTATTCTGCAACAATTCAAGAGGTGTCTAGTCAATCTACTTCCACTTTCAAATAACACTAACACGTCTTTGTCAAGTGTTGATCAAGGGGATGAACATCAATCTCGGCCGTTAGCTAGTCAACGAAATCATAAACGGAAGCAATCAGAACAGTCGATTGGGTTGTACTCTTTTTCGTATAGAAAAAAGTAGAAATAGAATTCCTATTAGGGCTCCTTTGTTTTAGATTTTTTTAAAGTTCTATTTTGGTGTATTTTTTATAAAGTAAATAAATTGTCTTTTATCTCTATATAATTTTTTTTTTAAGAAGAGTACAATTTAGACCCTCTAACTATTGACATATTTTTAAGTGGTCCCTCTAAGTTTAAATATTTCATTTTAAACCCTCTATGTATCATAACGTTTCAAAATGGTCCCTCCGTTAAAGATTCTGTTAAAACTAATAGAATCTCATGGACAAAATGGTATTTTCACGTTTTTTTAATTTTTTAATCATTTTTAATTATTATTTATATATATATATATATATATATATATCTCATCGTCCCTTTCCTCTCTCTCTCTCTCTCTCGCCACCTCTCTCTCCCTCCTTCCTCTTCCTCCCCTTCCCCTCTTTCCCTCCCACCCCACCCCACCCGCCCCCTCCCTGCAACAATCACCCCCTACGACAGGGGGTGGTTTCACCCCCTGAAACAGGGGGTGCCCACCCCTAATTCCGGAGGTGATTCCACCCCCTGCAACAGGGGGTGGTTTCACCCCTTGAAACAAGGGGTGAAACCACCCCCTGTTGCAGGGGGTGGGGTGGGAGGGAGAGAGGGGAAGGGGAGGAAGAGGGAGAGGGAGAGAGAGGTGGCGGGGAGAGGGAAGGAGGGAGAGGGAGAGAGAGGTGGCGGGGAGAGGGAAGGAGGGAGAGGGAGGTGGCAGGAGAGAGAGAGAGAGAGGAAGGGGAGGAAGAGAGAGAGAGAGAGAAAAAAAAATTAATTAAAAATGATTAAAAATTTAAAAAAACGTGAAAAGACTATTTTGTCATTAAATTCTGTTAGTTTTAACTGATTTTCTAACAGAATGACCAATTTGAAACATTATGATACGTAGAGGGTTTGAAATGAAACGTTTAAATTTAGAGGGACCACTTAGAAATGTATCAATAATTGGAAGATCTAAATTGTACTTTTCCCTTTTTTTTTTATTCCAAAAGTTTATGTAGATAAGAAAAAAGAATTATTATGACATATAAATGTTTGTTTGACTCCCCTTATGATTGGAAAATTACCATGAAAAATCCCAGTCGAAAAAATTAGGCGTGAAATGATTGGCATGGCCTCAACTTTTAAAGAATTAAAAAACCAGAAACTATAAATAGAAGATCTACACTAATACTCTTTTATACTCACATTTCTTGTTTTGGGAAAAAAAAAATGATTTTCTTTGTTTTTATTTTATTTTAACTTTTTTTGTCCCCTAATATCTCTCCAACACGACCACTTCAGTGTACCTAGGGATACCATAAAAAACCGAACCAATGGGTAATCGCGAGAAACCGAACCGAATAGTTCGGTTTTAAAACCGACTAAATAGTTTGGTTGCGATTTTGGATTTCTAATTAGCAATCGAAGCAGTTTTGGTTTTGGTTTTACTTTTGGGATAGAAACCGCAAAACCGAACTGTAAAACTGAACCACAAAACCAAACTGCGAAATCGCGAAACCAATATTTTAGATATATTTTTATTATATATATACCTTTATTTTTTTATATATTTATTTACAGTTTAATGTTAATATATGTATGTTTTTTGTTTTTTGTTTTTTTTTATTTATTTACACTTTCATCCCTCCTATATATATGTGGGTAAAGAGACTTAGGCCCCGTTTGGTTAGTGTTCCCAATCAAACCCAACCCAAAAATTTTGGGTTTGATTTTTGGGAACGCATTTGGCAAATACAAAACTCAACTCAAGTCAAAAAATAGGAATTGATTCTCAAAATCCTAAAGAATCCAGAAACAAAAAAAAAAATTGTTTCTTTTTGTGCCCAAAAAATTCAACCCAAAGTTCTCAACTTTCGACTTCATCTACCAGCCGACCACCACCACCCGCCGCCGCTGGCCACCGTCTGGCGACCATCGCCGGCCACCGTCCGGCCGCCACCAAACAAAAAAAAAATTCAAAAAAAAAAAAATTAGTTTTAGGATAAAATCGTTACCAAACACATTCTGTTCTTAGCACAAAATAAAATTGTCGTTACCAAACGTAATTCTGTTCCCAAAATTCTCAGCCCAATCCAATTCAACTCAACCCAACCCATTCCAGTTGGGTTCAGAAAAGTGGGAACACTAACCAAACGCCACCTTAGAGTTTCATTTATAATTAGGTATTTCACAGTCATTTCTCAATTCCTTTAATTATGGTTACTGATTAGAAACTTTAATTATGGTTATTTTGTGGTTTGATTTTATTTTTTTGAATTTATATTTTATATTTTAGTTATGTTTTTATTTATATATAAAAAAACAACGATATGCAGTTTTGTGATTTTTGGTTTTGTTTTTGGTTTTTGTAAAATTGAAAAATTTTAAACGGTTTCGCGGTTTTGTTTTTGTATAAATTTAAATGGTTTGGTTTTAAAATCGTTTAAAAAATGACGATTTTGGTTACGATTTTGGTTTGATATATTTCTAATAGTTTTGGTTTTGGTTTTATATGAAACCGGACCGAAACCGAACCAATGACATCCCTAATTGTACCATAACCGCCGCAACCATAAGATTTTTTCATACTCTTGTTCCTTTTCTCACTCCTTTATACCCATATACTATGATATATATTATAGGAATAGTTGATGAGAGGTCCTAAAAATTACACCAAATTAATAAAAAAAAATATCAAACTAAGTATGTAATTTAGTTTTATTTTAAGTCATTTAATTAATATTCTAATTAAGGTTTTCTCACCACTCGCGGGCCACTAGACTCTGGATGTCGGATTCCGGTTGGCAGCCGCCGCTAGAATTTTTCAATTACATTTAACTAAATTTTTTCATAACATTTTTTTAATATAATTTTTAATTGCATTCAATTAATTCTTCTGTGGTCATCTTAAATTTTCATGACCGTAACTAAAAGATATAAAAAATATATATATAACTAAAAAATATACAAAAATATAACTTAAAATACTAACCAAAATATATTAATTGAAAAAATGACTTAAAAATAGTTACATTAAGTATTAAACATCACTGGACTTAGGTCCAATTAAAAATGGGCCTTCTTCATGAAAGATAAGAATAGCCCACGCAACAACAAAAACCATTAAGAAGCCCTATTTTTTTTTTTTTTTTAATTAAAAAATATATCAATTAATTTTTATATCATATTTTTTGGAATTAAAATTTAAAAGTTAAAATCAATTTTGAAACCATGTTTTACAAACCCCACTTTTTTGTAAAAAGAAAGTTAAAACTTTTTTTTTAAAAAAAAAATATTATTATTTGTGTAACGAAGTTGGTTTTGTGGAATTAGAGTTAATTAAAGATAAAAAGAAAAAAAAAATTATCTTTTTTTTTATCCTCACGAGTCATAACTAAACAAAAAATTCTCACTTCTATATATTTAACATAAATTTGTATACAATTAATGAGATCTATATATTTAACATAAATTTGTATACAATTAATGAGAGAGGTGAGAGTGTGAGAGAGAGAAAGAAGCGATAGAGTTTGTTCGGAATCTTTGTATTTGAAATCGTCAACATTATATATGAGAATCTAATAATCATTCCCATTCCAGAAATTTTTATCCTATTTCTAGATTTTTGAGATTTCTATTTGAGAATAACGTTTGGTAATTTTTGTTCCCGTTCCTGTTCCCATTCTATTCCCATTTGAGAATTGTGCCCATTTTTTTCTTAAGAAATGAGAAACAAAAAAAAAAATTTATTTTTCATTATTCGCATTTCATTTCCAAAATCATTTGTTACTGTTCATACGCCAACCAACTGTCGGTTGCCGCCGGTCAGCCATCTCCGGCGATTGTCGCCGGTCATCTCCGGCATTGCCGGCCGCTCACCGTCCGGCCATCGTCACCATCGGAAACTTTCCGGCCGCAGCTCACCATCACCCACTCGCCGCCGCCGTCCGGCCGGCTAAAACAAAAAAAAAAAAAATCTCAAAAAAAAAAAAAAAAGTTTTAGGATAAAATCGTTACCAAACGCGATTCTATTCCAAAAAAAATAAAATAAAATAAAATAAAATTATCGTTACCAAATGCGATTCTACTTCCCAAGAAGAAACAAAATTCTCATCCTATCCTATCCCATTGCTGAGATGGGAACAGAAATGGTTACCAAAAGCCCCCTAAGAAATAACCGCTAGATTTTCCTAATCTAAGAAATCCCTTGATGATAGGAAAAACTCTACTTTCTTAATCATGATTGGACTCGAGGCTTGTAAGTACTCATAAACTCTCTCATCTTTTATTATTTTAAGCTTTCATCAAAGGCTAATAAATACTCGTAAGTCATATTTCAATACTCGTAACCTCTCTTCTCATTATTTTGTTTTCACTAAACTTATATTTTAATTCTTGGATTGAGAGAGATGGGGCTTAAATTTTTATTGAAATTGTTGAAAACTCAATTCTACGGCAAATGTGAAAGACATGGAAATAGATATAAAAGTTTTATATGTTGCGATTGCATGTCCGAAACCATTTGTTGAAATGTACTGAAACTACTATAAAGGTCACAAAATTTTATTAGGTAACCATTTAATTATTTATTGATTGAATCCTAAGAATTCATATTATTTTTTATCTCGATGGATCCTAAAGTTTCAATTTGCATTTTGACCCTTGTTGTTTTGATTTGGTTCCAAATCAGAAAATCAAAATTTTAATATAAGTGACGGTGTTTTCGGTATTAATCAAATTATTCATCTAATGAATATAGTGAGTCATGTTTATCACATCGATCCATGGTCATAGTTGCCAATTTTTTTCCTTAATCCTAAAAAAGATCGGCCTTAGGTATTTGTGGTTTTGCCGTTGGATCTGAAATTGCGATTGCGATGAAAACGGTTGTTGGTGGCAATCAATTGCGGCGACAGCGATGAGGCTTCATCCATGTCAGCGACGGCGACGAAGACAAAGCTTCATCCATGTCCGCGACGGATATGGCAACGAAGCTTCATCCATGGCGGCGAAAAGCTGATGAAGAAGAACTGGGTTTGGAGGGGTTCGTACACTACTCCGCTAGTTGGGTTTTGAATTTTGAAAAATGAATATTATACATAGCGCCCCCCCCCCCCCCCCCCCCCCCCCCTCTTTGTGCTTCTTTCAATTAAGGTATTTTAGTTTTTTAAATATGAAATGTTAACCCAGTGATCTACCTAAGAAAATGAGTAAATTGGGTAGTTATAAAAATTAAGAAAATTCCTTCAAAGGTCCCAAAAGTGAAAAATGTCACTTTATAGAGGACCATCCAAGGGATTTTTTTTTTTTTTTTCCTTTGGATGGTTCTTAAAAAAGTGGTAGTCCTCACTTGTGAGACCTCTCAATAAGAAACCCTAAAAATTAAAACAAATTATCAATTTATAATACTTGAAAATTCAAATAATTAATTTTATCTTAAAGTAATTATTATCTTTTATAGCAGCGGATGTGTGTTATTTAAACTAGGTGTATATCCAAACAACTGAAAATAAATAAAGCAAAATTGCAGCACACCACAATGTATACTGGTTCACCAAGCTACTATTGACTAATCCAGTTCTCTGAGCCCCACGGAGAGTCGCACCCACTAAACCACTATAATTCTTTTAATCAGGTAGGAACCAAACTCTTACAAAATAATTTTTTTCATAGATTCAGAATCAACCTTCACAATTATCTTTTCACAAATTAAGAAATAGCATCTATCTTTTTCACATGCTAAAGATTAACCTAATTATATTACATGGAGAATCACAACCTAATTCTTTTTATACCTTAGACTTAAGAATTAAACCTCACCAAAACCACTCTAAGTATTATTTTTCACCAGTAAAGATGGAACAGTTACAAATTCACTCAATTTCAATTCTAATTAGAAAGAATTACGCCTATCTCTTTTCACGGAAAAATAGTAACCTAATATTTTTATACCTTAACAAAAGATCAAACCTCAATCTCTTTACCGGAAAATATTGAAACTCAGCTACCCCTAATTAGATATTCCCAATAATATCTAATCCGCACACAACTCACCAATTACACAAATTGATAAGTTTTTTCCACTCTAAACTTCTACCACCTTAAATTAATTTAAACTCGATCAATGTCCCGATAAATACTAGTGATAGAAATGAAGTAAGAAATTCAAAATCTGATTCTAAAATAAGTGAGTTGCACACAATTTAGCACGTAATTAAATTTTCACAAAAAAAAAATCATTTTAAAATATTTTCAAGCAATTTAACGTTCAAAAAATGATTTTACAAAGATCAAAACTCCAAGGCCCAAGCAATAAATAATAATATCAAATAATAATTAAAAGCAAAAGTTTAGAACAATCTCACTAGGATACCACCGAATGAAATAAGACTGAATCGCAATAGAACTTTAGATTGGTGATCACAAAACTTTCAACAATTTTCCTCAAGAACAATTCTCAAGAATAATCTCACAGAAAACTCTCAGTATATTTTCAAAATAATGACTCTCAGAAAGCTCAGGAACTAAATAGCTCTTAAAAGAATGATTTATTGGTATTTTTCACAAGTGAAAAACGCATATCTATAAATAGTGATTTGAAACAGGCGCTCCAACGGCTAGTTTCCATATGTCATGATATTTAATTGCTCATATAGACCCAATATATTGATATGACTCAATCATGATTCAATTCACTGAATTATAGCTTTCAAATCATTAAATTAAGTCTCTCAAATATTTCACATTCTCAAATTAAAATGATAGGAAGTATTAAAAATACCAATTTGAGAAACACTTAAAATAAGTGTACTATATCTTTAAGGATATCAAAATAACAACCATATATCTATAATATTATCAAATCCCTAGAATATCTCTCAGATTTCAACAAAAAAACGTTTTGTTGTTGTTGTTGTTTTTTTTGTTTTTTTTTTTTTTTTTTTTTTTTTTTTTTTTTTTATCAAATCCACGAAATCCTCAAACAACACGATCGATTAACCGATCAAAACTCACCATCCGACCGATCGAATCAAGTTGTAGCCCAGGCCAAACTTATTCGCCAGTCGATCGACCGATCTTTCATACGTCGATTGACCGATCGATTCAGGATATTCCCCAAGCCATTTTTCAGCCATGGTCTGTCGACCGATCATCAATGGTCTATCGACTGATCGATTCAGAGAGTTCAGGTATCGGCCATAGGTCGACCGATCTCTCCTCGGTCGGTTGACCGATCAATTCAGAGACTGCACCATTTTTCAGCCTACGCCCATTGGTTGACCGATCCTACTTGATCAATTGACCGATCAATGCTGGAACAACTTTCCCTTAACTCCAATCTACGACGTTTTCGACCTTTTAATCAATTTATTTTCTCAGTTAACTTAATCGACACTATTATTCAATTTTAAACACTAATTTTTCATAGGTCAATATTTATTTTTCAATTTAACATTGGAGCAAATATGCTAACTAATTAGGATCCTAATAAAAACACACATAAATATAAATTCATTTTTGTGTCGTGTGTGATCTTAATCGGGATACATTAAGAATAAAAATTAACTTGAGTTGTTTTCACCTAGATTATTCAAAATCTTCAATCTCTTAATATCCAACTCTTTGACAGTCTCTTAGCATCCTTAGCATCTTCAACAATTTCTTCATGATAATATCATTAATAAAACTTTTACACTGAAATACTCAATAAACTCATTAGTTCCACAAAAAATATTAATATTTAATTGTCCATCAAAATCTTAGAATCAACATAAAATATCCAAAACACCCTTAATTGAATGGCAAATGATTGCCACATGGAAGTTTCCATCCAATTTTTTCATTTTTTGGGAACAAAATCAAAACATTAAAGGCAAAAAATAAAAATAATAGGGACCAATTTGGAATTTGAGTGAAACTTTAACTACCCTTAGATTAAAAAACTCAAAAATTAATTACTCAATTATTCTTTGTCTTTTGTCATCTTAACTTATTATTGTTATTCAACAACGTTAACGTGAATTCAAAATGTATATTTATAATATAATTCCTAAATAATTACGTTAACATTAACAGAGAAATGTTAACGTGAATAATTTTCAAAAATATAAAAAATGCGTTAACGTTAACATTAACGTGCAAAAAAAATATGGATTCAACAACGTTAATTTGAATTAGAAATGTATTTTTATAATATAATAACTGAATAATTACGTTAACGTTAACTCACTGTTTGTCCATTTTTGTCTTGTTGCATAGGACAAAATAACATATTCATAAATATTGCTAAACAGAATGGACTAAATGGAGGGACTTTTTTCTAAACATTTTATAAGTAAAGAAAAGTGGTCCCCAAGTCTGAATCCTAAACACCTACCCAACAAAGAACTAAATAATAAAATCCCAAATATAGAATGGTATAAGATATGCATATATTGTTAGAGAAGTTTTGTTTTTTGGTACAAATAATTGAATGAGGAAATTTTGAATACTAAACCTTTCAATTTTTTATTTTTTTTTTGTATACCCATGAGTGTCTTTACACCCATACAAGGTGAAAGACTAATTTCGTTTGGGATGCATGACTGTCTCTCCTAACAAATGCTTTTCCGTAAGCTCAAACTTCTGACTTTACAAATATTCATCAACTGTTTTAATTCAAATAATCTTACCATTTGAACCCTACTTTATTAATACTAAACTTTTTACTAATGATGTACTAAACAACCACTAGAGTATTAAGTCTTCCATCACATTATTAGAGTAGACTATTAAGTCTTCCATCACATTATTAGAGTAATACATTGGTGGCGAAGTTCTTGCATTACAAAAGGGCATGGTGATAATATACCTTGAAGTGTCATGGGGTTCATCAATCATATGTCATTATCACACATAGAGACAATAAACTACAAGCCAATTACAAACTTCTACTAACTCCTCCACTCACCTTCTCTTTTATACTAAAAAGTTTAAAACAAAAAGGGAAAATTACATATAATTGTTAAATTGTACCATCTATTTTTTTAAAATTATATATTTATTTAATTTGGACAAGAATTGAGTTACTCTTAGCCCATGATTATTTTTTATTTTTTTTGGTACAAAAAGGAGAAAATTTCTAATACTAGACATCTAACTAAGAGACACGTTAAGTATTCGTAGGGTTACACCAGATCTTGTAATAAAAATATTTTTATTATTTTATCACTTCACTTGACTTAATTTTTTTTTTTTTTCTAAAGATGATTAATGGTTAACCTAAAACGTTCTAAAATTATTAAAATTATAAAATGATGAAAAATGTTCCTATTAAAAAGTTAGGTGTTGAGCAAAATTCATCCATTCAACATCGTTACTTGAAAGACCCAGTGTACAATTCGATAAATTTAAATGTCCATATAGACACCCGTACCCTACATTAATGGCCAAAAATATAATACTTATTCCCGAGAAGAGACCTAATGTACAATTTGATAAATTTAAATGTCCATATAGACACCCGTACCCTACATTAATGGCCAAAATATAATACTTATTCCCGAGAAGTGTCCCTTTCATTGTCTATCAGGGTCAACTTTTATGAGAAGTATTTCAGGAATTAAATTTTAAATTAATTTTGAATACACAAAATCGATGTGAGAGAGTACGCCCTTAAGATCGTCCGGAGAGATGATTAGTCGAAGTGCGCGTAAATTAGCTTGAACAACACTTTACCATAAAACTAAAAAAAAAAAAATTAAAAATACATAAATAAAGAGTGTGGAAGGCTCACAAAAATTGCAATAAAGACCCTCAATTTCAAATTTATGCAATTCAACACCATAAAAAATACACAAATGTTGATAAAATTGAATTTCCAAGTGAGACATGCATATAAATTTCTTCTCCTATTGCGGACGATGATTTCGTCCCTTTCGGGTCTCCACCACCGTCCGATGATGTGAATCGCACACTTGTGTCTTGAACTTACATCCAAACTTACGGCCAAACGAGTTCCTCCACCCTCTGCCGTCACCATCGCCGTCGCTATCGCCGCCGTCGTGTGGGGCCGTGTTATCTATTTTTTCAATCGCCTTTCTCATGGTTGAACACTCACGCTCCAGCTCGTGGACACGCGTCCGCATGCTATCCATGTCCAGCCGCAGCACCCGATTCTGCCTCACTGCCGCCCTCCACGTGCCGCCCCTGCCCTCCTCCGCATGTGTCGGCCCACCCACTTCCGCGTCCGTTTCTTCTTCTTCTTCCAGGCTCGGAATCGACGGCCTGACCGCATCGGCGGCGATCAGAGTTCCAGCGATCGATTGCCGGAGCTGAAGCTGCTCGAAGAATAAAACCTGAACGACTGCTCTCAGAGGGAGCCGTTCGTTTTGAGCGGCGTGAGTGCAGGCCTCGAGTGTTAGCTTTTGGCAGTCCATCACGCCGCAGATCTTCTCGCGATCGGCTTCCGATATCCATGGATGAGCCTGCAAATCATATTCAATTCATTAACAAATTTATGAAAAACTGAAAAAACATCATCACGTTCTTGTTGGCAATTCGTCGAACAGAACATGCGCATACCTTGAGATACAAATCGACGGCTCTGTACAAACCGTCGTCGAAGAGCCTCGCTGGGGGAGGAAGAGCAAGAGCGAGTTCGCAGAATCTTTCCGGCTTCAAATTGGCATCGGAAGCGATTTCCGCCAAGAAACCGTCGATCAATTTTCCGACAAGCATAAGCTCCGCGGTTCTCACGCCGCTGCTGTGTTCATCTTCACATTCAATTCCGCCGGTGAATCTATGTACCAATCCATCGAGAAAACAGGCTAGAATTCTCTCTACACAATCTACGTCGTATAGCGTCTCGTTTAGATAGGAATAGCTCGGTATCAGAAGATCGTCTAGTGTAGCTTGTTCTAGCTGAGATCCGATCTTCTTCTCCAAAGCAGCTCTACATTCCTCTGAAGCATTCAAAATGTTGGCCGTCCTCAATAATCCGAATAAGAATCTGGTGGTGGTGGATGATCTTGAGCTCTTCTCTAATGGAAGATTAGCGATTACATTTTCCAAAATTTCTCTCTGTTCATTTTCTGAAGGTATTGTTGAAGACGACGATGGCTTCCTACTGGAACGAGAAATACCTGGAATCCGCTTCCTGGCGTACTGAATTAAGCAATTCTCCAAAATTTCAGGATTCAGATCTCGTTCATTCATGGCGAAAATCAAGCGCTTGAACAGCGGTAGACTAAGATGTCCAAGCTCTTCAATCCACGATTCCGCACCGGTCATTCTACCGGCGCCTTTCCGGCGAGGAACAGCCTCGCCCACGGTCGAAGCTCCTTTTCCGTTTCCTACTCCGTCGTTCACAGGCCACCCAAACAAGGCCGGATCCGTGGAGGAAGCTCTGGCAGCAATCGCCTCAATGCAACTCTGAGCAATGCCAAGAGTTTCCGCCATCGGCATCAACCTCTCACACGAGTTCAGCGTTCTAATCGACTCCTTCAAGCTCTTGAATACCGTCTGAGAAAGAAACATCTCGGTTTTCGAAACGAGGTTTTCCTCGGAGTACTCCTCCGTCATCTCCAAGAACTCTCCGGCGCAGCGGAGGGGAGCGACGTTTGAAGACGACATGTCCACCTTGACTCCATAGCAGAACTTCGCCGCCGCCTCAAACGCGTCGGAGCCTCCCGAAAAATCAGGGAGAGAAATGTGGCAGTGATTGTCTTCTTCTTCTTCCTCCTCCTCCTCGATCTCTTCCTCAGCTTCACGGTATCTTCGGACTCTAGTAGGATTTGTCTCCTGCTCTGTGATCAGCTCGTGAAGCTTCTTGCTTTTCGACATCAGAGGAAACTGAAGAAAAACTCGAAACAAAACAAAAACAAACAGCGTCAGCCATGAAAACAGGAAATAAAACAAGAATTCAGACACAGATTTATCAGACCTTGTGGAGGTGGAAGGTCATATCGTCGACTTCGATGACGACATCGCTGGGCAATCCGGTGGTGCAGAACCTGCAACAGAATCAGCATATTCAAGCAGAGAGTAGAGATGAAGAAGAAGGAGCTCATCAAAGTAAGTTCCATTTTTTCACTTACCAAGCTTGGCCTTTCGTAATCGGCTTCTCCGACGCCATTTTTTTGAATTAAGAAGCAACCCTTTTTGCTAGAGAACCTCAAAACTATACCAGATCCATGAGAGAGAGAGAAACCCTAAGCAAGCTGAAGCTGAAGGTGATGATTAATGTGGAAAATGAAAAGAAGGTATAAGGGGGGGGGGGGGAGGATTGAGCAAAAATCGTCAAAGGGTAATGATGAAATTGAATGGGTTTTTCATCTTTTCGTTTTGAATCCGATCAGAATCTTCTGCTTCTTTCTTTTCTTTTTTTTTCTTTTCTTTTTTACGTTTCTCTCTCTAGATCGTGATTCGTGAAGGGGGAAAAAATGGGGAGGGAATCGTAAAGGGTGACTTTGAACGAAGTTTTACTTTTGGAGGAGAAATTATGAAGATCATGATGGGCTCCAATATAGCACGAATTGCTTGCCAACTGGTGTTATTGCTTTTCGAGCAATTTTTTATTTTATAATGTTTGCAGCATGATCTCAATAATAACTTCATTGTCATCATTATTGATGGATTACCAAATTGCACAAACAATTCAATTGTTCTTTTTTTTTTTTTTTTTTTTTTTCTTGGTTTCCCTCTTATTATCAGAAGAGTAATAAAAAAATTATATTTCTTATCCTATCCAACGAGTCTCTACGTGGATACCAAAATTTGTCAGATTATATATTTAACAAGTGTAAGGTGAATATCGATGTAGATCTTGAAATTTATCAAATTATACATTTGACAAGTATGAGGTGAGTGTCTATGTAAAATCTGAAGTTCATTGAATTATACATTTGATTTCACAAGATTTATATTTGTTTCAATCCCACCAAATTGAAAATGTTGTTAGTGATTTTAAATGAAAAATGAGTTGTGTTCAGCTCGTGACCTTTAAATAAGCATATTTTTGTCATTTTATTACTTTATTAAACGTAAGACGTTTTTTTTTTTCCCTAACCTTTCTTAAAAAAAGATTCAGATTTTCTTCTTTTTTTGGCAGACGAATCGTTATTAGGAAAAAAAATTAAGAAAAACATGTTAGATTTAGTGAAATAATGAAATGAAAATATTCTTACTACAAAATCACGTGCTTAACATAACTCATTTTTCATTCGAAATTATTAACGTTTCTCATTTTGAGCGATTGAAACAAATATTAAAATTAAATAACCAAATATGAACTTGAATAACCAAATATGAAATTTGATAAACCTTAAGATCTATATTAGACGCTGACCCAATAAAAATATAATTTTTCCAATAATCAAAAAGGAAAAACAGATATTAATGAAATTTGTTAAGTGGGTATGATTTCATTAAATTTTTCCGACAAATTTCCGTATTTGTTGCCTTCATAGACCAGACATATATCTTAATCAAAATTCATTCAAAAAAAAAAAAAAAGTTAATGATTTTTGATGTTATGTAGGGCACACAATGATCTGTCTCACAGGTAGTACGTGATCCCCACCGTCGCCACCGAATTGAAAAATGAAAAGGAAATGGGAATGGAATTTTAAACAACATGGTATTAAATGCAAAAGGATGAGAAACGGTCTGTTTTTTTTTGGAAAATGTAAAAATTAACCAAACAGACAAACACCTAGTAAGTGTCAATGGGGTCTGAAAATCAGAAGAAAAAGTATGGTTGTGTTTTGCGATTAATAACAGCATATCTACCCCCTGGGGCCTCTCTCCAACCCCATTTATTGCTCTTTTAATGAACCTTATGGGACATCTAGTTTTTCCCCCTTTTTCAAGGGAAAACTTTATCTTTTTAGTGGATGGAATAGGTAAACTCCCATACTTGTCAAATTGTACATTTTATCCTCAAAATCTACTAAAAAATCAAAAAACATTATGAATAATTTAAGACAAAAATAGATCATGTTCACCAGCGGGATGTTGGTGGCCAGAGAGTGACGGTGGCCAATGAGATGGTAATGAGAATAGTTTTGTGAGGGTGAATGAGAATCAACATTTTTTTTTCTCAAATTCTTAAGGAAATAGTTCCAAATTACTCTCAATCTTTTAGGAACAGAAACGTGTTTAGCAAATATGTTTCTGTACATTAATCTCAAAATTTTGAAAGCAGAAACATGAATCAAGGCTCATAAATAGTAGCTAAATGGGATCTAACTTTCCTTTTCTTCAAAAATAACGAAAGGCTCTTGTTTTAGAACCCAAATTAGATATTTATAATTGAAATTAAAAAATATAAGCATGTAGGTTTTAGTTGTTTTAAGAATTTTAAGTGGAATTTTTTTTTTTTTTTTTTTTTTTAATCAGCTTCTAAAAAAATAGAATAAATTCAAAAAAAAAAAAAAAACGAATATTGTAACCAAGTTGTTACCTTGTGTTTCACAAATAATTAAATAAAAAAATGTGTTGAATAATTAGATACCTACTCCCTGTTTTTTAATCCTTCCCTAAAAAAAAACATTACCTCAAATCCAGTCATCTTTATTTATAGAGAGAGAACACAAAAGAAAATTTGTGATTTCAGTAACAGTAGCGATGATATCCCACTGGCTTGAAACTGAATCTCCCTAAGGCTTGGCATATTTGGTCCATGTTCCTTGATAAGGACGCTTTGTGGCGAAATCAAGACATGAGTATTCAAAGTTGGATATCTAAATATATTAAAGGAAGAGCTATCAATCCCTCTTCTTCTTATTATTTGTTTATTGCCATTTTATGGGAGATTTGGAAGAACCAAAACAAGGAGGTTATTGAAGGGATTACCCAGAATCCTTCAGCGATCGTTTCTAAGATTAACCGCTACTCGCGGGAAATGATGGAAGCTTTCCATCCTTCTAAATCCCATTATGGTAATGGTTTATTTTCAAACACTAAATGGACCCCTCCTCTTGTAGATGATTTCAAACTTAATACGGATGGGAGTGCTCTTGGAAACACAGGGAAAGATGGCTTTGGTGGTCTAATTACGAACATGGAAGGGGCGTGGCAAATTGGCTTCTTTGGGCATCTTCATTTTTGTTCTTGTTTGGAGGCAGAATTAAGAGGGATCCATACGAGTCTCTACTTGGTGATATCGAGAGGATTCACGAGGGTGGTTGTCGAAACTGATTCTCAGGAAGCTGTTAACCTTATCAAAGGAGAATGTCCGGACACCCACCTCTTAAGAGGATGGATAATGGAATGTAAACATATAATCGAGAATCATGACTTTGAGATCCGAGCTATCAGAAGAGATAGTAACCGTTGTGCGGATTACCTTGCACGGATGGGAACGAAAAATAGATCCGAAATAAACTATCTTGAAGAACCCCCGGAGAGCATCGAAAGATTGTTGGTAGCGGGTATAAAAGCTAAGAGTTTCCCGCCTGGTTGCTAGTTTTTGTTGTTTCCTTTTTCTACCAAAAAAAAAAAGAAAATACTACCAAGGCAGACACTGATGAACTAGAGGCTCAAAGCAAAATTTAAAAACGTGTTCTTCAATATTTGATTTTTTTTTTAAAAAAAATACTCAAATCATTTTATAAAATTAAAATTTCAAAAGAAAAGAGAATTAATAGTGTGATTAAACTAAAATGAATTTTTTTATTTAATTATTTGATATAATATATTAATAAAATTATTTAAAAAAAAAATATATAAGAGTCAATTTGAAAGAACCCAAAACTTAAAAATTCTAAGCGACCACTTCCGTCGCTTTGGAAAAGGGCCGACCCGATTACTACTACCAGATCATGATCTTAAATAAGAGCCAATAAAACATAGAAGTGGAAAAATTAGAACCCTTTATTTCTCAATTCATGTCTTAATTTCCTAATCATTGGATAAACAAAAGCAAGACAAGAGCTACTACATACATGCAGCCTTCTGTAATAAATGGGGTGGCCTTCTGAACCTAATAGCAATACAATGATGACAAAAATCAACGGACAACCATGGCCAAAGGCAACAGAGTTATCTGTCCATGAGTCATGTTACCTTTTTCTGTCTTAATTATGAACACAATTATTTCAACCACTTGAAAAAAAAGGGTACTGCTCTAATCACGGCTTTGATCATGTGTTTGTGATTAATATATCTACTTTTTAAATAAATAATGGGTTATTAGAACAAAAACCATGACAAAATGAGCCAAAAAGGGGGCACAAAACCCCATGACTAAAGAAAATTTGGCTCCCTGCACAAGATTAAAAAAAGGGAAAGTCACTCCTTTCTTTTTTTTTTTTTAACTTTTTCATTTTGAATTTTATTTTAATACATATATTCACTCTTAGTTACAGATTCAAGTTAAAAAAGTTACATATTCTTTTAAGATAGACATGCAACTTTTTAAGAATGAACTTGTAATATGTGGTGATGAGGCAAAGTGCAATTTCGAATAAATTTATGATTTCTTTGAAATGCACCAATAACTTGTACATCCAAACCATAAATATATATTACTCAAACCCTTTTGTTTTTGCTTCCAACATAAAAAGATGGGGTTGGTCAATGCATTTTTTACCTATTTCCACTCCTTAAAACACTATTTCCACTCTAATTGACCGGTGTAGCACCGGTGGTGGTCGTTGTTGAGGCCGCAGATGGTTGTTCTGCCGTTGTTGCGGCCGCTGCCATACCGGTGGCGGTAGTCTCTAGCGGAATGAAAACGCCGGGCCAAGACCGACAAAAGCAGTGTTTTCCTTCATCAATACAATTAAAGAGGATGGCCAGGTGCCTTCCACAACCACCCCATGAATACTTACCACAGTTCTTGCAATCAACCCTGTAACACATTGTGTTTTGTTTTTTGTTCCCAAAGCTTCTTTTCAGATCTTATGTTCTCAAATTTCTAAGACCTTTTCTTTATAGTAATGTTTTTCACTTTGCTAATATCGAGTTTTGGTCCCCCATTTGTCGCCACTAAATTAAACTTAAAATTTGATGGTATCGCTTGGCATAGGAATTCCCAAACACGTGTAAATTTTTTTTTTTATTTTTATTTGGGGGGGGGGGGGTGTTTGACACTTTGCATCTCACTTCAATCTAAATCAATAACTACATTACAATTTTAAACGACAAACAATCTATTGTCGGGCACTCAACTACTTTTAAAAAAACTTTATGGTTGTGTTTGGATAGAGAATTTCTGGAAAGGATTTCATTTGGTTAAATGATTTTGAAATTCTCTTTTGACGAATCTCTTGTTTGGGTTTGTTTGGATTTTAAGAAGGAGAGATTTGTCAAATCCTTATTTGAGTGAAAGAAAAGATTTTGAAATGATTTTAGGAGAGACTGATTTGCCAAATACTCTCTTCTTCTCTTCAATGACCATCTTCTTCCAGAGAGGTGGACTCAATTCTTCTTCATCAACGATCTTCGATCTGTCGTCTTCTTCTTCCACAACGATCTTCGTCGTCGTCTTCTTTCTCAATGATCTTCGTCTCCATCGTCTTCTTCCTCAATGATCTTCGTCGTCTTCTTCGTCATGACTTCAAGTAACAAAACCCTAATTCGGAGCTGAAATTCTAATTTTTCGTCAGGTTTCAAGCAACAAAACCCTGATTCGCAACCTTGGGAGAAGAAATCTAAAATCCTAAATTGACATACAAAGACACAAGCTCAAACGAGAGCAGAGCTAATCCATCGGAGCAGTGGCGAGAAAAGGTTGTTTAATTGTGAGAAATCACAGACTCGTGGTTGTTTGGCGATGGCAAGAAATCAATGGTGACGGCGATGGCGAGAAATCAATTCGTTGCCGACGTTCAAGCCGTTGCTGTTTGTTTGTTTTTTTTGTTCCCAAAAGTGGGATCAGAACTTTGGAATTGTAAATTATGTTTTGTTCCCATAAATTTGTTGTACCCATAAATTCTGTTTTGTTCTCATATTTGTTGTTGAAATTACACGTTCAAATATTTTAACTCAAACAATTATCCAAATAAAGAATTTGTCAATTGATATTGAACACAATCAGAATATTATGCTGTTTTTTTTTATAATATACAACGTTCAATTTTAAAATAATTTTAGAGATTTTTCCTCACTTTATTTGTGTCAACAAATAATTCAAAATACATCTGACTTTTTTAGAAGAACAGGTCTAGGTCGAATAACAATGAATTCTTTTTACAATATTTCAAAAATCCAAAGATTCAATTGTTTAGATATATAAAATACAGAATTTCCAGTACTAGCAGAAAAGAAAAGAGAGGGAAACAGATACTCGATTTAAAGTGGATAGCATAATTCCACTGCACTTTTAGTTGAATGTAACTAAGAACATGTAGCCCATGCAATTAAAAAAAAAAAGGATTACATACCAAGTAAAATTTAAAATAAGCTTAATAATAGATATCAAAATCTTCTAAGATTTTATTTTCAGATCCATGATAGTTTCATCAACTTTGTTATGGCAGCTGTAGATGCCACCTACTTGAGAAGTTGATAGTGATATGGCATCTAAGATAACAACTTCAAAGGTCCCTATGAATTCCCAAATGGATTGGGGATAATAAAAGGACAAGAAACAGAAAGGTTTTTGTTCTTGTTCTTGTTCTTGCCCAAGACTCTTACATGTTTGTATATTAGCAATCAATCATGCTGGAGAGAATCTAAGGAAAAAGCATATGTCCAGGCTGGACTAAACAAAATAGTAGTTATCATAGGCAGAAAAACAGTCCATTTTACAACACACACACTATTAATTTGTCCTCTAATGTATAAAATACTTGGGTACTAATAATTTTTTTTTTTTTTTTAAATACGTTCATTATTGTTAAGAGAAGCGCATACCGACCCGTACTACAGCAAAATCTTCAGGAGGCATCGGGTGAAGGGCCTGAAGCAGGCTTCTTTGTTGGGCCTGATTCTGAAGGAGTTGAGTTCATCAAGACACGCTTGACTCCTCTTCCAACAACACCGAGATGGGTTACTCCGGTGGGCCTGTCTGTGCGAGTGGTGGCAGGAACAGTTGGAGGCTGGAAACTGCCGCTGCTGTTGGCGGCAGCCACCTGCGAAGAGCCGTTTGACGCCTCGGAGACATTATTTTCCAAGACTTTTCTTTTAGCGGACACCACAGCCAGGATATCCGAGAGGATGGATTTTGGGTCTGAAGCAACCTGTTGGAGATCTTCAAGCTGGAAACCAAAGGAATCATTCGTTAGTTGGTGAATAGATAAGGCACCGTTTGGCACTACGTAAAGCAAATATCAAAAGTGTGTATTCATATAAACGATCACTTAATAAAACATTGAGAAAATTTGGACAAAGCGGCAGTGGCGGAGCCAGGATTTTCGGGTAGCAGGAGCACATAGGGACATAGGTATTACATTATATTGCTAATCAAATTCTTAATAAAAATGCAATTTTAAGTACTTTTGAGTTTTAACCATAAAACAAAAAATTAAAAAGTAGCGTTAATTGAACACATAGTGACAAACAAAAAGTGTTTTTTAGAGAACATGACAATTGAGTACGAAGTTATCCATTGATTATTAGAAAAAATATCGTGAATATGGTTAAAATTATATATATACAACAAAACAACTCAGAATACAATTTTCAAACATATTTTACTTACACATCTTAAGGGAATGTTAAGGGAAAGAAGGCTTTCATGTGCAGTTCTCACAATTATTTACATTTCTTTAAAATGTTTGCTTTCTCTCAATCCCTATGGAAACCGCCTGTATGAAAACTCATATTTCTTCTCTCTAAATCCTCAGCCAGCCGCCCTTCTCATATTTCCTCTCTCTCTCAATCCCTAACTATGGAAACTGCCTGTATTAAAACACATATTTCCTCGATCTCAATCCCTAGCTAGTTGGCCCTCTCTCAAACCTCACGCACCTCTATCAATACCACCACCAGCCATCATGGAAAAATGCGCTTTCGACCTACTATTTTATTTGTTAAAAGTTAAAACTACTCCCCAAATTTTTAGATTTTACACTTCATGTTTAATTTTTTTAATTTTATTAGTTTTTATTATGCACTACTCCCTAATTCTTCTTGTGACTTTCTGGTTTCTTCAATGTTTGTGGATAATCGAGGAACAATTAATGAAAATTTTGCTTTCAAAAGAAATTTCAAAGACATTTTTAGGTTAACTTTAGGGCACAAGTATACGCTAATTTTAAATACAAATTAGGAGTAGCATTATTCCAGTTTAAGGGAAGGTAGTAAACCGGAGTAAAAGTTAACTGGGGCACCAATAAAAATATCTCTAAAATATAGGATAATGATTGTAGCATACTAGCATTTATAAAAATTTGAGGGGGGCTTTTGCACACCCCAGAAACCATATGGGGGGGCTTGTGAAATACTTTAAAAAAAAAAAAAGGACTACTATATTTTTTAGTTTATTATTGAAATATAAAAAAATCAAACAAATGAAAACTATTTTTTGGTTAAAAAAAAGTACTATATTATTTATTTTTAAAAGAACTTTCTTAAAGCACATAACAAGTGCTACTTTTATTTTTAAAACCTATCAAACAGTGCCTCAGCAATTCAGCATTAATGCCATAAGCTATACTAAGAAGGTTGGTCACACTCACCTTCTTTTCCAGATCACCGGAAAGGCCAGTTAAAGTTTCAATCTCCGCTTCCATGTCTGCAACCGAATCAGTAGATGCAGTTGATTCTGATGAATTCTTTACTTTGTCCACAAGCTTCTGCACCCGAGATTTGCAAACTGAAAGAGCCTTTTGGCAATATGGAATAGCTTCTTGAGCCTTTGAACCAATTTCTAAACACAGACATATCCTGAAATTTCTGATTTTGGCTGTGTTAAGTAATGTAGCAAACATTTAGAGAAGATTCAGATTAAGTGAAATCCAAATTCCCAAGTATAACAGTTCAAGAAATACGCAACAATTAAAACCATAGCTCTAATAATCAGATATATATATAAGGATACAGCTCAGCTATATGTCTGCTGTCTGGTTCAACCAGGTGCTCCAAAATGGATAGTGCCTTCAGGTAATCACTGAGAGAAGTTTCAATATCCTCTGCGTGATGCAACACAAATGTTGGATGATAGGGATGCCACAAAAAACCGAACCAATGGGTAACCGAGAGAAACCAAACCGAATGGTTTGGTTTTAAAACCGACTAAATGGTTGCGGTTTTGGTTTTGAAATTAGCAACCGAAGCGGTTTTGGTTTCGGAATAGAAACTGCGAAACTGAACCACGAACCAAACTACGAAGTCGTGAAACCGATATTTTAAAAATATTTTAATACATATATATCCTTATTTTTTAAATATATTTACATTTTAACTTTAATATATATGTATATATTTATTTATTTACATTTTTAGCCCCTCTTACTATAACAAAAAACTGTCTGTTAGGACACTACATATAATGTGCCCTATAAAGATGTTTTTCAAGGCACAAAATTGAAAGTGTCGCATAAAAGTAAATTTGATATTTTTAATATTGATTTTCTTATTATTTTATTAGCAATTAATATATAATCAAATGTTTAAAGGACAAAAAGTAGTATCCCGATAAAATTAAATTAGTGAAAAAAAATTAATATTCTATATATAACATTAAGGGACAACAAATAGTATCCTAAAAATAAAAATTATATTAGGACACAATTTTGTGTCTTATTATAATTGAATAATTTAATTATAGGTCAATTAATTGTGCCCTAATGAATATAATAAAATAAATTAAAAAAAAAAGATTAAAATTGAAATTAAATGTCAATTAATAGTGCCCTAATAGATATAATAAAATCAATTAATATTTTATGTTTGATATTTTAACTATATTTTTGTTTATATATAAAAAACAACAATATGCGATTTTGATTTTTTTTTTTTATAAATTAAAAATTCTTAAATGGTTTCGTAGTTCGCGGTTTTAGTTTTGGTTTTGTGTAAATTTAAAGGTTTGGTTTTAAAACCGAACCGACGGTTTTGGTTTTGGTTTTGGTTTTGGTTTTGATTTGATGTATTTCTAGTGGTTTTGGTTTTATATGAAACTGGACCAAAACCGAATCAGTGACATCCCTATTGGATGATTTAAACTCGATAAAGGAGGCTTAGAAGAAGAAGCAAAGAAGGATTTTTCATGCAATTTTGTATTCCTTTTTCTTGAACTCAGGTAAAAAAAAGGGACAAACAGACCTCTTTCTAAGGCAACTTCAGCCAAAGCCGACAATATGTCCACCTTTTCCATTGTGTCTCCAGAATCTTTTTCAACAATTGCTCTTGCAACATCTAGCATTTTCCATGCCAAATCAAGGTCAGATTCATCGTCATCTGCTTCAGCCAAGTCCTCATCATCACTTTCTTCGTCATCTTCTCCTTCATCATTCTCACCAGCAGTGTCTATATTACATAAGCAGAGAAGTTCAAGGTAAGTAAACAATTTGTTGGAATTACATCTTCCTATGTGAACAGCACAGAATTATGACATTATTGGCATTAGCTATTTGTTGAGAATTAATACAAATAAAACTTTTCGGATATCATCAGCAATGGCAACAAACAATCAGTACTTAAACTTAAGGAAAACAGAACGAACATAACCCATTTTACATAACCAGCTTGCCAACATCTAGTTTCTATATTAACAAGTAAGCAGAACAAAATGGTTAAAGAAGTTTATATATATATATATATATATATATATATATATATATATATATAATTCTAACAGTATGGATAGAATGTGCATTGTGTACTTAACATCAATTACATACTCAAAAAAAGCTGACAACAACCCATTTGATGAATTATTCAAAAAACATTGACTAATTTATCATTGAAGGGGATATGCTTCTCATCTACTAAAGTATGTCATGAAATTAAATTTGATAAATAAAATGATGAACCATGGACTGAGGCATCACCTGGTACTTTGTCCTCTTGGTTTGAACTTGCACCTTCTTGAGTAATGCTTGAAATAGATGCTGTTGAAGATTCACAATCCATGGTCCTTTGAGGGGATTCACATTTATCAGAAACTTGCTGAGATTGAGCTTCTTTCTTTGGAAGTGAAACCAACGGGTCAGCCTCTTCTTGAGCTTTGTAGAGCAGAGCAAGTCCATATTTATAATAAGCATTAACACATTCAGGAGAAAGTTCACCGAAATGTGCAACCCTGGTTAAATTGTAATTCCGGAAACAAAAAAGAAAGATGAGATCAAGAACTAAACCATTTTTCAAATGGAAAAAAGTATAGATCTGATGTAATATTAGCTATTGAGACGGATGCTAATCCTTTTCCCAGTTATATTACAATAGCAGGCACAGTAAAGTGGAATTTGTCGTGTATTGGTAAATTTGTAGCTGCGCATACTTAATAAAAATTGAGAAGCAAGGTTAAGCGTGTCTTGGCATAGAATGGTGTGGTTCAACGAAGGCGTACCCGGGTACAACATTATTGTGTGGCTTTATGTGCTGGGCAAGCTAGCTACCAGAGATAGAATCAGAGAATACAATCCTCTAATTCCTTCTCAATGTGCTCTTTGTGGTGGTGGAGTTCGAAGATCATAATCATCTATTTTTTTATTGCTCTTTCTTTTCTCAAATGTGGAGATTCTTCGAGAAAAAAAGTGCTTGATTGCTCATCAATTTACAGATTGGGAGAATTGGCTTAGACCGGGAGACCAAAATCTGACGGGGAAGAACCCAGGTAAGGGATTAATCAAATTGACTTGTGCAGCTATCATATATCATATTTGGAAGGAGAGAAATCAGAGGATTTTCAAGAAATTCAGAAGGACCCGTTTATGTTGCAAAGAGGAATCGACTATAACATGAAGAGTAGAAAGTTATCAGTAAAAGCATTTGATTATCTACCTAAAGTGGGTTTGGAGAAATGGGGTTTGTAGTTTTTTGAATTTTCTGTAATGACTTTACTTCGTTCCTCAAAATTCGAATAGCATGCATTAAAATGGCGTCAGAAAGGAGCAACACAGCCTTACCTGATTTCTAGGGCACGGCTAAAGCACTCGGTGGCTTCGCCATAATCTCGATCTTTCGTTGCCTTTGAGCCTTTCACCATCAACTCTTCGGCGTACTCCAACGACTTCTCGCGGTCCGCACCGGAGGTAACCTCCGACGACACAGCATTGTTGTTGTTGCAAGACGATTCGGTGGCCTCCTGAGTCTTCGATTCTACAGTCGCTTCAACAGAACTCAGCATTGGCTCAGATTTTGGGTCTGCGATTTCCGAGCTCGGAGCTGATTCTGCCATTGCCAAATTGTTCTTCTTCTCTGTACTTCAAAAACCCTAATCGCGGGAAAATGTGTAATAAAACTGGAAAGCGGGAGGAAATTGGGGAAAGGGTTTTGTAGTCCTCGTACACTGACCGACAGGCCAATACGACGGTGCATTACGTAGCTTATTAATTAGACGACGTCGTGACGTACAGTAGAAAATAGAAACTTCAAACAGGAATCAAATTTTATGTTAAAAGTATATTTTCTATCTTCGAGACTTAAATTGGGTTTCCTTTCTAAAATTTAATACGAATGGAAAGGTTAAAGGAGATCTTGAAAAAGGAGACTTTGGAGGTTTATTTAGTGATAATTTGAGTACGTGAAAGATGGGGTATTATGGATGCATTGATAGCTGAACAACATTTGAAACAGAACTTAGAAACCTAGTTATGGGAATCAAGATTGCGGCTGGCAAAGACTATTCGCAAGTGCAAGTTGAAATTGACTCTATAGATGTGGTGGCTTTAATTCAAAACAGGTGACCCAAAAAGTCATCGTTTCAAGGAGCTGATTGAAGAGTTCAAGAGGCTACTTTTGTTAAATGATCACATCCTCCAATTTGCACCACAAGAAATCAACCGTTGTACTGATATACTGACCAAAAAATGAGCAAATGAGGATTGTACCCTCAAGATCTTGGAAACGCCGACAACTGATTTTGAAGATATCCTATTTCAAGAGATAGATAAATATGTCTTTGAGATGTGCTCAGATTTTATTTTTTTTGTTTTTTGCTTTTCTGTTTTGTTGTTTTCTAAATATTTCCAAAAAAAAATAAAAAAATTAAATTGAGTTATGGTAGTGACATGTCGAGTTTATGCAAAAGATATGATGAAGTTACTAAAGACACTGAGCATGCTATTAAAAATTATCCTAAAACCCAAAATATCTTGGCTCAAGTTGAAAATTTTAGTTTTAGGGTTCAACGTTCTTCCTAGCTTCAATGTTTGGCCGAGGATTTAAAAGAAATCTTAAAAGAAGTTTCTCCAACCCTAACTCTTATATGTTTGTTGCTATCATTTGGGAAATTTAAAAAGATATGAACAATGAAATTATTGAAAGGACTTACAATTCTTCATAGGTCAAATTGTTGCATTGCTAAAACTTGTAAAAAATTGAGAGCTCATGAACTTGAAAAAAAAAAAACAATAACAAACAAACAAACAATACAATACAAAACAAACCACAGCCACCACCAACATCAACAATTACAAACGTAAATAATAAAGTCTAAACCTGCACATTTAGTAAACACTATGGGTGGCTAACATGCGAGTAGAGACGATTTTGGTCAAAACTGCGTACCAAACCAATACTATGCAAATTGTACTAGTTTAAACTATAGACCGCCCAACAATGCACGGGTTAATATGGGTGTTTTGTGTTTCGGTACGGGTGTTGCGGTTTGGGTGAGTTTAACGGGTTGACCTAACTTGCTACACACCCCTAGTTGACCTTTATGGACGATTCTCTCAAAAGGTTTGGGTATACATATTGAAGCACAAGAATGAAATTTTTGATAAGTTCAAACAATGGAAGGTCATGATCGAGAAGCAAACAGGAAAACAGATCAAGCGCTTGAGAACTAACAATGACATGGAATTTTGTAAAAGTGCTTTCAATGAGTTCTGGAAGAAAGAATGAATTGTGAGACACCACAAAGTTCGACATACACCACAACAGAATGGAGTTGCAGAACAGATGAATAAGACTCTCCTAAAGAAAGCTCGGTGCATGCTTTCAAATCCAGGCTTATCCAAGAAGCTCTGAGTTGAAGTTGCTAACACAACTTGTTACTTGATTAACCGGTCTCCATTAATAACAATTAATTGTAAGACTCCGGAAGAGGTATGGTCAGGATCTCTTGCAAAAAACTTTGACTTGAGAGTATTTGGTTGTCTTGCTTCTGTTTATGTAAATGATGGTAAACTTGAGCTGAGAGCAAAGAAATGCATATTTCTAAGGTATGCAGATGTGGTAAAAGGGTATAAGTTGTGGTGCCCTACTTTGAAACCACTCGAGTGTATCGTCAATAGGGATGTGACATTTGATGAGCCTGCAATGTTGAAAAATAAGGAGGAGAGTCAAGATGCTGGAACAATTCATGGTGTTGGTAGACAGGTAGAGTTTCAAATGGAAGCTTCACGGAACTTACAAGACATATTGCAAGAAGATGTTCCAGACGAGTAAGATAATGAAAAAGCTCGTGCCTCTGGCGAAACTCAACAATTAGAGAATTATATACTTTTTCAGGACAGAGTAAGAAGGCACATCAAGCCACCTTAGAGATATGATGATTATGTTGCTTATGCACTGAGTATAGCTGAAAGTATTGAGGTGCAAAAGCCAGCGACCTACCACGAAGCTATGAGAAGTCTATAATTAGAAAAATGGAACATAGTCATGAATGAGGAGATTGAATCTCTTCACAAGAATCATACTTGAGAGCTAGCCAAATCTCCTAAAGGTCAGAAGATTGTAGGTTGCAAATGGATCTTTAAGAAGAAGGACATAATTGTATGAGTGAGAAGATCTCCATCAGAAAAGGTTTCTTCCACAATACCAATGTCGCCAAATCTTGGATCCATTTTTTCCTTTTTGCTCTGGACAGTCTTTTTTTATATGCACTTCATTGTGACAACTGTAGCACTTGATCTTTCTAGGCTTTGATTTTGACCTAGACTTCGCTTTGTTGCTCAAAGTATTTGCCAATGTATTTCCTCTTGCGAACAAGCCTTCGTTAAAGCTTCTCTCTCTATTCACGAACAACTCCTTGGAGTTCAAGACTGCTCTAATGTCCTCCATAAAGATCATATATATCGTTGTCGAACATCATTGTATCGATGAAGTGCTCATATGAAGGTGGCAACGGACACAACACAATAATTGCTTGAATTTCATCATCCACCTTGACATCAATATTTTTCAAATCAACAATGATTTTATTGAATTTGTTAAAGTGGTCTTGGATCGATGTACCTTCATTCCTCTACAACGTGTACAATCGCTTCTTAAGATAGAAGCGATTTGTCAAAGACTTCGTCATGTACAAACTTTCCAACTTTAGCCACAATCCTACAGCTGATGTTTCATTTTTAACCTCCCACAACACTTTGCCACTCAGGTATAATAAAATTGCATGAGATGCCTTCTTAATTAGAGTATCCATGTCAGTGTCTGATATCATGTCGGGTAAAGACGTTTCGTCTTTCAGTGCTTTATAAAATCCCTGTTGCACCAGCAAAGTGTGCATCTTGATACGCCATATGCTGAAATCATTCTTTCCATCAAACTTTTCTGCCTCAAATTTTATCGCCATTGCAAAATTTCAGATATATTTCAGCAATTTTCGAGGAGTCTGGTACAACGACACCGACAAAGAATATCGTATAGAACAGTACCGACCTAGCTCATGATACCAGCTTATTGTGACAAACTACTGATTAGATGTTAGATTGGTAATAACTCCGACAAGAATAAAAATAAGTACACATAAAGAAAACACATGATATTTACGTCGTTCGGCAATTTTCCTATGTCCACAGGCAAGACCAGATCTTTTATTAATAAAGAACAACGAGTTAACATACAAGCTACACACTAGAATTTATCCAAAACAACCCGAGCCCTTAAACCCTTGTACACCATCTCTCAATTATATTTTTTTCTCTCTACCTAAAATATCTAACAAAGATTATAAAAAAATAAATAAATAAATAAAACTCTCGAAGTTTCTTTCTCTCTCTAAGAGTACTCTCAATCAAGATGGGATAAAGAATGAGATGCCTTTTTTTGGCAAAGACTCCTCCTATTATATGAGAAGATCCACCTAACCTCATTACTTTCAACCTACAACTCCCAACTCCCACATAATATCATTAATACATGAAAACATAATTAATATAAGTGGGTGAGGTCAACTAATTACTCACAAATACACCTCCCCATATAAAATAATTGGCAAAATGTATGAAGTCATTTATGATCACATCAATATGAGTGTTAAATATATATATATATATAGGTCTTCCCACTGGTATAACTTTACGTCCATGAGGTTAAATTCTAATTTTTGTCTATATAAATATCTCTGTAGGTTTTAGAGCATCTCTAACGCAAGAGGCATATGGCTAGGTAAATCTCTCAACAGCTATTTTAGTTATCCAAGAAAAAAAAAAAAAACCAAGTCCAACCTACTAGGCATTACACTAGGCAAAATGGCTCCTCTCCTGAACTATAGGCAAATTTGGAGAGCTCTCTTCCTCTAGCCAAAAAAATATGGCGGGTAGAAAATTACCATTGGTGAATAGTGATAAAAAAAATTACATTGGCTAGCTCCCTTCCTTTTGAGCTCCGGTTGTTTTTTCATCTCCATCGCGCAAGAAGAGTAGGAAAGAAGAGGCCCATCCCCTTGCATCCCTTCCAGATCAACTCTAGTGCTGCTTATCCTTCTTGCGGCTGTGCTTCTATCTAGTAGTAGTTTTTTTTTTTTGGTTTTCTATTCTCACTTGGTTTGTGTGGTTATAATTAGGGTTTACGTTTTTCAGTAGGTTGGGCTTGGGCAAGTGGGTTGAATTAGGTATTTAATTAAATGGGTTTGGTAGACTGGGTTGGATTTTTTAATTAAATTGATTGGGTGTGAGTAATTTAAGTTCAACTCTAATTTATTTTTCATTGAATTTTTATTTAATTTTTTAAAATATTATTTAAGAAAATATTTCAATTTATTGAAAAATTAAATAAGAATTAATAGATAAAAAATAGTTGAAATAAATGTCTAGTTGAGTTGGAATGATTTCTTGATTTTGAATACGCAAATCACTGTTCAAATAGTCATTTGTTAATTTTGCTATTCTAAATGACTATATTGCATTGGAGTTGCTCTTACATATATCAATATAATTGTTTCATATTCTCTTAATTATTCTAACAAGGAGAATTAAGGAATGAAACAAGTTGATGATTTTCATAATTTTTTCTTTTGTACAAAACCATGTTCCCGGTAAACCTTAAACAAGGACAAAAAAAACCCCATTTTTTTTTAGTTCAAAATACCATTCAAAAGCTTCTTACAACTCCATGCGACAGTAAACATGTTAAGCAAATGCGTTAGAACTCGATATCGGTTCTGATTTTACATCAAAAAACATGAACTTTCAGCAAATTAGTGGCGCCATTGATCAGCTCAAAGACGCAAACATCATCCACCTTCAGATGATTTTCTCGGACAAAAGTATTCCAACCACCTGAAAGTTTGGCGTTTTGAGGAAACACTCTGCATTTTGTATTCCAAGTTCTCCCATCTGAAGCCTGGAGGACAACGTTGTTCTCCTTCCCAAAATGTTTTTCAGCAAACTTCCTCGGGATGCTCTGATTAAAAAAAAAAAACAGTTAATTTTCTAGCCAAATTCGGATGTTTCAAAAATAACACCAACTGATAGGGGTTTTGACAATTTGTACCCTTAAAGTTTGACAAAAACCTCACATTGGTCCCCATAGTTTCAACTTGAACAACATACCTTAAAGTTTCTTAATTATCCCACTATATATAGTTCAAGTCATTATCCCCATTAAAAATTTGGATGAACAACAACTAATTATTTTTAAGAGGTTTTATAAGCAATTTAAGCTTCCTCCTCTCTCATTCTCATTCTCGCCGAATCACTATATAGATATATACACACACAAATGCCCCTAAAGTCCCCCAAAAAATAGTTGAGCGCAATGTAGTTTACTGTTTGTGGTCCCAAATTATAATGGAGTAATTGATTTGGATTGAAGTTGGATGATGACGGAACTTGGAGGTGTCATGTATTCGAAGTGCAACTATAAGGACCAAATTGAAATAATTATCAAACTCTAGGGGCACAAAGTGTCAAAATCCAACTGATAATTTAGCTTACCAGACTGAACCTGTAATCAACATAAGATGGTCTCATAGTGATCCTGAAAAATGGGTTTTCCGATTTGAAAGATTTTGCAGACTCTTCTTTTTCCATAGCCGCTGTAGTTTTATCCCTTTTTTTCTTCACTGGAAGGCGATCGATCAATTTTTCCGAATCGCTTATTTCAATTTCTTCCATCTTCACCACGATTTTGCCTTTTTCACCAGTTGGGTTTATCCTGTTCTTCTTCTCCGGTCGAAAATAAGTTGCCGGCGCAGGCGCCGGCGCCGAAGATTGTAGTTGAAGTTTTCCGGTGGGAATTGGTTGAACTGGATATTCTATCTCTGTAGCGCTCATATCGAAGATGAGTACAAGAAAATGGGAATCGCCTTCGTACCTGAACACCAAGAAGTGTCCATGAGCTATGGAGAAGAACTCTTTGAACTGCTGCCACCCATTTTCCAGCCATGATTTTCCATTGCTTTTTATCAATTCAACCCTCCATGATTTTCCTCTGGTTGGAACCGTGAGGAACACAGTGCTTCCAAGTTCTCTCCCATGGCTTCTCATGAACTTGTTTGGAATACTCTGCAATGAAGCTTGAATTAAACTACAGTTTTGACCCCATTATTATACTTGAATAGGCATTTTAGTCTCCAAACTTTACCCCTTGAACCATAAGAGTAGGAAAAATATAGTACACACTAGGGTTGGTCATGGGCCGGGCTTTAGCTAGGATATTACAAAAATATACAAGGCCCTAGCCCGGCCCGGCACTATGGTCGGGTTTTGTTTTCATTCCCAAACCCGACCCTATCAAAATAATTAGGGTCCAAACCCGGTCCTATAATTTTCTTTTAAATTTAAAAATTAAGCAAAAATAAAAACATAATTAGCCATTCATTTCTACCAATAATAATAATAATAATAATAATTCCTACAATGAATTGTGTATTCGCCAAACAAATTTTTTTTTGGTTAAGTACTCGTCAAATAATGAATCATGAATCTGAAGCGTAAACACAGACAGATCTAGAAATATGTGCTTACCAAAAAAATACTCGAGGCCGGCCCTAAAAATTTTTACCTAGCCCAAGCCCGACCCTAAATTTCATCGGGCTTTAAAGCTTGAGCCCAAGCTCTATCCATGGGTTCAAAGTTTGCGCCCAAACCCTATAAAAATAGGGCCGGGTTGGACGGGCTTAGCAGGTCCCCAAGTCCATGACCATCCCTAGTACACACCAGCCATATTTGGCAAAGATGAGGAGAACAGACAAATCTTACATATAATCAACTATATATGGTCATAAAAAAAAAAAAAAAAAAAGTAATAAATAAAAAAGAAAAAAAAAAAAAAGAAGAAGAAGATGAAGGAAAAATCGTTTAAAATTTTATTATTTCTTTATATATATATATATATATATATATATAATCAACAGAAAAACTAGTTATTGAAGCAGTTAAGGAATCTCTATAAAATCAAAAGTTTCAACCTGAGTAAAAATATTTGTTGGGGAGAAAGAGTAACTCCAAAAAAAAAAAAAAAAATTTAGCTCTCTGTGCATTTGAGAGAGGGGGAGAGAGAGAGAGTGAAGATGTTCTTACAAGCCGGAGATCTTGGGCAATGCCGGAGTGAATAATCTTGATGAAATGAGGTACCTTGGCTGCCGGAGAACTCCGCCGGTCTGACCCCATATCCACTCTCCACCACTGTTTGATCGGTTTGATTTATTAAAGCATGAGTTCCAACAACTAATATTTACTCAAGGCCTGACAAATATGCACGTTTGGGTTGTTTTTATTAGTAATAATGATTACAATGTTTAAAATTGGTGTCAATTTGGTCCCTATATTTTTATGTTTCACAATTAAGCCACTAAACTACAAACAATGTTGTTTATATAATCATTTCTTTTCATTTATCCTCTGCCTTAAATGCAAAAGATCTGTTTAGTTGATATTAGTTGATCAGTCGTCAAAATGTATTTGAGCAATTACAATCAATAGCTTCTCTCTCTCTCTCTCGAAAAATAGGGAAGAAAAAATACACAACTCTCTAAGCAATTTTTTATCTCCACCAATTTAGTAAAAATAAAAGAAAATGAAGAAAAAAAAAATCTTTAAAAAATTGGGATAAAAAATAGATAATATATATATATATATAACTTAAAATGTATAAAATCTAATTAAATTCAATCGCTTTGTAAGTGTAGAAGTAAAACTTTTAGATAGGAATTTTCTCTTGAAAAAAGATCTCAAGTTTCATATATCTCTTTTCTTGAATTACACGTGTTTATATAGAACTTGATTCTAGGGTTTCTCTAGAATCAAGTTATTACCAAATCTAATTTAGGAAAACAATTAGATAATTCAGGAAAATATATTTTCTGTCTTATTTAATACTCGATTTGATACTGTTTTGGTGAGGATATCAGTCAACTGATTCTCTGATCGAATCTTAAGCAATTTTACAATCTTTTCATCCAATTTTTCCTTAATGAAAAACCTGTCGACCTCGACGTGTTTTGTACGATCATGTTGAACTGTATTATACGTGATGTCACATGCTACTTTATTGTCACAAAATAATCGGATCGGTTGCTAAGATAGATAACCCATATCCTGTAAAAGGAGTCTCAGCCATAATGTCTCACAAAGTACATTTGCCAAACCTCTTAATTCAGCTTCTGCACTTGAGCGAGTGACAACATTTTGCTTCTTGTTTTTCCATGTCATAAGATTACCTCCTACAAATGTAAAGTTTCCAGAAGTAGACCGTCTGTCACCCATGTCACTAGCCCAATCAGTATCGGTATAGGCTTCTATGTTTCGATGGTCTACGCTTTTAGAGAATAATATTCATTTTCCTGGAGCAGACTTTAAATACCTCAAAATGCGAATAACTATATTCATATGTTGTTCTTCAGGATTATGCATAAACTGACCAACAATACTCAAAGCATAAGTCAGATCTGGCCTGGTATGAGATAAATACAACAATCTCCCTACAAGTTTTTGGTATCTTCTTTTGTCAATTGGTACTTGGTTGGGCTCAACATATAGCTTTAGACCTTCTTCTACTGGTGTATCAACTGGTTGACATGCTAACATACCAATCTCTTACAATAGATCTAGTACATATTTTCTTTGAGATAGAACTATCCATTTGTTAGATCGGGATACTTCAATTCCGAGAAAATATTTCAGAAGACCTAGATCTTTCATTTCAAATTCTTTTGACAAGTAATTTTGCAAGACTTTCCTTTCATTAGGATAATTTCTTGTAACTACCATATCATCCACATATATAATGAGCTCAATTATCTTACCTTACTCCCTTTTGAGAAAAAGAATATGATATGAGTTACTTTGATGATAGCCAAAGGCTATCATAGATTTTGTAAACCTTCTAAACCATACTCTAGGAGGCTACTTCAGCTCATACAATAATTTCTTTAATCTGCAAACCTTTTGGCTGTGTCTTTCGGGTATCATACATCCTGATGGAAAATCCATGTAAACTTCTTCAGATAGTTCACCATGCAAAAAAGCATTATGCACATCAAATTGTTGTAAGGGCCAATCCAAGTTAGCAACTAAGGACAACATAACACGAATTGTGTTGATTTTGGCTACAAGCGCAAATGTTTGTGTGTAGTCAATCCCGTAGGTTTGAGTGTATCCCTTTACTACCAGTCTTATTTTAAAGCGCTCAATTGTGCCATCAGCATTGTACTTCATGGTGTAGATCCACCGACATCCAACTGGTTTATTTCCTGGTGGAGGATCAACTAATTCTCATGTTTCATTCTTTTGTAAATATTTCATCTCCTCGTTCATAGCTGCTTTCCACCTGGGATCAGATAAGGCTTCCTACACACTGTTAGGAATAGATACAACAAATAATTGATTCACAAATGACATATTTGATTCTGACAAAAGATGGTTGGACACATAATGACTCATGAGATATTTTACTTTACTAGAGAGCTCAAGTTCATATGTGGATTTAGGAATACCTCTCGTGTGGCGTTGTGGTAATTATCTTATGTGTGGCTCAAGAACATCTTCAGTAAACGATTGGTGTGATATGTTGACCGTGAATGGAGCTACATTTTCTAGAACCTCGGTTTCTGGCTGCGTTGGAGAATGATCCACCTCTTCAATTATTTGTTGCTCATCACTCTTTTGATCTAATCTTATACCATTTATCTCCAATTCACCCATTTCTTCATTTACTCCAGTTTGCGAGTCGTTACCATTGGAATCCAATTTACCAATATCTTCATTTACTCCAGTTTGTGAGTCATTACCACTGGAATCCAATGTTATATCAATTATCTCCAAGTTGCCCCCATCTTGATTATCATAATCTAGACTTTGAATTTCCTTTTTGGTATTCCCCCTGAAATTCAGGTTGGGAGAAGTACATTATATCTTCATGGAAAACAACATCCATCGTGATAAATAATCGGCGTGTTGGAGGATGATAACACCGATATCTTTTTTGATGAGTGGCGTACCCAACAAAAACACATCTTAATGCTTGAGGAGTTAACTTGGTGCATTGATGCTTATATAGATGTACAAACACCACACATCCAAAGACATGGGAAGGTAAATTTGAGACAGCTGGAGACATAATCCCATCATTTAAAGTTTGGAACGATGTTTTGAAATTGAGGGTGCTAAAAGGTACATGATTGATTAAATAAGCTGCTGAAATTAAAACTTCTCCCCAATAAGACAATGGCATATGGGCTTCAATTAGAAAAAGTCAAACAACCTCCAACAAGTGTCGATTTTTTCGCTCGGCCACCCTCATTTTGTTGAGGTGTGGTGGAGCAAGTTGTCTGATAGACCATTCATTGTGCTTCCAAATAATGCTGAAATTCAGTACTCTGATATTTTCCACCATTGTCACTACGAAGAACTTGAATCTTTTTATTGTACTGAGTTTCAATTCTTTTATGAAACTTTTGGAATAACGAATTTACTTCACTTTTGGACTTCATCAAGCAAAGTTATGTCATCCTGATACAATCATCAATAAACGTTACAAACTAACGTGCCCCTCCCAAAGTGTTGACCTTCGATAGACCCCAAACATCAGAATGAATAATCATGAACGGAAGTGAACTTTTATTCAACTGTAATGGAAATGAAGCACAATGACTCTTTGCAAGTTCACAAGTATTATAGGGAAAATTGGAAACATCGACTCTTGTAAATAAATTGGAAAAAAGTGTTTTTAGATATCCAAATGAAGCATGTCCAAACCGGTGATGTCGTAACCATATTTCTTTCCTTTGTTTTTTTATCTTCAGAACCAGCCATTGCTAGAGCTTGTCGTAGGTTTTCGGTACTGTTTGATTCCAAATCCAAGTAATATAGCTTCCTCCGTCTAGTACTACGACCAATCGTTTTCTTGGTTTTTGATGTCCTTAAACACACAAAAATCAGGCCAAAAAATGACAACATAAGATAAAGTAGCGATTATTTGGGAAATTGACAAAAGATTATAATCTAAAGATGGAATAACTAAGACAGACTCCAAATTTATTGTATTGGTGAGAGTCAAAGATCATTTCCCAATGACTGGGGTCGAAGTTTCATTTGCATTAGAAACAAATTTTTGGATGGAGTGATTGACTGGTGAGATTTGTCTAGAATCATATGTCATGTGATCTGCTGCACCAGAATCAATTATCCATGCATTATTCAAAACAAGTGTTGAAATGTTTAAAACCTTACCACTATTGTCTGCAGTTACAACTGCTGTAATGGAATGTTTTTGGTGATTTTTTTTTCGTGCGATTAGGATCCCACCATTCTGGATAACCTATCAGTTTAAAACAACAATTTTTTGTATGACCAATCTTACTGCAATGAGTGTATTCAACAATGACGGATCTACCATTATTGGATTGTGTTTGATTTCTAGCCACCGCGGCACTAGGTTCAAATATTCTAGTGGATAAAGAAAATTTTTCACTCATCCTTCCTTCTTTCTTCTTTTTTTTTTTTTTTTTTTTTTTTTTTTTTTTTTTTTTTTCACTGAGCTTTTCTTTTCTTTTCTTTTCTTTTTTTTTCGTAAAAAATAAAAAATCAGTTGTAGCTGCAATTTAACTCATTAAAAAGAATGTAGAGGAAAAATAAAGGCCCCGTTTGGTAACCCATCCAAATGCTATCAAACCTTTGACAAGAAGGCTTTAGATTTGAAGAAGCTGCAAATGCTCAAGAAGGCTTTACCATTCGCTAAATGATATCAATTCTCCAAGTCCTATCGGAAATGGGATAGGATTTGACCCCTCCACTGATCTCAGATCTGAGATCTGGCTTGAAGGAGGGCAGCGAAAGCGGACGCGTACGAGCTGCGGTGGACGTGGAATAAGCGAACGGACAATTGTGCGACGGTGATTGGTCTGGTAAAGCCTCCACGTCCACCCCACCTCCGTCCTCTGCGGCGCAGATTGGGGCTCTAGTGGTTTATCCGTCGTGAACACCGATAACGAGAAGTCGCAGTGGAAGCTAATGAACGAAGATCTCTGTTTTTCTTTTTGTTTGGTTGGGCGGTTGATGGAGAAGTGGAGAGGACACAGTAGAAGGGGTTGGATTTAGGGTTTTTGAGCTTGAATTTGAGGCGGCTGATTCTTGAATCTAGGGTTTCTGGGTGAAAGTGACGAAGACGGTGAGTTTTTTTTTTTTTAAGATTTGGATCCATTCAATTTGACTCTGATAGGATCTTGAAAAAAGATCTCATGTTTCATACATCTCTTCTCTTGAGTTACACAGGTTTATATAGAACTTAATTCTATGATTTTTCTATAATCAAGTTATTACATAATCTAATTTAAGAAAATAATTATATAATTCAAGAAAATATATTTACTTTTTTCCAAAAATTTATGTAATTTAATATCATCCACCTATTTTTTTCAACTCAATTTCAAGACTTAGTGAAAAGACAATAAAAAAAACATCTTAATTTGTTAATAGGAGTTCTTTACGTAATAAATATAAAAAAAAAAAAAAATTCTGACAACGGATCTATTCCAACTTATTTCCTAAACCCGCGTATTTCGGAGTTGCCAACCCCGGGATCTTCCTTTTATTTTTTATTTTTTATTTTTTTTTGGGACATAAACGTCCCGGGGTTACCAACCCCGGGAACTAATGTATAAGACAAAGCGGCTAGCCGCTTGCTAGCCACACGTCGCAAGCAGCTGAAGATTTTTTTTTTTTTTTTTTGGGACATAAACGTCCCGGGGTTACCAACCCCGGGAACTAATGTATAAGACAAAGCGGCTAGCCGCTTGCTAGCCGCACGTCGCAAGCAGCTGAAGCTTGCACAGCTTGTGCAAGCTTCAGCTGCGACCATCCCGGGATTGGTAATCCCGGGATGTTATGCCGGACAGCTGCCATCGACGGGTCCCGGGGTTACCAACCCCGGGACCATCCATCTTAAAAAAAATAAATAAAATCCGCCAAATCTAACCCGTTCCCCTTCCGCAACTGTTTGGAACTCTTTCCTCTCTCGACCTTCTCCAACCGACCCCTTCTTACAACTCTTTCATCTCTCGGATTTTCAGGTAATTTTAATATATTTGTTAATTTGATTATTATATTTTTTACTTAATTTATAATTAATTTAGTTAATTTATTTTTTAAGTTATTTTGTTAATTTAATTTGTTAATTTAATTATTTAATTAAAAATTAGGAACTTTAACATCTCAAAATTTGAATAAATTATTATTTAGTTAATCTGTTTGTTATTTACTTTACTTATTTAATTTGTTAAGTAGTTAGTTAATTTAATTTGTTAGATTACTTGTTTAATTTCTTAGTTAGTTTGTTACTTTAATATTTTTTTGACAACTATTTTTCGTGATGTTATGTACTTTATTTTTTATGTATTGTCTTTGTTATGTATTGCGTTTGTTATACCTTGTCTATATCATGTCTACCTTCGAAAAATTTTCTTTCAAATTCAAGAAGAATAAATATGTACGGTAGATTAACAACTTTTTAACCTCTACAAACGTTTAAAAAAAAAAAAGGATTATTTACAAAAAATTGTATTTACAATCCTATACTTAAACTATCTACTATTTAACTAACTATGTACCACAAGGCCTACGTCGGACGTTCCTCCGCCCTCGGCGTTGAGCAATCGGAGGTTCCTCAACCTCGTCATGAAGCTGTGTAACTTGTCCATCGTCCCCCAACCATGGCACCGGTGACACTTGTCTTTCCAATCTTGTCGGTTGGACAAATGCCATTGGAGGATTCACGCCTGAAGTTGAGACAATTTCGTCCATCGCAGGAGTGAAGAATGAAGGTGACAGCTGCAATGGCTCATGCGAATAAGGGTCGTGCATTTGGTACACGTCGGAAGGCCCAGCACCGTCACCCAATCCGTACGTGCTAGATGGTCCGTCATAAGCACCCATGTTGTACGATGTAGATGGTCCGACATTACCCACACTATCTGGATAGTAGGCATCAGAAGTCCATTGCTGACGAGGAGACTGATGTGCAGGCTGCGGAGATGGAGGAACGTCAGGTGCCACATGGCGTGGTACTCCTCGGTGCATCCTCCCAATGGTGCCATCATTGATGGCATGAGCCAATGCAATACCTGATTCCGCAGTACCCGACCGCAGAGTTAGATCACTCAAGCGTATCAGGTTTGATACCTCCGTATCCTACGAAACACATATAATTGGTTATTTAATACATGAATAATAACAACATAATCAAACTCATATAACTAAACAGATGGTACAGTCAAATGGGGGCCATACTTCTAACACAACTCGTCCTCCCGTTGCTAGATACCCAAACTCAGGTCGGTACACCGGGTTGACCAAGATCCTTCGTGTGATTCTCCAATACCAATCCATGTATCCTTGGTCAACCCCTATCCCTTGCTGAAATCTGCGCACATCTGGTGCTCGTCGTCTATTCCACGCAACTATATGTGCGTGGTGCTTCTTAGTCCAGTTTACACCAAAGTATCCTCGCCGAGTCATTTTGTGCAAGTCCCGATCCATAATTACCGGCTGAGGAACCCCTTGGCGATAACCAAACTGTCGTAGCACGCGCAGGGGATACGTGTATTCGACGACCTCGAAACAAATGAGAGGTAGCGATGCTATCCATATATCTTCTCCATCTGTAGTATATGGAGGCAAAGTCGACAAGATATAGGGCATCCAAATAACCTGTCAAAACAAAATATAAATTTATTTAAATAAATAAAGAAATAAATTTATTTAAATTTTGATATAAATAAATAAGTAACCTCGTCATTCTGCAAGCGATCTAACTAATCGCGATACACCGCTAGAACATGCATCGGCAAGTTTTCTAAATTGAATTCGAGGGTCCACCTGTACAACAAACATATAAATCATAAGTTTAATATCCATAAATAAATATTTATTACATGGTAAATGAAATTAAAAATAAAATACGAATTAGTTACCAAGCACCCCTTGGAGCAGCTGGGAACATCACACCATTACCGAAGTCCAGCTCTGCGATTGCGATGTTATACTGGGGTTCATGGATAACTTCAGGTCGAAGTCTCGGCAACCGCTCCCAGGCCCAACACTCCAACAAAAATAGACAACCGGCTATGTCTTTCGTGTTGGCCTTCGACGTCTTACATAGCTCGCGGTAGAGGAATGCAAGCGTCGCACTGCCCCAGCTATACTTGACGCTAGGTGTCAAGTCACTAAGCAATGGGAGGTAGATTAGCCTGACGCTGTTCTGCGATTTATCAGACAACAACATCTGGCCAAGTATAAGCAAGCAATACGCACGTGCGTAGCAATGCATGACTTCCTCGTCGGCATCCTCAGGAACTTCGGCAAAGGTGTTCCGTAACCACTTGAGCTTCAAACACCCATTCCTAATCTGTGCCTCTGGTGGTACTACTCCAAGGAGCTGGAGGCAAAGTGCTTGCCATTCGGGTCCCGCTCGCGCTGGCTCATTGGCGATAACCGGCTTCCCATGCACGGGTAACCCCAATAAGACGGCAACGTCCTGTAATGTGATGGTCATCTCCCCGATGGGTAGATGGAAAGTGTGGGTTTTCGGACGCCATCTCTCTACCAATGCAGTTATGAGAGCCCTATCCAATCGCTTCGGCCACAACCTGAACGGGCCGTAGAAACCGACTGATTCTATCAATTGTATAATTTGAGGGGGAACGTTTTCTCTCCATTCTCCTCCATCGGATCCAAGACAGTCAAGAGAACGAATATCCTGAAACATTAAATAAGACACAATAAATAACATTAAATTTTTTAAAAACTGAAATATAAAAATTAATATAATGCAATAGCCTAAATATTTACCTGTGTTGCCCATAATACTTCAGACCTATGTTGCGCCTGCATATGTAGAACTGAAACATCTTCGGGTTCAGGGATTGACATGGCTGAAATTTGGTCCGTCAACACTTGTGGTAAATTTGTTAGTATGAAATTAAAATTTAATGACATTTATAAACAAAATATAGCATTGATCATGAAGAAATGTGTGCATGGAATTTATAATATATAAAAGTTGACATAACAAACAAATGAAGTAGCATAAACATAATTATAATGAACCGACAAGATTAATTGGGCGTATGACGGGGTCGGGATGGACACCTCCGCCTATCATGTCCAGTTTGAGAACATAAACCACAACGATTTGTCATTGTTCTCCGCGATTGATCCATCTCGTTTTGAATGCGAGTGGAATTTGGTCGACCACGATGAACAATCCGAAGTCTGTCATGATCTGGAATAAGGTTTGGAAAATTGGTCTCTGGCCAGTAGTCCTCGTGAATAATCGGGCGAAACGATGACTCCCATGCCATCAATTGGTTTGTCATCGTGTACTCAGCTGCGATATAGCGAAATGCATCAACTCCACTATACTCGGTGGCCGCAAGCATATGAGAGCACGGATATCGCCAAATTTTATACTTTCCACATGTGCATTTCGCGTCATCACCTAATGTGACTTCATGAGCGATCAGGCCCCCAATGAGAGTCTTTCTAGTTTTAACGTGGTAGATCATGTTCTCTCTAGAAAAAAAAAATTATATTACATTAAATATGTGTCGATGCAGTTATATGTAACATGAAAATAATTAAAAAATAATAAATTACCGATTGAATATTTGAACTTCATATGTTTTAGACTTGGCTTGAGATTTCAGTATTTTCTCAACGACGTGTTTAACATTTACATAACCATCGGCCGAGTCCTTTAGAGCTTGTTGTCGACCAATATCAAAGTATTAACCATCCTGTAGAACGTAATCTTCACGGATGCAGTAATTGGAACATTTCTTGCACCCTTCAAACAGTTGTTAAATACCTCTGCATAATTGGTCGTCATCACTCCCCAACGCTTACCATCGTCGTGTGCCCTGGTCCATTTATAAGGTGGATGACTGCTCAACCATGCATGCGCCTGAACATCAATTTTTTTGATCTCTTCCATGATAGCATTATATTTTCGAATTTGTGTCACAGCACCTGCATTCCAAGCAAGATCTTTGAGATGCTGATTTTTAGCAATCTTGTTGAAATTGCTGCAAAGGTGACGCAAACAAAATTGATGATGTCGTACAGGCTCATTTGGTTGATTAAGCCAGATACTGTCAACCGCACTAGTAATGCCACCGTGTCTGTCCGATATCAATGTTACCTCAGGGCGATTTTGGACAATATGCCTCTTAAGCATGTAGATGAACCATCGCCAGCATCGGTAGTCCTCTGTCGGTACGATAGCGAAAGCCAATGGATAGCACTTGTTAGGCGGCGTCATTCCAATGGCGATTAAAATCTTGCCCTCGTATTTACCATACAAGTGCGTCCCGTCGATGGTGATTACGGGGCGACAATAATGCCATCCGTCAACTGAAGCTTTGAATGCCCAAAATACCATGTCGAACGTCTTGTAGGCAGGCATATCAGTCGACACAGTCCTCCACTCGACAATCGTTCCCGGATTATAGTGCTGCAACGCGAACATAAACTTCGGCAACTTCTGATAAGATTCGTCCCAATCTCCAAACAAGGTCTCGATGGATTTAGCTCTAGCTATCCAAGCTTTTCGGTAGGAGATGGTGAATCCCTGAGACTCCTTGACGTAAGCCACAATCACGCCAATCTTCAATTCTGGATCCTGTTCGACTTGTCCAAGTATTAGGTTCGCAATGAGTCCATAATCCAGATTTTTATGATCTACAGCAGTATGATTATAAAAACATGTGTGCTGCCCTTCATACTGCATAATCTGAAACATGCCGTGACTTTTTTTCCTACCTGCCCGCAATCTCCAACTGCATCCATGCAAACAATGAACTGACCAGCCCTTTTTGTTCGTTTCCAACACACAAAACTCTTTGTTTTTCTTCACGTGGTAATATTTAACGGCCTGCTGCACATGTTCCTTATCCTTAAAGACCATACCAACACGAAATTCGTCCATCTCTGGTGTCCAAAAATTTTTCCGCAATTTCGACTTGTATTTTGCCATATCATCGTCGTCACCCCATTCCAAGTTATTGAAAAATGGAATATCCCTTTCCAACGGCAATTGTTGATTCTCACTACCTTGCCCACTAGGCCCAGCATCTACAACTTCGTCTGGGTCAAACGCAACATCTGCATCTAACTCTTCCTCTGACATATCATGACGACTATCAATTGTATCAAATTCACCATCATAATTACTTGTGTCATGTTGTGGTGGACTAGTCGGTGAATAATGGTGATGTGGAAGACCAGAGCTGGTACCCTGATCATGATCAGATTGGGGGTGCGGCATAGGAGTACTGTGGGAATGATATTGTTCTGGAATGTAAGGGGGTGGGACAATATAGTTAGACTGGACTGCTTGGGGGAAGGTGCCAAAAAATTGGCCATCAGATTGGCTACTGTACGGATTAAAACTATGACTCAATAAGTTGGTAAAATGACCACTTCCAGGGAAAAAATTCGAACCATCAGCAAATGCTCGTTCTACCTCTACATACACCTCAACAGCAAGAAGCGAGGGTATGTAAAGTGGTAACTCAAGTACTTGATTTAATGCTGAGTCATCCCCGATAGAAAATAGGGTATATTTATAATTCGCCCCGAAAAGTGCCATCGGCATCCTACACTTCAGTTTCAAATTCCCATCAGTCTCATTCTCAAGAACACACGGTTTTATCATCTCAATTAATTCATCTAAGGTTGTTCCCCTATGGACAACCAAAGATTTTATAGCTGATGTATTGTAACTAATCCCGAATTCAGTACCTTCCAATATTCTACCACCCCAATACAATAACAAACGGACGTGATCCATTTCAAGCGGCTATCATTTCAAAAGGCAAAACAAAACAAGAAAATAATATCATCAACTAAAACTCAATTATAAAAGTATGTTCTTATACCAATGTTTACAGTATTAATTTTTTATGGCTTTGAGTATGTTTTAAACCAATATATATATTTTTCTAATTTTATATTTTTGAGGGGTCAAAGTGCACAATTTTTGATTTAAAATTTATAAATTAAACAACTACATTCCTAAATTTAACTTAAAATTTAACTAACTAAATAAAAAAAAATAAACAACTAACAATTTATTTTAAAACAATAAAATAAATTTTATATTTTTGAGTGCACAATAAATTTTAACTAACTAAATAAACAACTAACAATTTATTTTAAAATAATAAAATAAATTTTATATTTTTGAGGGGTCAAAGTGCACAATTTTTTATTTAAAATTTATAAATTAAACAACTACATTCCTAAATTTAACTTAAAATTTAACTAACTAAATCAAAAAAAATAAACAACTAACAATTTATTTTAAAATAATAAAATAAATTTTATATTTTTGAGTGCACAACAAATTTTAACTAACTAAATAAACAACTAACAATTTATTTTAAAACAATAAAATAAATTTTATATTTTTGAGTGCACAATAAATTTTAACTAACTAAATAAACAACTAACAATTTATTTTAAAACAATAAAATAAATTTTATATTTTTGAGGGGTCAAAGTGCACAATTTTTTTATTTAAAATTTATAAATTAAACAACTACATTCCTAAATTTAAATTAAAATTTAACTAACTAAATAAAAAAAAAATAAACAACTAACAATTTATTTTAAAACAATAAAATAAATTTTATATTTTTGAGTGCACAACAAATTTTAACTAACTAAATAAACAACTAACAATTTATTTTAAAATAATAAAATAAATTTTATATTTTTGAGTGCACAATAAATTTTAACTAACTAAATAAACAACTAACAATTTATTTTAAAACAATAAAATAAATTTTATATTTTTGAGGGGTCAAAGTGCACAATTTTTTATTTAAAATTTATAAATTAAACAACTACATTCCTAAATTTAACTTAAAATTTAACTAACTAAATCAAAAAAAAATAAACAACTAACAATTTATTTTAAAACAATAAAATAAATTTTATATTTTTGAGTGCACAACAAATTTTAACTAACTAAATAAACAACTAACAATTTATTTTAAAACAATAAAATAAATTTTATATTTTTGAGGGGTCAAAGTGCACAATTTTTTATTTAAAATTTATAAATTAAACAACTACATTCCTAAATTTAACTTAAAATTTAACTAACTAAATCAAAAAAAATAAACAACTAACAATTTATTTTAAAATAATAAAATAAATTTTATATTTTTGAGTGCACAACAAATTTTAACTAACTAAATAAACAACTAACAATTTATTTTAAAACAATAAAATAAATTTTATATTTTTGAGTGTACAATAAATTTTAACTAACTAAATAAACAACTAATAATTTATTTTAAAACAATAAAATAAATTTTATATTTTTGAGGGGTCTAAGTGCACAATTTTTTATTTAAAATTTATAAATTAAACAACTACATTCCTAAATTTAACTTAAAATTTAACTAACTAAATCAAAAAAAAATAAACAACTAACAATTTATTTTAAAACAATAAAATAAATTTTATATTTTTGAGTGCACAACAAATTTTAACTAACTAAATAAACAACTAACAATTTATTTTAAAACAATAAAATAAATTTTATATTTTTGAGTGCACAATAAATTTTAACTAACTAAATAAACAACTAACAATTTATTTTAAAACAATAAAATAAATTTTATATTTTTGAGGGGTCAAAGTGCACAATTTTTTATTTAAAATTTATAAATTAAACAACTACATTCCTAAATTTAACTTAAAATTTAACTAACTAAATCAAAAAAAAATAAACAACTAACAATTTATTTTAAAACAATAAAATAAATTTTATATTTTTGAGTGCACAACAAATTTTAACTAACTAAATAAACAACTAACAATTTATTTTAAAACAATAAAATAAATTTTATATTTTTGAGTGCACAATAAATTTTAACTAACTAAATAAACAACTAACAATTTATTTTAAAACAATAAAATAAATTTTATATTTTTGAGGGGTCAAAGTGCACAATTTTTGATTTAAAATTTATAAATTAAACAACTACATTCCTAAATTTAACTTAAAATTTAACTAACTAAATCAAAAAAAATAAACAACTAACAATTTATTTTAAAACAATAAAATAAATTTTATATTTTTGAGTGCACAACAAATTTTAACTAACTAAATAAACAACTAACAATTTATTTTAAAACAATAAAATAAATTTTATATTTTTGAGTGCACAATAAATTTTAACTAACTAAATAAACAACTAACAATTTATTTTAAAACAATAAAATAAATTTTATATTTTTGAGGGGTCAAAGTGCACAATTTTTTATTTAAAATTTATAAATTAAACAACTACATTCCTAAATTTAACTTAAAATTTAACTAACTAAATCAAAAAAAAAATAAACAACTAGCAATTTATTTTAAAACAATAAAATAAATTTTATATTTTTGAGTGCACAACAAATTTTAACTAACTAAATAAACAACTAACAATTTATTTTAAAACAATAAAATAAATTTTATATTTTTGAGTGCACAATAAATTTTAACTAACTAAATAAACAACTAACAATTTATTTTAAAACAATAAAATAAATTTTATATTTTTGAGGGGTCAAAGTGCACAATTTTTGATTTAAAATTTATAAATTAAACAACTACATTCCTAAATTTAACTTAAAATTTAACTAACTAAATAAAAAAAAATAAACAACTAAAAATTTATTTTAAAACAATAAAATAAATTTTATATTTTTCTAATTATCATAAAGGGTCAACTACATTAATAAATTAAACTAACTAATTAACAATTTTAACTAAATTTAAAAAAAAAAAAAAAAAAAAAAAACCAACTAACAATTTATTTTAAAATAATACATTAAATTATATATTTTTGTAATTGTCATACTTTGAGGGGTCAAAATGTATTTTTTTTAATTAAACAACTAAATTCAAAAAATAAAGTCAAATTAAGTTTGAATTTATTTTAAACCAATATATTTTAATTTTAATTTTTATAATTTGTCAAATTTTGAGGGGTCAAAGTGCACAATTTTTAATTAAAATTTTATAATTAAACAACTAAATTCATAAATTAAACTAAATAATTCAATATTTTAACTAAATTAAAAAAAAAAACGAAAACAAATAACAATTTATTTTAAAACTTTTCTAAAACAATACATTAAATCATATATTTTTCTAATTGTTATACTTTAAGGGTCAAAGTGTATTTTTCTAACTAACTAACAATATTTTTAAATAATATATTAATCTATATTTTTCTACAGATGTGAAAGGGGCCATAGTATAATTTTTAATTTAACAACTAAATTAACAAATTAAACTAACTAACTAATTTACAAATTAATTTAACTAACGAACCAACAAATTAAACAAATAAACTAACTAACAAAATAAACAAAATTAACTAACAAATTAGACAAGTAACAAATTAAAATTAAACTACCCTCTAATGTTTTTTTCATGTTTAAAAAAAATTAAATTAACAACTAAACTAACTAATTTATTAAATAGTGTATTATATAATGTGTAAAAAAACAAGTAATTAATGAAACTAACAAACAAGAAAATTAAACAAAAAAATTAAACTAACAAAATTAAACAAGTAAGTAAATTTAATAAGTAAAAAACATATAAATCTAAGTAACAAATAAATTAAAAAAATTAAAATAAACTTACCTTTTGTAGTAGGAGGAAGAAGTTGTGAAGTTGTGAAATTTATCAAAGATTGATGAATAATCTTCGTTAAATTTTTACACAAAAAATGAAATGACCAAAATTTGTGAAATTGAAGAAGAAGATGGAGAAGGAAAAGGAGAAGGAGAATGCATGGAATGGAGAAAGAAAAGGAGAAGGAGAATGCATGAAATGGAGAATGGCCGTTGGGGTTTATATGGTCTCAGCCACCGGGGTTTGGGGGGGGGGTCTGGGTTGCAAAAATGTGCTACATAAAGCAGCCGGTCACGGACTGCTTCATGCAGCATAGCTGCATAAAGCAGCTGAGCGCTGCTTTATGCAGCTGCAGGACATAGAGCAGCCGGTCACGGACCGACCGGCTGCTCTTAGTTCCCGGGGTTGGTAACCCCGGGAAGTTATGTCCCCCCCCCCCCCCCCAAAAAAAAAGGAAGATCCCGGGGTTGGCAACCCCGGGATCTCAGTTCCCGGGGTTACCAACCCCGAAATACGCGGGTTTAGTAAATAAGTTGAAATAGATCCGTTGTCAGAATTTTTTTATTTTTTTTTATATTTATTACGTAAAGAACTCTTGTTAATAGATGTTTAATTTATTTTAGCAATATATGAAAGTAAAATAGCAATTTAAATTGGCGAACCAGTTTTTCTTTTCTAACTGAATATGAAATCTTATACTCTCTTTATTTTACATCCCCAACCACATAACACTTGAGAAACTAAGGCCCCATTTGGTTAGTGTTCCCAACTAAATCCAACCTAGTCCAACTCAAAATTTTGGGATTGATTTTTGGGAACGCGTTTGGCAAACACAAAACTCAATCCAACCCAACCCAAAAAATAAGAATTGATTCTCAAAATTCTAAAAAATCAGAAACAAAAAAAAGTTATTTTTTTTTTGCCCAAAAAATTCAACTCAAAGTTCTCAACTTCTGTCTTTATTTGCTGGCCGACCGCCAACACCCGCCGCCGGCCGCTGTTGCCGCCATCTGGCGACCGACCGCCGTCTCCGGCTACCCCCGGCGACCTTCTGCTGCCGCTGGCCACCTTCGGTGACCGTCACCGGCACCTCCGCCGCAGCCGCTGGCCGTCCGGCTACCGTCTGACATCGCCTCCGTCAGCCGCCGCCAAACACAAAAAAAAATTCAAAAAAAAATAAAATTAGTTTTAGGATAAAATCGTTACCAAACACATTCTGTTCTCAGCACAAAACAAAAATTGTCGTTACCAAACGTAATTCTATTCCCAAAATTCTCAACCCAACCCAATTCAACTCAACATATTCCAGTTGAGTTCAGAAAACTGAGAACACTAACCAAACGCCACCTAAGTTTCGTTTTGCAAGAAACAAAAGTATTATCCTTTTTTTTTTTGGGACAGTTACTTCGAGCTCCTATAATTAAGGAGATGAAGACTACCAAATTATTTTATTACTTTTTTCAATTTATATTTCACACCTTATTCAATATCCGGACAGATTTACCCTAATTTAATGTCGTGATAGAAACTAAATACCGATTAAATATATACCGATAATATATCATCCACAGACAAGGGGTAGTTTCCAACTATTAATCATCTCTTAATACAAATATAAATAGCTACATTTCGATTATAGGTTTGCTTCACTTAAGTACACAAACGTATCTGTCTAAATAATATATTCAAAATGACATATCAATCAACGATTTTAACAAACAAACATAACGTGTTTTGGAATTCAACAAAATCACTTAGTTCAAAAAATTTGATTGCTGGAAATTCGAAATTTGTGTTGTATTCAACACACAAATTATTATTGTGTCATTTAATTATAAAATGTTGTGTTGAATTCAACAAGAAAAATCACATTTGGGAAGGTTCTCATTATTTAATGTCGTAATATACCCTAAATATAGGTTAAATATGTACCAAAAATATATCTTCGCAAAAAAGGGACAATTAACAATTGTAATTTTATTAATCATCTCTTATATAATATTAAATAACTATACTTTGATTACTTGTTTGTTTGATTTAATTATACAACTTCATTCCTCTAAATGATAGGTTTAAAATGACACCCCAATCAATCATTTTAGCAAATAAAATTAACTCATGTAGAATTCGACATGATCACTTAATTAGCAAAGTTTGATTAATGCGATTCAAAACTTATATTGAATTTAACATATTGAAGCACAAGAATGAAATTTTTGATAAGTTCAAACAATGGAAGACTATGATTGAGAAGCAGACAGGAAAACAGATCAGACGCTTGAGAATTAATAATGACTTGGAATTCTGTGGAGTTGCTTTCAATGAGTTCTGCAAGAAAGAATGAATTGTGAGACACCACACAGTTCGACATACACCACAACATAATGGAGTTGTAGAACGGATGAATAGGACTCTCTTGAAGAAAGCTTGGTGCATGCTTTCGAATGTAGGTTTATCCAAGAAGCTCTGAGTTGAAGTTGTTAACACAACTTGTTACTTGATTAATCAGTCTCCATCAATAGCAATTGACTGTAAGACTCTTGAAGAGGTATGGTCCGAATCTCTTGCAAAATACTCTAACTTAAGAGTATTTGGTTGTCTTGCTTATGCTCATGTAAATGATGATAAACTTGAGCCAATGGCAAAGAAGTGTATATTTCTAAGGTATGCAGATGGGGTGAAAGGGTATAAGTTGTGGTGCCCTACTTTGAAACCACCCAAGTGTATCGTCAACAAGGTTGTGACATTTGATGAGTTTGCTATGTTGAAAAATAAGGAGGATAATCAAGATGCTGGAATAGTCCATGGTGTCGGTAGACAAGTGGAGCTTGAAATGGAAGCTTCACGGAACTTGCAAGACATATTATAAGAAGATGTCTAAAACGAGCAAGATAATGATGAAGCTCATGCCTCTGGCGAAACTTAGCAGCTAGAGAATTATGTACTTTCTCGGGACAGAGCGAGGAGGCACATCAAGCCACTTCAAAGATACGATGATTATGTTGCTTATGCACTAAATATAGTTGAAAGTATTGAGACAGAAGAGCCAGCGAGCTACCATGAAGCTGTGAGGAGTCTAGAATTATAAAAGTGGAACATAACCATGAATGAGGAGATTGAATTTATTCAAAAGAATCTACTTGGGAGCTAACCAAATCTCTTAAAGGTTAGAAGATTGTAGGTTGCAAATGGATCTTTAAGAAGAAGGACGAAATTGAACAAGTGAGAAGATCTCCATTAGAAAATGTTTCTTCCACAATACCAGCGTCTCCAAATCTTGGATCCATTTTTTCCTTTCCTTTTTGCCCCTGGACAATCTTTTTTGATAGGCCATTCATTGTGACAACTGTATCACTTGATCTTTCTAAGCTTTTATTTTGACTTAGACTTCATTTTGTTGCTCAAAATATTCGCCAATATTTTTCCTCTTGCGAACAAGCCTTCGCTAGAGCTTTTCTCTCTATTCTCGAATAACTTCTTGGAGTTCAAGGCTGCTTTAATTTCTTCCATAGAGATCGTATCGTTGTCGAATATCATTGTATCGATAAAGTGCTCGTATGAGGGGGCAACGAACACTGCAAAATAATTGCTTGAACTTTATCATCCACCTTGACATCAATATTTTTCAAATCAACAATGATTTTATTGAATTTGTTAAGGTGATCTTGGACCGATATACCTTCATTCCTCTACAGCGTGTACAATCGCTTCTTAAGATACAAACGATTTGTAAGACCCCGACTTTTCCTATACGAATAATTCAAGTCGTGTTTTAAAAACATTTTGAAAATGTCGGGGTAGATTACGATATTGATTATGTGAATTAAAATTTTAGGGGTTAATTTGTAATTGTTAAAAGATCTCAAAATTTGAATTGGGTCTAATTACTATTTTAAGAAAATAAAAAGGGGAGAATTATGTAATTATAACTATATATATATATATATATATATATATATATATATATATATATATATCAAAAGATCAAGGAGAGAGAGAGGTAAGGCGGTATGGGGGGGGGCGTGGCCTCTTATCCTCATATATATATATATATATATATATATATATATATATATATGTATGTGTGTGTGTAGACTCCTACACACGCAAAGAGAGGGAGAGAAAGATCGAGAATCTGTGAGAAAAATCGGGAAAGAGAGAGAAAGGGAGGACCGCCGGAGGGATTTTTATCGCCGATCGTGTGGAAATCGCCGGCAGTGACTTGTGGGTTCTGTTGTGTGTATGTGCTGCGTGTATGAGTGTGTTGTGTGTGTGCTTGTTTATTTGTGTTCCCCTGTTTCCTGTTTTGGTTTTAGTGAGGCGGTGTGTGCATAGGTTCTGATGGCGGTGTGTGTGTGGGTGTATATTTTGTGTGCTCAGTGTATGTGTATGGGTGATCACAGACCGGGTGTGTATATGTGCCGGCGGTGTGGGTTTTGATAATTTCCGACAGTGGAAAGTTAGAGAGAGAGAGAGATGTCAGTTGTGAGGTGCCGTTGTGGGTGTTGGTGCGTGTACATGTTTTCTGTGTAGGTGTGGTTGCTCGGTTTGTATAGGGGTATGCTCTGCGCTGCCGACTGTGTGCATGTGCGTGTGTGTTGTGCTCTGTTTCTAGTTTGGGCAAGTGAGTAACGTGCGTGATCGCCGCTGCTCTCTGTGTGTGTGTGTGCGTTGTCGGAAAAACAGAGAAGAGAGAGAAATGAAGGTGGGTTTGTTGGCGAGTGTCCAGTGGCCGGCGATTGTATGGGCTTTTGTGTGTTGTATTGTGTGGGTGTGAGCCTATAGTGAGAAGAGAGGGAGAGAGTTGGCTGAGATCTCAAAACAGAGCAGGATGAGAAAGACGATTTACCGCCTAAGAAATGGATTTTCGCCTAGGCGGTGAAAATGCAGAGTGCAGTTGTGAGAAAGGGAGAAGCACTCACTTGATCGCCTAGGCGGTGAGCGTCGCTTAGGCGGTGGGGAGCGGAATTAGAAATACATGGAATTTTAGGGAAATCCATGATCGGTCGGAACGGGTAACCTTTCTAATTTATTTTGTGAATTCTAAATTTAGTTTACTAACCTTAGAGTAATTAAATGAAAATAATAAATCCTGAGATTGTTTATAAGAATAGGGTTTATAAATAGTAAACCGTAACGAACGATACTAGTTGAATAGTTATATTTCGTAATAAAAGATGAGAAATAGGAAATTAAGGAAAATTAGGATTTCTTGGCGTGATTAGTTTGTTTTATACAAAAGTATTAATTTAGGCCCTGTCACCGTTGGGTTCGCAGGCACCGGAGTTCAGATAGGGGATAATCGGTTAAAGGTTACAAAAGCGGATATCAGGTGATTGTACTGCCCTTCTTGCCAAACTATTTTCCATATAAATATGATGAGATATATGTTTATTTAACTGTACGAATTTTATAAATTATATGGATCAAGCTAGTTGTGGGTGAGTTGGTAAAATAGTTTTCCATTGAAATGTTTGGGTTTAAAAAGAAAGACTTTATAAATAATCTGTTGGATTTGGTGGTTTTAATAAAAAGGTGGGAAAAACATAATTTTTAAATTAAAAGTGGGTTTTGTTAAAAAGAGGTGGACAAGGGTGATTTTGACGGTATTGATGAAATGCTGATTTTGTCGATATTATTGAAGTGATAATTATTATTATGGTCTGTCCGGAGGGTGGTCCGGCAGAGGGATAATTATTTGTGATTTAGTGATAATATTATTGAATTGACTATGCCATAGTTTATATTATGATCTGTCCGGAGGGTAGTCCGGCAGATGGATAGTTACTATATGGTGATTGACGTTATGTGATGATTTATATTATTGGCCTCTGGAGACATCTGGTTGGCAGTGATCTGCGCAGTTAGGTCCGCTAGGAAGGCATATCCTACGGATGGTTACGGTACCGTTGCAACTCCTGATCGTTAGGTTAAAACGATCACTGTGGCTTAGCTGGTGGGTGTGAGATTGAGATGTGTGTTTAAATTGGGGTGTTTTATATATATTGGGTGACTTATTATTGATTGGGTGTTTGAAAACTGAATTATACTGCTTTACTTCCATTGCTTATTTGATACTAGAGATTTTACCAACTCTGTGTGGTGTTTATATTTACTTACGCTTGATCTATTTAAAAGTTGGATTTTATGAAATGTATTATTGCTATGTTACAAATGGTTTTTACTAAGAAGGCAGTACACTTGCAGGTGATTTCTTTAGGAGACGGTCCCCTACTGGCATTAGGTGGAGTCATCTGGGAATATGTTTGAGTGGAGCTGTCAGAAAGGAACAATAAGAAAGTAAAAGATTATGTATATGTTGTGTAATGAATTGTATAGTGAATTATTTTAATTTGTAATGTATAAGAAGTTTTAGATGTAATAGGTGTTATCATATTGTCGTCACGCCGGTCCTGGAATGATGGGTGTCCGGGACGGGTCGTGACACGATTTGTCATAGACTTCGTCATGTACTAACTTTCTAACTTTAGCCACAATCCTGCGGCTGATGTTTTATTTGTAGCCTCCTGCAACACTCTGCCTCTCAGACTAATAAAATTGTACGATATGCCTTCTCAATTAGAGTATCCATGTCGGTGTCTGATATTGTGTCGGGTAAAGACGTTTTACCTTTCAGTGCTTTATAAAGTCCTTGTTACACTAGCAAAGTGTGCATCTTGATACGCCATATGCTGAAATCATTCTTTCCATTAAACTTTTTTGCCTCAAATTTTGCCGCCATTGCAAAATTTCAGATATATTTCAGCAATTTTCGAGGAGTCTGGTACACCAACACCGACAAAGAATACAGTATCGAATAGTATCGACCTAGCTCATGATATCAGTTTGTTGCGACAAACTACTGATTAAATGTTGAATTGGTAATAGCTTCGACAAGAATAAAAATGAGCACACAGAAGCAAAACACACGATATTTACGTTGTTCGACAATTTGCCTATGTCCACAGGCAATACCAAATTTTTTATTGATAGAGAACAGAGAGTTACAATACAAGTTAGACACTATAATTTATCACAAACAACCTAAACCCTTAAACCCTTGTACACCCTCTCAATTATATTTTTTCTCTCCACCTAAAATACCTTTCAAAGATTATAAGAAATCTCTCTAAGTTTCTTTCTCTCTCTAAGAGCACACTCTATTGAGATAGGAGAAAGAATGAGATGCCTTTCTTTGGCAAAGGCTCCTCTTATTTATAAGAGAAGATCCACTTAATCTCATTACTCTCAACCTACAACTTTCAATTCTCACATAATATCATTAATACAAGGAAATATAATTAATGTAAGTGGGTGAGGCCACCTAATTCCTCACAAATACATCTCTCCATGTAAAATAATTGGCAAAATTTGTAAAGTCATTTATGAACACATCAATACTAGTGTTAAATATATATATAGGTCTTCTCGGTAGTATAACTTTACCGAGTTGTTTACATAAAAATAGATTTTTTATTACTTTTTCTCTGAAAAATATGTATATATAACTTTTTTACAAAAGCATTATAAGTTGGGGTTGGTAACCTCAGGTTTTACGAACCCCGGTTTAAAAAAAAAAAAAGAAAAAAAAATCCCTTTATAATCGGGGTTATGAACCCCGAGTATATGGTCCTAAATTTTTTATTTACTTTTTCTAAACCCGTTGTTGACAACCCTGAGTTTAGATTGGAATGAAAGATCGCTAAACTCACAAAAGATAGGCTAAGTTTGCAATGAATCACCTTAGCCTTCTAAATTAAAGAAAAGCACAAAAAACCCTCCTTAATCTCATCCTCATACTCAGCGTCCCACCTTAAATCCACAACTTGTCTCTCTCTCTCTTTACTCTCTCTAATTCAATAGGGTGTAAATATTTTCTATTTGCCTCCATTTTCTACGTTAGAAAAATATTAAAAAAAAATTGAAATACTTTTTTACTTTTAAAATTTTGAAAATATATTATTAAATATGTTTTTACTTTTAAAATTTTGAAAATATATTTTAAAATTATTTCTTAAATTTTTTGAAAATATGAGAAATGAAAAATTGTTGATTCCTATTCACTCCCACAAAACTATTTTTAATATCATCACGTCGATCACCATCACCACTGCCTCTTAGTATTGTATTATGGTATTCCAAAGTGTTCTTAACATATTTAATTTTTGGGAAAAATACAATTTATACCTTTTAACTATTGACACATTTCTAAGTGATTCCTCTAAGTTTTCGGCGTTTCATTTCAAACCCTCTACGTATCGAAATGACTTTAATTGATCATTCCGTTAGAGATTCTGTTAAAACTAACTGAATCTCAGGGATAAATGCATCATTTCACATTTTTTTATTTTTTAATCATTTTTTAATATATATTTTTTTTAGATTTCTCTCTCTTCTTCCCCTTCCCCTCCTCTTCCTGTCTCTCCCCATCTCCCTCTCCCTCCCTCTCCCCGCCACCTCCCTCTCCTCCCTGTTGCAAGGGGTGGAACTCACCCCGTAACAGGGGTGCCACCCCCTGTTATGAGGGTGGTTCACCCCCAAAACAGGGGTGGAGTTTCACCCCCTGTTTTCGGGGGTGAAACCACCAACCTTTCGGAAGTTCCAGACGCTTCTCGAAACCTTCGAACCCCGAAACCGCCATTGATGAAAAAACAGAGGAGAGAGAAAGCTTGTAAGGAACAAGTGAAATGTTCTAAATCCAGTCGAGGAGAAATTGGTAAGAGAGAGAGAGAGAGAGGTGGGGTGGCTGGTGAGTGGTGGGATGAGCTGAACAGGGGAGAGTGTATATAGAGAGAGAGAGAAAATGGAGAGAAATGTAGAGAAGAGAGGGGGAGGAGAGAGAGTGGGGGTGGGGGGGCATGCGGGTGAGGCAACCAAGAATGAATTTTTGAGCAACCATGTCATTCTCGACTACTACGACCTTCAGAAGCTCGAGAACCTGTCCAACAAGACCGCCCTTCTAACTACGTTGTTTCAGGCAACTGGTGAAGCCTCATCCCAGCAAGGGTTCTTGAACGTGACCGACACGAAAAATGGAATCTTCTTCGGGTCAGCGGTGGAAGGTGCTGCTCTCGATGTCAAGCTCGAAGCGGTTGCGGCTCAGCCCTACAACATTTCAGTTCTCGAGGTTTCCGGTCCCTTTCTGGCTCCCAGAGTTGGTTCACCTCCCATTGCTCCCACAGCTTCCCCACTGAAATCATCATCATCACCAGCCTCCGCTCCACAAATGGAAAAGAAGTCGCCGCCACCGCCAGCGAAGAGCCCTGCCCCTGCAGTGGCTGATGCTCCAATAACTGACGATGCCCCTCATCCGTCTGGTGATGCCCCTTCTCCGTCTGATGATGCCTCTGCCACTGTCCCTCTTTCTGCCACTCCTGAAAGCTCTCCATCGCAATATCCCTCTGCCGACACAACTGCGGATGCGAGCGCACCATCTCCTTCAAATTCTACAACTTCCGACAGCTTCGTCATTTCCAAATATGGCTTCGGTTCGGTCATGCTCTTGCTGGTTTCCTTCTTCGCTGTTAATTGAGTTAGCACTTTGTCATCAAATAGCAAGCAATTATAATCCCTTGTAGAATATGATGCAGTGAGCTGATGAAAAGGATAAGAACTGCAGGTGTTTCTATGAACAACGAAGGAGAAGCAACGTTTTTGTTCCTTGATTTGTATTTTATTTTCTTTCTGACTTTTGCTCACCAAAAAAAAAACACCCGAAACTAAAAAGTTACCGTCCAAGGGTAGAACAATGCTTTGCCTTGATAAATCATGAATAAACGGTATATCAGTATGTAAATATCTCCATGTTTTCGGTTCGCTCGGGAAATTTCGCCTATTTTATTACAGGAAACTAACATGGCCGAACTATAGTTTCCCCTTTTCACATTGATGTACCAGCTCAAATTTACTGCATTTCTTTTGAATATTGCTGAGGAAGCCGAAACTCGATTCTTCATACGTGGCATTGTTATGTTAGAATTTGGGGAAGAGAATGGTGGACCAAACTGTTGTTAAAAGTTTGGGAAGAGAGAAACATGAGAAGAAGAGCATAAAGGAAGAGGAGATAAGTTCTAGATAATTTTCAGTCCCCCTTTTTTCATTCCATACGTTCAATTTTATACAACAAGATTCATCACTATCTAGAGAGAGAACACCGTACCACTATCCATGTAATTACACAAATTCACGTAAGACAAACCCACGTAACTTCACCACTACACAAACCCACGTAAATTCACCTAGAGAGAGAAACACACACAATACCCAAGTAACTACCCATACAACAAACTACCCACATAAATTCACCTAGAGAGAGAAACACACAATATAACTATCCCCATGCAAGACCCACGTAATTTGCACCTACACTCTCCCCTATTCAGCTCATCCCCCTCTCTCTGTACATTTCTCCCCATTGTCTCTCTCTATATATACACTTTCCCCTGTTCAGCTCATCCCACCACTCACCAGCCACCCCACCTCTCTCTCTCTCTCTCTTACCCATTTCTCCTCGACTCTATTTAGAACATTTCACTTGTTCCTTACAAGCTTTCTCTCTCCTCTGTTTTTTCATCAATGGCGGTTTCTGGGTTCGAAGGTTTCGAGAAGCGTCTGAAACTTCCGAAAGGCTGGTGGTTTCACCCCCGAAAAAAGGGGGTGGAACTCCACCCCTGTTTTGGGGGTTGGCCCCTGTTACGGGGGTGGGTTCCACCTCTTGCAACATGGAGGAGAGGGAGGTGGCGGGGAGAGGGAGAAAGAGAGGAAGGGGAGGAAGAGAGAAATCTCAAAAAAAGAAAAAAATATATATTAAAAAATTATTAAAAAAAAAAAAAAGTGAAACGAAATATTTATCCTTGAGATTCAGTTAGTTTTAACAGAATCTCTAACGGAATGACCAATTAAAATCGTTTCGATACGTAGAGGGTTTGAAATGATTCACCTAAATTTAAAAGGACAACTTAGAAATATGTCAATAGTTAGAGAGTTTAAATTTTACTTTTTCCTTAATTTTTTAATAGAGTCAACCCGGGTTTAGGAAAAGTAAAAATAAAATAAAATTTGGAACCATATACTCAGGATTCATAACCGGGGTTCGTAACCCCAAGTTTCAATACTCGGGGTTACCAACCCCAACTTATAATGCTTTTGTAAAAAAATTATATATACATATATATGTTTTAGAAAAAAAAAAAAAAAAAGAGTAATAAAAACCTATTTTTATGTAAACAACTCTAACTTTACGTCCACGAGGTTAAATTCTAATTTTTGTCAAAAAAAATATCTCTGTAGGTTCATAATTTTTTCTTCAGTACAAAACCATGTTCGTGATAAAACCTTAAACATGGACAAAAAAACACCATTTTTTTAGTTCAAAATACCATTCAAAAGCTTCTTTCAACTCCATGCGACAGTAAACATGTTAAGCGAATACTTTAGAACTCGATATCGGTTCTGATTTTACATCAAAATACATGGACTTTCAGCAAATTAGTGGCGCGATTGATCAGCTCAAAGACGCAAACATCGTCGACCTTCAGACAATTTTCTCGAACAAAAGCATTCCAACCACCTGAAAGTTTGGCATTTTCAGGAAACACCCTGTATTTTGTGTTCCAAATTCTCCCATCTAAAGCCTGGAGGACAACGTTGTTGTGCTCCTTCTCGAAATGTTTTTCAACAAACTTCTTCGGGATGTTCTGATATATATATAAAAATAAAAAATTACTGGTCTAGCAGAATTTGGATGCCTATAATAAATTCAACTGATAATTTAGCTTACCAAACTGAACTGAACATAAGATGGTCTAATAGTGATCCTGAATAACGGGTTTTCCGATTTGAAAGCTTTAGAAGACTCCTCTTTTTCCGTAGCTGCTGTAGTTTTCTCCCTTTTTCTCTTCAGTGGAAGGTGATCGATCAATTCATTCGAATCGCTTATTTCACTTTCTTCCATCTTCACCCTGATTTTACCTCTTCCAGAAGTTGGGTTTATCGTTTTCTTCTTCTCCGGCCGAAAATTAGATGTCTTTGCGGGCGCCGAAGATTGTAGTTGAAGTTTTCCGGCGGGAATGGGATGAACTGGATATTCTATCTCTGTAGCGCTCATATCGAAGATGAGTACAAGAAAATGGGAATCGCTTTCATACCTGAACACCAAGAAGTGTCCATGAGCTATGGAGAAGAACTCTTTGAACTGCTGCCACCCATTTTGCAGCCATGATTTTCCATTGCTTTTTTTCAGTTCAACCCTCCATTTTCCTCCAGTTGGAACCGTGAGGAACACAGTGCTTCCAAGTTCTCTCCCATGGTTTCTCATGAACTTGTTTGGAATGCTCTGCAATGAATCTTGGATTAAACTACAGTTTCTACCCCACTATTATACTTCATAGAAAAAAAAAAAAAAAAAAAAAAAAAAAAAAAAAAAAAAAAACAGAAGCCGGAGAGAGAGAGAAGAGTTCTTACAAGCCGGAGATCTTGGGCAATGCCAGTGTGAATAATCTTGATGAAATGAGGCCCCTTGGCTACCGGAGAACTTCGCCGGTCCGACGCCATATCTACTCTCCACACAGTTTGATCGGTTTGATTTATTGAGGCATGAGTTCCAACAACTAATAATGCTTAAGGCCTGACAAATATGCACGTTTGGGTTGTTTTTATTACTAATGATGATTACGATATTTAAAATTGGTGTCAATTTGGTCCCTAAATTTTTAAGTTTCACAATTAAGACACTAAACTACAAACAATGTTGTTTATATAGTCATTTCTTTTCATTCATCCTCTGCCTTAAATGCAACAGATCTGTTTAGTCTGATCACGCGTGATATTAGTTGATCAATCGTCACCAATTTTTTATCTCCACCAATTTAATGAAAATAAAAGAAAATAAAGAAAAAATCTTTAAAAAAATTGGGATAAAAAATAGATAACACACACACATATATAACTTAAATGTATAAAATATAATTAAATGCAACCGCTTTGTAAGTGGAGAAGTGAAACTTTTAGGTAGGAAATTTCCTCCCAAAACTTTCGTAATTTAATCTCATCTATCCATTTTTCTCAACTCACTTTCAACACTTCGTGAAAAGACAATTAAAAAAACTTCTTAATTTATTAATAGATGTTTAATTGAGGCATAGCTCAAGCCATGAAAATGCATGAGTCTTCTTGGCGGTGCGGAAGATCTATCCAGTGGCCATTGAATAGTGTCCGGATTGGGCGGAGTACTGGACGATCACCTGGACTTCGTTGGTGGTCGGCGAAAAGATGATGTGATCGATCTTCGTTCCTAGTCAGTGGTCATAGGACTGTCAATAGGGGTCATTTTGGGCTCCATCTTGCCACATGGAGCGTTGTGAGTCATTTGGCGGAATTACCCTTCGCCAAGATCAATACGAGATTTGTGTAATGAAATAATTTGTAGAGATTCATAATTTTCTTTAGTGCAAAACCATGTTCTTGATAAAACCCAAAACAATAAACCTTGGGGGAAAATTATATATTTGGTCCCCAACGTATGTATGGGGTAGATGTGTATGTAGACTCCGAGCCTTGTTGAATTACACATTTGTTCTCTCAAGTTTGACATTGGTTTCAATTATTCAAAATTAAAAATATTGTTAATGATTTGGGAAGGAAAATGGACTGTGATCAACAAGTGATATTTTAATGGAGATATTTTTGTCATTTTATTACTCCACTAAAATTAAGACATTTTTTTCCTAATATTTTTTGGAACAATCGGTGGGAGGTCCTTTATTTAAGCTCTAATTGGTCAAAAGTCCTACATGCGATAAAAACTTTTGATTTAGTTTTATCTGTTTTAAAAAGGCGGAAGCCTTACTCACGTGATAGTTACGCGCCAGTTACATGTAACTATTTTTGTGTGTAATATTACTGTATTAGTTACAGATAATTTTTTTTTTTTTTTAGTTACATGTTTGATATTTTTCAGTTACATATTTTAATAATATGTAACTTTTTAATTACATGTCTATGATATGTAGCTAAAAAGTTTGATATTTTTTCAATTACATCACAAAATATTATACATATATATGTAATTGTAACATGTAACTAATATTATATAAGTACATGTAACTAAAAATACCCAAATATGTGTGAAAAGTAACAATTATGAAATTGTAACTAACATTAGTTACATGTAACATAATTCACTATAAAAACCGAATGCACTCACTAAAATACTCCCTACAATCCCGCAATATTCCTACAATTCCTGCAATGCGGGACTAAAACACAAGTGAAATTTAACTTAAAAGACTAAATTAAAACCTAATAACACAAAAAAAAAACTTTTCACCAATTAAACTTAAAAAAAAAAAAAAAACTTTTCACCTGTTAAAATAATTGAGAAGTGAGAGAAGAATCATATATTGATATTATGAGAAAAGATTCAGAAATAATACAATGATATATACATATTTATAGGAGAAGTTGAGGCTAAAGTTTTGCCTTGATGGGTCACGTGGGCCAAGCCCATATAATATATTAACACCCCCCCCCTCAAATTCAAGGCGGTAAGTGAGAGGTGAACTTGAGTTTGGAAACCAGAGAGTGAAAACGTTTGGGTGGATGAGTCTTAGTGAAAATGTCTGTTGTCTGATCGGCTGAACTGATGGATTGTAGACAAACTGTATTCTGGAGAATATGATGGCAGATCAAGTGGCAATCAGTCTCGATGTGTTTTGTACGCTCCTGGAATAAATCATTGTGAGTGATCTGAATAGCACTCCTGTTGTCACAGCATAAGGTAGTGGCAGCGGGAGAAGAGATGCCCATGTCAGCGATGAGCCATCGAAGCCAGAGAAGTTTTTGAATTGCATCAGCCATGACACGATCTTCAGCTTCAGCACTGGAACGAGCAACTATAATTTGTTTCTTACTAAGCCAAGAAATAAGAGAATTGCTAAAAAAGAAACAATAACCAGTGGTTGAACGTCTGTCAATGGGGTTTCCGGCCCAATCGGCATCAGAATAAACTTGTAAGACGGGAGCAAACTGAGCTAAGAAATGAAGCCCATAAAATAATGTACTCTTGACATACCGAAGAATGCGAAGAACAACCCAGTAATGGGTGGTCCAAGGAGCGGATAAGAATTGGCTGACCTAATGAACGACATAGGCAATGTTAGGGCGAGTGACAGTAAGATATACAAGACTTCTAACCAATTAGCGATATAGGGTGGCATCCTGAAGAGGTGAACCATCAAGTGGGGTAAGTCTGACATTTGGCTCGAGAGGAATAGTGTCAGTGGTTGAGTTAGTGATCCCAGTCTTGGAAAGGAGATCCGAGGCATATTTGTCCTGAGAGAGAAAATATCTATCAAAACCCGATGATGCTTTAAGGCCAAGAAAATAGGTGACCACGCCAAGGTCCTTCATCTCGAATTGGCTACTTAGAAACTTTTTGAGTTCAGATATGCCGTGTATATCATCTCCAGTGATAACCATATCGTCCACGTATAGTAAAAAAAGGATAATACAATTGACAGCATAGCGAATAAATATAGCCGAATCATGAGCACTAGGTGTAAACCCAAACTGATGAATTGTAGTGCTGAATTTTGCAAACTAGGCACGTGGAGCTTGTTTCAAAACCATATAGAGCACGGCGGAGGCGAAAAACTTTATTTCGAGGGGCAATCAGGCCGGGAGGGGTATGCATATATACTTCCTCAAGAAGATCACCATTGAGAAATGCATTTTTGACATCTATTTGAAAAAAAATCCATTTTCGAATGGCGACGATAGCAAGAAGTATACGGACAGATGTTAGCCTTACCACGGAAGCAAATGTCTCTTCATAATCAATACCATATTCCTGAGCAAATTCCTTGGTAAAAAGTCGGGCTTTATATCGTTCAACAGAGCCATCAGAGAGCGTCTTGATCTTAAATACCCATTTACACCCAATAGGAGTTTTGCCAGGGGGCAAATCTACAATATCCCAAGAATGAGTTTTGACGAGGGTCTGAAGTTCTTTGTCCATTACTTTCTGCCAAAAAGAATTAATACTAGCCTCCTTATAGGATTGAGGCTCATGTAGATGAAGTACAGTAAAAAAAAACAATGAAAATCAGAAAGGTAACGTGGAAGATGAGTTACCCTGGTAGAGCGGTGAGGATGCTCTGGGGCGTGGGTGTCAATGAAAGGCGGTACAGGATCATCAATCACAGGAGAAGTCTCAGGCATGATCACTGGAGTTGGAAGGGTGAGATCAGCTAGTGGTTCTGGAGTGGGTTCGGCTGGTGGTTCTGGGATGGACTCAGCATAAGGTGTAGGGTGAGGCTCAACTGGTGGTGCTAACAGTAACTGAAATTGTATCCTTTGGAAATAACTCAATGAATGGATCAGTGAAAAATCTGGAGTTGATGAGGGTTGACATGTTAAATGATTGTAAGGAATAAAACATTTGATGTTCCCAAAAGACGACATGTCGTGAGATATGAAGGGTTTTAGAAATGAGATCCCAGTACCGATACCCTTTATGTTCGATGTCATATCCAAGAAAACAACACAGACGAGCTCTTGTTTCCAGTTTGTTGTGTTTATGTGGTTTCAGAAGAATAAAACAAGAGCAACCAAAAACCCTGAGTTCAGAATAATCTGGAGTTTTACCGAAAAAACGTTCAAATAGAGATTGGTTTTAGATTGTAGCGGAAGGAACACGGTTTATTGTATAGATGGCGATGAAGGCAGCCTCACCCCAAACGCTCAGGACATGACGAAGAAATAAGAAGAGCGCGAACTATGTCAAAAATATGTTTATGTTTGCGCTCAGCTCGTCCATTTTGTTGGGATGTACTAGAACACGAGCGATGGGGGAGCATGTCATTTATACGAAACAGGTTATGAAAAGCACGGTCCTTGTATTCCATTGCCTTATCTGAGCGAAAAACTCTGATATTTCTAGAAAATTGGGTTTAAACCATAGAAGAAAACTCAGAATATATTTGGAATAGTTCGAATCAATGTCTCATAAGAAACAACCATGTATCAAGAGTAGTCGTCCACAAAGATAACAAAGTAACGAAGGTCACCCATTGAGGCATGAGGAGAGGACCCCCAAATATCAGAATGAATTAGATCAAAGGGTGCAAGGGAAATAGACTGACTCTCTTTGAAAGGTAGGGCTGGTTGTTTTGCAAGTTGGCAATAAATATATTTGAATAACTTATGTTGAACTGAACTGAGCTGACCACTAGAGATAAGCGATTGGAGTCGGTTAGATGAAGTGTGGCCTAAACAAGCATGCCAAAGTTGGGATGGTGAAAAAGACACTGGTGGTTGTGGAGATAAGGATGAGGAAGAGGGTAGTGGCGGTGGTGGTGAGGTTGAACAAGTTGACGAAGGGATATTTGGTTGTGGTGATGGTGGAGTTGGAGATGGAAGATGTAAACTGGTAAGTTCAAATAGGCGTCCAACCTTACAACCAGTCCCAAGAGTTTCTCCTGTCTAAGGATCCTGCACACGACAACCACTATTAGAAAATATGACTTCAAATCCCAATTCACAAAGTTGCCCAACAGATAAGAAATTTAAGGTAAGTTTTGGAATCAAATACGTGTCAGGAATAGAAAGATATGATGTAGTAACCTGACCGATATGTGTAACAGGCATTTGAGAACTATCAGCAGTATGAATATTAGGGATATTCATCGCGGATAGTTTGGTTGAAAAAATATTGGAATCAGATGTCATGTGATTACAACAGGCAGAATCAAAGAATCAAGAAGAATTACCTGTAGTAAGTGAGAGAATAAGGGAAAATTTTGTACCAATACCAATTTTGGAAAATATATGAAGGATGAATGAGGTCAAATCTGTTGTAGACATGGTGACAGTAGAGGAGATAGGGTCTGAACCATCTTTCACGTTGAAAATGAGCGAAGAACCCATAGGCATTGCTATTGAACCTGGAGAAACTGTTGTCACTGATGGATTTAAAATGCCAAAATTATCCATGAACCGATATGAAATCTCCAAGAATCGGACGAAAAACGGGTAAACCAACATAGAAATCACATGAATATAAAAGAAAATATATGTTGTGAGTCTCAAATTACAAAACGGAGGCCGAAAACAGAATCAGAATGTCGAAAAAATCCCAATAATAGGTCCAACTTTGCAAAAAAAGGGTTTAAAATTGCCTGAACCGGTTAAAGAAAAATACGTTAGTGAACCGGTGACGTGGCACTGACGTAACTGTCAGCGAGTGATGTGGCAGTCAATGTGCTGAGGTGGTGCTTAGGTGGCGCTAAGGTAGCCCTGATATGGCGTGAGGTGGACACTGACTAGGTGTTGACTGAGCTTTAGGACTGACGTGGCAGCGCAAGGAAGAATAGTCGGCGCGTGAATCTGATGTGACTTTGGGACAGACTGTTCAAGCCGCTCGTGTGGGCGCGTGCGACTTCGGACGGTGATTATTTTTGCGTCGTTGGAATTGTCTCATCGATAAGATTCCGATGGTATATTGTGAGATAGATTTGGACCTCTGGTTGAGGCGTTAGAGCCCAATATCCGAGACTTCGAAGAGTGATGGTACTGTGGGCTGTTGGAGGAGCGTGAGAGCGCGTCAGAACTCCGATGGCGGTGATTTTGGTGGCGTTGTGTTCGTCTCTGTAAGACAAAGACGACGGTATGATGGTTGTTGATATCGGAGAAGAGAAGAAACCTGCAGTAGCGACGAAAGCTTTGGAAGAATAAGGGTGGCGATAGTGGCGACAAAAACATTAGGTTTGTGAAAAATTTATTGAGAACATGTTTAGAAAAGATTTGCTCTTGATACCATATTAAAATAATTGAGAAGTGTGAGAAGAATCATATATTGATATTATGAGAAAAGATTCAAAAATAATACAGCGATATACACATATTTATAGGAGAAGTTGAGGCTAGGATTTTGCCCTAATAGGCCACGTGGGTCAAGCTCATATAATACATTAATATCACCGATTTTCCCATATTTTTTTAACAATGATTCTTTTGAAATATGAGATAAACGAGCCTGGAGCGTTGTTAGAGAAAACTGTTTTAGATTTAGTAAAGTGATTAAATGATGAAAATATCACCGTTAGAAGGTCACGCATTGAGAACAACTTATTTTTATTGCAAAATAATTAATAATATTTTCAATTTTGTAGGATTGGAACAAATACCGATCTTAAGAAATAAAATGGGCAATTTAATAAATCTTGAGGTCCATGTATAACAAAAATATAAGTTTCTCAAACCTTAAACAACAACCATATGTTCTCTCTATAAAACCATTTTTGGAGTTCAAAACACCATTCAAAAGCTTCTTACAGCAGCATGCGATAGTAAACATGTTAAGCGAATACCTAGCTAGTTAAGATTATAAATACGTTAGAACTCGGCAACGGTTCTGATTTTACATCAAAATACATGGACTTTCAGCAAATTAGTGGCGCGATTGATCAGCTCAAAGACACAAACATCATCCACCTTCAGATGATTTTCTCGGACAAAAATTTTCCATCCACTTGAAAGTTTGGCATAGTCAGGAGACACCCTGCATTTTGTATTCCAAGTTCTTCCATCTGAAGCCTGGAGGACAACGTTGTTGTCCTCCTTCCCGAAATGTTTTTCAGCAAACTTCCTCGGGATGTTCTGATAAATAAATAAAGCAGTTAATTTTCTAGCAGAATTCAGATGTCTCGAAAATAACTTCAACTATTAATTTATCTTACCAACTTGAACCTATCAACATAAGATGGTCTCATCTTTTTCCATAGCCGCTGTAGTTTTTTCCCTTTTTCTCTTCAGTTGAAAGTTATCGATCAATTTATCCGAATCGCTTATTTCACTTTCTTCCATCTTCACCCAGATTCTGCCTCTTCCAGAAGTTGGGTTTATCGTTTTCTTCTTCTCCGGCAGAAAATAAGTTGTCTTTGCCGGCGCCTGAGATTGTGTTTGAACTTTTCCAGCGGGAATGGGATGAACTGGATATTCTATCTCTGTAGCGCTCATATCGAAGATGAGTACAAGAAAATGGGAATCGCCTTCATACCTGAACGTCAAGAAGTGTCCATGAGCTATGGAGAAGAACTCTTTGAACTGCTGCCACCCATTTTCCAGCCATGATTTTCCGTCCCTTTTTATCAGTTCAACCCTCCATTTTCCTCCGGTTGGAACCGTGAGGAACACAGTGCTTCCAAGTTCTCTCCCATGGTTTCTCATGAACTTGTTCGGAATACTCTGTAATGAATCTTGCATTAAACTACAGTTTTGACCCCATTATTATACTTCATAGAAAAGAAAAAGAAAAAGAAGCCGGAGTGAGAGAACGTGTTGATGTTCTTACAAGCCGGAGATCTTGAGCAATGCCGGAGTGAATAATCTTGATGAAATGAGGCAGGTTTGCTGCCGGAGAACTCCGCCGGTCCGGCCCCATATCTATTCTCCACCACTATTTGATGTGTTTGATTTATTTAAGCATGAGTTCCAACAACTAATATTTACTCAAGGCCTGACAAATATGCACGTTTGGGTTGTTTTTATTACTAATAATGATTACGATATTTAAAATTGGTGTCAATTTGGTCCCTAAATTTTTAATTTTCACAATTAAGCCACTAAACTACAAACAATGTTGTTTATATAATCAATTCTTTTCATTTTATCCTATGCCACAAATGTAACCAAATCTGTTTCAGTTTGATCACTCGTGATATTAGTTGATCAATCATCGCATGTATTTGAGCAATTACAATCAATAGTAAGAATGATATTGATAATTTTAATCGTTAAGATAATTTGAATAAACTATTTTTCAAAATAAAATATATTAATAACTATTTACAAATTAGTATAATTAGAGTCAACCCCAAGTTTAAGAACAAAATTACAATGTGCTAAGGCCCAATTATATCTTTTGTCAAAACACCATTACACATAATTTTTTTTTAAATAGTCATAAACTAAAAATAAAATACCATAATTACTCTTAAAAATTTAAAAAAAAAATCGTGTACTCTCTCTCTCTCTAGAGCAACAAGTTTTGTGGGCATCACTACCGCCTCCACCAAGAGAACCGCCACCCTCCTTCCAACAGCATTCACCACCAGAATTTTCTCTTTCTGAGTCTCTTCTCTCTCCGCCATTGCGGGCCAAATTGGCCAGCGGCGACCAAGATTTGGCCTCTTCCAGCCAGATCTGGGCAGCACTAGATCTGGTCGTCGCGGCCAAATCAAGTTGTCGTCTAGCCGGCGACGACCTGTCATGGGCCGTTGTCGGCCAAATTTTGTCAGCGAGGTTGTTTTTTCTTTTTTTTTTCTTTACAGTTTTAATTTTTTGTTAATTGAATCATAAATAACTATATTTCACTTATACTTGTTTAGTTGATTTAATTATACAAACACATTCCTCTAAACAATAGCTTCATATTGACCTTTCAATCAACCATTTTAGTAAACAAAAATAACATGTATGAGATTCAACGTTGCAACTTAATTGAAAAAAAAAATTGATTACCGAGATTCGAAACTTGTGTTTTGTTAAGATAATTGAGAAGTGGAAAAATAATCATAAATTGATATTATAAAAAGTGATTCCGTTATAATATAACAATATTCACATATTTATAGGGGAAGTGGGGGTTAGGATTTTGCCCTAATGGGCTACATGGGCCAAGCCCATATAATACATTAATACATTAACATCCCCCCTTAAAGTTAAGACGGTAAGTGAGAGGTGAACTTGAGTTTGGAAACTAGAGAGTGAAAGCGTCCGGATGGATGAGCCTTAATAAAAATGTCTGTTGTCTGATTGGCTGAACTGACGGATTGTAGACGAACTGTATTATGAAGAATGTGATGACGAATGAAGTGACAATCAGTCTCAATGTGTTTTGTATGCTCATGAAATACATCATTGTGAGCGATCTGAATAGCACTCATATTGTCACATTGTAGGGTAGTGGCAGTAGAAGAAGATACGCCCATGTCAGGGAGGAGCCATCGAAGTCAAAGAAGTTCTTGAGTTGCATCAGCCATGGCATGATATTCAGCTTCAATACTGGAACGAGTAACTATAGTTTGTTTCTTACTACGCCAGGAAATGAGAGAATTACCCAAAAAAAAACAATAACTAGTAGTTGAACGTCTATCGGTGGGGTCTCTGGCCCAATCGGCATCATAATAAGCTTGTAAGACGGGAGTAGACTGAGCTGAAAAGTGAATCCCATGAAATAAAGTACCCTTGACATACCGAAGAATGCAAAGAACAATCGAGTAATGGGTGGTCCGAGGAGCGGATAAGAACTGACTGACTTGATGAACAACATAGGCAATGTCAAGGCGAGTGACAATGATGTATACAAGACTTTCAACCAGTTGGCGATATCGAGTGGCATCCTGAAGAGGTGAACCATCAAGTGGGGTAAGTCTAACATTCAGCTCGAGAGGAGTAGTGGCAGTGGTTGAGTTAGTGATCCCAGCCTTGGAAAGGAGATCTGAGGTATATTTGGCCTAAAAGAGAAAATACTCATCAGAACCTGATGAGACTTCAAGGCCAAGAAAATAGGTGAGCACGCCAAGGTCTTTCATCTCAAATTGGCCACTTAGAAACTTTTTGAGTTCAGAAATGCCGCATAGATAATTTCCATTAATAACCATATCATCCACGTATAGTAAAAGAATGATAATACCGTTGACAATATGGCGAATAAACAGTGCCGAATCATGAGCACTAGGTGCGAACCTAAACTGATGAATAGTAGTACTGAATTTGGCAAACCAAGCACGTGGAACTTGTTTCAAACCATACAGGGCACGACGAAGACGACAAACTTTATTTCGAGGGGTAGTCAGGCCGGGAGGGGTATGCATATAGACTTTCTCAAGAAGATCTCCATTGAGAAATGAATTTTTGACATCTATTTGAAAAAGAGTCCATTTTCGAATGGCGACAACAGCAATAAGTGTATGGACATATGTTAGTCTCGCCACTGAAGCATGAACGCTCCTGCTTCCTGCCACACACACACACACATACACATATATATAAATTATAATTTCTTAACCCTAATTCATGCGTCGCTCGCCTCTTTCCAGTTCTTGTGATTGTTGTCGCCAATAATACTCTCTCAACCCTAAATCATTCACACCTTGCGCCTCTCTTGCCTCCTGCCTCCTTCTCTATATGATACTTTGTCAATTGAGGATGAGTTGACCTCGTGTATGTCCCGTTGGAATATTGAGAATAAAGTTTTTAGCATTGCTTTAGATAACTTGTCTACAAATGATTGTGTGGCGAGTAGAATTCAAGCACGGCTTTCCTCTAAAAAAATTTCATGTACGTTGTTGCGCACACATTCTTAATTTAATAGTACAAGCTGGTTTTAATTCGATAAGTTATATTATTGAAAAATTTCGACTTGGAGTCAAATATGTGAAACTTTCACCTATTAGGAGAAATAAGTTTTTTTGCTCTTGCTACAAGTTTAAACATGGATACTAGGAAGAAATAATGTCTTGAATGCCCGACAAGGTAGAATGTTATTTATCACATGCTTGAAGTTGCTCTTCACTATAAAGATGCATTTTTATATTTGGGTGACCATGATAGAAATTTCAAGTATAATTTGTTAGAGGATGAATGGGAACGAGTAAATGTTTTATGCAACTTCTTGAAGATGTTCTATGAAGTAACATGTACCTTTTCTGGAATGAAATATCCAACTTCAAATTTGTACTTTAAAAGTGTGTGGAGAGTTCACATTAAATTTTTGGATGTTTTGAAAAGGTCTCCTAATTTTTTATCCAACATGGTGCGTGAAATGCATTTGAAGTTTAGCAAATATTGGTTGGATTATAGTTTAATCTTGTCTTGTGGTGCAATTTTAGATCCAAAGTATAAACTTAAATTTCTTGAATATTATTATACTAAAATATATGGTGGAGAAGCTGATCAATACATAAGCACCACTATTGCCACCCTTTATTCTTTGTTTGGCAAGTATATGAAAAAATCGAGCTCTTCTACTAGTTGTGGGTCTTCTAGCATGTCAATGGGCGAGTCTAATCTTGTGGAAAGAAAGGGTGACGAATTTGAAGACAATGCAAGATTTGAAGGTATTAGGTCTCGCCAACAAATTGAGAAATCTCAACTAGACTTCTACTTTGAAGAACCTAATCTTGATGTGAATAGCGAGATTGAAATCTTGGAGTATTGGTGTTTTTCTTCATTGAGGTATCTTAATTTGGCAAGAATGGATCAAGATGTTTTTACTATTCCTGTATCTTCTGTTACTTCTAAGAGAGCTTACAGTACAGGCCGTCGAGTCATTAGTCCTTATCAATGCTTGTTGAAGTCTAAAACCATACAAGCTCTAATTTGTTTGCAAGATTAGTTTCGTGCTTATGATTCAACAGGTAAATGTTACAATTATTATCGACACTTGTGAATTTTATTTACTAGTAATTTTTTTTTTTATTAAAGTTAAAATATGATATTTTTAATTCTCAAATACAGGTAAATGTGGCGTTTTAAGACAACAACTAGATGATGATGTTTCAAGCTCTAGCGAAGAAGACAACGATGAATATTAATTTTTGAGGTTTATGTGATGTTTCCTTGCTATTTATTCTGGTTGTTTTTGAATTTGGGAGGTTAGCTAATTAATGAGTTACTAATCATATTATGCTTCTCTTTTTAATTGGTGTTGAACTTGGCAGGTGGTATAATATAGATTTGGAGCATTACCTCAATCATTTTTTTGCTTCTCTTAATTCCTCTGCCTTAGTTTCCTTTTTGGTTTGACTTTATGTTATTTTGAACTGTAATTTGAATTCTATGCTTGTTCGGTGTTTGGTTTAGGTTGGTTTCGTTTGGTTTGAATGTGAATGTGGCCTTTTTTTTTTTTTTTTTTTTCCCTCGGTAGGTTTTTTTTTTTTTTTTTTTGAATGTGAATGTAGCTTTTTTTTTTTTTTTTTGTGTGTGTGTGTGTAGAAAAAGGTGTGGGACTTTGCCTATTTTGCAGTAATTGGTGATGAATTTGTTTTTGTGTAATGATTATGTTTTTGTTTTTGTTTTTATTTAATTTTTAAATTAAAAAAAAAATTATAGGGCCGGGTTAGCTCGAGGGCCGGGCTAGGGCCCTAATTATTTTGATAAGGCCAGGCTTGGGGAAAAAAATAGGGCTCGATCTTAGGACCAGGCCAGACTAGGGTCTTGCATATTTTTGTAATTTCCTACCTAAAACCCGACTCGAGCCCAACCCGACCCATGAACAACCCTACTGACCGGTATGTGTAACAGGCATTTGAGAACCATCAACAGTATGAATACTAGAGATATTCATTGCAGATAGTTTGGTTAAAAAAACACTGGGATCAGATGTCATGCGATTACAACAGGCAGAATCAAAGAATCAAGAAGAATTACCTGCAGTAAGTGAGAGAGCAGGGGAAAGATTTGTACCAGTACCAATTTTGGAGAAGATATGAAGGAGGAATGAGACCAAATCTGCAATAGACATGGTGATAGTAGTAGAGGTAAAGTATGAACCCTCTTTGGCATTGATAATGAGCGAAGAATCTACAGACGTCGTTGTTGAACCTGGGGAAGCTGTTGTCATGGATGGATTCAGAATGCCAGAATTGTCCATGAACCGGTATTAAATCTCCAAGAACCGGGCGAGAAACGGGTGAACCAGCGTAGAAACCATGCAAATATAAAGAAAAGTATATACTGTGAGCCTTAAATCACAAAACAGAGCCCGGAAATAGAATCAGAACATCGAAAAACCCCAAGAACCGGTCCAACTTTGCAAAAACTCGGTCTAAAAATGCCTGAACCGATCAAAGAGAAGTACCTTAGCCGAACCGGTGGCATGGCGATGACGTAGTGGTCAATGGATGATGTGGCAGTCATCGCGCTGACGTGGTGCTTAAGTGCCACTAACGTGGCACAATTCAAATGCGGACGTGGCAATGATGTAGCGCTGACGTGGGCACTAAGTAGGCGCTAACTAGGCAACTAGGGTTAACGTGGCAATGAGAACAGCAACAGGCGCGTGAATCTGAGGGCACAGCGACAACGCAATCTACATGCCGCGGGTGAAGGCGCGTGCAGAAGTGTCCGGCTGTGTGGTTTTGTTTGTTTGAATCGTCTCATCGAAACAGTTCCGATGGTATATTGTGAGGTAAATTTGGAACCCTGGTTAAGGCGTTAGAGCCCAAAATCCGAGACTTTGAAAGGTAGTGGTACTGTAGGCTGTGGAAAGCGTGTGAGAACGCGTCCGGTCTCCAATTGCGGTGATTTTGGTGGCGTTGTGTTCGTATCTGCAAGACAAAGACGACGGTATGATGTTTGTTGATATCAGAGATGGGACGAAGCTTACAGTAGCAACGAAAGCCTTGGAAGAATAAGGGCGGCGGCAAAAGCGTTAGAGTTGCGAAAAATTTATTGAGAACAAGTTCAAGAAAGATTTGCTCTTGATACTATGTTAAGATAATGGAGAAGTGGGAGAAGAATCAAAAACTGATATTATGAAAAGTGATTTCGTTATAATATAACGATATACACATATTTATAGGGAAAGTGGAGGCTAGGGTTTTGCCTTATTGGGCCAAACCCATATAATACATTAATACATTAACATGTTTAATTTAACATACAAATTATTACAGTATCGTGTAATTACAAAAATTTGCGTTGAATTCAAAATGGTCATGCATTAAAAAAAGTTTACTATTATTTAGTGTTGTTACATATCTTAAATACGGTTTAATAAGTAGCCAAAGATATATCTTCTCCCAAAAAGGGCAATTACAAATTATGATTTCATTAATCATGTTTTAATAAAATCATAAATAATTATTGTTTTATTATTTTTTTTTGGTACATAAACGAAAGCAAGAGAGACTACGAATACCTATCAAAGGCTTTCGTTCTCATCTCTGCCAAAATAAAGCTCTCCATATTTTCCTGAGGGTTAAACAAAAGTTTACATTTCTCCCTTCTCTCATAACCTAAGTTCACTAAAAAATCTGCACATCGATTCTTCTCCTTTGGTATCGTCTAGATGACGAAGTTTTTATCATCATCCATTAATTTTGCAAACAAAAATAATCTAATAAAATTCTTCATGTAGCTTATTATCTAAAGTATTATTGTGTTTATTTAATGAAAACCATTATGGATTTGTAATTCCAAAACACTAGTGGGTGTTTTCAACACTTAAACAATGTTTGATAATCGTTTAAATTCTAAGTGAAATTTTAAGAGCATTGAATTTATTAAGTACTGACTATATTAAATTTTTATTTTTTTAATACTTTTAACTTTATAAAAATTATTGTTTTATAAATTTTTATTTCTAAAATAATTTTCACACTTCTATTTTTTAAAAATATTTTTTTCCCTATAACCTTGTCTTTCTATTTTTTTTTCCAATTTGATATTTTATTCATTAATAATTTTTATTTTTATTTTTTTTTAGATTTTACATGGAAATGGTTGAATCTTTGTTCAATAATGAGATAGTTTGATATTTGATATAGGTCCAATAGCTTATTTTTCATTTTTCTTTTCCCTGTATTTTTCCATCCTTCCTAAGAAAATACACCAAAAGGAACAGGGAAGCTCATCCACCTGCAAAACTTCATCCGCAAAAAACCTAGAGAAAACCCAGCAAAATCATACATCATCGGAGCTCCGATTAACCGGCGGTCGGAGGCTTATATTAATAACAAAAATATACAACCAAAAAGCAAGAAGGAAGATACTCCACCCGAAAACCTTCACTTACAAAAGAGATGCATCCCCAGAGCTCCGGCAACTTATATCATCAAACACGGCAGTTTTTAGTGGTCCCCGCCGGCCTCCCTCGCGCAACCATCTTGATTACCTTACAAAGAAGAACCCCGGCGCGGACGCCGGCGCCAGGAACGAACTGGAACAAACAGGTGTCTCCATCCGTCAACTTGTTAACCCTCCTGAATTCTCCCCACTCACCCGCCATGTCGACTCGGTTAGAGTTCGTTTTTCTGATCTTTATGTCCACAATCCACTGCCTCCCTCGCTGATCTTTCAGAATGAGGCGTTTCAATCTCACTATCCCGTGCTTCACCGCGAAAACCCTCGGAATCGCCTGCGAAATCAGTACGAGGATTAGAGCAGATCCAAGGGAAATGCTATATTTTGTGTCTCCTTTGTTATTATGGCACACCAAAATTAAAATTAATATGATACATATTATTTAAGTGGATAATCCAAGAGTTGCGATATAGTGTGTTATTTTTTTATTAAAATTAAAATTAATCAAATAAAATTAATCAAATTCAACCCAAATAAAATTAATTCAATCCAATCAAAATAAAATTAAATTAACCAATTAATTTAATCCAACCCAAAAAAATAAAATTAATAAATTAAATTCCACCAAACCTAATTAAACACAAATAAACAAAATCTATTTAAATTTAATTAAACCAAAATTAATATAAATTTAACCAACCAATCTTATCCTACCCTAATTAAACAAATTTAATATTAACCTAATCATATTTAAATCCTAATTAACTAATTAATTCTAATTAACTCATCCACCCACTAATCTTATATTTTTGGCTCTTCTCTGTGTGCCAAAATGCCACAACGGATAGCACAGCCTCGGAGTGGCTTTTTGATTAAAAAAAACTCAAAAAATGGGATTGGACATGGGATGCATGGCACATCCCTAGGAGTTGGTGTTAATGGATATGTAATGGCACAGGCTTAAAGGTATGAAAAAGAACAGAGAATTGAGATGTAACCATAGTAGATTTCATGTAGTCCTTATACAGAACGAGAAAGCATGGATTCACGCAGTCGTCGTCTGTTTCATCCGAAGCTTCACTCTTTATCTCCATACGGCGGCGGCGGCGGCTCGACCCATGAACACCAGCATCTGTAAATGCGTGAAAAAAAACTGTCAAAAACTTGTAGAAATCCAATGAGCTTAACTCACCCTCTCAAAAGACGCTAATCCCTGGATTTTATATATTGCTCACGATCAAGTAACACAAGTGATGTGGGATTCAACACGCCCCCTCATTGCCTGCACATGCAAGATGGACTTTGACAAATCAATGTGAATAAAAATCGGGGGAAGGACCCAACATCAACGGGGGATTCAACACGGCCCCTCATGAATTTTTTGACAAACCGCTGCAAACGGATATCTAGGGCCAAACATCAGTGTGGGATTCAACACACCCAGAGTCAGACAAGAGACATAACTATGATACCATATAGAAATTCAACGAGCCTAACTCACTCTCAAAAGACACCTTGTAAGACAGGATTACCCTAAATTATATATATATATATATATATATATATGTAAGTTTAACACAAGCAACGTGAGATTCAACAAAACTCGTAGGTTAAACGGAGAGACAGAGAGAGAGCTCACAATCTGGCGATTTTCTGGTTTTGCGAGATTTTTTAGTGCGTCCCATAAGTGGGTTCTCTGGAGTTTCAGCACATTCAGTAGGCGAATCACCACCGGTTCTCTCTCTTCTCGCAGACTCAACCGACTTCAAACAGCAAGTTCTTCCAAAAATCTCGACCTTGAAGATCGAATCGCTAATTAGCCTGAAAATAAGAAAATCCCCAGCCTCTAATTCATGATCCTCCACGAATTCCGGCCAACCTTCGGTGAAGAAACACTTATCTCCGATCTTCTTCAGCTTCACTACCCAGGATTCCCCTGCATCAGTCTCCAGTACTGGATTTTCCGGCAACTTCTCTCTCACATTCTTCGCAAACAGACGCGGCAATGCCTGCAAAATCAACCGTTTTCTCCACATTTAAAGAACAATAATTCTAAAGAAAATCGAACTTTTTTTCTTTTTCTTTATCATACCCTCTCTTCAAACTCAGAAACAGAGCCAAAAAATGTAGAAAATAACAGAGGAACTCACGAGTTTTTTTTGGAAATCGTCGATCAAAACCTTGAAGAACACAGGCTTGAATTTGGGTTTCCGCGCCATTGAATTCGATCAAATTTCGTAAGGCTGCTGAATGCTGATATAGAGAGAGTAGAAGAAGCAACGGTCAAGAACTGACCTTGTGATGTGTACTGATTGCATACAGAGAAGTGGGGTCATTTTCCGAGAGGACCCAAAGTCACAGCCTCACACGCAATACATGGTCAGTCTTAACTCTGTGCGCTATACACGCAACATATGTCAAATGGAACACCATATTGGTTGCAGCGGGATTTGGAGTTGGCCCTAGTGGATTTGTCAACCTCCTCCCTTACATTAGGTGAAGGGTTCCATTTGCCTGCCTTGCACGAGTGTTTTTACACTCACACACACAGAGTGTAAAATTAATCTCTTTCAGATTATGTAGCGATCTCTTTCAACAAATATTTTTTTACAGACATAAACCCCTAGGACGAAATGCGAGTTTTTCGCTCAAATAAAAATAAATATATTATTTCTAAAAAACGACTCTTAGTATTTATTTATTTTTAAATTAAAATATATTTGTTTGTTCAATTTAATTTTATATTCTAGGTTTTTATCAACCGAAATTATTTTTATTTAAAAAAAAAAAAACAATTACCAATAAGTCCCCGTATGAGAACAAAATTACCAAATACAACTTTTTTAAGCATACGTTACAAAATAGTCTTTTTGTCTTTTGTGACGATTTTACCCCTCGTATTATATTCAGCACAAGATTGTGTTGAATGTAACACGAGACCGTGTTGTATTCCACTTTCACCGCCATTCAAATTATATCAAACTGCCGTACCTATTTTATTTCACCAAAACAACCATACAATATATCCAATATAAATTCTACTCCACCAAGGGCATATACCAAGTCCTTTTTTTTTCTCTCTTTCTCTTTCTCACATTTGTTTAGGACAACGAGTTCGGGGCCGCTAGCCATCATGCTATATTTAACACGATCTTGTGTTGAATATAATACGAGATCGTATTATATTTCAATTTTTTTTATTCAAATTGATAATTCTTTCTTTACATTCATATGCTTGATTTCTCTAATTCAATTTCTTTTAATCCCTAAATCATACAATATAATCACATCTTCAATAAATCATAAGCCATATTGATAATAATTAAAAAAAAAAAAGCTCACTAAAATTGAAAAACGTACCATCATAAAGTCAAGATCTGAAACTATCATGAATCAAGCGGAGCTCAAGAGCCGATTCATGATTCCCCTAAATCACCTTAACATAGCAAAACCCCTAAATCACCTCAACATAGCAAAACGAGTCGCTATACTTTGCGTATCGAGCATAATCAATGAATCGATCTAAATTCTAGACAATTTGCAACATATGCAATGATTAGAAAACATAAATTGATATCAATTCATCATTCATTTACAAAAAAATCAAAAGAAAAATCTCATAATTGGCGATGAACACGAGCACGATGAACGAGACAAACGGTGGTGGCAATGGATAACCATTTGTAGATCTCAGACCTTCGGCAAAGCACAACAAAATTCCATGAGACTCTGGTGTAATCTCGTCAGAGCATCTCAAATCGGCAAAGCATAACGAAATTCCAGATCTGGTGGCAGACGAAGAAAATGATGGCGACGGATGTGAACAAAAAAGTCGAGGATGGTGGCAAGGGATGAGCACAACGGCGGTGAGGCACTAGACGAGCACGACAGATAATGGAAGCAGAGGCATTATCTAAGAAAGAGATTGCAAAACAAAGTATGTGTGGAACAGTAGTGGAAGGAAGGGTAGACATGAAGGGTTAGTGAAGGAAGGGTAAAATCTCCAATTCAAAATATTCTAGAATATTGGATGCAAAAAAAAATAAAAAATTGTGGGATCTTGTAGATTTAGGCTTTTAAGTAGACTTTTTGATATCCCCAAAACTATGTGTTTTCGTATTGTATTAATATTAACACAACTTAAGAATAAAAGTGATTAGAACAATTTTTGGGAATATATATATATATATATATATATATATATATATATATATTGTCCTTCAAGTTTGGAGTACTTACTTGGTCCTTATGTTTAGCACTCTTTACTTGGTCTATAAACAATTAAATTGGTTTAATGTGTTCTAAATTCTCTATTTTACCCTTAAAATTAATTATACAATTTTTTTTTGAATTTTTATTTTACATTTATTTCTTCATTCTTCCTCCCCATCTTCTTCAATGAAAACCATCGCCGACATGGCCATCAATGATAGCTCCAATGACTCCCTCTCTCTTTCTCTCTCATTCAAAAAAATAGTGGAATTACACTAACAACTCCCTCACCTTGCAACTTTCGATGTCACCCCACCTCCTCCGCCCTCACTGCAACCACCGACCACGTGTTGAGCACAACTAATTTTTCGTCCTAAATCATTAAGAAAGTTTTTAATTTTGCATATTGAAAAAAATATGGAACTTGAGGGATCAAATATATAATTTGGCAAATCTCACATCACCATAAACACCCAACCCACACTTTAGGGATGAAATGTCACACCCCACCTCGGGCACTCGTCACCAGAGGCCGGGCGTGACGTCAACCTGACGTTACCGGACCAATCTACGAATATCCAAACAAACATATATACAAACACACTCGTCTACTTGTAAGTTTTTCCTTTTAAAATATATATATATATACTTGAACCTTCCACGGTTCATATCCGACCGACTCACCTCCAACATGACACTACCTTCGGACTCTCCCTAGTGCCAGTAGTGGGCCATACCTAGCCGCGGTACTTGTACCCCAAAACTTTTATCGGTGTATTGTCTTTATAATAAAACTAAAAAAAAAAAAAAATCATGGATCAAGTATAAATAATAAACACCATACTTCGAAATATAAAATAATATAATCACAAACCCGGTTCTACTGCCACCAATGAAAAGAAATAATATAACGATAATACCACATATCGCACACCATATTCATAACTCATTCCCCTCTGTTCACAATGTAAAGAAATAATGTATTTAAAACATCCAATATAAATATAATAAAATCACACACCGTAAGAAAATTCAGTTTCTCTGTCCCCAATAAAATAAACCAATATATATATATTGAAAATATCCAATCCAAACATTATAAATTAATTAACCTAATTATTTTAGATCAATTAATCCAGATATTTTAAAACAACTAGTTCAAAATATTTTAAATCGACCCGTCCAAGTATTTTAGACCCACCAGTCCAACATCTCATCACATGATAAAATATTCCACCAGTCAACTAAAATAATGAATATTTATACGCCAATCCATTTTAAAGTAATATATATCCAACCCAAATCAATCTAGTCAGTTCATCATATACTACAATACACCACACCACTCTCCTACTAACCATAGGATCGTTTTAACCTCATGATCGGGAGTTGCAATAGTACCGTACCACCCGTAGGATTTGTCTTCCTAACGGGTTACAACAACGCTTTATCGGACTTTGCCTAACAGATAATCAACAACGCTCTGCAGGACTTTGCCTAGTAGATAATCAACAACGCTCTGTCGGACTTTGCCTGGCAGATAATCAACAACGCTCTATCGGACTTTGCCTAGTAGATAATCAATGCTCTGCAGGACTTTGCCTAGCAGATAATCAACATCCCTTTTGGGAAGAAAATACTGTGGCATAGTCGGACCTAACATCAATTTCCATCTCAAAAATAAATGACTCGGTCCACAATTCTTTTCCCACCTTTAAAACCAACCTATCGATCCAAAAAAATCATTTTTCACCCTTTTAGAAACCAACTAAATCCACAAAATATTTTCCATCTTTTAAAACCAACTTGATTCACAAATCACAAAATCATCCATTTCAAATAACCATATTTTTTCACAATTTATACGAAAATAAGATTTATAAATTTACATAGAAGATAGTACACTCACCTCGATATCCGTTTTGCAAAATTGCTACTGACCACACTTTATCGAGACGTTGGTGCCTGCGAACTTAATAATGATAGAGCCTAAATTAATAATCTATTTAAAATAACTTAATCATGCAATATAGACCCTAAGTTTCACAATTTTTCCTTTCCCACATTTTATTATGAAAAATTAACATTCGGCTAGTTTCGCTTCGTTAAAATTTACTGTATAAAATTTAGTAATACGAATGGTCCCAAAATTTATTATCCCAGTTACGAAATTTTGATGTTAGAACTTAAATTTAACAAAAATAAAATTTGATGAAGTTGTTACCCGTTCAGAAACGTTTTGTCGATTTTTTTCTTTTTCCTCATAAAATTTGATTTTCTGCTCCTGCACTCACCGCCTAGGCGAAGAACCCACTGCCGAGGCGAACGCACTCCTTCCTTCTTTACTCTGCTCACTGACTCGTCACCGCCTAGGCGAACACACTATTTTCTCTGTGTTCGGCTTTCTGATTCTTCACTGCCTAGGCGAAGCTGTCACCGCCTAAGCGAAGCTGTCACCGCCGAGGCGAACGACTGTCTCATCTTCTCCGGTCCCTGGTTCAGTTCTTTCTTCTTCCCTCCTATTTCGGTTTTGGGTTCCACCAATCAACCTTCTTACCACACTCACCATCGACGATCACCACCACCCACGCCGGCCATCAAACTCACGCCATCCCACGACGAAGCACATGCATGATCCACACATACCATATCCGAACCACAGTCACGAACAGATGATACACATGCTGCGTTTCGGTTCTCTGTTTTGAATTCTCACCGCTGACGATTTCTCTCTCTCTAACCCACCGCCGGCGACGACTCCGGCGATCAACGACGAGCACACCCACGCCCACACACATGCTGAACGACGGGGACACACACACCCACACTCAATGTCCACATCAACGCTCACCGTCCGATCAACACACACACTCGTTCGACACACACACGCTTTCGTCACACCAACGACGAACAACCAAACACCCAAGATGATCCCTCCCATAGGATGATCAGAGCACTGTCGGCGACTGCAACAATCACAAAACACGCACACCCCCTCACCAACTACACACCATTGACCAATCATACCCACAAGTGAAACCCAGCTTCTCTCTCTCTCTTCTAGATTTTTTTTTTCTTATGATTTTCTCGATTCTTCTTTTTGAGATTTTTTTTTTCTAATCACCACTTTGATGGATGCATTTATATAGATGATTTTCAGTGCTTCTCTTCAATCCCTCCGGTTGCCACGTCGCTCCTTCCCCCTCTCCGTTCTCGATTTTTCCATGTCCCCTGTTTTTTATTTGTGTGGTTAGACACACACACACACACCCACACACACATATATATATATGCATATTTGGTTAAATTACATTTATCCCCCCTTAAATTTCTTAAAGTTTTTAATTAAAACCAAAACAAAAACTTAAGTTTTGTAAAAAATCCAGATTAACCCCCTAAAATTTTCAATTGAATTTTATTTACGAAATCGACCCCATTATTTTCTACATGCTTCTACAATGCAGCTAAAATTATGTGTATACAAAAATCCGGGTCTTACATGAAAAATGTAATTTTTCCTGAAATATTCCCTTTACATTATATAATGAACCATTCAATTTTTTTTATTTTTATATTATAATGAAGTTCGTAAATTACCATTAACCTTATATATATATGTGTGTGTGACCGTTGTTTGTCAAGGTGGTCATAAGAAACATGCATGTTGGCTGAAGGGTTGAGCACCCATACACGGCTCCCAACTAGGATGGGCGTCGACACAAGTAGGTGCCCCTTTGGAGTCAAGACATACCAACCCGGTTAATTTCGAAAAATATGTCATTGGTCAAAAACCTGACAAAAGAAGAAGAGTTAGGTCTCCTCTATACAAACTGATCGGGAGTTGGAACTGCTTTCCTGATGAGTCCAAGATAGTGCGGAAATCAGTCAGCATCCTAAAAAGAAGACATGCTAGCCCCAGCGCAAGCAAACACGTCTGGATCTTGCACGGGCAAATGCCGCTGCGAAAATGTGAGCCCGTGACAATGTTCATACCATCCAAACAGTTAAACTTATTAAGAATTAAAATTTAATGCATCAATTAGAATATTTGTTATTTGTTGTCATTATTTTATTATCCCAAATAGTGACTCAATAATTATACAACAACTTTTTCCAAAACCATTGTTTATTATTGTCTACATTTATCAGGAAATAGAATTGGTTCCGCGGCACTATGTTCATTTGTAAATATATGAAAATTACACATATTTTCAATATTGATAGTGCATCGTTTTTAAGGAATTTGTATGACCGCGTGCTAAGTATATAAGATTGCTTTTAGAATATTCAGATTGTCATATTCAATTCCTGAACATCTTAATTTTTGTTTAGAAGATGATGAAAAAATTTGCAATCTCAAGAAACTTGTGAAGATCATGAAATTAGATTCTAATGATTTATCGATCGCCATTGTGACAATGCCACCGCCAAAGCTGCCCCAACCATACCCATTGTCCACTGCCGTGATGACCACTACCATCATAGGCTTCTCCTTATACCGCCACCATTGTGGACAGAAGACAACAACCACCACCGGAAGTTCTTTTTTTTTTTTTTCTCTCTCTATGTCTCATATTTTGCAATATGGAAAACTTTAGATTTTCTTCTTTTTTTTCCACAAATTTCAATTGAAAGACAAATGAACAAATACCAAATTTTTCTATAGATAAATATATATAATTTTTGTAAAAATTTATTACCGATTTGCATAATTTTTATAAACATCGGTTGGGGAATCTCAAAGTTTCTCCCTCTAGAACCCTAAGCAACACTAGTCATAGATCCACACACACACACACACACACATATATTGTAAGATCCTGATTTTTTTATCATATTTTGGAATAATTCAAAATTTACAGGGGTAAACAGTGTTATTTATTATTTGATTTAAAATTTTAGGGGTCAATTCGCAATTTTACAACCTTCAAATTTGAAATGGGACTTAAGTAACTTCAAACTTTTAAATGAAGGGAGGTTGATGTAATTTGGATATAATTAATATATATATATATATAAAAAGAAGAAGAGAAGAGACACTGTCCGTACGCCCTTATATATATATATATACACACGCGTGTAATCAAATAGAGCGACGGGGGACACTTGGCAAATGCTATACATATATATATATATATATACACTCATGCGCACACACGCGACAGGGAGAGGTGGAGCAAAAATCAGAGAAAACCAAAAAAAAAAAAAAAAAAAACGCAAACCGTAGAGAGAGAGAACTCGCCGGCGGCGAGAAATTCAAATCGGCAACTTACATGCAGCATGTGTGTGCGTCGGTTGTTCGCAGCGATAGTCGTGAGTATGTGTAGGTGGCCGGCGTTTGCATATAAGGGTGAGGTGTTGCCGTTCGTCGGTGGTGTGTTCTTCGGTGTTGGTTGGTGTGTGTCGCCGTTCGGTTCGGTGGCGTGGAAGGGTTGTTCGGCCGGCGATCGTGGGAGTGAGTGTTGTGTGAGCCGTATGCGTTGCTTCCCGTCGTCCGGTGCCGGCGTATGGGAGTGTATGTGTTCGTCGTCGGCGGAGGGTTAGAGAGAGAAAGAAGGAGATGGGTAGGAAAAGTGGTCGATCGCGGTGGTTTGGGGGAGTGCCGTTCGTCGTCATCATTGTGGGTGTGTGTTCCGTTCGGGTTAAGTAGGCGATGGTGTGGGTGGCGTGACGGTGCTGCTCGGCTGAGGAAGAAACAGAGGAAGGGGGAGCGTGGTGGGCCGCCGGTGGTAAGGGCCGGTGGAGGTGCCGGCGGCTGAACCAGAAACACAGACGGGAAAAAAAAAAAAAAAAAAAAAACTGAAGAAGAAAAAGGGGAAGGAAGAGGAAGTGGGGAGCCGTCGCCGGCGGTGCAGGCCGGCGAAAGAGAGAGGAGGTACGGTGACGCCATCGGGGACAAAAAACGAAGAAGGAACAGGAAGAAAAGAGGAAAAAAAAAAAAGGAAAAAAAATAAAAAAAGAGAAAAGAAAAAAAAAATAGGGAAATTCCACAAACCACCCCAACAGAAATTAAAAATCCGATTTTACGACCGATGGGAAAATCGAAAGAGGTAACACTCCTATCACTTTTTATGTATGCACTTAATTGTGTTGAAATTGTCTCGTAAGTGATTATAAAACTAATCTCTAGTACCGAAATGTCGAAGTGACGATAATAAGTATTGAGACTATTCGCATGAATGAATTTGATATCGTAAACGGTAACGGAACCATACTCGTTAAACAGTAATATGGAATTCGGTGAATAGGAAATTACGGAAATTAGGTTCTGTATTTACTGGTTAGGTTATTTTTCCGTAAAATATTAATTTAGGACTTGTCACGAATAGGTTCCCGATTTCCAGAGGATCAGTAGCAGAGGGTCGGTGGAACTTTTGGAAACGGATATTCAGGTGAGTGTACTGTCTTCTTGTCAAACTGTTTTGCTATGTATATATATGATGAAATAGGTGGTTACTTAAACCGTATGAATTTATAAATGATATGGATCAAGCAGGATTTGGGTGAGCTGGTAAACTGGATTTTTGAAAGATTTCGATGGTTTCGAAACTAAGTTGAAAATGATTTTATTTTGAATTTGGTGAAATCGGACGGTGTTTTTAAAAGAAAATAGAAAACATCTGTTTTGCTAAAAAAATGTCTGGGTTTCTAAAAATAAAGGATGGAAAGGTAATTTTGATAAAAAAAATAAAAAAATCAGACGTTTAAAAGAAAAAGAAAAAAAAAAAAAAAAAAGAAGAAGTGTGAAATATGATTTTTAAATTTAAAAGTTGATTTTGGGAGAAAAGGGGTAGATGTAGTGATTTGACGATGTTGAATAGACGATATTTGTTGGGTTGTGATTTGATGATGCTGTATTTGATTTTACGATGTCATAGTATTCATCTGTTTTGGTAGAGTGATATTATCCGCTTCGGCGGAGTGATGTTATCCGCTACGGCGGAGTGATGGTTATCTGTTTCGGTAGAGTGATGTTAGACGTTTATACTGCGCAGTGATTATCCGCTTCGGCGGAGTGATGGGTGTTCGTAGGAAGGCATATCCTACGAATGGTACGGTACCGTTGCAAACTCCCGATCGTGAGGTTAAAACGATCACTAGGGCTGGCCAGTGTGCGTGTTTGAGATGTGGTGTTTTACTTATATTGGGTGAGTTGTTATTTATTATGATGATTGGTATGATTTAATACTAGGTAAAACTTATCTATATCGCTTTATTTTCATTGCTTATATACTCATGCTTGATCCATATTCAATTATGGTAATATTTAGAATGCTTTATCATTTAAAAAATATTTTACTAAGAAGGCAGTACACTCGCAGGTGCAACAGCTAGGAGTCGGTCCCCCACTGGCATTAGGTAGAGCTACGTGATGAAGTCATATAGGCGATTGAGAGAAGCTGTCAAGGCGAACCTATAAAAGGTTCATGGATAAATACTTTTAAAAACAAAAACAAAAAAAATATGGACAGGTGGGTCCCCTATAGTAGATGTTTGTATTATACAGTAGGTGTATATTGTCATTTATTTGGTTAATTGGATATCGGTGATGTCATGTTGTAGTCACGCCCGACCCGGGATGACGGGTGTCCGGGACGGGTTGTGACAATTTTGGTATCAGAGCCAGGTTATAGGTTCTGTAGACTTGTTAGGAGATGCGTCGGTAGAAGATCATGAGGTAGGAAGACGTGCCAGTTGTCTAGTCAGTAGGGGACTTGAGATAGGGTGATAACAGGTGAGCTTAGTATGTGGGTGTTAGGTCCTTTATTTCATAAAGTTGTGCATTAGCATGGTGCGATGAGGATTGTCTTTTTGGCAAGCAACGATATGATCACGTGGTGATATTGCTAGGAGGGATGTCTTCCATAAGATAAGAAGGCTAAGTTAGACAAACACTAAATCACGTCGTTATCAATATACTAGATGATATGGCAGAACACACTTAAGTCGAAATAAGAAATGATATTCAAAGGGAGTAAATCGCCTTCTAGGCAATCTGAAAGGAAACTGTGACGTTACTAGACAAGAATTTAATGTAAGAGCACTTTTTTTTTTAGATTAATTAATAGACGGAGTACCAGTGGTGGCATGTAGTAATGTAAAAGGAAATAATATATAGGAAGTAGCCGACGATTATGGATTTGGGAGGATAGTGGATGCGTGTAAATATAATCCTTTTGAATGAATAATTTAGAGTTGCGGGTGGAGTCAAATTTGTGATGAATGAAAGTATGTATTGTGGGGAAGGCATATCTAGTATCTCAGTTAGTCTGATAGTGGGTTTAGGAGGTTAGAAAAGTGTTAAAGAAAGGATATCACAAGTCAGTACGCAGATGCTGTTCAAACAAGCTTCGGCAGTGGATATTGTAATAGTTAAGGATCTTCCCTATGTAGTTTCGAGAATGGACAGGGTGCTGGTAAGCGTGATTGGTAATTGTGGTTGCTGTTAAATGAGTTCCATAATGATAAAGGAGGTGAACGTTCGGCACCTAAGTTGGTTAAGTATACTGGCGTTAATGAATGTGGGAAATTGAGATTTGAACTTATAATTTTGAGACTTTAAAGGTGATTGCTATACGATAGGAAAAATTGAGTGGATTGATTTAAGTCGGCGATTGATTGCATTTAGTTGAATTTGAATAATTTTGGGTGGTGCAAAAAAAAAAAAAAAAACGGTGATCCGGTCGGAAGTAGAGAAGAGCATGTTGAACATCTTCAGAAGGTGTTACTAAGGCGATGACTAGTGCAGTAAATATGACTAGTGCTCTTAAGGCATAGCATTCAAGTGAATCTAGAGGAAGTCAAAGTGGTTAATTGACGGAATATGGAGAAGGCCGAGAACACGTGACTGGAATTAGAATTTTTTTTGGAACTAGTAGAGATCGTATTCGTTCTAACATTTAGTGACATCTCCTGTATAACGGGATTTGTGCTTAAAGTCGAAAATGGGAGGAAGCGGGGTTGCGCATACTTGGATTATTCATACTAATGTGTGTGTCAATTGAGATCTTTATAAGTCTATTAGGCAATTGGTCAGGTGACCACTCAAATTGAGCTTGTAAATAAGAAGTTGATATTTATCGATTGTATGGTAGAAGCACAGAAATTAGATGTCCAATTGGAAACAATTAGAGTGGAAGGGAATGAAGATGGTCACAGGGCTGACTATACAAATATTTCGGGTAAAAAAATAAAAAAAAATAAATAACAAATAAATAAATTGATGAGTTGTTTGTTCATATTAATTTATGGGTTAAGTTGAGGCCTTGTAAGTTCAATGGGCGGCTGGTCAGATGGTAACGTTGTTCGGTATTGATTTTTTTTTAACGTGGTATAAACATGTAAAGGTCGGATGTTCAGCTATGAAGGTTTAGCAAGGCAGTGGAAATTGACTATAAAGTTGATTGGCGTGTCTGAAGGAATAATGAAGTTTGGGAATTTGAATTCAAATGTGTAGGGTTAGTAATGCCAATATATAGATGAGACCTTAAAAAGAAGTGCATAGAATAAGATATGCAATACCCCAGTAATATTAACTATACTGTAATGGCGTGAGTATGAATAGTAGATTGGAATGGAAATGGGAAATCACGGCCTTTGTTATTCGGTGATTTGTTAGTCAAGTTAAGATCGAGAAATAATGAAATCTCTAGGTGCGCTATGGTAGCCTTGACCTATACCAGAAAGAGAAAAGGGAGAGTAGTCGAGGAGTGTGTTCCTGATGCGCATGTCCAATATATATATACATATTGATAGGAATGTTTGATTGCGTGGTGCACTAATTTAATGCAAACATTAAGATTAAGTTGGGACAAGTTATTCTTTTAAAAATCAAAAGGAATAAGGACTAGTAATTCTAGGAATTTTATTAATCGGTTATTCGAAATCTTGGAACTGGAATTCTGAAATTATAGGTATTGTCGCCATAAGGTGATCTGGACAATAATTGTTATCAAAGTAAAATAAGTCGTCAGGGTATGAACAATCCGTAGAAGAAACTGTAATGCCAGGAGCTGATAGTTATTTGAACATGCGGGTTAAAATTTTCCATACTCCTTTAAGTTGCCCAAGTGAAAGTTGATACCTGGTTCCAGTCATGGATTAATGGTTTATCAGGAAATACGATTCAGGTGTTGGAAGAGATGTTGAGGGGTTGTGTCGTGGAAGTTTCTGGTAAGGGGGAAGATTGTGCAATGTTAATAAAATCTGTTTATGCTAATAACTATCTTGTCGTCAATCGTGGTGGCATCGCATAAAGTGTCATATGAAAAGGATACAAGATTCCGATCTGATAGACTGAACTGAGATAGGAAAACGAAACTTTTGTGAGATTTAGAAATAGCCCGATGTGACTACTTTTTTTTTCCTTTTCCTTTTGGAAAGTAGAAGTTATTGAGATGTTACGAAACAAGGGGAATTTAAAATATCCTTAAAATGATATGTAGGCATGATATAATATTTTACAGTTAGTAATTATTAGAATATATCGATTTCGTTGTGACTGGGGCGTATCTATGTCTTTTAAGACATATATATATATATACATGGGTATATGTTTGAAGCATGCTAGACAGGTGGAAACAAACTTGAAGCACGTGGCCATGTTAGGGACTTGGTAAAATGTGGAGGCATGAAAGGAATTCTTATAGATTATTTGTTTGATATATTTGAGTTGTAGTTATAAGAGTTGGTGATATTTAGGTATTATGAAAGATATCGATAAGAGTATTAAAGAATTGAGATAGATATCGAGGTTAATGATAGTTGAGTTATCTGTGCTTATGAGATTGGTGGCAATTATTATTAGGTTAAATGTTGAATGGAGAATATCATTGCAACAGGCGACTAGAAAATATCAGATGAAATGGATAGGTGCCGGTTACGACGGAATAAAATAGATTCAATGTACTGAAATATTTTCAGCATATAGTGTTGTTGATTTTGGTTGTATTAGAGTAGCGCAGCGGGAGTGTTAGAACCTTGGGACAGTTGGTTGATTGTGTTAGGCATTACCAACCACAGTACGCTCTAGTTGTTGATTATTGGATTATAACGTTGGCCACTACAAAGGAAAATGTTACGATGTGTAGAAATGAATTGATGAAACTGACGGGTAAGGATTTTGGGCGACTTTTGGTTATAGGACCCTCCCTAGAAAACAATTGCTCCAGAATCAAGCATGATCAACATAACCATGCGGAGCGAATATGACGTACTATTATTTTTGAACGAAACTTTCGAGACGAAATTTCTTTTAGGAGGGAAGGGTTGTAAGATCCTGATTTTTTTATCATATTTTGGAATAATTCAAAATTTACAGGGGTAAACAGTGTTATTTATTATTTGATTTAAAATTTTAGGGGTCAATTCGCAATTTTACAACCTTCAAATTTGAAATGGGACTTAAGTAACTTCAAACTTTTAAATGAAGGGAGGTTGATGTAATTTGGATATAATTAATATATATATATATATATATATATATATATATATATATATATATATATATATATATATATATAAAGAAGAAGAGAAGAGACACTGTCCGTACGCCCTTATATATATATATATATATATATATATATACACACGCGTGTAATCAAATAGAGCGACGGGGGACACTTGGCAAATGCTATACATATATATATATATATATATATATATACACTCATGCACACACACGCGACAGGGAGAGGTGGAGCAAAAATCAGAGAAAACAAAAAAAAAAAAAAAAAAAAAACCGCAAACCGTAGAGAGAGAGAACTCGCCGGCAGCGAGAAATTCAAATCGGCAACTTACATGCAGCATGTGTGTGCGTCGGTTGTTCGCAGCGATAGTCGTGAGTATGTGTAGGTGGCCGGCGTTTGCATATAAGGGTGAGGTGTTGCCGTTCGTCGGTGGTGTGTTCTTCGGTGTTGGTTGGTGTGTGTCGTCGTTCGGTTCGGTGGCGTGGAAGGGTTGTTCGGCCGGCGATCGTGGGAGTGAGTGTTGTGTGAGCCGTATGCGTTGCTTCCCGTCGTCCGGTGCCGGCGTATGGGAGTGTATGTGTTCGTCGTCGGCGGAGGGTTAGAGAGAGAAAGAAGGAGATGGGTAGGAAAAGTGGTCGATCGCGGTGGTTTGGGGGAGTGCCGTTCGTCGTCATCATTGTGGGTGTGTGTTCCGTTCGGGTTAAGTAGGCGATGGTGTGGGTGGCGTGACGGTGCTGCTCGGCTGAGGAAGAAACAGAGGAAGGGGGAGCGTGGTGGGCCGCCGGTGGTAAGGGCCGGTGGAGGTGCCGGCGGCTGAACCAGAAACACAGACGGGAAAAAAAAAAAAAAAAACTGAAGAAGAAAAAGGGGAAGGAAGAGGAAGTGGGGAGCCGTCGCCGGCGGTGCAGGCTGGCGAAAGAGAGAAGAGGTACGGTGATGCCATCGGGGACAGAAAACGAAGAAGGAACAGGAAGAAAAGAGGAAAAAAAAAAAAAAAAAGAGGAAAAAAAAAAAAAAAAAAAGAGAAAAGAAAAAAAAATAGGGAAATTCCACAAACCACCCCAACAGAAATTAAAAATCCGATTTTACGACCGATGGGAAAATCGAAAGAGGTAACACTCCTATCACTTTTTATGTATGCACTTAATTGTATTGAAATTGTCTCGTAAGTGATTATAAAACTAATCTCTAGTACCGAAATGTCGAAGTGACGATAATAAGTATTGAGACTATTCGCATGAATGAATTTGATATCGTAAACGGTAACGGAACCATACTCGTTAAATAGTAATATGGAATTCGGTGAATAGGAAATTACGGAAATTAGGTTCTGTATTTACTGGTTAGGTTATTTTTCCGTAAAATATTAATTTAGGACTTGTCACGAATAGGTTCCCGATTTCCAGAGGATCAGTAGCAGAGGGTCGGTGGAACTTTTGGAAACGGATATTCAGGTGAGTGTACTGTCTTCTTGCCAAACTGTTTTGCTATGTATATATATGATGAAATAGGTGGTTACTTAAACCGTATGAATTTATAAATGATATGGATCAAGCAGGATTTGGGTGAGCTGGTAAACTGGATTTTTGAAAGATTTCGATGGTTTCGAAACTAAGTTGAAAATGATTTTATTTTGAATTTGGTGAAATCGGACGGTGTTTTTAAAAGAAAATAGAAAACATCTGTTTTGCCAAAAAAATGTCTGGGTTTCTAAAAATAAAGGATGGAAAGGTAATTTTGATAAAAAAGAAAAAAAAAAAAAAAAAAAGAAGTGTGAAATATGATTTTTAAATTTAAAAGTTGATTTTGGGAGAAAAGGGGTAGATGTGGTGATTTGACGATGTTGAATAGACGATATTTGTTGGGTTGTGATTTGATGATGCTGTATTTGATTTTACGATGTCATAGTATTCATCTGTTTTGGTAGAGTGATATTATCCGCTTCGGCGGAGTGATGTTATCCGCTACGGCGGAGTGATGGTTATCTGTTTCGGCAGAGTGATGTTAGACGTTTATACTGCGCAGGGATTATCCGCTTCGGCGGAGTGATGGGTGTTCGTAGGAAGGCATATCCTACGAATGGTACGGTACCGTTGCAAACTCCCGATCGTGAGGTTAAAACGATCACTAGGGCTGGCCAGTGTGCGTGTTTGAGATGTGGTGTTTTACTTATATTGGGTGAGTTGTTATTTATTATGATGATTGGTATGATTTAATACTAGGTAGAACTTATCTATATCGCTTTATTTTCATTGCTTATATACTCATGCTTGATCCATATTCAATTATGGTAATATTTAGAATGCTTTATCATTTAAAAAATATTTTACTAAGAAGGCAGTACACTCGCAGGTGCAACAGCTAGGAGTCGGTCCCCCACTGGCATTAGGTAGAGCTACGTGATGAAGTCATATAGGCGATTGAGAGAAGCTGTCAAGGCGAACCTATAAAAGGTTCATGGATAAATACTTTTAAAAACAAAAACAAAAAAAATATGGACAGGTGGGTCCCCTATAGTAGATGTTTGTATTATACAGTAGGTGTATATTGTCATTTATTTGGTTAATTGGATATCGGTGATGTCATGTTGTAGTCACGCCCGACCCGGGATGACGGGTGTCCGGGACGGGTTGTGACATATATAAAATACACTTTTATAAATCCGTAAACAAAAATATAATTATGTGAACTTTTATTCAGACACAAATTAAAAATGTAATTGTATAAATGTTTATATACCCACAAACTAAAATATAATTATATAAATTTTTATGCACCCCAAACAAAAAATTAATTATATATGCCTTTATATACTCACAAACCATTTTTCTATTTTTTTTTTTTCAAAATTACATCAATATTTTTTTTTAAAAAAATTACTTCTAAAAAATATTAACTTATTTTAAATAAGATATTATGAGCATATATTAATTAGATACATATTTATTAGATATAAATAACTCTTAAGTTACAAAAATCTACACTAACCTTCCAAATCCCAAAAAAAAAAAAAAAATACAAATTCTCCATTCTTTTTAATCTGCATAAAGGAGAAACATGAAGGTGAGATTAAGCTAATATATATATATGGACATAAAAAAAAAAAATCTAACAATTATAAAATAAAATCCTCTAAATTCAAAATTAATGAAATTTAAAAAAAAATCTTTAACGTTTTTAAAGTATATATATATAAGAAGAAATCACGGAAATTAAGAAGAGAGTGTTTGGTGTTAAGGAATTAGAGCCTCGGAATTGGAATTAAGATTTTTAATTCCAATTCAGTAGTTCCAATTCCATCAAACCAAACGTTACCTAAGGTAGCATTTGGTTTCATGGAATTGGAGCTTTGCAATTTGAATTGGATATGTTCATTTCCAAATCAAATTCAATTCCACGCAGCCAAATGCCACCTAAGTGAAATTGGACCATAACACCTAATATGGCGTGTTCCCAGATGCTTAGCGCCACTTGATTATGCAACATTTTTCAAGATTTTGGGGAACAAAAATAATGTTTATGCTTTGTCATCCAATATTTTGGAACAAATTTGTGGGATTGGAATGAACTGTATATTCATATTGATGAGGGTATTTTTAGGCACCTCTGAGTTAGCACATGCGATCCAACCACATGTCAATCCTCTCAATAACGGGGACGTATTCCGGAATTAACAACTTCACGTTAGAGTATACGCCGACTACAGATCCTCCCTGTAATCTCATTTGCACCCAGAGAAGAGTTAGAAGCCTTGCAGGGACGTGTCGCTCTGAGCTCTGCGCTATGCCCTCGGTAATTAGTTTCAGGGACTCAGCCCTTCACCTCGACCGGCTCCCATTTTCACCTTGTTTCTTCTCCTGGGCTCCACGGATCTCCGCTCTCTTTCACCAACTCACCACCGCAGGCCTGATAAAAGCTCGCGGGCTTCGCCAAATGGGCCCAAAAGCCCAAGCCCAATGATTATCTCCTAAACGTCCCAGATTATCGGCTAAACACAGGGTTTCGACTAATTAATCGTGTTTAGGCCCGACTAATCATCTCCAACGCCTATATATATCGGGGGCTATGTAAGCCCGAGGTACGCTTGAATGACTTACATTACACGCGAGTTCATTTGTTTGTTTACTATATTCTGTACATTTTCTCTCTGAGCACTGATTACCACGCCGGAGGGGCTTTACCGGGACAAACCCCAGTCTGAGCCTTCTGCAGGTACACTCCTTGAGGAGCAGGACTCTGGACATAGTAGGTCAATCTTCCCAAGACCCAGCATAACTCACGCGAGGACTTTTCAACCGACGACTTCACCTCAGCAAGAGGACCCACCCATCATCCGATTGAAACATACTCGAGGTGTATACCAGTTTTATGCACCAACAGTTTAGCGCCGTCTGTGGGAACCGAGCAAAGAGCCTTCCCCTAATCACTGCTCTATGTTCAGCTGAGCTTGAGTGATCACAAGGTCCAGTTATATAGATACAAAATTGAAGAACGAGAAGACATGTCGAAAAATCTAAGCGCATACCCACCAGCTCCCACCAACGAGGATAACTGCCCCCTCCATGGTCAGGCAGGACCATCCACTCTGCTACCTGGAACTGCGGGATAAACCTCAGGAGCTATGGACGCATATCAGTTTGATCTCCTTAAACGCCAAATGCAAGAGTTCAAGTTAAGTGTATAACTCTTCCTCGCGCGCTTGCCACCGCCCCCTATTCAGGGTGGACCAGCCCTCCAGCTCGCAACGCTTGAAGAGCCGCCCCAAAATTGCGATATTTTTATGGACACTCTGAATGGGCAGCAGCCCGAGGGTCGCCCTCTACCTCGCAACCCTAAGTTTGCGGGACAAGAGAGGGCCCCACTGTAATGCCAAGATCTCCACCTCCTCTGCCACATGAATTTGTGCCAAGGGATATGTCGGTGTCCCCTAATGGTCGTGCTATTCATTGGCCCGCCAGGTCCGATCATAGAGGTCGACGTGATCGTGAGGCTAACTCTTACTCGCCTCCCTCCCATCACCCTAATGCCCGGGTTGCGGACAGTCGGATCCAGGGAGAGCCTCGAGTAGGGGAGGTTGTGGAACGTCGTCTGGCCAACATGGAAGCCCTTCTCTAAGAGGTACAAGGACGCCGGGTTGGACCGGGTGTTATTCCCGAGGTGAATTCTCCTTTTATGGATGAGGTTCTGGAGAAAGTAGTATCGAGACATTTTACCCAACCCCAGATAAGTCCGTATGATGAGACTTCAGATCCTATTGATCACCTTTCTATGTTCAAGTCTTATATGGACATGCAGGTGGCCTTTGTAGCTTTGAGGTGTAGAGCCTTTTCCATCACTCTTATAGGTGCTGCAAGATCGTGGTTCCAAGGTTTGAGGCCAGCGTCCATCTCCACCTTCAGAGAACTTGAGCAATTGTTTTTGGCTAGTTTCAGTCGTTCCAGGCATAGGCCAAGGACTGTGGCTCATATCCTCACTCTTCGACAAGAGCCCACTGAATCTTTGGGTGATTACCTTGAGCGTTTCAACCAAGAAGCAAATTTATGCGATGACCTCCCTGACGCCGTTGCGTTAAATACCTTTGTTGACGGGCTCTGACATCAGAGATTATCCTATGATCTCTACTTCAACCCTGCTCTCACACTCGATTAAGCTCTAGACCGTGGAACTAGATTCCATGGTGCTGACCTTCGTGCTTCCATCAGGAGAGAGCGGGAAGGGGCAAACCAACCGAAGGAACCAAGGAATAAAGATTCAAATCAAACCCAAGGCTCAAGAAAGTTACAGGCAGTAGGAAGATTGGGACCTTTACCCGGGGAGAGGAGACCACTTCCTCCCCTAGGGCGTCGCCAGCAAGGGTTCACCCCGCTTATGGCCTCGGTAGCCGTCATCTTCGAGGAAAATTCAAGGAGGGATTTCTTTCCTCCTCCGCCGCCCCCGAGAGAGAAGCCGCTCGGAAGGGCAACAACCAAGTACTGCCCATTTCACCGGGACCGAGGGCACTCGACTAAGGATTGCTTCCCAACTAAAATAGAAAATTGAAGCCCTCATCCAAAAAGGTTATCTGGGGAACTACGTCCGGAGGGGGAATCAGGAGCGCCCCACTGAAGAAGAACCATCGGTGGAGCCTCAGGCTCAGAGGATACGGGAGAACCGCACTCATCCACAGCCCCGGAGGGCAGGGGCTGGGGATGATCAGCAATGCATGAATGGCGAGATCAACGTCATTCACGGTGGACTTGGCCTCGGGGGAGAAACATCATCTTCTAGAAAGAGGCATGAGCGAAGGGCCAAACGAAAAACAGATGAAGACATATATAAAGTAAGCACCATAGATGCTGCCGCACACAATGTTATCTCCTTCAGCGAGGCCGACCTCCGGGGGGTACATACGCCCTACGAGGATGCCCTAGTCATCACTGTCGTGGTCAATTATTTCAGGATGGGGTGCATCTTGGTCGACGGAGGGAGTTCAGCTGACATCATCTTTAAATGGGCCTTTGATAAGCTCGGGACAGAGGTCGGTACCCTGCAACCCACTAGGTCCCCCTTAGTTGGGGGGGAAGTGGTCAATTCTCTTGGATAGGTTTCCTTACCTGTCACGATTGGGACAAGTCCAAAGTTTGTAACGAAATGGACCAAGTTCTTAATTGTGGATAGACCATCCCCCAATAATGCTATCATGGGAAGGCCGATCGTCTCAGCATTCAAGGCTATTTGCTCTCTATATCATCAAGTAATGAAATTTCTCACCAATCAGGGGATCGGAGAGGTTAGAGGTGACCAGGAGACATCATGCACCTGTGCCCGGAGGGCACTAGAACAAAAGAAATAGAAACCAGTAGCGGGGCCTTACCCCCAAGGGTTTAAGCTGGACACCCCTGAGCTCATAACCCTAGATTCTGAAAAAGTCCTGGTGCCGATTGATGACCCCAGAGATGAGGAGCCAAGCCCCCGCCCACATGAAAACTTGGTTGAAGTTTTGATTCATCCAGCTCTTAAAGAGAGAATTGTCAGGGTAGGAGCCAAGCTCGCCCCAGGACAACGGGTTGAGCTCACGAAGCTACTATGAAAGAACGTGGATGTATTCGCCTGGTCCCATGATGAGCTCTCCGGAATTGATCCAAAAGTGGCCATGCATAGGCTGTACGCAAACCCACACCATCCTCCAGTCAGACAAAAGAGGAGGAAGTTCTACCCTGAACGCCAGAAAATCATCGAAGAAGAAATACAGAAATTAATTAAGTTTGGTGTCGTGGAGGAGGTGACATTTCTGAACTGGCTGTCCAATGTTGTGCTCGCCCCTAAAGCTAGAGGCAAGTAGAGACTCTGCGTTGATTTTAAGGACCTCAACAAGGCCTGCTCCAAAGACTTATTTCCTCTGCCGATGATTGATCTTATCATTGATGCCACTGCGGGTCACGAGCTCCTTAGTTTTTTGGACGCATATGCCAGCTACAATCAGATCCCCCTGTTTCTCCCTAATAAGAGCAAGACGTCCTTCATTTCGGACATGGGGACATACTGCTACAAGGTGATGCCCTTCGGCCTACACAACGCCGGAGCCACCTACCAGAGGTTGGTCAACAAGATGTTCAAGGAGGAGATTGGCAAGACCATGGAGGTTTACATTGATGATATGCTAGTAAAAAGCTTGCAAGCTCTCGATCACATGGCGCACCTCCAGTAATGTTTTGACACGCTGAGAACCCACCAGATGAAGCTTAACCCCACTAAGTGTATCTTTGGCGTCTCTGCAAGGAAGTTCCTTGGTTATATGGTCTCTCAGCGCAGAATTGATGCCAAGCCAGACCAAATCATCGCTATACTCGGCATGTCCTCGCCCCATTCAAATAAGGAGATCCAAATACTGACTGGCAGGCTTGCAGCCCTTAACCGTTTCATCTCTAAGTCTTCAGAACGGTGTTTACCCTTTTTTAAGGTGCTTCGTGGGAACAAAGACTTTAACTGGACAAGTGAGTGTGAAGCTGCATTTTGTGATCTGAAACGTTATCTCTCCATAACTCCCCTACTCAGCACTCCCAAGGTAGGGGAAGAGTTGTTTTTATACATTTCTGCTTCCTCAACGGCGGTGAGCGCGGCCTTGGTGAGGGAGAAAAATGGTGTCCAAAACCCAGTGTACTACTCCAGTAGGGTCCTCCTTAATACTGAGACCAGATACTCAAAATTTGAAAAGTTAGCCTATGCCCTGCTGATCGCCACCAGAAAACTCCGGCAAAATTTCCAGGCGCACACCATTGTGGTTCTGACGGACCAACCCCTAAAGTAGATCCTGCATTCTCCTGACATCTCAGGAAGGCTGATGAAGTAAAGTTTTGAGCTAGGACAATTCCATATTGAATATCAGTTGAGAACGGCCGTCAAAGGCCAAGTCCTCGCCGATTTCATCACCGAGCTCACCTTCCCAGAAGAGCAGGATCCGGGAGTAAATCATCAGAGGCCTCCGTCTTAGGGAGACTCGAGGACCTTCTCCAACCCATACAACTTCGACCCGACAACATGGCAGCTCTTCACAAATGGATCATCCAATGTAAGAGGTTGTGGGGCCAAAATGATTCTGGTAGCCCCTAATAAAGAAGTTGTTGAATACGCTCTCTGACTCGGGTTCAGGGCTACGAACAATGAAGCTGAGTACGAAGCCTTGCTCGCTGGCCTCCGTTTGGCAAGGGAATTCAATGTGCAAACTCTCATGGTCTTTTGTGACTCGCAACTCGTGGTCAACCAAGTGAACGGTGGTTACATGGCAAAGGATCCAAGTATGTTGGCATACTTGGAAAGGGTCAGAGCACTTATGACAAATTTTGAAAAAAATCCAAGTATCTCAAATCTCGCGCGAAGAAAACAAGCACGCTGACGCCCTGGCGAATCTCGCCTCGGCAATCGAATGGACTCTGAAGAGGAGCATCCCTGTGGAGGACCTTGATACCCCAAGCATTGCAGCCTCGGATCCTATGGCTACTATTGGTGAACTCACTGATCAGTCAACTTGGATGGACCCAATCAAGCAGTACTTGGAGCGAGCAAAAACTTGGTGGCCACTAAATAAGCGCTGCCACTTTTACCGCAAGCGTACGGATCAAGTTTTAGTATAGTGGACCTTTCGGTCGGATATCGTATCCATAGCGATTGGTGTTGTTACTATCGAGTATCGCGATTTTCATAACCTGATTTATCTAGGCGACAAAAATGGAATTTAATCTAACACTAATACTAAACTAAAATACTAATTAAGTTAACTATACTATAAATACAAATTTGAGATTGTTAGGGGAGTAGATTGCTTAGGGATTAACTTTATTTACTTAAATGCGTTTGATTTCATTTTAGTTAACATTAATGGCGTTCGGCGTATCCGACAATCTCGGTTCGTAAACTCCCTCGCCACTTCTTCCGAGTGTAAGACGGGAGAATATGTGACTTCGTGTCAACGCCGAAATCCCCCTCAACATCTTAACGACTCTAGGTCACGTGAGTCTCGCCCCAACATCATCGATTGCACACTTTCTAACGCCCTTCCGGGTCATTAGGTCGTAACGATGTGTTTACCCTAGTCCGAATCCAAGGTTACCTCTCCCGAGTGTCAAACCCTAGATTCTCAAATCCAACCCTAATACCATAACAAGCATATTAAGATCATCATCAAATGATAAACACAATCGAACTTAAAAGCGACAACCGTTAAAGAAACATATATTAAACCAAACGAGTATTTACACAACTACACCTTTCTCTAACTAATCTCTAAATTACACTAACATGTTCTTAGCCAATACAACATTAAATTAAGATGAGATCATCATCATCAACAATAAACATTAAATACAAAGATCGAAACAAGGGAAGAAAAGCCAAATCTAAAAGTGGAGTAGTCCACTTTCGCCAAAGAACAGTCCTCCCGAGCTTACTCTTCTCCGTTGATGAACTTCCTCTTCTAGCTCTTCAGGGATTGGCCAAGAACACTTCATAAACTAATCTAATCTACTTCCTAAATTACCTAAACCTAACTAAGGTAGAAGGAGAACTCTCAAGATGTCAACTGGAGCCTCCTCTCACGTCTCAGGCCTTTTTTGAGGTTTGGTGGAGAAAATGGTTAAATAGGTAAGGTTTGGAAATATCTTCAAAATATCTGAAAATAGATATTTCTGTGCAGAGTGTCACCGCCTAAGCGGTGGTTCACCGCTTAGGCGGTGGACTTAAGTTGGTTAACTTCTGTCGGTAACTTTGCCTAAGCTGTGGTTTTTTCCGCTTAGGCGGTGCTTGTTGGCATAACAATCTGTCGTTTTCTCGCCTAGGTGGTGGTTCAGCCCTTCAGCACTCCAACATTCTACCTCTTTTCCACCTAAGCGGTGATCTTCATTCACCGAAACCCTGTTTTGCACATTTACTTCACCGTTTCTCCACCGTTTTCACTTGTTTCTCACCCTTTGACGTCTTTTCCCTGTTCTACACTAAAACAAAATTAAATATAAATAAAATGCTTGAAAACTAAAAAATTTGGTTTAGAAATAGATAGGTTTTTCACACCTATCAATACCCCCAAACTTAGAATTTTGCTAGTTCTCGAGCAAAACACTAACGCTAAACTAAACTAACTAACAAACTAACCAACTAAAAATGAAAAATTAAACTAACACGAAAGAAGTATATGCATGTAAATATAAAGTTCAATCGGAATGACTAATTTGTTCCTTCCTCAACATCCCTAAATCGGATCAAGTTCGAGAAGTAACCCACACCAAGTGGTTTTCTAGAATTTCAACGATCAATATCAATAAAAACCATTCTAGATCCATTTGAAGTGTGTGTGTGAAAACTCGAATGTATAACTAGTCAAATACCAGATTCGATTATTTAATCGTTAAGCTCATAATTTAAACTGTTGAAGGATTCAGGAAAACCATACGCTTGATTGGAGTCTACTATCCACTAATGTAGGCTCGGATATTCACAGAAATCAATAGGGTTTGGTTTGGCTTTGGAGAACGACCACGGGTATCACTGGAATTGAAAATAGATAATCGTTTTAATCGATCGATACCCGAGGTAAAATCGTTTGTCGCTATCCTCTCTCATGACCCCACATTCTTAGAATACAACTCTGAATAAGAAATGAAAATCCTGGTATTCACTTGTCGAAAGAGAAGAAAATGAAAACTATATTCACGTTTTTTTTTTTTTTTTAACATATTCCTAATTTAATTTGAATTGTTACAGTTTTAGGAGAGTGCAAAAAGAAGTTAGAAAAACACACCCCCAAACTTATTCGAATTTATAAAATTTTAGGAATATGTAAAAAGAAATGATAGAAACACACCCCCAAACTTATTTTAGGAGCGTGCAAAAAGAAATACGAAAGTGACAAGTGAATACACTAATACCGAATCAATAAAAATTTATCAGAAACCCGACCGCTCACTAAAGTTCTCTCAATTTTGCAAATTAGGCTTAGCAACATTGGGTTAGGAGAAATTTAATTGAAAGGAATATTTGAACATTTTCAGAATTGTTTACGTTATCGGCTTTGACAGGGGAAATAAGGAATGAAAATTTTCAGGTTAGCTACAACGGTTCAAGTGAAAAATTGACAGCCTAAATCACATCTGCGGAATTACCTTACCTAGGATTCCGCCTCAAGTTTTTCCCAAATCAAGTTCTAGTTTCCTCATTTTCTATCATGAGCTTAATATCGAATAATCAATGTCTAATCGTTCAGATAATTATATATTGAGTTCAAATGTCGTGCAATTTTCGGATTGAGATAATTTTTACCCAATCGACAAGTTAAGCACACAAAACATACAAGGAAGGTATTACTCCCGACTTCAATATGAAATTAGGAGATAATTCTCATCATCGGGTCTTGGCCCAAATGAACTCACATCTAAACATGCCAACACAACTTTATACATACACAAATCTAAGCTAAATCTAATACTAACATACATAAATTAATCTAACACTAAACATGCAAAAACAACAATTAAACTAAACTAAACTAAAAATTTAAAAACTAAAACATTCAAATTAAAATACATACATAAACTTAAATTTGTACATCAAAATTTTTCCATTTTGTTCAAAAAATAATAATTGTTCATCATTTTCTACAAAAAGTCAAAATGGATGAACATCCACTAAACTATCATCCAATCCATACCATCCAGGCCTGAACATGGCAGTGTTCCAACATCAGCGAACCCAATAAACATATAGCATGCTTGCAAACAAAATGAGTTGAACACATACCTAGGGAATAATACTTATTCCCTACTGTTCACCTGAAGACGAATCATCACCATCATCACTTTAGGAAGGAGAGTGTGGTCTCTGGAGTAAATGTGGCGGCACAGATGGCATCGGAGGATAATCGTCCATCTCAAGGCCAAGGCCATCCCAAATCTTCTGTTGGACTCGATCTTGTTGCCTCAAAAATTGGTTCAGGAAAGAAGCAATCTCATATTGATTCTGGAGGACGGTTTGAAGCTTGTTATTAATCCTCTCTTGGGAGTTTTCATCTCGGGATCCAGAAGGTCCAGCCGTCTCGTTTACTTGCTCTTCCCCTTCCTCAAGCTCAGGCTCGGCTGCATCTTGCGCCCCAGTCTTCCACAACCGGTTTATCGCTGACAGAGTAAGTGGAGTGATAGGGTCGCACAGGCTTCCCCTGGATACAGTCACATCAACTAATCTGAAAATATGGGTCAATAGTGACGGAAACGGGAGCCCAGCCTTTACCGTCTTTGTAGCATAAATGATCGATGAATAGATCAGAAATCCAACATTTATTGGTTGTCCGGTCTGAATTTTATAGACCAAAAAGGCCCTGTCCTTTGAGACGTCTGACAGATGTGATGTCAGTAGGAGGCTTCCGCAGATGAAGTGGTGCCAGATTTTTTAAATTGGCTTGAGGCATTGCACTGAAAAGGTAGCGATGTTCGGCCCTTGGTGTTTCCACTTTACTTTGCCAAATGTGATCTTTTGAATGACCGTATGCAAAGTAGGGTCTTGGCTTTCAAAGGACTCCGATGTCGATAGTCCAAAGAGATGATTGATAAAGTCTGGGCTGAAGATGATAGGTTGATTCTGAACCCTTGCTAGGTCGTCAATGGCCTCTATAGCATTAGCATAAAACTCTTTGACCAAAGCAATCTCGCCTAAGGGTGGTGATTTACAGAATTGCTCCCAGTGACGGCTTCGAATTTCATTTTGAAATTCCACTGGGAGATCGTCAATCGGACCAAAATCCCGTTGACGTATGCAGGGACGATATTTTTCGTGTTCTTTAAAGTGCTCCTCCACTTGTTTTGACACAAAGCGGGTGGTATCGTAGTCAACGTCGGTCGGCACCCTAGAGTGTGAACTCGACCCTTCTCCTCTGGCCCTCTTCTTTGCTGCTCTTTTCGGCATTTCCTACAATCACAATCACAAAAACCCAATACAACCTCATCATATATGATCAATTGAAAAACATAAACCTCCCTAATCACTTTGTCAAGAATACATACATCCCAAAACGAACACCCATTTGAATTTTTCAAACAAATTTCACAAATGTGACATCCTATATTAGTTTACACACTCAACCAATCCAATTAAACATGTTTATCACCAAGAATCAAACCAAAAATCCCAAAGTGATAAAGAAAATCACGAAAATGGGGTTGAAAATTGATTTTTGGTGGATGATTCGTGGTGGAAATCACAAATTTTGTAATGAAAGGATGATTTTTGAGTATTGGAACGGTTTGGGAGTGAGGTTTTAGAGAGAATGTGGAGGTTTTGGGGGGAAGAAGCCTTGCGATTTGCAATTTTGAACGAACGGGGGTTGTTTAACTGCATAAGGTCCACCGCTTAGGCGGTGGATTCACCGCCTAAGCGGTAGAACTCTTTTCTTTAAAATCAAACCTTCTGACGAAATTCCGCCTAGGCGGTAGTTTTTCCGCCTAAGCGAAATTACACTAGTGTGAAAATGTTTTTTCTACTATTAATTCGCCTAGGCGGTGGTTTTTCCGCCTAAGCGGTGGAGCTTATTTTGAAAATTTGGTGCATCCTTTATTTTTACCGCCTAAGCGGTGGTTTATCGCTAGGGTGGTGGGCCTGAAGCTCCCACTTTCATGTTTTTCTCAAATTTTCAAAATACGACTCCACCCCGTACGTTTTCACTTCGCTTGTTCAACGTGTTTAAACTTAAAATACTTCTCCAAACATCCATACTCCTAAATTCACTTCCGAACATGTTCCGAAGCCATGCCGGCTTCCAAAACGAATAAATAATCAAATGAATAGTAACAAAAATCGGGTAATTTGATACCCTAAATTTCATTTCAAAAAAATAGCGCTTGAGTTACCGTCCCCAGTTGGACTTTCGTGTCACTAAGTATTTTTCACCAAAATTCCCCATAGACAAGGAATTTGGGCTCAAATGCTCAGTCGGATTAAGATCATGGCTTGAAATCGGCTTCTCCTCTCAGTCCTTATCATTTGCAATAAGCTCAATCTCGGGATTGAGAATTAAGAATTCCAATCTTCTTCATCTTTTCTCGCTCTGCTTGATCTCATTAACACAATGAAACAAAAATAAAAATTAAAAACAAAACAAAAATAAATGTCAAGATTAACACTCGACGACTTACTCGCAATATCAACTTAGAATTCACACTAATCCCACGTCAACAGCGCCAAAAACTCGGTGCGTTGACGGAACTAGGATACGATACATTTGGTTCTCCTATTTAAAACTTAAGTTCTGAGCCGATACCGCGTTTCTTTTGCAATATTCAAATAAAATTCAAACTAATCCCTGGCAACGGCGCCAAAAACTTGGTAGGCGTTGACGGGAACAGAATTTAACAATATTCAAATAAAATTCACACTAGTCCCCGGCAACGGCACCAAAAACTTGGTAGGCGTTGACGGGAACAGAATTTGACAATATTCAAATAAAATTCACACTAGTCCCCGGCTACGACGCCAAAAACTTGGTAGGGGCGTGTTTGTGCACGCCTACTTATGCTCGCAAGTATACGAGGTCTAAAGTTTTAATATAGTGGATCTTGAAGATCGGATATCATTCCCACAGAGAAAAGTATGAATAATTGAATTGAATACCGCAATTGACGTAGTCTCGTGTTATCCTGACGACGGAAGACATGAATTGAAATTAAACTAAGCTAAACTACAATTAGTGGGTTAATTCTAACTAAGTTGATTAATTAGGGATTGATTTCGTTCACTTAATACACGTTTGATTTTGTTTAGTTAACAATAACGGAGTTTAGGTATCCGACAATCTCGGTTCGTAAACTCCTCCACCACCTTTTTTGAGTGTAAGACGGGGGAATACGTGACTTCGTGTCGACGAAGAGGTCCTCCTCAATGTCTTAACGACTCTAGGCCATGTGAGTCTTGATCCAACGTCATCGATTGCACACTAACTAACGCCCTCCCGGGTCATTAGGTCGTAACGATGTATTCACCCTAGTCCGAATCCAAGGTTACCTCTCCCGAGTGTCAAACCCTAGATTCTCAAATCCAACCCAAATACCATTACAAGCATATTAAGATCGTCATCAAATGATAAACACAATCAGACTTAAAAGTAACAACCGTTAAAGAAACGTATATTAAACCAAACGAGTATTTACACAACTACACCTTTCCCTAACTAATCTCTAAATTAAACTAACATGTTCTTAGCCAATACAACATTAAATCAAGAGGAGATCATCATTATCAACAATAAACATTAAATAAAAAAATGGAAACAATGGAAGAAAAGTCAAATCTCAAAGTGGAGTAGTCTATTTTTGCCAAAGAACAATTCTCCCGAGCTTCCTCTTCTCCGTTGATGAACTTCCTCTTCTAGCTCTTCAAGGATTGGCCAAGAACATTTTCTAAACTAATCTAATCTACTTTCTAAATTACCTAAACCTAACTAAGGTGGAAGGAGAGCTCTCAAGATGTCAACTGGAGCCTCCTTTCACGTCTCAGGCCTTTTTTGAGGTTTGGTGGAGAAAAGGGTTAAATAGGTAAGGTTTAGAAATATCTTCAAAATATCTGAAAATAGATATTTCTGTGCAGAGTGTCACCGCCTAAGCGGTGGTTTACCGCTTAGGCGGTGGACTTAAATCGGTTAACTTCTGTTGGTAACTTCGCCTAAGCGGTAGTTTTTCTGCTTAAGCGGTGCTTGTTGGCATAACAATCTGTCGTTTTCTCGCCTAGGCGGTGGTTCAGCCCTTCAGCACTCCAAAATTCTGCCTCTTTTCTGTCTAGGCGGTGGAACTTCCGCCTAGGAGGTGATCTTCATTCACCAAAACCCTGTTTTGCACATTTACTACATCGTTTCTCAACCGTTTTCACTTGTTTCTCGGCCTTTGACATCCTTTCCCTGTTCTACACTAAAACAAACTAAAACACAATTAAATATAACTAAAACGCTTGAAAACTAACAAATCCGGTTTAGAAATAGATAGGTTTTTCACACCTATTAGTACCATCCCAGAAGATCGGACGGAGGCTAGAAGGATATACTACCGGGCAACAAGGTACACTCTCATTGATGGAGTTCTTTACCGGAAGTCATTCTCAGGCCCCTGTTCCAGATGTCTCCATTATAAAGAAGCCAAGTATGTCCTGAGCGAAACTCATGAAGGATTGTGTGGCAACCACTCAGGGGGTAGGTCCCTCGCCAAAAAACTACTCTACCAAGGATATTTCTGGCCCAAAATGCATGAGGATGCCATGGAATTTGTTAAGAAATGCGATAAGGGCCAGAGATTTGCCCCGCACCCTCATGCTCCTCCCATCGTGTTGGTTCCGATGACAAGCCCATAACCCTTTGCTCAGTGGGGCATTGACCTGCTCAGGCCCGTCCCCCAAGGGACCGGAAAGAGGAAGTTCCTGATCGTTGCCATCGATTATTTCACAAAGTGGTTCGAGGCTGAGCCACTGGCGCGAATCACCAAGGAAAAAATTCATGACTTTGCGTGGAAGAGCATAGTATGCCGATTTGGAGTCCCAAGAGAGATTGTGTCTGACATTGGTACCCAATTCGACAACTCCCTCTTCATCACCTTCTGTGCTGAGCTAGGGATTAGGACAAACTTTGCCTCCCCTAGCCACTCTCAATCGATGGCCACCCTAAATCGAATGGCCAAGTGAAGGTTATAAATAGGACCCTCTTACACGGGTTGAAAACAAAACTTGATAAATCAAAAGGATGGTGGATGGAAGACATCTACCATGTTCTCTGGGCGTACCACACCACTCCAAGAACTCCAACGGGAGAAACACCTTTTGCGATAGCCTTCGGCTCCAAGGCCGTCATCCCTACGGAAATGAGCGTGCAAACTCTCTGAACTACCAAGGCCTTTGATCAAATCAAGAATAATGCGGCATTATCATTGAGCCTTGACCTCCTTGAAGAGCGAAGAGAACAGGCCCAAATTTGGCAAGCTGCCTACCACCAGAGGGTAGCGAGATATTACGACCGACGAGTTCGCCCTCGCTCATTTGATATCGGTGACCTTGTTCTCAGAAAAGTCACATTGGCTACCAAAGAACAAGGCGCCGGGAAGCTAGCCCCCATTTGGGAAGGTCCATATAGGGTCACCAAGATCATGCGTCCAGGCACCTACGATTTTCAAACAAAAGACGGTGTCCCACTCAGGCACCTGTAGAACGCCGATCATCTAAAGCGCTACTTCTGTGGGGAAGCTTCCCCTTTGTAAATAACTTTTGCTTTGTACGGTGTAATAGTTTTTGCTTATATAAATAAACAAGATATTGTGTACAATGTGCCTTGTGCTCCTCCAGGCAAACGACATCCCGACCCACAAAGTCGCGGGTGATTCTCCCTAAACGGCCTCGCGACGCTCAACGTCGTAGAGGACTCTCCACAAGACTCATCCCGGCACCTAGCGTCGAGGATGATAACCAGACCCTCTCCGGAAGTCAATAGTCTGTACCCGGAGATAGACTGAAGTCATCCACCAAGGGCCCGTTGATTGGGTTTGAGGGCCTGCAGCCAAGTACTTCTCCATACTAGTCGACTATTAGTCTGACGTTCTAAAAGGGAAAGTGCTCCTGCATGGACTAAATGGAGATAACCCAAAAGGGTTCTTGAATGAGCCTAACTACGGCAACTCCCCAATGACCGACCGTAGGGGTCCGACCACCGCGTTACGCCCCTGCGGACTGAGAAGACCAGGTACCTTGGAAAACACTCCTCCTAAGTCCACGACACGATTTTCTCGCGATCAACTCATGTCCCGGACTAGGGGGGTAGTGGTCCAAGGCCCTGGACAGAGACAAGAAGTTCTTGAATGTTTTGTAAACTTTTCAAAATTTTACGACTCTAAAAATCATGCCAAGTAGAAAATGGCGTGGCAAAAATGTCGGGAAGAATGATAGACTTGCGGAAGTACGCAAAAGATAATTTACATTCATATGTTCAGAAGATGTACAAGAAAGGGTCATCAGCCTATTACAAAAACAGGGGATCATCCACCCAATGCAAGTCGACAAAAAGAATAAGTAAAAAGTCAACAAAAACTTAGGTGCTGGGGAAGCAATGGCCCAGAGATTAGTCATCCCTGCCCTTAAAGTGAGGAGTGTCCGGGAGGAGAGAAAAAACGTCAAGCTCACCCTCTTGAGTGGCCCCCTCAATAGCACCGTCCCCCTTAGCATCTTCCTGCCCAACACCTTCGTGCTTGGTTTTGCCCTCTGGCTTAGAGAATTCCATCTCCACATGGACAGGAGAGAAGCCAGGGTGCAAGCGGTGGATGGCCTTCATTGTGGCTTTGTTTCCAGCCTCTAGGAAGTCGTTGGCCATATTCTCTCGAAGCTCTTCATACCTAGGGCCCTCCTTCTACTGTTCCACTACCTCTGATTTTCCCTTCTCCCTGGCCTGGGCAGCGATGGCCTGAGCTTCTGCTCTTGGTCTTTAGCACGTCGCTTGTATGAGGCTAACTCAGCCTCGAGTTTATCAATCCGCGAGTTGAGATTTTGCTTATCAATTCGGAGTCTAAGATTCTCCGTCCGAAGGGCGAACAGATCAGTGTGGAGTTTGGCCTCCACCTCGTCACTTTTTTTTAGAGAGGTTCGTTGAGAATCCACCTCGGCGAGGAGTCCGCTTTCGGAGAAGATCTGGTCTGTCAGCCAGTGATACCGAATGGCAGCCTGTCGAGATAAACAAATTGGGTAGATGAGAACATGTTCGAGAAATTTAAGATGATTTGCAAAGAATATAAGTGCTGAGAAAGACTGAAGCACTTACTCCCGTCAGGTCTCTGTAGACGTCTCTGGCAAGTCGCTCAAGACTGGTACTGGGGATTTTTCTCATATCAGCCAGAGGGGTCACCCGACCCAGAAACCCGAGTGCGAGCGCTGGGTTGTCCAACAGGCTAGTGTTGACCTCCACCCCAGTGTTCCCGACTCCAAAGAAATCGGGACAAGCCTCAAGAGGGATAGAAGCAGCTAGTGCTGGCTTTGAGAGACGTCTGCCCTGTTGTGTGCCTTGCTTGGTCGGCTCCCCGGCAGGGCGCTTGCCCCTCTCCTGAGGAGTCACTCTGGTGTCTGGCCCTCGTGCTTTACGTCAGGACTCTCCAGTCTTCGCCCTGGTGCGGGTCAGAGGCTGAGAAAGTGGAGTACCACCCTTGGAGGATTGCCCCTCCTCAACACTGGGGCGCCCTGTGGCCCCAGCCTTTCTCTTGGCAGCAATCTTCCTCAGCAAAGCAACGTTGTCCATACTTGCCAGGAAATCATGACTCAGAATATCGGACATTAGGTATGAAAAATGAACGATCAGAAAAAATTCTTACTATTCTCAGGCCTCGACAGAAGCTCAGCAGAGGCCAGAGACGGATCTCGGTAGAAGTAGATATCGTATAGAGTCGAGCTCAGTAACTCATTTAATTGGTTGAAGGGTGTCCCCAGGATCATCTCTCTCTGCGCAGCGATCTCAGGACGCAACTCCTGTGCCTTATGCAACTTCTTACTCGATTTTTCGTGTTCTGTACACAAAAAAATATATATATAAAACACACACACACACACGACAGGAACCCAATAAGCGCAAAGTGCCTGGAGCACTGTTCTATTAGCCATCCCCGAGATTTCCTTACCAATTTTTCCCCAGTGTCTCTAAATGGGATTCGAGTGGTCTTGCTCGTCAGGGCCGAACTCCCAGTCGTCGCCACCAAGGTAAAAATACCTCGTCTTCCACTTTGGCGCGCAGGCTTCCGTGTCAGTTAGGAATGCCGACTTGGAGGATACGTAGCATAGCCCAGCACACGATGGCAGAGACTTGGCAGAGAAAAGCCCACGAAAAAGTTCCAGGCTCGGTTCAATCCCTTCCGTCTTGAAGATAATGAATGCTGCTATCACTATCTTCGTACTGACCGGAGCCAGCTGTGAGGGGCACAGACCAAGCTCCACGCAGACCGCTCGGACCCAGGGTGAATGGGAAAGCGAAGTACGACGGTTAGCTAGTGAAAGAACACGGTAATAAAGCCCGGGGGTGGCTGGTGTGCCCTTTGGTCAACATAAGGCATCCTTGTCACGACAGAATCTAGGAAGGTGTATAAGCTACGAGCTATCACCAGGTCCTTCTCGGTTACGTTGGATTGAAGATCCCAAAGGGGACTCCGAATAGGAATAACGGAGTGCAAAATCTCGGGTCCTGGACCGTAGACAGGTCACGGCACCAGGGGAATGGCTTGGAGGAATACTTTCTGTGTTACGCGATCTTCCTCCTCTGGAATGGCGATAAAAATGGGCTCCTGTGAGGAGCCTTCTCCTCTGTGCTCGTCAGGGAAATCGATCACAGACACCAGGTCAGCCCAAGAGGGTTTTTCCCTGGGCGATGGTGTCCGAACCACCAGGGAAGAAGAAGACCAGTTCAAGGCGCCTCTACGCCATCCGGCATCCTCAGTAGAGGGGGGGTTCGCTCCGACGTGCTAGAGCCTAAACTGCTCCTTGAGCTATTCTCAGAGGAGAACGAATATTCAGAACTAGAAACGTTAGAGAACATTTCAGAAATAGAAATAATACAGTATAAAGAAACTTCTTAGGAAACGACGATAGAACTTGAATGCGTTTAAATGAGGCCTCTACTCTCTATTTATAAGAAAGTCGGCCCTGGATTGACGAGTGCATTGACAGACGTACCAGGTGCGCACGCGCGCCACCTAGGCACGCATACACGCCAGCTGGCCCCAAGGGACCAGCGCCTGCTAGTCCCTTTGTGCCAGTGCGGGCTGACCCCAACGGGGCCAGCCCGTCCTGCGGTACCCTCAAGGGTGACTCGACTCCTCGTATACTCGGCGTGCACTCTCCCTCTCTTAGGGCTCGTCTCAATTCTCTCTGCGGGGCAGATCAGTCCGTCTTCAAGGCTTGTTCACGGTGAATGTGTGTCGCCCTAAAAATTGAAAAAATTCGGAACCGCCCTACTGTGCTACTTGACCCCAGACACCAGCCGTATGGGAGTGTATTTCAATTTATCTCCCCTAAAAAAGTTCAACTCTTGAAAAATTGTCGTCCTGGAACCGAAAAAATTCGGGGTCGCCCTACCGTGCTACCTGACCCCGGACCTCGGCCGTAGAGAAGCGTATTTCAAATTAGCTCCTTTAAAAAACTTCAACTCCTAAAAAATTGTCGTCCTGAAAATCGAAAAAATTCGGGACCGTCTTGCCGGGCTACCTGACCCCGGACCTAGGACCCTGACCGTATGGAGACCTATTTCGAATAAGCTCCTCAAGAAAAAACTAACTCTTGAAAAAATATCAATCAGAGATGTTTCTCGCGCTTTGAAGTCTCCAGGATGCGCTTTTAAGCCAGGAATTGATATCCCTGACTGTCTCGCTTCCCTCGCCGCACAGGGCTAGGGGGGCAATTAATGAGAGTATATTTGGACACCTCTGAGTCAGCACATGGGACCTAGCCACGTGTCAACCCTATCAATGATGGGGATGTATTTCGAAATCCACAACTCCACGTTGGAGCATACGCCGACTACAGATCCTCCCTGTAATCTTATTTGCACCCAAAGATGAGCTAGAAGCCTTGCAGGGACGTGCCGCTCTAAACTCTACGCTATGCCCTCGGCAATCAATTTTAGGGACTCAGCCCCTCACCTCGACCGGCTCTCATTTTCACCTTATTTTTCTCCCGGGTTCCACGGATCTCCACGCTCCTTCACCAGCTCACCGCCGTAGGCCTGATAAAAGCCCTCGGGCTTCTCCAAATGGGCCCAAAAGCCCAAGCCCCATGATTATCTCCTAAATGTCCCAGATTATTGGTTAAACACAGGGTTTCAACTAATTAATCGTGTTTAGGTCCGACTAATCATCTATAACGCCTATATATATCGAGGGCTATATAAGCCCGAGGTACGCTTGAATGACTTACATTATACGCGAGTTCATTTGTTTACTTACTATATTCTGTACATTTTCTCTCTGAGCACTGATTACCACGCCGGAGGGGCTTTACCGGGACAACCCCCGGTTTGAGCCTTCTGCAGGTACACTCCCTGAGGAGCAGGACTCTAGACACAGCAGGTCAATCTTCTTAGGAACCAGCACAGCTCACGCGATGACTTTTCAACCGACAACTCCACCTCAGCAAGAGGACTCACCCGTCATCCGACTGGACCATACTCGAGGTGTGTACCAGTTTTATGCATCAACACATATATTTTAGGAAAAAACATTGGTCAATCTTAATTTTAGTGTGAAACTACCAATTAAACCCACATATTTGAAAATAAATCAAATAATCTCAATCTATAGATTTTTTAAACCATCTAGTTCCAAATTTTAAAAAACGCAGAAATTATATGACAAAATTACCCCTACATAATGCTCGCATTTATAACTTCTTTATTTGGAGATTTCACACAAAATCATTTTATTCAAATCAATAAAATTTTCAAAATAATATCACATTCAATATTTTTTTTTTATTAGTTTCAGATTCATGTTATATTCAACATGGATGTTACACGTAACATTCACACTTATTACGATATCCGATTTAACACAGATAATGTTACATTCCACATACAATATACTCTTTGTGTGTGGAATGTAACATTGCCTGTAACATTTCTTCTTTACTGTCAGCACATATATTCTTTTTAGTGTGAGAATATAACATTATCTATATTGAATCGTATTTTATGTAGACGTTACATGTAACATCTTATAATTTGTAAAAAAATTAAAAAAAACTTGAAGTACTCATATGGAATGTAACATGAATGTGAAAACTGAAAACTAATGAAAAAATTAGTAAATTTGATATCGATTTAAAGTTTTTATTTAGACGAATCTAAATATATAATTATATTGTTAAAAAAAAATATGTATAACAATAGTTATTTTCATTTTAATAAATGGTTATTTATTACCTAAATTAACTCCGCAAGATGAGAATTAATTATGTAAGTGTAATAATTAGGGGCATTTTCGTCACAAAAATAATCAAAGGACCACTCGGTTCATGAAAAAAGTAGCGGGTGTAATCGATAGTTTCCAACTGTTTTTTTGAATCTCCCAATAAGCTCCTCTATATTTTATTTCTCATCCAAATATTGTGGTAACGAAAATAGAGAAAAGATGGACAAATGACACTGAAATGTTTTTTTTCTATTTTAATTTCTGTTCCCGTAAACATGAAAATCTGAAAAAAAAAAAAAAAAATAGAAACAATTGTTTCCAATTTGATCCCAGATAAATAGAAAATCTCAACGACCAAAATGGAAACAATTCATTTTGTTTCTCCTTCTCCCAGTTTTTACTCTTACAAAAAAAGGGAATATTAAACCAAACATCACATCGTTTATTGAACTAAACGTTTTCATCATTTACAAGACCGAACACTTTCACCATTTATTCACATTTAATTTTGATTTATTTTTATTTTTTTTTAAGAAAATAAGATACTATTATGAGAAAATTTTTGTGAGGTCTCATCTTTTCAAAGAACAACTTTTTAAGAACCACATCTTTTGAGTTCATTCCAGAAATACCATCACATTTATCTTTTCCATATTACCCCTACTTTATATATACAAATTCTACTTGATTTTTTAAATTCCACTTAATTTTTAAAAATTCCACTCAAATTTTGTTTTTTAATAAAATTTTAATTAATTTTATTTTTTTTTATCAATTTTTTTTAAACATCATAAATACCCTTATATACGTCTCACTTAATTTTATTTTTTTTGTAATATCCACTTAATTTTATTTTTAATTCAATTTTTTTTTTTTAAATACCTTAAATATCTCTGAAAATCACTTCCATATATCTACTTAATATTTAAGTGAAAATCCATTAAACAAATCAAGTAAAATTCCTGTAAAAGTAGATATCCACTAAAAAGTAAATATTAATGAGTAGATATCTACTAAAAAATAATCAGTGAATATCCACTGACTAAAAAATAATACAAACATTTAAGGTGGCGTTTGGTAACCGTTTCTGTTTCCATTCTAGCAGTGGGATGAGGAGAATTTTGTTTTCTTTTTGGGAGTAGAATCGCGTTTGGTAACGATAATTTTTTTTTTTTTGTTTTGGGAAGGGAATTGTGTTTGGTAACGATTTTATCCTAAAATCTTTTTTTTTTTTCTTTTTTGTTTTTTTCTATTTTGGCCTAACTGCGGTGGCTCTGGCGCCGGCGCCGGCGACGGCTCTGGCACCTTTCGGACGACGGTGGCCCCCGCCGGCGATGACCGGACGGCGGTGGCACCGACGACGCCGGGCGAAAGGCAATGGCGCCATCGCCGGCGACGGCCGGAAGTGGCTGGAAAATTTCCGGACGGTGACCGGCGACAATGACCGAAGATGGCCAGCGGCGGCGGCCGGCGGCGAACGACAGCGAACGGTAGGTAAATAGTGACCATGTGTTTTGGGAATGGAATGGGAATAATAAGAAACAACTTTTTTTTATTTCTCATTTCTTAAGAAAAAAGTGGGCACAATTCTCAAATGGGAATGAAATGGAAATAGAAACAAAAATTATCAAACGCTATTCCCAAACAGAATTCTCAAAAATCTGGGAATGGAATGGGAATTTCTGGAATGGAAATGGTTACCAAACGGGGCCTAAATAATCAGTGGATATCCACTGAATTAAAAAATAACACAAACATTTGAATACAAAATGATAAATTAACAAATATATCAAGAAATAGTTAGAATTTATTTGAATCTAATTGGTTATACTAAATATAAAGAGTTTTTCTCCAAAACACCTAGACTACAAAGAAACAACTTTTGACGTTTTCTTTTTATTTTTATTTTTTTCACAAACTCCTACTAAAAAAATAGAATGACAAAAATACTCATGTTATCTAATTTACTGTCGCCTCTCTCTCTCTCTCTCTCTCTCTTCATTACTCTCTCTCATCTCTCTTACTCACTGTTGCATCTCTCTCTCCATTACTCTCTCACCGTTGCCGCCCTCTCAATTGATCATCTCCGTTCGTCGTTTCCTCATCCATTGTCTTCACGCGTCTTCGAAAGATCTATTGTTGTCGATCTATTGCCAGATCTATCGTCGTCGATTGCGGTGTCTTCTTATTCCTTCGTCGCCATTCGCCGTGATTCTTCTTGTTCGTCGCCTTAGATCTTTCAAGATCCAAGTAGACCTACTCAAATCTGGCCAATTCCAATTAGATCTGGCCGATATTCCTCTTTTGCCGTCGCCTTCTCGTTCGATCTTTGTCGTCACCGCGTTGTTTGATATCGACGACGACGACTGCTTGAGGCAACGAATACAACGACTGGCTGCTTGCGGCGGGGAAGACGACGGCTGGCGACGACGACGAACGACATCACATAGCAGATGGCAGCAACCTGTGGCGGCGTCAACTTGGAAGTGCGACGTTGAGAGAGAGGCGACAGTAAGTGGTTGGAATGGTTGGGGTTGAACTGTGAGATTTCTAATTCTAAATGAAATGAAATTAGGTCTAATTATGCGTGGTTGAGTTGAATTGTAGGAATAGGATGTTGAGAAATCACTATCGTCACCAATTTATTTATTTTTTTCAATAAATTTGACTTAAAAGATTTGGAATATCTAATTGATTTGGCGTTAATTTTCACTTTAATTATTTTCAGTAGATATTCACTTAGATTATTTTTTGTGGATATCTACTTAGATGATAATGTAAAAACTTGTTTATTAATGATTTTATTTTTGGATTGCTTCCATTATGTCAGATATCCATTTAGTTATATTTAGGAAAAAAAATTGTGAGGCCCCATCTTCTCAAAGACCAATTTTTTAAGGATCACATCTTTTGGGTTCATTCCAAAAGTACCAACATTTATCCTTTCCTTATTACCCCTACTTAATATACACAAATTCCACTTGATTTTTTAAATTCCACTTAATTTTTAAAAATTCCACTCAAATTTTATTTTTTAATAAAATTTTAATTAATTTTTTTTTTTATCAATTTTTTTTAAATATCATAAATACCTTTATATACGTCTCACTTAATTATTATTTTTTTGTTTTTGTAATATCCACTTAATTTTATTTTTAATTCAATTATTTTTTAAAATACCTTAAATACCCCTAAAAATCACTTCCATATAACTACTTAATATTTAAGTGGAAATCCACTAAACAAATCAAGTAAAATTCTAGTAAAAGTAGATATCCACTAAAAAGTAGATATCAATAAGTAGATATCTACTAAAAAACAATTAGTGGATATCAACTGACTAAAAAATAACACAAAAATTTAGACGTTCAGTGGATATCCACTGAACTAGGACTGTGCACAGGTCGGATCGGATCGGATTTGGCCGATTTACTCAGCCGATACGAAATATTCGGGTTACCAAAATAAATTACCGAAGCCGAAAATTTTGGATCGGGGTTGGTTGAATCCCCGACCACATCGGATCGGACGATTTTTCGATCGGGTTCGGGCCTCGATGGAAATCAAGAAGCTTATCAACAAAAGGCCACAACCAAAGAATTAAAACAATTAAATGAACAAAGAAGGAGATTGAATGAACATACACAACAATCATCGTCGATCAGAGGTTCGACCTCCGATCCGACCACCGATCCGGATTTGTTCGGGCCTGACTATTTTGGGCCAATTCCTTATAATTTTGTTCCTTTTCTCTACGGGTCGGGCCTAATCGGGCGGGTTCGGATCGGTCTATTGGGTTTCGGGCTTTTTGCACACCCCTACACTGAACTAAAAAATAACACAAACATTTGAACACAAAAGGATAAATTGACAAATAAATCAAGATATAGTTAGAATTTATTTGAATCTAATTGGTTATACTAAATATAACTAAGTGGATGTCAACATAATGGAAGGAATCAGAAAATCAAATCATCAATAAATAAATCTTTACATTATCATCTAAGTGAATATCCACAAAAAATAATTTAAGTGGATATCTACTGAAAATATTTAAAGTGAAAATTAACGCCAAATCAATTAGATATTCCAAATCTTTTGAGTAAAATGTATTTAAAAAATAAAAAATAAAATTTGATGACAGTAGCGATTTCTCAACATCCTATTCCTACAGTTCAATCCAACCACTTAACCATACATAATCAAACCTAATTTTATTTCATCTAAAATTAGAAATCTCACAACTCAACCCTAACCATTCCAACCACTTACTGTCACCTCTCTCTCAACGTCGCACTTCCAAGTTGCCACCGCCACTGGTTGCCGTCGGTGCCGCCATCCGCTATGCGATGTCGTTTGTCGTCGTTCGTCACCAGCCGTCGTCTTCCCTGCCACAAGCAACTGTTGTCTTTGCCGCTGCAAGCAGCCAGTCGTTGTATTTGTCGCCGCAAGCAGCCTTCGTCATCGATATCAAACGAGGCAGCGACGACAAAGGTCGAACGAGATGGCAACGACGACGGCAAAGGAGGAAAATCGGTCAAATCTAATTGGAATTGGCCAAATCTGCTTAGATCTACTCAGATCTAATCAGATCTGCTTAGATCTTAGTAGATCAACTTGGATCTGGAAAGATCTAAGGTGATGAACAAGAAGAATCACGGCGAATGGCGATGAAGGAATAAGAAGACACCGCCATCGACGGCGATAGATCTGGCAATAGATCGACAACAATAGCTCTTTCAAAAGAGAAAATCGAAGACACGGCGAAGACGATGGATGACGAAACGACGAACGGAGATGATTGATTGAGGGGGCGGCAACGGTGAGAGAGTAATGGAGAGAGAGAGGCGACAGTGAGTAAGAGAAATGAGAGAGAGTAATAAAGAGAGAGAGAGAAGCGACAGTAAATTAGATAACAAGGGTATTTTTGTCATCCTATTTTTTTAGTAAGAGTTCGTGAAAAAAAAAAAAAAAAATTTAAAAAGAAGACTTCAAAAGTTGTTTTATATGTATAGGACTTAAAATATTATTTCTTTGTAGTCTAGGAGTTTTGGAGAAAAACTCCTATTATTTATACTTTGGCCATTGTAATTGAAAACATAAGCATAAGAAAGATGCCAATCTTGGTCAAAGGCAATGCCCAATTGTTGCCATTTGGCTACCTCATCACCAGTACTTGTCACTCCAGTGTCTCCTTGTATGGTTGTCTCAATAGAGACACATATCAAAGGTTAAGATTTGTGAGATTTGGGTCTTGAGGGAGCGAATGTCCTTTTCATACCATTGGAGAATCGATTGGATCTAAATAGTCAGAAACAAAGGTGAATTACAAATGGCTAAATCCGGATCGCACGAGAGAGAGTGGTGGTGAGAGATGATAGGTTGGATCCTCCAAGGCCTGTGCAAAACCCAAAGTCGTGAGAGATGTAGAAGTTGATGGAACTGATGGACATGAGAGAGGGAGAAGAAGTTGGAGGGCAAGAAACAAGGTCCCGTTTGGTAACCGTTTTTATTCCAGAAATTCACATCCCATTCCCAGATTTTTGAGATTTCTGTTTGGAAATAGCGTTTGGTAATTTTTATTCCCGTTTCCATTTCATTTCCATTTAAAAATTGTGTCCACTTTTTTCTTAAGAAATGAGAAATAAAAAAAAATTATTTCTCATTATTCTCATCTCAATTCTCAAAATCACTGTCACTATTTATCCGTCGCCGCCGGCCATCTCCGGTAACCGTCACCGGTCACTTCCGACATCGCCGGCCACCCACCATCCGGCAACTTCCGGCGCGGCCTGCCGGTCACCGTTGCCCACACGCCGCCGCCGCCTTCCGGCCAAAACAAAAAAAAAAATCTCAAAAAAAAAAAATATTGCTTTTAGGATAAAATCGTTAACAAACACGATTATGTCCCAAAACAAAAAATAAATTATCGTTACCAAACGCGATTCTACTCTACTCCCAAGAAAAAAACAGAATTCTCATCCCAATCCCATTCCGTGGAATGTGAACAGAAACGGTTACCAAATGACACCGTTAAGCAACTATTGGATCTAGATCGATGCCACGACTCAAGGTGGAGATGATGACTGGATCTAGATCGAAGCCACGATCCAACGTAGCGACGGCGAGTCAAGGTGGTGACGGGTTGAAGAGCCATAGAACAAGAGTAAGGATTAAGCCTTTGGGAAGTAGGCGGCTGGACAACTTTTTCTAGGAGAAGAAATTAATAGTAGAAAGAATGAATCTCTACATCCGTTACACCCCAAAAGAAAACCCAGCAAAAAAAGATACATCACCAGAGCTCCGGCAACTTATATTATCAAACACGACCATTTTTACTGGACCCCGCCGGTCTCCCCCGAGCTCTTGCAACCTTCTTGATTACCTTACAAAGAAGAAACCCGGCATCGACGTCGACGCCGACGCCAGGAACAAACTGGAACAAACAGGTGTCTCCGTTCATCAATTTGTTAACCCTCCTGAATTCGCCCCACTCACCCGTCATGTCGACTCGGTTATAGCTCGTTTGCCTGATCTTTATGTCCACAATCCACTGCCTCCCTCGCTGATCCTTCAGAATGAGGCGTTTCATTCTCACTATCCCGTGATTCACCGCGAAAACCCTCGGAATAGCCTGAGAAATCAGTACGAGGATTAATGGGTATGTAATGGCACAGGCTTAAAGGTATGAAAAAGAACAGAGAATTGAAATGTAACCATATTAGATCTCATGTAGTCCTTATACACAACGACAAAGCACGAGGTCACCGTTTTGACAGAGTCGTCTGTTTCATCCGAAGCTTCGCTCTTTATCTCCACACGGCGGTGGCTGCTCGACCCATGAACACCCGCATCTGTAAACGCGTGAAAAAAATTGTCAAAACTGATAGGTTAAACGAAGAGAAAGAGAGAGAGAGAGCTCACAATCTGGCGATTTTCTGGTTTTGCTAGATCTTGTAGTGCGTCCCACAAATGGGTTCTCTGGAATTTCAGCAGATTCAGTAGGGGAATCATCATCGGTTCTCTCTCTAGTCGCAGACTCAACCGACTTCAGACAGCAAGTTCTTCCAAAAATCTCAACCTTGAAGATCGAATCGCTAATTAGCCTGAAAATAAGAAAATCCCCAGCCTCTAATTCATGGTCCTCCACGAATTCCGGCCAACCTTCGGTGAAGAAACACTTATCTCCGATCTTCTTTAGCTTCACTACCCAGGATTCCCCTGCATCAGTCTCCAGTACTGGCTTTTCCGGCAACTTCTCTCTCAAAATCTTCGCAAACAGAGGCGGCAATGCCTGCAAAATCAACCGTTTTCCCAACATTCAAAGAAAACAATTCAAAAGAAAAATCCAAAATCAGAAGAAAAATCGAACTCATTTTTATCATACACTCTCATAAAAATCCAGAAACGGAGCCAAGAAAAAACTCACGAGTTTTTTTTGGAAATTGTCGATCAAAACCTTGACGAACACAGGCTTGCTTTTGGGTTTCCTCGCCATTGTATTCGATTAAAGTGAATACAAATAATGATAGATACAGAGTAGAAAAAGGAACGGTCAAGAACTGACCATGTGATGTGTATTGATTGAATACAGAGCAGGGGTCATTTTCCAAGAGGATCCAAAGTCACAGGTGAAGGTGTTCATGGTCCGGGCTTAAATTAAAGTATTACAAAAAATTATTAGACCCAAGTTCAGCCCGGCCCGGCCCGGCTCTATAATCAGACCTTAATTTCATGACTAAGCCCAACTCTATAAAAAATACCTAAGCCCTAGGGCCCCCGACCCTATAACACTAATCTGGAAAGGAAACAAAACTAAACATTACAAGAACATAAAATAACACAAAACAAATCTGAAGCAGAACAAAACAGATCACAACAAGAACAAAATACAACACAAGAACACAACACAACACGAGAACAAATCTGAAGCAGTAGGCGTAAAACTCAGAACAAGACAAACAAATATGTTGTATTACCTGAGCCGATGACAAATGATACCGGCCATCGTCAACTGAGCCAATGGCGACGGTGCGGTTGAACTCTAGCTATCGCGACGACGTCAGTTGGGGGCGCATACGATTTGTGAGCTGATGATGATAGCAGTGAGGCAATGGACATATGATGACGATGGTGGAGGAGAGAGAAGGATGGCGCGGCGGCGACGACCTCTAAATCGGGGACGATGAGAGGGCAAATCCGGGAAGAGCGGGACATAGAAGTCATGGAGAGAAGGGAGAGCGTGGGAGTGATGGTGGGAATTTTTTTGGGAATCTGAGATTTGGTAAGTGGCAACTAGGGTTTTGTGTTTGATTTGGATGGTTGGATCAAGATGGATCCATCGGTTGGAAAATGTCTCTCAACAATGTAGACCCTTGACATATACATATATAAATTAATTAGTCTTGAGGCCGGGCCTAAATATTTTTTGTCTTGCCCAAACCTGGCCCTAAAATTAATCGGGCCCTAAAACTTGGGCCCAGATCCTGCCCATGAGCTTAAAACCAAAGTTAAAGCCCTAAAAAAATAGGGACGGACTGTTCGGGCTGGGCGGGCCCCCGGGCCCATGACCACCCCTAGTCACACGCAATACATGGTCTGTCACAACCCACCCCGGTTTTCCCAACATTTGTGGGCCGGTGTGACAACAATACAATTCATCCGAACAAATGTCTAACACTAATTAAAATACATTACACAAAAAAAGAATATTATTTACTATAGTCAACAAAATACATATACCCCCTTCCATTGGAACTGTCTTGATCTTACAACAACAGCACTAGTTCTCTTTTTTTTTTTTTTTTTTACTAACCAACATATACAACCAGAAGCAAAAAGAATCACTATCGAGATACTCCCCGCTATGGCCCTTTAGGAATTGACCTACTGCCAGTAGGGAACAAACGTTTCTCTACAGCACCTGCGAGTGTACTGCCTTCTTAGTAATTTTAAAACATATTTTCGAAATAATAATACATTCTTAATACTTTTTTTAAAAGGGATCGAGCGTAATTATACGAATACCATAATACAAACATCTCTTCTTAAAATAAGCAGTGAAAATAAATAAACAATTATATAATTATATATCTCACCAATCCATTCAGTTTAAAACCATATCAATCATTATATGCAATAAATCACTAATCTTAGTAAAAACACCCCATTTCAAGCTTACCTATCACCCACATACACACCGACTAAACCATAGTGATCGTTTTAACCTCACGATCGGGAGTTGCGACGGTACCGTAACCATCCGTAGGATATGCCTTCCTAGCGGACCTAACTGCGCAGATCACCACCTACCGGACGTCTCCGGAGGCCAATAATATAAGTCACCAATTATATCAATCATAACAAATATCCATCTGCCGGACCATCCTCCGGACATACCATAATATGAATCACCACCTGCCGGACCACCCTCTGGACAGGACATAAACTATGGCATAGTCTAACCAATAACACAAATCAAGCAACCACATCATCGTCAATTCAGTTACCATCAATTTCCAACAAAATTATTTATAATATCCTTCTTTTTTAAAACCCTAACAATTTCACAGAAATTCATTTTTACCAACTCATACAAAACCTGCTCGATCCACCATATTTATAAAATTATGCAGTTTAATAAACATTTAGGTCGACATATAGAAAAATAATTTTGTAAGAAGACAGTACACTCACCTCAAAATTTGTACTTGCAAGCCCCCCTAGAATATGCTTCTGTTCCCCACTGCCTAGGCAAACAGGTGATTTCTTGCTCTATGTTGTTTTGCCGCCTAAGCGATCTTCCACCGCCTAAGCAATCACGCGATTCTGGCTCTCTGTTGTTTTACCGCCTAAGCGATTACGAAATTTCTGGCTCTCTGACAGAACATAACAGAACAGACCAGTCTTTTACCCCCTTCTCGTCACCAGCTCCGGCCCTTAAATTCTTCACTCCTCTTCCACGATCAACCATCCTAAGTTTACACTGATATAACCAACCTCATTCCCTTCACTCTAACTAAAACACCCACTAAAATAATACCCCAAACCAACGGTTGTAACTCTAAACAGCAAAAACAGAGCACAAACCTTCACCCACACATACCTGCTTCCATATGACCCCAGAACACATCACACTTGCATACTCCTACAGCCCAAACGACTCTCAACCCTGGGAAAACACCTTGAACCCGCACCAGTGATCTCCGGCAGCTTCTCCGATGGCTTCTTCTTCCTCTTCGCTTCTCTCTCTCTCTCTTTTTCTTGGTTATCTCTACCAGAATGATGGGAACCATTTCTCACCACGTTTATATATATATATATATAGATTAGTGGAGCCAACACATGCCACGTTGCCCTCCTCCTCCTCTCTCTCTCCCATTCCCTTCCGGCGTGGTTCACTGCACACACACACACACACATATATATATAGGAAAGAGTATTTTGATTTAGATATTTTAAACATACATTTATAATATAATATAATATAATATAATATAATATAATATAATATATATATATATATATATATTTCATCATTTCATTTTTTTTTTTTATTTTTAAACAGGGTCTTACATGGTCAGTTTAATTGTGTGCGCTACAAACCACTATATGTTACATGGAGCACCATATTGGTTGCAGTGAGGGATATCAACGGTCCGAGTTCGGCTCGACTTCATGCAAAACTAAAACCAAAACTGTTTTAGATATCTAAAACCAAAACTGTCGGGTTTTTTAAATGGTTTTAAAACTGAACCATTAAATTTTAGTCAAAATCAAAATTAAAACCGTGAAACTACGAAACTGTTTAAGATTTTTGAATTTTATAAAAAATCAAAACTAAAACAACAACCGCGAACCATAATTCACTATTAATTCTAAATATTCTCCAAATCACGCGGTTACTATCCGAAAACCAAAACCAAAACCGCTTCGATTTCTAAATCTAAAATCAAAACCAAGACCATTTAGTCGGTTTGAACCCGGACCATTTAGTTCGGTTTCTCTCGATTATCCGTTGATTCAATTTTTTCTGCCATCCCTAGTTGCAGTGGGATTTGGGGTTGGCCCTAAGGAATTGGCCAATCTGTTGGAATTTAATCTTTGTAGATCTGAATCTATAAACCCAGAACAACATATTAAATCACCAAAAGTTCTATAAATACATAAATGGCGTACTTGGATCCATTATGAACGATCGACTACCAATGCATAAATCATGTTACGATCGTACACGAACAGGATTGGACCGAGGGGTGATATGTGATTTTCCTCAACCAAATCTCCTTAGTTCATCTTGGGACCGTCGTCTCTCTTCTAGATGGGGATAAGGAAAACAATATTCTGATTTGGTGTCTTGGGGACTATAATCTCATATTTTTCTTTATAAATCTTGTCATTAGGGTTCTCATAATCCCCTAATTATCCCAAAAAAACGATATTTACCCATTTAGCCCATATTATTTTGAGTAGTCTACGGGTTTACCCAAATTAATTAATGAATTAATAATATGTTGTCCAAAACAGATAGGAAACGAGATTTCCTAACAATCTCGCACTTCGGCTACATATTATTCTTGAAACATTTATATCACAAAATTCCTTAGGTGCACATCTACATGCTACTTATCCTTAGATTTCTCCTTAAACAATTTAGTTCACCTCATATACTTGTAATGGAATTACCGCGGCTCTTATCACAATACAGTCGTGACTAAACCACGATGATCACCATACGAATACACTCAATGACATAGATCAAATGTGGATGAGTAACATAGAACTTATATGCAATGTGATCTCAGACATGCCTATTTCCAACTGGTCCTTCTTTAGTCTTTAGTGAGATCGATCCAAAATCCTTAATGCAATGCGAACATTGCACACAGAAATCATAAACTATCAACTTTATTCTACAACAAACTTAAACAATCCAATGTCTAAAATAAAACATATAGAACATAAAAGTGACTCCCGTTAAACCAAAGTATTACCAGAAATAACACCCATATGAGCAGTGTGATCATAAAAGACCTTAGGCGTTTAGCCCTTGGTTAATGTGTCCGCTAGCATAGAATCTGTCCGTATATGTTCTATGAAAATGTGCTTATCCTGAACTCTCTCCTTAACAACTAGAAACTTGACGTCGATAAATTTTGACTTGGTCGAGCTCCTGTTGTTGTTGGAGTAAAGCACTGCAAGTTATTGTCATAATAATTTTTCAATAGCCTTTCAATGTCATCTACTACCTGCAGCCTAGTGATAAAGTTTCGCAACCATATTCTGTGGTTGGACTCCTTATAACAACCAATGAACTCCGCAGCCATGGTTGAATAAGCTATATGAGTCTAGTTAGCAAACTTCATTGAGATAGCTCCTCCAGCCAACATAAAGATGTAGCCTGATGTGAAACGCCTACTATCCTGGCATCTTGCAAAATTCGAGTCAGAAAACCCGATAATCTTTAAACTATCTGATCTCCGATAAGTGAGCATGTAATCTTTTGTTTTCCTCAATTAACGCATCACGCATTTGACTACCTTCCAATGTTGCACACCTGAATCACTCAAATATTTGCCCAAAACGTCCCCCTATAAATGCTATGTCGAGACGAGTACAAACTTGATCGCACATTAGACTCTCTACTGACGATGCATAGGAAATTTTCTACATTTTTTTAAGATCATTATTGGGGCACTGTTTGAGACTAAACTTGTCTCTTTTAGCCACAGGTGTGTCTCTTGGTTTACTATTTTTCATGTCGAATCTACTTAAAATTTTATCGATATAGCTCTTTTGTGACAACCCAATGATACCTCAAGAATGATCTCTCAGTATCTGAATACCTTATACAAAAGATGCGTCACAAAGATTTTTCATCTCGAATTTCTTCGTAAAAAATTTCTTGATTTCGTGCAATAAGCCTATATCGTTGCTAGCGAACAGAATATCATTGATGTGTAATATCAGGAAAATATATTTACTCCTACTGAACTTGTGATATACACAATCATCAACGATATTTGCCGCAAAACCGTACGAGGTGACGACTTAATGGAACTTGTAATACCATTGACGGGAAGCCTATTTGAGACCATAGATAGATTTCTTCAACTTGCCGACCACATGCCTTGGATCTCCCGATACAAAGTTTTCTAGCTATACCATATAAATCGTATCGTCAATGTCTCCATTAAAAAACATAGTCTTGACATCTATGTTGTAAGACCTCAATCGTAGAGCGTACGTCATTTTAGTTGCGTTTTAGAGTAATGGGAAAAAAGAAAAAAAAAAAAAGAGGGAAATTGTAGAAACCACCCCAGGGAAATCCAAAACCCATCTCATGGTCGCCAAACGTTTCGAAAACAGGTGAAACTTCAACTGATTATTAATTCTCGTTAAATTAAATTTTAGTTAGTGTTACAAATCCAAAAATCATAATAATTTCGTGACAATTAATTAATTTTAAGTACGTGGTACATAAAATTAGTAACAATTCGGAATATAGGGTTTGCATTGCATGATTAGGATACTTTAGATATTAATTTAGACTCTGCCACTATTAGGTTCGCAGGCACTGGCATCTAGATAGAGTGCAGTCGGTGTCAGTGTCGCAAAACGGATATCGAGGTGAGCGTACTGTCTTCTTGCCAAACTATTTTTCTATGAATATACATAATAAAACATGTGATTATTTAAACTGTAAGAATTTATAAATGATACGGATCAAGCAGTATTTGAGTAAGTTGATAAACTGGATTTTTTGGAAGATTTCGATAGTTTTCGAAAAGAAGTTGAAAATAATTTTTTGTTGGTTTCGGTGAAATCAGACGGTGTTTTTCTAAAGAGGAACAGAAAATATTTGTTTTTCTAAAAATGCCGGGTTTTCTATAAATAAAAGGGTGAAAAAGTAATTTTGATAAAATTAGACGTTCTCTTTAAAAGAAGGTATGAAATATGATTTTGGATTCGAAAGTTGGTTTTGCAGAAAATAGATAGACGTGGTGATTCGAAGATGTGATGTGAAAATGTATTTCTTCCCGTAAGGGATGTGGATTTTTAACTATATTAATGATTTTGACGATAATATAGTTGTTCTCATACTAATGATTTTGACGATAATATAGTTGTTCTCCCCGAAAGGGGTGTGGATTATATTTCTTTCCAGAAAGGGGTGTGGATTATATTTCTCCCCAAAAAGGGGTGTGGATATTTCGTAGGAAGGCATTCCTACGGATGTTATGGTACCGTTGCAACTCCCGATCGTGAGGTTAAAACGATCACTAGGGCTGGCCAGTGTGTGTGTGTTGGGAGTGTGTGTTTGAGATTGGTGCTTGAGATGTGGTGTTTTACGTATATTGGTTGATTTGATATTATTTATTGTGATGATTGGTATGATTTTATACTAGATGGATTTGGCTGGAACTTATCTATATCGCTTTATTTTCATTGCATATATACCTGTGCTTGATCCATACTAATTGTGGAAATATTTAGAACGTATTAATATTTTAGAAAAAAAAATATTTTACTAAGAAGGCAGTACACTCGCAGGTACAACAGCTAGGAGTCGGTCCCCTACTGGTACTAGGTAGAGCTATGTGATGGAGTCATGTGGACGATTGAGAGAAGCTGTCAAATACGAACCTAAGAAGGTTCATGGATAAATACTTTTAGTTAGAAAAACTTCGGGCTGGGTGCGTCCCCCATAATAGATGTATGTATTATACAGTGGGTGTATATTGTCATTTATTATTAGGTTATTTGGGATTTTGGTGATGTCATGTTGTAATCACGCCAGCCCCGGGATGATGGGTGTCCAGGACGGGTTGTGACATATGTGATGCAACTCTAAATCAAAATGAGTGACCAACGTTATTATAGTTCTAAAATAATCTTTCGAAGATACCGAAGATAAACTCTCTTGGTCGTCTATGTCTTCCTTCTGGGTAAAGTCTTTGGCGACTAGACGAGCCTTATATCTCTCGACATTACCCTTTGAATCCCTCTTGGTTTTAAATATCTATTTACAACCAATGGGCTTCGCACCTTCAGGAAACTCGACGAGATCCCAAACGTCATTACCTTTCATAGACTTAAACTCATGCTTTATGGCATCAATCCATTTCTGAGAGTTAGAATTGCGCATGACTTGATAGAAGTTGATCCAGTCTTCCTCTGTTAAATCAATGTCATCCTCATGTTTTTAGAGAAAGACAATATACTCATCAGAAATCGCACTTCTCCTCTCCCTAGTGAATCTCCTTAATGACACTTCTTGAGGTTGTTGGGTTTGTTCTATAGGTGGTGCTTGAGGAAGAATCTCATTGTTGTTTTAATCTGGAACAATGTCAGGAATAGGAGACTGAACTTTGTTATCTAGTGCTAGAACTGTGTCTAGAATAGCAATAGGTATAAAGACCTGATCACCGTCAATAACAGATTCTTTTTCAATGACAATATTTTTTATATTTTCTTCTCTCTCAAACTCAATATCCTCAAGGAATCATGTATTTCTCGTTTCAAAAATAATCTTGATGTGGGATTGTAAAACTTATAACCCCGAGAGCGTTCAGCGTAACCAACGAAATAGCAACTAACCGTCCTTTAGTCCAGTTTTTCTTCTTGTGGCCTATAAGGCCGTGCCTCAGCTTGACAACCCCAAATGTGCAAGTGTTTGATGTTAGGCTTCTTGTCTATCCAAAATTCATAGGGAGTTTTAACAACTGCTTTGCTCGGTACACTGTTAACGATGTATACTGCTGTCTTTAAAGTTTTTCCCCAAAGTGACTCTGGCAATGAGGAATAACTAATCATACTCCTTACCATATCCTTAAGAGTTTGGTTTCATTTCTCTACAACACCGTTCATTCTAGGTTTGCCAAGCATGGTGTATTGCAGAACTATTCTACACTCATTGAGAAAAATTGTGAAGGATCCTGAATTATGTTCTCCTTATTAGTTATTTCTCTCATAGTACTCACCACCATAGTCCAATTTGTCAGGCTTTATTTTCTTTCTAAGGTGAAGTTCAACTTCAGCTTTGAAAGACTTGAAAACGTCCAAGGATTGAGATTTCTCATGAATTAAATATAGGTACCCATAATGAAAGTAGCCGTCTATGAACATAATGAAATATTGTTGTCCATTCCATGAAGCCGTAGGGAATGGACCACAAATATCACTGTGTATGAGTTCTAAGATATCTGTAGCTCTCTCACCACCTAATTTTCTAACGTTTGTTTGTATTCCCTTGATGCACTCAATACAGATTTGAAAGTCTGTTAAATCTAGGGGTTCAAGAATTCCATCCGACAAAAGCCTCTGAATTCTCTGTTTAGAGATATAACCTAAACGTTTGTGCCATAAGGTGGTGGAATTCTCAATTAATTTTCACTTTATACCACATGAGTTTGTTTGCAGTATTTCATTATAGGAACTAACATCAGTCATAAATTAGTGGCATTGTTGCTCAAAATAGAGCTGTAAGTATGTTCTCTCATTGGTTTCTTAATCAAGATTGAATTGCTAATAAATCACATCGTACAACGCGTTTGATGACTCTGGAAGTTAAAGTGTTATGTGGATTAGGAGTTATAAATATTTCTATATTTTTGTTCCCGAATTTTTGACGAGTCACAAATTAAATATCTAGAAATTTTTGTTGCATTATGTTATTAGAAATTATGTGAATTTTTTTAGGTTCAATATTTTATACACTCGTGCCTTAAGGCACGAATTATACGCCAGTATATATGCATATTAGGTAATGGGATCTTTATTTTCTCTATTTGTTATCTCATGGCTCAAACAATCATTAATATGTTACTATAAATGTATATATGAGTGGATTCTTATCAATTCCCACTTTTCATTCCAATTGCATTCCACCGATTCATTTACAACTGTCATCCCATCATTGAAATTACTATTTATCATTTTATAATAAATACACTTTGTGCCCCAAGGTTTTAACCAAAAAAATCTCACTTTGGCCCCATATATTATATCATCTCTTTTCGCTATATTTTCAATCCATTTAATAATTACGTATGTTACCCTTAAATAATTAATTATACATATATCCCAATAAAATTGCACTTGTAGGCTAAAGTTATAAATATTTATTCCACCACAGAATTTTCATAATATTTGAAAAATATTACAAAAGTATTTAACTTATATAAAATAGTATTTTAAAAATATAGATTTTCGAGGTTTAATACTACTCACCAAGTATCCTTAAGTACAGAAACTAAGGTCCTGTTTGGTAACCACTTTCATCCCAAAAATTCTCTTCTCATTTCCAAATTTTTATTGGGCATAGCGTTTGGTAACCACTCCCATTTTTTTATTTTCATTTCCATCCCATTCTAAAATGGAAATTGTGCCCATTTTTTCTTAAGGTTTAAGAAACAAAATAAAAATGTTTCTAAAAATTCCCATCCCATTCCCAAAAATTAAAGAGGGCCACCGTCGCCGTTCATCTGCTGGCCGGCCACCGTCTGCCATCCCCGGCAACCGCCGTCGGTCACCTCCGGCATTGCCGTCTGGCCACCGCCAGCCACTGTCCGGCAACTTCTGGCACCCTCGGTCGGCCACCGTTAGCCTCCCGCTTGCCACCGCCACCGCCAGCCAAAACAAAAAAAAAAATCTTGATTTTAGGATAAAATCGTTACTAAACGCAATTATGTTCCCAAATAAAAAATAAAAAATTATCGTTACTAAACGCGATTCTACTCCCAAAAAGGAAACAAAATTCTCATCCCATTCAATCTCATTCTCATTCCACTGCATGGGATGGGAACAAAAATGGTTACCAAATGGGCCCTAAATTAACTTAAAAACAAACTAAAGTTAGAAGCATACCCTTTTTTGCACGCAAGGTGACAAACTTGGAACAATCCTTCTTCATGTGTCCCGACTTCTTGCAGAAGTAGCAGGTAAATTCCTCATCCTGCTTCTTTTGTTTCTTCTGTTGAGACGATTCTTCCGCAGCAACCTCAACTCTCTTTTTTTTCTTGTTATGAGAAGTTGAGGCCAAGTGATCACTCTTATTTTTATCCCGCTGCTGCGTATCTTCTTCTTGCACACAGTGAGATATAAGCTCATTGAGGGACCATTTGTCATTCTGAGTGTTATAACTCACTTTGAATTGCCCAAAGTATGCTGGAAGAGAGATAAAAACCAAGTGCACGAGCAAGTACTCAAATAGCTCTAACTGTAGTGCCTTTAGTTTCGGCGTGAAATGAGACATCTCCATAATATACTCCCTTGTATTCCCTTTTCCCTTATACTTCATTGCGACGAGTTTACCCAAAAGGTTACTCACCTCTGACTTTTTTGTAGCGACAAACACCAAAAAAATTGGGTTTTTCTTTCCTTAGATCCATAACAAATCCGCAGTTTTTAACAAAAATAAATCAAACCATATATAACCTTAATGTTTTCTCCCACGATTCTATAAGGAATCAATATTTAATAAAGAAAACACAAACCCTAAAATTCTACGAACTTGAAAACCCTAAGAACCATAATAATTCAACATGAAATAGGCTATGATACAACTTGTTGAGATTTAATCCCCTGAATCTATAAACCCTGAACAACATGTCAAATCACCAAAAGTTTTATAAACACATAAATGGCATACCTGGATTCATTACGAGCGATTGACTATAGATGCAGAAATCCTGTGACGATCGTACACGAACGGGATGCAGATGGAGGGATGGTATATGGTTTTCCTTAACCAAATCTCCTTAATTCCTCTTAGGACCGTCATTTCTCTTCCAGATGGGGAGAAGGGAAATAGCATTCTGATTCGGTGTCTTGGGGACCATAACCTCATATTGTTCATTATATATCGTGTCATTATGGTTTCCATAATCCCTTAATTACCTCAATAAAAAAATAGTATCCACACATTTAACCTACATTATTTTGAGCAGTTTACTGGTTTACCTAAATTAATTAGATAACTTAATTTCAGCTCATTAAATTAAATATCTAATATAGTTGAATTAATAATATGTTGCCAAAAACTTATTAGGAAACGAGATTTCCCAAAACAATCTCCTCCCACACATTTGGTGAGGGGTACCATTTCCCTGCCACTGAAAATGGGGTAGGAATTCAATCCCATCCAATATTAGATTTTCCGAATATGTTTGATAATGTAATTTAGTACTCAAAAATGGCATATTAAGTAGAGATTTTTATTAAATAATCCTTATTTAAGAGATAGTGTATAAAAAAAAAAAAAACCAATCAAAGAGTTGTCTTAGCCTTTGAACCTCCAAGTACAATTAATTTAGTTTTTTATCCTTTACAGTTAAAAAAAATAATTGTGAATAGATAAATATGCCCTTGTATATATAATAAACAAACCTCCTTTCACCGTTCAATCTCTATCTCCTTCTATCATTTCTCTCTCTAAATCCTAACATCCTTATCTCAAGAACTAGAGAGAGAGCAGCCGCCGACATTACCAAATGCCCCACTTCTATCATCTCTTTCTCTCTAAACCTTAACATCTCTCTCTCTAAACCTAACATTAGATGTAGCGGTGACCGGGACACGAACGTCAACTAGAAATCCAGATATAAGTCGCCATTTGTGACCACCATCTGAGTCGTTGTTCATAACCACCGTCCCGATTCGCCGCTGTAGGGTTTGGTTGCTGGAAATTCTCGGTTGAGATCTTCGATCTGTTTGCGGACTTGAAGATCCTCTTGTAGCAATTACGGTTTCTTCCGTTATTGTTTAAAGGAAGGGTTTTTATCCCAATGTTCATTGTCGGTTATCCGGAAGCCTAGATATGAAACTGACGACGTTGTTCTCCGTCTTCATCAACGATTCATCGCTAGTCATCCAACGAATTTGGGGTTATTTATTAACAATAATTATTATAAAATTATTCCTCCACTTATTCTTTACAAATTCCTCATGTAATATGTCACCCCCCTCCCCAGGCCCCCAATGCCCGAGCCGGGCATGACGTCGACTTAACATTACCTGACCAATTAACAAATATATATATACACACACACTGCTATAATTTTTTTTTCCAAAAAAAAAAAATTATTTCAAAATTTGGGAATACACCTGTCCCAAATATTTACAACAAAACCACAAAAACTGAACCTTCCACGGTTCACATCTGTCCGGCCCACCCTTCAAAATGACACCACCTCTTAACACTACCTAGTGCCAGTAGTAGACCCGCTCCTAACTGTAGCACCTGAAACCAAATATTTTATCGGTCTATTGTCATCATAATATAAAAACATTCTATGGATCAAGCATAATTATCAAGTACCACTTTCTAAAATATAATATAATATAACCGCATACCAAACCGGAATAAAATTCCACTATCAACATTGTAATAAGATAATGTATTTAAATCAACCAATCTAAATATTTTGACATATAATAAAATACTGCACTCATATTTTTCTACTAGTCATAAGATCGTTTCACCTCACGATCGGGAGTTACGACAGTACCGTAACCTGTACAACTGTATCATCTAAAGCGACTGTCAGTGCCAAGGCCATCTAATATCCCCAATGGTAGGGACAGTCACCTGCAGGATTTGCACTCCTGACATGTCATAATATATAAACAACACAATCAATCACCTGCAAGACTAACCTTCTTGATATGTCTCAACATAATCAACCACCTGCAAGACTTACCTTCCTAACAGGTCATAATATATCGTCCTACAAGACATGACCTCTTGTTAGGACCAACAACATCCTGAAGGACATGCCCTCTTGAAGTGATCACACTATGACATAGTCGAATAATAAAACCACTTTCCACATTTAAAAATCTACTTGATCCGCATAACGTTATAAAATGATCCATTTTAATAAACTTTTTTTTTTTTCACATTTCAATATAAAAATATAATTTGACAATTTACATAGAAGATAATACACTTACCTCGATTTTTTTTTTGCGCTACAAAAACACTGTTACCGAAATACTACGCGGGCGGCGCCGACTGTGAACCTAACAGCAATAAGGTTTAAATTAATAATTTATTTAAAATAAACCTAATATGCAATGCGTTACCCTAAAATGCATCATTTTTTATTCCCCAAATTTTGATTATATAAAATTACTATACACCCCATTTTTCTCTGTCAATATTAACTATATGAAAATTATTATAGTAATGATTACAAAGAATTTTGTGTTAATAATATAATTTTTAGACAAATATTAATCGAATGTTAAAAATTTTATTAGTCGACAAAATACTAAAATTAGTCGTTGAAATTTTCAATTTTTATTTTAAATTGTACTCTTCTCTTCGCAAATTAGATATTTTTATACCTAGTATATTTCCCGAATTCACGCATATATTTTTTACATATTAATATACCTATACATGTATATATGTTCGTATAAATAGTCACATGAATTAAACGTATTATATTTACTATTATAATCATATATATACCTGCGATGGCTTAAAGAACTGACTGCTTCTTCTTCTTCTTTTCTTTTTTCTTTTTTTTTTAGTCTTTTTTTCTTGCCTTTAGCCGAAACATACACACATATATTATACAATATATATATATATATATATATATATATATACACACACACACACACATATATTTATGTGTGTGTTTTCACTCCACCGCCTTTCATTTTTTTTTTTTGCCGCAAAAGCTTATCCACAAATTTTATGTTTTATTATTAATTTTTTTAATTTATTTATTGATTTATTTTTGTGATCTTATCCACGTTTTGTTAGAGTTTTTTTTTTTTTTTTTTTGGATCTTATCTCTAAAATATATTATTTTATTTTTTTCTCAAATGACATTAATCTCCCCCAATTACCTTTAAGTTATCATTTAAGCCCAAAATCTAAAATTACTATTTTAAAAATGATAATTGACCTCTAAATTTTTTAAAATAAACATTAAATAACCCAATACACCTCTTTATTTTCTTCTAAAATGCAATTAAAAATTATGCACATGCAAAACATCAGATCTTACAACCCTTCCCCCCTAAAAGAAATTTCATCCCGAAATTTTAGTTACCTTGAACGAATAAATATGAATATTTATTTCTCATCTTCTCGCTCCCACGTCGCTTCCTCCACCGAGTAACTACGCCATAACACTTTCACCAATAGAATCATTTTTGTCCGCCACACTTGATCTTTATAGTTCAGAATTTGGACTACCTCCTCAACGTTTGTCAAGTCCTTTTTCAACTCGATTGGTTGAGAAGTCAACACATGCGAAGGATTTAGCACATATTTTCTAAGTATCGACACGCGGAAAACGTCATGTAATCTGGACAATTTTGGTGGTAGGGCTAGTCGATAAGCCGTCATGTCGACCTGTTCTAAAATCTCGTATAGCCAGATATACCTTAGACTTAGCTTCCTATTTTTCCCAAATCTCAGTATCCCTTTCCACAAGGATATACGCAAAAACACATAATCGCCTACTTCAAATTCCAACTCTCTCCTACGCTTGTCAATATAACTCTTTTGCCAACTCTGAGTAATCTTCAGTCTTTCCTGAATCACTTTTACCTTGTCCGTCATTATTGGGGCTATATCTGGAATTAATAATTTTCGTTCTCCCACTTCTAACTAACAAACTGGAGTTCTGTATCTCCTGTCATGCAATGTTTCATATGGTGTCATCTTGATTGCCGAATGATTGCTATTATTATAGGTAAATTTTATCAATGTCAAATGATCATCCCAGCTACCGAAAAATTCTAGAACATAACCCCTCAACATATCCTCCAACGACCGAATCGTACGTTCTGATTGGCTGTCAATCTGAGGATGAAAGGTTGTGCTAAATTTCAGCTTGGTACCCAGAGTCGCTTAGAGACTCGGCCAAAATTTCAATGTAAATCTGGAATCCCTATCCGATACTATGGTAATCGGCGCACCATGCAATTAAACAATCTCATCAATATACAATTTTGTATACTTATCCAGGAAGTGCGTGGTTTTCTCGGCTAGAAAATAAGCAAACTTGGTAAACTTATCAATAATCACCCAGATGGAATTATGTCACTTTTGAGTACGGGGTAATCCCGAAACAAAATCCATCGTGATATGTTCCTATTTTCATTCTGGGATAGGTAAAGGCTGCAATAACCCACCTAGACGTTGGTGTTCGATCTTGACTTGCTAACGCAGGAGATACCTGACAACAAATTCTAGAAGTTCTCATTTCATTCCATTCCACCAATAGTGTTCTCGCAAATCCCGATACATCTTGGTACTGCCTGGGTGCATTGCATATGCTGAGCTGTGCACTTCTTGCAGAATATCTTTCTTCAAATTGGTATTATTAGGCACACACAGTCTATTCTCAAACATCAATGCTTTATCATTATCCCTGACACGATAATCGTCTCTGTGACCATTCTTAACTTTATTTCTGATCTTCCCCAGTTGGGTATCCGACTTCTACTCTTCGATAATATTGTCGATCAATGTCGATCTCAAAGTTAAAGTCGCAAGCAACGCTGCCGTCTAACCAACCACCAACTGGACTCACAGATATCTCAACTCGGCATACAGATTAGTGTGAACAACTCGAAGATGTGCAACCGAACCTGTCAATTTTCGATTCAGCGCATCTGCTACAATATTGGCCTTCCTGGGGTGGTAATGGATAATGCAATCACAATCCTTGATCAATTCTATCTAACGTCTCTGTCTCAAATTTAGTTCCTTCTGAGTAAACAAATATTTCAAACTCTGGTGGTCAGTGTATATCTCGCATGTCTCACCATACAGATAATGTCTCTAGAGTTTTAAGGCAAATATAATCGCCGCCAACTCCAAATCATGCGTCGGGTAGTTACGCTCATGATTCTTTAATTGTCAAGAGGCATATGCAATCAAGTGACCATATTGCATTAGTACACACCCTAGCCCTTGGTGTGAAGCATCACTGTAGATCACAAAGCCACCACTTTCTGTCGGGAGAGAAAGTATTAGCGCGGATATCAGTCTACTTTTCAGCTCTTGGAAGCTTTGTTCACATTTATCGGTCCACTCGAATTTAGATTCCTTGCGGGTCAATCGGGTCAACGGGACAACTATAACTGAAAATCCTTGAACGAACCAACGATAATACCCGCCAATCCCAAGAAGCTTCAAACTTTGGTCACACTTTTTGGCCTTTCCCATTGAACAACGGCTTCGACTTTCTTTGGGTCCACTTGAATACCATCCCTTGAGATAACATGCCCCAAGAATACAACTCTATCCAACCAAAACTCACATTTACTGAATTTTGCATACATTTGTTTCTCTCTCAAAGTCTGCAACACAATATTGAGATGCTCTACATGTTCTTCCTTATTTTGGGAATAGATCAATATATCATCAATGAACTAAACTGATCTAAGTAAGGCTGGAAAATTCGATTCATCAAATCCATAAAAGTAGCAGAGGCATTCGTCAACCTAAACGACATAATTAGAAATTCATAATGGCCATACCTCGTACGAAACGCCATTTTCGACGCATCACTGTCTCTAACTTTCAGCTGATGATATCCTGATCGAAAATCTATTTTGAAAAATACCCTGGCTTTCTGCAATTGGTCAAACAGATCATCAATTCTAGGCAACGAGTATTTATTATGAATCGTTACCTTATTCAGCTGCCTGTAATCAATATACATCCTCAGCATACCATCTATCTTCTTTACGAATAACACCGGGGCTTCCCACGGAGAAATACTAGGTCTGATAAACCCGTGGTCCAACAAATCTTGCAACTGAACTTTCAGTTCTTTTAGCTCGGTAGGTGCCATACGATAAGGTGGAATTGATATAGAAAAAGTTCCTGGAAGTAACTCAATGGTAAACTCAATTTTCCTATCCATTGACAACCCTGACAATTCTTCTGGAAATATATCGAAAAAATTCCTGACCACTGGAATATCTGTCACCTGCTCCTTATTTCGACTGGTGTCAATCACATGCCCAAAGTATCCCTGACATCCCTTCTTTAGTAATTTCCTGGCTTCTGAAACTGAAATCAAACTGACAGGGGTAATAATTTTGTCTCCTAAAAATACAAATTTTGGCTCGTCTGAGATCCGAAAAGTAACTTCTTTTCTAAAACAATGCATTGTGGCTTGATAGCCAGATAGCAAATCCATACCCAGTATCACATCAAAATCGTGAATATTCAGGGGTAATAGATCCACCAACAATTCTCTGTCACCAATATGAAGCGGACTATCTTTATACGCACTATCTATCAATACTGACTCACCCACTGGGGTAGAAATAATAATACTATACGACAGAGAAGTAGGAAATTTGTCTACATGCATCATAAAAGTCGTCGAAACAAATGAATGAGTAGAACCGAGATCAATAGTATACGTGTATCTCTATTATATAAAGATATTATACCTGTAACCATATCCAGGGTAGCCTGGGCATCCTGTCGGGTAATAGCGAATACACGACCTCGAGTCAAAGGTCTACCGACCGATCCTCTACCATGCCCCTGAATACTGCTGGGGCCAATACAACCTACACTGTTCGTAGAAGGTGTAGATGTAACAGTGAATTTCGGACAATTCGAAGATATGTAACTCGGCTCATGACAACGAAAATATACTAAACCCGTCATAGGACAATCTCTGATGAAATGATCCGGTGATCTACATTGGTAGCATATGGGTACCCCAGCTTGACTAAACATCTGGGCTCCTCCCTTGTCCTTGCTGGCCGACACTCGGTTTGGATACATTCTGCTGTCGCCCGGAGTATGATTGTCGTGGACCTCGGCTCCTAGCGGATTGGTCGGTTGTTGGAGCCTGAATAAATGGCGGTCGAGCTACAGCTCCTCGAGAAGTGTCATCTGGGTATCTGTTAGGTAACCCAAATCTACACTTTTTATACTGCTCACGATTTTCAGCTGCTTCCCATATATCATTCTCTATTAATTTCACCATGTTTACCAATTCCGCATAACTTTTGATCTGTCTGCCTGTCAACTTGGAATGTATTTCTAGATTAAGCCCTTTCTGGAATCGTCTACATCTTGTTTCTTTCGTTTTTACCAAATCGGGAGCAAATCGGGACAGGGCATCGAATTTAATTTCATACTGCAAAACGATTATCTTCTCATGTTTCAGTAATAGGAACTCCTCCTCCATCTAGAATTGATAGGATTCAGGAAAATATTTTTCATTAAACACAGCAACGAATCGATCCTAAGAAATTTCCTTGCCTGGAACTGCAATTAACCGCTTCATTTCTTCCTACCAATGTTCGGTCTCTCCTTTCAACTGGAAGGTGGCAAGAGGAACTCGGTTGTCTTCGATAATTCCCATTGCCTCAAATACGTGCCCTACGCCCATTAACCAATTTTCAGCATCAGCAAGACTTGCAGTTCTCGTAAAAGTCAGGGGATCCAATTCCTTGAATCTCTTTAGGAGTAACGCCTGAGAAGTGGCTGTTTCGATTTGGGCCTTCTGACATTCCATCATTTTTGTCTACTACTCTGTCAGTTGCGCAGCAGCCTGTAAAATTCGCTCAACGGCATCTAAACTTTCTTGCGTCCTATCTCTCTTTATCTGGGATCCAATACTCTCAGTGCTCTCATTTTCACATTCCATAGTCAAGATCTGAAATGAAATTTAATAAGCAACAGGGCCAACAGACAAACGACAGTGCATGACGCAAATGTACTATTTAATGCAATGAAATAACTACCACTCAAGTACCGAACTCACCTATTGACACCCTATCTCATGGTCCACTATTAACTACACAACCTGACACGTCTACAGAACCTATAACCTAAGCTTTGATACCAAAAACTGTCACACCCCTCCCCGGGCCCTCAAAGCTGGGCGTGACGTCGATTTAACGTTACCTGTCCAATTAAAAAATACACACACACACACACACACACGCATATATATACATATATACATGCACTGCTATAATTTTTTTTCCAATATATATATATATATACAAATATTTTATTTGTGTACTGTCTTCATAATATAAAAATATTTTATGGATCAAACCTAATTATCTAGTACCACTTTTCAAAAATATAATATAATATAACCGCATACCAAACCGGAAAATTTTTTTTACTACCATCATTGTAATAAGATAATGTATTTAAATCAACCAATCCAAATATTTCGACATATAATAAAATACCGCACTTATATTTTTTTCCTAGCCATAGGATCGTTTTACATCACGATCCGGAGTTACGACGGTACCGTAACCTGTACAACTGTATCATCTAAAGTGACTATCAGTGTCAGGGCCATTTAATATCCCCAATGGTATGGACAACCACCTGCAGGATTTGCACTCCTGACAGGTCTTAATATATCAACAACACAATCAATCGCCTGCAGGATTAGCCTTCCTGACAGGTTTAAACATATCAACAACATAATCAACCACCTGCAGGATTTTCCCTCCTGATAGGTCATAATATATCGTCCTACAGGACATGCCCTCCTGTTAGGACCAACAACATCCCACAGGACATACCCTCCTGACGGGATCACACTATGGCATAGTCGGATAATAAAATCACTTTCCACATTTAAAAATCTACTTGATCCACATAACGTTATAAAATGATCCATTTTAATAAACCATTTTTTTTTCCACATTTTAGTATGAAAATATAATTTGACAATTTATATAGAAGATAGTACACTCACCTCGATTTTTTTTTGCGCTACAAAAATACTGTTGTCGAAATACTATGCAAGCGATGACGCCTGTGAACCTAACAGCGATAGGGCCAAAATTAATAATTTATTTAAAATAAACCTAATATACAATGCGTGGCCCTAAAATGCATCATTTTCCATTCCCCAAATTTTGATTCTACAAAATTACTACACACCTCTTTTTCTCTGTCAATATTAACTGTACAAAAATTATTATAGTAACGATTACAAACAATTTCGTGTTAATAATTTAATTTTTAGACAAATATTAATCGACTGTTAAAAAATTTATTAGTCGACGAAACAGTAAAATTTGTCGTTGAAATTTACAATTTTTATTTTAAACTGTACTATTCGCAAATTAGATATTTATATACCTAGTATATTTCCCGAATTCACGTATATATTTTTTACATATAAATATACCTATACATGTATATTTGTTCATATAAATAGTCACATGAATTAACCGTGATATATTTACTATTATAATTATATATATACCTGCAATGACCGAAAGAACTGACTGGTTCTTCTACTTCGTTTTTATTTTTTTATTTTTTTCTTTTTTTTTTTTGAGTCTTTTTTTCTTGCCTTTAACTGAAACATACACACATATTCTTTTTTTTTTTTTTTTTTGGAGTCTTTTTTTCTTTCCTTTAACTGAAACATACACACATGAAAGAACTGACTGGTTCTTCTACTTATTCTTTTTTTTTTTGGAGTCTTTTTTTCTTGCCTTTAGCTGAAACACACACACACACACACACACACACACATATATATATATATATATATATATGTGTGTGTGTGTGTGTTTTCACTCCACCGCCTTTCATTTGTATTTTGGCCCCAAAAGCTTATCCACAAATTTTAACTTTTATTATTATTTTTTTATTTATTGATTTATTTTTGTGATCTTATCCACGTTTTGTTGGAGCTTTTGTCTGTGTGTGTGTGTTTTGTTTTTTTGATCTTATCTCTAAAGTATATTATTTTAGTTTTTTTCAAATTATACTAATCTCCTCCAATTACCTTTAAGTTATCATTTAAGCCCAAAATCTAAAATTACTATTTTAAAAATGATAATTGACCCTTAAAATTTTTAAAATAAACATTAAATAACACAATGTACCTCGTTATTTTCTAAATGTTTTAAAATACAACTAAAAATTTTGCACATGCAAAACATTAGGTCTTACATAATAACTATTCATTCATGGCATGTTAGAGCTTTGGCAGTGTTTGGTTAGTGTTTTTGTTTCTGTTCTATTCGTAGATTTTAGAACAAACGCTTGGTCTCATAATAGGAAGATGTATTTCTTTTTTGGGGGGATAATTTCGGTTTCTTGTTTATGCTCCCATTTTCTTCAATTTTGTGGAGAAGGAAAAAGGGGTTTTGTCACTATGTACCCCTAAAGTTTGACCAAAATGTCTCTTTGGTTCCCATGATTTTAATTTCAACATATAACACCTTCCAAGTCATTATCCCTATTACAATTTTAGACGAAAAATAGTCGCCTATCATGTACCTGACTATCTTTTTAAAAAACATTATTGCTCACCGGTTATCTCTATCTCTCGTTCTTTTCTCAGATCTGTATTTTTATATCTAAAATCCAGATCTAAGGTTCTCCGAATTGTTCATATCTGAATTTGTCGGTTAGCCTAAATGTTTACATGATTTTTTATATCTGGATTGTTTGATTTTTACGTTAACGTTAACGTAAAGAGGCCCAAAAAATGTGTATTACCATTAATGAACACCTAACCTAAATACACAAATAGCAAATAAGGTACGATCATGTTAACGTTAACACACAAAACTCCAAAAAATAAAGATACATTAACGCTAACACACACAAGTAGATTGGGAGATTGCATTAACGTTACCATACACATAAAAAATATGAAAATACGTTGACGTTAACACAGCGAGACTCAAAAAATATGCATTAACGTTAATGCACACCAAGCTCAAAAAAGACAAAATATCACATCTTGTGAGTTAATGTTAACGCAAACACATGAGGGGGCTAAAAAAATGAAATTACGTTAATGTAACACACAGAACTCCCAAAAAACAAAATACGTTAACGCTAAAACACACAGCCATAGTAAAGACACAGCCCAATGCCTCATGTTAACGTTAACACACAAATTTTTAAAAAATAAAAATATATTAACACTAATACACACAAGTGGATGTGGAAGATGTGGTAACATGAACACATACAAAAAGAATATGAAAATGCATTAATATTAACACAAAGAGGTCAAAAAATCTACATTATCGTTAACGCACACCCAACCCAAAAGACAAAATATCACATGCGATAAGTTAATGTTAACGCAAACACATGGAGGGTCTAAAAAAAATAAAGTTGTGTTAACGTTAACGTTAACGCACAAAATTTCCCAAAAGCAATATATGTTAACGCTAAAGCACACAATATGGATATGAGATTCAAATCGTAATATAGGCAATGTGTATTGGTTGAACATTTACGTTAACGTCCTTCACGTTCAATAATTAAGATTTATGTTAACATTTACGTATCATTTTAAAGTGGACCAAAAAAATATGATTACATCATCGTGTAGATATTTTTTTGCAGGTTATTTTGATATTTGTTTTCTGAAATTTTCTATTTATTTCATGCTTGTATGAAGGGATTTTGCAATGATGATATTCTTGTTATAAATATGAAAAATTCATTACTTTTATCTTGTTATAAATGACAAAATGGTAGAATCTGTAATATATGAGTTAACAGTTGGAAAAAATATGGTATTTTTTTCTACAAACTCTATGAGGACTAAAAACTTAAATAATTGGGTCAAATATCTCTTTTCCAATTTCACTATCTTTGGAAGACTATAATTAATTACCTTATTAAGTACTTAGTTAATTAAATTTATTTGATAAATATAATTACTATCATTTAATTAATTAAAATAACTTAAAATTTAAGGTGGCGTTTGGTAACCGTTTATGTTTCCATTCTAGTAGTGGGATGGGAATGGGATGAGATGGAAATTTTGTTTTTTTTTTTAGAGTAGAATCGTATTTGGTAACGATAATTTTTTTTTTTTTTGGTTTTGAGAAGGGAATTGTGTTTGATAACGATTTTATCCTAATTTTTTTTTTTTTTTTTTTTTCTGTTTTGGCTTGACGGCGGTGGCGCCGTCGTCGGCCGGGCGGCGGTGGCCCCCCGCCGGCAATGACCGAACGGCGGTGGCGCCGGCGACGCCGGCCGGAAGACAATGGCTCCGTCGCCGACGACGGCCGGAAGTGGCCGGGAAATTTTCGGCCGGACGGTGACCTGCGACGGCGGCGGTGGCGGACGGTGGTCGGCTGGTAGGTAAATAGTGACCATGTGTTTTGGGAATGGAATGAGAATAATGAGAAACAATTTTTTTTATTTCTCATTTCTTAAGAAAAAAGTGGACACAATTCTCAAATGAAAATGAAATGGAAACGGAAACAAAAATTACCAAACGCTATTCCCAAACAGAATTCCCAAAAAATCTGAGAATGGAATGAGAATTTTTGGAATGGAAATGGTTACCAAACGGGGCCTAAGTTAAAAAATCAGGATGAGACCATTTTGCCCTTGAATGTCTTACCTTTTTGTAGGGTTTCTTATTTCAGGAAGTAAAAGAGAGACGGGAGAAGAGTGGCACAAACGAGAAAGGAGAAGAGAGAAGAGAAGCAAGCGGAGAAGCGAGAAGGGGATTCGATGTGCTGGTTCGAGGCTAGGCGATTCGATTTAATTTTCACCTTTGAGTTTCAGAAATTGATTCAATTTGGTGAGGCGAGGTGATTTCTGTGAATTTTAGATCTCTCTCTCTCTCTTATTCTCTCTCTCTGCCACCAAGACATTGAACAAAATGTAGCGGTCACCAATCGTCGCTACAACATCACAATAAACCAACCGCTGATTCTTCTCTTTCTGTTAACAATACATGACGACCACAACCAAATCTGATGGTGGTGAACCAGATTTGTTCTCTATCTTAAGATTTGAAAACGAGATCCAGTTCCGGTTTTGAGTTTTTTGACCCATCGTATATTACGTATATATTGTGGTGTGTTTACAAAGTTGTCCAAATTTGAGTTCTTGCAAATTTGCTGGATACATGTTAGTTTAATTTTGTCTTTAATTTTTTTCTTTATTTTTCATTTAAATTTCCAGATCTGTTTTGGTTGATTTTGCAATAAAATTTTATATATTTTGGTATTTTCAATTGTATAATTTTAATATTTGTTGTTGATTATCTATTTATTAGTTGTGTTGGTGGTGGAGGTGGCGGTGATAATAAATAGTTGTTGGGGTTGGCGGAGTGATTGTGAATGTTTGTTGTGGTGCTAAATGACTGTTAGTCATGGTAGTTGTGCTGATTTTGACTCAATGGCAGGTGTAAGACCCCGACTCTTGCTTGCACGTTATTATAGTTGCATTTAGAATTAAATTGAGAAATTTGGGGTCTAATTTAAGTGTGGGGGCCAAATTGAAACTTCCGGGAGTGGGTAATTTAAAAATTGGTTGTAACTAATTTTTTCCTTAATATTTTTTTTTTTTTGGGGGGGGGGGGGGGGGGGGGGGGGGAGGAGAATTGAAATATTTAAATAGATGGGAAATTATAAAAGATCATTTGGGGATTAAGTGAAAATTTAAGAGTTTTAGGGAGAGGATAGAGTAATTATAAAAGATATTTTGGTATATATATATGCATGAGTGTGATGTGATTGTGCATGAGCCGCAGGGTAAGGGGGGAGTGGGTGGATGTCCTTGAGACGTTCACCGCGGCAGTGTAATTTCAGCAGAACAGATTTAGTTGTTTCGCCGCGGCGGTGGGAGCTTCGCCGCAGCGGTAAAAGACCTAGACGCATTTCCGCTGAGGCGGTGGAGTTTCGCTGAGGCGGAAAAGAGTCAGTAAGCAACCAGTTTGGGTTCGCTGCGGCGGTAGCTCGTCAATGTTGATTTCTGCATTTGTTTTGCCGCGGCGGTGGGCTTTGCGCCCGGGCGGTGGAGCAACAGTGTGTTTTAAGCCTTCGTTCGCTTAGGCGGTGGAACTGGATTTTCAAATTGGGGAAAATTATAATTTTTATAAGATCGGCAAGCGGGTGGGATCAGGTAAGACTCCTAATCATTTTTTAAATTCTAAATTTAGTCCTTCCAATTTAATTATCAAAAAATGAAGATAATACATGATAAGATCATTTGCAAAAGGGCTTATGTTTAAATGAAAAATCTTTTTATGACGAAACGTGGGAGTTGGGAAAATAAATGAACATAGGCTTGCATTTCACGACATGGTTATTGTCTCTATAATATTAATCTAGGTCTTGTCAAATAGGTCCTCAAAATCCAAGAAAAAGGTAGCGGTGACGAGTAAAGTTTTTGAGATTGGATTTCAAGTGAGTGTACTGCTTTATTGCAAAATTTTATGTTTTTATATATTATGTGCTTATTTAAAACCATGCGACGTTGCTAAAGGATGTGGATCGAGTAGATTTGAAATGAGTTGGTAAAATAGTTTTCTTTGGATTTGATGGACTTATAATAGAGTGGTAACTTGACGTTGTGTTTAAGATGAAAATTATCGAGTTATGATTTGATGATGTTATATTTGATTTGCCAATATTATACTATTTATCCGCTGAGTGCGGAGAGAGGTTAGACGTTTATACTGCGCAGTAATTATCCGCTGAGTGCGGAGTGATGGGTGTTTGTAGTAAAGGCATATCCTACAGATGGTACGGTACCGTTGCAACTCCCAATCGTGAGGTTAAAACGATCACTAGGGTTGGCCAACGTGTGTGTATTTGAGGTGTGTGTTTGAGATGATGTTTGAGACGTGGTATTTTTACGTAATTATATGATTAGATGATTTTCACTATTTTTATTATTGTGCTTGATCCACTTAGATGATGTTGAATAAATTATAAATTAGATTATAAAAATATTTTTACTAAGAAGGCAATACACTCGCAGGTGAATTAGCTAGACGATTGTCCCCTACTGGCCATGAGTCCAATTTGGAGGTATAATAAAAGAGAGTAATGCGCGTATGCTTTGGTTGAAGATCAATGAGAGGTCTAGCGTTGCGTATTTATAACATTTTTAATATTTTGTAGAACCTGATGTCTCTCAAATATGAGAGTAATATTTATATATTAAGTTTTTGGTGAACCCGTTCTCTTCCTTATTCCATGTGACTGATAAGGTGATCTTTGCTTTGGGAAAGCTGAGGTCGTCATTAAATCCTACCGTTAAAGCCTGTGTAGACCCAATATCTGAGTTGGGCACCCCCATCTGTTTCAGCCTGTTTACGAAAATGATATTGGCAAAACTACCCGAATCAATCAAGATTCTCCTTACTTCAAAACTGTAGATCCAGAGTGTTATCATAGGGCGTCCCCATGCGGGTGCACGATTCTTTTACAATCTTCATCAATAAACATACTAACCAGTCTTGGCCTCATAGTTATTGGCATTGATTCCCCCATAACTTCGCTCCAACGCTTCTTCTCGGATTTTTCTTTTCCGGTCGCGGTTGGTTTTTCCAGTGGCCAGTCCAACGGTGTTTATCATGTAAATGAATTCATGATTGTTGTTGGGGCCATCGTCTTTTCGCTTCTTATCGTGATTTTCGTTACGACTCTCACTCTTGGACCTCTTTCTATCATTTGTCTGTTCCTGCATATAGCTACGCAACTGACCCATGTCAATCAGTCATTTAATCGTTTTTTTTAGATCTCAGCAGTCATATGTGTCATGGCCACAATCCTTGTGGAATTCACAGTACTTTATTTTATTCTTCCTATTGGACTTTGCATGAATTTTGGGTGGCCACTGAACCACCTTGGACAAACGAATTTCATACAGAATTTTGAAAATCAGCATTCGTAGTGCTGGAAAGTTTGGTTCCTGACGAGCTTCCAATCTCGAATCTGAGCTCCTTGGACGATCTTTTTGCTTGTTCGAACTGCTACCCTTTGTTGTGTTGTTGTCTTTCTCTCTCTGCAAGGGGTTATCTTTGGAAGATACTTTTTCTTCTCTCGCGAATATGACATATTCCAAGTTCATATAGGGTTTGGCCCTTTCCATCAATTCGATCATGCTTTTTGAATTGTGCTTGGTAAGGGAGTCTTAGAATCGTCCATGATGCAATCCCGAAGTAAACGCGTTTATAATGAGGTTTGTGTCGCATCCCTCAATGCACATTAGTTCTTCATTAAAGTGATTCATGTATTGGCGCAGGGACTCCCTATTTTCCTACTGTAGAGCTAGCAGGTAATCGGCCCCCTTCCTGAAGTCCATGAATGACGAGATAAAATTAGGTGGTTGCTTGTGCAACCATTCCAAGGTAGATCCCTTTAATGTGGTAGCAAATGCTCTGCATAGCGCAAAGTTACCCACTCCATAAAGTGTCATGACATGCTGAACTGGTAAATATGGTCAATCGGGTCTGTCTTTCCATCGTATTTTTTGAATTTCGTCCAGTCAAACTTGTCCAAGAGTGGCACCTCTAATATGTCAGAGGTGAATGGTATCTCAGTTCCTTTCAGGAGCGTTTCCAGTTCATTTAGGGGTAGATCTCTTTCCTCCCTGTTTTTGGGCTATTGATGAGAATCCACGATTTCAATCCGGCTGAGCACTCTTCTTTCTACTGGGTGGTTACTGGCATCTTCTTAGATAGCCCGTTCTCCCTTTTATGGTAGCTTGAGATATTCTGGGGATTCTGCCTCTTCTCCCAAACCGTTGTTAACAGGGGAGTTGTTGTGTGTTATTGGCGATCTGTTGCGTCATCCACATTATCACATCCGCCATTACTGATATCTTTCCCGTTACAGTATCGATTTGCAAATCAATTGTTTGTACCTCTGGTAGAGGATCAACGTGAACCTCTTCCGAAGTTTCTACAAGAACTTCAACACTCACTGGAGGCGGAACTTCAGTGCTTTGGCTCGGACCTACTCTTCTTGTTCGTAATTGCCTCATCTTGATGACGATAAGCTTTTCGTTCAGCTTCCCACAGATCACACCAAATGAAGTTTCCAAAAATTTCTAGCATGTGCAAAAAATCTATCAATTGCTAAATATCACACCCCATCCCGGACACCCGTCATCACGGGGCCGGTGTGACATCGACATGACCTCACCTGAACATCCAACCATCTATAATATGACATTTAAATTAAATGCATAAATATCCAACCACCTAATCAAATTAAATTATATACAACTTTTCTAATTAGGGAACACACCCGTCCCCAATTATAATAACAACAACAATCTAATAACCCTGAACCTCTCGCAGATTTGTCTCTGACAGCTTCTCCCAAAAATACCAACGGACTCTACCTAGTGCCAGTAGGGGACCAACTCCTAGCTACTATACATGCGAATGTAATGTCTTCTTAATAAAAATATTTTAGAATATTAATACATTCTAAATAATACAACATTTAAATGGATAAAGTATAACGCGTATAAACCAACACTTTTTGAACAGTAGTATAAAATCATAAGCCACGAGAAAACTCATTCTTCCTACCATTCAGAATCATCATCTATATATATATCAACTATATGAAATCCATCCAAACCATCAGTATAAAATAATATGATAAAACACCCAAGATGATAAAATAAAACACCAAATACGATAAAACACTACATCACAAACACCACACTACCACACCACTCATTGGCTAGCCATAGTGATCGTTTCAACCTCACGATCGGGAGTTGCAATGGTACCGTAACATCCGTAGGAATACCTTCTTAAAAAATATCTACACCCTTTTGGGGAGAAATATAATCCATACCCCTTACGGGGAGAACTATTCACATCCCATGGGAAGAAATCCACACCCCTTCCGAGGAGAAATAATCCACACCTCTTACGGGGAGAAAACTATGGCATCGTCCAAATCAACAATTTCGTCCAAATCCATACCCCTTATGGGGAGAATATAAACCACACAATTTTTGGGGAGAATTTCCAAAATCACATTTATTCAAACCACACCCCTGACGGGGAGAATTTTCAAACCACTTTTTTCTCTCTCTTTTTAAAAGTACCACCCATTTAGTAAAAACCATTTTTCCAATTTCCTTTCTTTAAAACAAAACCAGCACAATTTACCAAAAATCCATTTTTCCCAACGTACCCAAAACCGGCTTGATCCACGTGGTTTTAAAATCATCCAAGTCAAGTAAAATCTATTTTACACACACACACACACACACACATATATATATATATAGTTTGGCAAGAAGACAATACACTCACCTGATAATCCGCTCTCAAAAGCTCTACCGACTCTCCGCTATCAATCCTCTAGAAATTGGGAACCTATTTGTGACAGGGCCTAAATTAATATTTTAGAGAAAATTAACCTAATCGTGTAATGCAGGCCCTATGTTCATTAATTTCCTATTCCCTACGTTTTGTTAAGTAAAAATATTATTCGACGAGTTTTAGCACCGTTAAGGATTACTATTTAAACCTACTCACATAAACGATCTCATTTATTATATATTCATCATTTTGATATTTTAAGGTAGGGAACTTAATTTAGAAATCATAAAAGTAAATTAGAAATGTTACCCGTTCCAAACCGATTGTTGATCTCCTTAAAATTTTATTAGTTTTTTATCCAACTCTTACCGCCTCAGCGCAAACTCCATCACCGTGGCGAACAAGCTCTTTCCCTTCTCCAGTTCACCTACTGACGCTCCTCAGCCTAGACCGTAGATCCTCTGCCTAGGCGAACTCACTCCTCTTCCTTCTGATCCACACACTGCTCTCCCTCCGCCTAGGCGAACAACTTTCCGCCTAGGCGAACTCGCCATCCCTTGTTCCTCTGTTTTTCCCTGGAAACCAGCCGTCTCTCTCCTTCTCACTCTCCTTGCCAACTCCGACAACAACACACCCAGCAGCAACGGCGGATCAAAACCCACACACGAAACACTCACCCCATACAAAACACCCTCACTAATCACACATCTACACCTACACGGAAGCACCATGGAAAACAGAAAACACGCATATACATACACAGTACCGCTGGCACACACACATACACTTGGTCCATGATCACCCACACGCACACTGATCACACACATACTCGCAGCACATACAACACCATTAGCAGAGCACCCCCACACAGACACCCCAACTCTCTCTTTCTAACCTTCACTTACCGCCGGCCCCATTTAACCGACCACAATACATACACGCACCGGAACATACACACACACACTCATGATCATCACCACCATCGTTGGAACACATGCACACACAGCATTACCAAATGAAAAAGGGAAAACAAGGAACACAAACAAAGTAAGCACACACACACCCATATACCCACATGATCGTCGGCCGAATAGAGCACACACACACACCTGGATCCTCTCACCTAACGAACCACCGCCGAAAGCACACCCTTATAAAGCGAACAACGTTCTCTCTCTCTTCATTTTTTTTTCTCATAGCCGAATGGCAACCCACCACCGGCCACCTTCCGAACGGGCCCTCTTCTCTCTTTGTTTTCTCTTTCTTTTTCTTCTGTTGTGTCTGTTTCTCTATCTACGTATGTATATGTGTGTGTGTGTGTGCGCGCGCTGAAAAAGAGGAGGCCCAAACCTCACCGACCTATTGTTCATCTCTCCGTTCTCGATTTTTCCCGATTCTTCTCCCTCTCTCTGTTCCCTTCCGTATATATTTATCTGCATATATATATGTGTGTGTATATATATGTGTGTGTGTGTGTGTGTGTATCTGTGTGTGTCAAACAGGGGCTGGCCAAGTGGCCCATTCATTCCCCCGTCTCTCTTTCTCTCTCAATATATATATATATATATATATATATATATATATATATATATATATATTGTTTTATTGCACTAAACCCCCTTTTATTTTAGGTTAAGTATTAATTAAACCAATTCCACTTTTAATGTTTTATAAAATTACAATTTGACCCTTAAACTTTTAAATCTCATAATTAATAACGCTATCCACCTCGTTATTTCCTAATGTGCTCCAATGCGACTCAATTTGTACGTATAAAAAAAATCAGAATCTTACACCAAAGACCTCCACAACCTACAAAATCGATTAGCTCAAATGGGATACCGGTGTAGTGTTGGCAAAAAGAACCTCCGGTGTGAGAATAAGTTAATCTGTTTTTGAGTGAGAGATCAAGTACTTGAGACTGTGTATAATATGTTGATACTTTTCCTTATATGTAGACTTAATTCAGGTCGTTTGTTGGTGAAGTCGCTTCCTCCATGATCCTCTCTTATTTTCTTAGAATTTACTAACAATCTCGCCATGATCAGTGAGTTAGTTGTGATTCTCCTCATGCATGGGATGGTGGGGTTTTGGGCTCATCTTCTAATGGCCTTCTACTGCAAGCTCTATTTATTCCCGATTGGGCCTTCTTTTATTTATGTATTGGGTCATTCTTATGAGCTGACCTAATTCCATATGGGATGATATGTTCAGCTTAAGGTGACCACCGGGTCACTTCTTCCGGGTCGAATCTTTAACCCAATCCAACCCATCAAGGCTTTCCAAGCCTCTATTGCACGTGGGCGGGAATTTCTCCCATATCAATAGTAAATGTGAAAATATTCTTTAACATGTTCATATATGTTGCGTCTAGTCATCTGAAATGTTGCACATGCGTGAACACATAGAAATCTTTTTAATTGTTATTAACGACAAGAACACATGCATTCCTCGATATTCACATGCATAGATGGGTGTGAGTAAACTTCAAATGCCTCGTAATGTTCTATTATGTCTCTCTTCTATTAATGCAATTAACTTTTTGTTCCATATCAGTGTAATCATTCATTCCATTTGAGAAGTCTCGTTCTTCTTCTTAGTCACCTGGTCCATTAAACACATTGTCTATGAGTATAATGACTAGTATATGGCGATGCTCATGTACCTATGAATTGAAACTCTCAACTAGGTTGGAAGACATGTCACCGTAATACTTCCTCCTAAAAAATGCATTATTGAAATTAGTCGTTGGAAAGTCGCTAAAAAAGCTGGCAATTTTCTCTTCTATCTCCGCCAACATTTGGGGGCATAGTATCTGAAACATTTCGGTAATGTGTGCATACGCAAGCCCATTCAATTTGTCAAACATGTCCTTTTTGAATGATGCATGTCTACCGGATAAGATGGCTCACCAATTCATATTTAGGTGTTCAAGGCAATATGCATGGAATTTTTCGTGGAACACATTTTTTATACCCTCTATCTGTTGGCAATGAATGTTAATACACTCAATGAATTGACTATCTTCTTAAATTTAGAACCAATGCCAATTGTTGTTGTTCTGGGCATCAACAATTGCAAAAGCAAATGATTACATCTCTGGCATTAACAAAGAAAAAAAAATGTGTTATTTTCAACATTGCGTATGACTATGTTGATATTTACAAATGACATTCAATCTAATTCGTTTTTCGAATTTCCTTAGTGTTGTCCGTCGCGCATGCAAAATATCCTTATATTGTCCCCTAAAAAATGTTCCATCAAGAAAAATCATTGGTCTACTGTATTCAAACCGATATATGCATGCATTAAAAGTTACAAAAATGCGTTTGAAGTGTTGAGTTACCTGGTCAAACTCAAAAGCAAAATGACTGCCAAAGTTGGTAGTATGACACATATCCACGTACCATCGAACCTGATCACCTAAACACACTATTCCTTGTTTTCTTAACTGTCAACCACGCATGATTGTAAATGATTTCCAACCCATTCTCTCTTTGAAAAAAAATATCTACTACATTCACAGGCTTTATTTTTTTATTTGTTTCGCATTTTTTCCATTGAACAAATACATATAATGTTTGAACCCCCATTTCTTTGCTTTCACTCGTCTTGAAAACAACATGTATGCTCGTTTATTAATTAAGTGATGTAAAAAAAAATCATTTGCTTTTTTTTTTTTTTACACAACTATAAAGAAACTATATGCATTCTCGTAACTCTCTCAATGAATAAGCAGTCGTAACATCCAACTTATCATTTTTAATATAGTAGAGATTGAATACTACTTCAATTGTGTATTTGTGTAACCTCTTTGAACTCTCTTGTGCCACCGAAAAATATCTGCCATTTTTTTTTCTAACCAATGCCTCAAAAACAACACCTTGTTATTTTTTTTAATTTTTTAGAGATATCAAGATTTCAAAAACAACTTTCTAAGAATCATATCATATATAAAAATATCACTATTACAAGACTTCATAAAATAATTTTTATGGGATAAAACTTTTAAGAGAATTTTCTTAATTTTTTTGGACAACAAATTGTCATATTTTCCAATGTAATCCCTTGTGTCGATCCAACATGATCCCCTTCACGCCTCTTGACGTTTACATCAAGCAACTTGATTTTGAGATGGTTGAAACGTATTCACGTTTCAGCAAAATTGTAAGATTCTGCACGAATGCAATTTTGATTTATGTTTGTTAGATAGAATATATCAAACCTTTTGTTGCCTAAATTGTTCCAGTTTGAAATAACCTTATGAAAGATGCTAGTAAACAAACCCTTTTTTGTGGTTGAAAAGTAACAAAAAAAATCATCAATTTACCTAGTAAAAAAATAGTCAATCTCTACAATTTAATCGCCGAACCTTAATCTCTCGAAATGGAGTCTTGGCACAACGGTAGAAGTTATCGCCATGTGACCTGAAGACCATGGATTTGAGTCGTGAAAACAATCTCTTCCAAAAAAAAACAAGATAAGGTTACCTGCAATAAACCTAAGTGGTCCGACCCTTATTAACCATAATTTTTATAAAGTACAGTTGATATTAAAATTATCTTATTTAACTAATGCCTAAAATAAACGATGATTTAAGAGAGGGATTAAATTCAACCGATAAAGTAATTTACTATTTAACTGAAATTAAAACATCACCTAATATATAATTAGTGTATTGACGATAATTTAATGAAACAGAGAAGAACAGGGTAGATCCCATCCATCACCCACCCACCACAAACGACGCACCATCGGAGGTGCGATTAGCCGGCGGCCTAAACTCACAGTACACGGCGTTTGTTAGTCGACCCCGGTGGTCTTCCCCGCGGTCTTTTGAAATTCTTGGTTACTTTACAGAGAAGAACCCCACCGCGGCCACGGCCGCCCGGAATGAACTGGAACAAACAGGTGTCTCCTTCCACCAACTTATTAACCCTACAGAAATCGCCCCACCCAATGTCGACCCTGTCGCCGCAAGTCTTCCTTATCCTTACGTCCGCCATCCACTCCCTCCCCCGTTGATCTCTCAGAGTCACGCTTTTCAATCCCATTATCCCGGTCGCCGTCGCGTAACCCTTCGGAAGTGACTGACAAATTAGAGCAAGAAATAGCCGGAATTACAAAATGGCTGTGTAATTGTAGGGATTGAAGGGTAATAAGAACACACAAAAAAAAAAAAAGAACTGAAATCAACCGTAAATGATTTCATATAAGCCTTATAAACGAGGACAAAGGATCGGCCCACGGGTTTGACGTCTTCTCCTTCACCGGAATCTCCGTCCTCTCTTTTTATCTTGATGCCGCCGCCGCCGCGGCTGCTCGACCCATGAACGTCCGCATCTGTAAATGCGGCACAAAAATTGTACAACAACAACAACAAAAAAAAACCTAGGATTAAACGGGGGGAGAGAGAGAGGTCACCGAAATGTGACTTCCCGATTTTGTGAGATTTCTCGGCGGGTCCCTTAGATCGACGTTCTGGAATTTCAGCGGAATCATCGTCGGTGGACTCTCTAGCAGCGGACTCGACCGACTTCGAACAGCAAGATCTTCCGAAAATCTCAACCTTGAAGATCGAATCGCTAATTAGCCTGAAAACGATGAAATTCCCGGCTTCTAACTCCTGGTCCTCCACAAATTCCGGCCAACCGTCGGCGAAGAACCACTTATCTCCGATCTGTTTTATCTTCACTACCCATGACTCCCCTGCTTCAGTCTCCAGTACTGGGTTTTCCGGCAACCTCCCTTTCAAAATTTCCATAAAAAGAGGTGGCAATGCCTGAAAATCAACCATTTTTCAACACCCAAAAATCATTTCACTCGGAAAAACAGATCCAAATCGCAACCCAGAAACAGATCCATAAATTGGAGAAATTAACAGGGAAACTCACGATTTTTTTCCGGAACTCGTTGATCAAAACCTTGAAGAACACCGGCCTGTTTTTGGGTTTCCTCGCCATTGGATTCGATCAGAAAGATGAACACAAATCTGAGGCCAAGTGCAAAGAAAAGGATTCTCGTCAATGTCCAACCTTGAGCTTTGTGTACTGAAGGAGGACCACTTTCCGGTGGGAGACACGTCACGAACTCACGGGCGATCCATTTGTTTTGACTGATTTATGTGCACTGCCGACCACCATAAGTAATATGGATCACCTGGTTCATTGTTGCCACGTCTGGATTCAACACAATATTGTGACTTTGGATTTACGTGGCACAATTATATTGGTTCTGATTTGTGTTTCTTCTAGAGTCGCATGTATGGCATCATCCTTGCTTCGATTATTTCGATGTTGTTAGATAATCAGTGCGAATCTCAATCAATCTCCTATGTAGTATTGTGATATTTTCACTATAAAAACTACTAAATGCACTCCAAAATGGGATGCTAATTTGGTTGGGCCACCTGGCCCACATCTTTCACCACTATAGCCCACTATAAATTCGAGCTTTCATGCTAAAGAGGCCCAATTTATTTCATCCATATTTTTGAGTGTGTTTCATTCAACCCTATATAATTTACCTCCTATAATAATTTTTTAAAAAATTAAAATTTGTTATGAAAAATTCAAAAATAATTATACATCATAAAAGTTATTATAATTTTTTTTTTATGTATTACAATAATTTTGAATTTTTGAAAAAATTAATATAGCGCGTAGATTGTATGGTCTAAATTTTTTATTTGATAGATCATTAACCAAAACACATATTTTAAACCCATTAAGATAGAAATAGAAATAGAGAAAAGAGAGCGATATTGCCCATGTTATTTGGGGGAAAAAATAGTTCAATTATTTTTTTTTTTGAAAAATTAATTAATACGAATTTTATTTTTTTGTCCCCTATTGGTGTCAAAAATTGGTTAACACCCTTAGTTGGTCCGATCAGCATTCACGTGGAGATCTGTTGTTGATGTGGAGTTAAAGTCCTCAGCAATTGGTGTTATCTGGGCGGTCTATAGTCAACAATCAATAGTCGACGTTCAAAGTCCTAAAATCTAAGTCGGTACATGTACAAAGACCCGTTGGGGTTGCCTAATGAGATCCCTTCAACGTGAGAGTAAGAACTTGGGGAAAAAAAGACAATTATATGCTTTAAGTTAGGTAGTTGAGCATTACTTGAGCATTGAATTCCTTACTGTTTATAGGAGAGGAGACTGATTAGCTCTACAAAATTAAAATCATGAGCGTGGTTAATTAAAGTAATCCGGTGCTTAGCCAATGACAAGGTGTGCAACGTGATTTAGGCCATTGGGCCTTGTCCTTCGGCCCACCAGAAAAAGCAAATGGACTAGCCCAAATGAACTAGAAGCAAAGCCTAGGCCATGGGAATGACAGAGCCTTTTTTGGTAGCATGGGAAATCGTTGTCTAGAGATAGCTGGTCGAAGACCAGTCCGACTGTCATGGTGGAGAACCCCTCAGCGTTAGTTGTTGGATTGTGGTCGTCCAGACGAGGTCAACGACACCTTAACTTTGGTCGTTGGGCGGTGGTCAGTGATGCCCTAACTCTAGTCGTTGGCCGGTGATCGTCATGGGATAAATGTCCTCTGACCTCTATTCGGTGAATAGGTCCAATCAACATGTGTGGTTGACATTGGCTAGTCAAATAGTCTTCTCGAGATCCTTTCCCTGTCGTGTATTATGCTGGAAGTGGTCCTTGATGGGTGGTAAAAATAACCCTCATCATCCCTAAAAAAAAATTAGTGTGTTTTAGTATCTATTTTTTTATTTTGAAATAGTCTTCTATTTATTATTATTTTCTTTATATAATTTTTAAATAATTTATTTTTTACTCTCAATTGAATCAAGTAGATGACTTTAACAAATAATTGATATTAACTCAAGGACAAGTTTGCTGGATTTGACAACTAGTGATATTGACTAAAATACAACCAAAGCGTCATTTGGCAACCTTGTTTTTAAATCCAAATTATTCTACTATTTTCCCGATTTATATTCCACGCCTCTGGTAATATCGGGACAGATTTGTTCTCATTTAATGTCATTACATACTATAAATACTTGTTACATGTGTAAAAAATATATATCTTACACAAAAAAGGACAATTATTAATTATAATTCTGTTAAAAATCTCTTAATATTTTTATTTATTTATAATTATATTACTGAGGTCCAGAGAGCGAGTATCCTTACAAGGATTCGTTGGGGTTGTGCCCGAGAAAATTCCTTTACTGTAATAGTAAGAGCTCGGGGTGTAAGGACTTAATATTCTTCAAATGAAAAAATGAGCATTACCTTAGACAATGGATTGTCCCGGGTATTTATAGGAGTGGAGAGCAATTAACATTGCCTAATTGGAGTCTTGAGTATGATTAATTAGTTGAAACCATATATGCTTAACCCTTAAGAAAGTGGTTTGAGGAGATAACCCTAGGCTTAGGCTTTTTGGCTCATTACGAGAGCCCATGGGCTTAACCATACGCCGTTGAGGAGATTTGCTCGGCAAAAACTAATCTGAGGAGACTTGAGGAGGCGGAGAGGCACGAAAACGGTATAGACAGAGAAAAATTGCCCAAGTCCACGTTGATCGCCGTTCAGAGACCAAGGAGGAGAGAGGATTCAGCTCAGCGCATTTCAAAAAGGCTTCCATTCGTATTCTGCCAGCCAGAGATAGCATGACAGATCTAGCGGTGGGCGCATAGTATGATGATTTCGGCCAAGGGAGGAGAGACGGAGCTTTTGGATGACGGTTTTGGAGAGGGTCCTCATGTGACCCTTGCCAGCTAGGAATAGCACGACAGGGCGATGATCACATGATACCACGATGCCTACCAAGGGACAGTGAAGATGAGCTCTTGTACGGCTCATTTGGAGAGGGTCACCATATGAAACCTATCGACTAAGTATAGCTCAGCAAGACGGTGTGCACGTGATCATAACGTAGCAGCCATGTTGTATGTGAGAGATAAATACGTGGCTGAAGCCCAGGTACTAAATAGGTGATGTCCAAAAATATTATCGTCAAATACTGATTTAAATTCAACTAAATATAATTTCTTTTTCAATTTGTAATCCATAAAATCATTGGGTATTTTTTGTACTTAATTTATCTTGAATTAAAATATGAGATTAAGTTATTATTTTTTAATTTTCGTGAGTGAACTATTTACTCTAATTAAAACATAGAGATTGTTCATATATGCGTCCAAACGATTATTTTAACAAAATAATATAGTAACCCTAAAATCAATTGACAAGCTTTTATGTACCACGAACATATGTTTTAGGATTAGGGTTAGGAGATAGACTAGAATATATTTTTTCCGTTGAAAGTTTTTTTAAAAAAATTATAAATTAATTTCATAAAAATTACATGTTGGTCTAAAAATTTACAACAAACCCATTATAAGTTAATTTTAAAAAGTTAGAAGTTGTAATTCGTTATCGAGAACCATAAATGTATGGTTAGCATTTGAACACCATTAACGTGAGGTAGAGGGAGGACCAAAGTACAGCGAAGGCGCATTTTACTATTTTAGACATTCTGTCACTTCGCATTTGGCAACCAGCATCCTGTCGACTGGTGTTGTTGAACGACGGTGGTGTACATTGACAACGACGTATGACAGAAAGAGAGAGAGAGTATATGTACATTTATGTATATATATATAGAGAGAGAGAGGGTGTGTACATATACATATATGTATTGTATTGTGTACCGTCGACGGTCGAGCACAGCTAGCCAGAGAAAGAGAGAGAGGAGAGAGAGACAGGAGTCGGCATCATGATGCAGTGAAGCAGCCGCGCGCGTGACAGCGTATTGGTCTGAAACGTCCGACACATTTGACTGCCAACCGACAGGTGTCCATTTCTCCTCCCTAATCAAGCTGACTAACTCTAGCCCTAGGAGAGCTCTACTCTCCGGCATCGCTCGAGTACAGTCACGGAGTAGTTACGTCTTATCCTAATTCTCCACCGTTCGATCATAAAACACCTATATCCACGGCTACGATTTCACGAGAGACTCGCCGGTTACGGTGGGGAAGCGAACGCTGTGCGAACGTGATTGACGGAGGAGGAAATCCGGGGAAAAGAGTACGGATGGGATTGAAAACGACGGGACCGGGAAGGGAGGAGGGTGCAAATCCAATAATTGCATCCCCACGCTAATCCGACAAACATGATTCGCTCTGTACTGGAAAAACATTAGCATAGGGATTCTCAAATCCTGTCAATCAAATATATAATTTAGCGATAATCGTATTTTCCAAGGTTTGTCAAATTCCACAGTTCGTTCTTCGATTTTATATTTAATGGGTAGATTCATTATTTATTAAAATTTATTTTTTTATTATTACAACCTCTTCCCAACAACTGTTCATCTTAATAATTAAAAATAAATAAAATTAAGCTGATTGAGTAAAGAAATGAGAAAATGTACACATGAAATGGACTCAAGCCCAGTAAAATGAAGTTTTTGTCAAAATAATATTTTTAATTTTATATGATTGAAATAAATATAAATATTGAAAAATTAGATGTATAATTAATAAAGGAAAAATTACTGAAAAGTTCAAATAATGAATTGAATCTACAAGATAACTCCATAATTTTTTTTTTTTTTTGCACAATATAGTCTTTCAATTAGTATTATATGTCATCCAAAAGTTTTAATTTCAATCTTGAAATTTTATTTGGACGATTTTACCTTTTTACATTTACGCCTAAACATTCATGATTTTTACATTGTAGCCTCCTCACAGCCGCTCCTCTTCGTCCTCGCACAACCGTCTGTCATCATCCACCTCTCTCTTGTGTCGCTTATCTCCGTCGTAGCATCATCGCCATCGCCATCACCTCCCCTCTCTCTCAAATCTATTCAGATCTGGTTGCGACGATCAGATTTATTCAAAGTGTTTCCATCTTTCCTGAGATCCAACAAGTTGTTTTTGTGGGTGGAAGAAAACGAAGAACAAGAAGCAAATGCAAAGGACAATGGAGAAGATGAAGAGAAATAGAGAGATTTTTGGTACTGAATGATGCTTCTGGTCTTGTGTTTTTTAGAATATTCTTCTTCTTCTGTAAGTTTTGATGCCATTTTTTTTATATAATTGTGCTTAGAATTTTAGTTGGCGTTTGTTTATAGTTCAGAAACTGAAATATGTAAAAAAAAAAGTGGCGGTGCAATCGGCGGTTGTTTGGTGGAGTTGGACGGCGGTGAGTGAAATTTTGGTTATATTCTGAACGAAAGTGGAAGATAATACGATTTCTCGGTAATCGCCTCTTTAATAAATCTTCGAATCAGCATAACCGTACCAAAAGTATAAATTTAAACTGAACACAATAATTTTTTGTTTGTTCCATTTTGGGTTGATTTCTTAAGGGCATGATGGTAAAAGAGGGCCATCTACGTTTTCTAAATTTGACCATGCAACTTGATTCTTTTTTAAAAATAAAAATAAAAATTTGGTTAATAATCCACCACAAACTTAAAATTTTAGTCTATATAATCCATCCGTTATAATAGTTCTTGTAATTTTTACATATAAAAATTTTACCAATTTTTATGACGTATAATAACTTTGAATTTTTTTTAAAAAAATTGTAACGAATAAATTTGATAAATATTGAATTATAAAACTTGATAAATATTGAATTATAAAACTTGAAGTTATGAAAATAAATATTAAATTTGACTTAACGGGTTGTTTCTACCGAAAAAAAAAATATTTGGGTTGTAAAATATGATATGTACTTGGCTACAAGTATTGAAATAAATTTTTTATCACTACTTTAAAATCTAATTTTTCATCGAATTAAAAAAATAAGATGAATATGTCATAAGTTTGGATCAAATAACATCATAATTATGTCATCAAATAATGACAGTCATTAAAATCGTCAATTTTTGCAACCTTAGAGCTTACAATTAATTGTACCCTCAAGCTTTTTTTGTTATATTCATTAATTTTCGGAGATTAATGCAACCGTAAAAAATATCATACAATTTCAAAAATTAATGTTTACCTATCAATTTTTTTTTAAAAAAAATTATAAATAAAATAAAATAAAATAAAATAATTGTATGTTATATTTTTGTACAATGAAAAACAACTGTAACAATATAATGACGTTATAAATTTGTATTCATACAAAGAAATAACTTGTAATGTATTATAACTTGTTTCACTATAGCATAATATTACTAGTGCAATTTTTTATTTTTTATTTCTGAATAAAATGAAATATTTCTTTTTAAATGAAAACGATGTTTGAAATGAAAAATGTCAAATTGAAAAAAAGTTAATTCTTAAGCTTTATATACGAATTTAATTAGTAGTTCAATTCCACAATTATTGCTTTGATAATGCTTCAATCAATTTCAATATTTTTATAAACTAAACTCATATTTTGACTAATAAGGGATAAAATGTCAAAATTGGAATGCCACTCAATTTTTATTTATTTTTAATAATAAACATTATGCACTACAGTAAATATTTATTATCACCACCACAATCACAACAATCATTCATTATGAACCCGAATACATCCTCTATTGCATCAAAATTATCACTACCACCGCCACCACGACTACCGTCTATCAACATTTTAGCCACAATAACCATTCGCTACTACAATATTTATCATCACCACAACCAATATCGATCACCACATCAAATTATTTACCATCACCACAACAAGAACAAAAAAAATTATTCAATATCACCATCATCACCACCACAACAAATATTCCCGTAATCTCCATTACCACCATAAATATTCGATACCATCTGTATCATTATAATAAATATTCACTATCACCGTCACTACCACATTTAATACTCGCAATCACCACTAGCTCCACCAAAACAAACATTCATATTATCGTCTCCACCACATAAAATATTCATTATTACCACCATCACCATAACAAATTTTTGTTTTCATTATCACCTTCACAACAAAATATTTCACTATCACACCTATTGCAAAAATAAAAAACAACAATAAAAATCTGCTATTGCACCAACCAACCTAAGAAACATTCATCCACCACTGCAAATCACCACCACAATTATTTCAAAAATAAAAAATAACAATAAAAATCCAACTGACATGCAATAAATTTCTGAAAAAATGATGCTACAAATTTCTGATTCAATCAACATTTGCCAAAAATATTAATAAAAAAATATGCAACAAACAAATTCTATTCCGCATAAAAATGCTATAAATGTCTAAATAAAAGTAACAAATTTTAATTTACAAATAAGTTGTAACAAAGACTTCCAACACAAAATAATTTGGAAAAAAAATAGAAATTAGAGCAAAATTCTGGGTCAAGATTTGGTTGGCTATGGCCAAATCGTGATCTTTCATCACAAGATCTGGCTAAAAAACAGCGCCGAAAAACACGTGAAGAAAAAAAATTGACAGTTACCACAAGATCACGAGGATAAAAAAAGATCATTGAAAAAAGTGTCGTCAACCAGATTTGGCTAGCGACGACCAAGATCTGGCCAACGAAGGCCAAATCTGGATTGTCGCTCTTCAGATCTAGCCAACGACGACTAGATCTTGGTCGTCGTTGGCAATATGGAAAGAGAGAGATAAAGAGAGATCTGTGGTAGTGTTGTTGTTGGTGAACACGATGATGGGCGGAGATTTTGGTGGAGGTGGTGGTGATCATTATTGTTGGTTGTTTCGATGCAAGTTCATCACGCGGTAGTGGCGCAACAATGGCGTGATGGATGGTGGCGGCATGCTTCATGAGAATGAGAAGAGAAAATAGGGGTGTAACGCTATGGAGTGAGAGACAAAAAGAGAAGAATACGTGGATAAAGGAATTTTTGTAAAAGAATACTATTTAATTGGGCTAAGTCTATAGGGTCCAATTTAATTAATAAGTTAGAAAGTGGAGTTATCACTAAAAAAAACCTCCTTTTAAAAAATGGGGTACTTCTAATTATGTCATGAAAAAATTATTATTCAAAATATAAAATTAAAATAAATTTATTTATTTTAATGGGATAAGGCAATAAATTTCCCTAAATTTAACTCATCATGCATGGATAAAAAACATTTTCACTTGTATGACAATAAAGGCATCTAGTGGATATTTAGTTTATTTCTTTTGACTTATAATCTAGTGGATATTTAGTTTATTTCTTTTATGGAAAGTCTAAAGTTCAACTCTCTCTACCATTATATATATATACTAAAAAAAACAATCGAGGTGACATCAAGCTCTGTTATCTCTTAGTTGTAATATCACTTGCCATTAAATGAAAAAATAAAATAAAATCAAGTGACTTCAAACTATCTATAAATGAAATTAAAACAGAAAAAAAAAAAAAAAAAAAGAGTATAAATCTTGATATATGAATTTATTTTCAATTCTATCTTAAGAGAGAAATTTCGAGAAGACCAAGGTTCCAATCACGTGTCACGTACTGATTAGTAATGTGCTCAACATGTAACGACTGACCAAACTCCGCATTCAATGACATGTCACAGAGGAGGGCCTGGACGAGCAAATAAATGTGCGTGGCTGTCCAAGATCTTGCGTCGACACTCAGCACTACTACACTCGAACCATAGGCTAAATCCTCATCATCTCAGCTTGATACAATGAGCGAGAACCTCTACTATGTCATCCTGAGCATGGTCATAGACCCTGAGACCGGTCACTGACATCTCTGCCCGGTTACCATTCAACGACCACCTAAATATGGAATGAGAGGTTACAATTATGAAGTAACGACCTATCACTCTATATCACAGATTGAAAGGGGTTTGGTTAGGTAAGTATCTCTCCTAACCATTATTTTACCCCAATTTTCATCAGAAAACATTACTGATTCTCACACCGGACGTGCAACGTTGCCAGAATTACTCACAGTGCATCATTTTACAGAAATCAGGAGTCGGGATAATTTTTATTTCGAATCTCCAAAAATCATATGTGACGATTTAGATTTTAACATCATCATGTCCAAATCCTGCTTCCAAACACTAGTTAATAAAATTCTAACTACCTTAAAAAAGACTCCATTTATGGAAATGGAAATTTCTACCTAATTACTTTCACCAATTTCTTCCCCGTCAAAGCTTAACTCGAAAGCCACTTTAATCCTTTTCAAAAAAATAAAAAATAAAAAAATCAAACACTAAGGTGTGTTTGGTTGGAAGAAAAATGAATGGAAAAAAAAAATAAAATAAAAAATGAAATAAAAATCATGTTTGGTTAGATAAAAAATAGAAGGAAAAAAAAAATAGAATGGATAAAACATAATTTTCGAGATAATTTTTTTTCTTCACAAATTTGAGAGGAAAATAGTTAAAAGTATCAAAATTACAATTATACCCTTAATAATAAATTTTTTAATTTATTTTTATAATATATGAGGACAAAATAGTAAATTACATTAAAGTGAATTATTTAATCTCTTTTCATTTTCTTTCCTAACCAAACAACACTATGGAAAATAATTTTTCTTTCAAAATGGATAAAAATATTATCATTTCATTTTCTTTTTCCATTCTTCCAACCAAACATACCCTAAGATTGTGTTTGTTTAAAGGTGAAAAGAAAAAGGAAAATGAAAATAGAGGCGAAATTACCCATTCCCCTTCCCCCAAATTTGGGGTGAAAATGAAAGAGGGTGTGAAAAAAAAATCAAAATTACTATTTTATCCCTTTATTTTATATAACAAATATCCATTTAATTTGTACTAAGGGTAAAATAGTAAATTAAACAAAAAAATATTTTTTTTTCTCTCTCTAAGATATACAAAATATTATTTTCCCTCCTTCTATATCCCTCCAACTAAATATAAATTAAAAAAAAAATCTTTTCTTATTTTTTTTTTTACTTTTCCACCTTTGTAATTTTTTTATTTTTTTTTCTTTCCTTTCCCCTCCTCCTAACCAAACATACCTTTTAAACTTTAATGGAGTTAAATTAGTATTTCATGCACATACGTACAAAAATAAAATAAAATAAATAAATAAATAAATAAAAAAAAGAAGAAGAAAAACATAGACCAACAACTACTTAAATTACTAGGTTTTGGATAGCCCACTCAAATTCTTGATGATGCCTCTCTCTCTCTACACAAAATAACAGTCTGCTAAAGCTGTTCCCCGCCCCCTCTATTTCGCATTCCTTGAGCCTGAGATTTCCGACACACTCTCTCCAACCCCATCAATAAAACCCAATTCCCCTAAACTCCAAACGCGAGTAGAACAAGAGCTCTAGCTCTGGAAAAGAGAAAGAAGAGAGTTGAACGGAAATGCCGTTGGATTCCGGTGACAGAAGACCCAGAAAGCCACACCAAGTGGGTGCGCCACCGCCGGAGCCGGAGCACCTCCCTTGCCCCCGTTGCGACTCCACCAACACCAAGTTCTGCTACTACAACAACTACAACTTCTCCCAACCCCGCCACTTCTGCAAGTCCTGCCGCCGATACTGGACCCACGGCGGCACCCTCCGCGACATTCCCGTCGGCGGCGGCAGCCGCAAGAACGCCAAGCGATCGCGCACCACCGCAAGCGCCTACGTTCACGACGATCCCCATTTCCCGGCCACTTCTAACCCTTGTTTTGTCCCTCTTTCAGCCGATCACGGCGGCGCGGTACCTTTCGTGGGTGACGCCAGGTCGGGTCTTAGCGTCTGCGGCAGTTTCACTTCGTTGTTGAACAACACTCAGGGGCCTGGGATGTTGGGGCTGGGAGGGTTTGGGCTGGGGATCGGACCAGGGTTCGAAGACATGGGTATTGGGCTCGGGAGACCTGTTTGGCCATTCCCGGTGGTTGCAGACGGTGGCGCCACCGGTGGTGGGAACACGTGGCAATTTGAGAGTGGAGAAAGTGGTTTTGTGGGTGGGGACTGCTTTTCCTTTCCTGATCTTGCTATTTCCACACCCGGCAGTGGTATGAAATAATGTGTCCCCATCGATCCCTCCATTTTCTACGTGATGTATAATCTATGGACTGTGTTCGTTGTAATAGATTTGATGAGAATTGATTTTGAATGCAATTGTTTGAATTTTGACCTTTTACAATCCCAAATAAAATGAAAAATACTAATAAATTTGAATTTGTATGGAATATCCTTTGACAAAAAACCGGGTCGGTTTTTACCCACACCAATAGCTTTTAAAATTTTAAAATCTTTTCCAATTGCTGGCTATATTTTTTTAAAAAATTTATTATTTAATCCTCAAAAGATATAAAAATTATAAAATAGACCATAAATTAATATAATAAAATTTTTAGCCCTCAATTTTTTTTAAAAAAATAGTTCTTGTTCTTTGACTATTATTTTTCCATAATTTACATAAAATGTCATTCCTTAAAATATAGCAAGAGGTAAACATTTATATTTTTATTCTGTTATTGTTAAACATTTAATACTTGTTAACATTCTGATTGTCTTACTGTGAATGCTCACAATGTTTATGTGAATAATTACGTTTTTTTGTTAGATTCATATAACTTCTATTTTTACCTCTCAAAACAAAAATATAATTAATGTGAATATTCTTAATATTTCAAATGAACAAACATAGCCAAATTTAATAGTGCTCACCGGTATGAACATTGATACTACTATTTAAATAGTTATGAGTATACAAGAAGGAAAATGTAAAAAAAAGTAAAAAGTTGAAACTAAAACCAAGAGGCGAAAATGTAATCAATGCTATTTAACTGAAACCCTAATGCCTCTGTGTCATCGTGAACCTTCAATTTTTTAATTTTTTTTTTTGCAATGGGGATTGTGAACTGTTAACGACTTATGGCTACGGCAAGCAGCGATGTTGGCAATGATTGGAGGAGTTTCAACAACAAACGGCGACAACATCTCTTGTTCGCGGCGATGGTTCAGATAGAGGGACACTTGTTTGCGGCGATGGGAGTGGCTTGCGTTTGACGGAGGGTCTTGCGTCTGACGGAGAGGCTTGCGGCGATGGGAGAGAGGCTTGCGGCTGTGAGGGGAATTAGGGTTGCGGTTGTGAGGGAAATTAGGGTTGTGAGGTGAAAAATGGAATGGGAAATCGGCTGTGAATAATGAAAAATGGAATGGGGAATTATGATTTCTTTATTATATATATATATAAAAGAGTAAATATGTTCATTCACTACCTCTCAAAGACTAATAATTAATAATGTTTTAATGGATGATTAAATAATAATTTTTTTGTTTAAAATGTTAATTCAGGAGAAAAAGAGCCAAATTAGGTATAAATAAAAAAAATTCTTAGTTTTATTTTAAAAATATTTTTATTAATATATTATGTCAAATAAAAAAAAAAATTAATTTTAATTTGACCACTACATTAATTAATTTTTATTTTATAATTTTTTTTAAATATTTTAAAAAAATTATACATTAAATTTGTTTTTAAATTTTAGTTTGGGTCTCCAACAAGAATGTCATCTGGTGTGTCATATGGATTTTGGCTATTTTGAAGCTGGAAAACATCTCCAACGGAAAGACCATCATGTGTGCCATTTTAACACACTAAGTCTACCTATGCCAAATATGGCACAAATATGGCACAACCAGATGACAAGTCAAAATGACTGTTTGAGTAGCAATGGCTACTCCAACGGTCATGAAATCAGGGAAGAGCACAAAACGGTCATGAAATAAGGAAACCAAAAAGCTTACCAAAGCCGAACACCAAAATCACCGTCACTGAGCAGATCCTCGTTGTCACCAAATGGATCCTCGTCTTTTTTTTCTCTCTCTTTCTCTCTCTGATATTGGGGTGAGTTTGGACGAATAAGGGTTGGGGTGGGTTTTATAATTAATGGTGGGGTGGGTTATAATTAAGGGTGGGTTCGTTTATAATTAGGGATGGATTGAGTTAGGGTTTAATTGAATTTAATTAGGGCTTAATTTCTTTTTTTAATACAAAAAAATAAAATAAATGGCACACCAGAATATAGCCTCCTTTGGAGTTGCTTTAAGATGGAGTGTGATTAGTGTTTCTACTTTTCTGTTTTTACTTCTGTTGGTTTCGGAAATTGACTAACACCTTCAGTTGATTTGGTTAGGATACACGTGGATTTTCCTTATTGAGTGGAGATAGAGAGTTCCTCAATCTGGTCCATTTCAGTCAATGGTTCTCAAATGTAGTGGAGTCTGAGGTTTGTATCCTTCCAATCCGAGCTGAGCTCCAAGCTTGTACTTGCACAAGGTTCCACCATAGTTTTTTCCGGTGAAACCCCTCAAGCGTGAGAGTAAGAGCTCAGGGGGGATAGGCAATAAATACGCTTCAAGAGGGTAGATGAGTGATACCTTTGGGTATTGAATGTCTTGCCTTTTATAAACGAAAAAGATGATTAGGTCCACAGAATTAGAGGGCCTGAAAATGGTTAATTATCATAACTCGACGCGTGACCAATATGCGGGCGCGTGGAGATAATAAGCTCTTGGGCCTGAGCTTTTTAGCATATTAGGAGAACCTAATGGGTCGACCCAACATGAATAAAGAGAACCGACTTGATCTACAACGCTTAGATGAGCATCTTCTGTCTTCAGAGGTGATGATGAGTCATTTAGACCCTGCTCGGATGTCCGAGGCGAGTAGAGGACGGCCGCCCAGGGGACGAACAAGTTTGAGACGGCCCACTAGGGGATGGCCGACTAGGGGTCACCGAAAAGGGGGTAGGAACTCCCGAGGTCGGAGTGTCTTCATTTGATTCTTTAAGTAGCGGACCAAGTAAAGGACGAATAAAGACTCCTGCCTGGCAGATGGTTTTCACTATTGATCTCTCATACTAAGAAGGGCCATTTAGGTGTTTCCACTTGCGAAAATTGCCTAGAGGAAGTTTGGTGACTTCAGCTCGGAGTCTTGAGTCCGACATGGTATATCTAGCTCGGCGAGGCACCATGGTCTCTACTCAGACTAGGGTCGTTTAGGACCCAGTTTGGACCCCTGGCCGATCAAGGCACCGAAGGCTCTCTCAATGGTAAAACTGACTAGGGACACTCGGAGTGCTAGCTCGGCAATCTCGTCAAACCCTAGTCACGGCCTTCATCCACGTGTAGGTCTTCAACGAGTGATTTGGTGGTGAGCAAATTTTCTCTTATCAATTTCTAATAAATTAGGATGAGAATTTTATTTCTGTTCTAGAGTATTCTAGAAATAAAAACACGTTCGACAACGACCATTGTTTTGAAATTATTTCATTTAATTCATGAGAACAGAAACAAAGAAACATGTTTGGTTGCAATATTATTTTTTTTCTTTTAAATGTATAACAATAAATGTATGACCGACATGGTGGTAGTGGCTGATAAGGGTGGTGGTGGCCGGCGTGGTGTTGACTCGCGTGGGTGGTGGTTGCCGGTGTGGATGGTAGTGACCGATGGGATAGTGGTGGTAGTGTATGGCGGGTTGGTGGTGGCCGGCGTGAATGATGGCAACGGTGGGGTGGTGGTGGTTGTTAGTGTAGATGGTGGTGCCGGGGGCGGGATAGGGGGCAAACATGGTGGTGGTAGCCGACGTGGATGGTGGCGACGGTAGGGTGATGATTAGGGTGGGGACGACGATGACATGGTGGTGACTGGCGAGGTGGTGGATGGCTGATGTGGTGGTAGTTCTCAATATTTACCCTTTAAGAAATAGTTTGTGAATGATTTTGTGGGAATGGAACAAAAACAACATTTTTTTATTTCTCAAATTTTAAGGAATTCTAGAAGTAATTCCAAAATTTTGAGAATATCTAATAACATAAACATTTTTACCAAACATGTTTTTTCTACATTATTTCCAAAAAGTTTGGGTGTGGGAACATAAAATAGAGAGTGAAAACACTAAGGCCCCGTTTGGTAACCATTTCCATCCCATTCCATTTCCAGATTTTTGGGAATTCTGTTTGGGAATAGCGTTTGGTAATTTTTGTTTCCGTTTCCATTTCATTCCCATTTGAGGATTGTGCCAACTTTTTTCTTAAGAAATGAGAAACAAAAAAAAGTTGTTTCTCATTATTCCCATTCCATTCCTAAAACCCATGGTCACTATTCACCTACCGGCAGATCACCGTCCGCCTCCGCCGACCACCGACCACCGTCCGCCGCCGCCGCCAGCAACCGTCCGCCGTCGCCGCCAGCAACCGTCCGCCGCCGCCGCCGGTCATCTCCGACGACCGTCGCCGGTCACCGTCCGGCCAGAAATTTTCCGGCCAGTTCCGGCGGTCGCCGGCGGGGGCACCGCCGTCTCTGACGCCGGAGAACCGTTGGCGGCCGTTGCCGGAGCTCCAGCGGGCGTCGCCGGAGCACCGCCGGCCGGCCGGCGACGGCGCCACCGCCGTTAGGCCAAAACAAAAAAAAAAAAAAAAAAAAAAAATTTAGGATAAAATCGTTACCAAACACAATTCCCTTCTCAAAACAAAAAAAAAATTATCGTTACCAGACGCGATTCTACTCCCAAAAAGAAAACAAAATTCTCATCCCATTCCCATCCCACTGCTGGAATAAACAAAAACGGTTACCAAACTCCACCTAAACAAATGAACCTTAATTCCATGATCCAAAAACAAACCCAAACTAATCGGGTCGGAACCACAATCGGGTGCAAATGTCACATCTTCTTCCTTCCTAAACTAATTGTCTTATTTTTTTTTAAATCCAAAATTAATTGTCAATTTTTATTTTTTTACAAATATACTTAAATCATTTTTCCCAAAATAAACATATTCTCCACCACACATTCAAATTTCAAAAAATGAGTTGTTTCCAATAGAGGTGGTCATGGGCATGGGGAGCCGCCCAGCCCACATAGCTCGACCCTATTTTTTTAGGATTTGAGATTCAGTTTTAAGCTCATGGATAGGGTTTGGGCTTTGATTTTTAGACCCAATCAAATTTAGGGCCGGGTTTGGGTAAGACCAAATTTTTATAGGTCCGGCCCGGCCTAAGGACTATTAATTAATATATATATATGTGTGTATGTGTATAGACATCAAACAAACCAAACACGCTAATATTTTTATGTTTATGTTTATGTAATTAGTATTTATTGTTTATATTTTAGTATTATGTTATTGTGTTTATGTTTATATTTTAATATTTATTTTTTAAATTAAAAAAAAAAATTATAGGATCAGGCTTGGACTTGATTTTTTTGGGTAAGACCGGATTTGGGCATTAAAGTAGGGCCCGACCATAGGGCTGAGCCGGACTAGGGTCTAGTATTTTTTTTATAATACCCTAACTAAAACCCAGCCCGTGATAACCCCTAATCTCTAATACACATTCAAATTTCAAAAAATGAGTTATTTTATTATATAGATTAACTAGAAATTCTCCATACTTAAAATACACTATATTCATTTTTTAATTCATAACTATAAAAATGTAAAATAATTGATCAATTAAATATAAATATAAAATTTATTTATATTGAAGTGGTTATTCGTTTTGTGTTTTTTTCCTGTGTTACTAACACAACTTCTGAACCATTTTGTTAGTGTGGATGGTGGTGCCGGGGGCTGGGGGTGGGGGGCTGACATGGCAGTGGTAGCTGACATGGATGGTGGAAACGTTAGGGTGGTGATTAGGGTGAGGACGACGACGGCATGGTGGTGATTGGCGGGGTGGTGGCTCTCAATATTTACCCTTTAAGAAATAGTTTGTAAATGATTTTGTGGGAGTGAAACGAAAACAATATTTTTTTATTTCTCAAATTTTAAAGAATTCCGGAAGTACTTCCAAAATTTTGAGTATATTTAAAAACGGAAACATCTCTGCCGAACATGTTTTTTTACATTATTTCCAAAACGTTTGGGTGTAGGAACATAAAGTAGGGAGTGAAAACACTTAGGCCCCGTTTGGTAACCGTTTCCATTCCAGAATTTCTCATTCCATTCCCAGATTTTTGAGAATTCTGTTTGGAAATAGCGTTTGGTAATTTTTGTTTTCGTTTCCATTCCATTTCCATTTGAGAATTGTGCCCATTTTTTTCTTTAAGAAATGAGAAACAAAAAAATTTGTTCTTCATAATTCTCATTCTATTTCCAAAATCAATTCTACTGTTTATCAGCCTGCCGACCACCGTCCGCTGCCCGCGGTCCTCTCCAGCGACCGTCGCCGGTCACCTACGGCATCACCGGCCGGTCAATGCCGCCGCCGGCCACTTGGAAACTTCCGACATCGCCAGCCGCTGACAATCCGCCGCCGCCGCCGGCCAAAACAAAAAAAATAAAAAATAAAATTGATTTTAGGATAAAATCGTTACCAAACGCAATTCTCTTCCCAAAAAAAAAAAAATTATCGTTACCAAACGCGATTCTACTCCCAAGAAGGAAATAAAATTTTCATCCCACTATTGAAATGGAAACAGAAACTGTTACCAAAGGCCACCACCTAAACAAGTGGACCTTAATTCCATGATACAAAAACCGACCCAAATTGACTGGGTCGGAACCACAATCGGGTGCAAATGTCACATCTTCTTCCTTCCTAAACTAATTGTCTTATTTTAAAAAATCCTAAATTAATTGTCAATTTTTATTTTTTTACAAATATACTTAAATCATTTTTTTCAAAATAAACATCTTCTCGCTAAACTTCAAATTTAAAAAAAAAAAATGAGTTGTCTCCAATAGAGATGGTTATGGGGCTGGGGGCCCGCCCAACCTATTTAGTCCGACGCTAGTTTTTTAGGACTTAAACTTTAGTTTTAAGCTAACGAATAGGGTTTGCATTTTGATTTTTAGACCCAATCAAATTTAGAGTCGGGTTTGGGTAAGACCAATTTTTTTTAGGCCTAAGGACTACTAATTAAAATATATATGTAGACATGTGTATGTGTATGCGTATGTATGTATGTATATACACATCAAACAAACCAACACACTAATATTTTTATGTAATTAGTATTTATTGTTTATATTTTAGTATTTATGTTATAGTGTTTATATTTATGTTTTAATATTTATTTTTTAAATTTTTTTTTTTTTTTATAGGATCATGCTTGGATTTGATTTTTTTTTTTTTTTGTAGGATATGGCTTAGACATAAAAGTAGGGTTCGACCATAGGGCTGAGCCGGGTTAGGGTCTAGTATTTTTTTTATAATACCCTTATTAAAGCTAGGCCCGTGATAACCCCTAGTCTCTAATACACATTCAAATTTCAAAAAATGAGTTATTTTATTATATAGATTAACTAGAATTCATTATCGTTTGGCTCTTGGAATCACATCTAGTCGTGGTTGGAACAATAGCAAAATCCAACAACTTCACCTACTTTATTGCCCCCAACCGTTTCTCGTACCTCTATAGAAACAGAATGGTCTCATGTTCTTTTATCGATTGGTTATTCCTCTCCATTCGTATCCCTTTTTCCAATTTCGATCTCGATTAATACACAAGATTGAATGGCCAATTCTACTACTTATATCTATCTAAGGGAAGAATAAAAAAAGCAAGGTAACAAGTAAGGAACGGCATCTTAACACGGTATTCTAATTAGCGAAAAATTCCTATTAATTAGGCAGTGTGTGTAACCGAAGGTTATAACTGAAGGTAGTTCCAAATTGGACACAGCTAAAGAAGACAAGAAGCTGAAGGGTTTGCGTTTAAGAGTATATATGCGTGTCTAAGCGCTAGGGTTGTGTGATAGATGAGGAAACTTAGATGTAACCGAAGCAAGCGATAAGTGGACATGCAAGTGACCGAAGCACTTAGAGAAGCATAATGAAACCGGACAAACAAATTACCGAAGATAATGTTAAAGGGAAGTAGGCAACTTTAACTAGACGAAATGATATAAAATATAATTTTATTTAACTGTCGTTAAAATTGGAGTGTGAAATTTTTGTATAAGATATTTTCTGATAGATTGTTAATTTATTAGAGAAACTATATTATATAACATTATAGGAGTTTAAAATATTGTTTGATTTCAACCGTTGGATCTGAAATTGATCCAATGGTTCAAAATGTATAAAATATAAAATATATCGTGGGGGCCAAATAAAATATAGAAAAAATCAATGAAAAGTCCAATTTTTTAAGTTTAATTGGTGAAAAGTCATTTTTTGTTATTAGGTTTTGATGTAATCCTTTAAATTAGATTTCACTTGTATTATAGTTCCGCATTGCAGGAATTGTAAAGATATTGTAGGGATTGTAAGGAGCCTTTTAGTGAGTACATTCGATTTTTATTTTGAATTTTGTTATATGTAACTTGTTAGTTACAATTTCATAATTGTTATTTTTCATACATATTTGGGTATTTTTAGTTATATGTACTTATATAATATTAGTTACATGTTATAATTACATATATATGTATAATATTTTATGACGTTACTAAAAAAATATCAAACTTTTTAGTTAGATATTTAACTAAAAAATTACATATTATTGAAATATGTAACTAAAAAATATCAATTTTTTAAATTATATCAGAGACATATACCTAAAAAATTACATATTATTAAAATATTAGGACTTTTGACCAATTAGAACTTAAATAGAGGATTTCCCACCAATTATCCCTAAAATATATTTTAAAGAGTGCCCAATAAAAATATGAAGAAAATATGGGGGTGAAAAGCATAATTTACCCCGTAAAATAATTTGCAGCCTGTTTTTGTGAGTTGGGTTTTTGAAGAGTTGGGCTTAGTTTGGATCATTGTTCCAGCCTCAGTCGCAGACGCCGCCGCAGCTGCAATTTGCCACATAGTTAATATCGCCGAGAGAGAGAGAAGAGAGCGAGAGAGTGAGTTTGAATTTGATATTAAATATCTACAAGAATCTAATATTTATATATATATTCAATATCTAATCAATAACCACTAGATTTTTTCAATCAGAGTGGAATCTAATAAATCGCCTAACGGCGAGGAAAAAGTCAATAACTTCACGTTCCTATTCTCTTATCGTGATTGGACTCAATGCTTATAAATACTCGTAAGTTCTCTCATTATTTTAAACTTCATATTAAAAGACTTATATATATACTCATAAGCCACACTTCAACCTTCCTAAATTCTTTTCTGGTTATTTTATTTTCACTAAACTTAAATTTTAATTCTTGGATTTAGAGAGATGGAACTTACATTTGTGAAAATTAATGAATAACATGAAAAGTCTTGAGAAAAGAAAAACGACAGTTAAGATTTATTATCTCTGAATAAAGAATACAATAAAAAACCTAAGAAAGAGAAACTTATATAGGCGTACAATAGAAAACCTAGAAAACAAGTAAAAGACAATTCTATCCTTATTAAATAATAATAATAATAATAAATCATGCTGACTCTAATATCTCCTCTTAAACTTACGATATTGCTACAAGTAGTATCGAGAGTTTGCCAACCAAAAAACGAAAGCGCGAAATAGAATGCGACTTGGTGAACAAGTCGACAATTTACATGGATGATGACATAAAAGACAAAATAATAGTCTTATGTTGAAGATGATGACGAGTGAGATGACAATCGATCTCGATGTATTTGATCCGTTCATGAAAGACTGAATTATGAGTAATCTGAATAGCACTCTTGTTATCACAATACATGGGAGTGAGATTAGAAAGAGAAACACCCATATCTGCAAGTAATTAACCAACGCAACAAAACTATTTCGGTGGTAGTGGATGCCATCGCACAATACTCAACTTCCGTGGAAGATTTAGAAACAACGACCAACTTCTTGTTCTTCCATGAAGTAAGAGAATCACCCAAAAATACACAAAAACCTGTGACAGACTTGCGATCTGTGGGATCACTGGCCCAATCAGCATCAGAATAGGCATGTAACTCTAAAGATGAGGTCGATGGAAGTAAGAGACTCTAAAAGAGAATGCTCCAAAGATACCGAATGATACGAAGAACAACAGTCCAATGAACTATAGTAGGAGAAGTGACAAATTGACTGATGATATAAACAGCGTGGGTAATGTCCGGGCGAGTGATAGTTAAATAGATCAAACTGCCAATAATAGTACGATATAATGTAAGATCTAACATAGGGGCACTATCGGAAGGTGAGTAGCGAACATTCACCTCTAGAGAAGTATTAACAGTCCTAGTATCAGTAAGATGAGCACGCTCGAGAATGTCAACTGCATATTTAGACTGAGAAAGAAGATAGCATTTTGGAGAAAAAACTATTTCAATACCTAGAAAGTAGCATAAAGCCGCCAAGTCCTTCATTTCAAACTGACGAAATAATTCTGATTTCAAAATTGCAATCCCATCAACATCACCAGTAATAATCATGTCATCCACATATAAAGATAGTAGAATACGGCCGACAGTGGTACACTTTATAAACAAAACAAAATCATAATTACTTGGGTGAAAACCAAGCAAAGTAATTACTGTAGAGAACTTTTCATACCAAGCTCGAGAAGCTTGTTTAAGGCCGTATAAAGCTTTCTTGAGTTTGCGAACTTCTCCAGACTTATGAGCAACACCCGGAGGAGGAGTCATGTAAATTTCTTCTTGAAGATTGCCATTCAAGAAGACATTTTTAACATCCATCTAAGAAATATGCCACTGACGAATAGATGCAATGGCAATAAGAGTGCGAACAGTTGTCATTTTTGCAACTGGAGCAAAAGTCTCCTCATAATCCATACTATATTGTTGAGAAAATCCATTGGCAGCCAAACGAGCTTTATACCGCTCAACTGAACCATCATACTTGGTTTTAATTTTGTAGACCCAACGAGAACTAATTAGACTTTTACCCGGAGGTAAAGGTATCAAATCCCATGTATCCGTCTTGTATAAAGCAAAGAGTTTCTCAGCCATAGCCTGTTGCTAAAGAAGATCAAGTGTTGCCTCTTTATAGGATAAAGGCTCAGAGAGACAGTGAATAGAGACTAAAAATGAAGCAAAAGAATATGAATAGTAAGAGTAAACAAAATCTCGTATATAAGTGAACTTACGAATGCGCTGAGGATAGCGATGAGGTGGATTCACAATCTGAGAAGATTCTTGGTAGGCCGTCGGAGGGGAGGGGACGCTAGAAGTATCAATACCTGCAGAGCTACCGGTGTCAACATGAGGTTGAGACACATGAGATGGGTCAATATCTGTAATGCATGGGTTTTGAGAAGATAAACTATTTGTATCATCAGAGAAAGGATCAATGGAAATAAGATCAGATTTTGTCAAGTTGTGTGTATTAGAAGGAATAGAGAAAAAATGTATATGCTCAAGAAACACAACATGACGGGACACATATAGTTTTTGTGCAACTGGATCAAAGTAACGATATCCCTTTTGTTCCTCACCATAACCTAGGAAGACACAAATGGTAGAGCGAGAAGATAACTTACTACGCTCTACTCTCAGTCGAAGAACAAAATAGGTGCACCCAAATACTCTTAAGGAGGAATAGTTGGGAGCATCACCATACAACTTTTCAAATAGAGACAAACCTGAAGAATGAGAGGATGAGATCTTATTAATTAGGTTCACTGCAGTAAGTACTATTTCTCCCCAAAATATACTAGGCACAGAGGAAAACAATAAGAGAGAACAAGTAGTTTCAACAATGTGCCTATATTTCCTTTCAGCGATACCATTTTGCTCAAGAGTGTTAGTACACGAGCTTTGGTGAATTGTTCCATCTAGAGCAAGTCAGTTAGTGAAAGGATTATAAATATACTCTCCACCCAAATCACATCTAAAGCACTTGATAACAACAGAATGTTGAGTCTTAACAAGAGCTCGAAACTTTTGAAAAATATCAAAGAATTCAGAACGACATTTCATAAGATAAACCCAACAATATTGAGTGTAATCATCAATGAAGGAAATAAAATATTTGGACCTTCCTTTTTGTAGCAATTGGGGAAGGTCTCCACATATCAGAGTGAACCAGATCAAATGGTACAAGGAAAGAAGAAATGCTTCGATTAAAAGGTAAAATAGAGAATTTTGTAAGTTTACAACCACTACAATAAGAAATATCATAAACTGACAAATTCCCTAAGGATCCTTTAGATACTAAGTATTTTAAGCGAGATGCTGAAACATGACTAATATGAGAATGCCATAAATAAAAACTAAAAGATGAAGAAGTCAAATACAAAGACGACAAGTCAACACCGGAAGCTGCAACATCTGGTACTCGTAGCTCATCCAGTATATATAGTCCCTTCTACCTATGGCCTGTCCTAATCAGCTTCTGGGATTGCGAATCCTGTACATGACAAGAGGTAGAAGAGAAAGAAACTGAGTAACCAGAATTACATAATTGACCAACGATAAACAAGATTCAATGCAAGGTTGAAAATATGATAAACACTTGAAAGAGATAACCGAGGTGTGACAACAGAACCAATGCCTACTAATGGCATCGGAGTACCATCAGCAGTCATAACAGATACATATGATGTAAGGTTTAAAGAAACAAATGATGACAAATCAGGTGACATATGATGAGAGGCTCCAAAATCTAGAACCCATATGGAGGAAGACATACCTGAAGAACTAGAGGGCGACAAGCCTACTGAAGATGTAGCGGACATGGCATGTGGATGTGCGACAAGGAACTTCTGAAATTGTTCAGTAAAGGTCTCCATTGTGGGATTAGAAGATGCTGGGTCTCCAAAACTAAACGAATTTGATGATGTTACAGTTGCTGCAATATTAGGCTGTAGAGGCCTGTAAGAACGTTTTTGAAAACGATTGTTAGATTTCCACTAGGGAGGCAGTTGTTGCCGTGTTCTACTCAGTTTAGGGCATTGAGCATTCCAATTACCTTTCTGCTTACAGAAGATATTTATCAAAGGCTGACCTCGAATAAGACTTGTTTTGATGATTAGGAGGTGGTTTAGAAGGGACTGCCAGAACAGATGGACTGGGTGATTGGAGAACCTTTATGTCTGATTGAGACTTAAAGCGTATCTTCTCGGCCAATAATTCACTAACCACTAAGTCAATAGAAGGAAGTGGATTACGGTGCAAAATTGTCCCACGAAATCTCTCAAAATCATCACGTAACGCCATAAAAAATTGAACCTAACGATATTCTTCTCTACGTGCAATGTACGGAGTACATACTTATAATTCTGTAGATTCTGTGAGAGCTAATTGATCCCAAAGATCTATCATAGCGGAGCAGAATTCTTGGATACTTATATCATTTTGCTTCAGTGCTCGAATATCAGATTTCAATTGATATTATTTTGCAAAGTTAGACTGTGTGTACAGCCTTGATAGATGATCCCAAACCTCTTTGGCGTACTCATACTTTGTCAATTGCATACTAATTGAATGTTCAACAGAGTTGTTAATCCAGGTAATGATTTTCGAATTATTTTTCTCCTAAGAAGTGTCTAACAAAATTATATAATTTTCAGCACTTTCATCTTTTGATTTAACTAACGTACCACTAATATAGCCTCACATCTTTTTGCCTTTGAGAAAAATTTTCATCACATAACTCCAATATGAATTTTTTTTCCCATTCAATTTCACACAATAGACTGAAGTGAATCATCCCTTTCAGAAGCCATTACCAATATCAACAAACGAAAGCACAAATCTAATGCAACGGAAAAATAAAATCAAATACTAGAAACAAATCGATAATTTGTTGCAGAGAAAACTAAATCAGAGTTGCGCGGAAACCAAAACTGTACGAACATCAACAATCATGGAATCATGTGAAGATCAATGAATAACATGAACAGTCTAGAGAAAAGCAAAACGACGGCTAGAGTTTATTATCTTTGAATAAAGAATATAATAGAAAATCTAAGAAAGAGATTTTTATATAAGCGTACAATAGAAAACCTAGAAAACAAGTAAAAGACAATTATATCTTTACTTAATAATAATAATATTAAACCCTGCTAACTCTAATAACATTGTTATTGAAATTGTTGAAAACTCAATTCTATGACAAGTGTGAGCAACATGAAAATAGATATAAAAGTTATATGTGTTGCGATTGCATGTCTGAAGCCATCTGTAGGAAATGTACTGAAACTACGTACAAAGGTCACAAAATTTTTCAAGTAAGTAACCAATTTATTATTTATTGATTAAATCTGAAAAATTATTATCATTATTTTTTATCTCGATGGATCCTAAAGTTTCAATTTGCATTTTGACCCTCATTGTTCAAATTAGAAAATCACAATTTTAATATAAGTGAGAATATTTTCGGTATTAAACAAATTATTCACTTGATGAATATAGTGATTTATGTGTATCATATCGATTCGCATACCTAGATTCATGGTTATAGACACCAATTTTTTCTTCCTCGATACTGAAAAAGAAATCGGCCTTATGTGTTTCTGGTTTTGATGGTGGCTGATTGCAACTACGATTGCGATGTAAACGGTTTTTGGCATCAATCGATTGCAGCGGCGATGGCTAGAGGGTTGTTCTCTCACTGACGATTGCGATGGAAACGGTATTTCATTGGTGCAAATCGATTGCAGCAGCGACGGCGTGAGGCTTCATCCATGGCGCGAGAAGCTGATGAAGAAGAACTGGGTTTGGAGGGGTTTTGAATTTTGAAACTGAATATTATACATAGCCCCCCATCTTCTTTCTTTTCTTTCGATTGAAATCTTTTAGTTTCTAAAATATAAAATACCCAAAACACCCTTAATCGAATGGCAAATGATTGCCAAATAAGTTTCCATCCATTTTTTTTTTTTTTTTTCCATTTTTGAGAACAAAATCAAAACATTAAAGGCCAAAAAATAAAAATAATAGTAATCAATTTGAAATTTGAGTGAAACTTTTTTCACTTTTTCGATTGAAATCTTTTAGTTTCTAAAGTATAAAATACCCAAAACACCCTTAATCGAATGGCAAATGATTGCCACATAAGTTTCCATCCAATATTTTTTTTTTCCTTCATTTTTTAGAATAAAATCAAAACCGGCGAAAAATAAAAAATAATGGTAACCAATTTGAAATTTGAGTGAAACTTTTGAAAAATTAATTACTCAGATATTCTATGTCTTTTGTCATCTTAATTTACTATTGTTATTATATTTTCTTTAGGTGGTTAGAGCTTCCGACGGTTATCTTAACTTACTATTGCTATTATATTTTCTTTAGGTGATTAGAGCTTTTGACCGTGTTGACGTAAAGAAAACAGATATTGTAAAATGGGTGGATATTGCAAACATAAAGAATTTCAAAATAAATGATGGCAATTTAGTCTTTGTCAACCCTTGGGAAACAAAAGAAAAGCAAGGAACAAAATATAATTTATGTACTACCAAGTGTGAAACATGCCATAGGAAGATTGAATCTATTGATAGATTTTGTTCGCTCGACTGCAAAGTAAGTGAAATTAATATTCCAACTTAATTTTTATAAGTGGTTGGGGGGATATGAATTTGAATATTAGATCTCCCACTAAAAATGCACACTAGATAATCGCTCGATTACAAGGCTTGCTTTATTTATTTATTTATTTTTTATTTTTTTTCAGTTGTTTTCTAATAAAAAATTCATAAATATATACATATATTTATATATATATTCTTGCAGTTTGGAGTTACTCTGCAACAATTCGAGAAATATTTAGTCAGTCTACATCCACTTCCAAATAAGACCAATACGTCTTCTTTGAGTGTTGATCAAGAGGACAAAGATCAATCTCAGCCTTCAATAACTAATATTGGTCAACAAAACAAAAAATGGAAGCAATCGGAACCGTTGATTGGGCTGTACTCCGTTTTTTCACGTAGGAAAAAAAGTAGAAAGGGAATTCCTATGAGGGCTCATTTGTTTTAGATTTTTTTTAAAAAAAAATTGTTTTAGTTTATTTTCAAATATATATATATATATGTGTGTGTGTGTGTGTGTGTTGTTATTTTGTCATATCTATTGGAGTTCATGGAAACTCTAATATTCAAGTTAAGGTTGGGTTGCAAGCCGCAGACCACCAAACTCTTAATGTTGAATCTCGGCAACTACCAACCGTCGGTCCCTGAACCTGTAGTTGCCAAGTGTCATATTTTTTTTAGTTAAATTCAATTATTTTTTTTTGTAATATTTTAAGTATGATTTTTAGTTACATTGAACTTATTTTTAAGTTATCGACTGCCAAAAATTTAGATGAACGTAACTAAAAAATACACTAAAAAGTATGACTAAAAAATATACTAAATGTAACTAAAAATACAAGCTGACTGGGACCGAACCACAATCGGGTGCAAATATGTCACATTTAAGACTTCTTCCTACCTAATCTAATTATCTTATTTAAAAAAAATCCTAAATTAATTGTCACCTTTTTATTTTTTCACGTAGTTAAATCACTTTTCTCAAAATAATCCAAATTTTTTAAAAATGAGTTGTTTTATTATATAGATTAACTCGATTTTCTTTATGCGTAAAGACACTATATTCATTTTCTAATTTATAAATGTAAAAATATAAAAGAATTGACCAATTTAATACAAATATAAAATTTAAACGGTACAAAAATAAAATTATATTTAACCGTCGTAAAAGTTGGAGCGTGCAATTTTTGTATAAGATATTTTAGGATAAATTGTTAGTTTATTAGAGATATTGTACGATATAAAATTATAAGGAATGCTATTTTATCTCAACCGTTAGATTTGAAATTGATCCAACGGTTCAAAATGTAAGATCAAAGCAACCAAGTCTTATAGATTATAAGATCAAGCTCCTCTATCTCTCTAGGTAATATCACTTATCACTGAAAAAAAAAAGTAGCTTCAAACTATCTACTTACAAAATCAAAACATAAAAAAACTAAATTTATGTATAAATCTTTAAATATTAATTTATTTCCAATTATGTCTTATGAGGAAAATTTCAAGAAGACCCAGATTCCAACCACATGTCACGTACCGATTAGTCACGTGTTCGGCATGTAACAACCAAGCGGACTTCGCATTTAACAATAAGCCACAGAGGAGGGCCTAATAAATGGTCGAGGACTTTTGTCCGGGATTTGACATTGCCACTTAGGTCAACAGGTCATGTTTCGTGTTATGACACGATAACACGAAACACGATAAGACGAAACACGAATATGACACGATAAGGTATCGTGTCAGATTATCTAAACACAAACACGACACGATAATTTTTCGTATCACATGATAACAAGAAACCTATCAGATAAACACGACATGATACGATACGATAACAGGTCACAATAAACACATGTTCTACGTATTACACATTAAAGACCTATTAACATATTGAAAAAAAAAGATCTATTAACATATTGAAAAAAAAAACATAAAAATAATTATACAACTTAAATAAAAACAAACCAAACAACCCCCCCCCCCCCCCCCCCCCAAAAAAAAAAAAATAAATAAATCTACCAATACAAATATATAATGGAACAAAACAAACATTCATATAAACTAACAAATATGAAAATTGAAATGTCAGAGATGACCTTCCAAGCACTTCTCCAGTTCTCCTACACAACAAAAAAAAAAAATTTAAATAGAAAAATTATAATATCGTATGACCACATCATAGGTCGTCGTTGGGGGAACATCGTAGATTTGAGGTTAATACCACCAAATTTGAAACACAAAGATGGAATTAACACAAAATGAACAAAAAATTAAGAGAAAATTCAGAATACAACCAAACGAAAATTATATACAATTATACATCCGCAAAAACGTGATAATTTGAAATTACCGCAAAATATACAAAAAATTAAAACAAAGCTCATAAAAAATGAATACAGTGATCAACAAAAATAAAGCCTAAACAAGATTAAAAACATACCTCAAATATCACCTTATTTGAGAACAATTTCTGCAAAACAATACACACATCAAACAGATACTGAGATATAAACTTAATAGAAATAGATGGAAAAAGAACAAAAATTACACATTCGATATTAAGTTAGTAGATAAAATCAGAGATCAACACCTGTTTTGTGTTTTGTGTTGAATTTGAGAAGAATTTCTGCAATTTTTTTTTTTTAAAAATAGATGAATAAAAGAATGAGATCTATCAAGAACAAGCACAAGTAAGATTTAATAACGTACTTTCAAAATAAAAACCTTGATTTCACTCACCAATTAATAGAAGATTCGACGAACAACGATTGAGATTCGAACGATGAACGGTGGAATTGAGAAATGAAAAACAATAAGAAATTATAACGAATTTGTGGACAAAATATCAAGAACAAACACAAATAAGATCCAAAACCCAAATGAGTACATAGTAATTGAGCTAATCAGATCTACCAAAAATTGAAAAAAAATTGAATTGCGATGATAACAGTTATAATAGTTGAGATTCAAATGATAACCCTGATTTCATTGAGATTCGAATGGCGGTGCTACCTAGATTCGAACGAACGACTGAGATTCAAACGATTGGATGAACGGTGAGTGGTGAAGGCGGCTGGAGTAGTAGATCAGACGTATTTGTGGAGCAGCGGACCGATGTTTGAGTGAAATCGACGAGATTGGAATGGGTAGAAGAGGAAGAGACTGAGAAGTGAGAACAATCGACAAATAGTTCAATCGAAGGTATTGGTCATGCAGTCGTGCTGGAGCTTGGACAGGAGCAACGACGGTTGTCGTGGAGCAGCAAACGCTCAACAAAGAAGGGAGAAAGTGAAGTGAGTGTCCGCTTACTTCACTTTCTCCCTTATTTGTTGAGTGTCCGCTGCTCCACGACGATCGTCGTTATATATATATATATATATAAATATTGGGTACTAAATTATAATATTGGATAATTTGGGGGTGTAAAAATTGGGGTAATATGTGTAAATATTTTTTAGTATATTTTTATTTTATAATAATTTATTAAATTATCATGTGACCTATTAGATCTCAGGTTATCGTGTAACCTAGACACCCGATAATTATTATTGTGTCACTCGTGTTGCATATTGGGTTATCAGGTAAATCTGATAACCTGATCTGTTTCTTATCGTGCTTATCGGGTTAGACCCGATAACGATCCGTTACCCAATAAGCTAAACCCATACCCATAATTTCGTGTCGGTCTCATGTCGTGCTATTGTGTAAATACCCGTTTTTCCAGTCTTACTTGATCGCTATATTTTTTATTTCAAAGATATTTTTATTAATATATTATGTGAAATGAAATTTTTTAATTTGATCACTATATTTATTATTTGTTATTTTGATATTTTAATTTTATAAAAAAATTATGAATATTTTAAAACAAGTTAAACATTAAATTCATTTTTAAATTTCATTTTTGATCTCTAAGGTGGAGTTTGATTAGTATTTCTACTTTTAGAAATTAAGATCGCAATTTTGTTTATGTTGTAGAGTATTTTGGTAATAAAAACATGTTCGATAATGAGTAACGACCATTGTTTTGAAATTATTTCCTTTAATTCATGGGAACGAAAACAAAGAAATACGTTTGGTTGTAACATTATTTTTTTCTTTAAATGTATAACAATAAATATACATATTTTCTAGCTAACCAAGATTGTTTTTATTTATTTTTTATTTCTCTAAGTGTATGACCGACGTGGTGGTAGTGGTTGACGTCGGTTGTGGTGGCCGGCGTGGATGGTGGTGATCGATAGGATGGTGGTGGCTGGAAGAGTGGTTGTTGATGTGGTGGTGATGGTGGCTAGCGTGGGTGGCGGCGGCGACGACAGGGTGGTGGCTAGGCACTATATTCATTTTCTCATTTATAAATGTAAAAACATAAAAGAATTAACCAATTAAATACAAATATAAAATTTAAATGGTATAAAATAAAATTTTAATTAATGATCATAAAAGTTAGAGTGTAAAATTTTTGTATGAGATATTTTAATATAGATTATTAGTTTATTGATTAAACTATATGATATAAGACTGTAATGAGTCACTTGGTTGGACGAAATGGAATGAGGGTAGAATAGAATAAAAATAATAATAGTAAAATGAGAGAAAGAATAGAATAGAATTGTCAATGGAATCGCTATTCCATTCACTTGTTTGGTAGATATGGAATGAGAACAGAAATGAAATAGTGAAATATAATAAAATTTTAATTATGTCCTTATAATAAAATTTTATTATATTTCATAATTCAATTCCTTCCCTCATTTTATTATATTTCACTATTCTATTCAATTTTTAGTTTTTGTTCTCTAATTTTTGTTTCTGTTCTTAATTTTCAATTTATATTATCTAATTTATGTTTTTGTTCTCAATTTTCAGTTTTTGTTCTCAATTTTCTATTCTCTAATTTTCTGTTTTCTAATTTTTTATTTCTATTATCAATTTTCAGTTTTTGTTCTTAATTTTCTGATATTTCTATCGTCAATTTTCTATTCTCAATTTCTGTTTCTCAATTTTCTGTTATCTAATTTTCAGTTTCTTTTCTCAATTTTCTGTTATCTAATTTATGTTTCTATTATTTAATTTATGTTTTCTGTTTTCAATTTTCTGTTTCTGTTCTCTAATTTTTGGATTGAGTTGAATCAGCGACGGATTTTTTTGGATCTGAAATTGTTAAAACTATATAAAATATAAACTATATCCTAGGGGGCCAAAAAGCCTCTTGACATTATGGATTACTTAAAAGTGCCCAATAAAAATATGAATAAATATGGGGTTGCAAAGCATAATTTACCACGTAAAATAATTTTGGGGCTGTTTTTGGAAGTTGGGCCTATTATTTTTAAAATCTTAACTGGATCAAGTGGTCTTTGAAGCGTTGGGCTTAGTTTGGATCATAGCAGAACAATCTAGGGGAGAACAATCTAGGGGTGATCATGAGCTGGGCCGGGCTAGAGCCGGACTTGACTTAGGATATTATAAAAAAATATTAGGCCCTATGACCGGACTTCATTTTCATGCCAAAGTCATGCTCTACTAAAAAAGTCAAGCCCAAATCCAACATTATAATTTTTTTTTAATTTAAAACATAAACACTAAATATAACAAACAAAAATTATAAAATACATTCATCCATATTATACATTAAAATAAAATATATTTACATATATTTTTATATTTAACGAGTCCACATGAAAAGACAATATCTTATATATTAAGGTTTGTTTATGATGACTATGTTATATATATATTAATTAATGATTTGGCCAGTCCTGATTGATCCAAAATTTGATCTTGTTTAAGTCCGACTCTAAATTTGATCGGACTTTGAAATATAAGTCCTAATTTTGCGGACGAGGTTAAAACCTAAGTCCAAATTTTAAGGTAGGGGCTGAACGGGACCATGGCCACCCCTAGTACAATCTCACAATTTCCCCAGAGATCACTTTCCCTCTTCTTTCAAGTCTAGGGTTACGTTTTCGTTCCTTTTTTTTTTAAAAAACAAAAAATTCTTCTTCCAGATTTCAATTCGATTTCAAATCGCTAATCATTCGTTGAATCCATCCGGAATTCGCCAACTTTCGAGAATGAACCCTAATTGACCAGCGAGAGGGATTCGGAGGTAGAATTTCCCGGCGATGGCGTTCTCGTTCACTCCACAGCAGCAACAGCAACAACAACCTTCTTCATTGTTCCAGCCTCAGCCGCAGCCGCAGCAGCAGCAGCAGCAATCGCCTTTCCAGCAGAACAGTCCATTCTTTCAACCGCAGCAACAGCAACAGCAACAGCTGCAGTTACAGCCGCAGCAACAGCAACAACTACAATTTCAACAGCAACAACTGCAACAGCAGCCGCAGCCACAGCAGCAGCAGCTGTATCTCTTCACTAACGATAAGACACCGGCGACTTACGGCACGAAATGGACTGACCTCCATCCGGATTCACAGAAACTTCTCCTACAGATCGAGTATGTGTTGATTAACTATCTGCACACGCGATTTTTCTTTACCTTTGGTTTGATTTTTCCCCTTGTGTAAAAATTAAGCAGTCACAATCATTTTTTTTTTTTGCACCTGCCAACTGCTGAATTTTCTTTTGGTAAAACATTATTCTTTGCATTTAATCTATCTGTTCAATTATATCAAATCTCTCTCTCTCTCTCTGAAGAATGAAATTCATCCTTACCAATATTTTGTAGGGAGAGAATACTGGAATATCGGGATGAAAGCCAGCGGCTAGATCAATGTGACAGACTATATGATTCTTCAGTCTACAATGAAGGATTTGAGCTTGATGCAAGTCTTGTTCTTCAGGTTACTTCTCTTTTCCCTGATTAATTGAGCACTTTTCCTTGTAAAAACGAAATAATGATAATACCTGTTCATGTATTTGCTAGGATTTCTTGTGTGAAGATGATAAATTTATACTCCAATCATTAACCATTTTGTTCTTGCGTAGAATTATTTTTCAAATAGTTTCTTTTCCGATTTTCTAGTCTCACCGAGGTTGAAATTATTGTACTAAACTATTTGTTTATGCTTGATTTATACCCGGCTAGATTCAAGTATAGTCCTCTTTTTATGGTTTTAATTTTTTTATTCTATTCATAGAGCAATTTATTTTTGGTCTTTTCATCTTATGTTTTAGTGCTTACCAATATTTTAGTTAACATTAACAATGATATCAAATACAAATACTGTATTTTGTTAACATTAGCTCGATTGATTCAATTTAGTTAATGTTAATTGAAGGACAAAAAATTCATTTAAAAGACTAAACATAAAGGGAAAAAAACTGACCATAAAAAACGGTATGCCATTTATTTCAATGACAATATACTAATTTCTCCCAATTATTAAACTTGTATACTTGATCTTCCTTATATTTTCGTCACCGCTTATTTTTCTATCCAAAATTTTGATTTTTTTTTTAATTACTGTTACAGGAACTTGGCGGAATTGGTATGGGAATGGAACGACAAAAAATCATTCTTCAAGAGCTAATGGCTGTCGTAAAAGACATGCTTCGAAACACCGAGGTTGCGATCCGTTCATTCATGATGTTGCGACCAAGATTTCTGCATCCATATAAAGGTGCTGCACCGAGTGCCACCGCACCGTCACAGCCCGGAAACAGTCAAACGGCGGCTATTACCGCTATCACCCCAGTTTTCGATTTCTATAGCGGGATTCCGAAGAAACCGTCCCCTTTCTTACAACAAACGGTGGCTCGATTTGAGAAGTACCTCGGAGAATGTCGGCAATGGATTGAAGAGTTAGAGCAATTGCTCCTCTTACAGTCAGACCGAAACTCGAACACCTCCCCGTTATTACAGTCTCTTCCGAAAGTCATGTCGAATGTTCACGATTTCTTTGTTCATGTGGCTGCTAAGGTAAAAGAATCGGATTGTTTGCGTTTAGGTAGTGTTTGGTTGCACTTAATTGGAATTGGAAATGAACGCATGTGAAAATCTATGCACGTTAATTGTTTTTATTTTTTTTTTTTTTTTTTTAAAGAGATGAGAGATTATTAATATGATTGAATTTTTTGTTTTTGCAAACAAAAACAAAGGCTGTTGCAAACAAATAATTGTATGGAAACACTAAACAAAACGGAAACTAAAACTTTACATGTGGTAATTTCCAATTCCAATTCTGAGGGTTCAATTCCGTGCTTCCGAACACTATGTCAATTTTTTCTGACACAACTTATAACGGTTATGCCCTGCAGGTGGAAAGCATTCATCAGTATCTCGAATCCATGAAAATGGCGTATCTTACTGATCAGCGCCGAAGAGGAGACGGAAATGATCCATTTCTCGAAGCCGATCGGCGAGAAACCGCCAAACAGGAAGCTGCTGCAAAAAGGGTACATCCGACTTTACATTTGCCAGCGATCTCACAACCGCCAACGCAAGCCGCCGGATTGTCATCCACGTCATCAAATCCTGGGGTGTTGACAGTGGCCCCACAAACTAATCCCGGGACCACTTCGTCGATGCCATCGGGGAGTGGCTCGTCACTCTTCAGTACTCTGACTGCCGCAGCGTCATCGTCTCCTTCGTTATTTTCGACGCCGACGCCTTCTGCTCCTGTCTCTTCTTTGTTTGGATCTTCCGGTGCTTCTCCTCAGACACCGCTGTTCGGTTCCTTGTCGGCTTCCACTCCTGCGTTGCAATTGGGTGGTAGCAATGCTCCATTGTTTGGTTCAACCCCTCCTGCTGGTGGTTCTTCATTTTCAACACCATTTGCTTCTGGTACTTCCTAAATCTTGATTCTAAGGGTCTGTTTGGATGGAGAGAAATGGAGAGAAAAAAATAGAAAATTATTACTTTTCTCTTCATTTCTCTTGTTTGGTAATTTTAGAAAGGAGAGGAGAGGAGAAATAGAGAGAGTTTCTTCGTAAATAAATGAGTGTTTTCTCTCCAAATTGAGGAGATTTGGAGAGAAAAGGTAGACAATGACCATAAAGCCCTTAACATCTTCCTTTTTTGTTATAAAATAGGGCATGATAGTCATGTTAATAATAATTATAATTTCTTACCAAAACACGACATAGAGAAAATCTTAAATTCTCTTCTCCCCTTTTCTCTTAATGAAATATCTTCTATTCTCTCCATTTATCTCAATCCAATGGGACCCCAAGTTAGCATTATCTAGAGTGGGAAATCGCAATTGATCTTTTATGGAACCAATCAAAATATCTAGGTTTTTGCGTTTTTTTAAGGGCGCGTTTCGTTGTCTAAATTATCCTATCTTATGGATTATCTTATTTTTGATGATGTGATTTCAATATTTACGTATTGTTTGTTTAAACAAAGAAACACAGTTGTTTTAATTTAAGTAAACTTTTTAGGCTATATTTTGCACTAATTACATGAGAAAATAGTATCTAAACTAGCACTAAAATGGTTTCCGACCTAATTTCAGTGTTTTTAATTCTTACAACCAAACAGGAATGTCTAAACTATAACAATAAATGGACTAATTAAAAAATAGTACAATTTGCGAATTGAAGGACAGCCAAACGGGACCTTAAGGTTTTGTTATCGGAGTAAGCTGACTCGGTTGGCCTAGAATACACAAACAGCCACCGAAAAAGGTGCTCTCCCTAATTATACCTTTTATCTTAATTTTTTAATTCACCCTTTCACCCGAGGTAGTTGAAATCAAACATTTTCTGTTGGATTCTTTTTTTAAAAACCCAATTTTTGCAATTTTTCTATGAAGAAATCATGTAAATGGCTATTGATTTTCTTGTAATTTCCATTGGAGCAGCTGCAACCGGATCAGGAGCAAGCTTTGGAACTGCATCAGTAAGTCTGAAAATATTAGATCATCATTTGAAAAAAAGTCGATTTTTGATGAATTCTTACGTGTTCATGTCTTGTCTCTTCTTATATATATGCAGCGAACGAGAGCAAAAGCACGCACAAGTCGCCGTTAATTTCGACTTGTTTAATGTTGATTTCTTCCTTGGACAAGAGGTATTCAAATTTTTTGGGTGCCTTAAAAATCAATTCCATGAGTTTGTTTTTATCCATGTTCTTCATTTCCTTATAGTAGCTCTGGAAATGATAATACTCTCTCTAATAGTTCACTTGAGTGAGATCATGCAAAGGACTCGATTTTTACCTATTTTGTGAGTTATAGTTATGTTTTCTTCTCCATGATTTTTTCTTCTTTTTTCTCCTAAAAAAACAAAATAAAAATAAAATATATCAATATTTGCCATGACTTCTTTTTTCTTCTTCTCTTTTTGGTTTTTTCCCGGTATTGGCAAATATCCTATTAGTTGCCGAGGGACTCTTGTAAAGGTTGTATCAGATTTTTCAGTACATCTTTCATTCAATTTTTTCTTTTTCGTTGCATTTCGTATTTCGTAGTATATGATGCCAATTATTAAATAGAGATTGTACCAGATTTTGTATTATAATTTTTTTAAGCATATTTTTCATTGAAATTTTGATCCGTGAAAATAGTTGTTTTTTTTTTTTTTTTTTACGATGAAATCTAGTATAAATAAATGAGAAATTTATTATTTAGTCTTTAAGATATATATAAATCGAAAAATAGACTCCCAACTATTATAATAAAATTTTTAGTTCTGATTTTTTTAAAAAAAATAATTTTCTGTTCTTTGATCATTTTTTTTCTATTATTTACGAACATTGCCATTTTGTTAAAAAATAAAGCGGTGAACCTTCATATTTTCATTTTGCTATTTTAAACATTTTAAATTATTTTAATTCTTATATGCTGTTGTGAATGTTTACTTTTCTTTAAGTGAACAAATCAACAAAATATAATCCCGGTATGAAACATCACCATATCCACCCGAAAATCGAAAAAATTGAAAAATAAAATAAACAAAGATCAACAAAAACCAAATTGATGTAAATATTTTATTAAATCACATGAATATTCACCAAAAATACTATGAGTAATAAATCAAGATATCAAAAAATCCCTAACATAAACAAAACAAAATCGGTGTGAATCTTCTTCAACAATAAATGAAACAATCACCTCGAAAACTCAATCAAACAGCTGTAAAATTCTATATGAACATTCACAAAAATCAAATCAAGAAACATACAAGAAACCTAAGATTAACGAAGAGAACATTCACTTGGATAATAATTTTTTTTTTACAAAAATCAACAAAAACAAAACAGATATAGTAAAATTGACATGAATATTCACCAAATCGCACATGAACGTCCACCAAACCAAACACTAGGAATGAACATTCATATTTTGGTGTTTTACATGAACATTTAAATCAGATCTGGAATTTTAACACAATGACATATTCACTAAGAAATAATAATAAAAAAAGAATATTCACAATGAAATAGGCCCAAAATTTTCCCAAAAATCAAGAAAGACCAATAAAACGATCTGAAAACGCTACGAATATTCACAAAAACAACATAAAATCACATGAACATTCTAGATTTGGAACAGATCTGGAAAAATTCAGTCACACATTCAGATCTGGAACATTCAATCACATGAGTAGATCTGGAAAAATCCAGATCTGGACTTCTTAGATCTAGAATTGTCCAAATCAGAGAGAGGGAGAGTCCACCTCAAATCGTTCAATGCCGTTGTTCGTTAGTTAGATCGTCCACCGCAAATTGTCTAACGTTGTTGTTCGTTTGTCAGATCGTTCACCTAAAATCGTCTAACGCCGTCGTTCATCGGTCAGATTGTCTATCGCAAATCGTCTGCTGCTGTTCATCCATCGCGACCGCTGGTACCGGAGCACTCGATAGCAACTTGTCTATATGATTATAGGGTTCGGGCGGAATCGTCGGTGAGAGAGCTATTGGTGGTACGACGGGGATGACTGAAAAATGTAGTAGGGTTTAAAGACATTTAAGAGGGGGACATCTGAAGAAGAGGATAAAGCAATAATATTAGGGTTATGAGAATGAAGCAATGGGATGGCTAAAAACGAGGATGCAACAATAGTGTTAGGGTTATGAGAATGAAGCAATAGTGTTAGGTTATTTATTTTTGAGAAATTCTCTCAAAAGTTTCATCTCATAAAAATACCATTTTATGGAGTTCTGTAACAATGATTTTTTTACACATGAGATGATTCTTAGAAAATTGTTTTTGGAATCTTGAGATCTCTAAAAAATTTTCCCCATTATTGACGGGTATAAGTGTCTAATTATTTCTATTTTTTAACTATCAAGAATCTTTTTCTAAGAATATTTTTGAAAAGGTTTGAAAAACAATTTTTTCCTTTGTAAGTTTCGATGAGGAAAGAGAGTGAAATTTGAGCCAAGTAATAAAAAAATCCATAAATTAAATATTTTAATTTTTAAAAGTACTCTATTGATTTTTAAATATATAAATAATAAATAATTGATTAATAAAGTGTGTATATACTTGTGAAATTTAAATGATACAAAATATTTTACACTTAACCGTTTTTGTAAGTGGAAGAGTAAAATTTTTAGGCGAAATTTTTTCTTTCAAAATTTTTTCTCTCTTCATCTTAGCCCTTGATTTCCCTCAAATCAATCCAAGTGAGCGACAAAAAAATGATTTAAAAAATTTGTTAGTAGAATTCTAGATATATTTTTGTTGGCTTTCATATTAATAAAATGATATTAACAAAAGAATTAAAAATTTGATTTGAAGTAAAATATTCAATTTGGCTCTATTACACCAACTGGGGGATGCAGACTTTGTATTTATTTATTCTTTAAGCATTAGTTTCTAGTGTATAAAAATGGTATAAATAATTGAATCACCACATATAGTGTTGTTGGGAAAAATGATAAGATAATTTTGTCAGTCTCAGGATATTTTCTCACACCAAAATAGAATAGAGATAACACAACGGATTTTAGCGTGGAAAACCTTCCTCAATGAGGGTAAAAATCACGGGACTCATAGGCCGCTTAAATCTTCCACTATAACATGTAATGGAGTTACAAACATCACACTTTGATGGATTACTCAAACAATACACAAAGAATATTATCTTCAATTTGTGGGTACAACTTCACAAATTGGCCTCATTAATCTTCCCAAAAATTGAGGTTTCTCTCATTCATCTCAGATAAATTTTATCTGAGGATTTCTCATTTCTCTCAGATAAATTTTATTTGAAGCTCTCCACTCTCTGCACTCATTATTTGCAGAGGATCTCTCTCCCCTTTCTCTGCAATATGCAGAGAAGGTTATCCAACCCATTTCTCTACCAATAGCTCTCTCCTTGTCTTTGCGTAAAAATCCGCGATTTTTTTTTTCCCGACTTCTTCAATCTCCCTCCTTTATCAAAGCCTTGCCTGAAGCTACTGCCTTCATTGCAGTCCTTCATTGAAGCTGTGTTCTCTCTCTACTTCTCCCAATCTCGATCTCTCTCTATTGGATTTTTTCAAAAAAAAAAAAAGCTTTTTCTTCTCCACCGTCTCCTACTATTCTGTCGAATCTTTCTCCTACTCCTTCCTATGCTCAGTCCTCGCCCTCTCCAAAACCGCCGCGGCGTCCACCACGAGGACCACCACCATAGTTGCGTCTTTCGGAGGGCCTCCCTCATTCTCCATCATCTTGCGGTTTGAATCCTCCCGGAAAATCCATTGTTGCTACCGAACGAATATTCATTATCGCTGAAATGCAGATTAAATCCGACCGGCTGTCTCCTTCCACCTTCTCTTTCTCCGATTTGCCTCTCTTCTCCAAGATTTCAGTTGAAAGACAACCAAACCCTATTCAGCCGCACCATTCTCTCTCTCTCTCTCTCTCTCTCCGGTTCTGAAAAAGGGATGAGAGTTTCTCCACTTCTACACCATAAAAAAAAAAAAAACAAACACCCATTTTATCCTAAAATTGCAGAAACTAACCCCCACTAGTTTTTATTTTATTCTTTGTTGTATTTTTTTTCTTTGCTCTTCATAAAAATAAAAATAAAAATAAAATCCCCTCCTTCCTTTGATCTCCTAATTCGTCCCGTTACGAAATTCAAGCAGAGAAGCTCGTGCTCCACTTTCCTAACTCCACTTTCCTAACTCAAGAGTCAATCGGTAGAGATTCAATCTCTCTCTCTCTCATGTACGTACACAAGATATATCTATCAGTATTTCTCAGATCTCAGGATTACTTGTGGTTCACTATATTTGTGGTCCGTCTCTCTCCCTCTCTTCTAAATCAAAAATCTGTCTCTTTACGGATTTCAATCATAGCGATTTCTGCTATATCGCAGATACACGCCGCCAATTACAGCGCCTCCGACCCACAAGATGTAACAGTTGAGGGGCCTCTGCCAGTCAGGGGTTCGTGTTTGCGGCAAAACACTTGTTTGAAGAGCCAACCATTACTTGTTATGCACTACGTCGCATCACCACTCGCTACAGTGAACCCCCAGATGTTCTAATAAAGCGCTCCAATGAGTCTCACAGCAACCAGACGCTGACAATACCAAGCCACTAGCACGGGCTTATCTTCTTCGACTCAAGATCCAAGATTGGATTCTCCTCCCGGAGCTCTATCTTGCGGGGGCATATTAGAGTATTCCATATGTACAAAAGGAATGTTTCTTTTTATATATTTGGAATTATATCATTACCTTAATTAATTTTGTATTAATGTCATTTCCTTATTTATATTGTTTCCTTTTGTAATTTCTCTCTCCACTTGTATAAATAGTAGAGATTGTTATCAATAAAGATATATACAAGCCATTACCATTTATCCAATAAAAAAAATAAAAAATAAAAAAATAAAAAAGTAGAAATTTTAATGGGCCTAACTTACTCTCAAAAGACGCCTTGTAAGAGGAGGATTGCCTTTAGTTTTATATATAGCTTAGGATCAGGTAACACAAACGATGTGGGATTCAACAGACCCCCTCACGCGCAGGGTGAACTTTGACAAAACCACTGTGAACGGATATCGGGAGGCCCAATATCAATGTGGGATTCAACACGTCCCCTCACGCGCAGGGTGAATTTTGACAAACCACTGTGAACGAATATCGGGAGACCCAACATTAATATGGGATTCAACATGCCCCCTCACGCGCAGGGTGGATTTTGACAAACTACTACGAACGGATATCGGGGGGTCCATCATTGATGTGGGACTTAACACGCCCAACATCAAATAAAAACTTGGCTCTGATACCAAGTTAGGAGTTTCCAACTTAAAAACATATGATTTTTTTTTTCTTTTTTCTCACTATTTGCTCCTTTGAATCTTCTTCCTCAGCCTCCTACGTTCTTCCCACCAACCTTGCGACCTCCTCCCTTTGCTTTCTCTCCTCTCCCTCCAATAACTCCTTCTCTAACCTAGCCTGTTTCTTCTCTTCAGCTTTTCTGCGTTGAAACAACAACCATGTCCTCCCCCCTACTCTTCTTGCCGCAAAATCTTCTCCACTTAAAATACCCTTTCTTGATCTCGATTCCTTGTTAACCAAACTTCACGATCAAGCCACTCCATTTGTTGACTTGCTTCTGCTTCCGATCCAGCAACAGATCTCGTCCTAATCCTCCTCTTCAGGAACACGCCACAACGTGAAGCCATCTCTCTCCTCTTTCACTCTCTAAAATAGAGTCATTTCATGGCCGCCTCTCACTCCTCACCTATCGCTCTCAATCCTGTTGATGCTCCCAACCGCATCCGTGGCCACTCCTCTCTTCTGTCCTCTCTCCTCCGTTTTCTATCTCTAAATTCTCTCTCCTCCATTTTTCACCTCTGTACCAAGAACAAGAACCCACTACATTTTACGTTAAAAAAAAAAGCATTACAGAAACCACCCCCTGCAAATGTTATTCTCAATTTTCACCTTCTAATGTCATACCTCACCCCGGACACTCGTCACCATGGGGCCGGCGTGACATCGACACTACATCACTTGAGCGACAAACCAAACTAGAAAGCGACAATATGCATTCATAATTATACAACCACAAAATCAGGCCATAAACATCTTCTCTAACTGGGGACACACCCGTCCCTGAATTATAATAACCACAAAAGATAAAACGACAATGAACATTTCCTAGGTTCGCCTCAGGCAGCACCTCCCAAAATATTCCCTCGCTATACTATCGCCGGACTCTACCCAGTGCCAGTAGGGGACCGACTCCTAACCGCTGCACCTGCGAGTGTACTGTCTTCTTAATAAAACTTTTTAATTGGATTAATCATATAACATATAAACATCACATATCAAATAATAATATAATAATCTCATAATTTAAATACCTCATACCATAAGGAAAACATTTTTTTTTTCCTGTTACCACAGAATCAACGTCTATATATATATATATATATATATATATATATATTACCTCAACTAAACAGTAAAAATCAACCCGAATAATTCAGTTAACCATATAGAATAATGAAATCAGAGCATACCAATCCAGTATATAATAAAATATATAAATGTACTATTCCCAATCACCTTATGCAAGAAAACACCATATACGACCAAACACCACTTCGCACCTCAACACTTCAAATCTCATCACATCATACCCCGGGCTAGCCATGTGATCGTTTTAACCTCACGATTGGGAGTTGCAATAGTACCGTACCACCCGTAGGATATGCCTTCCTACGAACACCCATTACTCCGCCGAAGCGGATAATCACTGCGCAGTATAACGTCTAAGATCACTCTGCTGAAGCAGATAAGCATTACTCCGCCGAAGCGGATAACATCATTTTGCTGAAGCAGATAAACACCACTCTGCCGAAACGGATAAATACTATGGTATTGTCAAATCAATAACAACATCATCAAAACATAACTCAATAATATCGTCTAATCAATATCGTCAAATCACCACATAATTTATAAACGCATCTAATTCAAATATAACCATTTTCTATTATATATATATATATAATTTGGCAAGAAGACAGTACACTCACCTCGATATCTGTTTTGCAAAACTGACACTGACCATACTCTATCTAGATGCCAGCGCTTGCGAACCTAATAATGACAGAGCCTATATTAATATTTTATGTAAAATCACCTAATCATGTAATGTAGGCCCTAAATTCCGCATTCTTCCATTCCCCATATTTTATTTATGAAAATTGTTATTATTCTTATAATTTCATTCCGTTAATTATTGCATAAAAATCTTGTAATTTGAACGATCCCAAATTTATTATTCTGGTTACAAATTTTTTTATGCTAGAATTGAATTTAACAAAACTAAAATTAATTTAACGAAAAACGATATCCATTCCGAATCGTTCACGGGCCGCGAGATGGATTTGAATTTTGTTGGGGTTATTTGTGCAATTTCTCCTTTCTTTCCTTCATTTTTCTTTCTTTTTCTTTCTTCTTTCTTTTTCTGTTTGTTTTTTCCCATTTCTGTTTTCTCGGTTCTGGGACTTGCCGCCGACCACTGCTCCAACCACCGGACACCCGCAACCTCACGCTACCGGACCAGACAACTGATTTACTGACCGAACCCACCACACACACACATAAATGGCAACACACACACACACACACGACAAACACAACAGTGGAATTCACACACCCATACACTCAACACCGTCCACGCCACGCCCACACAACACGATCACACACACACACACACACACACATGCAGATTGCAAATCACACACAGTCACACACACACACACACACACACACACACGAACGTCTGCACAAAACAACAACTAGAAAACACCTACTGCTCTCTCTCTCTAACTCTCCACCGACCAACTCTGATCACCCCCACCTACATGCATGTCAACGAGCAGACACACACACATGCACATATGCCATCGCCATAACAATCAGAGGAACACACGCACACACAAATGGAAGAGCAAAACACATACCCACATGATTCGATCAAACCCGCACTACCGAATATTTACCGACCAAACTCGCAACACTCATGCATGTACACACGTACCAAAATAATTAGAGAAATTACACATAAATACTCACCAGCTCGACGATCGTTGATGATTGGACAGCGATCAGCAACTTCCGCTCACTGGCGATGCTAAGACGCACACTGCCACGTCGTCGACGAACCACCCCACCGGCCGAACCACCCTCGCTCTCCCATGGGACCGACGAAGATGTCCACACGATCATGCACACACGTAACAGCTACGACCACACTGCCGGAGGAACGCCGATTCAAGAAAAAAAATTCGACGACCCCCACTCCGCTCCTCTCTCTCTAAAATTTCTCTGATTTTTCAGATTTGAATTAAGATTTGATCATTTCTACTGCATAAGAGGGTATTTATTGCATGAAAATAGTAGGTAGATTTGATTTCCTCATGCCACGTCACCTGTTCTCTCCCTTCCTGCCGGCCGGTGATCTCCCGTTACACACACACAACGTTTATATATATATATATATATGTGTGTGTGTGTGTGTGTGTTTTAAAAAAAATAGTTAAATTGCACTTTTCTCCCCCAATTTCCTTTAAGATCTTAATTTCAATAAATTTCTACTTTTAAAACTTTCAAAATTTATAATTTCACCCCTAATATTTTCACTTTTTGATTTTAATTGTCAATTTAAATCTCAAGTTTAAATTTAATGTTTCTAAATTATCAATTTGACCCCCAACTTTTGATTTGAATTTTAATCAATAAAATTTTATCCTAAAATTTTCTAATGCTTTATAATGCAACTATTTATCACGTACGTTCTACAATTTAGGTTTTACAATTCTTCCCTCCTAAAAGAAATTTCGTCCCGATTTTTTTTTTTATTACCTTAGTCGAACAAATGCGAGTATTTGTTCCTCTCGTTCCCATGTTGCCTCTTCCACCGCATGACTGCGCCACAATACTTTGACTAACGGGATCGTCTTCGTTCGCAACACTTGATCTTTACGGCTTAGGATTTGGACTGGCTCCTCAACGTAGGTCAAATCTGCTTCCAATTCGATCGGCTGCGAAGTCAACATATGAGAAGGGTCTGACATATATTTTCGGAGCATCGATACATGGAAAACGTTGTGTAGTCGAGATAACTCTGGCGGTAACGCAAGTCTATACGCTCTCGTGCCAACCCGCTCTAGAATTTCATATGGTCCGATGTATCTTGAGCTCAACTTCTCTTTCTTTCCGAATCTCATTATGCCTTTCCACGGAAAAATACGCAAGAACACATGATCTCCCACCTCGAACTCCAACTCCCGCCGGTGCTTGTCTGCATAACTCTTCTGTCGACTCTGAGCAATTTTCAATTTTTCTCGAATCACCTCTACTTTGTCTACTGTCAGCTGGGCTATGTCCGACATCAACAATTTACGTTCACCCACTTCAGTCCAACAAACTGGGGTTCTGCATCTCCTACCATGCAACGCTTCATACGGAGCCATCTCAATTGCCGAGTGATAGCTGTTATTGTAGGCGAATTCCATCAATGGCAAATGATTATCCCAGCTACTAGGAAATTCCAGAACACATCCCCTCAACATATCTTCCAACGTCTGAATCGTACGCTTTGATTGACCGTCCGTCTGAGGATGGACAACGGTGCTAAATTTCAGCTTGGTTCCCAAAGCAGTCTGGAGACTCGGCCAGAACCTCGAAGTAAATCTCGGATCTCTATCCGACACTATAGAAACTGGTGCGCCATGCAACCTAACAATCTCATCAATATACAATTGGGCAAACTTTTCAAGAGAAAATATCGTCTTTATGGCCAGAAAATGAGCAGACTTGGTAAGCCTATCAACGATTACCCAGATAGAATTATACCCCTTTTGAGTACGGGATAATCCTGAAACGAAATCCATCGTGATATGCTCCCACTTCCACTTTGGAATAGGTAGATGTTGCAACAACCCACCTAGATGTTGATGCTCAATCTTTACTTGCTGACAAACAAGGCACCTGACAACAAATTCTGCGATTTCCCGTTTCATTCCGATCCACCAATAATGCTCACGTAAATCTCGATACATTTTGGTGCTCCTCGGATGCATCGCGTACGCTGAGCTATGCGCCTCTTCCAAGATATCATTTTTTAAATTGACATCATTAGGCATACACAGCCTATTTCCACACATCAAAGCTTCGTCACTATCCCTGATATGATGATCAGTTCTGTGACCATTTTTCACTTCATCCCGAATCCTCTCCAATTGAATGTTTGACTTTTGATCTTCAATAATGCGGTCAATCAACGTCGGCCTCAAAGTCAAGGTTGCAAGCAATGCTGCTGTCTAACCAACCGCTAACTGAACTCGCAATGATCTTAATTCTGCATACAGGTTAGCATGAGTGACTCGAATGTGTGTGACCGAGCCTGCCGATTTCCAACTCAAAGCATCCGCTACAACATTAGCCTTTCCCGGATGATAATGGATGGTGCAATCGTAGTCTTTGATTACCTCCATCCAACGCCTCTGCCTCAGATTTAATTCCTTCTGAGTAAACAAGTACTTCAAACTCTGATGGTCGGTGTATATTTCACATGTCTTGCCATACAGGTAGTGCCTCCAAATCTTCAGGGCGAACACAATTGCTGCCAACTCCAAATCGTGCGTCGGGTAATTACGCTCATGGTTCTTCAATTGTCGAGATGCATATGCGATTACATGACCATACTGGATCAGAACACATCCTAGCCCTTGGTGTGACACGTCATAATAAATCACAAAACCACCTCCTTCTGACGGGAGGGACAATATTGGTGCCAATATCAATCTACTCTTCAACTCCTGGAAACTCTGCTCACATTTATCGGTCCACTCAAATTTGGATTCCTTGCGGGTCAATCGAGTCAACGGGGGTAGCTATAACGGAAAATCCTTACACAAACCGTCGATAGTAACCCGCCAATCCTAAAAAGTTTTGAATTTTAGTTACATTTTTTGGTCTTTCCCACTGAACAACAGCTTCAACTTTCTTTGGGTCTACCTGAATACTATCTCCTGAAATAACATGCCCCAAGAATACCACATGATCTAACCAGAATTCACATTTACTAAATTTCGCATATAACTGCTTCTCCCGCAACGTCTGCAATACAATCTGGAGATGCTTCGTATGCTCTTTTCTACTTTGGGAATAGACCAATATGTCATCAATGAACACTATAATAAATTGATCCAGATAAGGTTTAAAGATACGGTTCATCAAATCCATGAAAGCAGCAGGGGAATTTGTCAATCCATAGGGCATAATCAGAAATTCATAGTGTCCATATCTCATACGGAACGCCGTTTTTGCCATGTCACTATCTCTGACTTTCAATTGGTGATACCCCAATCGAAGATCTATCTTGAAAAATACTTTAGCTTTCTGGAGCTGGTCAAACAAGTCATCAATGCTAGGCAACGGATATTTATTGCGAACCGTTACTCTATTCAGCTGCTGATAATCAATACATATTCTCAACATGCTATCCTTCTTCTTCACGAATAGCACTGGGGCACCCCATGGGGAGACACTGGGCTTGATAAACTCACGGTCTAATAAATCTTGCAACTGCACTTTCAACTCTTTCAGCTCAGTAGGTGCCATACGATAAGGTGGAATCGATATAGGGGTAGTGCCTGGAAGTAACTCGATCGTGAATTCCATCTCCCTATCTACGGGCAACCTTGACAATTCTTCTGGAAATACATCAGAAAAATCTTTGACCACTGGAATATCTGCCACCGGAACTTCTCTCTGACTGGTGTCAATTACGTGCACAAGGTATCCCTGACATCCTTTCTTCAATAATTTCCTGGCTTCTAGGATTGAAATTAAACTGACAGGAGTGATAATTCTATCTCCCGCAAATACAAACTATGGCTCGCCTGAGATTCAAAATATCACTTCTTTCTTGAAACAATCCACCGTGACATAATATCCGGATAGCAAATCCATACCCAGTATCACATCGAAATCGTGAATACTCAGGGGTAATAAATCTGCCAATAACTTCCTATCACCAATCCGAAGTGGATTGTCTTTATACACACTATCGATCCATACTGACTCACCCACTGGAGTAGAAATAACAATACGATATGATAAATAAATGAAAAATCTGTCTACTTGCATCATGAAGGTTGCCAAAACAAATGAATGCGTAGAACCGGGATCAATAAGTACACAAGCATCTCTAGCATATAAAGATATGATACCTGTGACCACATCGGGAGTAGTTTGAGCATCCTGTCGAGTAGTAGCAAAAACACGGCCTCGCATTAGAGGTCTACTAGCCGATCCTCTACCAAGCCCCTGGGTAGTGTTAGAACCCGTACTACCCATGCTGCTTTCCGGAGGTATAAATGTAGAAGCAAGTTTCAGACAATTTGTAGATTTATGACCTGACACATGACAATGAAAACATATCGGGACTCCCACAGGACAGTCTCTGGCAAAGTGACCCGTAGCTCTATACTGATAACATTTATCTTCCCCAGTCTGACTCGACGGCTGATTCCTTCCCTGCCTCTGCGAACCAACACTAGCTTCTAATGCACTTTGTTGTTGCCTGGGGTATGATTGCCGGGGACCACGGCTCCTGACGGATTGGCCAAACTATGAGGCCCGAGCAACTGGCGGTCGAGATACCGCCCCCTATGAAGTGCCACCCAAAAATCTGCTAGGCGAATAAAATCTGCTCTTTCTGTACTACTCTCGACTCTCGGCAGCTTCCTGCACATCCCTCTCCACTAGCTTTGCCGTATTCACCAACTCTGCATAATTCTTAATCTGCTTGCTTGTCAACCTGGAACGAATCTCTAACTGAAGTCCCTTCTGGAAACGTCTGCATTTCGCCTCTTCCGTTTTTACCAGATTAGGGCCAAAGCGGGATAAAACATCAAATTTGACTTCGTACTGCTGAACAGTCATCTTTCCCTACTTTAGAATTATAAATTCCACCTCCATCTGAAATCGATAAGACTCGGGAAAATACTTCTCATTAAACGCGACGACAAAACGGTCCCATGTAATCTCTTTGCTAGAACCGGTAATCAGCCTTTTCATTTTTTCCCACTAATGCTCGGCTTCCTCCCTCAACTGAAAAGTGGCAAGGGGAACTCGACTATCGTCGATAATCCCCATCGTCTCGAATACGTGACCCACGCCTCTAATCCAATTCTCCGCATCAGCTAGACCCGCCGTCCCGATGAAAGCCGGAGGGTCTAACTCCTTGAACCTTTTCAATCGTACCGCCTGAGATGTGGCAGTATCACTTTGGGCCTTTTGACTTTCCATAATTCTCGCTTGCTGCTCCGTCAGCTGGGCAGCTGCTTGCAAAATTCTTTCAACCGCATCTAAACTCCCTTGCAACCTATCACCCTGTTCCTGGGGTTCCGCTTACCCCAGGGGTTCCACTGGCCTCGGGGGTCCCACACTCCCAAGACTTTCGCTCCCACTCTCCATACCTATTATCTGCAATAAAATTTAACTCAACAACCAACCAACTAGGCCAACCAGAAAAATGACAGTAATTAATATACGTGAATTAACTATTACGAGAGTACCAAAATCACCCACTGACACCTTATCTTAAGGTCCCCTATTGACTAGACGACTAGCACGTCTTCTATCTCATGGTCCTCTATGGACACGACAACTGACAAGTCTACAGAACCTATAACCTAGGCTCTGATACCAAAATTGTTATACCCCACCTCGGACACCTGTCACCATGGGGCCGACGTGACATCGACGCTACATCACCTGAGCGACAAACCAAACTAAAAAGCGACAATATGCATTCATAATTATACGACCACAAAATCAAGCCATAAACATCTTCCCTAACTGGGGACACACTCGTCCCTGAATTATAATAACCACAAAAGATAAAACGACAATGAACCTCTCCTAGGTTCGCCTCAGGCAGCACCTCCTAAAATACGCCCTCGCTATACCATCACCGGACTCTACCCAGTGCCAGTAGGGGACCGACTCCTAACTGCTGCATCTGCGAGTGTACTGTCTTCTTAATAAAACTTTTTAATTGGATCAAACATATAACATATAAACATCACATATCAAATAATAATATCATAATTTCATAATTTAAATACCTCATGCCATAAGGAAAACATCTTTTTTTTTTTTTTTTTTTTTTTTTTTTTTTTTTTTTTTTTCTGTCACCATAGAATCAACGTCTATATATATATATATATTACCTCAACTAAGTAGTAAAAATCAACCCGAATAATTCAGTTAACCATATAGAATAATGAAATCAGAGCATACCAATCCAATATACAATAAAATATATAAATGTACTATTCCCAATCACCCTATGCAAGAAAACACCATATATGACCAAACACCACTTCACATCTCATCACATCATACCCTGGGTTAGCCATGTGATCGTTTTAACCTCACGATCGGGAGTTGCAATGGTACCGTACCACCCGTAGGATATGCCTTTCTACGAACACCCATCACTCCACCGAAGCGGATAATCACTGCGCAGTATAACGTCTAACATCACTCTGCTGAAGCAGATAAGCATTACTCCGCCGAAGCGGATAACATCATTCTGCCGAAGCAGATAAACACCACTCCGCCGAAGCGGATAAATACTATGATATCGTCAATTCAATAACAACATCATCAAAACATAACTCAATAATATCGTCTAGTCAATATCGTCAAATCACCAAATAATTTTTAAAAGCATCTAATTTAAATACAACCATTTTTCATCATCATCATCATATATATATATATATATATATATATATACACAAATAATTTGGCAAGAAGACAGTACACTCACCTCGATATCTGTTTTGCAAAACTGACACTGACCACACTCTATCTGGATGCCGGTGCCTGCGAACCTAATAATGACAGAGCCTATATTAATATTTTATGTAAAATCACCTAATCATGTAATGTAGGCCCTAAGTTCCGCATTTTTCTATTCCCCATATTTTATTTATGAAAATTGTTATTATTCTGATAATTTCATTCCGTTAATTATTGCATAAAAATTTTGTAATATGAACGATCCCAAATTTATTATTTCGGTTACAAATTTTTTTATGCTAGAATTGAATTTAACAAAACTAAAATTAATTTAACAAAAAACAATATCCATTCCGAATCGTTCACGGGCCGCGAGATGGATTTGAATTTTGTTGGGGTTATTTATGCAATTTCCCCTTTCCTCCATTTTTCTTTCTTCTTTCTTTTTCTGTTTGTTTTTTCCCATTTCTGTTTTCCCGGTTCTGGGACTCACCGCCGACCACTACTCCGACCACCGGACACCCGCAACCTCACGCCACCGGACCAGACAACTGATTCACTGACCAAACCCACCACACACACACACATAAATGGCGGCACACACATACATGACAAACACAACAGTGGAATTCACACACCCACACACTCAATACCGTCCACGCCACGCCCACACAACACGATCACACACACACACACACATATGTAGATTGTAAATCACACACAGTCACACACACACACACACATACACACGAACGTCTGCACAAAACAACAACCGGAAAACACCCACTGCTCTCTCTTTCTCTCTAACTCTCCACCGACCAACTCCGATTACCCCCACCTACATGCACGTCAACGAGCAGACACACACACATGCACATATGCCATTGCCATAACAATTGGAGGAACACACGCACACACAAACGGAAGAGCAGAACATATACCCACATGATTCGATCAAACCCACACCGCCGAATATTTATCGACCAAACTCGCAACACTCATGCATGTACACACGTACCAAAATAATTAGAGAAATTACACATAAATACTCACTAGCTCGACGATCGTCGATGATTGGATAGCGATCAACAACTCTCGCTCACCGGCGATGCTAAGACGCACACTGCCATGCTGTCGATGAACCACCCCACTGGCCGAACCACCCTCGCTCTCCCATGGGACTGACGACGATGTCCACACTATCACGCACACACGTAACAGCCACAACCACATTGCCGGAGGAACGCCGATTCAAGAAAAAAATCCAACGACCCCCACTCTGCTCCTTTCTCTCTAAAATTTCTCTGATTTTTCAGATTTGAATTAAGATTTGATCATTTCTACTGCATGAGAGGATATTTATTGCATGAAAATAGTGGGTAGATTTGATCTCCTCATGTCACGTTGCCTGTTCTCTCTTTCCCTACCGGCTGGTAATCTCCTGTTACACACACACAACGTTTATATATATATGTGTGTATGTTTTAAAAAAAATAGTTAAATTGCACTTTTCTCCCCCAATTTCCTTTAAGATCTTAATTTCAATAAATTTCAACTTTTAAAAGTTTCAAAATTTATAATTTCACCCCTAATATTTTCACTTTTTGATTTTAATTGTCAATTTAAATCTCAAGTTTAAATTTAATGTTTCTAAATTTCCAATTTGACCCCCAACTTTTGATTTGAATTTTAAAAATTTTGCCCTAAATTTTTCTAATGCTCTATAATGCAACTATTTATGACGTACGTTCTACAATTTAGGTTTTACATCTAAATTTTCAATTTTTCAAAATAAAAAATAAAAATCCCCATCTCCCGTTCTCATTTCTTTATTTGCAACCCGCGCTCCAGTACGCCTCCAACTGGTGAAACCCCATCACGCCAAGTTTGATGAACTGGGAAGACAGTTTTGATCTCTTCTTCTTCTCTCTCTTTATTTACAACCCGCGCTTTAGCACGCCTTCAACTGGCGAAACCCCACTGCAACGCGCTAAGGCCTACGCTGCAGCGCGCCAATTTTGCCGAACTGGGAAGGTAGTTCGGTCGATAAACTTTGCCAACTACAGCGCGCCTCTGACCTATAAGATATAGCAGTTGAGGGGCTTCTGCAAGTCAGGAGTTTGTGCCTGCGGCGAAACTCTGGTTTGGAGAGACAACGCTCGTTATGCGCTACGACACGCCACCGCTTGCTACAACGAGCTCCCAGATATTTCAAGAAAATGCCCCAACGAGCCTCCCAGCAATCAGATGCTGACAATACCAAGCCTCCAGTTGGGGCTCATTTACTTCTACTCAAGAACAAGATTGGATTCTCCTCACGGAACTCCATCTTGCAGGAGCATATTAGAGTATTCCATATATACAAAAGGAATGTTTCCTTTTCTATATTTGGAATTATGTCATTACCTTAATTAATTTTGTATTAATGTTATTTCCTTATTTTATATTGTTTCCTTTTGTAATTTCTCTCTCCACTTGTATAAATAGTGGAGATTGTTATCAATGAAGATATAGAAGCTATTACCAAAAAAATAAAGGGGCGTGCACCGATTAGTCCTAAAAAGCGCCGCTAATTACCGAATAAACCCAGCCGCTTTTTCATGCACCGATCAGGACTTTTGTCCACGTTGGACGATTTTACCCTTCATTAATTAGGCGCTCATCCTTCCGCTGAAACGCTGATGAAAAATCTTTGTTCTGACGCAACTTAATTCGCGCAACTCCATCATGCCAAACGCTAATGAAAAATCTTTGTTCTGATTTCTAAAAAACGATATATAATATCTAACTTGTAAGATCTACAAAGTAAATTTGCGTGTCTTTACATATTGAATGTAACATCTTCTGTTCACAAAGTCAATTAGTGTCCATTGAAGTGTTGAATGTAACACGGCTTGTGTTCACAAATTGAATTGGCTTTTCTTAACGTGTTGAATGTAACATCTTCTGAATAACACCATTTTTTTGTCTATTAACGTGTTGAATGTAACATCTTCTTATTTCAACATAAAAACGTCCTTTTTTTGTGTCCATTGAAGTGTTGAATGTAACATGGCTTGTGTTCACAAATTGAATTGCTTTTCTTAACGTGTTGAATGTAACATCTTCCGAATAACACAATTTTTTTGTCTATTAACGTGTTGAATGTAACATCTTCTTATTTCAACAGAAAAATGTCTTTTTTTGTGTCCATTGACATGTTGAATGTAACACGACTTGTGTTCAAAAAATTCAATTGACTTTTCTTAACGTGTTGAATGTAACATCTTCTAAAGAACACCATTTTTTTTGTCTATTAACGTGTTGAATGTAACATCTTCTTATTTCAACAGAAAAACATCTTTTTTTGTGTCCATTGACGTGTTGAATGTAACACGGCTTGTGTTCACAAAAATTCAATTTGCTTTTCTTAACGTGTTGAATGTAACATCTTCTGAAGAACACCATTTTTTTGTCTATTAATGTGTTGAATGTAACATCTTCTTATTTCAACAGAAAAATGTCAATTTTTGTGTCCATTGCCGTGTTGAATGTAACACAGCTTGTATTCACAAAATTCAATTTGCTTTTATTAACGTGTTGAATGTAACATCTTCTGAAAAACACCATTATTTGTCTATTTTGTTTTTGTCATTCAATTTGTTAGGGCTGTTACATTAAACACTGTCATATAAAAAAGGACAGCAACAAAAATGTGTATGACATTGTGTATATACAATGGATTACATCCAAAAAATAACTTCGGAAAACAGTTTCCAAAAAAAAAATTGTGGAAATCTAGAACTTCAATACCATTTGTCCATTTTTCAGTTAGGTTTGGGTTCATTTGCTGTGCGTGTGTGATATGAGTCAAGCGTCCATCTTCTTGGTGCATCATTTAAGAAGTCATGAATGATAGCAGCACGTTCCATGCGAAAACCATGCAAGCCCATATTGGTAAGGATTTTCTCCTTCCCAAAGATCTTCTTCATTACATGGATGACGCATACTCCACAATCAACACTGTAAATTCAACATCACCAACATTCAAACAACTGTTCCTTTTTTTTTTTTTTTATTGAATGATGTATGACTTAAATTATTAAGTTATATATGCAGTACTTACGCTGATGAACCTTGATCTGGTACATCACCAACATTCAGCATCTTATCTTCTAAAGGATCAGCCCACTCATGCTCCACATTATTTTTGCTGAGTAGTTGATCTACGTATGCAATCTATAGGTGGACAAAAACCGTCAATTATTGTTGGTTATAACAGCAACAAAAAATGATTTTATGAAAATACAAGCTTACAAGTTTTTTCGCATTTTCGAAAAAAGGGTCAACTATGCCTCTTCGTCTCAGATTAACAGAATTATAATGACGCCATGTTGACTCTTGCTTATCGCACACAGCTAAGGTCCAATGCCCAGTTGTTGGAGTAGGGCCAGCAGTGTTTATGGGAAAATAAACATAACGGCACTCAGATGTGAAGGCACGGATTATGTCAGGGTTCAAAAATTTGTTAAGTGTGAGTTCATCCCCTTCAAGAATCCATGACTGTAGAAAACATTTTTACCGTATGTGTGAATAAATTTTGTAGATGTATAACAGTCAAATGGAAAAGAAGCAAAATGTACTCACCCAACATGTACTATTTATGAAAAATGATTGATCAACAAGAATGTCGCCAAGCTGTTTTAAATCATTTGCCATATTCATTTGTTCGAGGCACAAGAGCTCCATAACACCATTGATGACCTGATTAAATAAGCATCAATACGTTTAGAATATGCATCAGAGTTTTATAATGTCAAATACATGTTATACTCAACATCCACAGATGTTGAATGTAACATCATATAGATTAAACAAAATAAAAAAAAAACAATATACAGGGTAACTCACAAAATTTGTCAGTTGTTTTTCCCATAGTAGATCAAGAATGTCACAAAGGAGACCTGTCCAAAAGTCCATTCTCCACCCCAAAAGAAAGCTCTAATTGTATAAAGAACAAAATATTTTTCATTGGATCAGCACAAAACAATCGAGACATAGATGAAAATGAAAAATAATAAAGATGGAAGAATGAGACTTACGTATAACCCTCTGTTTGCATAATAAGCTCTAGGAGTTTCCATTCGTCTTCAATTAACATCATAGCCACAACACTATCTCGGGAAGGCAGCATGCATGACTCATCCAACTCAGCAATTATTTTGCTGGATTCTCATTGATATACTGTAGTGCCCTTTGACTGATTGGTTGTCACTGGCTTTTCCTTCTTAGTAGCTTTTATAAGCTTCATCGATCGTTTTGCAGGAATGTGATATTCATGGACTGACCCCTCACCAGTTTTCCGTGTCCTCGCGCGGCTTTTAACATTTTTTACAAGTGATGTGGGAGTTGTCATATGTGTTTTTTGACGTGTACTTCTTCGTGTAACCATTTTGTCAGGCACATTTGGACATTTGACTACTGGTTCACGATCATGTTTGGCAATCTCACATGCTTGTTGGGCAATAACAGATTCACGCTCTTCTAATGCCGAATTATAAAACTTTGCGATCTCCACAACCTGTTCTTTGAATTCTTGCTCTTTCTGAATGGACTGTGTAACAGAATGCACCACAGCCTCTTCTAGATGTTCCTGGAGTACTGCTTTTTCAGTAACAAGTTTTTCCGTTTGCGTAACAACGTGTACCTCTGTTTCAACCAGTGAATTCGTCAATTGGGCTTTTAAAATTTCAATCTCTTTCTTCAATTTTTTTATTTATTTTTTATATTTCTTCTTCAACTATTTGCGTTCCCCCTTCAGACGATCATAATCCCCAGCAAGTTTTTCATTTCTTTGTACAAGCTGAGCCAAGTTTTGGGACCCCCCCACAGAATTCAGCAACATCAGTAGTGAACTCTTGAGAAATCTTGAGGTCAAAAGAAGGAAATTCTGACGAATCGACCTTCTTCTTGCCCTTGTGCTTCTTATCCCGACTAGACGATTCAATATCAGTATGACTTGGAAGTACAATACCCATTTGCATTTCAGCCATTGTTTCCTTAATTTCAGCCCGCTTAATCTAGACAACAGTACATGTAAGAATGTTACTTGCAACATGAAAATGATGAGAACATTTTGGTGTTACATTCAACATCCACTGGTGTTGAATGTAACATCTTAAGGATTTTATTATTTACATATATAAACACAAGTGACCAATTGATGTTACATTCAACATCCACAGTGTTGAATGTAACATCTTATGGATTTTACTTTGTATACAGACATTAATAAAACTCTTGACGTTACATTCAACATTCATAAGGTGATGATACATAACAGAGAACATGTTTGCATATAACATGCATACCTGATTATCAGGCAATTAGGACAATTGCAAACCAGATGCAACTTCCATAAGTTGCATCATGTCCCACTTTTCCCAGCGTGGAATAGAATATTGCCGCCCTTCAACTTCTTTGAGCAAATATGTGTGCTCGCATAACCAAAATTGAATAAAAAATGCACCACATCATTAAATTTGAAACGTAAAAACATAAGGGGAAAAATGATATGTACTAGAGAACAATGTAAAAAAAAGAGAATTATATAACCTGCAATGCGATAACACATCCAGTAACAATTTCTGGTCTGCGATAACCTGAGGAAATCGATGACATCAAGTTTGAATGAATTGCTTCAGCCCAGTTATAAGTCACCATTATTCCTAAATCCTCAACATTCATGATATCAGACACACCAACAGATTGACCCTTGTTTGAAAAAAAAACAAGTTGCTATGAGATGCAAGCATAGCAGACGAGCAACATCTTATACATCTTCATGGTTATTACTGGCCAATGCTTTGACAATTTCATTCTTTATCTCAACAACACTCAACCTGTTTTTAGTCAAGCACCTTCTTGCTAAGAATTTAGAACCCATTTTCTTTGCATAACGACCAGGGAGTTGTTCATTCCCTAGTGGTAATCCAAAAATCAACTGGACATCATTGCTTGTAAATGTAACCAATTTTGATCCAAGCCTGAACGCTTTTTTATGTGGTTCATATGAGCGAATGATATTGGCGATGAGGGAATCTATTTTGTGGAATGAACTGATTCCACTCTCCCATCGCAGGAGAGCATTTATTGTGTTCCAAAATGGAATTGTCCGCAGAATTTGAAAGTGTTCACGTTGAAGATGAATAGACTTGATTAACGAATGAAATTGCGATAGATTTGAACGGAATTTTATTAGTTGCACAGTCTTCTCTGGCTGTGAAACTACCAAAAAAAAAAATGCAATGCAGTCAAGCTTAAAAGTACATACTACACATTTATAGATGATTTGGTAGGAAGACCAATAAAACAGTTAATGGAAGAAGGAAAATTACTTACCTATGATCTCATCAGATTCAGTGGATGAGTTCGTTTGTTGCGTTACATGAAGGAACGGGACATCTTCTGAACAATCATTACGATGTCACATTTTTTTTTCAAAAAACAACAAACAGTGTTACATATATAACGAATGTTACGATCAACATAATTGCACTTTTCAACATATGTGTTTCGTGTGCATGTAAAGAGCATTATCAAAGATAAGACAAAGAACACAGTACCTGAATCAGACAGATTTACAGGATCATCAGCCCTGTTAGGATTCTTAGTCACCATTTTTCTTCTTGTGTGCACCATTTTTTCGCCGGTTTGAGGATGAGAACGACGGGAGAGAACAGAGCAGAGAGATGTTTTTTGGTTGCGTATGCGAGAAGATGAAAAGTTTGAGAAATGAAATGAATCGGTACAAAAATGACATTTGAGTGAGGGCACATTTTCCAAAACAAACGTCGCCGGTGCATTATCTCTGCAGAAGGTACGAAATGCGCGGTTTTGGAGGGAAATAATATGGTGTATCGCGAAACATAAGTGATACATTAAAAAAGTCAGATAAAAATGAGCACAAGCCGTGTTACATTCAACACGTTAATAGAAAAAAAAATGGAGTTTTTCCGTGGAAATAAGAAGATGTTACATTCAACACGTTAACAGAAACGCAAAAAACTTTTTTCAGACGATGTTACATTCAACACGTTAAAGAAACGCAAAAATGACTGTCTATTGACGTGTTACTTTTAATAGATAGTGTTGAATGTAACACGAACAAGCCTATGAGAGTGTTGAATGTAACACAAAGAAGCCTATGACAAAAATGTTGAATGCAAAACATAATCTGAACAAAAAAATGCACTGCTTTTTTATTCAATATTGTTTAAAAAAAATTATGACAAATAGAACATTATTATTTGAAAAAAATTTGACAAAAAAAATCAAGATCCACCTCATGATTATTCATTTAGTGGTGCCTTACATGTTTTCCTATTGTGTCTACCCATTTTCCCACATCTACCACACCGTCTTTCTTTTACCTCTCCTCTAGATGGGATTCTAACTTTCTTCGGCCGTCCTGGTTGTTTCTTTGACAATGGAGGCAATATCATTGATTCACTTTCACCCAAAATTGGTCGTTCCATTGTTGGAATTGCATATATACCTCTTGAGTATGTCTCATGGTAAAAACAGCTTCGAAAATAGTCCTCTATGTAATTGAATGTAGGTAATCCACTCTTATATATAGCTGCAAAAGCATGAACACATGGGAATCCCTTTATTTGCCAGTGTCGGCATGAGCATGTGCGTCCTTCAGTATCAACTAGAACGGAAGGGTTAGAATGGACCTCAAATACACCATTTCCTGAAGAACCGTTATTCCATGTTCGTCCTTCGTTCATTAATTCACACATCCTATTCTCCCAATTTGGCATGATCTCAGATTGTAGTTTGTTCGCTTTATTTCTCCTCTCCGCCATTAAGTCCATCCATCGTATCCTTATTTTGTCAATCAACAAAATTGCCAGTAGATGACGATATTCACTTATCCATGAATTGAAGCACTCCGCCAAGTTAGACGTCATCTCACCATATCGCTTGCCTCTAAAAAAAACATCACTAAATTTTTGTGGTGATAATTCTTGAATGAAGTTATGCACTTTTGTACATCCTTCATTAATCATTTGATCAAATAAAAATTTAAACATTTCTGGTGAATGTGCATATGCCAAACCATTCAATTTCTGAACCATTATATCTTTAAATGCTGTAGTTGTACCAGTCATCGCAGCTCTTAAATTCATCTTCAAATGATGCAAACAATAAGCATGGTGATAGTGTGAAAACACTTCACGTACCCCTTCCAAAATTTCGTTATGCCGATCAGAGATGAATGTTATGACAAGCTCTGGCTCAACAATCTTTCTAACTTCCAATAAAAACCAAGCCCAGTTATCATCATTCTCTGGATCAACAATAGCAAATGCAAGTGGAAACATCCCTGCATGATCGGAAAAATAGAATATTGTTAATCCACAAGGTGTTACATTCAACAACTTATGGATGTTGAATGTAACATCAAGTGTTCTATTGATGTATGTATGCAGAGTAAAATCCATAAGATGTTACATTCAACACTTTGGATGTTGAATGTAACATCAATTGGTCACTTGTGTTTATATATGTAAAGAATAAAATCCTTAAGATGTTACATTCAACACCAGTGGATGTTGAATGTAATATCAAATGTTCTCATCATTTTCATGTTGAAAGTAACATTCTTACATGTAACAAACAAAAAACTTACAAAAACGTACCTTGATTCCCATCCTTCGCTGTTGCCGCTAATAAATTGCCTTTGTAACGACCAGTTAGGAATATGCCATCAAGAAACAACATTGGCCGACAGAACCTAAACCCATGTATACACGCTTGAAACGCAATGAATATTCTCATGAAATGTCCTGTCTCCAAATTGTATTCTAATGCAATGTGACTGCCAGGATTTGTCTCCTTACATTTATCAACGTACCATCTCAATTGATCATAGAATAACGAGTAATCGCCAAAGACATTATTCCTGGCCTTTTCTACCCCCATCCATGCATTCCGGTATGTTATTTCTAGCCCATATTGTTTCCTAAAAGTGTAAACAACATCAATCGGGCGAGTTTCGGGGTTGGAACGAACCTCATCAGCCAAACATGATGAAATAACTTCTGACGTCAATTTTTTGTTCTTACTGGTGCGAAATGCAGCTCCACATGTGTGTTATTTTACAAGAGTTCGAGTATAAAAAAAACCGTTTTCGCTCCTTACCCTTCCATGCACGAACCATGGGCATTTTCTATCCTCCCGTAGTGAGCATTCAGCTGTCACGCGTGTTTTATCATTCTTGATATAGACAAAATTAAACCCAACTTCTACAACAATTTTTTTCAAAGCCATACGAAATTCACTTGTTCCTCCCCTGAATTTCTGCCCCACCTCTTGAATACCATCAGCCCAAATTGAGGAAAGTAGCAATTTGTCATTGCTTAACTGTAACATATTACCATAGCTTCCTATATAATCCATTTCCCCGTCGCTGTTACCATTGACACAATTGTTTGGGGGTAAAGTTGCACATGAAGAAGCACCAGTAGATGCACTTGATTCACTCACCTTTTTTTGGACATAGACTTCTAAAAAATTAATGTTCATGTGGGCAGCCACCAAAAACATTTCTTCATAATCATTCTGATCATCAAGTGTACACTTTGGATGTCTCGGGAGTGAGTATGACAACTCAAAGTTGGCAATGAATAGATCTGACCATTTATTTATTATTTTTTCACGCAATTCAACCAAATTGCTGCCACTTATCATCCTCAAAACCGTTGTCACGTTCTCATATTTGCACATTAATGCAATTGATGATGCCATTTCTGTGAAATATCATTTACATTAAATGTTAGTTGTGTTATGTTCATGTGAAATATAACCAACTATATGATATGATTAAGTGGATGTTGAACGTAACATTATTGTTTATCATCTAATTATTGATTTAGATGTGGTCATGTTGAATGTAACACTCTTTGTCCGATCAAAAAGGGCACTGGTTTAACATGTTATATTCAACATCTTATTGTCTAAAAAAAATACATACTTATTGTCTAAAAACAAAAACTCATGCTGATGTTGAATGTAACATTACTGTCATCATCTAATTATTGATTTAGATGTGATCATGTTGAATGTAACACTCTTTGTCCGATCTAAAAGGGCATTGGTTTAACATGTTATATTCAACATCTTATTGTCTAAAAAAAAATACATACTTATTGTCTAAAAACAAAAACTCATGCTGATGTTGAATGTAACATTACTGTCATCAGTGATACATTAAAAAAAATCAGATAAAAATGAGCACAAGCCGTGTTACATTCAACACGTTAATATAAAAACTTATATAATGAACACAAGCCGTGTTACATTCAACACGTTAATAGACATTCATCAGAAAACACATACTAATTGTCTAAAAACAAAAAGAAAACTCGTTCAGATGTTGAATATAACATGTTAAAAGAGTCAGCTAAACTAGATCGATACAAATCGTACAATAAGTATGTGTTTTCGATATTGATTCATCAACTCGGCGTACATATTTAATAAAAAAACATGATGTACCAAATTAAAGTATGAATTCCTTCATGGACTACGCTCGTTGTGTGTAAAAAAACAAGAATTCTGGCGAAAATATATAACTTAATGCATTTGATCGAATATGTAGAAATCAATTGATGCGTTAATTCAGCAAATTCGAACCGCAAATCTAGCCTTTATTCTTACCTGTGTCAGTTTGATGATCACAAAAAGCTCAATCTGCGCCGACGATGAAGATTCTCGATCTTGAAATCGGAATATTGAACAACCTAACGATTGCACCCTGTTCTGATTTCCGAATGAATGTACCGTTGCAAAATTAGGAAACTCGTAAGCTAAATAAGGTAATCGCGTTGGCGCGAAACACGGAAGGGCATTTTCGGTAATCTCCTCATTGCCGTTTTTGGAACCGGGAGTTTTCCGTGCTATGTTTACCGCCGACGGGACTAACCGGTGCAAGAAAAGCTGTCGGATTGGATTGATCGGTGTAAGGAAAATAGGCGGGGAGCAGACGGTAAATAATTATTTTTTTTGAGAGTAAACAGTAATTTTTCCAAAAATAAAAATGAAAAAATAAAAATAATTCATATGGTTTTAAGTTGGAACCTCCTAACACTCAATCTATCATCTTCTCTATTTATAGAGGAGGCTTGAAGCATTTGTTCCGTCTGAACGTAAATGGTGAACCTTCAAGAGAAGTAGGCGCAACCTTCCTTTGTCAAACAAGGTGAGCTCGCGCCTACCTTTGTCAAACAAGGTGAGCTATTATTTTGGTTCCTTTTCCAGCTTTCTGCTGCTTTTCTTCATGTGTAGCTGGATGCTTTTGGGTTTGTTGATTTAGTGGGTAGTTTTCTTCTACCATCTTCTAGATGCTACTTTTCTTCCACCTTCCTCTATCTTTGTTGGTTTGTGGAATTTCCTAGAGCATTGAAGAAACACCCAAATTGGGAGTGGAAATCACCCAACAAGTGTAGATGATGATGTCCTTCTTCAAAGTTTCAAATATTATAAAATCGAACGAGGGTGGCATGCCACTTTTATTTATCCCATAAATTGTCATACTTATTTTATTTTTTTGTATGCATGCTGGTTCCAATAATCCATCACCCTTTATTAAATGCTTCTGTTAATAATACAGCACAAAAGTTAATAGGATAATTGGTGAAAGTTGATTTTATAATATATCCTATTTTAATTTTAAATATCTTAATTTTTGTTTTGTTTGATCAATGTTTCTTTATATTTTTAATTAAATATTCTAATTAGGACTTGCATTGTCAGTTGCCAGAGCCACCCCTCACTACCCATCGCCGTTGGATCTCAGGCTTCTAGTCGTCGAAGTCCGGCCACCGGTTGTTAGATTTTTTTAGTTTCATGTAACTAGTTAAATGTAACTGAAAAAAATTGCTGATTGGTGACCAGAGAGCTGTAGTGGTCGAAATCTGGCGATTGGATTTCGGTAGGCGACGGTGAGGTAGTAATTGATGACGCAATCCTAATAGGAATATTAATTATATTAGCATTTCTATGAATTTTAATAGATGGGGTTAAAATTAAAATATTATTTTTTATTAATTTGATATAATTATTAAAACTTCTCATTAACTATTTCAAGCTAATATTCAATTCCATTAATTATTAAATAGGGTTTTGTTGTACGATATTTTAAAAAATTAAAATTATAATTGGAAAAAAAATTAATTTCAATTTTAAAATTTGAATTCCACATGCAAACGTTACTCAATTCTATATGAAATTTAGGTGGCGTTTGGTAACCGTTCATGTCCGTTCATGTCCATCCCATGCAGTGGGATAGGAATGAGATGAAATGAGATGAGAATTTTGTTTCATTATTTGGAACAGAATCGCGTTTGATAACGACAATTTTTTTTTTGGATATAGGAACAGAATCACGTTTGGTAACGATATCCAAGAAATGAAGAACGAACTCTAAACCACAATAAAAAAATCAAGCAATCAAATCCTAAATCACAATCAAAAAGTAATCAAACCCTAAATCACAATCGAAATCGAAATCCTAAACCTTAGTCGAAATTGAAATCGAAATCAAATCCTAAACCCCAATCAAAATCGAAACCCTATAAGCAGACGAAATCGATAATGACGGCAACGAGGCGAAGAACACTGTTGAAATCGATTTTGTCTTCGAAATCGAAAAGGCGAAGAACATGGTTGAAATCGATTTCGAAATCGAAATCGAAATAGAGAAGAAGACGAAGACGATGAACATGATGGAGAAGACGACGACGATGACGACGCAGGTGATGGCGAAGAAGACGAAGACAACGTAGGTGAACGAACCAGAGGAGGACGACGAAGACGACGCATGTGATGGCGGATGGCGGATGGCGGATGGAGAAGACTACGGCGAAGACGACGAACGTGATGGAAGGTGATGGAGAAGAAGACGATGAACCAGACGAAGGTGATGAGCACAGATGAAATCGCCTTGTTTTGGGTTGGGAATGAATTTTTTTTTTTGGTTGGGAATGTGATGAGAATAATGAGAAACAATTTTTTTTTTGTTTCTCATTTTTATACAAAAAGTGAGCACAATTTTTATTTTGAAATAGAATGGGAATGGAAACAAAAGTTTACCAAATACTATACCTAAAAATAAATCCCAAAAATTTGAGAATGGGATGAAATTTTTTGGGATGAGAGTAGTTACCTAACGGGGCTTAGTAAGTCATTTTAATGGAGAAATTTGATAAAGCCGAATTTCACATGATTAAACATGATTTTTTTTTAATGATTGAAAATAAAAATAAGATAAAGTCGACAAAGTCAAACAATTGAGTTGAATTTAATAATGACAAATACAAAAGGAATATTGTCACATTTATAATTAACTCACAACTTGCCAATCATATCAATATATACATATACAGATCCTTCACGCAACGTCGCCCTCTGTGATAATTTAGCTATGGGAAAGGAAGGTAGGCTTTTCGTGCTTGTTCACGGCGTTGGTCATGGAGGATGGTGTTGGTACAAGGTGGCGGCGCAGCTGATTGCAGCCGGCCACCGCGTCGCCGCCCTTGACATGGGTGCCTCCGGGGTTAATTCTAAGCGGATTGACGAGGTTCCCACTTTCGCAGACTACCTTGAGCCGCTGATGGAATACATGACGGCTTTGCCGTCATCGGAGTGCGTGATTGTTGTGGGCCATAGCCTTGGCGGGGTGGCCGTCTCGGTGGCCATGGAGAAATTTCCAGCAAAAATAGCTGTTGCGGTGTTTGCCACCGCTTACATGCCCGGCCCGGAACTCTCTCTTCCTGATATCAGAGAATACGTACGTAAAAGTTTCTCTTAGTATTTTATTAGGTAATTTCTTGGGTGAGTGTTCACAAACATAAATTTTTTCTCCTCCAATTTACGTACTACAATAATTTTATCAAAAATTCAAAATTAATACACAACATAAAAATTACTATAATTTTTTCATGTAAAAAAATAAAATAATTAGCTATTAGTCCCAAATAAATGAAATAATTTGTCGTTAGCCCTTTTTAAAACATAAATTTTGATTTAGTCCCGCATTTTAAGCTTTACTTGTATATTAGTACCGTATGTCTCACGTATTATTCAAAGATGTAGAGAAAACTTAGTGAGTACGTATTATAGTGAATATTAATTACATGTTACAAATTAAAGTAATATTTGTTACATATAACAAATATTTTATACACAAACTTGTTACATGTAACTGCGTGAATGCAGACGTATGTATTGGAGTTTCCGTTTTTTTTAATACGCAGGACTAAAACACAAGTTATAATTGCCCATGAGCGTTTTTTAAAATTGGGTAAACTAAGAAATTTGCCACCAAAACACCCAAAATAGTACAGTAATTTTATGTTTGATTTTAATTACAGTAACTAATCAGTGTTTAATTAAAGTCCAATCCAGGAACGGATTTTTTCATGGACACCCAATTTACGTTCGAGAAAGGCCCAGACCAACCTCCAACCTCCCTCCTGTTTGGGCCCAAATGCTTAGAGGCCCACCTCTATCAACACTCACCATTCGAGGTAAAAAGGCCCAACAATTGTTTAAATTAAAAAAAAAACATTCGATTTTTTTTTTTTTTTTTTTTTTTTTTTTTTTTTTTTTTTTTAAAATTTGATATGTTAGAAATCCAATAATTGAAAGTCTCTATATTATAATATACAAAAAATTACAATATTAATTAAGAAGTCACTGCAATAGTTTTCTTTTTATGTTACAAATAAAAATTCATTGTACCCTATTATACCGTAATAAAAAATATTGTTGAGTGAAAGCAAGAGATGAGATCTTTAAACGCTACGATGATTCTCAATTACTAAATTTACGACTATCAACAATTTGCAGTTATTTTTTTTATATTGAAAAAGTAACTGTGGATTAGAGCACCATCTCTGTAAGAGTACAATGAATTTTTTACTATGACATAAAATAAAGAACATTGTAATAAATTTTCTTTGTACAGTAGTGATTTTTTAATTCTTGAACTTATGACAGAATTACTTTACTTTACACGAGGGATGGTATTTATTTAAATATGTCCACCAAAATCTCTTATTTTCTTTTAAAATACAGGATTTGACCCTCGCAACCCTATCTGTACGACCGTCACCACTATACAATGACTCGGAGTCGCCGGAGGTGATTCGACTCAGTAAGCAAAACTACGATTCAGTGAGTCGGGTTTTCATCATTAGCGACCAAGATATCGCCATAAGCAAAGAGTCACAAAAGTGGATGTGCGAGAGGAATCCACCTGACGAAGTGAGAGAGATCAACGGTTCAGATCACATGGTCATGTTTTCAAAGCCTCAAGATCTCTGCTCCCATCTCCTGGATATTGCTGAAAAATATCACTAATTCTGTTTGTGCCTCCTTAATGTTTGTCTGGAAAAAGGTTTTCATGTGTGAATTTCATTACCGTCTGATGTTTTTCAAATATAATTTGATTAAACCCCCAAATTCCCTCCCTCAAATCAAAGTATGACTTATCTTGTTGGGTTTATCTCATATCGAATGTGTAAGGGACTGGTGGTCAAATTACAATTTTGAGAGAAAGTCAAGCTTTTAGGGTCGAGAGAGATTCAAGACTACCTTACATTTGTATCAGAGCTTAAGTTACGACATCTTCGACCCAATAGCCACAAAAAGAGTAATTGGTTGAGTGTTAACTGACCAAAGGTCCGAGAGATTGTTAAGTTTATTTCACATCGGATGAGTAAGAAGATGGTGGTCAAATTATAAGCATAACAAAAAATCTAAACTAATTTTTGAGGTCACGCTACACATATGATGTCCAAACACCCAAAAATTTTCTTAGCTTCAGAAAAAAGGCAGCTTGACGGGGCTTTGTAAATATATCTGCAACAAATTCAACTCTAGTGATTGATAAAGTGACGATTGGCTAATGGCCATGAAACAACTCCTGAACCTAGCATAAAAATAAAATAAAATAAAATCCTAAAGTGCTTTTCATGTCATATGATTTCTCGCAATTATCACTATCCGTACAGCTAATCAAGTCTGACTTGTCTCTTTTCTTCTAAACAATCCAAAATCCGTACTATTATCCAAAATGATTGCAAGAAGATGCATCTCCTTTGGACATTCCATGAGCGAGAATTTGATAGTCATAAGCTTTGCTCCAATGCAGAGTAAATCCATTTCGTTTGCCATTTATAGCAATAGGTTACAAGAGATAAAATATAAGTCAACAAAATACAACACACTAAAAATAATAGAATTTGTTATACAAATTCATTGACAACCGATTCTGTTTTGATGGAAGGTTCTATGAAATAGCAGTAGATATTCTTTCATCCCCCCTAAAATGAGGCAGGGAAGGTATAACGCCGAGTTTGTCACGTAGAAACTGAAAGAGGGAATGAGTGAGCGCCTTGGTGAGACAATCAGAAATTTGGTCATGAAATGGCACATACCGAATATCGAGTTGTTTGGTCAAAATCTTGTCTCGTACAAAATGCACATCAATTTCAATGTGTTTGGTGCGAGCATGATGAACCGGATTTGATGCAAGAGCACTTGCATTGAGATTATCGCACAAAATGATGGGTGGACCAGAGATTGGAAACCATAGTTTATGAAGAAGTGACTGGATCTAGGTGAGCTTAGTAGCAAGATTGGCTAAGGCACGATACTCGGATTCTGTGCGGGAGCGAGCTATAGCCTGCTGTTTTTTTGATGACCAAGCAAATAAGAATTCGCCGAAGTACACACAATGACCACCAGTGGAGTGACGATCATCAATAAAGGAGGCCTAGTCAGCATTGGAAAAACCAATGAGATTGAGGCAGAGACCTGATGGAAGATGAAGAGCATGATGAGTAGTGCCCTTAAGGTAGCGGAAGACACATTTAACGGCCTGCCAGTGAGAAGAGGTGGGATGTTGGAGAAATTGGCTGAGCTTGTTGACTGAGTAGTAGATGTCGGGTCGGGTGTGCGTCAAATATTGTAAAGCACCGATGGCACTACAGTAGAGAGTTGAAGGGGAAAAGATCACCATGGGATGTAGAGAAAGTGTGACTGGGTGCTATCAGTGTAGGGTAGGTGGACATGTTGCCAAAGTTGAACTTAAGCAAAAGATCACTGATGTACTGTGGTTGAGAGAGATAGAACCCGTGGGAGTTGAGATGGACCTCAATACCCAGGAAGAAGTATAATGCGCCGAGATCTTTGAGGGCAAATTGTTGATGAAGTTTGGTAATGTAAGTATGTAAGTGAGATACATGATTGGCGGTGAGAATTATATCATCAACATAAATGAGAATCAAAATAATTTTATCTTAATGATGTATGAAGAACAAGGAAGAATCACTGATAGAGTTTTGGAACCATCAAGATAACAAGGTAGAATGCAACTTATCATACTACGCATGAGGGGCCTGTTTGAAGCCATAAAGAGCTTTATGCAACTTGCAGACATGGTCAGGAAATTGTGGGTCAATGAACCCATAAGGTTGGAGCATAAAAACATCTTCTTGAAGATGACTGTTGAGGAAAGCATTGTTAATGTCCAGTTGATGGACTGGCCAGTTGAAAGAGGCAGCCAGAGTGAGCACAATGCGAACCATTGCAGGTTTAATCATCAGACTGAATATTTCTCGAAAATCAATGCTAGGGGTTTGATGAAACCCTTTCTCCACCAAGCGAGCTTTATGGTGATGGATGCTGCCATCAGGATGATATTTAATACGAAAAAACTATTTGCAACCAACAAGATTCATGTGAGGTGTGACAGGAATAAGGGACCATGTGCGATTGCGTTGAAGAGCGGTCAATTTATCGGTCATAGCTTGAAACCAGGTGGGTTGCTGAAGGGTAGCAAAGGTAGAGGTTGGTAAGGTGGAGTATAATGGAGGAGAAGTAGCAACTAAACCAGTGAAGGGAATTTTGGGTTTCACAATTCCATGTTGACTGCGGGTGACCAATGGATGAGTTGCAGTGAGAAGTGGACAGATAGGAGGAGGTGATAAAGAGGAAGGAAAAGAAATAAATGGTGAAGAGGGAGAGTGATATGCTGGTAAGAGATGGTCAGTGGCAATAGGCACCCGTAGATCAGTACCAACAATGAGCACAATGGTTGGTGATGAGCTTGCTGGTGAGGGCTATTCATCTATAACTGGGACCCGAAAAGAGGCAGTAGCAGTGGGTAGTAAGGGAGGAGAGGGAATGAGGGTTGGTAAACAGGATGGGGGCGGTGGTGGTGTGGATTTAGTAGGTAAAAATGAAGAAAGATAGCGGAAGTCTTGATGATTAAACACAACATGCCGGGAGATGTACAATTTTCCATTTGGGGCAAGACATTTATAGCCTTTATGACGATCACTATAGCCAATGAACAAATATTTTCAAGAATCAAAATTGAGCTTGTGTTTCTGAAAGGGTCGTAGGTGGGGAAAACAACTACATCCAAACGAGTGAAGGCTGGTATAGTTGGAATGTTTTTGGTAAAGGAGGAAAATAGGTGTTTGATCATTTAGAATAGGTGTTGGGAGCCGATTGATAAGAAATATAGTAGTGTTAAAAGCTTCCCACCAAAATTTGAGAGGCATGTGAGCTTGGGCTAATAATGTGAGCCCCATTTCAGTAACATGGAAATGTTTGCTCTCAACCCAACCATTTTGGGGTAATGTATGGGGACAGGAATGGCAGAAAATAATGCCACACTTAGTTACAATGAAAGTGAAAGACCATAACTCTTCTCCCCAGTCACTTTGCATGATTTTGATGCTATGATTAAATTATTTTTCAGCCATGGTTTTGAATTGAACAAAAGCATGTAAGACATTATTTTTGTGTTTTAACGGGTATATCCAACAGTAACGACTGAAATCATCCAAAAATAAGATATAATATTGATAACCAACAGAAGATAGAATGGGGGTAGGACCCCACAAATCGGTGTGAATCAGCTCAAGTTGATGAGAAGCATGGGAAGGGGAACGGGAAAAAAGAAGTTTGTGATTTTTCCTATATTGACAAGCATCACAAAATGCAAAGGAATCATTAACAGATATCTGTTTATTACAAGATTTAAGAACTTGAGTTAAATCTGTTGGGATGGTCGACCTAAAGTACGATGCCAATCTTCAAAATCAGAGATATGCGGTTGGTGAGAGACAGTAAGTGAAACAGGAGGCTGCTGCAGGGAAGAGGATGAGGTGGTAGTGATGTTGAAATGGTAAAGACCATACTTAAGCATCCCTTGAATAAAGACCTTCTTGGTTTGCTTGTCCTTCACACAACATAAATGAGAGTCAAATTCAACAGATACATTATTATCAGATGTAAATTGAGAAACACTGGGTAATTTTTTGGTGATGGTGGGAGTGTGCAGAATATTTTTAAGAAGAAGAGGTTTATGGGCGAGCGATGGAATGGTAGAGTGACTGACATGATGGATGGGAAGATGATAGCCATTACCAACCAGTAAGTGCTGCTTACCATTGTAGGTGGAGCACTGTTGGAGTAAATTTGGGTTATTAGTCACATAAGTGCTTGCACCACTGTCAACATACCAAGCAGTAGCAAGAGGGGTTGCAGGAGTGGCAATGTGAGCAGTGTAGGAAGGAGATGAGGTGGGTGGTGATGGACCACTGGTATTTGCAGTAGAGTTGCCCATGTAGCGATTATCAAATCGATAAAAGAAAAGGGCAACAGAGTGACCCAATTTACCACAAACTTGACAGGTCGGTCTGGAATTGCTTTACCGTCCTAGACCACGAAAGCAACCACCGCCATTGGACACTCTGTATGAGCCGTGACCTCTGCTAGGTGAGGACTGAGAGGTGGAAAACTGATGCACTATGTTGAGGGTCATTTGATGCACTCTAAGGTTTTGAAAGTTGTTGAGTTGCTCAAGACGACACTCGAAGGTCAAGAGGGAGGTTTGAAATTCAATCCAAGACTGATGTTCTTTTTCAGTCAATTGAACAACAATTGGAGTATATTCGGAGTCGAGACCAGTAAGGGTTTGGGTAATTAGGTCAGATAAGGAGATTGAGCTTCCAGCAAGCAAGTGATTATCAGCAATAAATTTCATGGAATTTAGATAATCAACCATCGTACTACCTCACTTGCGAGTTCGTTACAACTCAGATTTGAGAAGGGTGATTTTGGATCTGTTATAGGCACCAGACAGTTCATGTGCTGTAGTCCACAATTCGTGGATGGTTTGACAATCGATCATGTAAGGAGAACCTTCGAGAGAGAGAGAGAAAGAGAGCTGTAAATCCATCCAAGTAGAAGTTTATCGATGGTTTTCCAGTCATCAAACGCTGGGTTTGGTGTTCATTCAGTGTCGAGAAACTCTGGCGAGTAGGTCTTGATTTCAAGAACAAAGCTATCGAGTCGATTGCCTTTGATTATTGGGAAGATCATGGACTTTCACAAGAGGTAATTTGTAAGACCCAGTTACAAAAAAAAAAAAAAAAAAAAAAAAAAAAAAAAGGATGAAATGAGAAAAATGAGAAAGTTGGGGGGGGGGGAGAAAGAGTATTTTTTTTGTTTACATATTTTAAACATACAATTATTTAATTATATATATATATATATATGTATATTTGAGGTTAGGAAGGGCAACGATCATTCGGGAATAAAAAAGAAAAGAAGAGAGAGAGAGAGAGAGAGAAAAGTGAAGAAGAAGAAGAAGCCGTCGGAAGGGTTGCCGGAATCACTGGTGCAGGTTCAGGGTATTTTCCCAAGGCTAAGAGTCGTTTGGGTTGTAGGGGTGTGCAAGGGTGACCTGTTCTGAGGTCATATGGAAGCAGGTATGTGTGGGTGAAGGATTGTGCCCTATTTTTGCTGTTTAGGGTTATGATCAATGGTTTGGGGTATATTTTAGTGGGTGTTTTAGTTAGAGTGAAGGAAATGAGGTGGGTTCTATCAGCGTAAACTTGGGACGGTTGATCGTGAAGTTGAAGTGAAGGATTTTAGGGCCGGAGTTGGTGACGAGAAGGAGGAAGAAAATTGGTCTGTTATGTTCTGTTCTGTCAGGGACGAAGCCAGGACCGCTTAGGCAGTGGAATATCGCTTAGGTGTTAAAACAACAGAGAGCCGAAAATCGCGTGATCGCTTAGGCGGTGGAATATCGCTTAGGCGGTAAAACAACAGAGAACTGGAAATCGCATGATCGCTTAGGCGGTGGAATATCGCTTAGGCGGTAAAACAACTGAGAGCAAGAATCGCCTGTTCGCCTAGGCGGTGTATTTCCGCTTAGGCGGTGGGGAGCAGAAGCTTATTCTGGGGGGGGGGGGGGGGGGGGGAGCTTGCGAGTACAAATTTTCAGGTGAGTGTACTGCCCTTCTTGCCAAAATATTTTCCATATAAATATGATGAGATATGTGTTTATTTAACTGTATGAATTTTATAAATTATATGGATCAAGCCATATTGTGGGTGAGTTTGATTAAATGGTTTTCCATTGAAAGGTTTGGGTTTAGAAAAGAAAGCCTTTATAAATAATCTGCTGGATTTGGTGTTTTAATTAAAAATGGTGATTATTATTATGGTCTGTCCAGAAGGTGGTTCGGCAGAGGGAAATTTATTTGAGATTTGGTGATAATATTGTTGAATTGGCTAATGCCATAGTTTATATTATGATCTATCCAGAGGGTGGTCCGGCAGATGGATAGTTACTATAAGGTGATTGGCGTCATGTGGTGATTTATATGATTGGCCTCCGGAGACGTCTGGTTGGCGGTGATCTGCGCAGTTAGGTCCGCTAGGAAGGCATATCCTACTGATGGTTATGGTACCGTTGCAACTCTCGATCGTGAGGTTAAAATGATCGCTATGGCTTAGCCGGTGGGTGGAGGATTGAGATGTGTGTTTAAATTGGGGTGTTTTATAAATACTGGGTGACTTATTATTTATCGGGTGTTTTGGAAACTGAATTATACTGCTTTACATCCATTACTTATTTGATACTAGAGATTTTACTAAATCTGTGAGATGTTTATATTTATTCAGGCTTGATCCATTTAAATATTGGATTTTATAAAATGTATTGTTGCTATGTTAAAAATGATTTTTACTAAGAAGGCAGTACACTCACAGGTGCTGTAGAGAAACGTCTGTCCCTACAGGCAGTAGGTCGATTTCTGGGGGGCCATAGCGGGGAGTATCTCGATAGTGATTCTTTTTGCTTTTGGTTGTAAATGTTGTTTGTAAAGGGATGAATTGGCGGGGTTGTTGAAAGAGCAAGAGAGTCTCAAGAGTAGGAGTATGTGTATTTTGTTGATTATAGTAATTAATATTATTTTTGTGTAAGGTATTTTAATTCGAGTTAGTCATTGCTGGAAAAATAGTATTGTTGTCACACCAGCCCACGAATACTGTGATATCGGGATGGGTTGTGACAATTTTGGTATCAGAGCTTAGGTTATAGGTTCTGTAGACTTGCCAGTGGGGGTGTCAGTAGAAGATTATGAGATAGGAGGACGTGCCAGTCGTCTGGTCAGTAGGGGACAATTAGGTAAAGTGCCTGGGAGTAATCTTATTAGTAGGGCAATAGTAAATTTACATATGTTTAATACAGACAATTGTTTTCAGTTGGTTTAGTTAGTGGTTGAGTTGCATCTTATGGTTAATAATAGGTATGGAGCAAGGTGATGAAAACTCGGGGAGTGTAAGATCTCAGGGGCAGTTTGAACCCCCGGGACAAGTAGAACCTCAAGGACAAGAAGATAGGATTCAAGGGAGTCTAGATGCTATTGAAAGGATTCTGCAGGCTGCTGCCCAGTTGACTGAACAACAAGCAAGAATAATGGAAAACCAAAGGGCTCAGAGTAAGATTGCCACACCTCAGGCAGTGCGTTTGAAGAGATTCAAAGAATTGGACCCTCCGGTCTTCACCGAGACAACAGGACCCGTTGATGCGGAGAATTGGCTTAGAGGTGTAGGCCATGTGTTTGAGGCGATGGGGATTGTCGATGAGAGTCGAGTTTCCCTTGCCACTTTCCAATTAAGAGAAGAAGCGGAGCACTGGTGGGAGAAAATGAAAAGGTTGATTTCTGGTGCTGGGGAGGAGATCTCTTGGGATCGTTTTGTTGCTGAATTTAATAAAAAGTATTTTCCCGAGTCGTATCAGTATCAGATGGAAGAAGAATTCATAACGCTGAAGCAGGGAAAAATGGAGGTACAACAATATGAAGTTCGATTTGATGCTTTGTCACGTTTTGCTCCGGACTTGGTTAGAACTGAAGAGGCAAGGTGCTGACGTTTTCAAAAGGGGCTTAACCTAGAAATTCGTACTAGTTTGACGAGCCGACAAATAAGAAATTATGCAGAACTGATGAATACGGCAAAACGAGTGGAGCGAGATGTTCAAGAAGCTATGGAGAGTCGTGAGCAGTCCAAAAAAAGCCGATTCGAGTCACCCCGTGGTTTTCCGGGAGGTGTTTCACATGAAGCGGTATCTCGATCGCCAGTTGTTCGGACATCATCCTTTGGTCAGTTTGTTAGGGGTCGTGGCCCCCGACACTTATATTCCGGGTGACAAAAGAATGCATCTGAGTCTAGTGTAGGTCCGCAGAGGCAGGAGAGGAGTCAGTCGCTGAATCGAACCACGGAAGATAGATGTTATCGGTGTGGGGTACCGGATCATTTTGCCAGAGACTGTACTAGGGCGGATCCAGTGTGTTTTCGTTGTAAGAAGCAGGGTCACATAGCAGTAAATTGTCCGGAATTCGTTTCTACATCTGTATCGTCTACTGGTGGCGTGGGTAGTGCTGGTTCTAGCACTGTCCAAAGGCGTGGGCGAGGATCTGCTGGAAGACCTCTGACACGAGGTCGTGTCTTTGCTACCACTCAGCACAAGGCTCAGGCTACACCCGACATTGTCACAGGTATTATTGCATTATATGCTAGCAATGCTCGTATACTCATTGATCCTGGTTCTACGCATTCTTTTGTCTCATCAACATTTATGACGCAAATAGGCAAGTTTCCTATTCTTTATCTTATCATATTGTTATTTCCACTCCGGTGGGTGAATCAATCTGGATAGATAGAGTGTTCAAAGATTGTCCGCTTCGGATCGGTGATAGGGAGCTGGTGGTAGATTTATTACCCCTACGTATTTCTGATTTCGATGTAATTTTGATTATGGACATATTATCTAAATATCATGCCACCATGGATTGTTTTAAAAAGGAAGTGAGATTCCAAATCTCAGGCGAGTCGGAGTTCGTTTTTTGGAGAAATAGAATCATCACACCTGTTAGCTTAATCTCAGCCCTTGAAGCTAGGAAATTGTTGCAGAAGGGATGTCAGGGATATCTGGCACACGTGATTGATACTAATCAAAGAGAAGTCACGATGGTAGATATTCCTGTGGTAAAAGATTTTCACGATGTGTTTCCGGATGAATTGCCAGGGCTACCAATAGATAGGAAAATAGAGTTTACTATTGAGCTACTTCCAGGAACGGTTCTTATATCAATTCCACCTTATCGTATGGCGCCTAGTGAATTGAAGGATTTGAAGGTGCAGCTGCAAGATTTGTTGGAACGTGGGTTTATCAGGCCCAGTATTTCCCTGTGGGGTGCCCCGGTGCTATTTGTAAAAAAGAAAGATGGCACAATTAGGATGTGTATCGACTATTAACAGTTTAATAAAGTGACGGTTTGAAATAAATATCCGTTACCTAGGATCGATGATCTGTTTGACCAGCTTCGGGAAGCTAAAATCTTCTCTAAAATAGATCTTCGGTCGGGGTATCACCAATTAAAGGTCAGAGACAGTGACGTAGCAAAAACAACATTCTGTACTAGATATGGACACTATGAATTCCTAGTTATGCCTTTCGGTTTGACAAATGCCCCTGCTGCTTTTATGGATTTGATGAATCGAATTTTTCAATCTTATTTGGATCAATTTATTATCGTATTCATAGATGATATTTTAATCTATTCCCCAAGCCGAGAAGAGCATTCAGAACATCTTCGAATTGTGTTACAAACGTTATGGGAAAAGGGGTTATATGCGAAATTTAGCAAATGCGAATTTTGGTTGGATCATGTGATATTTTTGGGACATGTCATTTCGGGAGACGGGATTCAGGTAGATCCAAAGAAAGTTGAAGCTGTTGTTTAATGGGAAAGACCAAGGAATGTGACGGAAGTGCGGAGTTTCTTAGGTTTGGCAGGTTATTATCGACAATTCGTACAGGGTTTTTCCGTGATAGCCGCCCCACTGACTCGATTAACCCTTAAGAAATCTAAGTTCGAATGGACCGATAAATACGAACAAAGTTTTCAAGAGCTAAGGAATAAATTGGTATCGGCACTAGTACTGTCCCTCCCGACTGAAGGGGGTGGTTTTGTGGTTTATAGTGATGCGTCCTACCAATGGCTAGGATGTGTGCTGATGCAGCATGGTCATCTAATTGCCTATGCATCTCGACAATTGAAGAATCATGAGCGTAATTATCCGACACATGATTTGGAATTAGCGGCAATTGTGTTTGCCTTAAAGATTTGGAGGCATTATTTGTACAACAAAATCTGTGAGATATACACTGATCATCAGAGTTTAAAATACTTGTTTACTCAGAAAGAGCTAAATTTGAGATAAAGGCATTGGATAGAGTTGATTAAAGATTATGATTGCGCCATCCACTATCACCTAGGAAAAGCTAATGTTGTAGTAGACGCGTTGAGTCGGAAATCAGCAGGTTCAATCGCACATCTTCGAATAGTTAACACTAATCTGTATGCCGAGCTGAGATCAATGCGAGTTAAATTAGAGGTTGGGCGGACAACAGCACTGCTTGCAACTTTGACTTTGAGGCCGACATTGATAGATCGTATTATCGAAGCTCAGAAGTTGGATGGTCAATTAGGAAGAATACAAAATGAAGTAAAAGATGGATTCAGAACAGATTATCAAATTAGGGATGGGAATGAGGCGTTAATGTTTAGCACTCGGCTATGCGTGCCTAACGATATCAACTTGAAAAAGGATATTTTGGAAGAAGCGCACAGCTCCGCGTATGCAATGCATCCGGGCAGTACCAAATGTACCGGGACTTGCGTGAGCATTATTGGTGGACCGGAATGAAGCGAGAAATTGCAGAATTCGTTGCCAAATGTTTAATTTATCGGTAAGTAAAGATTGAACATCAGCGTCCAAGTGGGTTGCTACAACCTTTACCTATTCCCGAGTGAAAATGAGAGCATATTACGATGGATTTTGTTTCAGGTTTACCCCGCACTAAAAAAGATAACAATTCTATTTTGGTAATCATTGATAGACTTACCAAGTCTGCTCACTTTCTGGCTGTAAAGACGACATTTTCACTTAAGAAATATGCTCATTTGTATATCAGGGAAATCGTAAGGTTGCATGGCACTCCGGTTTCTATAGTGTCTGATAAAGATCCAAGATTTACTTCAAGATTTTGGCCAAGTCTTCAGACCGCTTTGGGTACCAGACTGAACTTTAGCACCGTTTTCCACCCTCAGACTGATGGTCAATCGGATCGTATAATTCAGAAATTGGAAGATATGTTGAGAGGGTGTGTGTTGGAAGCTCCTGGTAATTGGGACGATCTTTTACCCTTGATGGAATTTGCCTATAACAACAGTTACCACTCGGCAATTGAGATGGCCCCATATGAAGCATTATATGGCAGGAGATGTCGAACTCCAGTTTGTTGGACTGAAGTGGGTGAGCAGAAATTGTTGATGACAAATATAGCCCTGATGACCACAGATAAAGTGAAGATGATACGGGAAAAATTGAAAATATCTCAGAGTCGACAAAAGAGTTACGCAGACAATCGCCGGCGGGAGTTGGAGTTCGAGGTGGGAGAGCATGTATTTTTGCGAGTCTCTCTTTGGAAAGGTGTATTAAGATTTGGAAAGAAAGGAAAATTGAGCCTAAGATACATCGGGCCATATGAAATTTTGGATCGGGTTGGCGCCACAGCGTATAGACTTGCATTAGATTTGGAATTGTCTCGACTACATAATGTTTTCCACGTATCGATGCTTCGAAAGTATGTACCCGATCCTTCTCATGTGTTGACGTCACAGCTGATTGAATTGAAAGAAAATCTAACGTTATTGAAGAACCAGTTCAAATCCTAGGCCGTAGGGATCAAATGTTAAGAACGAAAATGATTCTGTTAGTCAAGGTTTTGTGGCGTAGTCACGCCGTGGAGGAAGCAACTTGGGAGCGAGAGGATGAGATGCGGAACCGGTACCCACAATTGTTCAGTTAGGTACGAAAATTTTGGGGCGAAATTTCTTATAGGAGGGAAGAATTGTAAGACCCAGTTTAAAAAAAAAAAAAAAAAAAAAAAAAAAAAAAGGGATGAAATGAGAAAAATGAGAAAGTTAGGGGGGGAGAAAGAGTATTTTTTTTGTTTATATATTTTAAACATACAATTATTTAATTATATATATATATATATATATATATATATATATATATATATATATATATATATATATATCTGTGTGTGTGTGTGTGTGTGTGTGTGTGTGTGTGTATGTGTGAGTGTTTGTGCCGTAACCCATGCCGGGAGAAAGAGAAGGGAAAGGGCAACGTGGCATATTTTCACTCCATAAATTCATTGATATATATATATATATATGTATATTTGAGGTTAGGAAGGGCAACGATCATTCGGGAAGAAACAAGAAAAGGAGAGAGAGAGAGAGAGAGAGAGAGAGAGAGAGAGAGAGAGAGAAAAGTGAAGAAGAAGAAGAAGAAGCCGTCGAAAGGGTTGCCGGAATCACTGGTGCAGGTTCAGGGTATTTTCCCAAGGCAAAGAGGCGTTTGGGTTGTAGGGGTGTACAAGGGTGACCTGTTCTGAGGTCATATGGAAGTAGGTATGTGTGGGTGAAAGATTGTGCCCTGTTTTTGCTATTTAGGGTTATGACCAATGGTTTGTGGTATTATTTTAGTGGGTGTTTTAGTTAGAGTGAAGGAAATGAGGTTGGTTCTATCAGCGTAAACTTGGGACGGTTGATCGTGAAGTTGGAGTGAAGGATTTAAGGGCCGGAGTTGGTGACGAGAAGGAGGAAGAAGATTGGTCTGTTCTGTTCTGTTCTGTCAGGGACGAAGCCAGGACCGCTTAGGCAGTAAAACAACAGAGAGCCGGAAATTGCGTCATCGCTTAGGCGGTGGAATATCGCTTAGGCGGTAAAACAACAGAGAACCGGAAATCGCGTGATTGCTTAGGCGGTAAAACAACAGAGAGCAAGAATCGCCTGTTCGCCTAGGCGGCATATTTCCGCTTAGGCGGTGGGGAGCAGAAGCTTATTCTGGGAGGGGGGGGCTTGCGAGTACAAATTTTCAGGTGAGTGTACTGCCCTTCTTGCCAAAATATTTTCCATTAAAAGGTTTGGGTTTAGAAAAGAAAGCCTTTATAAATAATCTGCTGGATTTGATGTTTTAATTAAAAATGATGATTATTATTATGGTCTGTCCGGAAGGTGGTCTGGCAGAGGAAAATTTATTTGAGATTTGGTGATAATATTGTTGAATTGACTAATGCCATAGTTTATATTATGATCTGTCTGGAGGGTGGTCCGGCAGATGGATAGTTACTATAAGGTGATTGACGTCATGTGGTGATTTATATGATTGGCCTCCGGAGACGTCCGGTTGGCGGTGATCTGCGCAGTTAGATCCGCTAGGAAGGCATATCCTACGGATGGTTACGGTACCGTCGCAACTCCCGATCGTGAGGTTAAAACGATCACTATGGCTTAGCCGGTGGGTGGGAGATTGAGATGTGTGTTTAAATTGGGGTGTTTTATAAATACTATGTGACTTATTATTTATCGGGTGTTTTGGAAACTGAATTATACTGCTTTACATCCATTGCTTATTTGATACTAGAGATTTTACTAAATCTGTGAGGTATTTATATTTATTCATGCTTGATCCATTTAAATGTTGGATTTTATAAAATGTATTGTTGCTATGTTAAAAATGATTTTTACTAAGAAGGCAGTACACTCGCAGGTGCTGCAGAGAAACGTCTGTCCCCTACTGGCAATAGGTCGATTTCTGGAGGACCATAGCGGAGAGTATCTCGATAGTGATTCTTTTTGCTTTTGGTTGTAAATGTTGTTTGTAAAGGGATGAATTGGCGGGGTTGTTGAAAGAGTAAGAGAGTCTCAAGATTAGGAATATGTGTATTTTGTTGATTATAGTAATTAATATTATTTTTGTGTAAGGTATTTTAATTCGAGTTAGTCATTGCTGGAAAAATAGTATTGTTGTTACACTAGCCCACGAATATTGTGATATCGGGATGGGTTGTGACATAATTGCTCCTATCCAACTTGACATGGTTGAGGAGAGAGAGCCGTTGAACTATTATAATTTGCTTGGAGTGGGCAGACCAGTTAAGGTGGTCGGTGTTAGAGAGGAAGGGGCAAAATGATGGGTAGAGCTGGTTCCTTCAACCATGGGATCGAAGATTATAACGTGAGCTATGAGGCTAAACTGATACCAAGTGAGAATTTGATAAATTCAGAAGCTTTGCTCCAATGCAGAGTAAATTCATTTCATTAACTATTTATAGCAATAGGTTAAAAAAGAGAGAGAATGTAAATCAACAAAATACAACACATAAAAAATAACAGAATTTGTTATACGAATTGGTTGATGTTGTGATAAAAACTGTGTTCTTCAAAAACTTGTTGTGACAAAAACTGTGTTCTTTAATTACACACAAGCGCGCGAATCAATAGTAGTAAAGATTATTGGAAGTAAGGTCGATCCCATGAGGATTGCTTATAGGAAAAACTTAATCCGCCCTAGTTAACTTAATTATAGTCTAGTTCAAGATAATTTTTAGATTTGTGATTAAGAAAGAGAAAATTAAATAAGCAGTGAAATAATTAATTTAACTTGATCGAAGGTGGAAAAATACTAAGATTTTAGAATCCACTGATATATAATTAATTAATTTTTATTTTTATGTTAACTCCAAATTTTTAGTGAAAGTTTTAAATCTCAACTTGGTTTTTATTTGTATTAAAAATATAATTTCTTAAACATTATATGTATACAAATTAATGGAAAACATATAATCAAAAGATATTATTTATTCTACAATACAAATCCAATCAATTAAATAATTCATAACAATTAATAATACATGATATTAAAGATGAAATAATATATTTAATTGAAGCAAAAATCATAAATATTAATTACAAATTATTTGAAATCAACACAATATAACAATTTAATTAATTACATATGATTTCATCCTTAATTTTAGTAAAAGAAAATTAGAAACTCATATTAAAAGAAAACAAAACCTTAATATTGAAGATTGACATCCTTCATGAATTTCTCTCCTTCAAAAATTATCTAGCTCCCAACCCCAATCCATATTTATAGGCAAATTAAAGACTCTTGGGGGGTAAAATAGACAATAATCCGGAGCAAGTGGGATGGAAAAGCTATTTTACATAGCTGTCAAAACTTTAAGGGGGTAGAAATGTAAAAGGAGCAAAAGGATAGGGGTGGTGCTGTCACATTGCTTTTAAACATTCAGAAGCCACTATTTCGGCTCGGATCAGCCGAGACGCAGCTCGGCTCTTATCACTGTAGCTGCTGACTCGCGGCTCGGCGGCTCCTACAGGATCTGTCTTCTGTCGGCTTTTGTTTGGCTCGTCATAACTTGCTTGTTTTTTATCCGATTCACTCCAAATCAACGCCATTTTGTTCTTTTTTCAAAAATATACAAAACCATATAAAATAAATCAACTTTTTATATATTTAAGAGATCGATCAATTCATTCTGGTTTATTTGGTTTTGCTCAATTTTTGTTCGGTTTGCTGTAGTTTATTCGTTTTAACTCCGATTTATCCCATCTTAACACCGTTTTGATCCATTTTCATAAACAAACATAAATAATAAAAATAAATCTATTCATAATTATTTATATTATTTGAATGATTAACAAATCTAAGTTTAAAAGTATAAAATCGCACAAAATGAGGTGCGATCAGTTGACAACCGATTATGTTTTGATGGAAGGTTCTATAGAATAGCAGTAGATATTCTTTCACCATGTAACTACTAATGAGACTTACGACATCCAAAATATTATGTCTTGTTACATTATGTTAAACAACCGTCATTTAGTTTCTTTATAAATGAGAAAAAACGTTCAATCAATCAATAATAGGGATAAGTGACAACTTAAGATTTTATTTTTCATGATTTACTCTTTATACTTATTTAAATAGATGCCTCCTTAAAAGAAAAATATATTGGTAATAGATAATTACTTGGCATTTATTGGTAATAGGTAATTTACTTTTAAGTTTATTAGGTAATTTTCTCTTTTTTTTTTTGGCTGCCATTGCTGTTCTGCTGCATCGACAACCCTCTCTTCTTTTTAATGTTTAAATACTTTTTAAAATAGGCATAATTATTTTATAAGATTAAAATGTCAAAAGATTATTATCATTTTTTTTTAAAAGTGATTAAAATAAGATTGATTTTTCCCCATATTTAACATGCTATTAATAAAAATATTTTGAGAAAAAATATAGAGAAACCCTGGACGGACCGTCTCGCTCCACTTTTATTATATCAGTCACATGAAAGTGTGTTTGGAGTACTGCAAGAGCACATTTATGTAGTGCCAGAATTCAAATATTGTACTTATTAGCGACTCTTAAGAGACAAATCACAAAGTTGTTAGGGGCTTGGAGAACATCGGCATGTGGTCGGAACCTTGTATGTCCATCACCTCCCCCACTCCGCTGTTATTGATCATCCACCGTTAAAATTTCTCAGGTATGCCTTTATCCTCGTTGCAGACCACATAAACTCGTGGCATTGACTCGAACACTTCGATTGAGAACTTCTTTGCCTTGGACAAATCTTCTTGAAACAACGACCCTGACCTTGTCAACATCGACGCCAATGAGAGGTCCTAACAACATAAAAACTATACATAAGAGAGAGGGAGAGAGAGAAAGTTACTACAAGAAAAATGGCCTTTAGCTACAATTTTTTTTTTTTTTTTTTTTTTTAGCCAAAGCGTTATTTTCGTAACGAAAGTGATTTAGCGACAAAATATCTTTGTAGCCAGTTTTGTCGCCTATGCTCCGTAGTAGAAAATATTTGGTGACGAATTATACTTTTGTCGCACAAGATTACTTCTTTGCGATGGATTATTTCGTAGCTAAATAATTACATTCCGTAGCCAAAAAGTGGTTGAAAATGGCGGGATTTTTTTTTTGGTGATGAACATTTTTTGTCGCCAAAACACAGTTGGAAATGGCTGGAAAACATTTTGACTACGAACATATTTTGCCGCCAAAACATGGTTGTAAATTATGTGAGTGTGGGGGAAAACAATTCGCGACGAAGCCGGTTCGTCGCCCAATGTTAAATATAGGCGACCACATTGACGACGAACCTATTTTGTCACCCATACATTAGCGGGATAATTATATTAATTTTTAGTTTGGCGCTAAGATTTGAAATGACAAATCGTGACGAAAGGGGTTCATCGCCAAATAAAAAAATATCTTGTACCAAATTGGTGACGAAATTTTTTGTCAGAACAATTTTTCCATTTTTTTTGGCGCAAAGAATTGATCGGACCAATAACAACGAGTTCTAAAATTTCGTCGTCTATTAACCATCTATGGCTACAAATTTGTACTTCGTCGCCCGAAAGGAGGTCACATTTGGTTACAACTGTTAATTTTGTAGCCAATACACACATTTAGCGACAATTATTGTGTCGTCGCCAAAAAATTCGTAGCCAATTCTCTCTTTTCTTTTAGTGTATAGAGGGAATATATATATAATATATATATATAGAGAGAGAGAGAGAGAGAGAGAGAGAGAGAGAGAGAGAGAGAGAGAACCTCAATGGGGGATAATTGGTAAGAGAGAGAGAGAGAGAGGGGGAGAGAGAACCTCAATGGGGTATAATTGGTAAGAGTGGTAGAGAGGAAGAGGGGACCGAAGAACATTGTCGTGAGAGGCTCCTCTGGGCCACCATGTGATGAAAATTGCGTGTCCCGCCATGCATCTTTTGGGGTCATCTAGCAGTGCTATTCAACAATAAATTCCCATCTCATTAAATAATAATAATAGCAATGATATTAGTAGAATATAAATCTCCATATATTTTTTTTTTATTAATTTAATTGAATTTTTAAACACAATAATTCCATTTTTAAATATGAAGGATTTCTTATAACATAAAAGGCCTATTGAATTTTCAGGATTAAGAATTGATTAAATTTTTCTTATCAAGTTAAATTCAAATTTAAAAACAGTTGTCTTACGGATGGAGAGATTTCTGAATTTAGTTGAGTACAATTTTTCGTATATTAAAATAGTTTTTTTAATTGCTTATTATTTGGTAGTAATATACAAATTGAACATGGTTTCCATATTTTCACATTCATAAATCATGTTGAATTCTACGTTAACAATTATGTTGAATTCCACACACAAATGCATCATAATTGTTACGAGGGTGTCAATATTTTTTCTAAATAGTTATGATGTACGTACATGCATGTTGAATTCTAAACAGATTTTGCGCACTTCGCCACATTTCTAAGCTGAATTCCATACATACGCATTCTTTTTGTAAGCAGTGTTATTCCACACATGTATTATATGATCTACACAGATTTATGTTGAATTCAACACATGTGAAATAGTATATCAACAATGTTTACCAATTCATTCTTAACATTAAAGAATGATGATTTTTGTGTGGATTAATTTATTATTATTAGAATTTATTTTCACATGTGAAATAGTATATCAACAATTTTTGACAATTCATGCTTAACGTTAAAGAATGATGATTTTTGTGTAGATTAATTTATTATTATTAAAATTCATTTTCCACAATTCTTTTGAACATCAAGTTCATTAGAATTTATTTTCGACAATTTATTTTTAACACTGAGTTTGCGTTTTCCGTATTGAATTCAACACAATTTATTTGAGTTAAACACAAATTGTATTTTTTTCATGCAAAAAATAAAATTGATATGTCATTTTGAAGTTCTAAAATAAACAATCATAGTTTTGTAGTTTGATCATGTAAAAAACAAATAAAATTGAATTTTTTTTGGTCATAAAATAAAATTGATTTATTGCATAATTATTTGCAAGAGTTTTTGTATAATTAGTCATGATAAATGATCTTTATTTTTCGGAATAAATATTTTGGAAATAATTTAACGGTCAATATGGAATGTAACGGTTGTTAAATGAGGACACATCTATCCAGATCTTGCAAGTTACAAAAGGTTCAAAATGTTCGATTGATACCATAATAGGAGCACAAATCCAGTTCTTACACCGATAGGTCTAGTGGTCAACTTGGCCTTGTAATCGCCTCATAAATTAATGGGCACTGTTGACAAGGCCTTTTCGAAATATTTTATATCTTTTAAGCAAAAAGGGTTTTGGTGAACAATATACTAAATTAAAATTTTAACCATGCAGTCCATGCCCAATATCAATTTTTCAAGAAGTTACAAAGTTATTGTAATAATATTTATGATGTACAATGACTTTTGAATTTTTTACAGTTACTTTGTATTTATGAAAAAATTATAATAGCCCGTGCACTAAATGGATTAAAATTTTAATTTTGTGGATTGTTCACCAAAAAATCTTAAATAAAAAATATTTAAAATTTACAAGTAACATTTGATATATACTTTCAGAAAATATTTTTAAAAAAACAAATAGTATTTTTTTTTTTTAAAACAAATAGTATTTTTTAAAATAAAAATAATTATTCTTTTATTTTTTGATTAAAAAATTGATTGACGAGGATAACATTGTTCGATTTTTTTTTTTTTGACACATTATAAAGTTATTTCTGATAATAATGAGATATTATCATTAAATTATAAAACAAAAAAATACTTTTTGCATTTGTTTTTTAAATAATTTTTTACCAAAGGTAAGGAAGATGGAGGCCTGCAAGGCCCGTCGCCTATCTTCAAGACTTGAGTTTAAAATTTAAGTTCGTCGATTGGGATATGGTCCAAAAATTTACCTAGTTATTTTTAGACTTGGGCTGGGAACTAGCCATGTAGATTTAGGACCAGTCTAACTCATCCATTCAATTATTAAAAACAAATAATTTTAAATGAAGTAAATATATTATACATATATCACATACAAACCCAATTCTTGTAGTCTAATAATTATTTAAAGAGTTTTTTTAGTGAGACGTCTAGTGTTGAAGTCATCTCTCCCCTTACATAATTGCATAGGTTATATTTTATCTGAAAAATATTCATAATTTAAAAAAGAAACGAAAAATAGTTTAAACCTTAGACACTCATTCATAATATTTAAGACACCTCTTATATTCATAACTAGCGTATAACCTGTGTCTAAAGGCACGAGCATAAAACATACATTATCTATTAGGACAATTATATCAATTTGTTTTGCTATTCAACTTTAAATGTTGCATCAATTGAGACAATTACAGTTACAATAATATTTCAGGATAAATAACATTTGTTGTGGATAGAGATCCATATTCGGAAAGAAATACACTTAATCGATCAAATGATGTACAACTTGATAGGGCCTTATATAGTTGACCGTGATTAAAAATCGGTGTAATCAAATCAACTCCAACAAATTTCACTGATTGTCCTTGTGATTTATTTATTGTCATAGCATACGCCAAACGAGTTGGAAACTGGCGCCTTGTTATTTGAAAAGGAAATTTAAAAGACGACGGCGTCAAGGGTGTGCACTATTGCATACACTAAGACTGCAATGTTTGGTTGAAACCTTCTATGCCTTAATTTGTAGTATTGACGCTCTTTTCTAAGTATATGCTCTTTGACACTCTTGTTTTCATTCATTTTTTTCTCTTTCGAATTCTTTCCACAATGGATGCATATCCCGCTTAGCCTCCTCTAAAAATTGCACAAATTCAAATGCAGTAAAAGGTCGATAATTCTCAAATATGTTCTCTTTCGCTACAGTCCAATTTAATGGCAAACCATCAACAATTTGGTTTATTATATCTCTCTCCCTAATTTTACACTTATAATTCTGCAAGCACCTAGCACTTAAAATCTTATTTATGCCATATTCTCTCACGGGACAATTTTGTAAATAAGGCTTGTAATAGTAGAACTGTTTTTCCTTACGTAACTCTAATCTAGTACTCGTTCTCAATACAATAGCGGGTCGTACCATATTGTCTAAGATTTAAGGACAATAATCGTAATATAAGTAAATTACAATAAAAATATATAAAATGTAGGTTTTGATATTGATATTATATACACATACATGTATACATTTCTAATTTATCATTTCTAAAACACAAACCAAAAACATTTCTAATTTCCGTTGGCCCAAACATAAACATAAAAATAAACATAATGATAGGGAAAGATCTCAAGATGAACAGGAATAAGAACAGAAACAATAACAAAAAATTAAGAATTGTCAAACAGAAACAGGATATGAATGAGTCCCAATTACTAATCCAAGCCTAGAACTTTGAAACTTGCATAAACAGATTCGGGTCAGGTCGGACACTATTTGGGAACAAAAAAATAGAAACGGAAACATAAACACTTATTTTGGAAACAAAAAAATAGAAACAGAAACACTTACCAAACGCCACCTTTAGAAACTTTTATAAGAATGCATCTAATTAAACCTCTAATTTCAAAGGATGGCATTCGGTAAACAGAAACGGGAACAGAACAGAAACAGAGACGAGAACATAACAGAAATAGAAATGGGAACATAACATAAACAGAGACGGGAACAGAACAGAAACCGGTAACAAAAACGCATTTGGCACCAATGCCAATGCGTTTGTGTATTAACCATAGTTCACATTTGGCATTCAACATAAACAGAAGCATAAACGTAAACAGAAACAGAAATCTGGGAACCAAATGCTAACTTGGAACAGAAACAGTAAACAAAAATACAAAACAGAAACGACAAATCTGAACATGATTTGAACTAACCTTGCGAGGAACGATTGTTGTTTTGAGGAACGATCGTCTGAAGAAGTGTTTTTTCCCCAACCTCTCTTATAATCTGAAACCATAAGATTAGAGAAACGATCTCAACCAAAATTCAAGTAAAAACGATTGAATTGGAAAATAAATTGCTAGATTCCACATACACGTAACAATCGCTAATAATTCGAACTACATTTCAAACACAAATCCACATAATGTCCCATCAAATTAAAATAATCAAAATGAGAACAGAAAATCAATTAACTGAACAATGGGAACAGAAAATCAGGAACAAAACTAAACAGTAACAAAAAACAGAATCTAAAACACAAAATAATTGACATTTAAATAAGAATGCATCTAATTAAACCTCTAATTTCAAAGGGTGGCATTGGGTGAACAGAAACGGGAACAGAACAGAAACAGAGACGGGAACAGAACAGAAACAGAGACGGGAACAAAACAGAAACAGAGACGGGAAGAGAATAGAAACGGGAACAGGAACAAAACAGAAACAGGAACGTAAACATAAATAGAAAAAGAAAAAAAAAAATACATGATTCTAAAGCCACTTCTCTCCCTCGTCGTTAGCTTGTCTCTCTTATCTTTAATTTTACAATCGAACCGAAAATAACTAAATAATAAAAAAAAAATTGAAATAAAAAATTTGATCACAGAAAACAAATGAAAAAAAAAGGAACAAAATTATAAATATGAACAGAACAGAAATAGGAACAGAACAAAAACAGAACAGGAACAGGACAGGAGCAGAACAGAAACAGGAACAAAACAGGAACAGAAACAGGAGAACAGAACAAGAACAGAAACAAAACAGAAACAGGAACAGGAACGCAAACAGAACCGGAAACGGAAACAGGAACATGTATATTTCTCTAAAAAAATAAGCCACAATTTAAAAAACAATCCATATTTCTTTGTGAACACAATAAGAACATGAATAAATATATTTCTCTAAAAAATAATCCATATTTTAAAAAAAGTATAAATATAACTAAAAACATTTCGAATTTTTAAAAAACACAAAATATAAACATTTCTAATTTATCATTTCTAAAACACAAACACAAACCAAAAACATTTCTAATTTCCGTTAGCCCAAACATAAACATAAACATATTGACAGGGGAAGATCTCAAGATGAACAGGAACATGAACAAAAAATCAAGAATTCTCAAACAGAAACAAGAGATGGATGAGTCCCAATTACTAATCCAGGCCTAGAACTTTGAAACTTACATAAACAGAGTTGGGTCAGGTCGAACACTATTTGGGAACAAAAAAACAGAAACGGAAACAAAAACACTTATTTTGGGGGAAAAAAAATAGAAACACTTACCAAACACCACCCTTAGAAACTTTTATAAGAACACTTTCCTCCCTCGTCGTTAGCTTGTCTCTTTTCTCTCTAATTCTACAATTGAACATAAAATAACTAAATAATTAAAAAAAAAAACATTGAAATAAAAAATTTGATTACAAAAACAAATGAAAAAAAGAAAGGAACAAAGTTATAAACCTGAACAGAATAAAAACAGGGACAGAACAGGAACAGGACCAGAGCAAAACAGAAACGTAAAAAGGAACAGAACAGAAATAGAACAGGAACAGAACATAAACTTTTAATTGACTCAAAAATATTCAAATAGATTTTTCTCTTTAAAATTCATAGAGATTTTTAATTATATAATTGTTTGTCTTTTTTATTTATTTAACTTTTAATTGATATTAACTATATGAAATTAATAATTAATAATTAAGAAAAAGACATCCACATTAGAGAAGAGAACACTTTTTTAGAAGTAAAAGTTATGTATGAAGATTGGCTTTTTTACAAATGTACTAATAAAAATATTCTTAATTAATATTCAAATATTTTATTAAAAGAAAAATTAAGGAACAAACTTATTTCTAATATTGAAACATAAAAAAAAAAACAGGGACAAAGTTATCAACCTCTTTTAGTGGAGAGCAAAATCCCAAAAAAGAAAAGAGGACACACAAATATAACATTCTTGAAAGAAATATGGTAATATTTATTAACTTTCAGAATACCTTCATCGTCAAATGCGCGAACACGAAGAGTAGCAAGTCCATCTAGGTCAAGTTTAACTGAGTTATGAAATATTTGGATCCTTGAAAATTTATCAATGTAAACTTTGCAACGAATAACCGTTCCAGTGTTTATATCAGTGGCATAAACAACAGTCTCTTTTTGCCCACTATAAGCGGCAATAGATCAGAATATTCATGGCAAGTGCAAATGATCCATTATTCATCAAATTTTTCAGGATGTTTTTCCACTTCTGCATATAAGTTGCATCTTATTATCTAGATCATGTATTATTCAAAAGGATGAATAGTTTTCAACATAACCCTATAAACCATCACCTCTAGACAGAAATTTCAGATCCAAAAATTGATAACATCATAATTTTTCTTTTTATTTTCCTTTTCCTCTTCGTTAATGAAGTTCGACACCAAAATCACAAAAAAGCATATACACATAAACTAATTTACATACTAACAACAAATCCTTTATATCATCCAAGTTTTTGGCTACATAAATTTACTTGTCATCGAATCAATTAAGTTCAAGGCCATGAAATCATTCCTAATTTCTTCTTTCCGATTTTACCAAATCGAAATCAACATCTAAGCAGGGTTGACAACATAAATCTGCTTGTAGCCATAAAAATCATTATAGGGTCATCCTATCCTTTTTAAGTTTAGTGCCATCTACCCCAAGTTTTTCTAATTGAAATTAATTTGGATTATGAACACGAAATTAATTATCCCACAACCCCAACCACCATCACACCTAAACATCCATCAAAATACATGAACTCTCGTATAAAAATCAGCAAATCAGAATCTCTCAAGTCCTAAGAAAATACAGAAACATGGAACGTGAACATGAACATGAATAGAAACAGAAACATAGAACATGAACCAAATGTGTGTGACCAAACATTTCATTTTTGAACATAAACAAGAACAGGACAAACAGAAAAAGAAATAGAAATAGAAACATAGAACATAAAACAGTAACAATGGCGGCTCACCTTTGTGCGACGGCGGGAGTGGACTGCTCGATGGCTGAACGGTGACTCAGCTTGTATGTTGTTTTTTTATTTCTTTTGTTTTATTTTTAAATTTTTTTTTAGTACAATGTATGTATGAAAAAAATGGAAAGTAAAAAATTAGAAACAAAAGTGAACATTTTTAAAAGTAATTAAATATATATATATATATATGATGTGAAAAATAAAATGAATTTAAAAAAAAATCAGAAAAAAGAAAAAGAAAAAGAAAAAGAAACAACTAAAACAAATAAAATAAGACATACATAACAAAAGGAAGAAAATAAAAATAAAATCAAAAAGTAAAAAATAAAATAAAAAATTAATTAAATAATATTGATATTTATGTTCAACCTTTTTCATGCTAATTTTTGTTTTTATCCCCCAAAAAGAAGATTTATTATTCTCCTAATCCTGACATCATATCTATTCTCTATTATTTTATTAAAAATAATTCGGTCATAAAATATTTTAGGTGCCAACTTTCCCCAAAGCTTGTCCGAATCGGCACACATATTTTTTTTTTTTTTTATAAATATTTTTAATAATTCAATTAATATTAATTAGATTAGGTCAATTGAATTAAAATCAATCAAATATAAAATTATAACGTTAATTAAATTATTTGTAAAAAAAAATATATATATATTCACAGAAACTAAAAAAAATTGTATTATAATAAGAGACTTTTATTTTAAAAACTTAAGAACAAACAATGATACTAGAGGCACTATATTTTATACCAACTATGATTTTCTTAAAATTATTATTATTATATCAAGCCATGTATTTTTTTTTCTTGAAACAAAATAATAAGAAAAATAAAACATCAATACTTAAAAAAAAAAAAAAAAAAAAGAAAAAAATGAATAATTGTTCATCTTCCGGCAGCCACGCTATCGCGATCTCCCGTGCAAGCTATATACATGGTTGGCCCTAATAAATTAGAGGCCAAAAGCGAAATTTAAAAACATAGGTCTTTTAATATTTAATTTTTTTAAATACTCATAATTATTTTATAAAATTAAAATATAAAAATAAAGTTAATAAAATGACTTAACTATTTTTTTTTATTTAGAATAGTATATTAATATAAATATTTTAAAATAAAAAATATAAGGATCAGATTTTACAAAAAATTTGGCAAACAAAAAAAGAACCCAGAAATATGATATAAAATTAAGCACCAGGGTAGTTAATGTAATTTACTCTACAAGAAGAAAAATACCTACTCAAGAACATAGGATGGAGCATGAAAAGAATCTGGCAGAAAAGCCGCCAAGAAGACGATGATGGAGATTTCCTCCGGGTACTTGTCCATGGCATGAGCCAAGTTCAAGCCGCAGAGGCTGTGGCCCACTAGTATCACCTTCTCTCCAAGAGGAAGAGAAGCCCTCAACGCCATCAGCGAGGCAAAATAGTTGCTGAGTGAGTGCAACTTAGTTATTGTTTTTAGGTCGACGTTGGAAGCCGAGAGGTCGAGCGCCTTAACCCGGTGGCCGGCCGACTCTAGCCGTGGTTTGAGCTTATACCAGCTCCACGCTCCGTGACACGCGTTGTAAGATCTAATGCACATGCATAATTTTTAGTTGTATTTTAGAATATTTTGAAAATAATATAGTCTATTATGTCATTTAAATTTTACCTTGAAAACTTTTAGGAGTTGTTATTATTTATAAAAAATAAAATAAAATTTGAGAGGGTTAATAGGTTAATTTAGCTTAAGTTCTAAAAATATAAGGGATCAATTGTTATTTCAAAAATATTAATTTTAATTTTTGGGCTTAAATGATATTTAAAAATTCTAGAGGATTATGTGTGTAATTAAACTAAAAAAAACACTATTAATAAAGTTATTTAAAAATTTGGGGTTAATAGTGAATTTTGCACGTTTGTGTCATGACGTCAATTTCCAACACAATTGTATGTGTCATTGTGTTGAATTATTGCATGTATGAATCATTGATCACTTGTCAATACAAATGACACCTCAAGCCCCCATCACATCTCATACTTCCTTATTTTACAACAAAACAAGAATCATGTGATCACTTGTCAATTCAAATGACAACTCAAGCGCCCTTTACCCCTCATGTCTATTCTCTAATGCACGGCAAAGGTGAGATAAGGAGGACAAGAAGAGATCAAAGAAATGGAGGGAGGAGAAAAGTCTACAGAATTTAGGGTCATAGTTCAAATCAAGTTATAATTAGTTAAATGTCACTCTATCCTTTCAATTCTTCCATTAGTTGTTTTTTTTATTCATGAAATAATTTTCATATCATGAGTAAAATCATTTTTAATGGTTATTCATGTCCAAGAATTATAGATCAAGAACCATGCATGAACCAAGAGAAAATTCATTCTAGTTAGGTAATCATCAAATATATTATTTAGATTATATATAAAATATTTAATATTAGGGTGATTTTTGTTAAAAAAGAAAAACTTGTTAATTAAGTTTAAATTAAATTATTGATATTTTATGCAGGTAGTAATTAGCAAGAGAATGTAATTTTTGATTATCATTAAATTATATTTATTAGATTATATTTGATATATTTTTTTATTTAACTTGTTATAAGAATTTAATGGGTTTAATTTTCATCTTAAAAAAAATATGGGGTTGAATATCTATTTGGTAATTAAATAACTTAGTGAATTAGATTATTTATTTAAGTTGATTTTTAATCAGAGATGGATGATTTATTTTAACCATTTATTTGAAGTTAGTTTAAAAAAATGTTATGTTAAATTTTCAAGATTTATAAATTATAAATCGGGGAAATTTATTTTGAGATTAGGAAATAATGCATTAATTTGATTGGCATACATTTCATGTATTTTATTTCATATATAGATAAATTCTTAGTTTAGACCCTATCATGGTTAGGTTCACAAGTGAGGCAGATCCCGTCAGTGTTTTGGCGGTAGCAAAGTAGCAGTGCGATTATCGAGATGAATGTACTATTTTCTATATAAATTGTCAAATTTTATTTTCGTACTAAAATGTGAAAAGAAAAGATTTACTAAAATGGGTAATTTTATAACTTTAGACGGATCAAGTAAAAAATTGAATTTGCGAACTAGTTTTTAGTATTATACTTATATGCCATAGTGTGATCCCGACAGGAGAGCGTGTCCTGCGGGATGTTATTGTGTTCAGGGGTGAGGTAGAGGATCATCCAGTAGACTTCCAACTCGTGGTCGTGTATTTGCTATTACTCAGCAGGATGCCCAGACTACCCCGGATGTGGTTATAAGTATCATGTCTTTATATGATAGAGATGCACGTATACTTATCGATCCCGATTTTACTCATTCATTTGTTTAAGCAATCTTTATGATGCGTGTATAAATATTTCCTACTTCTCTGTCATATGGTATTATTATTTTTACTCCTGTGGGCGAGTCAATGTTGATAGATAGTGTGTATAAAAACAGTTTGCTTCATATTGGTGATAAAGAATTGTCGGTGGATTTATTACCCTGAGTATTCACAATTTTGATGCGATACTGGGTATGAATTTGTTGTCCAGCTATTATGCTACCGTTGATTGTTTTAGAAAGAAAGTTACCTTTCGAATCCAAGGCGAGTCAGAGTTTATGTTTTCGGGGAATAGAATCATTACCCATGTCAATTTGATTTTGATTCTAGAAGCCAAGAAATTATTAAATAAGGGATGTAAGGGATACCTCGCACATGTGATTGACACCAATCAGAATGAGGTACAATTGACAGATATTCTAGTGGTCGGGCATTATCCCGATGTATTTCCAGAAGAATTACCAGGGTTTCCAGTAGGTAGAAAAATTGAATTCACTATCGAATTACTTCCGAGTACTTCTCCTATATTAATTCTACCCTATCGTATGGCACCTACCGAGATGAATGAACTAAAAATTCAATTGCAAGATCTGCTAGAACGTGGGTTTATCAGACCTAGTGTTTTTTCGTAGGGAGTTTCAGTGTTGTTTGTAAGAAAGAATGATGGTACTCTGAGGATGTGCATCGACTAACGGCAACTGAACAAGGTAGCGGTTCGTAATAAATACCAGTTGCCTAGAATTAATGATTTGTTCGATCAATTACAGAAGGCCAGGGTACTTTCAAAAATAGATCTTCGATTAGGATATTATCAGTTAAAAATCAGAGACAGTGACAAGTTGAAGACGGCGTTCCGTACGAGATATGGATATGACAAATTTCTAGTTATGCCATTTGAGTTGACGAATACCTCTGCTGCATTTATGAATATGATGAATAAGATATTTCATCTTTATTTAGATCAATTTATCATCGTTTTCATTGATGATATACTGATTTACTCTCAAAATAAAGAAGAATATGCAGAACATTTCAAAATTGTGCTACAGACTTTGATAGAGAAGCAATTGTTTGTGAAGTTCAGTAAACGTGAGTTTTGGCTGGATAAAGTCGTATTTTGGGGCATGTTATCTCGGGTGATGGTATACAAGTCGACCCAAAGAAAGTTAAAGCCGTTGTTCAGTGGAAAAGACAAAGAATTGTGATGGAAGTTTAGAGTTTCCTAGGATTGGCGGGTTATTATCACCGATTTGTACAGGGATTTTCTGTTATAGCTTCCCCGTTGACCCGTTTGACTTGCAAGGAAACTAAATTCGAGTAGAATGGCAAATGTGAATAGAGTTTTTAGGAACTGAAGAATAGACTTATATCAGCGCCAATACTCTCTCTCCTGACAGAAGGCGATGCCTTTGTGATATATAGTGATGCTTTACACCAGAGGCTAGGTTGTGTATTAATGCAACATGGCCACGTGATTGCATATGCTTCTTGACAATTAAAGAATCACGAGCGTAATTACTTGACGCATGATTTGGAGCTGGCGGCGATTGTGTTTACCTTAAAATTCTGGAGACATTATTTGTATGGCGAAACTTGCGAGATATACACTAATCACCAGAGTTTGAAATATTTATTTACTTAGAAGGAATTAAATTTGAGACAAAGGCGTTGGATGAAATTAATCAAGGATTATGATTGTACCATCCATTATTATCTTGGAAAGGCTAATGTTGTAGTAAATACATTAAGTCGGAAATCGGTAGGTTCGGTTGCGCACCTTCGAGTCATTCATACTAACCTATATGCCAAGCTGAGATATCTGCGAGTTCAGTTGGCAGTTGGTCAGACGACATCATTGCTTGCGACTTTGGCCTTGAGACCAACGTTAATCGATCACATTATAGAAGTACAGAAGTAGGATGCTCAATTGGAAAAAATCAGAGATGAACTGAAAAATGGTCAGAGAAGCAATTATCGCATCAGAGATAATGATGAAGCCTTGATGTATGATAATAGACTGTGTGTACCTAATAATGCCGATTTGAAGAGAGATATATTGGTGAAAGCACATATCTCAGCAAATGCAATGCATCCAGGCAGTACCAAAATATATCAGGATTTGTGAGAACACTATTGGTGCAATGGAATGAATTGAGAAATTGTAGAATTTGTTGCCAAGTGTCTTGTCTGTCAGTAAGTTAAGATCGAGCACCACCGTCCAAGAGGATTATTGCAGCCTTTACCTATCCCACAATGAAAGTAAGAACATATCACGATGGATTTTATTTTGAGATTGCCCTGTACTAAAAAATGACATAATTCCATTTGGGTAATTGTTGATAGACTTACAAAGTCTGCTCATTTTTTTACTGTGAAAATCACGTACTCTATGGACAAGTATGCAAAATTATATATTGACGAGATTGTCAAATTTCATGGTGTGCCGGTTTCCATAGTGTCGGATCGAGATCCAAGATTTATATTGAAATTTTGACCGAGTCTTCAAGCTGTTCTAAGAACCAAGTTAAAATTTAGTACAACTTTTTATCCTCAAATTGACAGTCAATCAGAACGTATAATTCAGATATTGGAAGATATGTTGAGGGGTTGCACTCTAGAATTTCTTGGTAGTTGGGATGATAATTTGATGTTGATGCAATTTGTTTATAACAATAGCTACCATTTGACAATTGAGATGACACTATATGAGGCGTTGTATGGTAGAAGATGCAAAACTCTAGTTTGTTGGATTGAAGTTGGAGAACAAAAATTATTGATGCCAGACATAGCTCAGATGATGGCAGAAAAGGTGAAAGTGATTCAAGAAAAATTGAAGACTGCTCAAAGTCGGCAAAAGAGTTCTGCTGACAAGCATAGACGAGAGTTGAAATTTGAAGTGGGTGATTACGTGTTTTTACGTATATCTCCGTGGAAAGGCATCATGAGATTTGGGAAGAAGGGGAAGCTAAGTCTGAGGTATATCGGACCCTATGAGATTCTAGAACAGGTTGGTACAACGGCCTATCGACTAGCCCTACTGCCAGAGTTATCTAGATTGCATGATGTTTTTCATGCTTCGATACTTAGAAAATATGTGTCAAGCCCTTTGCATGTGTTGACTTCTCAACCAATCAAATTGAAGGAAGACTTGTCATATGTTGAGGAGTCAGTGCAAATTCTAAATCGTAAGGATCAAGTGTTACGAACAAAGACGATTCCGTTGGTAAAAGTGCTATGGAACAGCCACTCTGTAAAAGACGTGACGTGGGAAAGAGAAGAGGAGATGAAGAATAAATATTCACATTTATTCATTTAAGATAACTAAAATTTCATGACGAAATTTCTTTAGGAGGGGAGAATTGTAAGACCTATTTTTCGCATATGCATAATTTTTAATTGCATTTTAGAATATTTTGAAAATTATACGGTCCATTATGTAATTTAAATTTTACCTTAAAAACTTTTAGGGGTTGTTATTATTTATAACAAAAAAAATAAATAAATTTGAGAGGGTTAATAGGTTAATTAAGCTTGAGTTATAAAAATATAAGGGATCAATTGTTATTTTAAAAATATTAATTTTAATTTTTGGGCTTAAATGATATTTAAAAATTCTAGGGAGTTATGTGTGTAATTAAACTAAAAAATAGAACTCTTAATAGGGTTATTTAAAAATAGGGAAATTCTCCAAAAAGTCTCATCCTTTAAAAACACCACTTTATAGAGTTTTGTAATATTTATTTTTTTACACATAAAATGGTTCTTAGAAAATTATTTTTGGAATCTTAAGATCTCTAAAAAAAAAATTTCCAACACAATTGTATGTGTCATGACATCAATTTTCAACTCCACATGTGTCATTGTATTGAATTCTTGCATGTATGAATCATGTCACCACTTGTCAATACAAATGACACCTCAAGTCCCCTTTACACCTCATCCTTCCTCATTTTACACTTATTTTAAATGAATTAGAAAAATAAAAAATTTCATATAAACACTATTACACTTATACCCCTCCTATGCCTAAGTTTCATAGTTTTGGAGAGTAAAGCATAATTTAATTTCTTTACTTTCTTTCACTTTTTTTTTTTCTTCGGCCCATGTTTGTGTAAGTTTCCAACACCACCGTCCATCCGCGTGTTGCCCTGACCGATATCCATCTGCCGCCCCGATCAATCTCTAACACTACCGTTTCAAACAACAAAAAAACAATTCAAACAAAAATAAAATTGAACAGATTCAAAGAAAAAAATAAATAAAACAATCGATCTCCTTCCTCTCTCAATCGATCTGGACATTGATTGCTATTTTGCACTCACTTTGCATATCGTTGTAAAAAACATCTTAAAGTGCATCATTTATATATAAAAAAAAATAATCACTTGAAAACTCGTTCGTGTTATGCTAATTTAATATCACAATATTTTGCATGTTCATCCATATGATCATTTGATATCTGTTATTCACTTAGGTTAATTTGCCCCTTTAAGTTAAAAAAACTTATGGATAGATATTTGTGCTGCATCGACAACCCTCCTTTTTAATCTTTAAATACTTTTTGAAATATTCATAATTATTTTATAAGATTAAAATGTCAAAAGATTTTTTTTTTTTAAAAAAGTGATTAAAATAAGATTTTTTTTCCCCTTATTTAACATGCTTTTAATAAAAATATAGAGAAATCCTGGATGGACTGTCTCGCGCCACTTTTATTATATCAATCACGTGAATATATAGTATATCTGGAGTACTGCAAGTGCACATTTATGGAGTGCCATAATTTCAAATATTGTACTTAGTAGCAACGCTTAAGAGACAATCACAAAGTTGTTGGGGCTTGGAGAACATTGGCATGTGGTCGGAACCTATTATCTCCATCACCTCCCCCACTCCACTGTTATCGATCATCCACCGTTGAAATTTCTCAGTTATGGCTTTATCCTCGTTGCAGACCACATAAACTCGCGGCACTGACTCAAACCCTTCGATCGAGAACTTCTTCGCCTTCGACAAATCTTCTTGAAATAATGACCCCAGCCTTCTCAACATTGTCGCCAATGTGAGGTCCTAACGACATGAAACTATACATAAGAGAGAGGGAGAGAGAGAGTATATATATATATATATAGAGAGAGAGAGAGTGTTTTAAAACTATACAGAGAGAGAGAGAACCTCAATGGGGGATAATTGGTAGAGTTTGGTAGAGAGGAAGAGGGGACCGAAGAACAATGTCGTGAGAGGCTCCTCTGAGTTACCATGTGATGAAAATTGCGTGTCCAGCCATGCATCTTTTGGAGTCATCTCGAAAAACTATTCACCAATAAATTAACATCTCATTAAATAATATTAATAATAGCAACAATATTAGTAGAATATAAATCTCCATATAAATTAAAAGAATTTAATTCAATTGAATATTTGAACACAACAATCTCCATTTTTAAATATTGCTGATTTTTTTATGACAATCGGGATTAATAATTGACTATTTTTTTTATTAAGTTAAATTCAAATTTAAAAAAAGTTGTCTACTAGATGCAAAGATTCTGAATTTAGTTGACTAAAATTTTTCGGTTCTTCATTTTATTTGATTTTTACTTGATGGTAATATGCAAATTGTACATGGTTTCCGTATTTTCACATTCATAAACCATGCGTTGAATTCTAGATCAACAGTCATGTTGAATTTCACACAAAAACGCAATAACGCATCTTAATCGTTATGAGGGTGTCATTATTTTTTTCTAAGTATTTGCTAGGTACATGTTGAATTCCACGCAGATTTTGTGTACTCGATCGGACACATGTCCAAGTTGAGCTCCATGCACAAGCATCCTTCTTGTAAGCAGTGCCTCATTCCACATATGTATTGTATGATCTATACCGTGTTAAATTAAACACATGTAAAAATAGTATAGCAATAATTTTTGACAGTTCATTTTTAACATTAAAGAATGACCATTTTTATGTGGATTAACTGATTATTATTAGAATTTATTTTCGGCAATTCATTTTTAATATTAACTTTGCGTTTCATGCATCATACAACACAACCGTAAATAACTAAGTCAAATTATTTAAATAACTTAGTGCATTGAATTCAACACAAATTATATTTCTTTCATGTAAAAAATAAGATTGAGATGTCATTTTGAAGATCTGTAAAAAAAAATAAAAATAAAAATAATTATGATTGTATAATTTAATCATGTAAGAAACAATCACAACTGATTTATTGCTTGATTATACAAGAGTTTTTAGTATAATTAGTTATGATAAATGCCCCTTATTTTTCGGAATAGATATTTAAAAAAATAATTGAGTAGTCAAATAGAATGTAACGGTTGTTAAATAAGGACAAATCTGTTCAGATCTTGCAAGTTGCAAGAGGTTCAGAATGTTCAATTGATGCTATGATAGGTGCCCCGTGTAATTGTCCCGTAAATTAATGGGGCATTGTTGATAAGGTCTTTTTAAAGTATTTTGTATCTTTTAAATGAAAGGAGATCTTGATATGAACAATCTACGAAATTAAAATTTTAACCCATACAGTCCACACGCGATATTATTTTTTCCAAAGTTTAAAATTACTGTAATACATAAAAATTGGTGTAATTTTTTCATGTGAAAAATTGCTACAACTTTTATAACATATAATGACTTTTGGATTTTGGACAGTAATTTAGAAATTTTAAATTTTAATTTCGTAAACTGTTTATCAAAAAATTCTAAATAAAAAATATTTAAAGTTACAAGTAACGTTTGATCTATACTTTTAAAAAATATTTTCTAAAAATAAATAGTATTTTTTTTAAATAAAAATAATAATTTTTTTATTATTTTTTGTTTAAAAATTGATTGACTAGGATCTCATTTTCAAATTTTTGACACACTATAAAGTTATTTTGGATAACAATGAGATATCATCATTATATTATCAAACAAAAAATTATTTTTTTGCATTTGTTTTAAATAACTTTTTACCAAAGGTTACAAAAAAGTAGTGTTCATTGGCATGGATGCCTGCCAAGCCGTTGCCTATCTTTTAGAGTTTGGGCTTAAAATTTAGGTTAGTCTACCGGGATAGGATCCCAAGATTTAAACCCGGTCATTTTTAGATTTAGAATCTGCCCGACCCACCCATTCAATTATTAAAAGCAAACAATTCTTGTAGTCTAATGATTATTTAAAAACTCTTTTTAGTGAGAAGTCTACTCTCCCTCTTTATATAATTGTATAAGTTATATTTCATCTAAAAAAATATTTATAATTTATTTTAAAAAAGAGTTTAAACCCCATGTACCCCTATCATTCATATTAGCTAAGACACCGTTTATCTTTTTAGTTTAATTACGTAAAACACAATCCATCATACTTTATTGAGAAAATTACCCTCACAACATATATTTTGGTTGTTTATTTCATATATATTTTTTATTTTTTACTCTCTTATTTTATATTTTTTAATTTTTAAATTTTTATGCTGTTTTTTTTTTTTTTTTTTTGTATGATATATGTAGGGAAAAAATCAGAAGTAAAAAAATTAGAAAAACAAATGCAAAAAATAATAAAAAACAAAAATCGAAAAGTATGATTTGAAAATAAGCAATTTTTAAAAACAGAAAAACATTTTTTTTTTGTTTTTAAAAACAATTTTTTTTTGTTTTTTAATTTTCTAATTTTAATATTTCCTATAAAAACCATATAAAAAATAAAGAAATAACGAAAACAAATAAAATAAAACATGATTTTTTTTTTTTTTGAAAATTTGGAAAAAACATATTTTTTTTTCTTTTCTATTTTAAATTTAAAGTTTTATTTTTGTCTTATTTTATGTTTCATGTTTTCTATTTTTTTTTGTTCTATAGACATCATATACAATAAAAATAAAAAATACGGAATTAAAAAAGAAAAAAGAAAAAGAAAACAAGAGAGCAAAAAATAAAAAATAAAAAATAAAATTAAAATCAAACATTAAAAATATATTACAAATATATTTTTATGAACAAAATATAAAGATATTTGAGACATTATAAAAATTAATAAAAAATAACCTTACTATTTATTCAAATTATCGGATATAAACTCTTAAAACAGCTTGAACAACATACTCAGCCTTTTTCATGCTAATTTTTGTTTTTATCCCTCGAAAAGGAGTAACATTGCAGGTGGGTAATTTGACCATTTGAGGCATATCCATCTTTATGATACACCTAATATAAATATACCATCTCTTTGGTACTATCAATATTTGAAGGATATTTTGACCTTCCTCCCTAATTTTTTAAAAATAGATATTTTCACCCCCTTTAATTTAAAAAAATTAATTACAATATTTAAAATTTCATATAATTCTCCTCTAATTTATATAAATTTAAAGTGAATCCCTAAAAAAAAATTATTCTATAAAAATTGTTCTATATTTTTTTTAATATGTAGATCAAAAATTAAAATTATAATATTAAAATATTTAATTTAAAAATATTCGTATATGATGTTGGTCTAAAATTAGTATATTATTATAATAAGAGCCTTTTTATTAAAAATTAAAAAAAGAAAAGAAAAAACAATGATTCTACAGGCACCATATTTTATACCAAATCCTACTTCCGAACGATCGTGTAATCCTATGTTGCCTAACCATGTTAATCTTCTGGCAACCACACCCTCGTGACTTTCAGCGCAAATCACAATCAAGATCGGCCTAAATAAATTAGAGATCAGAAGCGAAATTTAAAAATATGAGTCCTTCAATATTTAATTTTTTATTTACTCATAATTATTTTATAAAATTAAAATATAAACAAGAAAAGATAATTAATATAATGACATTGATTTTTTGAGTTGTTTAGTAATAAATATTTTTAATTTTTTTTTACTAAAAGAGTATTAATTTTAACTTATTTACGGGAGTGATTCATTTCGATGTTTGGAACGCCGAAATGGTTGTTATATTTTTTTCTTTACTTTTTTTGACCCCGGCCTTGTGAAGGCCGGGATCAAAAAAATTTATATATATACATTTTTTTCTTTTTTTGATCTCGGCCATGTGAAGGCTGGGATCACATAATTTTTTTTGTTTTTTGTTTGTTTGTTATGTTTTCGTCGAATAAATTTTTAAAATTTTCGGTAATTTTGAGTTGATTAACGGTGGTCTATCAACATTTTAAATAAATCTTTTTTTTTTTTTTGTATAAATTATGTTCAAAATACTCCATAATACTTTTTATAACACTAAAAAATGGACAAGTGGATGAATTTTAAAAAATCGCCAAAGTTAACTAGACGATTTGTTTGGATAATGACGGATTTTTTTTGACAATTTAGAATTAACAAAATATTGCATGTCCGTAACAAAAATGAACTATTTTTTTTGTAAATAAATTATGTTCATAATATTACATAACAAAATTTAGAACACTAAAAACGGACAAGTTGATGAATTTTAAATAATTGCCAAAGTTGATCAGACGAGTTGTTTCGATGACGATACAGTTTTTTTGAAAACTTTGGATTAACAAAAAAATGGTCGTCTATCCGTAACAGAAATGAACCTGATTTTTTGTGTGTATAAACTACGTTCATAATACTAAATAATAAAATCGAGAACACCAAAAACGGATAAGGGAATATATGGTGTTAAGAGAAGAGAAAACTTATGTAAAATAATGGAAAAAATTTGGATGAACATAACTTTGCGCTCGGTGGTTCATTTAGGGTGATTTTGTTTTTTGATTTTAGGTATTTTTTTGAGATCTAGGCGTGGAAAACAGCCGGAATCGGTTTGGTTGAGTATTTTTTTAAATAAAGTCCATTTTCACTTTCAATTTTGGATTCAAAGTATTGAGTGACTAAATTTGTAATTTTCGTCGCAAGCGTACGTCTTGTTCTATTGGTAAAATTGAAATCTTCAAAAGCCAGAGTGATGATTCAGATCAGACCCAACTTTAAAAAAAAAAATTTACCCCCAACGGACCACCGAGTGCAAAGTTATGTCTATCCAAACATTGAAGAGTAATATAGTGTTTTTGAAACGTTGAAGAGTAATAAAATGTTGTGACAATAACCATTATTTAAAAATTATTCACTAATCCGTTTTTTGTGTTTTCAATTTTATTATTTAGCGTTATGAATGTAGTTTGTATACAAAAAAATTAGTTTCATTTCTGTTACGGATAGACAACCATTTTTTAACTCAAAGTCTGGTCAACTTTGGCGATTATTTAAAATTCATCTACTTATTCGTTTTTAGTGTTCTAAATTTTGTTATGTAGTATTATGAACATAATTTATATGCAAAAAATTTGGTTAATTTCTGTTACGGATATGTAATCTTTTATTAATTCTAAATTGTCGAAAAAAATTCCGCCATTATCGAAACAACTCGTCTGGTCAACTTTGGTGATTTTTTAAAATTCATTCACTTGTCCGTTTTTAGTGTTGTAAAAAGTATTATGAAGTATTTTGAACGTAATTTATACAAAAAAAAAATTAAATTTATTTAAAATATCGACCACCATTAATCAATTCAAAGTTACCGAAAAATTTAAAAATTTATTCGGCGAAAACATAACACAAAAAAAAAAAAAAAAAAAAAAAAAAACACAAATTTCTCTTTTATGTGATCCCGGCCTTCACAGGGCTGGGATCAAAAAAATAAAAAAATATAACAACCATTTTGGCGTTCGGAACGTCGAAATGCATTACTCCTGTAAATAAGTTGAAATTAGTACTCTTTTAGTAAATTTTTTGAACACCGAAATGCATTACTCCTGTAAATAAGTTGAAATTAATACTCTTTTAGTAGAAAAAAAAAATTAAATATTTATTACGTAAATAACTCTTGATTTTTTATAATTTAAAATAATATTTTAATTAAAAAAAATTTAAATAAAAAAAATATAGGGGTTAATGTATTTTAACTAATTTTATTAAAGGTAAAGATATGATATTTAACATTAAGCATAGGGGTAGTTAATGTAATTTACTCTACATGAAGAAAATACCTTATCAAGAACATAGGACGGAGCATGAACAGAATCCGGCAAAAAAGCCGTCAAGAAGACGGCGGCGGAAATTTTTTCCGGGTGTTTGTCCATGGCCAGAGCCAAGTTCAAGCCGCCGAGGCTGTGGCCCACCAATATCACCTTCTCTCCAGGAGGAAGAGAAGCCATCAACGCCATCAGCGGGCCGGAATAGTCGCCGAGTGAGCGCAGCTCAGTGATTGTTTTCAGGTCGATGCCGGAAGCCGAGAGGTCGAGCGCCGTAACCCGGTGGCCGGCCGACTCTAATCGTGGTTTGAGCTTGTACCAGCACCACGCTCCGTGACACGCGCCATGCACTAGAACGTAATGCTGACGTTGTTTTTCCACTTCCATTTCTTTGGTTTACAGAGGTGATAAATACATTATTCATACAATATATATGTGTATATATATATATATATATATATATATATATAAGCCAAAGTTTGACGTGGCTCAATGGATTTGGTTAAGGCAAAGTTTGACATGTTCCCTTTAATGTTAATAGGATTAATAGCACTTTACTCCCCTGTGGTTTGATTGATTTGCACTTACTGCCCTGGGATTTTTTTTTTTGGCACTTATCCCCTTGTGGTTGTTAGACTTAAGTGCAAATCAAACTCCGTTAACATAAAACGTCAAATGTCATTTTATCCTCCGCATACTACCATTGAAGCATTTCTCAATTTCTGTTCTAACATCGCCATCGCCGTCGTTCTCGACTTCTCCCAATCCATCTCCGTCCTCCTTCACAAGTCGCCGCGAGTCCATCCGTCGCCGTCTTTCTTATTGTCATCCAGATAGGTCTCTCCCATCCCTCTTTTTCAGATCTCTTCATCCACGACACCATCTCTCGCCATCGTCACTTGCTCGCCCATTCGCCACCGCTTGATAGAGCCGTCGCCGCCTCCATCATCGGTCTCAACCACCCCAGATCTGGCCATTTCCCGACTTCAAGTGTCCAGATTTGGCCAAATTTGGTTTTGCTTTAGTTTGATTTACGACTAATCGGACCCTCTCTCCTTTATTCTCCTCTCTGTGTGTTTATTTTTGCTCCGATATACCATCGACAACAGTCATATTTGTGTTTATTTTGGCTAAATCTAAGTTTGATTTTCTAGATCTAATAGCTATTGTGCCTCATTCTTGATTTTATGATTTTTATATTTTTATTTTCATGGTTGATTCTGTTGTCTAGACAGTGATATGTTGGTGGATTTTCTGAGATCTGAGCTTTAAAATTTGTTTCTGTTCATCTCAGCTTCAAAAGGTCTCTCTCTCTCTCTCTCTCTCTCTTTAGAACTAATTGATTAATGGTCTTTTATTGTTGTTTTGGTGCTTGATTTTGTGTTCTTGATATGTTCTTGAAGTGATTAGAATTGTTCTTTTGTTGTTGTCAACTTCAAAACACCCCCACAATTCATTAAATTTAAGTGAAAATGTTACATTAATAATCCTAGTTTTTTTTTTTTTTTTTTTCATGATGTAGGTTCATTATCATATTTTTTCAAAAGATGGCTACGGATCTAAAAGCCGAATTATCCAAGAAAACAGTGATTTTCGGATTGGAAGTATGGGAATTGATTGGAATCTTTGTCGGTTTATTCATAGTTTTCATTCTCTTGGCATTATCGTGAAATTATACATTTTGAGATGTATTAAATGATCATATATTTTTAACTTCATGGATGATAGAGTGACCGACAAAAAGATGATAATTCATATTTCATTACTTCAAATATTAATCATTTATTTCATTACTATAAATATAACTAAAATTACAATAACAATCACAAAAAAAAAAAAAAAAATACAATTATTTAGAAAATGAAGGTTTCTCAATTTGAACAACTTTCAAGTCGGCTATTCGATCATATTTGCATTTTTTTTTCTTCAAAATTCATTCAATGTCACCATGATAAACACTTGATGAATATATGAAAAATAAAAATAAAAGAAGTCGGGGTAAGAATTTGTGTTAGAAAAATAAAGTTTTTGTTAAGAGAATAAGTAGGAGTAAAATAAGAATAAAAATTATGACTTTTTAGAGAATTCAACCAAAAAACATGTTCAGCCTCGGAAATCGCGTGTACAACAAATATGGTTAGTTTGGATGAAAAGTGTTAGATTTGCATTTAAGTCCAAGATTAATAGTACTTTACCCCATGTGATTTGTGTTATTTTTACTTATACCCCTACAGTTTTTTTTGGCACTTTACCTCCTGTGATTTGCATCTTTTGCACTTTACCCCATGTGGTCTTGGACTTAACTGCAACAATAACGTTTTTCATCAAATTTGCACCTCATGCGCCATTTGTGAAAGTGGGATACCTTTTTGTTTTATTTTCTTCCAAAAACACAATTGTTGTTCCTATTTTACCCTTAAAAAATTGATAGAACTTCTTTTAATATTAATCTAAAAGTTAGGGGCCAAAATGTTTTTTTTTTTTTTCCAACCTTCTTCCACTATGCATCGGACACAGCTTAATCGGTCTTCGTCCGTCGCCGCCGCCACCGACCAACAACCCAAATGCCACCGCCAAGGGGAAATGCAGAAGGGGAACGAGGGTAGGGAGTGGAACAAGGCAGGAGAAGAGAGAGAGAAGAGAGAGCCATCGCCGGTAGGTTGTAGAGCGAGAAGAGAGAAAATGGGGAATTGTAGAGAGAGAATGGAGGAGGAGAAGGCGGTGGTGGTGGGTGGTGATTTATAAATAGGAGAGGACGACGACGAACCACCACCATCACCACGCCAATGACCTACCACCACCACCGCTCCAATGACGAACCACCACGACGCTCTCGCTCTCTCTCTCCGGCGAGGATTCTCCGGCTACTCCGACGGCCACCACCACACCACGCCTAATACACCACAAACCCAGATCGACAGATCGACAATGGTGGACGACGACGAACCACCACCACCACTACCGCACCACCACCACCGCTCCAATGACGAACCACCACCACGTTCTCTCTCTCGGCACGGTGAAATCCAGGCTTGACAAGAATGAGTACCAATCTTCTCTTGATTTTGCTTCTGACGTGAGATTGACGTTCAACAATGCCATGACCTATAACCCCGAAGGACAGGATGTGCATTTGATGGCAGAGTGATGTTCGAGCAAATGTTCAACCCAGATTACCAGAAATATGTGGCTGAACATCGGAGAATCTCATCTACCACATTTCTTGCGGCAAAGCGTTTACAAATTGAAGAAAAGAACAAATTAATACCTTACAACTTCATATTTAGTACCTTACAAATTGAAGAAAAGAACAAATCGCAGCGGCCCTTGAAAAGAAAAATGAAATCAAAATCAGAAGAAAAAAATCACAGTTAATACCTTACAACTTCATATTTCACCAGCCAAATCTGAATTCCAATGCACAAAGTAATAATTTGAGTCTCTCAAAAAGAGAGGAAAAAAAAAATCAGAAATTGACACCTAAAATCAAAAACAGAATCTGAGAAAGTGATTTCGATGGAGAGTGAATGTCGCCTACGAAGAGGGATTTCTGGATTGGTTTTGATGTTCGAGCAAATGTTCAACCCGAATTACCAGAAATATGAGGCTGGAAGTCGGGGAACCTGCCCGCCACCGTCACCGCCGAAGCTTGCGGAGCAATCGACTCGTTCCTCCACAAGCAGATGCCGGATCTGGGTTTCGAGATCGAAGATAGGACTTGGATCTCGGTTTCGAGATCTTCTTCAGACGCCGGATCTGGGTTTCAGGCACAATCTAGGCACGATCGGTCGTCGAATTCCACACGACGACCAACGACGACGTTGATCAATCGAGGGCTGAGCGAAGAGGAGCGATCGATCGATCGATGGCGAGGGCGAGAGGGACGGCGATGGAGATGGCACGGCAGTGCTCCAGGTGCAACGGCTCCGACGTTAGGGTTCATGGGGAGTGGTGGCGGCGGCCTCCAAATCGGAGATGAGTTCAGATCGGGAGGAGTCATAGAGAGAAGCGAGAGCGTGGGAGTGAGAGACCTAATTGCGGTTAATTTCACTTTACTCCCCTGTAGTTTGGACCTTTTCGATTTCCACCCTGAATATGTGTTAATAATTAAAGAAGGGTAAAATCGACATTTAACATTTTCCGTTAACGGAGTTACGGTTGCACTTTAGTCCAAGACCACAGAGGGGTAAGTGCCAAGAAAAAAAATCACAAGGAATAAATACAAATCGATCAAACTACATGAGAATAAAGTACTATTAACCCCTTAAATCCAAGACCATAGGGGAGTAAGTATAAAAAAAAAAAAAAAAAACTACAGGAGGATAAGTGCAAATCGACCAAACCACAGGAGGGCAAAGTATTATTAACCCTTTTTAATATATTGGTCGAAAATTAGATAGATCACCTAGGTGAGACTATAAGTATTGCACATCCAACATAAGAATTAGTAGAATGTTCTGGTAAGAACTCGATAGAGTAATAACTAGGAGACGTGAACATCTGTTGGCTAGACCCTCCTCCAATAATGCTCCCGATTTCGTGGGATACGAAAATAATCAACAGTTATTTCAAGAAACAAGTAAATTCGCACATGCCTTCCACGTGGATCATACTATGGTTAATTTGTTCGAAAAACTACCAAGTTACATGACTTTTATCTATTAATTTCAATTTTGAAAAAAGAAATGAAATCTAAATTGTTTTATGGGTGAGATTGATCAAAAAAGTCCAACTAATTAGCATGCAAAAATTTTAAGTTCCCAAAATATTTATAAAGGAATGTCTTGTATCGGAAAAAGAAATTATTGACTTACGCTACTTCTGAAAATATTGAAGAAAAACACATTGTATTTGGATTAAGCACACAACAAAATTCTACTGGAAAACAATCTTTTCAATTAAACACAGTGTTCAAATGGCCCAAGTCATAAAGAGTAGACATTTAACAGTTAGGTACATCTACTCTAAAACATCAATTAAGTCAAATTGAAATCATCAACAAGTGGAAGAATAATTATTTTGTGTTTAGTATTCAACTACTTAATTCCATAATACATACAAAACCAGTGTCCGTGGTGTAAATCCTACGTTGGAGCTTCGTTACTTCAATCAACATAATCATCTGAACCATAGAATGTGGGGGACAAAACAACATCATTTAAGCAACAAAGAACCAACGAAAAGTCCCATCGGCAATAGTGAAGAAGGAAAAAGACGACTTAAGAGCTAGATGATTGAGTACCAGTTAGTACAAAAAAAGTAAAAAAAATATCAGCATCTGTAGAAAATCAGAGAGGTTGAACTCTACTTCCACCGTAGACCCCTCAATTATTGAGATAAAATAATAATTTAATTGAATTTTCAAACGGTATAATAGTTAATTTAATTAAATTTTATTTGAATTTAAATATTTATTTAGTATTTGGTCTCGTTTTTTGGCCAACTATTGATTAAAACCTAATCCTATATAATTGGGTTTAACCAATACCAAGTTTATCTTGGTATTGGTTAATCCCATATTTTGTGGAATTAGAGGTTCCTTAGTAATGGGAATATAATTAAATCCTATGTATCAAACATAGGAATGGAATGACCATTCCCATGGTCATTCCAATCCCATCTTAAATCCCACTTGCCAAACGTCATCTTGCGACTTAAGAGACGAAGGTGAAGTTAGAATAGTCCCGATTTTACTCATTCATTTGTTTAAGCAATCTTTATGATGCGTGTATAAATATTTCCTACTTCTCTGTCATATGGTATTATTATTTTTACTCCTGTGGGCGAGTCAATGTTGATAGATAGTGTGTATAAAAACAGTTTGCTTCATATTGGTGATAAAGAATTGTCGGTGGATTTATTACCCTGAGTATTCACAATTTTGATGCGATACTGGGTATGAATTTGTTGTCCAGCTATTATGCTACCGTTGATTGTTTTAGAAAGAAAGTTACCTTTCGAATCCAAGGCGAGTCAGAGTTTATGTTTTCGGGGAATAGAATCATTACCCATGTCAATTTGATTTTGATTCTAGAAGCCAAGAAATTATTAAATAAGGGATGTAAGGGATACCTCGCACATGTGATTGACACCAATCAGAATGAGGTACAATTGACAGATATTCTAGTGGTCGGGCATTATCCCGATGTATTTCCAGAAGAATTACCAGGGTTTCCAGTAGGTAGAAAAATTGAATTCACTATCGAATTACTTCCGAGTACTTCTCCTATATTAATTCTACCCTATCGTATGGCACCTACCGAGATGAATGAACTAAAAATTCAGTTGCAAGATCTGCTAGAACGTGGGTTTATCAGACCTAGTGTTTTTTCGTAGGGAGTTTCAGTGTTGTTTGTAAGAAAGAATGATGGTACTCTGAGGATGTGCATCGACTAACGGCAGTTGAACAAGGTGGCGGTTCGTAATAAATACCAGTTGCCTAGAATTAATGATTTGTTCGATCAATTACAGAAGGCCAGGGTACTTTCAAAAATAGATCTTCGATTAGGATATTATCAGTTAAAAATCAGAGACAGTGACAAGTCGAAGACGGCGTTCCGTACGAGATATGGATATGACAAATTTCTAGTTATGCCATTTGAGTTGACGAATACCTCTGCTGCATTTATGAATATGATGAATAAGATATTTCATCCTTATTTAGATCAATTTATCATCGTTTTCATTGATGATATACTGATTTACTCTCAAAATAAAGAAGAATATGCAGAACATTTCAAAATTGTGCTACAGACTTTGATAGAGAAGCAATTGTTTGTGAAGTTCAGTAAACGTGAGTTTTGGCTGGATAAAGTCGTATTTTGGGGCATGTTATCTCGGGTGATGGTATAAAAGTCGACCCAAAGAAAGTTAAAGCCGTTGTTCAGTGGAAAAGACAAAGAATTGTGATGGAAGTTTAGAGTTTCCTAGGATTGGCGGGTTATTATCACCGATTTGTACAGGGATTTTCTGTTATAGCTTCCCCGTTGACCCGTTTGACTTGCAAGGAAACTAAATTCGAGTAGAATGGCAAATGTGAATAGAGTTTTTAGGAACTGAAGAATAGACTTATATCAGCGCCAGTACTCTCTCTCCTGACAGAAGGCGATGCCTTTGTGATATATAGTGATGCTTTACACCAGAGGCTAGGTTGTGTATTAATGCAACATGGCCACGTGATTGCATATGCTTCTTGACAATTAAAGAATCACGAGCGTAATTACTTGACGCATGATTTGGAGCTGGCGGCGATTGTGTTTACCTTAAAATTCTGGAGACATTATTTGTATGGCGAAACTTGCGAGATATACACTAATCACCAGAGTTTGAAATATTTATTTACTTAGAAGGAATTAAATTTGAGACAAAGGCGTTGGATGAAATTAATCAAGGATTATGATTGTACCATCCATTATTATCTTGGAAAGGCTAATGTTGTAGTAAATACATTAAGTCGGAAATCGGTAGGTTCGGTTGCGCACCTTCGAGTCATTCATACTAACCTATATGCCAAGCTGAGATATCTGCGAGTTCAATTGGCAGTTGGTCAGACGACATCATTGCTTGCGACTTTGGCCTTGAGACCAACGTTAATCGATCACATTATAGAAGTACAGAAGTAGGATGCTCAATTGGAAAAAATCAGAGATGAACTGAAAAATGGTCAGAGAAGCAATTATCGCATCAGAGATAATGATGAAGCCTTGATGTATGATAATAGACTGTGTGTACCTAATAATGCCGATTTGAAGAGAGATGTATTGGTGAAAGCACATATCTCAGCAAATGCAATGCATCCAGGCAGTACCTAATAATACCAGTGTCCGTGGTGTAAATCCTACGTTGGAGCTTCGTTACTTCAATCAACATAATCATCTGAACCATAGAATGTGGGGGACAAAACAACATCATTTAAGCAACAAAGAACCAACGAAAAGTCCCATCGGCAATAGTGAAAAAGGAAAAAGACGACTTAAGAGCTAGATGATTGAGTACCAGTTAGTAAAAAAAAAGTAAAAAAAATATCAGCATCTGTAGAAAATGAGAGAGGTTGAACTCTACTTCCACCGTAGACCCCTCAATTATTGAGATAAAATAATAATTTAATTGAATTTTCAAACGGTATAATAATTAATTTAATTAAATTTTATTTGAATTTAAATATTTATTTAGTATTTGGTCTCGTTTTTTGGCCAACTATTGATTAAAACCTAATCCTATATAATTGGGTTTAACCAATACCAAGTTTATCTTGGTATTGGTTAATCCCATATTTTGTGGAATTAGAGGTTCCTTAGTAATGGGAATATAATTAAATCCTATGTATCAAACATAGGAATGGAATGACCATTCCCATGGTCATTCCAATCCCATCTTAAATCCCACTTGCCAAACGTCATCTTGCGACTTAAGAGACGAAGGTGAAGTTAGAATAGTAAATAGAAGCGAAGAACTAACGACTCGTTTGGTTGGACAGAATGAAATAAGAGTGAAATGGAATGGAAAAAGTAATGGAATAGAAGAAGAAATTGAATGAAATTGTCAATAGAATCACTATTCCATTATCTTGTTTGGTTGGTATAGAATGAGGGAAAGAATGAAATAATGAAATATAGTAAAATTTTCATTATGCCTATATGAAATTATTATTCTATTATCTTGTTTGATTGGTATGAAATGAGTGAAGGAATGAAATAAAATATAATAAAATTCTCATTATACCCTTATTACAAAATTTTATTATATTTCACTCTTCCATTCATTCCCTCATTTTATTATATTTCACTGTTTCATTCAATTTTAAGTTTCTGTTATCTAATTTCTGTTTCTGTTCTCAATTTTCAGTTTCTATTCTCTAATTTCTGTTTCTGTTTGCAATTTTTAGTTTCCGTTCTCTAATTTTCTATTTTTATTCTCAATTTTCATTTCATGTTCTCAATTTTTTGTTTCTGTTCTTAATTTTTTGTTTTTGTTCTTAATTTTCAGTTTTTGTTCTCAATTTTCAGTTTTTGTTCTCAATTTTCTGTTCTCTAAATTTTTATTTTTGTTCTCAATTTTCTATTTTTGTTCTTAATTTTTATTTTTTGTTTTTAATTTTCAGTTTTCGTTTTCAATTTTATATTCTCTAATTTTATATTTTTATTCTCAATTTTCAGTTTATGTTCTCAATTTTCTATTTTTGTTCTTAATTTTTTGTTCTCAATTTTTTGTTTCTATTTCCAATTTTCTGTTCTCTAATTTCTATCTATGTTCTCTAATTTTTGTTTCTATTTTTAATTTTTAATTTTTGTTCTCAATTCTCAAGGGTTTAAATACATGGGCTATTATGTAACTTAGGATGTTGATTCCATCGGGTTGGAATCTCATTCCATCCTATTTCATTTCAATGGAATCACACAAGTGATTCCATTGGAAAACCAAACAACAGAATAGGAATCGAGGACGGAATGCGATTTTATTCCGCTTTCAATTCTGTCCAACCAAACATGCTGTAATAGAGAAAAATGGCTATCTACAAAATAGACCAAACAATCATAATTATAAGAATATCTTCTTTTAATTATGCATGTAAATTAACATGAAAATTTATCCGGAGTTTATCTAAAGAACCCAAATACACATGAACATAATTGGAAAAACCTTTTCGATCAAGAGCAGCGTGAAAAAGAAATAGACATATTTACAAAAATGAGCACACACAAGGATTATTCTTAAATTTTCAACAGGCCATCATCCTATATGGATAGCATGTAAAATTACGGCATGTTTGGTTGGACGGAATTTAATGATGGTAGAATAGAATGGAAGAAGTAATAGAATGAGAGAAGGAATGGAATGAAATTGTGAATGAAATCACTATTCTATTCTATTGTTTGGTTGGTATAAAATGAAAGAAAGAATAGAATAGTGAAATATAGTAAAATTTTCATTTTACCCTTATAAAATTATTATTCCATTCTCTTCTTGGTTGGTTATAATAAAATTTTATTATATTTCACTATTTTATTTCTTTCCTCATTTTATGATATTTTACTATTCAACTCAATTTTAAGTTTTTGTCATCTAATTTATATTTTTGTTCTCAATTTTCAGTTTCTATTCTTTAATTTCTGTTTTTGTTCTCAATTTTCAGTTTCCTTTTTCAATTTTGTGTTCTCTAATTTTCTATTTTTTGTTCTCAATTTTCAGTTTATATTCTCAATTTTCTGTTTTTATTCTTAATTTTTGGTTTCCGTTTTCAATTTTCTATTATTTAATTTTATGTTTTTGTTTTCAATTTTCAGTTTCTATTATCTAATTTTATGTTTCTGTTCTCAATTTTCAATTTTTGTTCTCAATTTTTCGTTTTCTAATTTTATATTTTTGTTCTTAATTTTTCAGTTTATGTTCTCAATTTTTTGTTTCTGTTCTTGAATTTTATGTTTTTGTTCTTAATTTTTAGTTTATGTTCTCAATTTTTTGTTCTCTAATTTTCTATTTTTGTTCTCAATTTTCAGTTTATGTTTTCAATTTTCTGTTTCTATTCTCAATTTTCTAGTTCTGTTCTCAATTTTTTGTTCTCAATTTTCTATTTCTATTCTCAGCTTTCTGTTCTCTAATTTCAATTTATGTTATCTAATTTCTGTTTTTGTTCTCAATTTTCAAGAACTTAATTACAAGGGCTATCATGTAATTTTCCATTGGGTTGAAATCCCATTCTATCCCATCTTCCATCCGTTTCATTCCAATGGAATCACAACGGAATAAGAATCGAGGACGGAATGCGATTCCATTGGAGAACCAAACAACGAAATAGGAATCGAGGGCGGAATGCGATTCCATTCCGCCTTCGATTCCATCCAACCAAACATGCGGTTAGAGAATGGATATGCCTTCAATAAAGAATGGAAAAAGACCACATAAACTTGTGGCACCCACTTGAACCCTTCGATTGAGAATTTCTTTACCTTCGACAAATTTTCAAGAAACAATGACCCTGGCCTTGTCAACATCGTCGCTAATGTGAGGTCCTAACAAAAAAAAACTATACATCAGAGAGAGGGAGAGAAAGAGTATATATATATGGAGAGAGAGAGAACTAGAGAGACAGTACACTTGTTTTAAAACTACAGAGAGAGAGAGAGAGAGAGAGAGAGAGAGAGAGTCAATGGGGGATAATTGGTAGGGTTTAGTAGAGAGGAAGAGGGGACCGAAATGTTCACCAAAAAAAAAGAGGGGATCGAAGAACATTGACGTGAGAGGCTCCTCGGGGCTACCATTTGATGAAAATTGCGCGTCCGGCCATGCATATTTTGGGGTCATCTCGTAGTACTATTCAACTATAAATTCCCAAACCAACTCATTAAATAATAATAATAATAATAATAATAATAATAATAATAGCAGCGATGATACTAGTAGAGGGTTAATAGCACTTCACTCGTGTGATTTAGCTCATTTACATTTTATCTCCTGCCACAATCGTCAATTACCCTCTCTATAGTTTGAATCTAAGTGTAAATCTAATATTTTCTGCCAAACTTGACATATGTGCTGCTCACGCGCCAGTTATGAGGATGGACATGTTTTGTGTTTTTTTCCTGTAAAATATCTATTTCTTGTTTTTATTTTACTCTCCATATTTTTCTATATAATCTCCAATTTGCTCATACATTTTCTACATTAAACCAAACTTACCTGGTGAATTTGTGGCCTATAATCTTCAATTTGCTCACACATTTTTCTGCTCCCAAAGTTTGGAAAGATGAATATGGAGGTTTATATAAAAAAGACGCTATAAATATTCCATTTTGAGAACAAATTTACAAAAACAGAACAAACACGACACAATTTAGGTGGGTTGACACGTCATATTTCACAGTGACATCTAACACAAACACGACACAATTTAGTAAAATTGCTCAATATTGAGGAAAATAAGAGTTCTTTACCTAATAAATACAAAAAAAAAAAAAAAAAAAAATTCTGACAACGGATTTATTTAAACTTATTTACCGATTGCATGTTTTCGGGGTTGGCAGTCCCGGGAACTGAGATCCCGGGCTTGCCAACCTCGGGATTTAGGACGATTAATTTTATTTATTTATTTAGACAGATGGTCCCGGGGTTAGTAACCCCGGGATGTTGTTCAACCATGGCTGCAAAGGCAGCTGATTTTTCAGTTGCTTTTGCAGCTGTCCGACTGTCCGGTTTTGAATGCCCCCCCCCCCCCCCCCCACCTTATAAACCCCAACCCTCCTCCTCCATTTCATGCAACTTCTTTCTCTCTCAGCCTTCTCCTTCTCCTTCTCCTTCTCCTTGTTCCTTCCTCATTTTCACAAGTTTTGATCATTCCATTTTTTTTTTCAATTTAACGAAGATTGTTCATCATTTATTTGCTCGATTTTCTTCATCAATATTTGACAAATTTCACAACTTCACAACATCTTCCTCCTACTACAAAATGTAAGTTTATTTTAATTTTTTTTAATTTATTTGTTAATTAGATTAGTATGTTTTTTACTTATTAAATTTACTTATTTGTTTAATTGTTAGTTTAATTTTTTTGTTTAATTTTTTTGTTTGTTAGTTTCATTGATTACTTGTTTTTTATACATTATATAATACACTATTTAATAAATTAGTTAGTTTAGTTGTTAATTTAATTATTTTAAAACATGAAAAAAACATTAGAGGATAGTTTAATTTTAATTTGTTACTTGTCTAATTTGTTAGTTAATTTTGTTTATTTTGTTAGTTAGTTTACTTGTTTAATTTGTTGGTTCGTTAGTTAAATTAATTTATAAATTAGTTGGTTAGTTTAATTTGTTAATTTAGTTGTTAAATTAAAAATTACACTATGGCCCCTTTCACATGTGTAGAAAAATATAGATTAATATATTATTTAAAAACATTGTTAGTTAGTTAGAAAAATACACTTTGACCCCTTAAAGTATAACAATTAGAAAAATATAAGATTTAATGTATTGTTTTAGAAAAGTTTTAAAATAAATTGTTAGTTGTTTTTTTTTTTTTTTTTTTTAATTTAGTTAAAATATTGAATTATTTAGTTTAATTTATGAATTTAGTTGTTTAATTATAAAATTTTAATTAAAAATTGTGCACTTTGACCCCTCAAAATTTGACAAATTATAAAAATTAAAATTAAAATATATTGGTTTAAAATAAATTCTAAGTTAATTTGAGTTTATTTTTTGAATTTAGTTGTTTAATTAAAAAAAATACATTTTGACCCCTCAAAGTATGATAATTAGAAAAATATAAATTTTAATGTATTGTTTTAGAAAAATATAAAATTTAATGTATTATTCTAAAATAAATTGTAGTTGTTTTTTTTTTTTTTTTTTTTTTTTTTTTTATAAATTTAGTTAAAATTGTTAATTAGTTAGTTTAATTTATGAATTTTTAATTAAAAATTATGCACTTTGACCCCTCAAAATTTTTCAAATTAGAAAAATATATATATTGGTTTAAAATAAATTGTAAGTTAATTTGAGTTTAATTAAAAAAATTCACTTTGACCCCTCAAAGTATGACAATTAGAAAAATATAAAATTTATTTTATTATTTTAAAATAAATTGTTAGTTGTTTATTTTTTTTGATTTAGTTAAAATTGTGAATTAGTTAGTTAAATTTTAAGTTAAATTTATGAATTTAGTTTTTTAATTTATAAATTTTTAATTAAAAATTATGCACTTTGACCCTTCAAAATTTTTCAAATTAGAAAAATATATATATATTGGTTTAAAATAAATTGTAAGTTAATTTGAGTTTAATTAAAAAAATCCACTTTGACCCTTCAAAGTATGATAATTAGAAAAATATAAAATTTATTTTATTGTTTTAAAATAAATTGTTAGTTGTTTATTTTTTTTTTTGATTTAGTTAAAATTGTGAATTAGTTAGTTAAATTTTAAGTTAAATTTATGAATTTAGTTTTTTAATTTATAAAATTTTAATTAAAAATTATGCACTTTGACCCCTCAAAATTATGCAAATTAGAAAAATATAAATTAAAATATATTGGTTTAAAATAAATTGTAAGTTAATTTGAGTTTAATTAAAAAAATGCAATTTGACCCTTCAAAGTATGACAATTAGAAAAATATAAAATTTATTTTATTGTTTTAAAATAAATTGTTAGTTGTTTATTTTTTTTAATTTAGTTAAAATTGTGAATTAGTTAGTTAAATTTTAAGTTAAATTTATGAATTTAGTTGTTTAATTTATAAATTTTTAATTAAAAGTTATGCACTTTGACCCCTAAAAAATTTTCAAATTAGAAAAATATATATATTAGTTTAAAATAAATTGTAAGTTAATTTGAGTTTAATTAAAAAAATCCACTTTGACCCCTCAAAGTATGACAATTAGAAAAATATAAAATTTATTTTATTGTTTTAAAATAAATTGTTAGTTGTTTATTTTTTTTGATTTAGTTAAAATTGTGAATTAGTTAGTTAAATTTTAAGTTAAATTTATGAATTTAGTTTTTTAATTTATAAATTTTTAATTAAAAATTGTGCACTTTGACCCCTCAAAATTATGCAAATTAGAAAAATATATATATTGGTTTAAAATAAATTGTAAGTTAATTTGAGTTTAATTAAAAAATCCACTTTGACCCCTCAAAGTATGACAATTAGAAAAATATAAAATTTATTTTATTGTTTTAAAATAAATTGTTAGTTGTTTATTTTTTTTGATTTAGTTAAAATTGTGAATTAGTTAGTTAAATTTTAAGTTAAATTTTTGAATTTAGTTGTTTAATTTATAAATTTTTAATTAAAAATTATGCACTTTGACCCCTCAAAATTTTTCAAATTAGAAAAAAATAAATTAAAATATGCATTTTGGCCCCCTAAAAAATATTTTGAAAAATATGCACTTTAACCCCTCAAACTATGACAATTAGAAAACATACTCAAAGCCATAAAAAATTAACACTGTAAAAATTGGTATAAGAACATACTTTTGTGATTGAGTTTTAGTTGATGATATTATTTTCTTGTTTTGTTTTGCCTTTTGAAATGATAGCCGCTTGAAATGGATCACGTTCGTTTGTTATTGTATTGGGGTGGTAGAATATTAGAAGGTACTAAATTCGGGATTTGTTACAGTACATCAGTTATAAAATCTTTGGTTGTCCATAGGGGAACAACCTTAAATGAATTAATTGAGATGATAAAACCGTATGTTCTTGATAATGAGGCTGATGAGAATTTGAAACTGAAGTGTAGGATGCCGATGGCACTTTTCGGGGCGAATTATAAATATACCCTATTTTTTATCGGGGATGACTCAGCATTAAATCAAGTACTTGAGTTACCACTTTACATACCCTCGCTTCTTGCTGTTGAGGTGTATGTAGAGGTAGAACGAGCATTTGCTGATGGTTCGAATTTTTTCCCTCGAAGTGGTCATTTTACCAACTTAATGAGTCATAGTTTTAATCCGTACAGTAGCCAATCTGATGGCCAATTTTTCGGCACCTTCCCCCAAGCAGTCTAGTTTAATTATATTGTCCCACCCCCTTACATTCTAGAACAATATCATTCCCACAGTACTCCCATGTCGCACCCCCAATCTGATCATGATCAGGGTACCAGCTCTGGTCTTCCACATCACCATTATTCACTGAGTAGTCCACCGCAACATGACACAAGTAATTATGGTGGTGAGTTTGATACAATTGATAGTCGTCATGATGTGTCAGAAGAAGAGTTAGATGCAGATGTTGCGTTTGACCCAGACGAAGTTGTAGATGCTGGGCCTAGTGGGCAAGGGAGTGAGAATCAACAATTGCCGTTGGAAAGGGATATTCCATTTTTCAGTAACTTGGAATGGGGTGACGATGATGATATGGCGAAATACGAGCCGAAATTGCGAAAAAAAATTTGGACACCAGAGATGGACGAATTTCGTATTGGTATGGTCTTTAAGGATAAGGAACATGTGCAACAAGCCGTTAAATATTACCACGTGAAGAAAAACAAAGAGTTTCATGTGTTGGAAACGAACAAAAAGGTCTGGTCGGTTCATTGTTTGCATGGATGCAGTTGGAGGTTGCGGGCGGGTAGAAAAAAAAGTCACGGTATGTTTCAGATTACGCAGTATGAAGGGCAGCACACATGTTTTTATAATCATACTGCTGTAGATTATAAAAATTTGGATTATGGACTCATTGCGAACCTAATACTTGGACAAGTCGAACAGGATCCAGAATTGAAGATTGGCGTGATTGTGGCTTACGTCAAGGAGTCTCAGGGATTCACCATCTCCTACCGAAAAGCTTGGATGGCTAGAGCTAAAGCCATCAAGACCTTGTTCGGAGATTGGGACGAATCTTATCAGAAGTTGCCGAAGTTTATGTTCGCATTGCAGCACTATAATCCGGGAACGATTGTCGAGTGGAGGATTGTGTCGACTGATATGCCTGCCTACAAGACGTTCGACATGGTATTTTGGGCATTCAAAGCTTCAGTTGACGGATGGCGTTATTGTCGCCCCGTAATCACCATCGACGGGACGCACTTGTATGGTAAATACGAGGGAAAGATTTTAATCGCCATTGGAATGACGCTGTCTAACAAGTGCTATCTATTGGCATTCACCATCGTACCAACAGAGGACTACTGATACTGGCGATGGTTCATCTACATGCTTAAGAGGCATATTGTCGAAAATCGCCTTGAGGTAACATTGATATCAGACAGACACGGCGGCATTACTAGTGCGGTTGATAGTATTTGGCTTAATCAACATAATGAGCCTGTCTGACATCATCGATTTTGTTTGCGTCACCTTTGCAGCAATTTCAACAAGATTGCTAAAAATCAGCATCTCAAAGATCTTGCTTGGAATACGGGTGCTGCGACACAAATTCGAAAATATAATGCTATCATGGAAGAGATCAAAAATATTGATATTCAGGTGCATGCATGGTTGAGCAATCATCCACCTTATAAATGGATTAGGGCACACGACGATGGTAAGCGGTGGGGAGTGATGACGACCAATTATGCAGAGGTATTTAACAACTGTTTGAAGGGTGCAAGAAATGTTCTAATTACTGCATTCGTGAAGATTACGTTCTACAGGATGGTTAAATACTTTGATATTGGTCGACAACAAGCTCTAAAGGACTCAGCCGATGGTTATGTATATGTTAAACACGTCGTTGAGAAAATACTGAAATCTCAAGCCAAGTCTAAAACATACGAAGTTCAACTATTCAATCGGTAATTTATTATTTTTTAATTATTTTCATGTTACATATAACTGCAATGACACATATTTAATGTAATATAATTTTTTTTCTAGAGAGAACATGATCTACCACGTGAAAACTAGAAAGACTCTCATTGGGGGCCTGATCGCTCATGAAGTCACATTAGGGGATGACGCTAATTGCACATGTGGAAAGTATAAAATTTGGTGATATCCGTGCTCCTATATGCTTGCGGCCACCGTGTATAGTGGAGTTGATGCATTTCGCTATATTGCAACTGAGTACACAATGACAAACCAATTGATGGTATGGGAGTCATTGTTTCGCCCGATTATTCACGAGGACTACTGGCCAGAGACCAATTTTCCGAACCTGATTCCAGATCATGACAGACTTCGGGTTGTGCATCGTGGTCGACCAAATTCCACTCGCATTCAAAACGAGATGGATCAATCACGGAGAATAATGACAAATCGTTGTGGTTATGTTCCCAAACTGGACATGATAGGCGGAGGTGTCCATCGCGACCCCGTCATACGCCCAATTGATCATGTCGATTCATTATAATTATGTTTATGCTACTTTATTTGTTTGTTATGTCAACTTTTATATATTATAAATTCCATGCACACATTTCTTCATGATCAATGCTATATTTTGTTTATAAATGTCATTAAATTTTAATTTCATACTAACAAATTTACCACAAGTGTTGACGGACCAAATTTCAGGTAAATATTTAGGCTATTGCATTGCATTAATTTTTTTTTTTTTTTTTTTTTAAGTTTTTAAAACATTTAATGTTATTTATTGTGTCTTATTTAATATTTCAAAATATTCGTTCTCTTGACTGTCTTGAATCCGATGGAGGAGAATGGAGAGAAAACATCCCCTCTCAAATTATACAATTGATAGAATCAGCCGATTTCTACGGCCCGTTCAGGTTGTGGCTGAAGCGGTTAGATAGGGCCCTCATAACCGCATTGGTAGAGAGATGGCGTCCGAAAACACACTTCCATCTACCCATCGGGGAGATGACCATCACGTTACAGGACGTTGCCGTTTTGTTGGGGTTACCCGTGCATGGGAAGCCGGTTATCGCCAATGAGCCAGCGCGAGCGGGACCTGAATGGCAAGCACTTTGCCTCTAGCTCCTTGGAGTAGTACCGCCAGAGCCACAGATTAGGAATGGGTGTTTGAAGCTCAAGTGGTTACGGAACACCTTTGCCGAAGTTCCTGAGGATGCCGACGAGGAAGTCATGCATTGCTACGCACGTGCGTATTGCTTGATTATACTGGGCCAGATGTTGCTGCCTGATAAATCGCAGAACAGCGTCAGACTAATCTACCTCCCATTGCTTGGTGACTTGACACCTACCATCAAGTATAGCTGGGGCAGTGCGATGCTAGCAGTCCTCTACTGCGAGCTATGTAAGGCGTCGAAGGCCAACACGAAAAACATAGCCGGTTGTCTATTTTTGTTGGAGTGTTGGGCCTAGGAGCGGTTGCCGAGGCTTCGACCTGGAGTTATCCCTGAACCCAGTATGGCATCGCAATCGGAGAGTTGGACTTCGGTAATGGTGTGATGTTCCCAGCTGCTCTAAGGGGTGCTTGGTAACTAATTCGTATTTTATTTTTAATTTTATTTACCATGTAATAAATATTTATTTATGGATATTAAACTTATGATTTATATGTTTGTTGTACAGGTGGACCCTTGAGTTCAATTTAGAAAACTTGCCGATGCATGTTTTAGTGGTGTATCGCGATCAGTTAGATCGCTTGCAGAATGACGAGGTTAGTTATTTATTTATATCAAAATATAAATAAATTTATTTCTTTATTTATTTAAATAAATTTATATTTTGTTTTGACAAGTTATTTGGATGCCCTATATCTTGTCGACTTTGCCTCCATATACTACAGATGGAGAAGATATATGGATAGCATCGTTGCTTCTCATTTGTTTCGAGGTCGTCGAGTACACGTATCCCCTGCACATGCTACGACAGTTTGGTTATCGCCAAGGGGTTCCTCAGCCGGTAATTATGGATCGGGACTTGCACAAAATGACTCGGCGAGGATACTTTGGTGTAAACTGGACTGAGAAGCACCACGCACATATAGTTGCGTGGAATAGACGACGAGCACCAGATGTGCGCAGATTTCAGCAAGGGATAGGGGTTGACCAAGGATACATGGACTGGTATTGGAGAATCACACGAAGGATCTTGGTCAACCCGGAGTACCGACCTCAGTTTGGATATCTAGCAACGGGAGGACGAGTTGTGTTAGAAGTATGGCCTCCATTTGACTGTACTATCTGTTTAGTTATATGAGTTTGATTATGTTGTTATTATTCATGTATTAATTAAACGATTATATGTGTTTCGTAGGATACGGAGGTATCGAACCTGATACGCTTGAGTGATCTAACTCTGCGGTCGGGTACTGCGGAATCAGGTATCGCGTTGGCTCATGCCATCAATGATGGCACCATTGGGAGGATGCACCGAGGAGTACCGCGCCATGTGGCAGCTGACGTTCCTCCATATCCTCAGCCTGCTCATCAGTCTCCTCCTCAGACATGAACTTCTGATGCCTACTATCCAGATAGTGTGGGTGATGTCGGACCATCCACATCGTACAACATGGGTGCTTATGACGGACCATCTAGCACGTACGGATTGGGTGACGGTGCTGGGCCTTCCGACGTGTACCAGATGCATGACCCTTATTCGCATGAGCCATTGCAACTAGGTACACAACTGTCACCTTCATTCTTCACTCCTGCGATGGACGAAATTGTCTCAACTTCAGGCGTGATTCCTCCAATGGCATTTGTCCAACCGACAAGATTGAAAAGACAAGTGTCACCAGTGCCATGGTTGGGGGACGATGGATAAGTTACACAGCTTCATGACGAGGTTGAGGAACCTCCGATTGCTCAACGCCGAGGGTGGAGGAACGTCCGACGTAGGCCTTGTGGTACATAGTTAGTTAAACAGTAGATAGTTTAAGTATAAGATTGTAAATACAATTTTTTGTAAATAATCCTTTTTTTTTTTTTTTTTTTTTTTTTTTTTTTTTTTTTTTAACGTTTGTAGAGGTTAAAAAGTTGTTAATCTACCGTACATATTTATTCTTCTTGAATTTGAAAGAAAATTTTTCAAAGGTAGACATGATATAGACAAGGTATAATAAACGCAATACATAATAAAGACAATACATAAGAAATACAGTACATAACATCACGAAAAATAGTTGTCAAAAAACGATTAAAGTAACAAACTAACTAAGAAATTAAACAAGTAATCTAACAAATTAAATTAATTAACTACTTAACAAATTAAATAAGTAAAGTAAATAACAAACAGATTAATTAAATAATAATTTATTCAAATTTTGAGATGTTAAAGTTCCTAATTTTTAATTAAATAACTAAATTAACAAATTAAACTAGCAAAATAACTTAAAAAATAAATTAACTAAATTAACAAATTAATTATAAATTAAGTAAACTAATTGATTAAATAAGTAAAAAAATATAATAATCAAATTAACAAATATATTAAAATTACCTGAAGATCCGAGAGATGAAGGAGTTGTAAGGAGGGGTCGGTTGGAGAAGGCCGAGAGAGGAAAGAGTTCCGAGCAACTGCTTGTGCAGCCGTGACCATAAGGTCCCGGGGTTACCAACCCGGGACCATCCATCTAAAAAAAATAAAAATAAATAAATTAATCCGTCTAAATCCCGGGGTTGGCAAGCCCGGGATCTCAGTTCCCGGGCCTACCAACCCCGAAAAACATGCAATCGGTAAATAAGTTTAAATAAATCCGTTGTCAGATTTTTTATTTTTTTTTGTATTTATTAGGTAAAGAACTCAAATAAGAGTTAATTTGAAGTACACAAAGTCTATGGGCTATATTGCCTTTGAATTTACACCTTCACTAGATAAAAAAAATAAAATTTACAACTTCACAAAGCCAAGAGCATGAAGATTCATTCCCATATTTAGAGCATCAGTATTTACAAATTACAGTTAAGAAATCAACACTAAATTGCTATTTTTTGCATACCCAAAAACTTCCAATGAGCCGAAGAAACCGAAGATGATGATGCATAAGTCTTCTCCTTTCATCGATCTTTCCTTTCCTTTTCATTTTTTTTTTTAAAATTACTCCATTATTTTTTGCTATTTCTCATATCCCATCAGCTAAAAATTCTAACAATACCCAATAAGCAGTTCAATCTACAGGCTTTTAGAAATTCTGGAGTGAAAAAAGCCACTGCTCCATGTACTTCTTTCCCTCTGTCCAAAAAACCAAAAAAAAAATAAATGCATCAGACTAACTATATTTTGCTCTTCGATCTTGTAAAATAATTCAAAATCTAAAAGTCAAGAACAAAAATCTCATAGATTTCCCAAAACGAACATGTAAAAAATCTAAATTATACGAAAACTCTGAGAACAAATCGAACACGAATCAAACTATCTCAAAACAAATCGAACAATCAGAGACCAAATCGAACAATTTGAGAACCAACGCGGAGGAAAAATTTCAAGTACATTTTTTGTGACTGAAAGAAAAATTTCAAGAAAAATCTTCATAAAGGGTTTCAAAATAGGGAGGGTTTATGTAAACCGCTAATTTTAGCACTTACACAATTTTAGTTGCATTTTAGAAGCATTTAGGAAAATACGGGGTAGAATGTGCCATCAATTATCCAATTTAAAATTTTAAAGGGTGAATTTGGGATTTTAAGAATATTAAAATTCAAAAAGGGCTTAAATAATAACTTAAATGAAATTGAGGGGGGATGAATGTAATTTAAATATATATATATATATATATATATATATATATATATATATATATATATATATGTGTGTGTGTGTGTGTGTGTGTGTGTGTGTGTGTGTGTGTGTGTGTGTGTGTGTGTTTTGGATATTCGTGGATTGGTCCGGTAACGTCAGGTCGACATCACGGCCGACCTCGGGTGCCGGGTGCCCGGGGTGGAGTGTGATAATTTAGACTTTAGAGGGTTTCGAAATAGAGACGACTAGTCATGAGGGAAAAATCAATCATTGGTACAAATTAATTGGGAGCTTACAATGCAGTGGCGGAGATGAATTGCGTCCTCGATGACAATCGCCGGTCAGTTAGCGTCAATCGTCGGAATCTCAGATTAGGATCGAGAGAGCGTTCGGTGGTAGATTGAGAAGAGCGAGAGGCGGAGACATGGAGATGGATGGAGGAGAATCTCAGATCTGGCCATCTTCGCCGCAAATCCGACCAAACCACAACCGAGAACCGTCCTCCAGCCACCGCCGACCAACCACAGAGACAAAGAGAGTGAGATCAAAGAAGAAGATCTGAAGATGAGATAGAAGTGTGGGGGATGTGAGCTCGAATATGACAGGGGAGGCGGTGATGGTGGGTTTTTAGTGAGAGAGCGTCTCCAAGCCTAGAGAGAGAGTGAGGCATTTAGGGTTAATTACACTTTACACCCCAATAAGTGTGAATAATTGCGGAAGGGTAAAATTGATATTTTAACCTTTCCGTTAACGGAGTCACGTTTGCACTTAAGCCCAACAACCACAGGAGGGGTAAGTGGCGAAGTTCAGATCTCAAAGGGTAAAGTGCAAATGGGTCAAACCACAGGAGGGTAAAATGTTATTAATTCTATTAGTAGAATATAAATCTCCATATATATTAAAAGAATTTAATTTAATCGATTTTTTTAACACAATAATCCCATTTTTAAATATGACGGATTTCTTATAACATAAAAGGCCTATTGAATTTTCGGGATTAATAATTGACTAAAAATTTTCTTATCAAGTTAAATTCAAATTTAAAAATAGTTGTCCTACAGATGGAGAAATTTCTGAATTTAGTTGACTAAAATTTTTCGTTCATTACAATATTTTTTTAATTGGTTATTATTTTGTAGTAATATACAAATTGAACATGATTTCCATATTTTCACATTCATAAATCATGTTGAATTCCACACACAAATGCATCATAATTGTTACGAGGGTGTCAATATTTTTTTTCCGAATAGTTGTGATGTACGTACATGCATGTTGAATTCTAAACAGATTTTGCGCACTTCACCACATTTCTAAGTTGAATTCCATACATACACATCCTTTTTGTAAGCAATGTCATTCCACATAGGTATTGTATAATTTACACAGGTCTATGTTGAATTCAACACATGTGAAATCAACAATGTTTGTCAATTCATTCTTAACATTAAAAGTGATGATTTTGTGTGGATTAATTTATTATTATTATTATTATTATTATTATTATTATTATTATTATTATTTAGTTTCACATGTAAAATAGTATATCAGCAATTTTTTACAATTCATGCTTAACATTAAAGAATGATGATTTTTGTGTGGATTAATTTATTATTATTAGAATTCATTTTCCACAATTTTTTTGGACATTAAGTTCATTAGAATTTATTTTTGACAATTTATTTTTGACATTAAATTTGCGTTTTACGTATTGAATTCAACACAATCATAAATAACTAATTTTAAATCTCATAAATAACTTAATGTGTTGAGTTAAACTCAAATTATATTTTTTTAATGCAAAAAATCAAATTGATCTGTCATTTTGAAGCTCTAAAATAAACAATCATAGTTGTGTCATTTAATCATGTAAAACACAAACGATTTTTTTTTTTTCTATAATTAGTCATGATAAATTTGATCTTTATTTTTCGGAATAAATATTTCGGGAATAATTTAATGGTCAATATGGAATGTTACAGTTGCTAAATGAGGGCATATCTATCCAGATCTTGCAAGTTACAAAAGGTTCAGAATGTTCGATTGATAGCATAATAGAAGCACAAATCTAGTTCCAACACCGATTGGTCTAGTGGTCAACTTGGCCTTGAAATCGCCTCATAAATTAATGGGGAATGTTGATAAGGCCTTTTTGAAATATTTTGTATCTTTGAAGCAAAATGAATTTTGGTGAACAATCTACGAAATTCAAATTTTAACCATGCAGTCCATGCAGAACATCAATTTTTCCCTAAGTTACAAAGTTATTTTAATTTTTCCATATAAAAAATGCAATAACATTTATAATGTGCAATGAGTTTTGAATTTTTTGACAGTTACTTTGTATTTATGGAAAAATTGTTGTAGTCCGTATACTAAAAGAGGTAAAATTTTAATTTCGTGGATTGTTCATCAAAAAATCCTAAATAAAAAATATTTAAATTTACAAGTAACATTTGATTTATACTTTTAGAAAACATTTTTTAAAAAACAAAGAGTATTTTTTAAATAAAAATAATTATTCTTTTATTTTTTGATTGAAAAATTGATTGACGAGGATAACATTGTTCAATTTTTTTTTTTTTTTGACAAATTATTTCTGATAATAATGAGATATCATCATTAAATTATCAAAAAGTTTACCTAGTTATTTTTACGGTTGGACTGGGAGCTAAGCCATTTAGATTTGGGACCAATTTGGCTATCCATTCAATTATTAAAAACAAATAATTATAAATGAAGTAAATATATTACAACATGTGTCACAGCCAACTCAATTCTTGTAGTCTAATGATTATTTAAAGGGTCTTTGTTTTGTGACACGTCTAGTGTTGAAGTCGTCTCTCTCCTTTTACATAATTGCATATGTTATATGGTATCTAAAAAAATATTCGTAATTTAAAAAAAGAAAAAGAAAAAAGAAAGAAAGAGTTTAAACCCTAAACACACTTCTTATCTTTTCTTTTCAGTTTGATTACTTAAAATATAGTCATCACATTTTATTGATAAAAACAACCTCATAATATATATATTTTTTTGTTGTTTATTTCATATTTTTTATTTTCGATTCTTTCTCTCTTGTTTTATCTTTTTTATTTTTAATTTTTTTACTTGTATGTTGTTTTTTCATTTCTTTTGTTTTATTTTTTTGGTACGATATATGTATGAAAAAATCGAAAGTAAAAAATTAAAAAACAAATGTAAACTTTTTTAAAAATAATAAAAAAATAATGTGAAAAATAAAATGAATTTTAAAAAAACAATATTTTTTAATTTTTACTTTTAATTCTTTTTTTGCTTTCTTTCTAATTTTTAATTTTTCTTTTTTCAATAAAAATCATATACAAAAAAGAAAGAAAGAACTAAAATAAATAAATAAACATGAACAAAATAAAAAATTGAAAAAACAAATATTTTCTTTTCTGTTTTAAAATTTAATTTTTCTTTTTGATTTTTTTTAATGTTTCCTATTTTCTAACTTTTCAATGCCACATGTGAAAAAAAGGAAAAGAAAAAAGAAACAACTAAAACAAATAAAATAAGACACACATAACAAGAGGAAGAAAATAAAAAATAGAAAATAAAAATAAAATCAAAAAGTAAAAAATAAAATATAAAAATTACTTAAATAATATTGATATTTATGTTCAGCCATTTTCATGTCCAAAAGTAGTGAGTGACCAACAATATGGTCTAGAAAGGTTATATACTCACTAGATTGTTGGTGGCGTGTAGTATTGAAGAATTCAGAGGTCCTGATGATCTTCGAGCTGGATTTCACTCCTTCACTTCGAGCACCTACACACGGACTCACCGAGGTTGTACCTAGTGAAATCCCTCCGGCGTGGGAATAAGTATCTGGGGGAGAAGGGCTAAGAAATGCTCTGGTGTTAGTAGAGAAAATTTACCGTTGGGCAGTGGATGCCATGAGGTATTTATAGGCTTTGGATTCGATTAGAACTGTGAATTTAGGGAGCTAAGCTCAGGTTAATTAATTTAATCCGCTGAGCAGCCATTGAACAAATAGATTAATACTCTGATTATCTGGGTCGGGCTTTTGGACCCACATATAGAGGCCCATGGGCCGGAGCCTCAAGAAGGCCCAGAGAGGCCCCGAGCTCGGAGATGACGAGCAGCGGGTGCTCAAGTTTGTCAGCTCGGCCCGGAGTTTGTTGGCTTAGATTTCTTCAGTTAGGCAAGGCGATTCTCAGCTCGACTCGGAGGGCACTCCAGCTCGACATGGAGGGGATTTCAGCTCCTAGCTCGGTCGTCTTTCTATACTTGGAAAGGTATTGACCACGTGGTATACCTGACGAGATTCCCCCAAATTAGTTGCCCCCCAAGTCCCGAGGGCGAGAGTGGAACGTAAAGGGTTTGGGATTTCCAAGAAGCAATTTCGTAGAGACTTGATGTTTGTTTCTAAGGGCCCACAACCTGATTTACATAGTGGTCGCATAAAAACAGATGATAGCGGCCCATTTTTAGCAGTTTAGTTCGATCGAAAGGTGGTGAGGGCGAAAAAGGACTCTAGGAACGAAAAATGGCTTTAAGAAAGCTTTAATGAGTGGAATCCGGGCTGAGGGATTGGGAGTTCGTCAGCTTAGCATATCATCAGACTGGATAAAACTGCGCTTTTTAGAAGAGGCTTCATGTGTAGGGCATGTCCAAGCTGGGAGTACGGCAACTCGTCAGCTCGAACATTTCTTTTGCCTTGGCTCTTTTTCAAGGGTTGAAGGTTTGAGCCTCCCCCTTTGTTGATTTTGTCCGAGCTAAGAGTACGACAGCTCGTCAGGTCAGACATTTCTTCTACTTTGGTTCTTTTTCAAGGGTTGAAGTTTTGAGCCTCCTCCTTTGTTGATCTTGTCCGAGCTGAGAGTATGACAGCTCGTCAGCTCAGACATTTCTTCTACCCTGGTTCTTTTTCAAGGGTTGAAGGTTTGAGTCTCCTTCTTTGTTGATCTTGTCCGAGCTGAGAGTACGACAACTCATCAGCTTGGACATTTCTTCTACCTTGGTTCTTTTTTCAAGGGTTGAAGGTTTGAGACTCCCCCTTTGTTGATCTTGTCCGAGCTAAGAGTACGACAGATTGTTAGCTCGGATATTTCTTTTGCCTTGGTTCTTTTTCAAAGGTTGAAGGTTTGGGCCTCCCCTTTTGTTGATCTTGTGCGAGATGAGAGTACGGCAGCTCGTCAGCTCAGACATTTCTTCTACCTTAGTTCTTTTTCAAGGGTTGAAGGTTTGGGCCTCCCTTTTTGTTGATCTTGTACGAGATGAGAGTACGGCAGCTCGTCAGCTCAGACATTTTTTCTACCTTGGTTCTTTTTCAAGGGTTGAAGGTTTGGGCCTCCCCCTTTGTTGATCTTGTCCGAGCTGAAAGTACAGCAGGTCATCAGTTCAGACATTTCTTCTGCCTTGGTCTTCTTAGAAGGGAGGAAGGTTTGAGGCTCCCCCATTTTTTGATCATGTCTAAGCTGAGAGTACGTAGGCTTGTCAGCTCGGACAATTCTTCTAACTTGAACTTCTTGGAAGGGTAGCAGGTTTGAGGATCCCCCATTTTTTATCATGTCTGAGCTGGGAGTACGCAGGCTCATCAACTCAGACATTTCTTTTGACTTGAAATTTTTGGAAGGGTGGAAGGTTTGAGGATCCCCCATTTTTTATCATGTCCGAGCCGGGAGTACGTAGGCTCGTCAGCTCGGACATTTTTTCTGACTTGAACTTTTTGGAAGGGTAGAAGGTTTGACCCTCCCCCCCTTTTGATTATGTCTGAGCTGGGAGTACGTAGGCTCGTCAGCTCAGACAATTATTCTGACTTGAACTTCTTGGAAGGGTGGAAAGTTTGAGTCTCCCCCATTTTGATTATGTCCGAGCTGGGAGTACGTAGGCTCGTCAGCTCGGATAATTCTTGTCACTTGATCTTCTTGGAAGGGAGGAAAGTTTGAGGATCCTCCATTTTTTATCATGTCCAAGCTGGGAGTATAGAGGCTTGTCAGCTTGGACATTTCTTTTGACTTGAACTTCTTGGAAGGGTGGAAGGTTTGAGGATCCCCCATTTTTGATCATGTCCGAGCTGGGAGTACGTAGGCTCGTCAGCTCGAATATTTCTTTTGACTTGAACTTTTTGGAAGGGTAGAAGGTTTGAGGATCCCCCATTTTTGATCATGTCCGAGCTGGGAGTACATAGGCTCGTCAGCTCGGACATTTCTTTTGACTTAAACTTCTTGGAAGGGAGGAAGGTTTGAGCCTCCCCCTTTTTGATTATGTCTGAGCTGGGAGTACATAAGCTCGTCAGCTCGGACATTTTTTCTGATTTGAACTTCTTGGAAGAGTGGAAGGTTTGAGGATCCCCCATTTTGATCATGTCCGAGCTGGGAGTACGTAGGCTCGTCAGCTCGGACATTTTTTCTGACTTGAACTTCTTGGAAGGGAAGAAGGTTTGAGCCTCCCTCCTTTTGATCATGTCCGAGTTGGGAGTACATAGGCTCGTCAGCTCGGATATTTCTTCTGACTTGAACTTCTTGGAAGGGAGAAAGGTTTGAGGCTCTTTGGTTCACACGTGGCGCGTGGGTGACACATTTTTCCCTCATTGTGGCTTGCATTGGAAGCCCATATCACAACCGTTGGATAGGCTCCACGTGGAGGTAGGCGCTTTAATCAACGCATTTGCAACCATTGGGCCTCGACTACTCTTCGTCTGGACACATCCCTTTTTATAAATGGGGGCCTCTGCATTCTTTTGACACTTGAGAAATTTCCAGAGCTCTCCATTCTCCTCGGTATCGGTACCTTTTTTCTCCTTTGTCCGAACAAAATATCGACGTCCTTTTCTTCTTCGTCTTCTTCTTCTTTTTTATCTTTTCGTTCGATCTCCAGCTTGGGGTCCAATTGCTCAGAACAAATGTCTGCCAACTTTCTTTGTGCGATCCAGTCATTCCTGGTTGATCGTGCGGTGGCAGTGAGCCGTGTCAACAAGAGTGGTGCATCTATATCACATGACGTTGAAGTTGGGGTCCTTTCCGACACCGTCACTGTGGTAGAGATCTCCTCCTGCATCTCCCTACCCAAGCTACTTTGTGAAAATGAGGTGCACAACGCTGGGCCAGAGAAACTTCATATAAAAGTCCCAATCTCGAGTTCGGTGTGGAACACAAAAACGAATATGACAGAAGAGTCCGTCCTCCACTGTCGAAGTAAATACTTCTTCCAGGAGGGGGTTAGGGCTATTGTTCCCGGGCCCGACGATTGGGCTTGCATGCCACCGGCTGGTTTTATGACTGTTTATAAATAACAGCTAGAGGTGAGTCTCCGATTCTCTCTCCACTGGTGGATCCAGGCCCTCTGTGCAAAGTATCGTTTGTGTTTGTCACAAATTGTTCCAAATGGGATAAAGGCCCTTGTGGCATCGTACATCATCTTCCGGGCCGAGGGACTTGAGTTGAACGTTGAGCTCTTCAAGGCTCTGTTCTTTCCCAAACCAGTTCCCTGAGGCGTTGGGTGGTACTACATCTCGTCTAAGTCAACTTTTTTTAAAGACCTGGACTCTTCCATTCACAACTGGAAGCCACAGTTCTTTTATCTCGAAGGGAGCGGTTGGTAATCGGCTCAAAAGAAGAAGGAAAGTACCCCCTTCAGATGGAATGGGAAAAATCGGTAAGACTGTGGTCCTTTGGGGGGGGGGGGATTTTTGTTCTCGGATTTATCTTCACACTTACACTAATAATTTTTCGTCGTAAATTTGGGCAGCTAAAGAAGTACCCAAGAAGAAGAGGCCGGAGCTAAGCAAAGAGATTGTCGAGCAGAGAGACAAGGTTCTGAGGACGGTCTTCAAGGACGTGAACACCCTGCTCAATTCTCACCTCTTCACCATCTACTGGTACTTACCACCGGACACCCTGCTCGTGCTGGACATCCTTGACGATTCAGACAATAGTAAGCAATCTTGGCTTTGTCAATACTTTGAATTTTCATATGTCCTATTGATCGCTCAAAAATAATACCCTTAAATGGTATTGCAATACTGATATAGTACTGATAGGTGTAAAATACCTATCTATTTCTAAACCGAAATTGCCAGTTTTCGAGTATTTTATTAAAGTTTTAATTATTTTTTAGCTGTTTTTTTATAAGACAGGTGTACGGACGTAAACAATCGACAAACCGAGAGAAACGGTGAAAAAGATGAGTAACCAAAAGATAAAAAAATCGAGGTTTCAAGACCAGCTGAAATCCGCCCAGGCGAAGTTTCCACCGCCTAGGCGAAATTCCGTTAGAAGGTTGGAAGTGCTTAAATGCTGAAATCCTCCTAAGCGAAGTTTCCACCACCTAGGCGGAATTCCGTCAGAAGGTTGGAAGTGCTTAAATGCTGAAATCCGCCTAGGCGAAGTTTCTACTGCCTAGGCGAAATTCCGTCAGAATGTTGGAAGTGTTGAAATGCTGAAATCCGCCTAGGTGAAGTTTCTACCGCCAAGGCGGAAATCAGTCAGAATGAAATAAGACTAAGAAGTTAGTCCTCTGCCTAGGTGAATAAACCTTCGCCTAGGCGGATTTCTAACCGACTTAACCTTCGCCTAGGCGAAGATTCTACCGCCTAAGCGAATTTCGCAGAACATGGAAAAATATTTGTTTATATATTTTTGAAACCTTTGGCCTATATATACCCCTTTCCCACGTCTAAAATGGGTTGTTCATGATCCCTAACCCTAGTATAGAGTTCTTGTCACACCCCACCCTGGACACCCGTCATGTGGGCCCGGCGTGACGTCGATATGACATCACCTATCTGACTAACCAATCACAATACGACAATATATAAAATTTGCATCTATACAACATATACATAATTCCATCTGATAGGGATACACCGTCCCAATTATAAGAACAACCAAACTAATCCCATGAATCTCACTTAGATTCATCTCTGACACCTCGTCTCAAATTTTTTCTCAAATGACTCTATCGCGAGATCCGCATAACTCTATGTAGCGCCAGTAGGGGACCGACCGACTCCTAACTATTTTCACCTGCGAGTGTACTGTCTTCTTAGTAAAAATATTTTTATAATAATAATAATTTATTTGACAACATCTAAATGGATTAAGTTTAAATATATAAACATCACGTAGCTCGTAAAAATCTTCATAATATTAGCAGTGAAAATAAAGCACTATTTATAAGTTCCATTCAAAACCATTTAGTATAAAAATCATGCTAATCACCATAATAAATAATAAATCACCCAGTATAAGTAAAACACCACATCTCAAAACATCATCTCAAACACACACCTCAAACACACACACGCTGGTCAGCCCTAGTGATCGTTTTAACATCACGATCGAGAGTTACAACGGCACCGTACCATCCGTAGGATATGCCTTCCTACGAATACCCATCACTCCGCCGAAGCGGATAATCACTTCGCAGTATAAACGTTGAACATCACTCTGCCGAAGCAGATAAATATCACTTCGCCGAAGCGGATAAATATCACTTCGTCGAAGCGGATAAATACTATGGCATCGTCAAATCAATAACAACATCATCAAAACACAACTCAATAATATAGTCTAATCAACATCGTCAAATCACCCTCTCTTTCCCAAAACCGACTTTTTATCCGAAAATCATATTTCTCACTTTCTTTTAAAAGGAAACGTCTGATTTTACCAAAATCACTTTTCCACTCTTTATTTTATAAAACCAGATATTTTCCACTCTCTTTTAAAACCACTAAATCCAACGAAAAACCATTTTCACCTTCCTTTCGAAAACCATCGTAATCTCACGAAAATCTATTTTACCAACTCACCCAAAACCTATTTGATCCACAAAATTTTAAAAGCATTTAATGTAAATACAACCATTTTCTATCATATATAGATATAAAAATAGTTTGGCAAGAAGACAGTACACTCACCTGATTACTCGTTTTCGAAGACTTTGACCACCTATTCTCTATCGGTACTCCGGTGCCTGCGAACCTATTAGTGACAAGGCTTAAATTAATATTTAATATAAAAATACTCTATTTGAACCATGTAGGCCCTAATTTTTCCATAATTTCATATTCCTCGTCTTTTATTATAAACTATGTTTCTTTAATTAATATTGCTCCATTACTATTTACCATATTGAATTTATTTATGCGGACGATCTCACCATTTCTTATCGCTATCTCGACATTTTTCATGCGAACATATAATGCTAAATTCAACGATAATGATAACATGTATTTTATATTGAGACAATTAAATGTATTTACTAAAGAAGTGTGGAATTCTACCTTTCCCAAATTTTTCACCGGCCGCGAGATTGGATTTATATTTTTTGTGGGGTGTTTTGTGCAATTTCTCCATTTTCTTTTTCCCTTTTTTTTTTTCTTCCTTTTTTCTTCTTCCCGCTTCTTCTTCCCATTTCTGTTTACTATTTCTGATCAGCATGCCACTGCTGCGGCGAAACAACTAAACACTACTCCCAGAAATTTCACCGCCGCGGCAAACGCATGACAGCCTGCTCCTCTGTTTTCCCCGTTTAAACCAGCCGTCTCTCTCTCTCTCTCTCTCTCTCCTCCTACGATCACCTTATACTTTGACCACCAACAAATCCCACACCAAACGACCACCGTCGAACCAACGGAGCGACGGTACAACACACACAAAATGCACCGTCACAACACATACAACACACCCAACACCCATCATCATCACCCTATAGAAACAGAAACAGGGGACACACGCACATACACCGGAACCCAGTTGAACACACACATACTTACCGATGACGACCACACTTCACCGATGACTCCACACACACATGCAATTCGCTGGATGATTGCATCCACGCCGTCGGCGATCAACAAAACAGCAGAGAACATCGACGAGCAGGCACCCCCGAAGAACAACCACCGAATGATCACCACACCGTCCGACTGCTCATCGTCAACCGAGCACACCCACCGTCGAAGACTGACTGAACACCGAACACACACACATCGTCACAGATTACTTACACATACCACCGACCGCCGCGCCTCACCATTGACGAACTGCATTTCACCGCCGGACCGATCTGTCTCTTTCTTCGTCACTGTCGCCAATGATCAAACCCACACATGCAAACATACACATCATCACACACACACAGAGACCCATAACAACCCACACACATACGTCGAGCACGCAAACCACCCTCAACGGCCGAACACCCACCGCCGGCGAACCCCTTTGTTCCCGGTTCTCTCTCTCTCTCTCTTCTTCTTTCTCTTTCTCTCTCTCTCTTTGATTTTTTTATGATTATTTCTCGAGCCTTCTCCCGATTTCTATGTGTGTATATATATATATATATGTGTGTGTGTGTGATCAAGTGGTCAACCAAATGGCCTCTCCCTCGCCGTTCGATTCCACCATTTCTGTCTATCTATATATGATGTTTATAATATATATATATAATTTACATAGTCCTCCTCCTCTTTTTGGTTAAGATTTTAATTAAACCCATTCTTAATTATATTTATAAAATTTACAATTTAACCCCTAAACTTTTTAAATCACCTAAATTCATATCGCGAACTGCTCTGCCAATTTAAATCAGGATAGTAATTAAACCCATTTCAAATTTTTATGTTTTAAAAATTTACAAAATTAGCCCCTCAAATTTAAAATTAAATCATAATTTATACCATCAACCCATTATTTTCAAAATATTTTAAAACGCGATTTAAACTATGCATATGCCAAAGGTCGGGGTCTTACAGTTCTTAAGCTATATTTGAGAGATCAAGGAGGAGGTTCATCATTCGGGCAAAGACGAATCACTTGCAGATCGATCATTAGTGACAGTGGATCGTTTCACTTTCAGATTTGATCGTTCTTCTCTTGTTTTTATCTTTGTAATTACTTTTTCATATCTAATAATGTTGAATCCCTCTTGTTTTGTATGGTATATGGCGAAGATCTTGTAGTATTAATTAAATGTTACTTAGGTGTAGTTGAAATCATGTAAATGTTAAGTTAAATTAATTGATGTTACTTTGACGTGTTGTTTGTTTAAATTCGATTGTGTTTACCGTTATTTTTAATATTATGCTTGTATTGATAAACCGAGAATACGGGGTTTGACACTTGGGAGAGGTAACTCCGGATTTGGACTAGGGTAAATGCAATGTGACGTTCTAACCCTGGGAGGGCGTTAGAACGTATGCAATCCATAACGTTGGCCTAAGACTCATGCGACCTAGGGTCGTTAAGGCATTGAGGGGGACTTCCTTGTTGACACGAAGTCGTGTAATCCTCTGTCTTATACTCGGGAGAGGTAGCGGATGAGTTATCGATACAAAGATTGTCGGAATAGATAAACACCATTATAGCTAACTAAATGAAGTTAATTATGCATTATGTGAAAGAAATCAATACCTAAGTAATTAGTATAATTAGAACTAACCTAATAGTTGTCATTTATCTTAGTAGATTAAATAGAATACAAATAATTTTTGATTAGTCAAGATAATATGAAACTATTTTAATCACAGTATTCAACCAAGTTACACGTGTTCCCAGTGGAACGATATCCGATCTTACAAGATCCATTATATTAAAACTAGATCTCGTATACTAGCGAGTAGTCAATACCGCGAGGACGATGATGAAATCCTTGCGCGTACAAGTTTTTGGCGCCGTTGCCGGGGAATTACGGTATTTTTCAATTGAGTTGATATTGTGATTAAGCAGTTGAATGTTAATCACGATAATTCTTTTGCTTTTAATTTCATTCAATTTATTTGTTTATTTGATTTATTTGTTTGAACTAAGCAGTGCATGCCGCGTAGTCAACGAATTGGTAAATAGAAAGAGGAGAAAGCTACCACTATGGCCGGGGGACGTGAAAATATCCTGCAACCGCCGGAGCCGCACGCACTCCAGCCTCTGGAACAAGAGCGCCCATAGAGAGTCCTTAGGGACTATTATCGACCATTAATGCTGGATAATTATTCAGGCATCCGGAGGCAACCGATCTAAGCGAATAATTTTGAGTTGAAGCCCGCCCTGATCAACATGGTTCAGCAAAACCAATATGACGGGAATCTTCATGAAGATCCCAACGTCCACTTGGCAACCTTTCTGGAGATATGTGATACTGTGAAGATCAATGGTGTTGCAGAGGATGTTGTACGGTTGAGGTTATTCCCTTTCTCATTACGAGATAGAGCACGGGGTTGGTTCCAATCGATCCAACCGGGGAGAAAAAAATACTTGGGAGGACTTTGCACAAAGGTTCCTCACTAAGTTCTTTCCACCTTCTAGGACTTTTCATCTCCGAGGCGAGATTGCGCAGTTTCGCCAGAGAGACTTTGAGCCGTTATTTGAGGCTTGGGAGCAATTCAAGGATCTATTGCGAAGGTGCCTTCAACACAGGTATCAGGATTGGTTTCAAACCCAATTTTTTTACAACGGGTTGGATGGCCAAACCAGAACGATCGTTGATGCTGCCTTAGGGGGATCGTTATTGTCCAAAACCCTGACCGAAGCTAATGCACTATTGGAAGAAATAACAGCCAACAATTATCAATGGCCGAATGAGAGGAACACGGGAAGACGGGTCTCTTCTATCCAAGAATCTTACCATATTGCAACGTTATCTGCCCAAGTGTCCAAGCTCTCGAATCAATTGGTTGCCTTGTCTACTAAAGGCACTTGAAAAGGAGGAGAATCTAGCAAGTTGTTCTCAATCCGGATTGGATAATGAGTTCGAGGAATACCACTTTCTGAACAATTGAGCTTATACTTTCAGGCCTGCTACTAACATTCCAACTCATTATAATCCTGGACTTCACAACCATGAGAACTTATCATATGCGAACAACCAGAACTCTTTGCGGCCACCTCCGAGATATGGAAATCAAGCTCCGGGATATCCGATGCAATCCAATCGTCAAATGCAACAACCACCGATGCATAATCCAAAATCAAACTTGGATGAAGTCTTGGGTTCGTTTATGAAGGAGACTCAAACTATGATGCGTGAGACGCATAATCGGCTGAACAAACATGAAACACGGCTTGACTCGATCGATACAACTTGTACAAACACCAATGCCACGGTGAAGTCTTTAGAAACTCAAATCACACTGCTTGCTAGGTCCATCTAAGAGTAACAAAAGGGAAAGTTTCCAAGCAACACGGAAACCAACCCTAGGGAATGCAAGGCGATTAAGTTGAGGAGCGAAAGAGAAGTGGAGGTGAGCAAGCCTATGGAAAATGAGTCGGGAGTGAGTCATGAGTTTCATTATGATGAACCAAGAACAATTGCGGAGGAGAAAGTTGAAGTAAAAATTAATGAAAGAAAGGAGAAGTCGAGTGAAGACTTGAATGAGGATAAGAACCAAGAGAAAGTCGAGGGGAGAAAAAAAGATGAAAGGGTGATGCTGGGGCGAGTAATATTTTTAGAAAATCCATCGATTCTAGTAACCCCATTGCCATATTCTCAAAGATTCCAAAAGAGGAAGTTGGAAGCCCAATTTGAAAAATTTCTTGAAATTTTCAAGAAAATCCACATCAACATTCCTTTTGCGGATGCATTGGAGCAAATGCCCAACTATGGAAAGTTCTTGAAAGATAGCATGACAAAGAAGAGAAAATTGGAGGAGTACGAAATGGTAAAGCTAACGGAGGAGTGTAGTGCAATACTACAAAGAAAGTTGCCTACCAAATTGAAGGATCAGGGTAGTTTCACAATACCGTGTACTATCGGGAAATCTCATTTTGATAAGGCACTTTGTGATCTTGGGGCTAGTATAAATTTGATGTCTTCTTCTGTTTATCGGAAGTTAGGACTCGGGAGTGCAAAGCCGACAACGATCTCTCTCCAAATGGCAGATCGTTTGTTAACCTATCCTAAAGGTATCATTGAGGATGTGCTAGTGAAGGTAGACAAATTCATACTTCCGGTGGATTTCGTTGTACTAGAAATGGAAGAAGATAGAGAAATCTCGATCATCCTAGGAAGACCTTTCCTTGCAATGGGAAATGCCTTAATTGATATGCACAATGAAAATTTGACGTTAAGAGTGAATGATTAAGAGATAAGGTTCAACATTTTTAAAACTATGAACTTTTCGGATGAACTTCCTAAATGCAATTGAGTTGATGTTGTGGACTTTTGCGTGAGGGAGTTCTTTCTTGCAAATATGGAGATGGATTCGTTAGAGCGTACTCTCACAAATTCCTTATCTATGGGGGATCTTGGTAAGGAAGGCTCTACCACGGAACTTGATGTTGTGGACTACGTGTTGACTTTGGATGCTCAATCTAAAGATGTAGAGAATCCTATTCATGTGGCGGAGATTGAAGAAGTTGTAAACTCTCCCGAGAAATCAAATCCGCCTCATGGTGGATTATTACTCAAGAAATTACCGGAGCATCTTCGTATATCTTTTTGGGAGAGAATTCAACCAATTCGGTTATAAATTTCATCATCTTTGATGGAAGAAGAGGAGAGTAAGTTGCTGAGAATCTTGAAGAGTCATCGATCCGCTTTTGCTTGGTCTATATTGGATATCAAAGGAATTAGCCCTTCGGTTTGCATGCATAAGATTTTGATGGAGGATGCATTCAAACCCTCTATTGAATATCAACGACGGCTAAATTCGGCTATGAAATAAGTGGTGAGAGCAGATGTGTTGAAGCTCTTGAATACGAGAATTATATATGCTATATCCGATAGTGAGTGGGTTAGCCCGGTGCAAGTGGTGCCCAAGAAAGGAGGTATGACAGTGGTGAAGAATGCTGAGGACGACCTTATTCCTACACGGACCATCACGGGATGGTGTGTGTGCATTGATTATAGAAGGTTGAATAAGGCGACGAGGAAGGATTATTTTTCTTTTCCTTTCATTGACCAAATGCTTGATCGATTAGCCGGATATGAGTACTATTGCTTTCTTGATGGCTATTCAGGTTACAATCAAATAGCCATTGCACTGGAGGACCAAAAAAAGACTACTTTCACATGCCCGTATGGGACGTTTGCCTATAGGCGTATGCCGTTCGGCCTTTGCAATGCACCGGCAACTTTTTAACGGTGTATGATGACAATATTTTTAAATATGGTGGAAGAGAAAATGGAAATCTTCATGGATGACTTCTCAGTCTTTGGGTCGTCTTTTGATCACTGTCTATACAATTTGGCACTTGTTCTTGACCGATGTGAGGAAAGGAATTTAGTTCTTAATTGGGAGAAGTGCCACTTTATGGTTAAAGAGAGGATCGTTTTGGGTCATCGAGTCTCTTCCAAGGGGCTTGAGGTGGACCGAGCGAAGATTGAAACGATTGAGAAGCTTCCGCCACCGATTAATGTGAAAGGAGTTCAAAGTTTCTTGGGGCATGTTAGCTTTTATCGGCGTTTTATTAAGGACTTCTTGAAGACGGTGAAGTCGTTATGTCAGCTTCTTGAGAAGGATACTTCATTTGAATTCAATGAGACTTGCATGGAGGCTTTTAAGGCGATAAAGGAGAAGTTGATCACGACTTCAATAATGGTTGCTCCGGACTGGGAGATGCCATTTTAGATTATGTGCGACACGAGTAACTTTGCCGTTGGCACGGTGTTAGGCCAACGGAAGGAGAAGATCTTTCAATCAATCTACTATGCAAGTAAGACATTGAATGATGCCCAGGAGAATTACACCACAGCGAAGAAAGAAATGCTAGCTGTTGTTTTTACTTGTGATATGTTCTGGTCTTATATCATTGGTTCAAAAGTGATCGTCTACATGGATCACGCGGCTATCTGGTACTTGTTTGCAAAGAAAGATGCCAAACCGAGATTGATAAGGTGGATTCTTCTATCGCAAGAGTTTAATGCTGAAATAAGGGATAAAAAAGGAAATGAGAACGTTGTTGCCGACCATTTGTCAAGGTTGATTCAAGAAGACATTGGTGAGGTGTCTAGCATCACAGAGGTGTTCCCAGACGAACAACTATTTTCAGTTGAAAATGCACTACCTTGGTATACGGACATAGTGAACTATCTTGCATGTAATGTGTTACCATTCGATTTGACTAGAGCCCAAAGGAAAAAATTCCTTTTCGATTCAAAGTATTATTTGTGGGACGAGCCGTTGCTATTCAAGAAATGTGCTGATCAGGTAATCCGGAGATATGTTCCGGATGAGGAGATGGCTAGTATTCTCTATCATTGTCATTCATCACCTTGTGACGGCCATTTTGGTCTCGGACAGCATCGAAAGTACTTCAATCAGGTTTTTACTGGCCTTCTTTGTTTAAAGATTCGTACACGTTTGTGAAAACTTGTGATAGATGTCAAAGGGTGGGTAACATATCGAGAAGGCATGAATTGCCATTGACGTCTATTCTTGAGCTTGAGTTGTTTGATGTGTGGGGCGTTGATTTCATGGGGCCATCTCCGTCGTCATTTGGCAAAGAGTATATTCTGTTAGCGGTGGATTATGTGTCTAAATGGGTCGAGGCCGTGGCAACACCTACCAATGATGCTAAATTGGTTTTAAAGTTCCTTCAACAAAATGTCATGACACGGTTCGGGACACCTCGAGCCTTAATCAGTGATGAGGGAATCCACTTCTGTATCAAAATGCTTAGTGCTTTGTTAGCAAAGTATGGGGTTAGGCATAAGGTGGCGCTACCATATCACCCACAGACAAATGGCCAAGCTAAAATTTCAAACCCAGAAATCAGGCTAATTCTGGAGAAAACGATTCATACTAATTGTAAGGATTAGGGGTGAAGCTTGATGGTGCTTTATGGGCGTACCGCACGGCTTTTAAGACACCGATTGACATGTCGCCGTTTCGATTGGTGTTTGGAAAAGCGTGTCATTTGCCCGTTGAATTGAAGCACCGTGCATTCTGGGTGATTAAAAAACTCAACTTTGACCTAAAGACTTCTGGTGTGCAACGTCTCCTCCAATTGAATGAAATGGAGGAATTCCGGCACGAGACTTATGAGAATTCCAAGCTTTATAAAGATAAAACGAAGAGGTGGCATGATAAAATGATAGTATGGAGGGAGTTCAGTCCGGGTCAACAAGTTCTATTGTTTAACTCAAGGCTGAGACTCTTTCCGGGAAAGTTGAAGTCCCGGTGGTCTGAACCGTTCCGGATCAAGCATATTTATCCATTTGGTGCTATCGAGTTAAAAGGCGAAGACGGATGAACTTTCCGAGTCAACGGGGAGCGGATCAAGCACTATTTCAAGGATGAAGAGCAAGTTGTGGAGAACATCTCCCTTGTTGAAGGATAAAGCCGGAATTCATAAACGTCCAGCTAGGGACGTAAAACCAAGCAACATCTTTTGATATGTCGTCGAGGGTAACGAACATTCCCAACTTTTGTATAAATTACTTTTTGGAGATCGTATTGATCTCGGAATATTATTTTTTGTGGTGAACTAATGAGGCTAGATACTTAGGGTTGAATTGTATGCTAAAAATCGTTTGAGGAACGGAGTGGAAGTAAGAGGTGTAGAGCAAAATTGTGAAAACATGAAGGAATCCAGCCAAACTCCATACTGTCGTAAATTCGCCTAGGCGGAGAAACCACCGCCTAGGCGAAAATAGGACAGAAGGCTGAGTTTTTATACTGGCGTAAATTCTCCTAGGCAAAAAAACCACCGCCTAGGCGGATTAACAACAGAATCATTGGGTTTCATACTAACGAAACTTCGCCTAGGCGGAAAAACATCCGCCTAGGCGAATTAACGTCAGAAGGTTTTTTACAAAACAAAAGGCGCTACTTCGTCTAGGCAGAAAAACCTCCACCTAGGGGAATTTGCGTCAGCCCTGTTTTAAATAGGAGCCCTTCCACTTCACAAACGGCACTCCTCCCTAAAATTTTTAGAAACCTCTCAACTTCACCATTCCAAATTCTTTCCTCCCTTTAAAAATTCATCCGAAATTTGTGATAAACTTGGAATTCCACCAAGAATCTTCATCCAAGCGTTGGATTTCTCTTCCCCATTTTCGAAAATCTAGGGTTTAAGGGGTGAACAGTGCGAAATCGACATCTTCAAGCGATTTAACCGAAATGTTTCAACAAGTAAGTATCAATGATCCTATTTTTCATTTAATTGTTGAAATTTTTGTTTGATTTGCATATTTATTTCAAAAATCCTTGGATTTAGATAGAACCCTAAACCCTTTAAAACCCTAGTATTGCGTTTTTCATGCTATTAGGGCTTTAGGACTGATTTTTGGTAAAGCCTATCATGTTTATGTGTAGATACACAATGGGAATGGTTTATTTTAGGTTACATTGCGAAAAAAATATGATTTGGTTTTGGTTGGTATGATATATTGTGAAATTCGTATTGATTTGGTTTTGGTTGGTATGTGGTTGTTAAAAAGGCATTGTGTGTTCGTTGACAATGGGTTGAATTGTGTGTTCCATTGTTATTGTTGTGGCTTGTGTTGTGATTGTGATTTATAGGCAAAATGGCAAAGCGTCAAGCATCTAAACAACCACGCACAGAAGAATCTTCAGTTGCCACGGATTACAACTCCTTAAAATTCGTTTCCAAGCAAGTCGAAGCCCATTTCAACAAATATGAAAGCAGGCGCACCGGCATTCGCCAAAGGGGGTTCGGACCTTTGCAAGAACTCCCTGAAGAATTCAGGACAGTCATACAAAGTCGAAAATGGGAACAGTTCTGTGCTTTACCCCCACCAGGGGAGTTGGTCTTGGTACGCGAATTCTACGCGAATATTACTGAGGCCACTGGCTTTCAGACGAAGGTCCGAAACATTCCAATTTTGTTCAGTGCAGACCACTTCAATGAGTTGCTGGGTTTGATGGGGCCGGAAGCCTCGCGGGATTTATCTGAAGCTGCCACACCAACGAAGAATGCTGTGATCCAGGCCCTAACTACGGGTAATGCCCAATGGAAAAACACTTGGCAGGGTCAGGCCATCTTTAAAGCGCAGTTTCTGAAACCAATCCCGAAATTATGACATCAATTCATCTGCGAGAATCTGCTCCCCACCTCCCACGTTTCAGATGTTTCCAAGGAGCGCACTTTTATGCTATATGGAATTGATAGAGGGACCCCCATCAATTTCGGTTAGCACATCTACTCTTCGATACTTCATGCTGCCAAAACTACGAAGGGTGGCCTTCCTTTTTCCTCCTTCCTTACCGTTCTATTTCTGCGTGCCGGAGTTCATTTTACAGCGACAAGCCATTTGCCACCTATTCATCCGCTCGATCTTTCAATGATTCACCGATTGTGAAAGGGAGGACCAGTTGAGGGAGAAGAGGGTCCTAACGAGGAAGAATCCGACCCTTCGGAGGCACCAACGCCCACAACCCGCCGTGACCAACTAAACCAGATTTCGCGAGATATCCGTGGTCTCCAATCCGACATGAGCCATCTCCAAAATAATTTTTCTCGGATGGAGATTTACATGGATCACTACACTAGGCAACAAGATCAAAATCAAAGGGTGTTATTCGAGCACCTCGGAATCGACATGATGCGTTATACGCCCGTGCCGCCTTTTGAGACCGATGAGCCACAACCACCATCTCCTCCCCAATGAATGGTAGGAGGTTAGACTCTTATGTCTTCCCTCCTAGGTATGTGTCGGACCCAGCTTTCAATACTTAGATGTCTATTCTGTTATTGGGTTCGCTGCCTAGGTAGTGAGGACACTGCCTCTTTCAAGTTTGGGGGTAGTAAACATGGGAGCATGTATTTTCTGTTCTCTTTGGGATATTTTGGGATATGAAGGATAATTTTGTTTTTTTATGTGAATGATGTAGGAAAAAAAAAATTTGTGAACAAATTTTTGTTTATAATGGTATTAATGTTTAGTTTTTGTAAATTTTGAAATTTTTTTTGTTGTGCATGTGTAATGATTAGTTATGCATGTGTAAGGATCATTAGTATAAGTATGTTAGTTTGTAGAATTAGAGTAGATATGTTAATGAATGTAGTTATACGTGCATGCTGAGTTTTGAGATCTTCCGAACCATGTCCCGATGATGAAAATTATCCCATAATTGCATATTGAGGTCGGGGGTAATGCCATTCATGTGTGTTTTGTGTGCTTAGCATGTCGATTAGGTAAAAATTATTTTGATCCTAAATCGCACGATCGCATAAACTCATTGTATAATTAGTTGTACGATTTGACGCCGATTATTTAGTAATAAGTTCTTGACCAAAATGAGGAATCTAGAACTTGATTGGGGTGGCTTGAGGCAAAATTATAGGTGAGGTAATTCCGGAGGCATGATATAGGCATTCATTTTTATCGCTTGAACCTTTTGAAACTAACTTGAAAATTTATTCCCTCGTTCTCCTGTCGAAGCCATAAACTTTTCAATTCTAAACTTGTTTCTACACTTTAGCCAATCAAATCTAAAAAAAAAAAAAAAACCCCGTTGTTTCTAAGGATAAAAGTCAAAAGTGAGTGAAATTAAGTCGCATTAGTTTATGCTACTTAAAGTGAGCAATTGGGGTTTCGGACGAAAGGCTATTGTTTGTGTATTAGCGTATTCACTTGTCAGTCTTTTAGTTGTATTTACACGCCCTTAAAATTGTGCAAAATTGAATAAGTTTGGGGGTGTCTGTTAAAAAAAAAACAAAAAAACAACTATGTGAATATAGTGTTTAATCTCGGTTGTTGTGACAAGTGAATACAAGTTTACTTAATCTTGTTTAGGGTTGTATCTTCAAAGTTAGGGGGTTACGAGAGAGATTTAGTGACAAACGTTTATGCCTCGGGTATCGTTAAAATTATAACGAGTTTCTGTTTCTACGATACCCTTGGTCGTTCTCCAAAGCCAAACCAAGCCCTATTGATCTCTGTGAATGTCCGAACCTACGTTAGTGGATAGTTGAGCTCAGTTAAGCATATGGCTTTCCTGAATGTTTTAACAAGTTTAAATCATGACCTTATTTATTGAATAATCCAATCCGGTGTTTGATTAGTTATACATCTGAGTTCTCACACACACACATTTTAAATGGATCTAGAATGATTTTAACTGATATTTAGTGTTGAAATTCTGGAACACCACGTGGTGTGTGTTATTCCTTAACCTAATCTGATTGCGGGTTGTTGATGGAAGAACCACATGGTCTCTTTGATTGAACTTGAATCTCACAGGTGTTTACTTCTTATTTGTTAATGATTACTTATTTTTAGTTTAGAAATTAGCTAATTAGTGTAGTTAGTATTATTTAGTATTAGGGTGTTTTGCTCGAGGACTAGCAAAATTTCAAGTTTGGGGGTATTTGATAGGTGTAAAATACCTATCTATTTCTAAACCGAAATTGCCAATTTTCGAGTATTTTATTAAAGTTTTAATTATTTTTGACTGTTTTTTATAAGTCAGGTGTAGGGACGTAAACAATCGACAAACCGAGGGAAACGGTGAAAAAAAGGGTAACCAAAAGATAAAAAAATAGAGGTTTTAAGACCAGCTGAAATCCGCCTAGGCGAAATTTCCACCGCCTAGGCGGAATTCCATCAGAAGGTTGGAAGTGCTTAAATGCTGAAATTCGCCTAGGCAAAGTTTCCACCACCTAAGCGAAATTCCGTCAGAATGCTAGAAGTGCTGAAATGCTGGAAGTACTGAAATGCTGAAATCCGCCTAGGCGAAGTTTCTACCGCCTAGGGGGAAATCAGTCAGAATGAAAGAAGACTAAGAAATTAGTCCTCTGCCTAGGCGAATAAACCATCGTCTAGGTGAATTTCTAACCAACTAAACCTTCGCCTAGGCGAACATTCTACTGCCTAGGCGAATTTCGCAGAACAGGGCAAAATATATGTTTAGATATTTTTGAAACCTTTAGCCTATATATACCCCTTTCCCACGTTTGAAAAGGGTTGTTCATGATCCCTAACCCTAGTATAGAGTTCTTAAGCTATATTTGAGAGATCAAGGAGGAGGTTCATCATTCGGGCAAAGACGAATCACTTGCGAATCGATCATTAGTGACAGTGGATCGTTTCACTTTCAGATTTGATCGTTCTTCTCTTGTTTTTATCTTTGTAATTACTTTTCCATATCTAATAATGTTGAATTCTTCTTGTTTTGTATGGTATATAGTTAAGATCATGTAGTATTAATTAAATGTTACTTAGGTGTAGTTGAAATCATGTAAATGTTAAGTTGAATGAATTAATGTTACTTTAACGTGTTTTTTTGTCTAAATCCGATTGTGTTTACCATTATTCTTGATATTATACTTGTATTGATAAACCGAGAATACGGGGTTTGACACTCGGGAGAGGTAACCCCAGATTTGGACTAGGGTAAATGCAACGTGACGTTCTAACGACCCGGGAGGGTGTTAGAACGTATGCAATCCATGATGTTGGCTTAAGACTCATGCGACCTAGGGTCTTTAAGGCATTGAGGGGGACTTCTTCGTTAACACGAAGTTGTGTAATCCCCCGTCTTATACTCGGGAGAGGTAGCGGAGAAGTTATCGATACAGAGATTGTCAGAATAGATAAACACCATTATAGCTAACTAAATGAAGTCAATTATGCATTTTGTGAAAGAAATCAATACCTAAGTAATTAGTATAATTAGAACTAACCTAATAATTGTCATTTATCTTAGTAGATTAAATAGAATACAAACAATTTTTGATCAGTCGAGATAATATGAAACTATTTTAATCACAATATTCAACCAAGTTACACGTGTTCCTAGTGGAACGATATCCGATCTTACAAGATCCATTATATTAAAATTAGACCTAGTAAACTTGCGAGTAGTCAATACCGCGAGGACGATGATGAAATCCTCGCGCGTACAAGTACGGTGTTAAAGTAAGGTCTCAAACCACAAGGATTGATCTTGTAATTATTAATTTTCAATTATTTTTCTTATTTTAGCGAAATGATTTGAGTTTTTGATTTGGTTTTGAAATTTTTAATTGCAAGAAAATAAAGTTTTTATTTAAATAAAATAGGGGACCAGGTTAGGAATTATGAATCCGTATTTTGAGATTTTATGTTTTTTTTTTTTTCGTATTTTCTTCTTTAACTCGGATTTTTATAAACGAGTGTTCCTAACTACAAGCCGAAACTACTTAAAAAGATTGGATTATTATTCTCCGGCATGGTTTATCTTCGGTATTTAATTCCTACACTACACTAATCTAAGGTGAATTAAAATCTAGGTATAAACCATCCAGACTAATAATCAATTCCCACGAATACGATTATGTGACCATTAAATCAAGACCACAGGTACAAGATTTAATATTTTAGCAGTAATTGAATTTAAACCAAAATCTCTATCAGAACATTTTGACAATAAATTCAAACACAATTAAATTCATTTTTATGAACAAAATTCCTGTTACATAATTATTTATACAAAATCCAAAATTAAATAGAAATATAATATTACATAAATACAAAATACCTCATCACATCCTAACCCAGTAGAAAGAAATTTAGCTACTCATGAATGCGTGGAATGGTGTTTCCTCGAATGAAATTCTTAAAAACACCATATCCCTTTTGTATTCTAACAACTACACTTTCCTCCCCCAAGAATTATATGAAAAACTAAAAATACAAAAATGGAAGACAAATAACAAGAAAATGCTACAACTTCTAAGAATGAAGTAGGAAAATGGATTATTATTTGCTCTCAAACCTCCCTTCTATTTATAGAATCCAAAAGGTGAGTTTTGGGGTGAATTTGAGTCAAAAGAGGAAGCTAGGCGTGAAAAAAGTCAAATATAGAGGCCAAGGGGTTGTTGTGCAATTTTTCCACTAGAGTGGGCGCGGGTCGGGCCGAATCGGGCCAGGTTCGGATCAAAACGGTTTGGCCCGCAGCACTATGTGGCTGCACAGAAGGACTATCTTCAAATGGTTGTATCTTTTTCATACGAACTCCGATTTGGCTCTATAACCAGTCGTTGGAAATCTTAAAAATTGGGACTTTTATCCTTTTGATCATTTCCTCTGCATTTTGCTCCAAATTAACGTCGTTTTATTTCAAATTCAAAATCCTACAAAAACAAATAAAACAACTTAATTTATAATATTTTAATTTATTTAAAAGATTAACAAAATTTAATTTAATGGTATTAGATCGCACAAAATGCGGTGCGATCACCTATGCTCAATTCGCGCAGATAACTCTTGTGTAGAATTGGATGCTGCCGGCCTGGACAAAGGAATTTCTAAATATCTTGTTGAATATTGTAGCTATGGACAAGGCGATAGCTGTTCAGAAGCTCTTAGAGAAGAAAGCCAGAGATGCTGTCGAGGTGGCAAAGACCACTGGTTCGGAGCACATTGGGGGATCCCAGGCCGTCCAAACATCCCAGCTTCCCCCAACGCTAGCCTGGAGCCGCTCTCCCGCTTTTTCGGGTTCCTACTAGTCCACGCATACTCTGATTGGAGACTTATCACCCCGCGCTTATGACAAGGGGAAAAAGAAGGCCCACGAGGGCAAGCAAAAAAAACACTAGTCCTCGAAGAGGGTAAAACTCATGGCTAGGGATTCCTCCAAGCTAACGGTCGATGTCTCATTTTTTAGGAGCTTGAATATAGGGCTCCCGGCCAACCGGGCCCTGCTAAGGAGCCTAGAGGTGATGCTTGGCTATCTCCACTGCATCACCCCTCCCAACGAAAAAACCATGATGGAAGAGGAGAGCACTGGCAACCTCATGTGTCAGGCCATCTGTGACCAGATCTTGGTAAGAACCCCACCAGTTCAAGTTTTCATTTTGCTTTTGTCAATTAAATTTTTCCAAGTGTAACAAATTTGCTGTCCTTATGCAGTGTATGCTCCGAATGTCGATAGTATTTGACTGGATCTCTGAGAGTGCCATAGAGGAGTCAATCCTTCGGTTAGAAAAGAATGCGGCGAAGGCGAGGGTAAATGGACTAAATGATGACCTCCAGCTTACCACCCAAGCCCATTACAACCTTCAGGCCAGGTACGTCTTTGTCACCAAAGCACGGGACGATTTCCAAGGATAAAAGATCGACCTGGAGAAGAAGGTGGACGAACTGGAGAAGAGGTTGAAGAAAGAAGAGCTGCTCAGAGCGAAGGCGATCTGTAGAACCAAAAAGAAGGTCGTCGAGGACTACAAATTGAGTAGAGAATTCGAGAACCTAAAATACGAGCTGGATGTAGAGTATATAGATGATGGTCATAAGGCTACGATCCGCTTTCTTCAGAGCTATTACCCTGAATTCAACTGCTCGGGCGTCGGGATGGAGTTTCCAAAACAAGGAGAGCTGGTGGTGGAACGGGCACCTGAGGAGGCCTCTAAGGAGCAAACTCGTGATACGGGGGCCGAAGAAGTAGGTGATGAAGAGGCCGAGGGAGAAGAGGAGGACAGGGATGAAGACAACATCGTCGACGTTGTGGACGTCGAAGGTGTGTCCGGAGAAGAATAGGCCCCTCGGCCTGGTTATTTTTGAAGACTTTGAACTTTTTGCTTATATATATATATATTGTTATGACTGTGTATATGGGCATGAACCCCACCCAATGTAAGCCCTCATTTTTTTTTTGAATATAATACACAGGAGAATTTTGGAGTAATTACTTGTCCCAAATTTCTTCTCGCTCCTCCCTTCACTTTAGGATATAGGAGGTGATTTATTTTGACATTTAGCCCAAGACTATGTAAATGGGCACGAATCCTACTGATGTGCTCGAGATAGTGTGGTAGACTTAATTTTTGAAAGTTAGAAACTTCCAACATTTAGCACTCGTGCTGAGCCCTCGTAGATCTCAGCTTGACATTCTTCTGGTAGATGTCCAAATTTATAGTTGCCCTGAAGGTATAGCTCGGCCAAAAATTTACACTTGCGTATTTTGACGCTATTTGGTTTTGAAATCTTTTTGGTCAAGATTTGCCAAGGCTGTATTCACCCTGCCCTCCAGCCTGTAGTGGGAGTAGTTTCACTGCTTGTGCTATTGGCTATAATGTGGCTCGTCGGGACAGTCCGCAATGTATCTAGGTGTTTCAGAGTATTACTTTAGTAGCATATTGTTTCTTGAAAAACTATTACATTGATATGAAAATACATTACACTTGGCATGAAAATGGAATGATTACAAAATTACCTCAGTCCTACAATGGTATTGCTTGAGATGGTCAGCATTCCATGGGTGTCGTAGTGGGAGCCTTCCTCGGTCTCGAGTTCGTATGTGCCCAGTCTTGCAATTCTGATGATACGGTAAGGTACCTCCCATCTGGGGGCTAACTTCCTTGTATTTTGCTCTTTAGTGGCTAAGGTTACCTTCTTGAGAACGAGGTCTCCAACTTCAAAATGGCGTGGGCGCACCCTTCTATCATAGTATCAAGCTGCCCGTTGTTAGTAAGCTGCTTGGCATATTCGAGCATTCTCTCGCCGTTTTTTCTAGAAGGTCTAGGTTCAGGGCCAACATGGCGTCATTTGCTTGTTGGTCCTGACCCCTAACCGACGTTCGAATGGTTGGCATTCCGATCTTCGTAAGGATCATGGACTCATATCCGAACGTCATTGCGAACGATGTCTCTCCTGTCGAGGTTCGGGTAGTGGTGTAATACACCCAAAGAATGTGGTAAAGGTCCTCCACCCACCTCCCCCTGTCCTTATCGTGCCTGGTCTTTAAACCATGCAGGATTGTTCGGTTCGTGACCTTGACCTGGCCATTAGCCTGTAGGTGACCTGGTAACGCAAAATGAGTTCGGATACCCAGGTCAGTGCAAAAAGCAACAAACAAATCGTTGTCGAATTGAGTACTGTTGTCGGATATGATTGCCCTTGGAAATCGGCACACCATTGATTTCCAGTCGAAGTCTCGAATTTTTTCTCTGGTGATGTGCACTAGGGGTTCGGTCTCAACCCACTTGGTGAAGTAATAAATAGAGACGACTAGGAACTTTCTTTGGCCGGTGCCCTAAGGAAAAGGGTCTAACAGATCTATTTCTACTGGGCGAATGGCCATGGACTCGTTATTGGTACCATGGTCGTTGGAGGTAAATGAGGGTGGGGCCGAAGCGTTGGCACTTGTCGCATTTTTTCACGAATTCGGCCGCGTCCTCTAGCATTTTGGGCCATAAATACCCTTGGTAGAGGAGTTTGTCAGCCAAAGCCTTGCCCTCCCGAGTGATTGCCACATATCTTATCATGGACTTCTCTCATGACGTAGTCGTCCTCTTCTTGCCGTAGGCATCAAGAATATGGGTACGAGAAAGAACATTGAATAAGGATCCCATCCATGATGCAGTATCTGGCATATTTGTACTGCATCTTTCTTGTCTCGTTGTGGACGTCGGGTTGTATTCCATCATCCAAGTATTTTCATATTGGCTCCATCTGGGTGGGTTGGTCGCTAAGCTCACAGCTTGGTGCCACCTGGTTGGATATTACCGTGCTTGGAGCATCCAGGTACTCAACGGGCACACTCCTCTTCAGGGTCAATGCTACCGCCGAGGTTAGGTTTGCCAAGGCATCAGCGTGCCAGTTCTCTTCTCGGGGGTATTTGGGATATATAGATTTTTTAAAATTTATCTATCAGGGCTTTTGACTCTTTCAAGATATGCTGTCATACTAGGATCCTTCGCTAAATAATCTCCGTTGACCTGGTTGACGACTAGCTGAGAGTCGCAGAAGACGACCAGTGTATTCACATTAAATTCCTGGGCTAAGCAGAGGCCGACGAGCAGAGCCTTGTATTCAGCATCGTTGTTAGTTGCTCTGAACCCCAGTCTCATGGCATATTTGATCTCTTCGTTGTCTAGGGCAACGAGCACCATTCCTGCCCCACAACTGTTGGTGTTGGACAATATGTTAGCGAAAAGCCTCCACGTTGTTGAATCGGAATCTGTATTTCAGTTCCTTAGCGCTCCCTTCGTTTCCACGGTTTTAGCTTCCAGGTTGATGGCAGGTGGTTCTGGGTCCTCAGGGAATGTGAGCTCGGTAATGAAATCCGCCAGGATCTGGTCTTTAATGGCGGTCCTAGGGCGGTATTCAATGTGGAATTGACCCAGCTCGAGGCTGTACTTCATTAATCATCCCAAGACATCTGGTGAATGTTGAATTTGCCTTATCGGTTGGTCAGTTAGGACGATGATTACGTGGGCTTGGTAGTACTGTTTCAGCTTCCGAGAAGCCACCAGTAGGGCATAAGCCAGTTTTTCAAATTTGGTGTACCTGGTCTTGGCATCTGAGAGGACTCTGCTGGAGTAAAATACTGGGTGCTGAACACCAGTGTCTTCCCTTACAAGAGCCACGCTAACCACCGTTGGAGAGGTGAATATATATAAGTATAGAGTTTCTCTCGCCTTTGGGGTGCTAAGCGGGGTAGTAGATGAGAGATAATTTTTGAGCTCTTGGAAAGCTGATTCGCACTCCTCTGTCCACCCAAAATTATTGTTGCCTCTTAGCACCTTGAAGAAAGGCAGACATTTCTCCGGTGCTTACGAGATGAAGCGATTGAGAGCAATGAGCCTCCCCGTCAGCATCTGTACTTCCTTCTTATTCCGAGAAGAGTTCATCCCGAGGATTGCGTGTATTTGATCAGGATTAGCATCGATGCCGCACTGAGAGACCATGTACCCTAAGAACTTTCTCGCAGAAACTCCAAAAATGCATTTGTTAGGGTTGAGTTTCATGCGATGAGCCCTGAGCTTATCGAAGCAGTTGTGGAGATGTTGGGCATAGTCAGGGGCCCTCGAGCTCTTGACTAATATGTCATCGACGTAAACCTCCATTGTCCACCCGATCTCCTCTTTGAACATTTTGGTCACCAGTTGTTGATAAGTTGTTCCAGCGTTGCACAAGCCAAATGGCATGACCTTGTAGCAGTATGTACTCTTGTTTATGATGAATGATGTCTTTCTGTTGTCGTGGGGGAGGAGGGGAACATAGGGATTTGGTTGTACTCGGTATCAACGTCTAGGAAACTCAGACGCTCATACCCTGCCATGGTGTCTATGATGATGTCAATTCTGGGCAGGGGGAAGAAGTCATTCGGGCATGCTTTATTCAGGTCCTTGAAGTCAACGCATAGGCGCCACTTGTTGCCCACCTTGGGGGCCAGGACCATATTTTCTAGCCAGTCGGGGAATTTGACTTCTTCGACAACGTCGGACTTGATCAGTTTATCCATTTCTTCTTCAATAATCTTCTAGCGCTCTGAATAAAAATTTCGTCGCTTTTGCCTCGCGGAAGGGTGGTGTGGTTCAGCATGAAGATAGTGTATTGCCACACTCGGATTAATCCCTGGCAGCTCATCATGGGACCATGCAAAGACGTCATAATTTTTTCGGAGCAGCTGGGTGAGTTCAGTTCTCTGATCGAATGTTAGGCTGACTTTGATCTTTATAGTTCTTTCTTTGATTGTTGGGTGGATGGAAATCTCCACTAGTTCTTCGTGAGGTAAGGATCGACCTCCCCCTCTTGGGGATCGTCAATGGGTATCAGTACAGGTCCCTGGTTCAAAGCCATGAGTTCGGGCTCCTTGAGCTCCAACTCTACATTTGATTGCTATTTTCTTTTTTCCAGCGCCCTCCGAGCACAAGCCTGGGAGGACTTCTGGTCTCCTCTCATTGCTCCCACACCCTTTTCTGTGGGGAACTTTATTGACTGGTAGTACGGGAAACAGACTGCCTTAAGAACTGCCACCGTGGGTCGGCCTATGAATGTGTTATAGGGCGACGGTCTGTCCACGATCAGAAATTTGGTCCAAATAGTTGAGGTCCTTGGATGGGCTCCGACGGTAACGGGAAGCGAGACCCACCCAGCAGCGTTGACAACATCTCTCCCAAAATCGACCAGGGGGGATTTTGACGGCTATACGGTATTGGGATCTACGTCTATCCTCTCGAATGCCCATTTGAAGATGATATTGGCGAAACTACTACCGTCTACCAGGATTCTCCCCATTTTGAAGTGGTTGATGAAAGTAACTACAACGAGGGCATTGTCATGAGGGATGTGTACATCCTTAAGGTCCGCCTCGCTGAAGGAAATAACGTTGTGCTCCACAGGATCGATCATGCTTACCTCAAAGATGTCATCGTCTGCTTTTCTTTTGGCTTTGTGCTCATACCTTTTCTTGGAGGAGAGGGTTTTTCTCCCCAGGCTCAATTCGCCATGGATGACGTTGATCTCGCCATCTACTATTTGTTCGTCACTGCCCCTATCCTCTTCCTGTCTGGGAGGGAGCGTCTTCTATTCCTCCTTCTTCTACGACCCCTATGATCTTCGCGGGGATCGTTGTCTTATATTTTGGGAGCTCGATTGTCCCTCTGAATGTAGCGGCCAAGATACCCCCTACTGATGAGTGCCTTGATTTCTTTCCGGAGTCAGAAATAATTCTCTGTGAAATGCCCTCCAGTCTCGATAAAATTCACAATATTTATCCATCGACCTCCCCATTGGCTTTCCGTTGGGGAGAGGAGGGGGGGAAAGAAGTCTCTCCCCAAATTTTCGGTGAAGACGGTGGCCACCGAGACCGTGAGTGGTGTGAAGTTCTGCTGGGGGTTCCCCTGGGGTGGGAATGGTCTCCTATGCCCGGGCAATAGTCCTAATCTCCCATCCACTTGCTGTCTCTTGGATCCATGATGTCTGCTCGGCCCTTTGTCATCCTCCTTTTTTTTTTCTGGCCTCCGCCGCGGTCCTTTCGGGCTGCTTTCCTTTTATCGGCATTATGAAACCTCGTGTCTCTCTCCAGAGCAGCATCCAGATTAGGAGCTGGGTTAGATTAGAGGTCGTATGTGAGAAGTCGATGCTTCAGGTCGTCGATGAATGCGTTCATTGCGACTACGTCGCTGAGCTTATCGCAACCAATGACTTCTTTGTAAAATCTCTCAACATAATCAACAAAGGATTCATCGGGTAGTTGTTGGAGTGTGAGGATGTGTGCCATGGTCTTTGGCCTAAGTTGCGATCGCCCGAATTATGAATGGAAGAGCTGTTGGAGCTCGTGAAAGTTGGAGATGGATATTGGGGCCAAAGTCCTAAATCATGCACCGACTGCCCCCGTGAGGGTGAGGGGAAAAACCTATTGAGGTTGTGTGCAGGTCCATATAGGATCTGAAGATGGACAAATGGTCCGCCGGATCAGTGATCCTATCATAGATGATCATCTAGGGGTTGGTGTATCGCGCGGGTAGAGGTTCTTCCAATATTTCAATGATGAAAGGAGATCTTACCTCAGAAGGAAGCCCGGTTGGGCCTCTCGTTCCTTAGATCTGACGTAAGGCTGCCTCCATGTCAGCTAGACGTCTCTCTACCACCACTTCGACCCTTGGCGGGACTCGAGCTTGGTTAAAAGCGGCGCGGGAAGCTGGTTGTCTTGGTGGAGAATGTGAGTCTACCTCTCGAATGATTCGGGGATGGTGGTCGGACCATATGGTATGGCTGTGAGCTCGGGCTGGAGGAGACTCGGTACGGTTGTCTCTCATTCGTCTCGGTAGAGGTAGCGATGGAGATCCCGAGGCCTCAGGAGGTGCTTAATCAATTTTCCTCCAACCACTGTTATGGGCTCGGGGCCTCGGGATGTGTCAGTTGGAATGGATAATGTGCTCTTCCATTCTGATAGCTTGTTCCTCCCGACCTGCGACCTGGATTGTCGGGAGACCTATTGGAGGGGTCGGTGGCAGGCGAGCCAGGACAATTTGGAAGAAAGTTTGGAACTCGCCAAGCTGGCATTCTAAGATATCGACGTGGGCTGTCTCATGGGCCCTAGAAGTCTGCCCAACAAATGGCCCAGTGGGTAAGATAGGACCCGTCTGATCGGTGGGCTGAGTCGTCGAGCCTGCAGTCCTAGATAGGGAAATGGCGGGTTGGTGGAGATGCTCCATAGGTTGAGCCGAGGGATCCAACCTGGGAGCCTTTGACATGTCTTGTACGGATGAGGGGGTGGATTATTGTTTGCGGCAAGCACTTGGTCGGCTTGGCGGATTTCTTTTCTAGACCTTGTGATCATCAAGTCTTATCCTTAGGGGGAGTTGACGATCAAGAAAGACTTTTAGTGCGTTCTCACAAACGACGCTAAACTGTTGATGTCCAAAAGTGGTGAGGGACCAACAATATGGTCCAGAAATGTTGTATACTCACTAGATTGTTGGTGGCGTGTGGTACTGAAGAATTCAGAGGTCCTGATGATCACCGAGCTGGGCTCCATTCCTTTACTCCGAGCACCTGCACACGACCTTACCGGGGTTGTGCCCAGTGAAGTCCCTCCGGCGTGAGAATAAGTATTCGGGGGAGAAGGGCTAAGAAATGCTCTGGTATCAGTAGAGAAGATGTACTGTTGGGCAGTGGATGCCATAGGTATTTATAGGCTTTGGACTAGATTAGCGCTGTGAATTTAGAGAGTTAAGCTCGGGTTAATTAACCTAATTTACTGAGCAGCCAATGAGCAAATAAATTAGTGCTCTGATCATCTGGACCTATTTGTAGAAGCCCATGGGCCGGAGCCTCAAGACGGCCCAAAGAGGCCCCGAGTACGGAGATGAAGAGCAGCGGATGGTTGAGTTCGTTAGCTCAGCTCGGAGTCTGCTCGCTCGGATTTCTTTAACTAGGCAAGACGATTCTTAGCTCGGCTCAGAGGGCACTCCAGCTTGGCATAGAGGGGATTCTAACTTCTAGTTGGACCATATTTCTATACTTGAAATGATATTGACCACGTGGTATACCTGACGAGATTTTTCAATATTAATTTCCATATTTGTAATGCACCTAATACAATCCTCATATGAAAGAAGAAACCAATTTTGTTAGAAAAACCTCGTAATGCTAGCACCATGTCTATTTTTATTATTTTATTAAAAATAATTCGGTCACAAATTATTTTAGGTGCCAACTTTCACCAAACTTGCCCGAATCGGCACCCATATTTTTTAATTTTGAATAATTTTTTTTAGATTTAAATATTTTTAATAATTCAATTAATGTCAATCAAATATAAAATTCTAATTAATTATTTGTAAAAAATAAAAAATATGTACACAGAGGCACTATATTTTATACAAACTATGATTTTCTTCTTCTTATTATTATATCAAGCCATGTATTTTTTTCTTGACAAAATTAAAACAAAATAATAGGAAAACTAAAACATCAATACTTAAAAAAAAAAAAAAAAAAAACAGAGGAAAAAAGAATAATTGTTCATCTTCTGGTAGCCACAATATTGCGATCTCCGGTGCAAATTATATACAGGGTCCTTTAATATTTAATTTTTTTAAATACTCATAATTATTTTATAAAATTAAAATTTAAAAATAAAGTTAATATAATGACTTAACTAATTATTATTATTTTTTTTTTTGTAATTTAGAATAGTATATTAATATAAAATATTTTAAAATAAAAAATATAAGAATCAAATTTTACAAAATTTTTGGCAAACAAAAAAAGAACCCAGAAATATGATATAACATTAAGCACAAGGGTAGTTAATGTAATTTACTCTACAAGCAGAAAAACACCTGCTCAAGAACATAGGACAGAGCATGAACAAAATCCGGCAGAAAAGCCACCAAGAAGACCGCGACGGATATTTTCTCCGGGTACTTGTCCATGGCCTGAGCCAAGTTCAAGCTGCCGAGGCTGTGGCCCACTAGTATCACCTTCTCTCCAGGAGGAAGAGAAGCCATCAACGCCATCAGCGGGGCAGAATAGTCGTTGAGTGAGCGCAACTCAGTTATTGTTTTTAGGTCGATGCTGGAAGCTGAGATGTCAAGCGCCGTAACCTGGTGGCCGGCCGACTCTAGCTAGGGATGTCAACGGTCGGGGTTTGGCTCATTTTCATGCAAAATCAAAATCAAAACCAAAACCAAAACCAAAACAGTTTAAGATATGTAAAACCAAAACTAAAATCAAAGTCGCCGGTTTTTTTTAAACAGTTTTAAAACCGGACCGTTTAATTTTAGCCAAAACTAAAATCGAAACCGCGTAACCGTTTAAGATTTTTAAATTTTATAAAAAACTAAAACCAAATCCAAAATCGCAACCCCGAACCACAATTCACTATTAATTTTAAATATTCTCGAAATCATACTCTTTAAAAAAACTAAAAAACAATAGCAAAATCAACTATATAAAAATATTCTAAAATCATACAGTCTACAAAACCAACTACATAAAAGCAGTTTTCAACATAAACTAAAAATTAACTAAAGTGTAAATTAAAAGGGTTAAAAGTGTAAATAAATACAAATAGGGATAAAACTATAAATACTAAATAAATTAAAAATAATATATATATATATATATATATATATCGGTTATAAGATTCGGCTCACGGTTCGGTTACGTGGTTCGATTCCGCAGTTCGGTTACACAATTACTATTTCAAAATCAAAATTAGAACCAAACCGCTTCAGTTTATAAATTTAAAATCAAAATCAAAACTATTTCAATTTGGACCATTCGATTCAATTTCTCTCGGTTATCCGTCGATTCGGTTTTTTTTTTGCTATCCCTACCTCTAGCCGTGGTTTGAGCTTGTACAAGCATCACGCTCCGTGACACACGCCACGCACTAGAACGAAATGCTGACGTTGTTTTTCCACTTCCATTTCTTTGGTGTACAGAGACGCGATAAATAAATAATTCCCATTTACAGAGCTACTATATATATTGGGTTATTACCATCAACACTATCCATTTTTAAGGATTTCACCGACACCCCAATTGTTCTAAAATTACCACGGGAGCCCCTTACCAAAAAAATTACGTACAAATTGACAATTCTATCCTTATTTTAAATGAATTAGAAAAATAAAAAATTACACTGATACCCCTTCTATGCCTAAGTTTCATAGTTTTGGAGAGTAAAGCATAATTTAATTTCCTTTTTTTTTTTTCTTTTTTTTTTTTTCGGCGGCCCATGTTTGTGTCAGTTCCAACACCACCATCCATCCGTGCGTTGCCCCAACCGAAATCCATATGTTGCCCCATTCAATCTCCAACACCACCATCTATCTGTCACCCCCGATTAATCTCTAACACCGCCCTTTCAAATAACAAAAAAAAGATTCAATCAAAAATAAAATTGAACTGATTCAAAGAAAAAGAAAAAGTAAAACAGTCGATCTCCTTCCTCTCTCAATCGATTTGGACATTGATTGCTATTTTGCGCAAACTTTGCATATCGTTATAAAAAAAAAAAAAAAAAAAAAAAAAATTCACTTGAAAACTCATTTGTGTTATGCTAATTTAATATCACAATATTTTAATATATGATATTCACTTAGGTTAATTTGCTCCTTTAAATACTTTTTGAAATATTCATGATTATTTTATAAGATTAAAATGTCAAAAGGAAAAAGATTTAAAAAGTGATTAAAATAAGCTTGATATTTTTTTTCTTATTTAACATGCTATTAATAAAAATATTTTGAAAAAAAAAATATAGAGAAACTCTGGATGGACCGTCTCGCTCCACTTTTATTATCTCAGTTACATGAATATATAGTGTTTCTGGAGTACTGCAAGTGCACATTTATGGAGTGCCAGAATTTCAAATATTGTACTTATTAGGGACGCTTAAGAGACAATCACGAAGTTGTTGGGGCTTGGAGAACATCGGCATGTGGTCGGAACCTGGTATCTCCATCACCTCCCTCACTCCGCTGTTATTGATCATCCACTGTTGAAATTTCTCAAGTATGCCTTTATCCTCGTTCCATATCACATAAACTCGTGGCACTGACTCGAACCCTTCGATCGAGAACTTCTTTGCCTTCGACAAATCTTCTTGAAATAACGATCCTGGCCTTGTCAACGTCATCGCCAATGTGAGGTCCTAACAACATAAAACTATACATAAGAGAGAGGGAGTATATATATAGAGAGAGAGAGAGAGAGAGAGTATCTAGGGAGGAACTAGAGAAAGAGTGTTTTAAAACTATACAGAGAGAGAGAGAGAGAGAGAGAGGGAGAGAGAACCTCAATGGGGGATAATTGGTAGAGTTTGGTAGAGAGGAAGAGGGCACCGAAGACCATTGTCGTGACAGGCTCCTCTGGGCTACCATGTGATGAATATTGCGTGTCCAGCCTTGCATCTTCTGGGGTTATCTCGGAAAACTATTCAGCAATAAATTAACATCTCATTAAATAATAATAACAATAGCAACAATATTAGTAGAATATAAATCTCCGTATAAATTAAAAGAATTTAATTCAATTGAATATTTGAACACAGCAATCTCCATTTTTAAATATTGCTGATTTTTTTTATAACAATCAGGATTGATAATTGACTAATTTTTTTTATTAAGTTCAATTCAAATTTAAAAAAAATTGTCTTCTAGATGTAGAGATTTCTGGATTTCGTTGACTAAATTTTTTCGATTATTAATTTTTTTTTTTTCGTTTTAATTGATTATTACTTGATAGTAATATGCAAATTGTACATGGTTTCCGTATTTTCACATTCATAAACCATGTGTTGAATTCTAGATCAACAGTCATGTTGAATTTCACACATAAACACAATAACACATCTTAATTGTTATGAGGGTGTCATTATTTTTTTCTAATTATTTGCTACGTACATGTTGAATTCCACGCATATTTTGCATACTCGATTGGACACATGTACAAGTTGAATTCCATGCACAAGCATCCTTCTTGTAAGCAGTGTCTCATTCCACATAAGTATTGTATGATCTATATGGGTCCATGTTAATTTCAACATACATGTAAAAATAGTATAGCAATAGTTTTTGACAATTCATTTTTAACATTAAAGAATGATTATTTTTATGTGGATTAACTTATTGTTATTAGAATTTATTTTCGGCAATTCATTTTTAATATTAACTTTGCGTTTCATGTATTATACAACACAACCCTGAATAACTAAGTCAAATTATTTAAATAACTTAGTGCATTGAATTCAACACTAATTATATTTCTTTCATGCACAAAATAAGATTGAGATATCATTTTGAAGATTTGAAAAAAAAAAAAAAAAAAAAAAAAAATACAATTATGATTGTGTAATTTAATCATGTAAAAAACAATCAAAACTGATTTATTGTGTGATTACTTACAAGAGTTTTTAGTATAATTAGTTACGATAAATACTCCTTATTTTTCGGAATGGATATTTAAAAAAATAATTGAGTAGTCAACTAATGTAACGGTTGTTAAATAAGGATAAATCTGTTCAGATCTTGCAAGTTGCAAAAGGTTCAAAATGTTCAATTGATGCTATGATAGGAGCCCCCTGTAATCGCCCCATAAATTAATAGGGCATTGTTGTTAAGGCCTTTTCAATGTATTTTGTATCTTTTAAATAAAAGGAGATTTTGATATGAACAATCTACGAAATTAAAAATTTAACTCATGCAGTCCACACGCTACATTACTTTTTTCAAAAGTTCAAAAATACTGTACTATATAAAAGTCGGTGTAATTTTTTCATGTGAAAAATTGCTGCAAATTTTATAACGTACGATGACTTTTTGATTTTTGACAGTAATTTAAAAATTCTAGAAAAATTACTGTAGTTTGTAAGTTGAATGAGCTAAATTTTAATTTTGTAGACTATTTACCAAAAAATTCTAAATAAAAAATATTTAAAAGTTACAAGTAACGTTTGATCTATACTTTTAAAAAATATTTTCTAAACATAAATAGTATTTTTTTAAAAATAAAAATAATTATTCTTTTATTTTTTGATTAAAAATTGATTGACTAGGATCTCATTTTCAGTTTTTTGACACACTATAAAGTTATTTTGGATAACAATGAGATATCATCATTATATTATCAAACAAAAAATTATTTTTTTGCATTTGTTTTAAATAACTTTTTACCAAAGGTTACAAAACAATAGTGTTCATTGGCAAGGAGGCCTGCCAAGCCGTTGCCTATCTTTTAGAGTTTCGGCTTAAAATTTAGGTTCGTAGATTGGGATAGGACCCCAAGATTTAAACCCGGTTGTTTTTAAAATCAGACTAGAGCCTACACATATAGATTTAGGATCCGCCCAACCGACCCATTCAGTTATTAAAAGCAAACAACTGTTGTAGTCTAATGATTATTTAAAGAGTCTTTTAATAAGAGGTCTACTCTCCCTCCTTATATAATTGTATAAGTTATATTTCATCGAAAAATATTTTTAATTTATTTAAAAAATAGTTTAAACCCCATATACCCCTGTCATTCATAATATCTAAGGCACCGTTTATCTTTTTAGTTTGATTACATAAAACACTATTTATCATATTTTATTGACAAAATTATACTCACAACATATATTTTAGTTGTTTATTTCATATATATATATATATATATATATTTTTTTTTTTTTTTTTTTTTCTACTCTCTCTTATTTTCTATTTTTTAATTTTTTAATTTTTATGCTTTTTTTTCTCCTTTTTTTTGTATGATATATGTTGGGAAAAAAATCAAAACTAAAAACTAGAAAAACAAATGCAAAAAATTTTAAAAAAAATAAAAACAAAAATCGAAAAGCATGATTTGAAAAATAAAGCAATTTTTAAAAATAGAAAAACATTTTTTTTTTAAATTGTTATTTATTTTTATTTTTTTGGTTTTTTAATTTTCTAATTTTAATATTTTCTATAAAAACCATATAAAAAATACAGAAATAATGAAAACAAATAAAATATTTTTTTGAAAATTTGGAAAAAAAAACATATTTTTTTTCTTTTCTATTTTAAATTTAAAGTTTTATTTTTGTCTAATTTTATGTTTTATGTTCAATTTTTTGATTTTGTTTTTTGTTCTATAGACATCATATACAAAAAAATAAAAAAAATACGGAATTAAAAAAAAAATAGAGTAAAAAATAAAAAATAAAATTAAAATCAAACGTTAAAAATATATTACAAATATATTTTTATGAACAAAATATAAAGAGATTTCAGATATTATAAAAAAAATAAAAAAAAATGACCATACTATTTATTAAAATTATCAGATATAAACTCTTAAAACAGCCCTACTGAAACTAAAGTACTTGTTCAGCCTTTTTCATGCTTATTTTCGTTTTTTTCCCTCGAAAAGGAGTAACATTTTTTCACTTGTCAGTGGGTAATCTGACCATTGAGGCAGATCCATATTTATGATGCACCTAATATAAATACAATATTGTCGCTTTTCGTTGTGTTCTGATGTAAGAAACCAATTTCAAAACAACTATGTTAGAAAAATGTTAGTATGCTAAATGTGTTAGTATGGTTAGCAAGGTTAATCTGATTAGCAAGGAGCGATATTTTGTTTTTTGTCAAATAGTGTTTAACTCTTCTAAAAAATATCAGTAAAATTAAATCCTGAATTTAATTCTGAATACATCAGGTCGATATGAAATACTACACCCTTAAGATTGTTAAGAAGGTAATTAGTCGAGGTGCATATAAACTGGTCTAGACACATTTTACTGTATAATAATAATAATAATAATAATAATAATAATAATAAAATAAAAAAAAAAATCTCTGGTGATTCAATTAACATTAATTAGATCAAATTAATTGAATTAACCAAAAATCAAATTTTAACGTTCATTAAAATATTTCTAAAAGCAAAAAAATAAATTAATAGAAACTAAAAATCATATATCATATATTAAAAGTGAAAGCCAAAATTAAGAATGAACCACACCTCAAAACAAGACATTTCTTCAATATCTTTATTCCTATCAAATCAATGGTCAATATCTTTTTTCTCACTATTAATATTCTGACCCTAGATTTTCTATGAATAAATCATCTTTAATTTTTTGAAAATAGATATTTCCATGCCTTTATTTTTAAGAAAAATCAATTGCAATCATTAAAATTTCATATATTTCTCCTCTAATTTATATGAATTTAAAGTGAACCCCTACCCCCCGTGGTCTTGGACCTAAGTGCAAATCTAACTTTTTCTGTCATACTTAACAGATTTGCTGCTCACACGCCTGTTATGAGGATGGACATGTTTTTTGTGTTTTTCCTCCAAAATACTGATTTTTTGTTCCCATTATACCCTCTATGTTTCTCTACATAATATCTAATTTTCTCGCATCAATAAGTACATAACTTGAGGGGTTATTGTGTATTTTGTTTATTTAACCTTTTTTTTCTTCCTTAGAACGAAGAAGCTGCTCCGGTGAACTCTCTCACAGGCGAGGCTTCTTTGGTGAACCTCCTCCTCTCTCTCTCTCTCTCTCTCACACACACACACACACACACACATCCATTTGAACACCATCTCCACCACCAACGGCCACCACCACACCACCACAAAAGAAAAGAAAAAAAAAACGAAACAGAACAACCAACCAACAACCACTGCCACTGCAACGATGAACCGCCACCACCACTCCAACACGAACCACCCCTACACATCGACAACATCTCCATTTTCATGTGAAACTTCAAGAACAGTAAAATAACAAATTCATTAAGAACCAAATTGAAGATCTATGCCCTAATTCTGTTGTAATCGCCTCTCAAGAAATGCATCCAAATCACTCTGACATGGCCAATAAAATTGCAGATCATCAATAGAAATCGGAAATACATCTTGAATCCGGAGCAATCCCTCGTCTATCCGATCTTGATTGCGAACCAGAAGGCGTAAACCGTGACAAAGACAATGGTCACGAATAGAATCATGAGCACCTGAATCGGTTGGGAGAATTCGAGCTAGATGAAGGACGTGATGGCGAGGATGTCTACGAATGGCCAGATTTGGCCAATCAAGCGATGGTGAGGCCCGATGAATGGCCAGATCTGGCCCTGTTCATCGTTGGAGATGGCCGCAGGCGACGTTGAAGGTGGGAGAGAGAGGAAGAGAGGTCGGTCAGATCTGGCTAACCGAGCATTGGCAATGATGGCAATGGGCAACGAAAGTGTCGTCTTCAAAATCGACACTTTTGGGACTTGGGAGTGGTAGAGAAATTCTCTCATGTTGGTATAAAGGAGGGAACTCCTTGTGAACCAAGTTTCTTCATCCTTGGTGATTTCCACAAACCCCATCATGTATTTCTTGTAGGACATAGGTATTTTCCTTTGGTCCTAGACAAAGTAATAAAGGTTGGGAAAAAGATCATCTATTTAGTTTATCATTGGCTAACACATACCTCGAAACGTTGTATAGAATATTTCTGGCGGAGTCCTTATCTTCTGGTAAGATTCCTTCATTTAATTACCAAACTAAATGGGTTATCCATCATCTTCTTGGTCCAACTGACCTATGCATGAGCAATGGCTGACTGGCATTGCTACAGATGGTTGATTAATGAATTCTTCCAGTTTAAACCGCTGATCTGTTCCAAAGGTAGAAGCTAGCACAGACAAGGCATCTACCCTCTCGTTTTTAGCCTTTGGGATGGCTTCAAACTTGCAACTTTGGAAGGAGGAGATCAATTTCTTCACATTTTCAACATAAAGGCACAGTCTTTCCTCATTGATGGTAAACATTTCATTAATCTGTTTGACCACCAATTGAGAGTCTGACTTTACCTCCAAAGGCTAGGCTCCTAACTCTTGCACAAGAGTCAACCCAATGATCATAGTTTCATATTCAGTTTTATTGCTAGAGGTTTGAAAGCAGAGCTTCTGTAAGACCCTGACCTTTGACTTACGTACGATTTCAGTCGCGTTTTAAAATATTTCAAAAATAACGGGATTGATAGTGTCAATTATGTTTTAATTTTAAATTGGAGGGGTAAATTCGTAAATTTTCAAAAACATTAAAATTTAAGTCGGGTTTAATTACGGTCCTAAATGGAATTAGATGGGCGGTTCGTGATATGATTGTAGGCGATTTAAAAATTCTAGGGGTCAAATTTGTAAACTTTATAAATATAATTAAGTGTGGGTTTAATTATTTTCTTAACTAAAATAAGGGAGTGGTTTGTGTAATATATATATATATATATATATAGATGGATGGAAACTACTAGAACAATCGAGAAACGGAGAGGGCAAGGCCACTTATCTGGCTGTGCGATCACATACCCACACATATGTCTATGTATATATAGAGAGAAATAAATCGAAAGAGGAATGGCGAAGAAGAGAGAGAGAGAGAGGGGAATGAACAGTAAAGAGAGAGGAGAGCCGAAGAGATAGGAAGAGAAGAAAAAAAAAAGAGCAGGCCCGGTCGGCAGTCTAGTTTGCCAGCATGGGGTCGTCGTTGTTTGGCTAGCAGAAAACCAAAACAAAAAACGAAGAAAGAGAGAGAATTGTCACTGGTTTGGTCCGTTGGTGGTGCTGCTAGGTATGTGTGTGTGCTGTTCCATTTTCCAGCCGTGTGTGGAGTGTTTGTGCTCCGTTTTTGCCGTTGTCGTGTTTGTGTGATTTGTTGGTCGACCGTTCGTCGCCGTTTGGTCAGTGAGTGGGGGTGTGTGTTCCAGTTGTGTGTGTTATGTATGCTGTGGGTATGTGCTACTGTATGTATATATGTGTGTTTCATGTGACGGTGTGGTCGTCCACTCCGGTGGGACATTGCCGGTGGTAGGTTAGAGAGAAAGAGAGTTGGTGGTGTTTGTGTGGGTGTGCTCTGCTACTATGTGTTGTGTGTGTTGTGTGTATGTTTATGTGTGTGATCAGTATGTGTGGGTGGTCATGGACTGAGTGTGCGTGTGTGTGTGCAGTCGGTTATGGGGGTGGTGGTTGGTGATGGTCGTTTGGCCGGCCGGAAAGTTAGAGAGAGAGAGAGAGAGAGTAATGGGTGTGTGTGTGTTTTGTGTCGGTGGTTGGTGTCGATTATTTGGTCGACGGTGATGGGTTCGGTTGTTGCCGTTGGTGGGTTCGTCGTTGTTCCTCCGGCGATTGTGTGTGAGTGGGTGTAGCGGTGTCGATCGTCGGCGGTGTTGGTGGTGTGTGTTTCCGGCGTGGGTGTGCCGCAGTGTGTGTGTAGTGTGTGAGTGCCGGCTGTAGGAAACGGAAAACAAAGGAGAAACCGAAACAGTGGGAAAAAGAAAGAAGAAAGAGAAAAGAAAGAAAAAGAAAGAAGAAAATGAGAAGAAAAAAAAAAAAAAAATGGGGGGGGGGGGGGGGGGGAATTTACAGAAACTACCCTAGAAAAATCCAAAACCCATCTCGTGGCCGCCAAACGATTCGGAAACAAGTGAAATTTCAATCGATTATTAATTTCTGTTAAATTAAATTTTATTTAGCATTACAAATTCTGAAGTCGTAATAATATGTTAATAATTGCAAATATGAATAAATTGGTACAATAAATATAAACGAGGTGAAATGGACAAAATGGTAATCTTTCATAATAAAATAATTAGAGAATAGGAAATTACGGAACCTAGGGTCTGTATGGCATGATTAGGTTATTTTACCTAAAATATTAATTTAGTCCCTGTCACTAATAGGTTCGCAAACACCAGAGCGTGGTAGAGAATAATCGATAGAGGCTTTTGGGAGCAGAGCATCTGGTGAGTGTATTGTCTTTTTACCAAACTATATATATATATATGATAATGAAATATGAGTTTACTTAAACTGTATGATTTTACAAATGATATGGATTAAACAGGTTTTTGGATGAGTTGGTAAAATGAATTTTTGGGGTATTGTGTTGGTTTCTAAAAAGAAAGTTGAAAAATGAGTTTCGTTGGATTTGGTGGTTTTAAAAGAGAGTGAAAAATATCTGGTTTTCTAAAAATGCTTGGTTTTCTAAAAACAAAGGTGGGATAAATAGTTTTTATTGAAATCGCTGGTACAAAGGTGGAAAAATGGGTTTTACTGAAATCGGTGGTATTTTTAAAAAGAGAGTGAAAAATGTGATTTTTGAAAATTCTCCCCGAAAGGGGTGTGGTTTATATTCTCCCCATGAGGGGTGTGGATTTTAACGAGGTAGTGTGAAATGTATTTCTTCTTGTAAGGGATGTGGATTTTTAACTATACTGATGATTTTGATGATGCCATAGTTGTTCTCCCCGAAAGGGGTGTGGATTATATTTCTCCCCGTAAGGGGTGTGGTTCTTCCCATGGGATGTGGATAGTTCTCCCCGTAAGGAGTATGGATTATATTTCTCCCCAAAAGGAATGTGGATATTTCGTAGGAAGGCATTCCTACGGATGTTACAGTACCGTTACAACTCCTGATCGTGAGGTTAAAATGATCACTATGGCTAGCCAGGGTGTATTGTGGTAGAGTGGTGTTTTGAGATGTGGTGTTTTATTTATACTGGGTAATTTATTATTTATTATGGTGAATGGTATTATTTTATATTGAATGAGTTTGAATGGAACTTATATATATTGATTTACTTTCACTGCTTATATTATCGTGGTTTTTATTAGATATGTGATATTTCTATACTTATACTTGATCCATTTAAATGTGACATTACTTAGAATGTATTATTATTTTAAAAAAAATATTTTTACTAAGAAGGCAGTATAATCGCAGGTGAAATAGTTAGGAGTCATTCGATCCCCTACTGGCACTAGATAGAGTTATGCGGGTCATGCTGTAGAGTCATTTGAGAGTATTTTGAAACGAGATGTCAGAGATGAACCTAAGGGGGGTTCATGAAATCTAATTAGTTGTTCTTAAGTTTGGGACGGGTGTATCCCTATTTTAAATTAAATTATGTATATGTTGTATAGATGAATAGTTTGTATATTGTCGAATTATGGTTGGTTAGTCGTTTAGGTGATGTCATATTGTTATCATGTCGGCCCCACGATGACGGGTGTTCGGGGTGCGGTGTTACAGCTGCACTACCTTTTTAAGTTGATCTCCTTCAGGTGTTTGCAGGACTATGCCTACACCACGTCCTTTCATGTTCGATGCTCCATCAACCTATAACTTCCATGGTGTAACTGACTGATTATGGCACTCTCCATCTTTTGCTACAGCTTCTGCTGGAGAAGTTAGTTCATCAATGAAATTTGTCAAAGCTTTCCTCTTGATTGTTGTTCTAGGCTTGTACTTGATAAAAAAAAACTCACCAAGTTCTACTGTCCACTTTATGAGACGTCCGGAAGCCTCTGGCCTATGTATTACATCTCAAAGTGGGTATGAGGTCAGCACGTTGATCACGTGTGCTTAGAAATATGGCCTAAGTTTTCGTGTTACAGTCACCAGAGTCAGGGCAAGCTTTTCCAACTCAGTGTAGCGAGTTTCTGCTAGGACTAACAACTTATTGATGTAGTAGATTGGTCTCTGCCCTCCTATGTGATCTTTCACCAGTGCGTCACTCATCACTACAGATGTTACTGCAAAATAGAGATAAAGCTCTCCCCCTGGATTTACTTTGGTCAGTATTTCAACGGAGCCCAAGTAGTTCTTAATGGATTGAAGCTCTTGTTCACAGTCATCATCCCATTGAAAGGTTTTGCTTCCCTTCAAAATTTTGAAGAAATTGAGTGCACTTATCAGTAAATTTATAAATGAATTTGTTTAGTGCCATCAATCTTCCTGTCTGTACTTAAACTTCTCATACTATTGCTAGGGATTTTATTTTCATGACCGCCATTATTTGACCTAAGTCCACCATGATGCTAGACTGGTTTACTACAGAGCCCAAGAATTTTCCAAACGCAACTCCAAAAGCTCACTTCTCTGGGTTTAGCTTCATGTTGAACTTCCTCAAAATGGCAAAAGCCTCTGCCAAATGGTTGACGTGGTCCTCATTTTTAGAAATTTTGACCAGCATATCATCTATGTAAACTTCCATAATTGATCCGATCTGATCTTGGAAAATACGGTTCACCAACCGTTGATATGCCGCACCTGCATTTCTTATACCAAATGGTATTATTTTGTAATAGTAAGTACCTCTTGGTTTGAGGAATGTGATGAGTGGTTTATTTATCAACAAATCAAGTACTTTTAGATTCAAATATTTATCTGTTTGCAAGTAATTTTGTTAGTTTAATGTGTTTTCGTATTGTTTTTTAGGTTTTTGAATAAATGAGTGAAAAGAGGCAAAGTCGGTACAGGTGCAGTAACTTCAAGGCCATTTTGGACAATGATACGGCTCGATTTTGGAAAAACTCAAAAATGCAAGTTGTAGATCTTTGTCTTAGCTTTCCATAGGTTTTTCCATCACCTCAATCGGAGTTCGGACGAGAAAGTTGCAGCCAAAATACCAAAAGGTATCACCGTCGCAACGGTGACACCATCGCTGCGGAGCAAAAAATAACTAAGCTCTCTACATTTCCACTGTCGTGGCGGTCAGACTACCGACAAAACAAATATTTTGGGATATTTTCTTGATATTTTGGATCCCTATTTCATCACCTCTTTCCCCAACACACTTAAAACATTTTGGGAGGTTTGAGAGCTTCAAACCAACATCCAACCAAAGGAAGATCACAAGGCCAAAAAAGAGGAAGCGTTCTCGGAGCCGTTTTAGCGGCAGATCTTTGGATAATGGCTAGTCTCCTCATTTCTCTCTTTACTCTTATATTTGGTTGGTTGTTTGTATATATTTAGCTTGTATTTCATTGTATATAGGGCTATGACCATGTGTTTTTAAACATATATTGTCTAGGGAGCGATTGACTTCATGAAAACATTATTTGTATAAAATCTATGTTTCGTTAAAGGTTGTTCTTGTTTATCCCATTGTGTTAATTGTTTTCTACGTTTATATGATTGTTTAGATATATTAAGAATACGGGGTTTGACACTCAGAAGAGGTAACCCCAGATTCGAACTAGGGTTTAACCACAATGTGATGATCTAATAACCAGGGAGGGAGTTAGAAAGTGTGCAATCCGTAAGATTGGGGGGAGGCTCATGTGATCTAGTGTTGTATAGACGTTGACGGAGACTTCTTCATTGACGTGAAGTCACATATTCTGTAAGACCTCAATTGTAGCATGTACGTCATTTCAGTGGTATTTTAGAGTAATTGTGAAAATTCGGGGTGGAACTAGGACAATTAAAAATTCAAATAGAAAGTCTAGGGGTCAAATTGAAAATATAGAAACAGTAAATCCCAATTTAGGGAGGTAAATTGACATTTAACTTTTAAATAAAACTTTCAGGGGGTGAAATTGAAAATCTTAGAAATTTTTAAAAGTTGAAATGGATTAAAATCAAGGGTAAAAGGAAGTTGGGGGAGGAAAGAGCAATTAATTAAAAAAAAATTATTATATATATATACATACACATAAACTGGCGGTCGGAAGAGCAGCTAGCCGACAGGGAGTTGGAGAGAAAAACGACGTGGCACGCTTGGATTAAATCAAGTCACTAAAATCATGCATGTGAAGGGATCAAGAAACTCATGATCGAGGGTCTGGAATCAATTCTGAAAAATGAGAGAAAATCTAGAGAGAGAGAGGGGGATAGAGGATTGACAGTGGTGACGTCGGCTGGCGGAGGGTGATCGTCGCCGGGTAGTTTGTCGGCCGTATGGGTAGATGTTTTTTATCTTTCGTGTGTGAGTAGGTTGTTCCGTTGTCCGGCCGTCGTCATTGTGCTGCATGCGTGTGCGTGGTCAGTTGCGGTTGCCGGCGGTAGGACGTTGTCCGTAGGTATGTGTGGGTTTAGTTGTGGGTTTGTGTTTCAGTTGTAGGTATGTGTGTTTCTGGTGTGGGTGTGTCGCCGTTGATCGTTTGGTCAGCGGTGAGTGAGAGCTAGTGAGAGAGAGAATGTCGTCGGCCGGTGGGTTTCGGTGGAGGCGTGTGCGTCGATGGCGGTGGTGCGCGATTCGTCGCCGTTGTTCGGTAAGAGTGTGTGTGGGTGTGTATGTCGTCGGTCGGCTGCTGTGGTACGGACGTGAGGTTGCCTACTGGTTGATCGGCGTGAGTAGGCCGACGAGAACCCAGTCGGCGGAACAGGAAACCCAAACAGAGAAAGAAAACGGAAAAAAAAAAAAATACAAAAACAACCCCAATAAAATTCAAAATTCATCCCGTGGCCCGTGAACGTTTCAGAACAGGTAACATTTTTATCGGATACTATTATCGATTAAATTAAATTGTTGAGCATTAAGATTTTTTGCATTCGTAATAGTAATTGTTGTGATCGTGATAACATTTTTTTATGATCGCTAATTTTAATAAACTGGTACAGTAAACTTAACAGAGCGAAATTAAACGAATAATAATTTTTGTAATGAAATGTGGGGAATAGGGAAATTATGGAGAATTAGGACTTGCATTCATCTAATTAGGTTATTTTAAATACGATATTAATTTAGGCCCTGTTACTATTAGGTTAGCAGGCACCAGAGTTTCAGTAGGAAGTAATCAGTAAAAGCTTCTGGGAACGGATCACGAGGTGAGTGTACTGTCTTCTTGCCAAATTATTTTCATATAAAATGGCCTTACTAAGACTAAATGATTGTATAAGATGGTATGGATCAAGCAGGTTTTAGGATGAGTGAGTGAAAATGGATTTTCATGAGATTACGATAGTTTTCGAAAGAAAGTTAAGAATGATTTTCATTGAATTCGGTAGTTTAAAAAGAGAGTGGAAAAATGATTTTGGTAAAAATCAGACGTTTTCTTTTTGAAAGTAAAAGAAATATATGATTTTGGATTAAAAATTAGCTTTGGAAATAGAGAGTGATGGCTGAGGTTTGCCGATATTAATTAGACGATAATATTAGTTTGTGAATTGATGATGACGTTATTAATTTGATAATCCTATGGTATTTATCTGCTTTGGCAGAGTGATGTGATTTGCTTCGGCGGAGTGATGTTTATCTGCTTCGGCAGAGTGATGTTAGACGTTTATACTGCGTAGTGATTATCCGCTTCGACGGAGTGATAGGTGTTTGTAGGAAGGCATATCCTACGGATGGTACGGTACCATTGCAAACTCCCGATCGTGAGGTTAAAACGATCACTAGGTCTGGCCAGCGTGTATGTGTTTGAGAGGATGTTTTGAGATGTGGTATTTTGCTTATACCGGGTGATTTATTATTTATTCTGGTGATTGGCATGATTCGCATACTAAATGATTTTGCATGGAACTTATATATAGTGCTTTATTCTCATTGCTAATATTATGAAAACTTTTGCGAGCTACGTAATATTTACATATTTAAGCTTGATCCATTTAGATGTTGCAGAATAAATTGTTATTACTATAAAAATGTTATACTAAGAATGCAGTACACTCGCAGGTACAACGGTTAGGAGTCGGTCCCCTACTGGCACTAGGTAGAGCTATGTGATGGAGTAATATAGGCGTTTGAGAGAAGTTGTCAAAGGCGAACCTATAAAAAGGTTCATGGATAAATACTGTTTGTTAGAAAAATTTCGGGACGGGTGTGTCCCCCATAATAGATGTTTGTATTATACAGTGGGTGTATATTGTCATTCATTTGGTTATTTGGGTATTGGTGATATCATGTTGTAGTCACGCCAGTCTCGGGATGACGGGTGTTCGGGATGGGTTGTGACATATTCATTCAATTTACACTTGGGAGAGATAGCATTTGAGATTTCGATACCGAAATTGTCGGATAGCTTGAACGCCGTTAATGTAAACTAAATTGAATCAAATGCATTTTGGTGAACGAAGTTAATCCCTAGACAATAATTCCCATTAACGTCATATATTAGTATTAGTATAGTTTAGTTAATTTAGTTTAGTATATAATTATTATAAACTTCATTTTTATCGCCTAAATAAAGTTTGGTTATGATAATCGCGGTACTCAACGACATCGTCTAATCCAATTCATGTGGATACAACAACCCTAATTCTCCTAATCTATACTAAAACTTGACCTGTACACTTGCGGTGAAAGTAACGGTGTGATTTATGTGCTACCAGAATGCTGTCATCTCCTCATCTTACTTATACATGTGGATCTGATTGTAGCTTGCATAAGCATCCATCATGGTCAGCCGTTGACGCCTTGTTGCTACATCAACCATCTGGTGTATCCTCGATATTAGATAGTAATCTTTTGGGCATGCTTGGTTAAGGTCAGTGAAGTCTATACACATTCTCTACTTTCTATTTTTCTTCTTGACGAGGATTATATTGGCCAACCACTTTGGGATATCACTTCTCTTATATGGCCAATTGAGAACAATCTTTTTACATTAGCTTCTATCACCGTTTCCATCTCAGGATGGAAATTTTTCATTTTCTGTCTGACTGGAGGATAGGATCTGGAGATATCAGGTCGGTGAATTGTAACGTTAGGGTTGATGCCCTTCAATTCTCTAGAGTCCAAGCAAAGACGTCCAGATTTGCTTTGAGTAGCATATTGTTCTCCTTTATCTCAGTCTGGCTTAATGGTCCTCCTATCATCAGTTTCTGAGCTCCTTTATTGAAGGTGATCTTCCATACTTGCTCGACAGGTTTAATTACACTGGCGTGTTTCCTAAAATCATCAATTTCAAGGGCCAAGCTTTTTTATGGAGCTACTTCATGATTCTTCTTTGATTGTGATAAGGTTTTGTTTCTGTCCTTCATAGCTATTGAGCCTTGATGCCGCCTGATCACCTCATATCATTTCCACAGAACCATCATTTGCATATTTCATGCACTGGTGGTACATTGATGCAGCAGCTCTTATCGCATGCATCTATGGCCGTCTCAATATTGCATTGTAAGGAGGTGAAAAATCCATCACCATGAACTCTATAGCCTTCGTGTACTCTCGTTCCTCTTTGTTTGCAGTGACGAACAATGTGATCTTTCCTCGTAGTGAGCCGAGGTCGCCATTGAAGCCCATCATAACAGTGTGGGTGGAGCTAACATTCGAACTGGGCACGCCCATTTGCTTCAAAGTATCCACAAATATTATATTAGTATAACTACCATTATCAACCAAGATGAGTCTTACCTGGAAACTGGAAAATCCAAAGAGTGATGACCAAGGCATCCTCATGAGGATGCACAATTCCTTTGCAATCCTCATTAGAAAAAGTAGTGATTGGTCTTGAATTCGTGGTTACTTCCATCGATTCCCTATAGCAGCGTTCCAGTATTGCTTCATGGACCTTCCTTTTTCATTCACGGTTGGATTCTCTGGTTGTTGGCCCAGTAGAGTTTATCATGAAGATAACTTCGTGATTCTCGTTAGGATGATCTTCTTTGCACTCCTTCATGATTTTCTTCGTGACGACCTCATTTCTATGCTACTTTTTATCTCTTGAACGCTCTTGTAAATAGTCACATAGTTAACCCATGTCAACTAGCTGTTTAATTTCCTTCTTTAGCTCACAACAGTCGTCTGTGTCATGGCCATGGTCCCTATGAAAATCACAATATTTTGACCTATTCTTCCTAGGAGGCCATTGAACCACCTCGGATGTACATATCTCGTGCACGATTCTTGAGATCGGCATTCACAGACCACGCAAGTTTGGCTCCTACCGTGGTTTAGGTCTAGAACCTAAGCTCCTAGGATGATCTTTCTGCCTGTCCGAATTGTGGGTTTTGGACTTGCTGTGGTCCTTCTCGCTTTGTCTGGGGTGATTTTTGGAAGATCCCCTACCTTCTCTTGTGATCTTAACATCCTATAGCTTCATGTAGGGCTTAACATTTTCCATCAATTTCGACATGTTCCAAGGGTTTTTCTTAGTGAGAGAATCTTAAAATTGGCCATAGCTAAATCTCGACGTAAATGCATTAATAATGAGGTTTGAATCACAACCCTCAATGCATGTCAATTCTTCGTTGAAACGGCTCATGTACTGGCGTATAGTCTCTTCCTTTTCTTGTCCCAAGGACAACAGATAATCAGGACCCTTCATCAACCTTTTATAGGTTATGAAGCACTCCATAAAAAGCTTTCCAAATTCCTTAAACAACGTGTTGGAATTGGGTGGGAGCGTATGTAGCCACTCGAAGGCAAAACCCTTTAAAGTCTTGGCAAAACCTCTGCAAAGTATTGAGTCACTTGACTTATATAAGTTCATGACATGCTTGAACAAGCGGATGTGATCCACATGATCAGCTTTCCCATTATATTTCTCGAACTTTGTGGGTTCAAACTTCTCAGACAATGGTACAGCTAAGATATCTGAAGAGAACTGCATTTTAGTGCCTTTCAACATTATATCCAGCTCGTCCAAAGGCTAACCTTTTTCCACCTTGCTTCTGATCTGTTGAAGAGAATCAATAGTCTCAGTTCGGCTATGCACTCTTCTCTCCTGCTGCTAATTGCTTGTATCTTCTTGGGCAGCTCACTCCTTTGGGATTGTAGATTAGCAGACCCTAGAGACTTTGTTTCTTCTCCTACGTCGTTGTTGGTAGTTGGGGGATGTGATATGCTATTGGCGATTATCTTTGCCATATACTTAATCCTATCAACCATTTTAGTTATTTTTTCGGTGAGAGCATCGATCTTCGCATCTGTACTCATCTTTTTTCGCTGGAGGTTCAGCACAGACTTCCTCATGCATTTCCACCAATATTTTATTATCCGGTGGTGGCGGTAAGTCATTACTTTGACTCAATGCCTCACCTCTTGCTCGTTGTTGTCTCATAGTTGTTATGAAAAGTTTTTTACGTTAGCGTTTCCCACAGACGGCGCCAAATGATGCAGCTAGAAATTTCCAACACGTGTAACAGTTCCGCACGTGCTGAAAATCTCTTCCTCTTCCTCCGTTTACCTGAAAAATCGTTTAGTTCTTTTGGGGGGGGCAATACCAGTGTGGTGTCAACCAAAGAACATCCGGCGTAAGAATAAATTAATCTGGTAATAGAGGGAGTTAATACACAGTTTGAATTGTAAGTCAAATAATAGTGGCACCTGTCATTTATATAGGCTTAGTGATACTCTGCCGTTCCATTGGAGAGGTCATCTATTACATGATACGCTCCTGACGACCTGGAAGATAACTATGATCTTCTCATCATATCGTGGGAGATATCTTCTTTAACGTACCCCTTTAATCATGGGTTGTTATAATCTACGATTATAACGCTCTTTAGGTGTAAGAAAGATAGTCACGATGGTCTAACCTATTTATTCATTGGCTCCGTACACCGTGGGCTTTGATCTACCCATTAATGGGCCTCTTCATGAGGCTTCTTGCCCTGTTTAGAGGACTGCCGAAGGCCTTACCCAGCTGGGCTTATTACTCTTCAGCCCAGATAATCTGCTAGGTCTATCTGTTCCGAATTAGATTTCTGACCCGATTCGACCCGTTAAGGCTCCACGTCTATATTAGTTATGAGCGGAAGTTTTTCCATATCAATTTTTAAAAAATATTTTCTAAAAATAAATAGTATTTTTTTAAAATTAAAAAAATTATTCTTTTATTTTTTTGATTAAAAATTGATTGACTAGGATCTCATTTTTAGATTTTTTGACACAATATAAAGTTATTTCGTACAATGAGATATTATCATTATATTATAAAAAAAAATAAAATTGATCGACTATTTTCATATTTTTTTACACACTATAAAGGAGTTCTTTACTTATATGGGTCTAAAAAACTATCAAATTACAAAAGTGGGTCTGTTTTCAATTTTTTTACAAAATGGGGTCTCTCCAGCTATCTCATTGCTGGTTTCTTGGTTGATTTTTTTTTTTTTGGGTAAACCGTTCGGTTTTACATTTGGGGGCTACCACCTTGGTAGCCCCCTCCCCCCACATCCCATCCCCATTTCCTATCAAACCCATCAAATACATATATATATATATATATATATATATATATATATATATATATATATATATATATGGGTTAATTACACTTTATCCCCTGTGATTTGCTCCATTTGCACTTTACTCCCCTATGGTTCAAACATCGCTACTTACCCCCCTGTGGTTTGTAGACCTAAGTGCAACACTAACTTCATTGACAGAAAACGTGAAATGTCAATTTTTCCCTTCCATAATTATTCACAATTATTGGCGTATAAAATGTAATAAACCCTTAGCTCTTCTCATTTCTCTCACTCACCCAAAAAATAAAACTTCTCTCTCTCTCTCTCCTCCATTCTCCATTTTTCTTCTCAAATTTGACACCCATCAGATGAAAAACACACACAGACACACACTTATTTCATACTCACACACACAAAAAAGAGAGAAAATGTAAGACCCTAATTTTTGCATACGCATAACTTTAGCTGCATTTTAGAACATTTAGAAAATTATCGGGTAGAATGTGTCATTTCTAATTTAATTGTGTAGTTGTGTCTTTTGTTGTGTCTTTTGTTGTGTGTGTGGTTGATCAGAATGTGGGTATGTGTTCCGATCGTCGACGGTGTATGTGTGTGCTGCTAATCAGTCGACGATGATCGTCGGTGTATGTATGAGTGATCGTTGTTGCTCAGTCACCATCTGTGGGTGTGTGTTCAGACAAGTGTGTGTGTGTTTGCGTGTTCTGTGTGTGTGTGTTGTTCGTGTGTTCAACCATCGGTGGTGTGTGTGTGCGATCGTCGGCGTGTATGCATGGTGTGTGGGTGATCGTCAATGTAGGTTGGCCGGTAATGGGTAAAGAGAGAGAGTGTGAGTGCCGCGGCGGTGAGGTCCAGCGACCAGAACAGAAAACAAGAAAAGAAATAAGAGAGAAAAAAAAAAAAAGAAAAAATGATTTCACAAAAACAAAAATAAAACCCAAAAATCAACTTCTCGGCTGGCAGGCGATTTGGAATAGGTAAAATTTCAATCAGTTATTATTTTCGTTAAATTAAATTATTAACATTAAAATTTTCGCAATCGTGATAATAATTATCGTAATCGTTAATTTTATGAAAATGTTGTATTGTAAATATTGACATGGGAAAATGACGAAAATAACAATTTTGCAAAATTAAATTCGGGAAATGGAAAATTATGCCATTTAGGGCCATGCATTGCATATTAGCTTATTTTAAATAAAATATTAATTTAGGCTCTATCGCTATTAGGTTCACAGGCGCCAGCGTCCTGGTGGTTTCTGACGTCAGTATTTTTGCAGTGAGAAAAACGAGGTAAGTGTATTGTCTTCTATGTAAATTTACAAATTTTATTTTTGTATAAATTGTGGAAAAAAAAAAGTGTTTATTAAAATTGGATGATTTTATGACTTATGTAGATCAAGTAGATTTTAAATGAAGAATGGCATTTTTGTCCGACAGGAGGATTCCAGTGGTCAGGGATTTTACCGATGTGTTTCCAGAAGAATTTCCAGGGTTGCCAGTAGATAGGAAGATGGAATTCACTATCGAGCTATTTCCAGGAACTGTTCCGATATCAATTCTACCTTATCGTTTGGCACCTACCGAGCTGAAGGAATTGAAGATTCAGTTGTAAGATCTGTTAGACCGTGGGTTTATTAGGCTTAGTGTTTGTCCACGGGGAGCCCTAGTGTTATTCGTAAAGAAGAAAGATGGCACGATGAGGATGTGTATTGATTACCGATAATTGAATAAGGTGACGATTCGTAATAAATACCCGTTGTCTAGAATTGATAATCTGTTCGACCAACGACAGAAGGCCAGAGTGTTTTCCAAAATAGATCTTCGATCAGGATATCACCAACTGAAATTCAGAGACAATGACGTGGCGAATGAATTCTTAGTTATGTCATTCGGGTTGACGAATGCCCTCGCTGCTTTTATGGACTTGATGAATCAGATCTTCCAACCTTATCTAGATCAGTTTATTATCGTGTTCATTGATGATATACTGATCTATTCCCAAAATAAAGAAGAGCATATAAAGCATCTCAAGATTGTATTGCAGACTTTGCGAGAGAAACAGTTGTATGAAAAATTCAGTAAATGTGAGTTTTGGTTTGATAGAGTTGTATTCTTGGAGCATGTTATCTCGGGAGATGGTATTCAAGCGGATTCAAAGAAAGTCGAAGCTGTTGTTCAATGGGAGAGGCCGAAAAGTGTGACCAAAATTCGATGTTTCTTGGGATTAGTGAGTTATTATCGTCGGTTTGTATAGGAATTTTCTGTTATAGCTGCCCTATTGACCCGATTCACTCGCAAGAAATCTAAATTCGAGTGGACTGACAAATGTGAGCAAAGTTTCCAAGAGTTGAAGAGTAGACTGATATCTGCGCCAATACTTTCCCTTCCGACTGAAGTTAGTGGCTTTGTGATCTACATTGATACTTTATACCAAGGGCTAGGGTGTGTACTGATGCAACATGATCACGTTATTGCATATGTCTCCCGACAATTAAAGAATCGTGAGCGTAATTACCCGACGCATGATTTGGAGTTGGCGGCGATTGTGTTTGCCTTGAAAATTTGGAGGCAGTACCTATATGGCGAGACTTGTGAGATATACACCGACCACCAGAGTTTGAAATATTTGTTTACTTAGTAGGAACTAAATCTGAGACAGAGATGCTGGATAGAATTGATCAAGGACTATGATTGAACTATCCACTACCACCCTAGAAAGATCAATGTTGTAGCGAATGCGTTGAGTCGGAAATCGATGGGTTCGGTTGCACACATTCAAGTTGTTCATACTAATCTGTATGCCGAGTTGAGATTATTGCGAGTCCAGTTGGTGGTTGGTCAGACGGCAGCGTTGCTTGTGATTTTGACTTTGAGATCGACATTAATCGATCGTATTATAGAAGCGCAGAAGTAGGATGTCCAATTGGAGAAGATCTGAAATGAAGTGAAAAATGGTTACAGAGCTGACTATCGTGTCAAAGAGAACGATGAGGCTTTGATGGTGGAAAATAGACTGTGTGTGCCTGATGATACCAATCTAAAGAAGGATATCTTAGAGGAAACGCAAATCTCAACATACGCAATGCACCCAAGTAGTGCCAAAATGTATCAGGATTTGCAAGAACTTTATTGGTGGAATAGAATGAAATGGGAAATTGTTGAATTTGTTGCCAGATGTCTCGTTTGTCAGCAATTCAAGATCGAGTACCAACGTCCAGGTGGGCTATTGCAGCCTCTACTTATTCTAGAATGGAAATGTGAGCATATCACGATGGATTTTGTTTCGGGATTATCTCGTACTCAAAAGGGGTATAATTCTATCTGGGTGATCGTTGATAGACTTACTAAATCTGCTCATTTTCTGGCTGTAAAGACGACGTACTCTCTCGATAAATATGCTCAATTGTATATTGACAAAATTGTTAAACTACATGGTGCACCGATTTTCATAGTGTCGGATAAAGATTCGATATTTACTTCGAAGTTTTGGCCGAGTCTCCAAACTGCTTTAGGTACCAAGCTGAAATTCAATATTGTCTTTCATCCTTAGACTGACGTCTAATCAGAACGTACGATTCAGAAGTTGGAGGATATGTTGAGGGATTGTGTTTTAGAATTTCCTGGTAGCTGGGATGATCATTTGACGTTGATGGAGTTTGCATATAATAACAACTACCATTCAACAATCGAGATGACACCGTATAAAGCCTCATATGACAGGAGATGTGGGACTCCGATTTGTTGGACTGAAGTGGGAGAAAGGAAATTACTGATGCCGGATATAGCCGAAATGACGGCAGACATAGTTAAGGTAATTCAGGGAAGATTGAAGATTGCTCAGAGTCAGCAAAAGAATTATGCTGACAAGCGTAGGCGAGAGTTAGGATTTGAAGTGGGGGATCATGTGTTTTTGTGTATATCCTCGTGGAAGGGCATAACGAGGTTCAGGAAGAAAGGGAAGTTAAGTAAGAGATATATCGGGCTATACAAGATTTTAGAACGGGTTGGCACGACAGCTTATCGACTTGCCCTACCTTCAGAATTATCCAGATTACACGACGTTTTTCACGTGTTGAAGCTTAGAAAATATGTACCAGACCTTTCGTATGTGTTAACTTCTCAACCAATCGAGTTGGAAGATGATTTGACATACGTTGAGGAGCCAATCCAGATTTTGAATCGTAAAGAATAGGTGTTACGGACGAAAATAATTCCATTGGTGAAGGTGTTATGGCATAGTCATTCGGTGGAGGAAGCGACGTGGGAATGAGATGACGAGATGAGAGATAAATATCCACACTTGTTCGATCAAGGTAACTAAAATTTCAGGACGAAATTTCTTTTAGAGAGGAAGGGTTGTAAAACCCTAATTTTCGCGTACGTATAACTTTACCTGCATTTTAGAACATTTAGAAAATAACGGGGTAGAGTGTGTCATTTCTAATTTAATTTAAAATTTTAGGGGTGAATTTACAATTTTAAGAATATTAAATTTTGAATTGGGATTAAATAATAACCTAAAGAAAATTTAGGGGAGATTAAAGTAATTTGAAAAAAAGATAATATATATATATATATATATATATATATACACACACACACACACACATATATAATTGTGGAAACAAAAAAAAAACACAAGATAGCATTACAAAGGATCAAGGAAATGCACTTATATCATGCATATATATATATATATTCATACATGCATTTCACATTCCCAACACATAAGGAAAAAAAAAATAGATGTGGATCAAGAAGGCAGTCGGCCGGCATGGGGGTGGTGAGATCCGACGAGCATAGTGTGGGTTTCTCCATTCGATTCGTGGTGTATGATCGTTCGGTAGTGCGTGGGTGCGTGACCAGCGGTGTGTGCGTTTTGGTGTATGTGTGTGTGCCGTCGAGTTCGTCGTGTGTGTATGTGTGTGATCGTCGCCGTCGTTCAGCCAGTAGTATTTTTCGACTGTGTGTGTGTGTTCGTGGCCGGTCTATACGTGTGTATTTTGTTGTGTGCGTGGTTGATCAGACTGTGGGTGTGTGTTACAATCGTCGATAGTGTGTATGTTGCGATTAGTCGACGATGATCGTCAGTGTTTGTGTGAGTGAATGTCGTTGCTCAGTCGCCGTCCGTGGGTGTGTGTTCAGACAAGTGTGTGTGTGTGTGTGTGTGTTCTGTGTTCGTGTGTTCAACTGTTGGTGTGTGTGTGTGTGCGATCGACGACGTGTGTGCATGGTGTATGGGTGATCGTCGGTGTAGGTTGGCCAGCGGTGGGTGAAGAGAGAGAGAGAAAGAGCATGAGCACCGCGGCGGTGAGGTTCAGCGACCAGAACAAAAAACAGGAAAAGAAAGAAGAGGAAAATAAAAGGGGAAAAAAAGAAAAAAAAAAGAGAGAAAAAAATGATTTCACAAAAACAAAAATAAAACTCGAAAACCGAAAATCAACTTCTTGGCCAGCGGGCGATTCAGAACAGGTAAAATTTTAATCGGTTATTATTTTCGTTAAATTAAATTATTAACATTAAAAATTTTGCAATCGTGATAATAATCATTGTAACCATTAATTTTAAGAAAATGTTGTACTGTAAATATTGACATAGGGAAATGAGGAAAATAACAATTTTGCAAAATTAAATTCGGGAAATGGGAAATTATGTCATTTAGGGCCATGCATTGCATATTAACTTATTTTAAATAAAATATTAATTTAGGCCCCATCGCTATTAGGTTCGTAGGCGCCAGCGTCTCGGTGGGTTCTAACGTCGGTATTTTTGCAGTGCAAAAAACGAGGTGAGTGTACTGTCTTCTATGTAAATTAAAAAAATTTATTTTTGTATAAATTGTGGGGAAAAAAAAGTGTTTATTAAAATTGGACGATTTTATGACTTATGTGGATCAAGAAGATTTTAAATGTAGAGGGTGATTTTTGTCCGACTATGCCATAGTTTTGATCCCGTCAAGAGGGTATGTCTTGCGAGATGGTTTTGACCTATTAGAAGACATGTCCTACAAGTGGTTGATTATTGTTATTGACCTGTCAGGAGTGTCGGTCCTACAGGTGGTTGATTATTATGACCTGTCAGGAGGACATGTCCTGTAGGTGGTTGATGATATTATGACTTGTCAAGAGAATTAGTCCTGCAGGTGGTTAATGATATTATGACCTGTCAGGAGGATTAGTCCTGCAGGTGGTTGATTGACCCGTCAGGAGTGCAAATCCTGCGGGTGGTACCCCTACCATTGGGGATAATAAATGGCCTTGGCACTAACAGTCATGTTAGATGGCACAGTTGTACAGGTTACGGTACCGTTGCAACTCCCGATTGTGAGGTAAAAATGATCCTATGGCTAGTAGGAGAGTGGTGTGCGATATTTTATTATATGACGAGATATTTGGATTGGTTGATCTAAAATGTTTAGATTTGGTATTTTAAATATATTAGTTTATTTCATTGGTGACTTGGAAACTGGATTTTCGTATGGTACGTGGTTATATTATATTATATTTTGAAACGTAGTGTTTAATACTGTGCTTGATCCATAAAAATATTTTTATATTAAGAAGACAGTACACCGATAAAATATTTGGTTTCAGGTATCGCAGCTAGGAGTGGGTCCACTACTGGCACAAGGTAGAGTCCAGAGGTGGTGTTATGTTGAGAGTGGATCGGTCGGAGGCGAACTGTGGAAGGTTCAGTATTTTGTGATTTTTGTGGTATATATTTAGGATGGATGTGTCCCCGTATTTTTGGAATTGAGTAAATAGGTATTATGTTTGAAAAAAATATTGATAACGGTACGCGTGTGCCTGAATATGTATGTATATATATATGTATGTATTTGGTTAGTTGGTCAGGAAGTGTCATGCCAACGTCACGCCCGGCCTCGGGTGACAGGTGCCCGGGGTGGGGTGTGACAGGAAAAAAACAATTTGAAGGTTTTCAAATTGTAAATTAGTAACCGAATTTGATGCTAATTTTGAGAATTAACAAAACCTCTTTTTCTCTCCTCCATTCTCTCGCTATCTCTTCCATTTTCTACTATCTAGACGCAATAAAGAAGAAGAAAGAAGCACACGATTCGAAGATTTTTATTTTAATTTTTTTTGGATTTCTCTCTCCTTCATAAAGAAAATTAAATACCCATATGGGGAATTTCGAAAGCCCAAATCGAAACCCAAACCGAAACAGGCTTTCGATTTTGAAATTGAAATCAAAACCCATCGACGAAGAACATTTCGAAATCGGAATCGAAATAGAGAAGAAGACGAACGTGAACGAATGAGGGTTTTGATTTCGATTTTGAAACTGGGTTTCGATTTCGAAATCGAAATCGAAAAACAGAGGCGAGGAACACTTCAAAATCGAAATTGAAATAGAGAAGAAAACGAACATGAATGAACTAGGGTTTCGATTTCGAAATCGAAATCAAAACCCAGAGGTGAATAACACTTCGAAATCGAAATCGAAATCGAGAAGAAGACGAACGTGAACGAACAAGGGTATTTCGATTTCGAAATCGAAACCGAGAGGCGAAGAACTCTTCAAAATCAAAATGGAGAAGAAGACGAAGACGACAGTAAGGTGACGACGAAGATGGCGCCGGTGACGGCGAAGAAGACAGTGAGGGAGAGCAGATGATCTGGAAAAAAAAATTAAAGGAAAAAAAATATTTTTACCCCTTAAGTTTAACAAAATATGCAAATAGGTCCCATTAAATTAATAAAAATGAAATGACGCATGTACCCTTAGCCAAATAGTCACGTGCTTGTCACGTAACTATTTCCATCCAATTTCCCCAAATTTTACTAACGGAACCTGACTCAGGGGTTAATTTGGAACGATTTTGAAATGTTAAGAGTAAATGTGTCGGATTTATGATTTAGAAATATTTTTAAAAATTCAATTGAAATATTTTTAAATGACATTGAATTTAAATTCAATTGAATTCAATTCAATTGAAAATATTTTTACTTGAATTCAATTGAAATTAAATTCAATTAAAATTTAAAAATATTTCAAGGAAGAAGAACTGTAACTCCAAATTAATTGTTCTGGGTATGAAAATAAATTACATTATCACCTCTTAATTTATGTTTTAATTTTGAATTAATCACTAGAATTTTTATTTAGTTATCCTTGTATTCAGATTCAATAAATTGACCATTGACTTTATTTACAAATGCATTCAGTGCTAAAAATGAATTTTTAATAAATAAATGATATTAATTAAGAGTCATGAAAATCAATAAATATTTGAATAAAAAAATATGATATTTGAATAATCAAATGAAATTAATAGGATTAATTTTAAATAAAAAATTTGATATAATAATGATTGAAGTCTTCAAAATAAATAATAAATTAAGAATTATTGTGGTGTAATAAATGTGAATTATTGTTGGATTGGTGCAAAAAATGAGTGAGAAGTCTTGCACTTATATAGACAAATATGAGTGTAAAATGGGAACAAAGAAAAATTTTGAGGGAAAAAACACAAAAAACAGGCCCAACCACATTTCTGGCGCGTGGGGTTCAATTCTGTCAATTTTGACAGAAAGTGTTAGTTTTGCACTTAGGCCCAAGACTACAAGGGGAGTAAGGGGGCGACGTTTGAACCACAGGAGGTAAAATGCAAATGGGCCAAACCACAGGGGGTAAAGTGTAATTAACCCTATATATATATATATATATATATAAAATGGGAACAAAGAAAAATTTTGAGGGAAAAAACACAAAAAACAGGCCCAACCACATTTCTGGCGCGTGGGGTTCAATTCTGTCAATTTTGACAGAAAGTGTTAGTTTTGCACTTAGGCCCAAGACTACAAGGGGAGTAAGGGGGCAACGTTTGAACCACAGGAGGTAAAATGCAAATGGGCCAAACCACAGGGGGTAAAGTGTAATTAACCCTATATATATATATATATATATATATATATATATATATAGCTCTTTACTGAATAATTGTTTTTTAAATAAATAATTTCTGAAAAATGATATACAGAAACTTATTTATCGAAAGCTGATGCAATACCAATTTGCGTTTTACATAAAAACGCAAATTAAATCTGTGTTTTTTTTTTTCAAAAAAAAGGGATCTTGAAACGCAAAAAGCGAAGGCGTTTGTTGAATTTCCCTTGAGAAACGCACATGTTTTTTTGCGTTTTTCAAGGGAAACGCAAATAGCATTTGCTTTTCTCATAGGAAACGCAAATACTATTTGCGTTTTTCAAAATCGTATAAATGCCTTCGTTTTTTGCATTTCAAGGTCCCTTTTTTTTTTAAAAAAAAAAAAAAAAAAAAAAAACAAACAAACAAACATAGATTTAATTTGCGTTTTTAGGTAAAATGCAAATTGGTATTGCGTTTTATCAGTTTTCGCCAAATAAGTTTCTGTATATCATTTTTTAGAAATTATTTATTTAAAAAGGAATTATTCGATAAAAAACTCTATATGTATAGAGAGAGAGAGAGAGAGTTTTTTAATATGAATATATATTATATATATAATAATATATATACATATGCATAATAGAGATATTATTTAATATGTATATATATTATATATATATATATATATATATATATATATATATATATATATATATATATATATATATATATATATATATATATATATATGTATGTATGTATAAAAAATAATATATACATACAAATCGGATTTTTTTTTTTTTTTTTACATAAACGGTGTTCATAATACTATGTAATAAAATTATAACACTAAAAATGGAGTAGTAAATAATTTTTAAATAATAGTCAAAGTTGGTCGGATGAGTTGTTTCGATGACGATGCAGTTTTTTTGGCAACTTTGAGTTAACAAAATATGATATGTACGTAACAGAAATGAACTTAATTTTTTTATTTACAAACTGTGTTTATAACACTATGTAAAAAACTTGGAATATTAAAAACGAACTAATGAATAATTTTTAAATAATTGTCAAAGTTGGTCGGATGTGCAGTTTGGATGAGAATATAGTTGTTTTTTGGCAAGTTTGAGTTAACAAAAGATGGCCTACTAGTAATAGAAATGAATCCAATTTTTTTTGTATACAAATTACGTTCGTAACAGTACATAATAAAAGTTAGAACACTAAAAACAGACTAGTGAATAATTTTTAAATAATCGTCAAAATTGGTCGGATGCCAATTTTTTAATGGGATGAGGATGTACATGGGATTTTATTTTTTTTAATGGGATGGGGGGATGGGGGGTTGCATGGGGGGTTGCATATGGGATGGGGGATGCATTGGAATAGGGGAAACTGGCCTTGATGAGGCCGGTTTCTACCCCATTAGAAACCGGCCTTGTCAAGGCCGGTTTTATAAAAACATATTAATAAAAAAATAGTAACCGATTCAAAGCACAATTCATTTTCTATCTATAATCATTAACAACATTTTTAATTTTATGGAATTGAAACAAATATAAAAGTTGAGATACTAAATGTTCAATTTGACAAACTTCAAGGTCTACCTTGACACTTCCCAAAATCATATAAAGGTTATACATGATAACAAAATAAGAATCTAGGGATTAAAGTGCATTTTCCAATACATGAGGGTGTCACAGGTCTGATATTTTGTTAACGGTTGTTTATCTTTATCCGATTAGTGCATTTGTAATTTTTTTTGAAGTTATATATTTTTAAATGCAATATAATTTGTATAAATTATATATAAATAGGTCATTTTATTCGAAATTAATTACCCTTTTTTTCATTTTGAAATTTCTGAAAAAACAATTTGAAATAAGTCATTTTATTAATTGTGCAATTTTTAAATTACATTAATACAAACAAAATCTAATATACTCAGTCCCACAACGTGACCTTCTTGTATTCATTCTCGTCCTCCAAACAGGCATAGGCTCGTCATCTCCCGCCTATGTCTCTACTTCCGCACCATAGGTGGCCTGTGGATGTAACACTTGTTGAATATATTCATCATGCATTTCTGTCAGCTACGTAATGAAGCCCATGTCTGAATCCCCAAAGGTCCACGACACATGTGTTACTTGTTGTACAGGACCGCTATGTGAAATGAGTTGATGGCGTGGTGGGAAATCCATCGACACGCGGTAAATATCGTCCTTTGTAGTATGATAAGGGCCACCACTTGACGTTGAAGCCCTTGAATGGCTTTGCCAAGAGCTGTAAGGTGTTTGGTGGTCCGGAAGTGTGAAGCTCGGAGGACAAAAGATTACACTTGGGAAAGGCGCCGAAGGTTGGGCGGGGGATGAAACAAGCACCGAAGGATGGGCGGGGGATGGAACAGGCGTTGAATGATAGGCGGGGGAGGAAACAGGCGCCGAAGGTTAGGCGGGGAAGGGCAATCGTTGTTGTGTGGTACTTATCTCCACACGATGATAATATCTAAGTGATCAGTTACAAATGGATAGCACATTTTGCATACAAGGAAGATCCATAGGAAGTATTCTTCCACTATGTACAAAATCGCTAACTTCTTTTTGTACTTGGAGCATCCCCTGATCCTACATTAAACAATATCCATAAGTACATTTACATTATAAAAGAATAATGACAACAATGGTATAGTAATAAATATTCTAACTTACCAATATGCGTGCCATTATCGCTGCTCCACGATAACCTTGGTTCAAGCGTCGCAATGAATTACCGACAAACATGCGAGTGACACGTCGATACCATATGTAATAAGGATTGTCACACGCTATCGGTCTGAATGTAGGCTCTCCTGTTACAACCGTGGCAAACCTATTGTTCCAAGCGTCAATGTAGGAAATTTGAAATTCCACTCAATTGAGATACGATCGACCATGATGATCGATCTTGTGAAGTTTGTCGTCCTCTGAAGGGGCAGTTGGAATAGGCTGTTGAAATCTAAACTGTCGCAAGACGCGATTTGGTCGATGCCACTCCACAACGTCAAAACATATAAGAAGACAAACACTCTTCCAACTAGGCTGGCCAATGAGGCAGTATTCAGGCAGGGTGGCGATGACATCGTCTGTGTATGGTGTCTATACAAACTGCGATATACAAATAAAAAATGTTAATGCGACAATAATGACTAATAATTTATCTTAAGTAGATTAACCGTAAATTAATGAACCTCATTGAGTTCGAGATAGTCAAATTGATCTCAATACGCATCGAACACTTGAACAATTGTCCTATCTAGATTTATTTGTGACATCCATCGGCATCCGTAAGGACTGCGTGTGCGCACTATTTTCCCGATATCAATTATGTTGTCACCCTCTGTCGTTACCTTCAATCTGTGCGGTCTAATTGTAGGTAAACGCTCCCATGCCCAAATCTATAAATATACAAAAACAAATATATATAGTAAATGTTTTAATATAATGTGCCCATATGTGTGTGTGTGTGTGTGTGTGTGTTTTAAAGAACCTGCAACAAAATTAAACATCATGCAATTTGGTTCGCCGACGGCCTAGTAGCTCAACACAACTCTCTGTACAATACTACTAGACAAGCAGCGCCCCAACTGTAAGTCCCAATGGAATCAAAGTCTTCTAGTGAGGGCAAGTACATAAGCTTCACAGTTGTGGTCGATTTGTCTGGGAATAATACTCCTCCAATCATGTGAATTATATACGCCTGAGCATACTACCTGATCGTCTCATCGTTTGCATCATTTGGTAATTGGCTAAAGGTCTCCAATATCCAGTTCAAATTCAGCCTATTATCTTTGACTTCTGTCACTGGAGGCGCCATTCGAATGATCTCCTTGCACATATCTTGCCATCTACCAAGCTGGTAATTGTTATCTGTGTCGGTCACGGCAAGACCTTTGATAGGGAGGCCCAATAAAATTCCCACATCCTGCAACGTTACCATGCACTCTCTGCCTGGGAGGTGGAATATGTGCGTCTCCTGTCTCCATCTCTTAATTAACGCCGTGATCAAGGCATGGTCCAATTTTCTACTGTCGAGACGATATATCCCGTAGAAACCCGCAATGTGGAATAATAAATTATCCTGGGGTTCAGCTCCTCATGCCATTTTCCTAACTCCGTTCGCCTGCACCTCAATGGGGAAACCCCTTCATGCCCAATATAATATAAAAGCAAACTTTTCTAATTATAACAAATATGATGTAATATTTATGAATTAAAATTATAACTTGGAATTTGTACCTCCGAATACCAAACAGTAGAGGACTTGTGGTTTGCTTGATTTATCAATAGTGTAGTATCAATAGGTCCAGCAATGGTATCATCCATCGTAACTGAAAAATATCGTAACAGGTATACACTAATAACATTTACCAATAAACAAAAAAATAACAATAACAAAAAAATAAAGATTACATAAGGTAATGACATTAAACTAAATTATAATAATAACTTAAATAAAAATACTATTTCTACTGTATTACTAAAGAAATCTTCCATAGTAACTGAAAATTTCATAATAGGTACATAATAATAACATTTAGAAATAAATAAAAATATAATAGTAACATTAAAATAAATATTACTCAAGGTAATGACATTGAACTAAACTATAATAATAAATTATAGAAAAGTAATATTTCTACTTTGTGACTATTGCGGAAGCACAACTCCGTCCATGGGTCATTGCCTTTGGGGACATCTTCGTTTGTTATGCCCAGTTTGTGTACACAAACTGCATCTATTAGTCAACGTCCTCCTCGAAACGTCCATGTCATTTTGAATTCTTGATGTAGATGGTTGTCCATATCTAACAGTCCTAAGACGGTGTGGATGAGAAAGCATGATTGGTAAGTTTGTCAGTGACCAATAAGCTTCGTGTGGCATTGGATTGAAATAGTTCTACCAAATCTGTGAATATACTACCATTGTGTATGTAGGATCCACAAGTGAAAATGAATCCTCTCCAACAACAGTAGTCACAACCATCATATGGGGGCACAAAAAGCAATATATGACATATTTACCACAAGAACAACTAGGTTTCGGTCTAAGGAAGACAACTTATTGATTGTATCGCCCAGAATATCGTTGCCAAGTTTTTACTTCAAAGCTCCCATCAATCATGTGGTAATTTAAATTTATAAATTGAATGACTTCAACGAATAAAAATAGGAACAACTTGAACTCAAAACAAATAATGTGAAATTACCTATTGAAGCTAACACATTCATGTGTATTTCCCCTTGTTTTATTCTTCCTTAGTTTCTCGACGACGTGGCAAGTATACTTAGCTTCATTGGCATTATCCCTGGCTGCCTCACAATGTCGCTCATCAAAATATTTGACAGTGCGATAAAATGTTATTTGAAATGCTGAGATGATTGGAACATTTCTCGCCCCCTTAAGCACGTTGTTAAATATTTTGGCGAATTTTCTAGTCAATATACCCCAATGTCTACCCTCATCTTTGGACAATGTCCATTTTTTGGATGGTATATTTTATAACCAATCTTTCACCTCTGGTTTAAGCTCTCTAATTTTCTCCATGATTTGATCAATTTTTTTAATCTGGTAGGCATTGTCGGCTTTCCAGACAAGGTCCTTTAGTTGTTGATTCTGGTATATTTTGATAAAATTACTCTGGATATGATGTAGACAATATTGGTGATGTCCACTTGGTCCATGGGATGGATTATCCTAAATGTCCCAGACAACAGACTTGATGGATTGGTGCCGATTCGACATGAGGGTGACATTAGGCAACTGCTCAACGACATGAACGTGGAGTTTCGTTAAAAACCAATGCAAACATTCATATGTCTCTTCCTCCACGAGTGCAAAAGCAATGGGGAAGACTCTGTCGGATGACAGAACACCAACAATGGTAAGCAATTTGTCTGTATACTTTTCGCTAAGAAATGTGCCGTCAATGCAGATTACCGGTCGACAATACTTGAATCCTACTATTGCGGGCTTGAATGCCCAGAAGAACTTGTCCAATATGAAAGAGCCGGGGGTATTACTAGGAAAGTAGTCAAATTGCGCCACAGTATCGTGGTTGAAATATTGTAAGGCAGCAACATACTGAGGCAACTTTTTATATGACTCATCCCAATCCCCAAATAGCATCCCTACTACTTTGGTCCTCGCCAACCAAGCCTCACGATAGGATACCATGAACTTGTAGTTGTCACATATATTATGTCTAATGACAGCTATCTTGAGTTCGAGGATCACGCTGCAACATTAATCGATGTAATGATCCTGTTATTTAAAATTAAAGTATACTTAAAAAAACTATTTAAATTGATGCCATGATCCATTTGGTTCTTGTATAATACTACCACCCCAATGTAACATGACGTTTGTCATGATTAAGCTTTAAAAATAAAACAACTTTAATTAATAAAAGAAACTAAATAAATTTAGTAATTTAATATATATCTAACAAATATTATTAATTTCATAAATAATAATTCACAAACCAAAATTTTCAATATAAACAATTTCTAAACAACTTTTAAACCACCAGGACAGGATATGACTATGTTAATTTCATTTTATTTTTTTCCTTCTCCCAATAATTTTCTATTTTTTTTTACAATTTTATTTATTGTAAATAATAACTCACAAACCAAAATTTACTTAATAAACAATTTGTAAACAACTTTTAACCTATTTTAAATAATGTTTTCCAATAAAATTGAATATAGTTTACTAAGTTTAGTAATTTAATATATATTTTTACAAAGATTAGTACTTTAATAATTGATTTTTTTTTTTTAAGTCTATACAATATAAATAAATTTATAAGAAGATAAATTGTAATTTAAAAATTATTAACATCTTATAGTTATTATTTATATGAAGCAAATTTTTAATTATTTTGATGAGGAAAAAAAAAATTTACACCTTGAATCTGGCCGGCCGGAACCCTAATTGAATTTGGCCCTCCCTAGACCTTATTCTATTAGGATTTTTTTTTTTTCTGTAAAATCTGATTTCATTTTCAAATCTAACAAAAATTATAATTTTTGTAAAAAAATTTATTTACAATTTTTTGTACCTGTTTATATAAATTATGATTTGTAAAATTATAAGTTTTTATATTTTGTATAAGTACTAAAACAAATTATGTATAAAAATCATTGTTTATATACCCAAATTATGATTTGTCAAAAAAAAAAAAAAAATCAATAAAAAAAATTGATGGAATCCAGCTCTGACAAGGTCGAATTTGGCTGTGTTAATATAATTTTATTTTCTCGTTCACCCAACGTTTTTTCACATTTTTTATAATTTTTTTCTTATCATAAATAATAATTGACAAACCAAAATTTTCAATATAAACAATTTCTAAACAACTTTTAAACTACCAGGCCGGATATGACAGTGTTAATTTCATTTTTTTTTTCCTTCTCTCAATAATTTTCTAATTATTTTTAACAATTTTGTTTATTCTAAATAATAACTCACAAATCAAAATTTACTTAATAAACAATCTGTAAACAACTTTTAACCTATTTTCAACAATGTTTTACAATAAAATTGAACATATTTTATTAAGTTTAGTAATTTAATATATATATTTTTACGAATATTAGTACTTTTATAATTGATTTTTTTTTTAAGTCTACACAATATAAATAAATTTATAAGAAGATAAATTGTAATTTAAATATTATTAACATTTTATAGTTATTATTTATAAGAAGCAAATTTTTAATTATTTTGTCGAGAAAAAAAATTGTTACACCTACAATCCGGCCGGCTGGATTCTAAATTTAGAATCCTGCAGCCCGGAACCCTAATTGAATCCGGCCTTCCCAGATTACAATTTCAAATTTAACAAAAATTATAATTTTTGCAAAAAAAATTATTTACAATTTTTTGTACCTGTTTGTATAAATTATGATTTGTAAAATTATAAGTTTTTATATTTCGTATAAGTACTAAAAAAATTATGTATGAAAATCATTGATCTTTGATTATGTACCCAAATTATGATTTGTCAAAAAATAATAAATTTCTATAAAATAATATATATTTTTACAAAGATTAGTACTTTAATAATTTTTTTTTTTTTTTTTTTTTTAAGTCTACACAATATAAACAAATTTAATTGTTATTTAAAAATTATTAACATCTTATAGTTATTATTTATAAGAAAGAATTTTTTTAATTATTTTGTCTAGGAAAAAACAATCTTATACCCGGCCGGATTCTATTTGAATCCAGCGTTGAGATGTCCGTATTCTATTAAAATTCGGCCCTCCCAGGGCTAGATTCAATTAGGATAATTATTTTTTTTTCCTTCAAAATTGTTTAATATATTTATATTTCAAATCTAAGAAAAAATATAAATTTTGTAAATATTTTTATTTCAATTTTTTTTGTACAAGTTTGTATAAATTATCATTTGTAAAATTAAAATTTTTAATAAGTTTTTATATTTTGTATAAGTAATAAAGAAATTATATACGAAAATTGATTATTGATTATGTACCCAAATTATGATTCGTCAAAAAAATAAAAAATTTGAATAAAAAATTTTATTCTAGTAAAAAAAATAAAAAATTTGATGAAATCCAGCCCTGATAAGACTGGATTTGACTGTGTTAATTTAATTTTTTTAACATTTTTTTGAGGGAATCAGTGTTCATTTTCGTTTATCCTTTTTTTTAAATATAAAAGATTATACAGTTTAATTACTTCATATTTCATATAAGGTCAAACTCTTAAAGATACAATTTTATATGCTACCCAAATATTGATTAACAATATTTTACTAAATTTTGTCTGAATCTAAGTGATTAACATAAACACATAACTATATTAAGTAAAAAATAATAATTACACAAAAACTAACCTAAAAACGTATATTAACATTTTTAAAAAATTACCAACAATGAACATTGTAAACATATATATATATAATCACACAATTTTAACAAAAAAACATTTATAAACATTTAAAAAATTTAACTAGAACAATATATTATTACTAATTTGATATGGTAGATCAAAGGTAAAACTTTAAATTTTTCAATCAACACAAAACTAAACAACTCCAATCAACTCAAGTAATAATAGAGTGAGTTAAGTGAAAACAAATGAGAGATTTTATGATGGTATTTATAGAAAAAGAAAACGATTTGAAGGTATTTATTCAATGGTTATAAATTCTGATTCTGATTCTTTATCCAAATGTCAAATCTTTCCATCCCGAGGCAACATTTGAAAGTTGTCTTCCTTTGCTTTTTTAGTGACATTTTATTCATTTATTTACAAATTATTAAAATAAATTGTTATGTATATATACACAGACACACACATATGTAAATTGTTAAAATAAAATTTATTTTAATATATATAATTTTGTCTTTCAAAATTATCATTTTTGTAACAAATATCATTAAATATGTTTCTTATGCCAGAGTGACGAATAACGATGACGGTAAATCTTACCTATGTACATATAAGTCTCGAAGATAGTGTACAAAATACAACAAACGTGTACAATAATGTACATTGAAATGTATTTACATAGAAAACTGTTGATGTACCGTGTATATTACTTCTGAAATGGATAAAACATTGAAATGAGAGATCAAACAAGAAATTGTTAGATAGCATACAAAGTGGCAGGTGGTTGAATATATATATATAACCATGTGCCACTCTATATGATGTCTAAGGATTTCTTGTTCGATCTCTCATTTAAATGCTTTATCCATTTGCGAAATAATATACACCGTAGATTAACAACTTTCTAAAGCTACAAACGTTACCAAAAAAAAAAAAAAATGTATTTACTAACTATGTACATAAGTCTTTGAAAAAATATATATTTAACTAACTAACTAACTATGTACCGCAACCCCTACGTTGGACGCTTCTCCGCCCTCTACTGTTTCATCATCCCTAGATGAATGACGCCTGATGTTGATGTCGGTTGACAACGCTGCACCACTTGAAGTCTATTATGGTCTGGAACTACGCTCGACAAATTGTTTTGTGGCCAATTATTCTCGTGAATAATCGGTCAAGTTTGATTTTGTTAAGTTAAAGTCGATTATTGATGAAGTTGAGAACTTGCACCAGCTGGGTATTTATAACAAATTGAACTCGTAAAGAATTGAATTTGTTACAAATACTCAGCTGGTGTAAATTTACGAGTTAAATTTGTTACAAATACCCAGCTGGTGCAAGTTCTCAACTTCATCAATAATCGACTTTAACTTATCAAAATCAGACTGCAACAATATATTGATAAAAAAAAAAAAATTAAGGGAGAAGACGAAAGAAAATTTCAAAGGAGGAGAGAAATTTGATAGGTCAGAAGGAGGACGAATGAAATTTTAAAAAACGCAACTCGTTCACAATTGGTAAAAAAATTACAATCCACTGCTTATATATATATATATATACACTTTGATTCCAGCCATACCAAGGCGGTTTAATTTTTATTTCTCCATTTTTTTGATTTTTTTTCAACATTTTTGAAATAATTTTGAAAACAAATTATCCTTAATAATAAAAATTAATTTTAAAATAAAACATTTTCGAAAAAATAATTAAAAATCTAAATCTTGAAAAAAAAAATTGGGAAAGACAAAATACTTACCCATTTTTCGAAAGAGAAAAAATGGGAAAAAAATTAGAAATAAAAAGGACAAAATACTTCAAAATGTAAAAAAAAATTGAAAAAAATAATGTGATGTATGTCAAAAAAAAAAACAAGAAATATTCACATGACATGGAATCATTTTTTTTTTCCGGCTTTTGCGGTAGGGAAATGTCAAATCACCTTTATACTTTTGCAGTTGCAGTGACAATTGTATGATTTTGTCTTTGTTCGTAATTTTGGTTTGGAAACATAAATGTTTGTAGGATCGTATAAACTTTATAGGTTTTGTAGTATAGAGTAATTTTATTTGATTATGTACAATCCAAATTCATATCTTATCTTTTGCAGTGAGATTTTGATTTTGATTCTTTTTATATATATATATATATATATATATATATATATATATATATATATATATATATATATATATATATATATATTGTTAAAATAAGCGCATATTTTAATAATTTTTATTTTTCCTTTTTTAATTTAAAATAGTTTAAGAATAAATAAAATTCAAAAATATTATTTATAAGAAGATTTTTTTTTTAATTATTTTAAAATTAAAAAAAATAAAAAAATCTTATACCTAGACTCCGGCCAGAGGCCTAATTGAATCTGGTACTGGGAGGGCCGGATTCAACTAATTGTTTTTTTCGTAAAATTTGTTTAATATAATTAAATTTCAAATGTAAAAAAAAAATTATAATTTTTGTAAAAATTATAATTTTAACTATTTTAAACAAATTAACTTATAGAGGGAGAAAAATAGAAATAAAAAAGACAAAATACTTTAAAATGTAAAAAATATAAAATAAAAATAAATAAGATGTAAGTTGAAAAAAAAAAAAAACAAAGATGTAAGATCCAAATTATAGAAAGATTCACATGACATGGAATCAATGTTTTTCAAATGTCAAATCTTTTTTATACCTTTTCTTTTACAAGTGGATGGTTTTTGTCGTTGGTTACAATTTTGGTCTAGAATTTGCAATATAAGATTGAAGGAACCTTTTAGGTTTTGTATGGTTTTTGTGCTTCTTTACAAATTTGATCAACAATTATTTTTTCTTTTCGTAGTATAGGGTTGTAGAAACTCAATAGGTTTTGCAGTATAGAGTAATTTTTTTTATTTTTAATTACTTTGTCAAAATTTTAATTTTAACATATTAAAGAAATTTTAATTTTTTTCTCCATTTTTTTGGAAGTCTTTTTCTAATTTTTGAAAAACAAAAATCGAACAAATATATATCTGTAATTACTAAACAAATTTTAAAATAAATAAAATTTCAGAAAATAATTGAAAATCACACTCTTTTAAATATATTTATATTTATCAAACAATTTATATTCTTTTAAATATATTTATTTTTATCAAACAATTCATATTTATCAAACAATTTATATTCTTTTCAAAATATTTATTCTTTTATCAAACAATTTATATTCTTTATATTTATGTTTATAGTTTTTCAAACAATTTATATTCTTTTAAATATATTAGTATTTATATTTAAAATTCAACAAAGTAATTAAAAAAAAATTTAAAAATGGAAAAGAATTAATTTTATTTTTTTAAAAAAAGGTTGATTCCGGCCGTGCTAGGGCCGAAATCAAATTATTTGATTCTAGCTCTACCATGGCAGGAATCAACAATTTTATTTTTTTTCCTTTTAATTTTTTGGAATATTTTTAAATAATTTCGAAAATTATATATCCTTAATAATAAAAAATTATTTAAAAATAAATAAAATTCGAATAAAAAATTAAAATTCAAATGTTTAAGAAAAAGGGAAAGGATAAAATAATTTGAACCGTAAAAAAGACAAAATACTTTAATCAATTTAAAAAAATTATTAAGAATCTAATAGAGAAAAAAAAAATGTTTCATATCCACCTTTACAGTCAATTCACATCTATGTTTATGGTTAATTTTTTTTTTCTTTTACAGTATTAAATGTCAAACTTTTTTTCCTTCTGCAGTACTCAAATATCAAATCTTATCTTTCCTTTTAGACAATTCAATTTTATCTGATTCTTTGTATATATATATTCTTAGAATAAAATTGGTTTTAATATATATTTTTTTGTTTCCTTTTCTCTATTTTCAAAATTTAATTTTTTTCTGTAAATACTTTCCAATTGTCTTTTTTTTTTTTTTTTTTTTTTCATTACATTCATCCCATTCTTACTTAGAGTTCTTTGCAATTTTGTGTTAATTTAAAATTTTGGAGTTTTAGCTTAATCTACCATTTGAAGTTAGTAATAACACTTTATTTTAGTTAACTTATTTTGATATAAATATATGTTTTTTAGATTCGAATTTGTGTAATTATGTTTGTACTTTTATAAGGAAGAATACTTGTTGGTTATTTGTTTAAAATGTTAATATATGGTTTTAGCTTAGATTTTGTATACTTATGTTTTTATGCTAAATGTAATTATATTTTATTTGTTTCATAAGGGCAAAGACAAGTGGATATCGTAACGATAAGGGCAAAGACAAGGAAAAAATTAAGATTCATTGCACTGGTAAGGGTTTAGAGACAGGAAACTATGCTAGGTACCAAAATGAGATAGGTACGTGAAATGGAATACAAATACGCCAGTCAAAGGTCATATATTGGAGTGAAGATGAACCACGCTGCCCACTACTATGGTTTGACGGACGAGAGAGGTTGTGTTACCCACAAGATGTGTACGGTCCGTGGGATGTTATTACAGATATCACTGGTGTTCAACGACAATTAGATCTCTCTGGCGCATGACTTAATCCCATAACGAGGAAACGAATTTTCTTAGTATATGGTGATCCTTTCAAACAAATTGTTCGATGGGTCAATCGTCGTTACCACGAGACTCACAACTACATCGAATGGGACAAGGATAGTGAATAGGCAAAGAAATTACAATGACCAATGCTAATAGCAAAAATAAATCTTTATGAGGCAGGATCTCATATGTACGACCTAAAGATTCAGAAATTAAGGTATTTTGAAATTTTGAAAAACGAACCGGATAATATTGACAAAATTTTCCATGCATTAAAACGAGAAATAAAACAAATGGAGAAACGAATTCATATCAAAGAAAGACTTAACCAGATTCGAAAGACCAATACCCCAAATGCAAACGAGCAGACGTTAAAGTACTTTACCAATCCCAAATACACTGATGACCAATAATTGTCTGATTATGAAGACGGAGAGATTCGTTACGAATGGTTTGATAAAACTAAATAGTTATAGATGCTATAAAAGTTCAATTACGGGTTCTATTTTGTAATTATGTAGTTTCTTTCTCTTTTTTTTTTAATGATTAATTAAACTCCTTAACGTATTCAATTTTAGCATGATACTTATTATTTTAAGTTTTTTTGCATTGAAGAATATATTTTCTCATTCATGTGATTTATAAAATAAAATTAATATTTTTATATATTAATATTTATAAAAAAAAATGAAAAGGTAAATTCACGGTTAAAAACTCCTATCAAATACAACACACATAAATTATAAGTATTAAAATATCATTTTAATACTATATGATATATATATATATAAAAGTATTAAAATATCATTTCAATAGTGCGTTGAACTAATTTAGTATGATTGATTGAATTACTGAATTCAGTGTTTATATGCACATAAGTGTGTGTGTGTGTGTATGAGACTTTATGCCAATTGCAATCACTCTAAACACATTATTGGATCGAAGTTAGAAATTTTAATATCTTGTTTCACGAAAATAAAATGTACACGATCAGAAATCTGTATCGTTCAATGGGACTTTACTGATTTTTGGAAGACAAATTTTCATACTTTTTAGACCCAAGAGCACGTTACTCTCCAAACTGGGTTACAAAGATGCGGAAGGAATACACTTATCGTGTCAACCAAGCACAAGTTATGGTAAATGTATGCAAGCAATACAATATTCCAGTAGTGTGTCAATTGGCCACCATAATGCCAATAGACACGCCACATGATCTTCAGCTGACGTAGCATCGCTACCGCGAAGAAAATAAACGAATATAAATTCAATTTTTTCAACACGAGCTTCAAATGACGGCACATGAGTGTCTACAAGAAGGTTTGGTTGCCGAAACGCATACTTACATGAGATGTGCAAAGAAACCTCAATGTCAGTTGGATATTGAAATGTCTGATGATAAGAATAATGTTTAATGTTTTCGCATTTGTGATTTGTAATTTCACTATGTATTTTTTTCAAGTCTAATGTATAATTTCTACATTAATTTATAATAACGTTATAGTCAATTTAAGTTTTCTTCATTGATAAATGACTTAATCAAATTTAACAATTTTTTGACGAATCGTAATTTAGATATATAACCAATAATCAATGATTTTTGTACATAATTTTTTAATACGGTACATTGACTACTCAAAAGTAAATATCTTTATTTATATGTTATTGTACATGTTGGTTGTACAAAGACAATACATAAGAAAGAAAAAACACAAATACAATATAATAACGAAAATTAAAAAAACTCATAGCAAATACAATACATGATAAATACGGTACAACACAACTTTAAACAATAATCACGCAAAAACACTAAAAATAAATAAATAATTCAACTGCCCAAATATTTTTATTCTTCATTGGACATGTATCCCTTAGACAAATATTCATTGTTGGTTATCACGTTATGGTATTCATTCAAAGAGAGTGTTCTTTTACTTACAGCTACCATTTGATTGGCTAGTTAGAGTAGATAGTATCGACTCCCGCACAACAACATTCTATTATTCTCTAGGAGAATTCGTGTGATAGCATCTTCAATCTCGGTTGTGTCGTCAATTATACATCATCGAGGCATCTGAAAACTTCGACGATGCGGAGCCGATGTATTAAGAGTTCTCAAACAAGATATAATATTGTTAGATTCTTTCACTCTGTATTTCCATTCTTGGAGTAGCCCGACACGATACTCTATCGGATTGCTGTCTTGATCACTCCAGTAGTCGTCATGATATGGTTTTAGAACCCAACGACTTAAGTGATCCGAGAGTCCAGGCCAACCCCAAACACCATATGAGTTTTCCTCACTTGAAAAACCATATGAGCTTTCTTCACTTGAATTCATATTTGAAGACATTAAGAAAATTATAGAATTAAGAATTCCAATACAAAACTCAGTTTTTATAGTAGCATGGTGATTGACAGACCTTAATTTTTTGGATGATTGATTGACATTATATACTCTTATATAGAAATTTATCGCTAATTTATAATTTTCACTAGAATTGAAATTTAAAAAATTTAATTTAATTTTACAATTAAAATTTTTGAAATTATATATAATTTTATTTTTAAAAAAAATATATCCTTAATAATAAGAAAATATTAAAATTAAATAATATTTTAAAAAATAATTAAAAATCAAACTCTTTAAAAAATTGAAAAAGACAAAATACTTACCCATGTATAAAAGAAAAAACGAGAAAGAAATTAGAAATAAAAAAGACAAAATACTTTAAAATTTTTAAAAAATAAAATAAGAAGACGTAAGTTGGAAAAAATAAGAAAAACAAGAAAGATTTACGTCCTTACAATCAATTTTTTTTTTCTTTTACAATAGTCAAATTTCAAAGCATTTATTGTCCTTCATTACAATTTTGGTCAAGAATAAAAAAATGTTTGCAGTTTAGAGTTGCAGAAACTTTTTAGGTTTTGCAGTATAAAGTAACTTTTTAGATCTTGCGAGTTGCATTGTCTTTTAGTACTATTTCGTCAATAATTTTTAAAAAAAAGGGAAATGTAATTAAAAGTAATTAAAATTTAAAATACTTATATAAAAATTTACACAAAAGTTATAATTTTTATTAGATTCGAAATTTAAAAAAATTAAATAAATTTGAAAATTAAAAATTTTCGAAATTATATATAATTTTATTTTCAAAAAAAATAATCCTTATAAATAAACAAAATTAAAATTAAATAAAATTCGAAAAATAATTAAAAATCAAACTTTTTAAAAAAATTTGGGAAAGACAAAATATTTACCTATGTATAAAAGAAAAAAAAAACAGAAAAAAAATTAGAAATAAAAAGAATAAATACTTGAAAATGTTAAAAAATAAATTAAGATGTAACTTGGAATAAAAATTCACATCCTTCTACTCAATTTTTTTTTTCTCTTTTGCTGTAGTCAAATATCAAATCAACTTTATACATTTGCAGTGACAATTGTATGATTATTGTCCTTATTTACAATTTTGGTCAAGAGTTTGCAGTATAGAATAGAGTTACAGAAAAATTTTACATTTTGCAGTATAGAGTAATTTTGTAGGTCTTGCATTATCAATTTGCATTGTCGTCTAGTGTAATTTCGTCAATAATTTTAAAAACAATGGAAAAGTAATTAAATTTTTTTAAAGTAATTAAAATCAATTAAAAATTCGAAATTGAAAAATATTAAATAAATTTTACAATTAAAATTCTTCAAAATTATGTATAGTTTTATTTTTGAAATGTTAAAAATAAAAATAAAAATTGGAATCAATTTGATTCGGCAATTAAAATATTTTGAAATTATATATAATTTTATTTTCAAAAGATTAAAAATATATTTAAAATTGAAATTAATTTGATTTCGTCCTTCTCAAAGCCGGAATCAACATTCCGATTTTTAATTATTTTTTTAATATTTGAAAAATAAAATTATATATAATTTCAAAAAAATTTAATTGAAAATTTTGTTAATAGTTTTAAATTTTGAATTTTGAATTACTTTCAAAATTAAAAATTATATATAATTTTGAAATTTTTTAATTGTAACATTTATTTATATTTTTAAATTCCAAATTTTTAATTACTTTCAAAATTTTTAATAGAGTTGCATTATTAACTTTTAATTATCTTTATATATATATATATATATATATATATATATATAAAGATATTTATATTAGGGAGAATCTTGTCCTGTTAGGGACGAATTCATAATAATATTTTGTTTTCTGCTATTTTTTTTAGATGTGTTATGAGGCAGAATTTATTTTTATTATATATATATATATTCAACTTTCTTCAGCCTTTACATCGTCAAATTAAAACACACTCCTTTCATATTTCTATATAAACAATATTTATTCAACAACCATTCACGTTCACGAATACCTTACTTTCTTCTTCTTTAGAAATGGTGTTTTCTTTGCTTCTGCCATATTCATCTTCTTCATTAGAAATGATGTCTTTTTGCTTCTACCATACCAATGTTCTTCTTTCACAACTATCTAAGACTTTCTATTTAATAGGTCAGTAACAACATCCATTCACATTACAAATGATGTTTTTTTGCTTTTGCCATGGCAATTTCTTCTTTACACCTGTCTATGACTTTTTATATTTTGTTTTGTTAATTAATTTAGGGTTTTTTAAAATGTTGAAGTGGCTGCAAGAACTAGAAACTCTTCTGAAAATGAACACTTTACCGAACACCGAACGAAGAGTTCTCAAATCTCGATACCTGACCGGGAAGAATCGCATCAACGGTAATTTATAATGCTTACGAAAAATTTGGAGTTCATTTGCTAATTTAGAGATTACATATATTGATTATTGCAGATGAGAAGGAAGATATTTCGACTCACCTCTAATTGCACTTTCTGGATTGTCAAAAAGTGACCTAGAAAGGATGTGGTTGGATAGGAAAGAAGAAGAAACAAAAAACGAACCTCTTCGAAAGCAATGGAAATAACCTCTTCGAAAGCAATGGAAATAAATTACGACGTCATTGAAACAACTAATTTGACCAATTTATGGAGTGTTTTCAACTTAATTGAGTTAACCAAAAATAAAAATAATAATAATAATTGGGCTTATTTAAAATAATAATATACCACCCTTAATTAACTCAAAGTTGTCAAAAATATTGGGGTTGTCTTGTAAATTATAAACATTTAAGGTCTAAACGAATAATTGATATTTTTGATAAATTAACTTTGTATTATTATGGGGTTGTAATATAAAATAATTATTGTTATTCACTTGTCCGTTTATCAGTGTTTTAATTTTTATTACGTAATGTCACAAAAAAAAAATGGGATTTATTTTTATTACATATATGTTATTTTTTGTTAACTCAAAATTTAATGCACAAAAAATGCATCGTCATCCGACCAACTTTGACGATTATTTAAAAATTATTTATTAGTCCATTTTTAGTATTCTAAGTTTTATCATGCAGTATACACGAACACAGTTTGTATACGAACATAGTTTTATTGAGAAATTGCAGAAATTTCATTTTGCTGAGAAACTGCAATTAACAATTTCATATTATTAAGAAATTACAACAGTTTCATTTTATTGAGAAACTTCAATTAGCAATTTCATTTTATTGAGAAATTACAATTACAATTTCATTTTGTTGAGAAATTGTAATAATGACATATAAGAACTATTCATATTAATAATGATCACATGTTGGTATTCGATTACCATTATTTATTGTTGTGTCCTAATAATCATGTATGTTTACGATCTTTATTAATTTTCGTATTAATGTGATTATGAGAAATAATCAATAAGTGCAACTCGGATATTGTTTTCAGGTCGACGTTGGAAGCCGAGAGGTTGAGTGCTGTAACCTGGTGGCCCGGCCGACTTTGGCCGTGGTTTGAGCTTGTACCAGCACCACGCTCCATTACACGCACCATGCTCTAGAACGAAATGTTAATGTTGTTTTCCACTTCCATTTCTTTGGTGTACAGAGACTCGAAAAATAAATAATTTCCATTTACAGAGCTAATATATATATTGGGTTATTACCATCAACACTCCCCATCATTTTTAAAGATTTCACCGACACCCCCAGTTGTTCTAAAATTACCACGGGAGCCCCTTACCAAAACAATTAAGCACAAAATGACTATTCTATCCTTATTTTAAATGAATTAGAAAAATAAAAAATTACATATAAATACTATTATACTTATACCCATCCTTCTATGCCTAAGTTTTATAAACACTATTATACTTATGCCCACCCTTCTATGCTTAAGTTCCATAGTTTTGGAGAGGATTTTTTTTTTTTTTCTTTTTCTGGCCCATGTTTGTGCCAGTTTCCAACAACATTGTCCATATGCCGGCCCGTTCAATCTCCAACACCACCATCCATCCGCGCGTAATTGCCCTGACCAATATCCATCTATCGACCCATTTAATCTCCAACACCACCATCCATCTGCCGCCTCGATCAATCTTCGACACCACCATTTCAAACAACAAAAAAATGATTCAAACAAAAATAAAATTGAACAAATTCAAATAAAAGAAGAAGAAGAAGGAAAACAGTCGATCTCCTTCCTCTCACAATCGATCTAGACATTGATCGCTATTTTGCACTCACCTTACATATTGTTGTAAAAAGCATCTCAGAGTGCATCATATAAAAAAAAATCACTTGAAAACTCATTCGTGTTATGCTAATTTAATATCACTATTTTTTGATTCTGTTATTCACTTAGGTTAATTTACCCCTTTAAATTAAAAAAACTCATAGATATTTGTGTTGGATCAACTACCCTCTCTTCTTTTTAATCTTTAAATACTTTTTGAAATATTCATAATTATTTTATAAGATTAAAATGTCAAAATAAAAAAAGTGATTAAGATATATATATATATATTTTTTAACACACTATTAATAAAAATATTTTGAACAAGAAAAATATAGAGAAACCTTGGATGGACAGTCTCGCTCCATTTTTATTATATCAGTCACATGAATATATAGTATATCTTGAGTACTGCTAGTGTACATTTATGAAGTGCCAGAATTTCAAGTATTGTACTTATTAGCGACGCTTAAGAGACAATCACAAAGTTGTTGGGGCTTGGAGAACATCGACATGTGGTCGGAACCTGGTATCTCCATCACTTCCCCCACTCCACTGTTATTGATCATCCACCGTTGAAATTTCTCAGGTATGGCTTTATCCTCGTTGCAGATCACATAAACTCGTGGCACTGACTCGAACCCTTCGATCGAGAACATCTTTGCCTTTGACAAATCTTCTTGAAAAAACGATCCCGGCCTTGTCAACATCGTCGCCAATGCGAGGTCCTAACAACATAAAACTATACATAAGAGAGAGGGAGAGAGGGAGAGAGAGAGTATATATAGAGGGTATATATAGAGAGAGAAAGAGTATATAGGGAGAGATCTAGAGAGAAAGAGAGAGAGTGTATGTTTTAAAACTAGAGAGAGAGAGAGAGAGAGAGAGAGAGAGAGAGAGAGAGAGGAGAACCTCAATGGGGGATAATTGGTAGAGTTTGGTAGAGAGGATGAGGGGACCCAAGACCATTATTGTGAGAGGCTCCTCTGGGCTACCATATGATGAAAATTGCGTGTCCAGCCATGCATCTTCTGGGGTTATCTTGGAAAACTATTCAGCAATAAATTAACATCTCATTAAATAATAATAACAATAGCAACAATATTAGTAGAATATAAATAAATTTCCATATAAATTAAAAGAATTTAATTCAATTGAATATTTGAACACAATAATCTCCATTTTTAAATATTGTTGATTTGTTTTTAATTATAATTGGGATTGATAATTGACTCATTATTTTTTGGGTTAATTACACTTTACTCCTGTGGTTTGGCCCATTTGTACTTTACCCCATGTGGTTCAAATGTCGACACTTACTCCCCTATAGTTTTGGGCCTAAGTGCAAATTTAACACTTTCTGTCAAAGTTGACAGATGTGCGCCGACCTCACGCACCAGCAACGAAATGGACATGTTTTTTTTTTTTTTGTGTTTTTTTCCTTCAAAATATTGATTTCTTATTCTCATTTTACCCTCCATGTTTATGTATATAATATTCAATATCTTGAGGGATTATTGTGTATTTTATTTCTTCTTCCTTAAAATATTTTTAAATGAAATTGAATTTAATTTCAATTTAAAATATTTTTACTTGAATTCAACTGAAATTCAATTCTATAGAAATATTTTTAAAAATTAAAATTAAAAATATTTTTAATTGATTCAATTGAAAATATTTTTAATTTTAATTTTTAAAAATATTTCAATTGAATTACAACCTTATTTTTTTAAAAAAAAATCTTTATAAAAATATGAAATAATAAAAGAGTAAAAACTAAAAGACAAAAGACAAAAAAAAAAAAAAAAAAAAAAAAAAAAAAAAATCTTATTTTTATTAAACAATAAAAAAAATAATGGTCAAATTTTAAGGGTATAAAGTGTCAAAAATACTTTAAAAAAAATTAAACCCACTTAATTCTCTGTCTTCTATCTCTCTCGCTGGAAGTTTGGTGTCTTTGGTTGAATCATTACATTAAACCAAACATTGATCCTAACAATAGCAAATCCAAACATTGATCCTAACAACAATAGTTCAAAGGAAACGATTAAACCAAACAATAGTAAACACTAAACCCTACTATTGAAGGAAGCCAAAATCAAACACAGATCCAGTCGTCGGTGGTGGCCGCGACGGTCCGATGTCGAATCCAGAGGACAAACGATAGTCCTCCAAGGAGGAATGAAGGATGGGAAATGAGAGAAGCAAAAAAGCAGAGGCAACCATTATTCAGCCTGAAAACACCGGATCCACAAAGGGAATGACAGCAGATCAAAGAAATAGCACTCGCCGGACATCGTCCATGCCCTAACCCTCGCCAATCGTGAGGATTTCATAGAGAAATCGCGAGGAAAGCGAGAAACAGAGCTGGGGATGGCGATGGATCGGAGAAAGGGTGAATCAAAGAGAGAGATACTGACCAGAGCCAACCATCGCCGAGCTACGACGCCATCTGACCACAAAAATCGAGATCTGCTTATTTCGAGCCAGATGCGAGCCACCACAGCTAGCTCGGTAGTGAGATCGGGGGCGACGAGGTCGTTAGCAAGAACCGGACTCGTCGTGAGAGAGAGCGAGAGCAAGGAAGAGCAGGGCTGAAGGGTTTTAGGGAGAGAGCTTCTCAAGTGATTTTAGAGAGAGAGTTAACCAGATCACACACTGGAGGAGCTAAGGGTTAATTACACTTTAAACCCCAATAATTGTGAATAATTATGGAAGACAAAATCGACATTCCACACTTTCAGTCAACAGAGTTAGCGTTGCACATAGGTTCACAAACTACAGGGGGGTAAGTGGCGACGTTTGAACTACAGAAAAATAAAGTACAAATAAATCAAACCATGAGGGAATAAAGTGTAATTAACCCTTATTTTTTTGTTAACTTCAATTCAAATTTACAAAAAGTTATCTTTTAGTTGCAGAGATTTCCGGAATTAGTTTACTAAAATTTTTCGGTTATTATTAATTTTTTTTTTTTCATTTTAGTTGATTATTACTTGATGGATATCTGCAAATAGTACATGGCTTCCGTATTTTCACATTTTTAAACCATGCGTTGAATCGTTGATGTCTAGATCAATAGTCATGCTGAATTTCACACATAAGCGCAATAACGCATATTAATTGTTATGAGGGTGTCATTATTATTTTTTTCTAAGTATTTGCTACGTACATGTTGAATTCCACGCAAATTTTCGGACACATGTCTAAGTTGAATTCGATGCACAAGTATCCTTGTGAGCACTGTCTCATTCCACATAAGTATTATATGATCTATACGGGTCCATGTTAAATTCAACATACATGTAAAAATAGTATAGCAATAATTTTTGACAATTCATTTTAACAAGAATGATGATTTTTATGTGGATTAACTGGTTATTATTAGAATTTATTTTCGGCAATTCATTTTTAATATTAACTTTGCGTTTCATGTATTATACAATATAACCTTGAATAAGTAAGTCAAATTATTTAAATAACTTAGTGCATTGAATTCGACATGAATTATATTTCTTTCATGTAAAAAATAAGATTGAGATGTCATTTTGAAAATCTGAAAGAAAAAAAAGGAAAGAAAAAACAATTATGATTGTGTAATTTAATCATGTAAAAAACAATCAAAATTGATTTAGTGCGTGATTACTTGCAAGAGTTTTTGACATAATTAGTTATGATAAATGCTCCTTATTTTTTCGAATAGATATTTAAAAAAATAATGGAGTTGTCAAATGGAATGTAATGGTAGTTAAATAAGGACAAATCTGTTCAGATCTTGCAAGTTGCAAAAGGTTCAAAATGTTCAATTCATGCTACGATAGAAGCCCCCGTGTAATCTCCCTGTAGATTAATGGTGCATTGTTAATAAGGCCTTTTCAAAGTATTTTGTATCTTTTAAATAAAAGGAGATTTTGATATGAACAATTTTGAAGCGGGTTTACAGCTAGAAACATTTATCTATAGAAACATGCATTTGTTATAATGAAAATAAGAACTCTACTAAAAATTATATTGTTCTCGTGGAGACTTCTAAGGTAGACTCCACTATTATTGACATCTCCGAAAAGTATTAGATTTAAGTCGCACACGCAAAACACAGGTTGGTTCACCATGTTAGTTTAACATTCATATATTTTGGTTAAGATCTACACATAATCTTTTGAAGAAGGTCTCAAATTGAGCTACATGAAATAACTTCTAAATCAAAGATCTCATAGTATATGTCAAAACTCATATTATGCCATGTTCAAATGCTACATCATATCATATCATATATTATAATTATAATGGGCAAGAAATTTAAAGAGATTATAGCAAATTTAAACAAATCTCGCCTAAATATTTTCATAGCGGAATTAAAACAAATATTCGTCTCTTTTTCCTATTTTACGAACCAACTTAAGATTTACAATTTTAACTAAAAATAAGTTATAAAAAAAAAAAATAGGCCGGTTACTAGGAGGTTCTCAAAAGAAGACAAAACTACAGCATAGACCATTTCCAAAAACATATTACCAAATAATCCTTTTCGTTTTTTATTTTACCCCTTCGTTACTGTTCATCCATGATTCATTATGTTCACGAAGAATTCCCTTCCTATAGCGTCGCAACTCCAAATCCATCTTTTAATCAACAAAAAATGATAGATTCATGACATAAATCTAGACAAAGACACATATTCTTCATCAATTCTTACTAACGAGAACAATAATATCCAAAAAAAAGGTTCCAACAAATCTCAATTCCCTTACTATCGAAAACTCAAAAATTATTCATCAGATTACCAAAAACACATCGATTTGTCATTGGTAATAACTATGAACATATGGATTCTAAACTAACGAATAGAAAATGAAGATGAACGACGAAATCTGTAAATTCATTGGATTAATGTTCCGAAATCTATAACATCCTAATAGATCGAGTCTAAACTAACAAACAAAAGACGAACGATGTGTTATATTCAACATCGTTATATCCACAAACATAACATTAAGGCTTCCATAAAAAACAAACAATACTAAATAACGAAAATCTGAACGAATTTCTTATGTTCAACACGAGTTGATATTGAATATAACACGAGATCATGTTATATTTAGCATCGTTAAATTTTGAATTTGAAAACAGTTTAATATTTTCGTATTACTAGACCTGTATTGAATATAACATAAGGTCTTGTTATATTTAACATGATATCATGTTATCTTAACCATGATAATTCCTTGTATATGAACAAAAAATGATTTGAAAAGTAAAAAGCTTAAATATGATACCATGTTGAATATAACATGAGGCCGTATTATATTCAACATGGTATCATGTTGTCTTAACCATGATAATTCCATATTAACAAAAAATAATTTGAAAAAAATAAATTTAAAAATGATATCGTATTGAATATAACACGAGACTGTGTTATATTCAACATGGTATAATTTTGTCTTAAACCGAGATAATTCCTTTTATATTACCAACAAATGATTTGAAAAAAAAAAAAACATTTAAATATCATATGTGTTGAGTATAACACGAGACCGCGTTATATTCAACATGGTATCATGTTCTCTTAACCATGATAATTCATTATATAATAACAAAAAAGATTTGGAAAAAATGTTTCAAAATGATACCGTGTTGAATATAACACGAGGTCGTGTTATATTCAACATGGTATAATTTTGTCTTAAACCGTGATAATTCTTAAAAAATACGAAAAATATTTTAGAGAAAAGAAATAATGTTTGAAAATGATACCATGTTGAATATAACACGGGGTCGTGTTATATTCAATATCATGTCCTGTTGTATTAAACCGTGACAATTCTTAAAAAATACGAAAAATATTTTGGAGAAATAAATAATGTTTGAAAATGATATCATGTTAAATATAATACGAGGCTGTGTTATATTCAATATGGTATCATGTTGTATTAAACCATGATAATGCTTAAAAATTTACAAAAAAAAAAAATATTTTAAATAAAAAAAATGTTGTAAAATAAAATTATGCCATATTCAACATTGTTATTTATTCAATTATTTTGGAAAAATTACCACAAAATGTCCATTTCCTTGTATATTCAACAAGTGTCATATCATCATTAATCAACACGCCCATTGTAACATCAATTGATCATTGGGTCGCATAGGATTACAATCTCTAAACCGCCACATTTCGAACTGTGAGACATGCAGGATGTGATTTGAAATGGCTACGTACATGATAAGCGTCTATCCATTTTCTCCATTTCCACAGTACTATCTTCATTCTCCCACTCCACTAAATGGAGCATTCCACAGTACGAACAAAACCCTAATTCTCTCTCTTCTTACTCTACAAAAGCCACAAAATGGTTACCACAAGAAGGACCTTCAAAACCAAAACCCTAACATAGAGGCTGATCCCGTACACGTCGACGACTCAAGTTTGTTTTTCGTCCAAAGTTGTTGGGGCTTGCAGAACATTGGCATGTGGTTGGAACGTGGTATCTCCATCACCTCCCCTACTCCGCTTTTATCAATCATCCACTGTTGAAATTTCTCAGGTATGCCTTTATCCTCATTGCAGTCCACATAAACACGTGGCACTGACTCGAACCCTTCGATCGAGAACTTCTTTACCTTCGACAAATCTTGAAGAAACAACGACCCCAGCCTTGTCAACATCGTCGCTATTGTGAGGTCCTAACAAAATAAAAACTATACATAAGAGAGAGTATATCTAGAGAGAATGAACAAGAGAGAGAGAGAGAGTATACTTGTTTTAAAACTACAGAGAGAGAGAGAGAACCTCAATGCGGGATAATTGGTAGAGTTTAGTAGAGAGGAAGAGGGGACCGATGATAATTGACGTGAGAGGCTCCTCTGGGTTACCATGTGATGAAAATTGTGTGTCCAGCCATGCATTTTTTGGGGTCATCTTGTAGTACTATTCAACAATAAATTCCCGTCTCATTAAATAATAATAATAATAATAATAATAATAATAGTAGTAGTAGTAGAATATAAATCTCCATATTAATTAAAAAGAATTTAATTTGATTGAATTTTTGAACTCAATAATCCCATTTTTAAATAAGAAGGGTTTATTATAACATAAAAGGCCTATTGAATTTTTGGGATTAATAATTGATTAAAATTTTTCTTATCAAATTAAATTCAAATTTAAAAACAGTTGTCTTACTGATGGAGAGATCTCCAAATTTAGTTGACTAAAGTTTTTCAGGTATTACAATAGTTTTTTTAATTGGTTATTATTTTGTAGTAATATACAAATTGAACATGGTTTCCATATTTTTACATTCATAAATCATGTTGAATTTCCACACACAAATGCATCATAATTGTTACGAGGGTGTTAATATTTTTTCAAAATAGCTGCGATATATGTACATGCATGTTGAATTCTAAACAGATTTGCACACTTTGCAACATGTCTAAGATGAATTCCATGCACACGCATCCTTTTTGTAAGCAAAGTCATTCCACACAGGTATTATATGATCGTCCATGTTGAATTCAATACATGTGAAATAGTATATCATCAATGTTTGCCAATTCATTCTTAACATTAAAAAATGATGATTTTGTGTGGATTAATTTATCATTATTAGAATTCATTTTCACATGTGAAGTAGTATATCAACAATTTTTGACAATTCATGCTTAACATTAAAGAATGATGATTTTTGTGTGGAATTTATTATTATTAAAATTTAATTTCGACAATTCTTTTGAACATCAAGTTCATTTGAATTTATTTTCGACAATTTATTTTTAATATTAAGTTTGCGTTTTACGTATTGAATTCAACACAATTGTAAATAACAAGTTTAAATCTCATAAATAACTTAATTTGTTGAATTAAATACAAATTATATTTGTTTCATGCAAAAAATAAAATTGATATGTCATTTTGAAGTTCTAAACTAAACCGTCATAGTTGTGTAGTTTAATCGCGTAAAAAACAAACAAAATTGATTGATTGCATAATTATTTGCAAGAGTTTTTGTATAATTTGTCATGATAAATGATCTTTATTTTTCGGAATAAATTTTTCGGTAATAATTTAATGGTCAATATTGAATTTAACGGTTGCTAAATGAGGGCACATCTATCCAGATCTTCCAAGTTACAAAAGGTTCAGAATGTTTGATTGATACCATAATAGGAGCACAAATATAGTTCTAACACCGACAGGTCTAGTGGTCAACTTGGCCTTGTAATCGCCTCACAAATTAATGGGCACTGTTGATAATGCCTTTTTGAGATATTTTGTATCCTTTAAGCAAAGGGGGTTTTGGTGAACAATCTATGAAATTAAAATTTTAACCATGCAGTCTACGTGCAACATCAATTTTTCCAGAAGTTACGAAGTTATTGTAATTTTTCGATATAAAAAATTACAATAACATTTATGATGTACAATGACTTTTGGATTTTTGGCGGATACTTTGTATTTATGGAAAACTTATTATAGCATGTGCACTAAAAGGTTTAAAATTTTAATTTTGTGGATTGTTCACAAAAAAATCCTAAATAAAAAATATTTAAAATTTGCAAGTAAATGGTATTTTTTAAATATAAATAATTATTCTTTTATTTTTTGATTAAAAAATTGATTGACCTTTTTTTTTTTGACACAATATAAAGTTCTTTCTAATAATAATGAGATATCATCATTAAATTATCATTAAATTATCAAAGAAAAAATTATTTTTTGCATTTGTTTTTTAAATAATTTTTTACCAAAGGTCAGGAAGATGGAGGCCTGCAAGGCCCGTTGCCTATCTTCATGACTTGAGTTTAAAATTTAAGTTCGTGGATTGGGATATGGTTAAAAAATTTACCTAGTAATTTTTAGGGTCACAATAGGAGCTAGCCATTTAAATTTAGGGCCAGTCTGGCTCATCCATTCAATTATTGAAAGCAAATAATTATAAATGAATTAAATATATTATAACATATATCACATTAGAACCCAATTCTTGTAGTCTAATGATTATTTAAAGTCTTTTTCTTGTAGTCTAATGATTATTTAAAGAGTCTTTTTTTGTGAGATGTTTAGTGTTGAAGTCGTCTTTCTCCCTTTACATAATTGCATAGGTTATATTTTATGTAAAAAAACATTCATAATTTGAAAAAAAAAAAAAAAAAAGAAAAAGAAAAAGAAAAAGAAAAGAGTTTAAACCCTAGACATTTATTCATAATATCTAAGACATCTCTTATATTTTCTTTTCAGCTTGGTTACCTAAAATATATTTGTCACATTTTATTGATAAAACTCCCTCACAATTTTATTTATTTATTTTTTTTTTAATTTTATTGGTACGATATATGTATGAAAAAATCGCAAGTAAAAAAAAAATTGAACTTTTTAAAAAGTAATAATAAAAAAAAATGATGTGAAAAATAAAATGAATTTTAAAAAATCAATATTTTTTCATTTTTGTTTTTAGTTGTTTTTTCGTTTGCTTTCGGATTTTCCAATTTTAAAATTCCTTTTTGTACAAATACCATATACAAAAAATAAAAATAAAAAACAAATAAACATGAACAAAATAAAAAATTGGAAAAACAAATATTTTCTTTCTGTTTTTAAATTTAAATTTTCTTTCTGATTTTTTTTAAATGTTCTCTATTTTCTAATTTTTCAATGCCATATGTGAAAGAAAAAGGAATCAACTAAAACAAATAAAATAAGGCACACATAACAAAAGGAAGAAAATAAAAAATAAAATCAAAGAGTCAAAAATAAAATATAAAAATTAATTAAATAATATTGATATTTATGTTCAACCTTTTTCATGCTTATTTTTGTTTTTATCCCCCAAAAAGTAGGATTATTTATTCACTTGTGGGTGTTTAATTGGAAGGATATCCATCTTTTTAATGCACCTAATACAATCCTTGATGAAAGAAGAAACAAATTTTGTTAGAAAAACCTCCTAATGTTGATATCATATTTATTTTGTGACGTATTTAATCTATTTTTAATCATATATATATATATATATATATATATATATATATCGCTAATATGTACTTTTGTAGTTGAGCAATATTGTTTAATTTTTCCATTTTGGAATGTTTACTTGTGAATTGTTGAGATTATTTTACCAATATGATTTAACGAACATAATTTGCAAGTTTTCGAATTCTTATTTTGTTGATGAAAAAAATGTTAGATTAATTTGTGCATTCACCTGCTCAAATGGGGTTATTGTGCAGATTAATTTAATTGTTGGACAATAGTATAATTTTCCTATTTTGGAACTTTTTCTTGTGAATTGTAAAGATTATTTTATCAAAATGATTTAACTAACATAGTTTGTAAGTTTTCGAGTTCTTATTTTGTTGATGGAGAAAATTTTGGATTAGTTTGTGCATTTACCTACCCAAAGGGGGTTATTCTGTAGATTAATTTAATTGTTGGGCAATATAGTTTAATTTTTTCATTTTGGAACGTTTGATTGTGGATTGTTGAGGTTATTTTACTAAAGTGATTTAACCAACTTAATTTGCAAGTTTTCGAATTCTTATTTTGTTGATAGAATTTTGTTTGGATTAATTTGTACATTCATCTGCTCAAAAGGGGTTATTATGCAAATTAATTTTAATTGCATGAGGATATTATGTAAGATAAATAATTCGATTTTAATTCATTTTCTTCGACGTTTTCGCTCCTTTAACCGATTTTCTTTCTCAGTTAGCTCTACTAAATTCTTTAATTCAATTTTAATTAATTATCAATGTTTTTTTTCCAATTACATATAGGAGCAAATAATTTAACTTTTTAGGATCCCATAAAAAACATACATAATTGTAAAAAATATTTTGTGTGGTGTGTGATCCTAATCGGGAATCATTAAGAGTAAAAATTTAATTTGAGTTATTTTTTCTAAATTCTTCAAATTATTCAAACTCTTAACTTCCATCAGTTTTGTCATTTGTCTTTAGCATCCATTTAACATTTTTCTCAATATTTTCATGATAATCTCATCACTGGAATTAATATACTGAAACACTCAATCAAATCGTTAATTTCACAAAAAATATCAACATTTAATTATTCATCAAAATAGTTTAATATTCAACATGGTATCATGTTGTCTTAACCATGATAATTCCTTGTATATTAACAAAAAATGATTAGAAAAGAAAAAAATTTAAATATGATACCATGTTGAATATAATTAACACGTGGCCGGGTTATATTCAACATCGTATCATGTTGTCTCAACCATGATAATTCCTTGTATATATTAAGAAAAATTATTTGAAAAAAATAAATTAAAAGTGATATCAAGTTAAATATAACAAGAGGTTGTGTTATATTCAACATGGTATAATTTTGTCCTAAACCGTGATAATTCCTTCTATATTAACAAAAAATGATTTGAAAAAAAAAAAGTTTAAAAATGATACGTGTTGAATATAACATGAGGTCGTGTTATATTCAACATGGTATCATGTTGTCTTAACCATGATAATTCCTTGTATATTAACAAAACTGATTTGGAAAAAAAAAGGTTTAAAAACGATACCATGTTGAATATAACACGAGACCGTGTTATATTCAACATCATATCATGTTGTATAGAGCCATGATAATTCTTAAAAAAGATGAAAAATAATTTGGAGAAAGAAATAATGTATGAAAATTATACCGTGTTGAATATAATACGAGGCCGTATTATATTCAACAAGGTATCATATTGTATTAAACCATGATGATTCTTAAAAATTTACAAAAAAAAAATATTTTAAATAAGAAAAATGTTGCAAAATAAAACTGTGTTATATTCAACATTGTTATTTATTTAACATTGTCCACACAATGTCCATTTTCCCGTATATTCAACAAGTGTCATATCCTCATTAATCGACATGCCCATTGTAACATAAATTGATCATTGCGTCACACAAGATTACAATCACTAAACCGCCACATTTCGAACTATGAGACCTACATGACATGATTCGAAACGGCTACGTACACGATAAGCGTCTATCCATTTTCTCCATTTCCGCAATACTATCTTCCTTCTCCCACTCCGCTAAACACTTCCATTGCTCCATTTCACAGTTCAAACAAAACCCTAATTCTCTCTCTTCTTACTCCACGAAAGACATAAAATGGTTACCACAAGAAGGACCTTCAAAACCAAGAACCCTAATACAGCGGCCGATCCCGTACACGTCGGCTACTCAGGTTTGTTTTTCATCCAAAGTTGTTGGGGCTTGCAGAACATCGACATGTAATCGGAACTTGGTATCTCCATCATCTGCCCTACTCCGTTGTTATCAATCATCCACTTTTGAAATTTCTCAGGTATGCCTTTATTCTCGTTGCAGACCACATAAACTCGTCGCACTGACTCGAACCCTTTGATCGAGAACTTATTTACCTTAGACAAATCTTCAAGAAACGACGACCCTGGCCTTGTCAACATTGTCGCTAATGTGAGGTCCTAACAAAATAAAAACTATACATAAGAGAGAGCGACAGCGAGAGTATAAGTAGAGAGAGAGAGAACCTCAATGCGGGATAATTGGTAGAGGTTAGTAGAGAGGAAGAGGGGACCGAAGATAATTGACGTGAGAAGCGTCTCTGGGTAATCTTTAACGTGATGAAAATTGCGTGTCCAGCCATGCATCTTTTGGGGTCATCTTGTAGTACTATTCAACAATAAATTCCCATCTCATTAAATAATAATAATAATAATAGTAGTAGTAGTAGAATATAAATCTCCATATAAATTAAAAAGAATTTAATTTGATTGAATTTTTTAACTCAATAATCCCATTTTTAAATAAGAAAGGGTTTATTATAACATAAAAGGCCTATTGAATTTTTGGGATTAATAATTAATTAAAATTTTCTTATCAAATTAAATTCGAATTTAAAAACAGTTGTCTTACTGATGGAGAGATTTCCAAATTTAGTTGACTGAAGTTTTTTAGGTATTACAATATTTTTTTTAATTCGTTATTATTTTGTAGTAATATACAAATTGAACATGGTTTCCATATTTTTACATTCGTAAACCATGTTGAATTTCCACACACAAATGCATCATAATTGTTACGAGGGTGTCAATATTTTTTCAAAATAGCTGCGATATATGTACATGCATGTTGAATTCTAAACAGATTTGCGCACTTTGCCACATGTCTAAGCTGAATTCCATGCACACGCATTCTTTTTGTAAGCAGAGTCATTCCACACAGGTATTATATGATCGTCCATGTTGAATTCACTACATGTGAAATAGTATATCAACAATGTTTGCAAATTCATTCTTAACATTAAAGAATGATGACTTTGTGTGGATTAATTTATTATTATTAGAATTCATTTTCAGTAGTATATCAACAGTTTTTGACAATTCATGCTTAAAATTAAAGAATGATGATTTTAGTGTGGAATTTATTATTATTAGAATTTATTTTCCACAATTCTTTTGAACATCAAATTCATTAGAATTTATTTTTGACAATTTATTTTTAATATCAAGTTTGCGTTTTACGTATTGAATTTAATACAACCGTAAATAACTATTAAACCTCATAAATAACTTAATGTGTTTACTTAAACCCAAATTATATTTGTTTCATGCAAAAAAAAAAAATGATATGTCATTTTGAAGTTCTAAAATAAAGAGTCATAGTTGTGTAGTTTAATCATGTAAAAAACAAACAAAATTGATATATTGGGTAATTATTTGCTAGAGTTTTTGTATAATTAGTCATGATAAATGATCTTTATTTTTCGGAATAAATATTTCGGGAATAATTTAACGGTCAATATGGAATTTAACGGTTGCTAAATGACGGCACACCTATCCAGATCTTCCAACTTACAAAAGGTTCAAAATGTTCAGTTGATACCATAATAGGAGCATAAATCTAGTTCTAACGTTGACAGGTCTAGTGGGCAACTTGGTCTTGTAATCACCTCATAAATTAATGGGCAGGGTTGATAAGGCCTTTTCGAGATATTTTGTATCCTTTAAGCAAAATGGGTCTTGGTGAACAATCTACGAAATTAAAATTTTAACTATGCAGTCTATGCACAACGCTAATTTTTCAAAAAGTTACGAAGTTATTGTAATTTTTCCATATAAAAAATTAGAATAACATTTATGATGTACAATGACTTTTGGAGTTTTGATAGTTACTTTGTATTAATGGAAAAAGTATTGTAGCCCGTGCACTAAAAGGGTGAAATTTTAATTTCGTGGATTGTTTAAAAAAAAAATCTAAATAAAAAATATTTAAAATTTACAAGTAACATTTGATTTATACTTTTAGATAATTTTTTCCAAAAAACAAATAGCATTTTTTAAATAAAAATAATTATTCTTTTATTTTTTGATTAAAAAATTGATTGACGAGGATAACATTTTTCGATTTTTTTTTTTTTTACACAATATAAAGTTCTTTCTGATAATAATGAGATATCATCATTAAATTATCAAACAAAAAATTATTTTTTGCATTTGTTTTTTAAATAGTTTTTTACCAAAGGTCAGGAAGATGGAGGCCTGCAAGGCCCGTTGCCTATCTTCGAGACTTGAGTTCAAAATTTAAGTTCGTGCATTGGGATATGGTCCAAAAATTTACCTAGTAATTCTTAGGGTAAGATTGGGAGCTAGCCATTTAGAATTATGGCCAGTCTGGCTCATCTATTCAATTATTAAAAGCAAATAATCTAATATCTAATAGTAAAAGATAAAAGTGGAAGTCATTGTATTGGAATGAAGAAGAGTTAACTACTGCCCATCTCTTCACTCATATTCTTCTAATGAGATGGATGGCTCGGATCATTGCAAATTCCACCATTAAAGGTCACAATTTCTAAATTAATGGTTCACTTATTTCTCAATTGCTATCTTTGATGGTCTTTCACTTGCCTATCCCTTCACCTATTCTTAATGGTTATAATTTTTATATTAATGATTCACTTATTTCCTAATTGCTATCTTTCATGACCTTTCACTTCCTCATGCAATTAGTATTTCACCTGTTTTGAATAATCTCTTTAAAATGAAACATATCTTCGTGACATTGATATACCGATCAAATTTGTTTCTAATTGCTCCTTGACATTCCTTTGTGTTGTTTTTTGAAGGAAATTCTTCGTTTAATCATTGCTGCACAATTGAGCCATGTTAGATTTTCATCACGTTTTCTTACATATTATAAAATTAATTTAGTTTTTTCTAAGCTATTGAATTGGTTTTAATAATAATTGAAGCAAAATGATTTATTATTGAATTTAATATATTAATTTAATCTACGTGTTTCCAATCAACAAATGTTTCATATGCGTTTGATAAAATACTTGAACAAAAAAAATTAATTTAAATGTATTGTTTTTTTTTTTTAAAAAAAAATACTTAAATGTTGTATTTCTAATTTCTAATGCTTGAATCCATTAATTTACTCTTATGTGTTACCTATAACCAATGCTTTGTACGTGTTCGATGAAATACTTGAACGAAAATATTAGTTTGAATAGATTGTTTTCTATTTTTCTATGCTTGAATGGTGTTTTTCTAATTATTCTCATAAATACTATAGTGTTGATTGTTTTGGCTCCAAAATTGTAGCACGTGATCTTTCCATCCTCCATTATTGTCTGTCCATCCAAACTCAATACCATAGTTGACACACAATGTTCACCAGGTATGTGTCTAATATCTAATGTTGATTAGAATAAAATAAAATAAAAAAATTACAGGTTCTTTGTACTGGGCTAGGGGGAATACTTCGATAGAGAGGAGATAAGAGAAGAGGAACACCTAGAAGAGAGCCACTAAACTCAGTTTCCTCCTAATCGCTATACTCTTTTCCTTCTTGGCGAAGATTTATGAGAAGAAGCGAGGGGACAATTTTAGTAATTAATGAATATATGTCGATTTTTTAATTGAGTTTTCTCTATTTGAGTTTCCTTACACGGTCAGCTTACTCAATTATATTCTCACCATTAAAACAATAACAATAACTCAAAACATAAAGGTTTTCTAAACTCAAATCAAATTTCACAAGACCGAAAAATGTATTACATAAATCAATAGTATTTAATTTTAAAATAATTTTAAATTTAAAAAATTTAGCACCATGTACTCTTTAAATACTAAAAAAAAAGTATAACAACCAATATTTGATCTTAAAAGTAATAAAAACAAATTAATTGGAAATGTATTACATAAATACAAAAATCAAAGTTATCCAAAATTGTGATTCTTTTAAGAGGTATACGAGAGTAATTATTTTATTAGATAATTTTACTTAATTTTTGGGGCGCTGACTGAACAGTCCCAAAGTGCGGCCGAATCTACCGATTAAACCTTCTCACCTTTTTTTTGCACCGACTGATCCGTCTTTTTTTTTTTTTTTCTGTGATGAAAATACCCCTGCCTGATGCGCCTCACGCTGAACAAGACCTTCACCTCCCTGTTTTGCAGATCTAAATTTGGTAAACGATTCCAATATATGGGTGCATACTCTATACCAATTTCATCTCAGATTTCCATATGAAGAAATAGAAAAAATGCAAAATAATGTGCATTTGATTCTCTTCGAAATGAGATGTTAATCGCATTTTTTTTGGAGATATTTTACTTGATATAACTAGTATTACATGTAACATAAACATCCAGGGTGTGGCAAAGATAAAATGTTATATGTAATATCATTTGAAAAATTATTTGAATGAGTATGTCCATGTGACAGTGATAACATTTAGGGCGTGTGGGTCAAAGAAAAAATGTTACATATAACATCCTTTTTGAAAAACATGAGAATATGTGTGTATCTGAAAATGTTACATCTTCGGATGCGCTGTTAGCGACATCGTCTCCTCAAAGTCGCTTTGGTCAGCAAACATGCAGTTAGGATGACCATGCAATGCGTATGACAAGTCAAATTTTGACTTAGCTAATTCTTGTCATTTGCTTACAATCTTGTTACATAAATCACTAATGTTGTTGTTGTTGGCAATCCTCAAAACTGTGGTCATCCCCTCGAACTTGCACGTGCATGCAATCGAAAAATACTCCATGCTGACATACCAATAACCATCAGAAACATTTCCCCCCCTCCCAACCATAAAAAATAAATATGTTACATGTAACATCACACATAATACACCGTTATGTAGCGATGTTACATGTAACACATCTCATTTCCTAATGATGTTACATGTAACATCAACACACCGTTATGTTGATGTTACATGTAACACGCCTCCTTTTTCCTTGTTAAAAAATAATACGCCCCAAGAATGTAACATGCTATAAGTGCAACATTATGTGCATTTTGTACTGCATTCCATTTAGCATATGTCGTGTGTGTATGTTACATTCCACATTGTGAATGTGTGTGAATCAACTTGAATCATCCAAAAAACTACTATGTATGTTGATCCACACCGAAAAACACTGTATCATCCATTTGTAAAGCAATTTCGTGTACATATGTTCGATAACAAAAACTTCATCAATGAAAAACAAGATCTTTATACATGTTACTATCAAAAATCCTAACTTGATATCAAGATGTCCGTAAAATCACTACGATTGGCATGGATGAAATGAGGATATGTGTTACCTGCTGTTGATCGGCTCGGAATGATACATCAATTGCATTTCCATAGCTGGTCTGATTCGATTGTTCTCTCTGCGTCCACAGTGATTTCTTGATTTTGAAATTCGAAATGCAACGTATAATAGGAAAAATCGTCATGATTTGATATTTATAGTTTGTTTTCGCAAATAAAACACCGATTCAAGAATGGAAATCATTTGCGCGTATAACGGAGGGGCAAATCAGTCATAAAAAAAGGCACAATGGCCAAATTTGGGATTGATCGGTGCACAGTAAAATCGGCGAGGGACTGCTCAGTTCGATAAAAAATGAGAGGGGTTTATTAGTAGATTACGGCTATTTGTGGGTTTAGCCGATAATTTTTCCTTAATTTTTTAATAATATAGTAACGTGGATAACTAAGTAATTTTATATCTAACATCAAACGAAGGGGTCGAATATATTTTTCAAATGATGTGTGATATCGCTGTAAGTTTTCTCAATGACAGGTGATCACTAAAACTTACTCATGTTTTGGTCGATGATTGTTTTTACTATAATTAATTATATGTCATCAAATCTCTTCCTCCTTTTCTATCTCTTCAATCATTTAATAAATTTCACTCTCTATCTATTAATTACATATAAAATTTATTAAATTTCATTTTGCTCGAAAGAGTATTCCTGTATTTTAACTAAAATAGTTGAAACTATTAAACAACATAAAAAAACCTATAAGATTATTTTAAAACTATTATTTAAAAAAAATGTCAAGTTTCGAAAAGCTCCTTTAGGAGCTTATTTTATCTTCTTTTTTTTTTTTCTAAATATAAATACAAGTAATGAACATCAATAGTTTTAAAGATTGTCATTATAACATTTTTAGGTTATAATTTTTATTTTTATTTTTGAGTGTTAAAATTTATTTTTGTTATGCTCTTATAAAATCAAAGGATAAATTATACGTTATGTGTTATATGTAAATGACAATATATTTTAATATAGTATTTTTTCTAGGCCCACCCAATATGCGAGTCTACAACTAGTTATAAATGAAGTAAATATATTATAACATATATCACATACAAACTCAATTCTTGTAGTCTAATGATTATTTAAAGAGTTTTTTTCCTGTAGTCTAATGAAGAGTCTTTTTTTTTGTGAGACATCTAGTGTTGAATTCGTCTCTCTCCCTTTACATAATTGCATAGGTTATATTTTATCTAAAAAATATTCATAATAAAAAAAAATGAAAACCCTACATACTTATTCATAATATCTAAGATATCTCTTATCTTTTCTTTTCAGCTAGGTTACCTAAACTATATTCGTCACATTTTATTGATAAAAACACCGTCACAATATATGTTTTTGTGTTGTTTATTTCCTTTTTTTTTTTTTTTTTTTTCGATTCTCTCTCTCTCTTGTTTTATCTTTTTTATTTCTTATTTTTTACTTGTATGTTATTTTCTTATTTCTTTTTTTTTTTTTTTTTTTAGAATTTTTTTGGTATGATATATGTATGAAAAAAATCGAAAGTGAAAAAATAAAAAACAAATGTGAACATTTAAAAAAAAAAAAATGAATTTTAAAAAAACAATAATTTTTCATTTTTGTTTTTAATTTTTTTTTTGGATTGCTTTCTAATTTATTAATTTTAAATTTCCTTTTTCTACATAAACCATATACCAAAAAAAAAAAATTTGGAAAAACAAATATTTTATTTTCTTCTTTTAAATATAAATTTTCTTTTTGATTTTTTTTTTTTTTTTTTTAATTTTTCAATGACGTATGTGAAAGAAAAAAAGAAAAGGGAAACAACTAAAACAAATAAAATAAGACACACAACAAATGGGAAAAACTAAAAAATAGAAGATAAAAAATAAAATCAAAGAGTCAAAAATAAAATATAAAAATTAATTAAATAATATTGATATTTATGTTCAACCTTTTTCATGCTTATTTTTGTTTTTATCCCCAAAAAGAAGGGTTATTTATTGACTTGTGGGTGTCTAATTTGAAGGATATCCATCGTTCTAATGCACCTATACAAGCCTTGATGAAAGAAGAAACAAATTTTGTTACAAAAACCTCCTAATGCTGACATCATATCTATTTTTTTTTAATTATTTTATTAAAAATAATTCAGTCATAAAATATTTTGGGTGCCAACTTAGACAAACTTGCCCAGCACGCATATTTTTTATTTTCGAATTATTTTTTTAGTTTTAAATATTTTTAATAATTCAATTAATATTAATTAGAATAAGTCAATTGAATTAAAATCTATCAAATATAAAATTCTAACATTAATTAAATTATTTGTAAAAAAATAAAAAAATATATTCATAGAAACTAAAAAAAAAAATAGTATTAAATAAGAGACTTTTATTTAAAATAAAAAAATTAAGAACAAACAATGATCCTAGAGGCACTATATTTTATACCAACTTTGATTTTCTTAAAATTATTATTATTATTATTATTATTATTATTATTATTATTATTATTATTATTATTATTATTATTATTATTATTATTATTATTATTATTATTATATCAAGCCATGTATTTTTCTTGAAAAAATTAAAACAAAATAATAAGAAAAATAAAACATCAATACTAAAAAAAAATTAAAAAAAATGAATAATTGTTCATCTTCTAGCAGCCACATTATCGCGATCTCCCGTGCAAACTATATACATGGTTGGTCCTAATAAATTAAAGACCAAAAGCGAAATTTAAAAACATGTGTCCTTTAATATTTTTTTATTTTTTTTAAATATTTATAGTTATTTTATAAAATTAAAATATAAAAATAAAGTTTTAAACTAAAATTATTTTTTTATTTAAAATAGTATATTCATATAAATATTTTAAAATAAAAAATATAAGGTTCAAAATTTACAAATTTTTTGGCAAACAAAAAAAAAAACCAGAAATATGATATAACATTAAGCACAAGGATAGTTAATGTAATTTATTCTACAAGAAGAAAAATAGGATTAATTACACTTTACTCCTGTGATTTGACTGATTTGCACTTTACCCTCTTATAATTTGAAAATCACCACTTGCAAATGGACCTAACCACAAGGGATAAAGTATAATTAACCCAGAAAAATACCTGCTCAAGAACATAGGACGAAGCATGAATAGAATCCGACAAAAAAGCCACTAAAAAGACGGCGATGAAGATTTTCTCCGGGTACTTGTCCATGGCCTGAGCCAAGTTCAAGCCGCCGACGCTATGGCCCACTAGTATCTCCTTTTCTCCTAGAGGAAGAGAAGCCATCAACGGGGTGGAATAGTCGCCGAGTGAGAGCAACACAGTTATTATTTTTAGGTTGACGCCGGAAGCCGAGAGGTCGAGTGCCTTAACCCGGTGGCCTGTTTACTCTGGCCGTGGTTTGAGCTTGTACTAGCCCCACGCTCCGTGAACGACCCCCCTAATCGATGAACTGGAACCAACCCCCTAATTGACCACCTGGAACCAAATCACCACTGAAGGTTTCTCAAATATGACGTTTAGATCGAAAAGGACAAGAACCGAGCACTCAAAATCTCAGATTTGAGCCTCGACGAAACCCTTATTCAGAAATCGTCCCACGCCGCAAAACCTCCACTGCCTATCCAACCTAGAAATTGAATCGGCGGCAGAGGAAACCCTAATCGCAACGACAATGAAGGCAACGGCTGGAAAATCTCAGAGTTTCTCTCTCTCTCTCTCCGTTACGGTAACTTTCGGCTTCCTTGGTTTATGATTATTTGTTATTCTGATTTCTAATTTTATCCATGAACATTAAGAATCTGTGGACATTTCTTCTTCATATTCGGACATTCCTTCTTCAATTTGCTTATGAACATTGAGTTTGAGCTTGATGCTTTTAATTGCCAGTAGATGAAGTTGGTTTTTAATTACAGTTGTGTATAACTTTTACGGCTGCCAGGGGAGAGTTTCTCCTTGTCATTCATGGAAAGAGTCCATTTGGAAACATCATCACTTCAGAGCCTGATTGGGCTAAAAAAAATATCAGTTGGCATTATGGAATTTATTCTTTGTGTAGAGTTGTCTAATTTGTGTTTTGGTTTCCAAACATCCAGACGCTGCTCTGCCTGCCCAGGTTGCCAAGTAATATAAACTTGTCTTCTCTTATGGCAACTCTCTTTTTATTTATTTAAACTGTATTAATGCAGACAACCTATGATACATGTATGCAATAGCTCTATGGGTTTTTTAGCAGCAACAAGTTTGCCATTTCCCCCAGCATTCTCATTTTGGAGTTTGTTATTTCTGTTCTGCTTCCTTGTTAATTCTTGATCATTTTGGTTTCAGTTAACTATATGGTATTATTAAGACGAACAAATTGGATGAAAATTTTGGATGTGTTAGTCCGTTGTCCATTAGCAATGGAAAATCAAAGGGTAGTGGTGAAAAATCAGGAATGCTTGTATAAAGATTAGAGTCTTCAAGACCTAACCATTGTTCATTATTCCATTTGATATTGGGTAGGTCTTATAAGTTAGACGTATGGAGTTTTTAATTTTAGGATATTCATGAATTGTGAATCTCATTGTTTGTACTTGTCATTTTTAAATTTTTAGGGAACGTTAGATATTGTTAGCTATTGAACTATCAACTCTAACAGTATTCTATTTTGATCCATGTTGTTTAGGTGAAGTGAACACAACTCTTAAATTCATAATAAACACGTAAGTGTCATTTTATTATATTCCGTGTTTCTTTACATGGCCTTTTACGTAGAAAACTATTTATGCATTTTTTTCTCACAAAAAATTTAATTTGTGTTTATAATTGTCTAATTTATATATATATATATATTCACATAATGTTTATGTAGTGGTCTTAGAACATTAGAAAGGACCAAAAGGAGGACAAAAAGAACTCCATCGTGGAAGTGTATTCAGGTGATAAACATGTTCTTCAATATATATATATATATATATATATATATATATATATATATATATATATATAGAGAGAGAGAGAGAGAGAGAGAGCACAGTTATTAACACCAATTCTCATCAAATTTTTGTTATATTTAGTGTCCTCGACAATCTTCGAGTTTGAAATTTGGTTTCAACGTAATGAGATTCATGAAAGATAATATTAGAGATAAGAGCATCATTTTCCGAAAAAATGTGAGATAAGTTGTTTATTTTTCATTGATTTTACACTCTGCATCTTTCGAAAATATTATTCTCTAACTCATTTGAATGAATTATGTAGTTTAATGAGAAGAATGTCTACTCTAAAGAGGAACTAGACGAATTGAAAGTTGAATGGATTAAATATATTTCAAAACAAATGTGATTGTGGAAAAGATAAGTCATTATCTTGAATATGTAATTTATTTTTAAGACGTTTAAGCTATCCATTGTTAAACTATATATGAGAGCACTGTTTTGCTATCCATTTTTTTTTTTCTTTTTGTTGTTGTCCATTTTTTAGTAGTGTTTTGCTATCCATTTGTGGTTTGCTTTTGCATTTGTTTTGCTTGAAAAACAATTGTTGTTCTTGTTGCAAAATGTTGTTGTTTTGTTGCGTTTTGCAACAAAGCTGCTCTATTTTGCTCCAAAAATAGCGAAATTCAGTTGCAAAATAGCAAAATTCAATTGTTGTGGATTTCTTGTTCTTTTCTTTTTTTTTTTCTTGTTATATTAGTACTTGCAATTTGAAATTCTCATTGTTGAATTTTTAAATTGCAGCTGATTATATCTCTACATTTGATGAAGAAGAAAATGAAGTTAATGACATGGGTATTTTTTTTTTTTGGTAGAAAAGAAACAACACAAAAACTAGCCACTAGACAAGGAGCCTTCCGCGTCCATGTCAGCTAATAGTAAATTCTCGATACCCTCCGGAGGTTCTTCAAGATAATGCATATCTGATCTATTATTAGCCCCAATCCGAGCTAGAAAATCCACGCAATAATTACTCTCTCTTCTGACTGCTCAGAGATCAACATCATGGCTCTCGGCTTTGTATTTGTATTCCATAATCCATCTTCTTGAGAGGTGTGTATCCGGACAATCTCCCTTGATCAAGTCGATGGCTTCCTGGGAATCTGATTCGACAATCACTCTCGTGAATCCTCTAGATATCACCAGGCAAAGCCCTACATGTATTCCTTTTATCTCCGCCTCCAAGCTCGTACAAGAATTAAGATGTCCGAAGTAGACTATCATCCACACCCCTTCCATGTTCCTAATCAGCCCTCCGAAGCCACCTCTCTCCAGGTTACCGTGCGCACTCCCATCTGTATTAAGTTTGAAATAACCTGCAATAGGAGGAATCCATTTAGTACCTGATAGAATGATATTGCCATTATGGGATTTAGGTGGATGGAATGCTTCCAACATTTCCCATGCACTACGGTTAATTTTGGAGGCGACCACGAAGGATTCCAGATGAATCCCTTCGATGACCTCTTTGTTACAGTGTTTCCAGATTTCCCAAATGATGGCCACAAACAGATAAAACTTCGAGGGATTGATGGATCTTCCTTTAATATGTTTGGATATCCAGTTTTGGATACTCATATCATGCTCACGCTATATGATATTTCTATCGAGGAACATGGCCCATATAGACCATGCCTTAAGGCATTTTTTAAGAGCATGATCAATGGATTCTATAGCTCCGTTGCACCTTTTGCATATAGCCGACATATCGACTGACCATTTAGCTCTTATCTCATTAGTCAGTAACCGTTGATGAAAAATTTTCCACAAAAAGAATTTCATTGATTGCGGGATTTTTAGGCCCTGTTTGGTAACTGTTTCCATTACAGAATTTCCCATTTTCTTCCCAGATTTTTGAGAATTCTATTTGGGAATAGCGTTTAGTAATTTTTGTTTTCGTTTCCATTCCATTCTCATTTGAGAATTGTGCCCATTTTTTTCTTAAGAAATGAGAAACAAAAAAAAGTTGTTTCTTATAATTCACATTCCATTCCCAAAATCAATTCTACTGTTCATCTGTTGGCCGACCACCGTACGCCGCCACCGGCGGTCATCCCCGGGGACCGTCGCCGGTCACCTACGGCATTACTGGCTGGTCACCGCCGCCGCCGGCCACCTGGAAACTTTCGGCGCTCCCAGCCGTCGCTGTCGCTACCACCGCCGCCACCGGCCAAAAGAAAAAAAAAATATGATTTTACGATAAAATCGTTACCAAATGCGATTCTCTTCCCAAAAAAAATAAAAAATAAAAAATAAATTATCGTTACCAAACGCGATTCTACTCCCAAGAAGGAAACAAAATTCTCATCCCATTTTCATCCAACTGTTGGAATGGAAACAGAAACGGTTACCAAACGCCACCTTAGCTTCCAAATCCATTCCCAATTGAAAATGGAATTGGAAGCGTTAAATTCCACAATTAAAGAATAAGCAGATTTAATTGTGAATTTGCCCAAATTTTCTGGACGCCAGATGGCAACATCTTTTTCCATAAAATTTGGGTGCTATCATCTTTTTAGACATTTATGCACAAGAACAATTCAGTTTATGATTTTTGTATTGAAAAACAATATTATTTGTATTTTATTTGGTGATGTAAAATTCTTGTGATAGTTCAATTTTTGAAATTTATGTATGCTCATTCGTATTGAAAAACAATGTTATTTGTATTTTATTTGGTGATGTAAAATTCTTGTGATAGTTCAGTTTTGGAAATTTATGTATGTTCATTCTTAACAATAACGTTTATTAAATGGTAGGGTATTGTTATTGTATTTTTTTTTAACATAAAATAAAAAAATAATCACATTTTTTAAATATGATAAAAGAGGGTAAACATCTCAGTTTGATTCAAAATTGAAATAAATATCATCTAAATAATCACAGTTTTTCAATTTAATCACATAAATATGATCTTTTTAATCACATTTGAAAAGTGAGATATTAGTTGGACTAACCATCTCGTTTGTTAATTGTGATAAAAAATATATCATCTCGATTTTTAACTGTGATAAAAAACTTACTTTTCATCACACTGCATATTATCACGGTCAATTTTGAAAGCCAAAAACTGTGATAAAAAAGGTTTTTATCATGGTTTTTAACTGTGATAAAAAACGTTTTTTCTAGTAGTGAATTTTTAATATTATTGGTCAAAAATTAGATAGATCACCAGGGTGGGACTATCGGTATTGCACATCTGACATGAGAATTAGTAGAATGTTCTTGCAGGAACTTGACAGAGTAATAACTAGGAGACGTGAAGATACATTGGCTAGACCCTCCTCCAATAATGCCCTCAATTTCATGGGATATGAACGTAATGGACCGTTATTTCAAGAAACTAGAAAATTTGCACGTGCGTTACTTGTGGATCATACTATGGTTAATTTGTTTGAAAAACTACCAAGTTATATGACTTTTATCCATTAATTTCAATTTTGAAAAAAGAAATGAAATCTAAATTGTTTTATGGGTAAGATTGATAAAAAATCAAACTAATTAGCATGCAAAATTTTCAAGTTCCCCAAAAAATTTTAATGTCTTGTATCGGATAAAAAAATAATTGTTGACTTACGCTACTTCTGAAAATATTGAACAAAAAGACATTGTATTTGGATTGAGCACGCAACAAAATTCAAGTGGAAAACAATCTTTTCAATTAAATATAGTGTTCAAATGGCCCAAATGTGCAAAAGATTAGACATTTAATAGTAAAGGTATATCTACTCTAAAACATCAATGAATTCAAATTGAAATGATCAACAAGGGGGAAGAATAAATACTTTGTATTTAGTATTCAACTACTTAATTCCATAATACATACAAAACCAGTGAAAAGTCCGATCGGCAATAGTGAAGAAGGAAAAAGACGACTTAAGGGCTAGATGATTGAGTACTAATTAGAAGAAAAAAAGTTAAAAAAAAAAATAAAAAAATATCCACATCTATAGAAAATCAAAGGGGTTGAACTCTACTTCTACTGTAGACCCTTTAATTATCGAGGATCATTTGTAGTATCTTTTGTGGTTTTCTAATATAAAGTTTGCTTATCGAAAATAAAATAAAATATTGAGGATCAAGCACTTGGGACCTAAGAGACGAAGGTGAAGTTAGAATAGTAAATAGAAGCGAAGAAATAATAGGTAAAAATGGCTATCTACAAAATAGACCAAATAATCATAATTATAAGGTCTTCTTTTAATCATGTGTGTATATTAACATGAAAACTTATCCAAAGTTTATCTAAAGAACCCAAATACACGTGAACATAATTGGAAAAACCTTTTCGATCAAGAGCAATTTGAAAAAGAAATAGACATATTTACAAAAATGAGCATACACAAGGATTATGCTTAAATTTTCAACAGACCATCATCCTATATGTATAGCATGTACAATTAGAGAACGTAAATGCCTTCGATAAAGATCTTTGAACATTTCTAAGGCATTTTCCTAACTTGTATTTATGGAATAGTCAGGGAGAGATGTAAGCAATATGAGGCATCTTTGCCTTAACATGATGGATAATTTGTTTAATTTTGAAGCGGGTTTACAGCTAGAAACTTTTATCTATAGAAACATGCATTTGTTATAATGAAAATAAGAACTCCACTAAAAATGATATTGTTCTCGTGGAGACTTCTAAGGTAGACTCCACTATTATTGACATCTCCGAAAAGTATTAGATTTAAGTCGCACATGCAAAACACAAGTTCACCATGTTAGTTTAACATGCATATATTTTGGTTAAGATCTACACATAATCTTTTGAAGGTGGTCTCAAATTGAGCTACATGAAATAACTTACTTCTAAATCAAAGATCTCATAGTATATCTCAAAACTCATATTATGCCATGTTCAAATGCTACATCATATCATATCATATATTATAATTATAATGGGCAAGAAATTTAAAGAGATTATAGCAAATTTAAACAAATCTCGCCTAAATATTTTCATAGCGGAATTAAAACAAATATTCGTCTCTTTTTCCTATTTTACGAACCAACTTAAGATTTACAATTTTAACTAAAATAAGTTATAAAAAAAAAAATAGGCCGGTTACTAGGAGGTTCTCAAAAGAGGACAAAACTATAGCATAGACCTTTTCCAAAAACATATTACCAAATAATCATTTTCGTTTTTTATTTTACCCCTTCATTACTGTTCATCCATGATTCATTATGTTCGCGAAGAATTCCCTTCCTATAGCATCGCAACTCCAAATCCATCTTTTAATCAACAAAAAATGATAGATTCATGACATAAATCTGGACAAAGACACATATTCATCATCGATTCTTACTGACGAGAACAATAATATCCAAAAAAAAAGGTTCCAACAAATCTCAATTCCCTTACTATCGCAAACTCAAAAATTATTCATCAGATTACCAAAAACACATCGATTCGTCATCAGTAATAACTATGAACAGATGGATTCTAAACTAACGAACAGAAAATGAAGATGAACGACGAAATCTGTAAATTCATTGGATTAATGTTCCAAAATCTATAACATCCTAATAGATCGAGTCTAAACTAATGAACAGAAGACGAACGACGTATTATATTCAACATCGTTATATCCACAAACATAACATTAAGGCTTCTATCAAAAACAAACAATACCAAATAACGAAAATCGGAACGGATTTCTTATGTTCAACACGAGTTGATGTTAAATATAACACGAGATCATGTTATATTCAGCATCGTTAAATTTTGAATTTGAAAACAGTTTAATATTTTCGTATTACTAGACCTGTATTGAATATAACACAAGATCTTGTTATATTTAACATGATATCATGTTATCTTAACCATGATAATTCTTTGTATATGAACAAAAAATGATTTGAAAAGAAAAAAGCTTAAATATGATACCATGTTGAATATAACATGAGGCCGTATTATATTCAACATGGTATCATGTTGTCTTAACCATGATAATTCCATATTAACAAAAAAAGATTTGAAAAAAATAAATTTAAAAATGATATCGTGTTGAATATAACACGAGACTGTGTTATATTCAACATGGTATAATTTTGTCTTAAACCGAGATAATTCCTTTTATATTAACAACAAATGATTTGAAAAAAAAAAACATTTAAATATGATATGTGTTGAATATAACATGAAGCCGCGTTATATTCAGCATGGTATCATGTTCTCTTAACCATGATAATTCCTTATATAATAACAAAAAAGATTTGGAAAAAATGTTTCAAAATGATACCGTGTTGAATATAACACGAGGTTGTGTTACATTCAACATGGTATAAATAACTCTTAAACCGTGATAATTCTTAAAAAATACGAAAAATATTTTAGAGAAAAGAAATAATGTTTGAAAATGATACCATGTTGAATATAACACGGGGTTGTGTTATATTCACTATCATATCCTGTTGTATTAAACCGTGATTATTCTTAAAAAATACGAAAAATATTTTGGAGAAAGAAATAATGCTTGAAAATGATACCATGTTGAATATAATACGAGGCTGTGTTATATTCAATCTGGTATCATGTTGTATTAAACCATGATAATTCTTAAAAATTTACAAAAAAAATAAAATAAAAATTAAATAAGAACAATGTTGTAAAATAAAATTATGCTATATTCAACATTGTTATTTATTTAATTATTTTGGAAAAATTACCACACAATGTCCATTTCCCTGTATATTCAACAAGTGTCATATCATCATTAATCAACACGCCCATTGTAACATCAATTGATCATTGGGTCGCATAGGATTACAATCTCTAAACCGCCACATTTCGAACTGTGAGACATGCAGGATGTGATTTGAAACGGCTACGTACATGATAAGCGTCTATCCATTTTCTCCATTTCCACAGTACTATCTTCATTCTCCCACTCCACTAAATGGAGCATTTCACAGTACGAACAAAACCCTAATTCTCTCTCTTCTTACTCAACAAAAGCCACAAAATGGTTACCACAAGAAGGACCTTCAAAACCAAAACCCTAACATAGCGGCTGATCCCGTACACGTCGGCGACTCAAGTTTGTTTTTCGTCCAAAGTTGTTGGGGCTTGCAGAACATTGGCATGTGGTGGGAACGTGGTATCTCCATCACCTCCCCTACTCCGCTTTTATCAATCATCCACTGTTGAAATTTCTCAGGTATGCCTTTATCCTCATTGCAGTCCACATAAACACGTGGCACTGACTCGAACCCTTCGATCGAGAACTTCTTTACCTTCGACAAATCTTGAAGAAACAACGACCCCAGCCTTGTCAACATCGTCGCTAATGTGAGGTCCTAACAAAATGAAAACTATACATAAGAGAGAGTATATCTAGAGAGAATGAACAAGAGAGAGAGAGAGTATACTTGTTTTAAAACTACAGAGAGAGAGAGAGAGAGAGAGAGAGAGAGAGAGAGAGAGAGAGAGAGAGAGAGAGAGAGAGAGAGAGAGAGAGAGAGAGAGAGAGAGAGAGAGAGAGAGAGAGAGAGAGAGAGAGAGAGAGAGAGAGAGAGAGCCTCAATGCGGGATAATTGGTAGAGTTTAGTAGAGAGGAAGAGGGGACCGAAGATAATTGACGTGAGAGGCTCCTCTTGGTTACCATGTGATGAAAATTGTGTGTCCAGCCATGCATTTTTTGGGGTCATCTTGTAGTACTATTCAACAATAAATTCCCATCTCATTAAATAATAATAATAATAATAATAATAATAGAATATAAATCTCCATATAAATTAAAAAGAATTTAATTTGATTGAATTTTTGAACTCAATAATCCCATTTTTAAATAAGAAGGGTTTATTATAACATAAAAGGCCTGTTGAATTTTTGGAATTAATAATTGACTAAATTTTTTCTTATCAAGTTAAATTTAAATTTAAAAACAATTGTCTTACTGATGGAGAGATTTTCGAATTTAGTTGAACAAAGTTTTTCAGTTATTACAATTTTTTTTTAATTGGTTATTATTTGTTAGTAATATACAAAATGAACATGGTTTCCATATTTTTACATTCATAAATCATGTTGAATTTCCACACACAAATGCATCATAATTGTTACGAGGGTGTCAATATTTTTCAAAATAGTTGTGATATACGTACATGCATGTTGAATTCTAAACAGATTTGCTCACTTCGCCAAATGTCTAAGCTGAATTCCATGCACACACATCCTTTTTGTAAGTAGATTCGTTCCACACAGGTATTGTATGATCCATACAGGTCCATATTGAATTCAATACATGTGAAATAGTATATCAACAATGTTTGCCAATTCATTCTTAACATTAAAAATGATGATTTTGTGTGGATTAATATATCATTATTAGAATTCATTTTCACATGTGTAGTATATCAACAATTTTTGACAATTCATGCTTAACATTAAAGAATGATGATTTTTGTGTGGAATTTATTATTATTAAAATTTAATTTCGACAATTCTTTTGAACATCAAGTTCATTATAATTTATTTTCGACAATTTATTTTTAATATTAAGTTTGCGTTTTACGTATTGAATTCAACACAACTGTAAATAACAAGTTTAAATCTCATAAATAACTTAATGTGTTGAATTAAATACAAATTATATTTGTTTCATGCAAAAAATAAAATTGATATGTCATTTTGAAGTTCTAAACTAAACCGTCATAGTTGTGTAGTTTAATTGTGTAAAAAACAAACAAAATTGATTGATTGCATAATTATTTGCAAGAGTTTTTGTATAATTTGTCATGATAAATGATCTTTATTTTTTGGAATAAATTTTTAGGTAATAATTTAACAGTCAATATTGAATTTAACGGTTGCTAAATGGGGGCACATCTATCCAGATCTTCCAACTTACGAAAGGTTCAGAATGTTCGATTGATACCATAATAGGATGACAAATCTAGTTCTAACACCGACAGGTCTAGTGGTCCACTTGAACTTGTAATCGCCTCACAAATTAATGGGCACTGTTGATAATGCCTTTTCGAGATATTTTGTATCCTTTAAGCAAAGGGGGTTTTGGTGAATAATCTATGAAATTAAAATTTTAACCATGCAGTCTACGTGCAACATCAATTTTTCCAGAAGTTACGAAGTTATTGTAATTTTTCAATATAAAAAATTACAATAACATTTATGATGTACAATGACTTTTGGATTTTTGGCAGATACTTTGTATTTATGGAAAAAAATATTATAGCATGTGCACTGAAAGAGTTAAAATTTTAATTTCGTGGATTGTTCACAAAAAAATCCTAAATAAAAAATATTTAAAATTTGCAAATAAATAGTATTTTTTAAATAAAAATAATTATTCTTTTATTTTTTGATTAAAAAATTGATTGACCTTTTTTTTTTTACACAATATAAAGTTCTTTCTGATAATAATGAGATATCATCATTAAATTATCAAACAAAAAAATATTTTTTGCATTTGTTTTTTATATAATTTTTTACCAAAGGTCAGGAAGATGGAGGCCTGCAAGGCCCGTTTCCTATCTTCATGACTTGAGTTTAAAATTTAAGTTCGTGGATTGGGATATGGTTAAAAAATTTACCTAGTAATTTTTAGGGTCGGAATAGGAGCTAGCCATTTAGATTTAGGGCCAGTCTGGCTCATCCATTCAATTATTGAAGTAAATAATTATAAATGAATTAAATATATTATAACATATATCCCATACGAACCTAATTCTTGTAGTCTAATGATTATTTAAAGTCTTTTTCTTGTAGTCTAATGATTATTTAAAGAGTTTTTTTTTGTGAGATGTCTAGTGTTGAAGTCGTCTTTCTCCCTTTACATAATTGCATAGGTTATATTTTATTTAAAAAAAACATTCATAATTTAAAAAAAAAAAAAAAAGAAGAGTTTAAACCTTAGACATTTATTCATAATATCTAAGACATCTCTTATATTTTCTTTCCAGCTTAGTTATCTAAAATATAGTTGTCACATTTTATTGATAAAACTCCCTCACAATATTTTTTTTTGTTCATTTATTTATTTATTTTTTCGATTCTCTCTCTCGCTGGTTTTACCTTCTTCTTTTTTTTTTTTTAAATTTTATTGGTACGATATATGTATGAAAAAATCGCAAGTAAAAAAAAAAAAAATTGAACTTTTTTAAAAGTAATAAAAAAAAATGATGTGAAAAATAAAATGAGTTTTAAAAAAACAATATTTTTTCATTTTTGTTTTTAGTTGTTTTTTCGTTTGCTTTCGGATTTTTCAATTTTAAACTTCTTTTTTGTACAAAAACCATATACAAAAAATAAATAAACATGAACAAAATAAAAAATTGGAAAAACAAATATTTTCTTTCTGTTTTTAAATTTAAATTTTCTTTCTGATTTTTTTTAAATGTTCTCTATTTTCTAATTTTTCAATGCCATATGTGAAAGAAAAAAAGAAAAAGGAATCAACTAAAACAAATAAAATAAGGCACACATAACAAAAGGAAGAAAATAAAAAATAAAATCAAAGAGTCAAAAATAAAATATAAAAATTTATTAAATAATATTGATATTTATGTTCAACCTTTTTCATGCTTATTTTTGTTTTTATCCCCCAAAAAGAAGGATTATTTATTGACTTGTGGGTGTTTAATTGGAAGGATATCCATCTTTCTAATGCACCTAATACAATCCTTGATGAAAGAAGAAACAAATTTTGTTAGAAAAACCTCCTAATGCTGATATCATATTTATTTTGGGACGTAGTTCATCTACTTTTAATCATATACATATATGTTGCTAATATGTACTCTTGTGGTTGAGCAATATTGTTTAGTTTTCCCATTTTGGAATGTTTACTTGTGAATTGTTGATGTTATTTTACCAAAATGATTTAACGAATATAATTTGCAAGTTTTCGAATTCTTATTTTGTTAATGGAAAAAATGTTAGATTAATTTGTGCATTCATCTGCTCAAATGGGGTTATTGTACAAATTAATTTAATTGATGGACAATATAGTATAATTTTCCTATTTTGGAACTTTTCCTTGTGAATTGTAGAGATTATTTTATCAAAATAATTTAACTAACATAGTTTGTAAGTTTTCGAGTTCTTATTTTGTTGATGAAATTTTTTTTGGATTAGTTTGTGCATTTACCTACACAAAAAGGGTTATTGTGTAGATTAATTTAATTGTTGGGTAATATAGTTTAATTTTTTCATTTTGGAACGTTTGATTGTGGATTGTTGAGGTTATTTTACTAAAATGATTTAACCAACTTAATTTGCAAGTTTTCGAGTTCTTATTTTGTTGATAGAAATGTTTTTGGATTAATTTGTACATTCACCTGCCCAAAGAGGGTTATTGTGCAAATTAATTTTAATTACATAAGGATATTATGTAAGATAAATAATTTGATAAATAATTCGATTTTAATTCATTTTCTTCGACGTTTTCGCTCCTTTAACCGATTTCCTTTCTCAGTTAACTCCACTAAATTCTTAAATTCAATTTTAATCAATTATCAATGTTTCTTTTTCGATTACATATAGGAGAAAATAATTTAACTATTTAGGATCCTATAAAAAACACACATAATTGTAACAAACATTTTGTGATGTGTGATCCTAATTGGGAATCATTAAAAGTAAAAATTTAACTTGAGTTATTTTCCTAAGTTCTTCAAATTATTCAAACTCTTAACTTCCATCAATTTTGTCATTTGTCTTTAGCATCCATTTAACATTTTTCTCAATATCTTTATGATAATCTCATCACTGGAACTAATATATTAAAACACTCAATCAAATCGTTAATTTCACCAAAAATATCAACATTTAATTATTCATCAAAATGGTTTAATATTCAACATGGTATCATGTTGTCTTAACCATTATAATTCCTTGTATATTAACAAAAAATGATTAGAAAAGAAAAAAAAAATATGATACCATGTTGAATATAATTAACACGTGGCCGGGTTATATTCAACATCGTATCATGTTGTCTCAACCATGATAATTCCTTGTATATATTAAGAAAAATTATTTGAAAAAAATAAATTAAAAGTGATATCATGTTGAATATAACAAGAGGTTGTGTTATATTCGACATGGTATAATTTTGTCCTAAACCGTGATAATTCCTTCTATATTAACAAAAAAAAAGTTTAAAAATGATACGTGTTGAATATAACACGAGGTCGTGTTATATTCAACATGGTATCATTTGTCTTAACCATGATAATTCCTTATATATTAACAAAACTGATTTGGAAAAAAAGGTTTAAAAATGATACCGTGTTGAATATAACACGAGACCGTGTTATATTCAACATCATATCATATTGTATAGAGCCATTGTTATTTACTTAACAATGTCCACACAGTGTCCATTTTCCGGTATATTCAACAAGTGTCATATCCTCATTAATCAACACGCCCATTGTAACATCAATTGATCATTGCATCGCACAAGATTACAATCACTAAACCGCCACATTTCGAACTATGAGACCTACATGACATGATTTGAAACGGCTACGTACACGATAAGCGTCTATCCATTTTCTCCATTTCCGCAATACTATCTTCCTTCTCCCACTCCGCTAAACACTTCCATTGCTCCATTTCACAGTACGAACAAAACCCTAATTCTCTCTCTTCTTACTCCATGAAAGACATAAAATGGTTACCACAAGAAAGACCTTCAAAACCAAGAACCCTAATACAGCGGCTGATCCCGTACACGTCGGCTACTATTAGAATCCAGAACATCAGATTTGGCCCGTAAAAGATAAACCCAAGTAGTGCGAGTGCAATCATCAACAATGGTGAGAAAATATTTGTGTCCGGCGGTGGTGACAACATGAAAAGGTCCCCAAATGTCCATGTGGATTAAATCGAAAGGTTGGGCAGACATGTGATTATGAGAAGGAAATGGAAGACATTTTGGCTTAGCCATATGACATATGCGACAATGGGAAGAAAAATTGGACAAAGAATTGGGAAGTTGTAATTCATTATGAAGCATTTGAACTTTTACATGAGATGGATGTCCAAGGCGAAAATGCCAGATATCGCATTTAGACATTACAGAACAAGTAAAAACGGAATTACAATTTGAAACTCCCAATTCTAAAAAATAAAGGTTTTGGTGGCGTCTACCCTTCCCAATCGTCAAGCCTCGAGTAAGGTCCTGAATGACACATGCAGAAGAAGAAAAATTAACAGGGCAGGAATGTCTAAGAGTGAGCGCACTTACACTAAGAAGATTAAAAGAGAACATGGGAACAAATAGCACATTGTGTAAGATTAATGAATTGGATAAGGGCACAGTACCAATGCGAGTGATATCAACAGTCTGACCATTAGGAAGTGTGACAGTGGTGTTGTGGATCATTGTGGAATGAGAAAAAAGAGAAATAGAGCAACAAACATGATGTGTAGCACCAGTGTCAATAACCCAAGTATTTGGAGGAACCAAAGGATGAGAAAGAGATAGAATAATACAGAGATTACCATTAGAAACCGAAGGATCGATGACTACTCATGTTTGTTTTTCGTCCAAAGTTGTTGGGGCTCACAGAACATCGACATGTAGTCGGAACTTGGTATCTCCATCACCTGCCCTACTCCCTTGTTATCAATCATCCACTTTTGAAATTTCTCAGGTATGCCTTTATCCTCGTTGCAGACCACATAAACTCGTGGCACTGACTCGAACCCTTTGATCGAAAACTTATTTACCTTAGACAAATCTTCACGAAACAACGACCCTGGCCTTGTCAACATTGTCGCTAATGTGAGGTCCTAACAAAATAAAAACTATACATAAGAGAGAGAGAGAGAGAGAGAGAGAACCTCAATGCGGGATAATTGGTAGAGTTTAGTGGAGAGGAAGAGGGGACCGAAGATAATTGACGTGAGAAGCGTCTCTGGGTTACCATGTGATGAAAATTGCGTGTCCAGCCATGCATCTTTTGGGGTCATCTTGTAGTACTATTCAACAATAAATTCCCATCTCATTAAATAATAATAATAATAATAATAATAATAATAATAATAGTAGTAGTAGTAGAATATAAATCTCCATATAAATTAAAAAGAATTTAATTTGATTGAATTTTTGAACTCAATAATCTCAATTTTAAATAAGAAGGGTTTATTATAACATAAAAGGCCTATTGAATTTTTGGGATTAATAATTGATTAAAAATTTTCTTATCAAATTAAATTCAAATTTAAAAACAGTTGTCTTACTGAAGGAGAGATTTCCAAATTTAGTTGACTAAAGTTTGTCAGGTATTACAATTTTTTTTTTTTAATTGGTTATTATTTTATAGTAATATACAAATTGAACATGGTTTCCATATTTTTACATTCATAAATCATGTTGAATTTCCACACACAAATGCATCATAATTGTTACGAGGGTGTCAATATTTTTTCAAAATAGCTGCGATATACGTACATGCATGTTGAATTCTAAACAGATTTGCGCACTTGGCCATATGTCTAAGCTGAATTCCATGCACACGCATCCTTTTTGTAAGCAGAGTCATTCCACACAGGTATTATATGATCGTTCATGTTGAATTCAATACATGTGAAATAGTATACCAACAATGTTTGCAAATTTATTCTTAACATTAAAGAATGATGATTTTGTGTGGATTAATTTATTATTATTAGAATTCATTTTCACAGGTGAAGTAGTATATCAACAATTTTTGACAATTCATGCTTAAAATTAAAGAATGATGATTTTAGTGTGGAATTTATTATTATTAGAATTTATTTTCCACAATTCTTGTGAACATCAAATTCATTAGAATTTATTTTTGATAATTTATTTTTAATATTAAGTTTGCGTTTTACATATTAAATTCAACACAACCGTAAATAACTAATTTTAAACCTCATAAATAACTTAATGTGTTTACTAAAACCCAAATTATATTTCTTTTATGCAAAAAATAAAATGGATATGTCATTTTGAAGTTCTAAAATAAACAGGCATAGTTGTGTAGTTTAATCATGTAAAAAACAAACAAAAATGATATATTGGATAATTATTTGCAAGAGTTTTTGTATAATTGGTCATGATAAATGATCTTTATTTTTCGGAATAAATATTTCGGCAATAATTTAACGATCAATATGGAATTTAACGGTTGCTAAATGTGGGCACACCTATCCAGATCTTCCAACTTACAAAAGGTTCAGAATGTTTAGTTGATACCATAATAGGAACATAAATCTAGTTCTAACGCTGACAGGTCTAGTGGGCAACTTGGTCTTGTAATCGCCTCATAAATTAATGGGCACGGTTGATATGGCCTTTTTGAGATATTTTGTATCCTTTAAGCAAAATGGGTTTTGGTGAACAATCTACGAAATTAAAATTTTAACCATGCAGTCTACGCGCAACGCCAATTTTTCAAAAAGTTACGAAGTTATTGTAATTTTTCCATATAAAAAATTACAATAACATTTATGATGTACAATGACTTTTGGAGTTTTGATAGTTACTTTGTATTAATGAAAAAATTATTGTAGCCCGTGCACTAAAAGGGTGAAATTTTAATTTCGTGGATTGTTTAAAAAAAATCCTAAATAAAAAATATTTAAAATTTACAAGTAACATTTGATTTATACTTTTAGATAACTTTTTCCAAAAAACAAATTGCATTTTTTAAATAAAAATAATTATTCTTTTATTTTTTGATTGAAAAATTGATTGACGAGGATAACATTGTTCGATTTTATTTTATTTTTTACACAATATAAAGTTCTTTCTGATAATAATGAGATATCATCATTAAATTATCAAACAAAAAATAATTTTTTGCATTTGTTTTTTAAGTAGTTTTTTACCAGAGGTCAGGAAGATGGAGGCCTGCAAGGCCCGTTGCCTATCTTCAAGACTTAACATTAAAGAATGATGATTTTGTGTGGATTAATTTATTATTGTTAGAATTTATTTTCATATATCAACAATTTTTTGACAATTCATGCTTAACATTAAAGAATGATGATTTTTGTGTGGAAATTATTATTGTTATTATTAGAATTTATTTCCACAATTCTTTTGAACATCAAGTTCATTAGAATTTATTTTCGACAATATATTTTTAATATTAAGTTTGCGTTTTATGTATTGAATTCAACACAACCACAAATAACTAGTTTTAAATCTTATAAATAATTTAATGTGTTGAGTTAAACACAAATTATATTTCTTTTATGTAAAAAATAAAATTGATATGTCATTTTGAAGTTCTAAAATAAACAGTCATAGTGGTGTAGTTTAATCATGTAACAAACAAACAAAATTGATTTATTGCATAATTATTTGCAAGAGTTTTTATATAATTAGTCATGTGAAATGATCTTTATTTTTAAAAATAAATATTTTGGCAATAATTTAACGGTCAATATGGAATGTAACGTTTGCTAAATGAGGGCACATCTATCCAGATCTTCCAAGTTACAAAAGGTTCAGAATGTTTGATTGATAACATAATAGGAGCACAAATCTAGTTCTAACATCGACAGGTCTAGTGGTCAACTTGGCCTTGTAATCGCCTCATAAATTAATGGGCACTGTTGATAAGGCCTTTTCGAGATATTTTGTATCCTTTAAGCAAAAGGAGTTTTGGTGAACAATTTATGATATTAAAATTTTAACCATGCAGTATACCCGCAACATCAATTTTTCTAGAAGTTGCGAAGTTATTGTAATTTTTCAATATAAAAAATTACAATAACATTTATGATGTACAATGACTTTTGGATATTTGGCAGATACTTTGTATTTATGAAAAAATTATTATAGCATGTGCACTAAAAGGGTTAAAATTTTAATTTCGTGGATTGTTCACAAAAAAAATCCTAAAAAAACATATTTAAAATTTGCATGTAAATAGTATTTTTTAAATAAAAATAAATATTCTTTTATTTTTTTATTCAGCCAATAATTTTCTATTTTTTTTTACAATTTTATTTATTGTAAATAATAACTCACAAACCAAAATTTACTTAATAAACAATTTGTAAATAACTTTTAACCTATTTTAAACAATGTTTTCCAATAAAATTGAACATAGTTTACTAAGTTTAGTAATTTAATATATATTTTTACAAAGATTAGTAATTTAATAATTGAGTTTTTTTTTGTTGTTTTTTTTTTTTTTTTTTTAAGTCTATACAATATAAATAAATTTATAAGAAGATAAATTGTAATTTAAAAATTATTAACATCGTATAGTTATTATTTATATGAAGCAAATTTTTAATTATTTTGTTGAGAAAAAAAAAATTTACACCTTGAATCTGGCCGGTCAGAACCCTAATTGAATCTGGCCCTCCCTAGACCATATTCTATTAGGTGTCTTTTTTTTTTTTTTTCTTCGTAAAATCATATTTCAATTTCAAATCTAACAAAAATTATAATTTTTGTAAAAAAATTTATTTACAATTTTTTGTGCCTGTTTATATAAATTATGATTTGTAAAATTATAAGTTTTTATATTTGGTATAAGTACTAAAACAAATTATGTATAAAAATCATTGTTTGTATACCCAAATTATGATTTGTCAAACAAAAAAAAAAAAATCAATAAAAAAAAATGATGGAATCTGGTCCTGACAAGGTCGAATTGGCTGTGTTAATATAATTTTATTTTCTCGTTCACCCAACGTTTTTTAACATTTTTTATAATTTTTTTTCTTATCATAAATAATAATTGACAAACCAAAATTTTCAATATAAACAATTTCTAAACAACTTTTAAACTACCAGGCCGGATATGACAGTGTTAATTTCATTTTATTTTTTTCCTTCTCCCAATAATTTTCTAATTTTTTTTTACAATTTTATTTATTCTAAATAATAACTCACAAATCAAAATTTACTTAATAAACAATCTGTAAACAACTTTTAACCTATTTTGAACAATGTTTTACAATAAAATTGAACATATTTTACTAAGTTTAGTAATTTAATATATATATTTTTACGATGATTAGTACTTTTATAATTGTTTTTTTTTTTTTTATGTCTACACAATATAAATAAATTTATAAGAAGATAAATTGTAATTTAAAGATTATTAACATTTTATAGTTATTATTTATAAGAAGCAAATTTTTAATTATTTTGTCTAGAAAAAAAATTGTTACACCTACAATCCGGCCGGCCGGATTCTAAATTTAGAATCCTGCCGGCCGGAACCCTAATTGAATCCGGTCTTCTCAGATTACAATTTCAAATTTAACAAAAATTATAATTTTTGCAAAAAAAAATTATTTACAATTTTTTGTACCGGTTTGTATAAATTATGATTTATAAAATTAATTTCGTATAAGTACTAAAAAAATTATGTATGAAAATAATTGATCTTTGATTATGTACCCAATTATGATTTGTCAAAAAAATAATAAATTTCTATAAAATAATATATATTTTTACAAAGATTAGTACTTTAATAATTTTTTTTTTTAAGTCTACACAATATAAACAAATTTAATTGTTATTTAAAAATTATTAACATCTTATAGTTATTATTTATAAGAAGAAATTTTTTAATTATTTTGTCTAGGAAAAAAAAATCTTACACCTGGCCGGATTCTATTTGAATCCAGCGCTGGGATGGCCGTATTCTATTAAAATTCGGCCCTCCCAGGGTTAGATTCAATTAGGATAATTATTTTTTTTTTCGTCAAAATTGTTTAATATATTTATATTTCAAATCTAAGAAAAAATATAAATTTTGTAAATATTTTTATTTCAATTTTTTGTACAAGTTCGTATAAATTATCATTTGTAAAATTAAAATTTTTAATAAGTTTTTATATTTTGTATAAGTAATAAAGAAATTATATATGAAAATTGATTATTGATTATGTACCCAAATTATGATTCGTCAAAAAAATAAAAAATTTGATGAAATCCGACCCTGATAAGACCGGATTTGACTGTGTTAATTTAATTTTTTTAACCTTTTTTTGGGGGAATCATTGTTCATTTTCGTTTATCGTTCTTTTAAATATAAAAGATTATACAGTTTAATTACTTCATATTTCATATAAGGTCAAACTCTTAAAGATACAATTTTATATGCCACCCAAATATTGATTAACAATATTTTACTAAATTTTGTCTGAATCTAAATGATTAACATAAACACATAACTATATTAAGTAAAAAATAATAATTACACAAAAACTAACCTAAAAACGTATATTAACATTTTAAAAAAATTACGAACAATGAACATTGTAAACATATATATATAATTACACAATTTTAACAAAAAAACATTTAAAAACATTTAAAAAATTTAACTAGAACAATATATTATTACTAATTTGATATGGTAGATCAAAGGTAAACCTTCAAATTTTTCAATCAACACAAAACTAAACAACTCCAATCAACTCAAGTAATAATAGAGTGAGTTAAGTGAAAACAAATGAGAGATTTTATGAAGGTATTCATAGAAAAGGAAAACGATTTGAAGGCATTTATTCAATGGTTATAAATTTTGATTCTGAATCTTTATCCAAATGTCAAATCTTTCCATCCCAATGCAACATTTGAAAGTTGTCTTCCTTTGCTTTTTTAGTGACATTTTATTCGTTTATTTACAAATTATTAAAATAAATTGTTATATATATACACACAGACACACGCATATGTAAATTGTTAAAATAAAATTTATTTTAATATATATAATTTTGTCTTTTAAAATTATCAGTTTTGTAACAAATATCGTTAAATATGTTTCTTATGTTAGAGTGACGAATAACGATGACGGTAAATCTTACCTATGTACATATAAGTCTCGAAGATAGTGTACAAAATACAACAAACGTGTACAATAATGTACATTGAAATGTATTTACATAGAAAGCTGTTGATGTACTGTGTATATTACTTCTGAAATAGATAAAACATTGAAATGAGAGATCAAACAAGAAATTGTTAGATAGCATACAAAGTGGCAGGTGGTTGAATATATATAACCATGTGCCACTCTGTATGATGTCTAAGGATTTCTTGCTCGATCTCTCATTTAAATGCTTTATCCATTTGCGAAGTAATATATACCGTAGATTAACAACTTTCTAAAGCTACAAACGTTACAAAAAAAATGTATTTACTAACTATGTACATAAGTCTTTGAAAAAAATATATTTAACTAACTAACTAACTATGTACCGCAACCCCTACGTTGGATGCTTCTCTGCTATCGACTGTTTCATCATCCCTGGAGGAATGACACTTGATGTTGATGTCGGTCGACGACGCTACACCACTTGAAGTCTATTATGGTCTGGAACTACGCTCGACAAATTGTTTTGTGGCCAATAGTTCTCGTGAATAATCGGTCAAGTTTGATTTTGTTAAGTTAAAGTCGATTATTGATGAAGTTGAGAACTTGCACCAACTGAGTATTTATAACAAATTGAACTCATAAAGAGTTGAATTTGTTACAAATACCCAACTGGTGTAAGTTTACGAGTTGAATTTGTTACAAATACCCAGCTAGTGCAAGTTCTCAACTTCATCAATAATCGACTTTAACTTATCAAAATCAGACTACAACAATATATTGATAAAAAAAATTAAGGGAGAAGACGAAAGAAATTTTCAAAGGAGGAGAGAAATTTGGTAGGTCAGAAGGAGAACGAATGAAATTTTAAAAAACGCAACTCGTTCACAATTGATAAAAAAAATTACAATCCACTGCTTATATATATATATATATATACATTTTGATTCCGGCCATACCAAGGCGGTTTAATTTTTATTTCTCCATTTTTTTGAATTTTTTTCAACATTTCTGAAATAATTTTGAAAACAAATTATCCTTAATAATAAAAATTAATTTTAAAATAAAACATTTTCGAAAAAATAATTAAAAATCTAAATCTTGAAAAACAAAATTGGGAAACACAAAATACTTACCCATTTTTTGAAAGAGAAAAAATGAGAAAAAAATTAGAAATAAAAAGGACAAAATACTTCAAAATGTAAAAAAAAAAAATTGAAAAAAATAATGTGATGTATGTTGAAAAAAAAACAAGAAATATTCACATGACATAGAATCATTTTTTTTTTTTTGGCTTTTGCGGTAGGGAAATGTCAAATCACCCTTATACTTTGCAGTTGCAGTGACAATTGTATGATTTTGTCTTTGTTCATAATTTTGGTTCGGAAATGTAAATGTTTGTAGGATCGCATAAACTTTATAGGTTTTGTAGTATAGAGTAATTTTATTTGATTATGTACAATCCAAATTCATATCTTATCTTTTGCAGTGAGATTTTGATTTTGATTCTTTATATATATATATATATATATATATTGTAAAAATAAGCGCAGATTTTAATAATTTTTATTTTTTATTTTTTAATTTAAAATGGTTTAAGAATAAATAAAATTCCAAAATATTATTTATAAGAAGTTTTTTTTTAATTATTTTAAAATTAAAAAAATAAATAAATCTTATACCTAGAATCCAGCCAGAGGCCTAATTGAATCCGGCACTGGGAGGGCCGGATTCAACTAATTGTTTTTTCCGTAAAATTTGTTTAATATAATTAAATTTCAAATGTAAAAAAAAAATTATAATTTTTGTAGTAATTATAATTTTAACTATTTTAAACAAATTAACTTATAGAGGGAGAAAAATAGAAATAAAAAAAATACTTTAAATGTAAAAAATATAAAATAAAAATAAATAAGATGTAAGTTGAAAAAAAAAAGAAAAAAAGATGTAAGATCCAAATTATAGAAAGATTCACATGACATGGAATCAATGTTTTTCAAATGTCAAATCTTTTTTATACTTTTTCTTTTACAATTGGATGGTTTTTGTCGTTGGTTACAATTTTGGTCTAGAATTTGCAGTATAGGATTGATTGAATTATTGAATTCAGTGTTTATATGCACATAAGTGTGTGTGTGTGTGTGTGTGTGTGTGTATGAGACTTTATGCCAATTGCAATCACTCTAAACACATTATTGGATCGAAGTTAGAAATTTTAATATATTGTTTCACGAAAATAAAATGTACACAATCAGAAATCTGTATCGTTCAATGGGACTTTACTGATTTTTGGAAGACAAATTTTTATACTTTTTAGACCCAAGAGCTCGTTACTCTCCACACTGGGTTGCAAAGATGCGGGAGGAATACACTTATCGTGTAAACCAAGCACAAGTTATGGTAAACGTATGCAAGCAATACAATATTCCAGTAGTGTGTCAATTGGCCACCATAATGCCAATAGACACGCCACATGATCTTCAAATGGCGTAGCATCGCTACCACGAAGAAAATAAACGAATGTAAATTCAATTTTTTCAGCACGAGCTTCAAATGACGGCACGTGAGCGTCTATAAGAAAGTTTGGTTGTCGAAGCGCATACTTACATAAGATGTGCAAAGAAACCTCAATATCAGTTGGATATTGAAATGTCTGATGATGAGAATAATGTTTAATGTTTTCGCATTTGTGATTTGTAATTTCACTATGTATTTATTTTCAAGTCTAATATAAAATTTTTACATTAATTTATAATAACGTTATAGTCAATTTAAGTTTTCTTCATTGATAAATGACTTAATCAAATTTAACAATTTTTGCCAAATCGTAATTTGGATACATAACCAATAATCAATAATTTTTGTACATAATTTTTTAATACGGTACATTAACTACTTAAAAGTAAATATCTTTATTTATACATTATTGTACATGTTGGTTGTACAAAGACAATACATAAGAAAGAAAAAACACAAATACAATATAATAACGAAAATTAAAAAAATCCATAGCAAATACAATACATGATAAATACGGTACAACACAACTTTAAACAATAATCACGCAAAAACACTAAAAAAAAAAAAAAATCAACTGCCCAAATATTTTTATTCTTTATTGGACATATATCTCTCAGATAGATATTCATTGTTGGTTATCACGTTATGGTATTCATTCAAAGATAGTGTTCTTTTACTTGCAGTAGCCATTTAATTGACTAGTTGGAGTAGATAGTATCGACTCATGCACAACAACATTCTATTATTCTCTAGGACAATTCGTGTGATAGCATCTTCGATCTTAGTTGTGTCATCAATTATACATCATCGAGGCATCTGAAAACTTCGACGATACGGAGCCGGTGTATTAAGAGTTCTCAAATAAGATACAATATTGTTAGATTCTTTCACCCTGTATTCCCATTCTTGGCGTAGCCCAACACGATACTCTATCGGATTGGTGTCTTGATCGCCCCAGTAGTCATCATGATATGGTTTTAGAACCCAACGACTTAAGTGATCCCAGGGTTTAGGCCAACCCCAAACACCATATGAGTTTTCCTCACTTGAAAAACCATATGAACTTTCTTCACTTGAATTCATATTTGAAGACATCAAGAAAATTATAGAATTAAGAATTCCAATACAAAACTCAGTTTTTATAGTAACATGGTGATTGACAAGCCTTAATTTTTTGGATGATTGATTGACATTATATACTCTTATATAGAAATTTATCGCTAATTTATAATTTTTACTAGAATCGAAATTTAAAAAATTTAATTTAATTTTACAATTAAAATTTTTGAAATTATATATAATTTTATTTTTAAAAAAATATATCCTTAATAATAAAAAAAATATTACAATTAAATAAAATTTAAAAAAATAATTAAAAATCAAACTCTTTAAAAAAATTGGAAAAGAACCCATGTATAAAAGAAAAAACGAGAAAGAAAATTAGAAATAAAAAAGACAAAATACTTTAATTTTTTTTTAAAAAAAATAAGAAGACGTAAAAAAAAAAAAAAAAAAAAAAAAAAAAAAAAAAAAAAAAAACAAAACAAGAAAGATTTACATCCTTACAATCAATTTTTTTTCTTTCTTTTACAATAGTCAAATTTCAAATCATCTTTATACTTTACAGTGACAATTGTATGGTTATTGTCATTCATTACAATTTTGGTCAAGAATAAAACAATGTTTGCAGTTTAGAATTGCAGAAACTTTTTAGGTTTTGCAGTATAAAGTAATTTTTTAGATCTTGCGAGTTGCATTGTCTTCTAGTACTATTTCGTCAATAATTTTTAAAAAAAAGGGAAAAGTAATTAAAAGTAATTAAAATTTAAAATACTTATATAAATATTTACACAAAAGTTATAATTTTTATTAGATTCGAAATTTTAAAAAAATTAAATAAATTTGAAAATTAAAAAATTTCGAAATTATATATAATTTTATTTTCAAAAACAAAAATCCTTTTAAATAAACAAAATTAAAATTAAATAAAATTCGAAAAATAATTAAAAATCAATCTTTTTTAAAAAAAAATGGGAAAGACAAAATATTTACCTATGTACAAAAGAAAAAAAACAGAAAAAAAAAATTAGAAATAAAAAAGAATAAATTATTGAAAATGTTAAAAACTAAAATTAAGATGTAAGTTGAAAAAAAAAATTCACATCCTTCTACTCAATTTTTTTTCTCTTTTGCTGTAGTCAAATATGAAATCAACTTTATACTTTTGCAGTGACAATTGTATGATTAGTGTCCTTATTTACAATTTTGGTCAAGAGTTTACAGTATAGAATAGAGTTACAGAAAATTTTTAGATTTTGCAGTATAGAGTAATTTTGTAGGTCTTGCATTATCAATTTGCATTGTCTTCTAGTACACTTTCGTCAATAATTTTAAAAACAATGGGAAAGTAATTAATTTTTTTTAAAGTAATTAAAATTAATTAAAAATTAAAAATTTAAAAATATTAAATAAATTTTACAATTAAAATTCTTCAAAATTACGTATAGTTTTATTTTCGAAATGTTAAAAAATAAAAATAAAAATTGGAATCAATTTGATTCGACAATTAAAATATTTTGAAATTATATATAATTTTATTTTCAAAAAATTAAAAATATATTTAAAATTGAAATTAATTTGATTTTGTCCTTCTCAAAGCCGGAATCAAAAAAAGATTCCAACCTTGACAAGGCCGGAATCAACATTCCGATTTTTAATTATTTTTTTAATATTTGAAAAATAAACTTATATATAATTTCAAAAAATTTAATTGAAACTTTTGTTAATATTTTTAAATTTTGAATTTTGAATTACTTTCAAAAATTAAAAATTATATATAATTTTGAAAAAATTATATATAATTTCGAAAAATTTTAATTGTAACATTTATTTATATTTTTAAATTCCAAATTTTTAATTACTTTCAAAAATTTTAATAGAGTTGCATTATTAACTTTTAATTATCTTTATATATATATATATATATATATATATATATATATATATATATATATAAAGATATTTATTGTAGGGAGAATCTGGCCTTGTTAGGGACGAATTCATAATAATTTTTTGTTTTCTGCTATTTTTTTTTAGATGTGTTATAAGGCAGAATTTATTTTTATTATATATATATATATATATATATATTCAACTTTCTTCAGCCTTTACATCGCTAAATTAAAACACACTCCTTTCATATTTCTATATAAACAATATCCATTCAACAACTATTCACATTCACGAACACCTTACTTTCTTCTTCTTTAGAAATGGTTTTTTTCTTTGCTTCTACCATATTCATCTTTTTCATTAGAAATTGTGTCTTTTTGCTTCTGCCATACCAATGTTCTTCTTTCACAACTATCTAAGACTTTCTATTTGACAGGTCAGTAACAACATCTATTCACATTACAAATGATGTTTTTTTGCTTTTGCCATGGCAATTTCTTCTTTACACCTGTCTATGACTTTTTATATCTTGTTTTGTTAATTAATTTAGGGTTTTTTAAAATATTGAAGTGGCTGCAAGAACTGGAAACTCTTCTGAAAATGAACACTTTACCGAACACCGAACGAAGAGTTCTCAAATCTCGATACCTGACTGTGAAGAATCGCATCAACGGTAATTTATAATGCTTGTTATCTATGAATCGTTTAATTTATAATGCTTATGAAAAATTTGGAGTTCATTTGCTAATTTAGAGATTACATATATTGATTATTGCAGATGAGAAGGAAGATATTTCGACTCACCTCTAATTGCACTTTCTGGATTGTCAAAAAGTGACTTAGAAATGATGTGGTTGGATAGGGAAGAAGAAGAAACAAAAAACGAACCTCTTTGAAAGCAATGGAAATAAATTACCACGTCATCGAAACAGCTCATTTGACCAATTTATGGAGTGTTTTCAACTTAATTGAGTAAACCAAAAATAAAAATAAAAATAATAATTGGGCTTATTTAAAATACTAATATATCACCCTTAATTAACTCAAAGTTGTCAAAAAAATTGGGGTTGTCTTGTAAATTATAAACATTTAAGGTCTAAACGAATAATTGATATTTTTGATAAATTAACTTTGTATTATTATGGAGTTGTAATATAAAATAATTATTGTTATTCACTAGTCCGTTTATCAGTGTTTTAATTTTATTTCGTAATGTTACAAAAAAAAAATGGGGTTCATTTCCATTACAGATATGTTATCGTTAACTCAAAATTTAATGCACAAAAAATGCATCGTCATCCAACCAACTTTGACGATTATTTAAAAATTATTTACTTATCCGTTTTTAGTATTCTAAGTTTTATCATACAGTATACACGAACACAATTTGTATACGAACATAGTTTTATTGAGAAATTGCAGAAATTTCATTTTGCTGAGAAACTGCAATTATCAATTTCATATTATTGAGAAATTGTAATAGTTTCATTTTATTGAGAAACTTCAATTAGCAATTTTATGAAATTACAATTACAATTTTATTTTATTGAGAAATTGTAATGAGGACCGATGAGAACTATTCATATTAATAATGATCACATGTTGGTATTCCATTACCATTATTTATTGATGTGTCCTAATAATCATGTATGTTTACGATCTTTATTAATTTTCGTATTATTGTGATTATGAGAAATAATTAACAAGCGCAACCCGGATATTGTTTTCAGGTCGACGTTGGAAGCCGAGAGGTTAAGTGCCGTAACCTGGTGGCCCGGCCGACTCTGGCCGTGGTTTGAGCTTGTACCAACACCACGCTCCATTACACGCACCATGCTCTAGAACGAAATGTTAATGTTGTTTTTCCACTTCCATTTCTTTGGTGTACATAGACTCGAAAAATAAATAATTTCCATTTACAGAGCTAATATATATATTGGGTTATTACCATCAACACTCGCCATCATTTTTAAAGATTTCACCGACACCCCCAGTTGTTCCCCAGTTGTTCTAAAATTACCACGGGAGCCCCTTACCAAAACAATTAAGCGCAAAATGACTATTCTATCCTTATTTTAAATGAATTAGAAAAATAAAAAATTACATATAAATACTATTATACTTATACCCACCCTTCTATGCCTAAGTTTTATAAACACTATTATACTTATACCCAGCCTTCTATGCTTAAGTTTCATAGTTTTAGAGAGAAGGTTTTTTTTTTCTTTTTTCTTTTTCTGGCCCATGTTTGTGCCAGTTTCCAACAACATTGTCCATATGCCGGCCCATTCAATCTCCAACACCACCATCCATCCGTGTGCAATTGCCCCGACCAATATCCATCTATCGACCCATTCAATCTCCAACACCACCATCTATCTGCCGCCTCGATCAATCTTCGACACCACCATTTCAAACAACAAAAAAATGATTCAAACAAAAATAAAATTGAACAAATTCAAAGAAAAAAAAAACCCGTAAAACGGTCAATCTCCTTCCTCTCACAATCGATCTGGACATTGATCACTATTTTGCACTCACCTTGCATATCGTTGTAAAAAGCATCTCAGAGTGCATCATATAGAAAAAAATCACTTGAAAACTCTTTCGTTTTACGCTAATTTAATATCACTATATTTTGATTATGTTGTTCACTTAGGTTAATTTATCCCTTTAAATTAAAAAAACTCACGGATTGATATTTGTGCTGGATCGACTACCCTCTCTTCTTTTTAATCTTTAAATACTTTTTGAAATATTCATAATTATTTTATAAGATTAAAATGTCAAAATAAAAAAGTGATTAAGATTTTTTTATTTATTTATTTTTAACACTATTAATAAAAATATTTTGAACAAGAAAAATTTAGAGAAACCCTGGATGGACCGTCTCACTCCATTTTTATTATATCAGTCACATGAATATATAGTGTATCTGGAGTACTGCTAGTGCACATTTATGGAGTGCCAGAATTTCAAATATTGTACTTATTAGCGATGCTTAAGAGACAATCACAAAGTTGTTGGGGCTTGGAGAACATCGACATGTGGTCGGAACCTGGTATCTCCATCACTTCCCCCACTCCGCTGTTATTGATCATCCACCGTTGAAATTTCTCAGGTATGGCTTTGTCCTCGTTGCAGATCACATAAACTCGTGGCACTGACTCGAACCCTTCGATCGAGAACTTCTTCGCCTTTGACAAATCTTCTTGAAAAAGCGATCCTGGCCTTATCAACATCGTCGCCAATGCGAGGTCCTGGCAACATAAAACTATACATAAGAGAGAGGGAGAGAGGGAGAGAGAGAGTATATATATAGAGGGTATATATAGAGAGAGATCGAGAGAGAGAGAGAGAGAGAGAGAACCTCAATGGGGGATAATTGGTAGAGTTTGGTAGAGAGGAAGAGGGGACCGAAGAACAATGTCGTGAGAGGCTTCTCTGGGCTGCCATGTGATGAAAATTGCGTGTCCAGCCATGCATCTTCTGGGGTTATCTTGGAAAACTATTCAGCAATAAATTAACATCTCATTAAATAATAATAACAATAGCAACAATATTAGTAGAATATATATAAATTTCCATATAAATTAAAAGAATTTAATTCAATTGAATATTTGAACACAATAATCTCCATTTTTAAATATTGTTGATTTGTTTTTAATTATAATTGGGATTGATAATTGACTAATTATTTTTTGGGTTAATTACACGTTACTCCTATGGTTTGGCCTATTTGCACTTTACCTCCTGTGGTTCAAACGTCGCCACTTACCCCCTGTGGTTTTGGGTCTAAGTGCAAATCTAACACTTTCTGTCAAAATTGACAGATGTGCGCCGACCTCACACACCAGCAACGAAGATGGGCATGTTTTTTTGTGTTTTTTTCCCTCCAAAATATTGATTTCTTGTTCTCATTTTATCCTCCATGTTTCTGTATATAATATTCAATATCTTGAGGGGTTATTGTGTATTTTATTTCTTCTTCCTTGAAATATTTTTAAATAAACTTGAATTTAATTTCAATTTAAAATATTTTTACTTGAATTCAACTGAAATTCAATTCTATTGAAATATTTTTAAAAATTGAAATTAAAAATATTTTCAATTGAATTGAAATATTTTTACTTGAATTCAATTGAAAATATTTTTAATTTGAATTTTTAAAAATATTTTAATTAAATTGAAATATTTTTATTTAAATTAATTGACTTCAATTCAATTAAAAATATTTCAATTGAATTGTAACCTTATTTTAACAAAGTTTTCTTTATCAAAATATGAAATAAAAAAAGAGTAAAAACTAAAAGACAAAAAAAAAAAAAAAAATCTTATTTTTATTAAACAATAAAAGAAATAATGGTCATATTTTAGGGGTATAAAGTGTCAAAAATACTTAAAAAAAAATTAAACCCACTTGATTCTCTCTCTCTTCTATCTCTCTCGTTGGAAGTTTGGTGACTTTGGTTGAATCCTTACATTAAACCAAACATTGATCCTAACAATCGCAAATCCAAACGTTGATTCTAACGACAATAGTTCAAAGGAAACGATTAAACCAAACAATAGTAAACACTAAACCCTACTATTGAAGGAAGCCAAAATCAAACACAGATCTAGTCGTCGGTGGTGGCAGCGACGGTCTGATGTCGAATCCAGAGGACAAACGATGGTCCTCCAAGGAGAAATGAAGGATAGGAAATGGGAGAAGCAAAAAAGCAGAGGCAACCATTATTCAGCCTGAAAACACCGGATTCACAAAGGGAATGGCGGAAGATCAAAGAAATAGCACCTGCCAGACATCGTCCATGCCCTAACCCTCGCCAATCGTGAGGATTTCATAGAGAAATCGCGAGGAAAGTGAGAAGCAGAGCTGGGGATGGCAATGGATCGGAGAAAGGGTGAATCAAAGAGAGAGATACTGACCAGAGCCAACCGTCGCTGAGCTACGCCGCCACCTAACCACAAAAATCGAGATCTGCTCATTTCGAGCCAGATGCGAGCCACCACAGCTAGCTGGGCAGTGAGATCGGGGGCGATGAGGTCGTTAGCAAGAACCGGACTCATCGTGAGAGAGAGGAAGAGCAGGGCCGAAGGGTTTTAGGGAGAGAGCTTCTCAAGTGATTTTAGAGAGAGAGTTAACCAGATCACACACTGAAAGAGTTAATGGTTAATTACACTTTACACCCCAATAATTGTGAATAATTTTGGATGGCAAAATCGACATTTCACCCTTTCAGTCAACAGAGTTAGCGTTGCATTTAGGTCCACAAACCACAAGGGGAGTAAGTGGTGACGTTTGAACCACAGGAGAATAAAGTACAAATGGGTCAAATCATAAGGGGATAAAGTGTAATTAACCCTTATTTTTTTGTTAACTTCAATTCAAATTTACAAAAAGTTATCTTTTGGATGCAGAGATTTTCGGATTTAGTTGACTAAAATTTTTCGGTTATTATTATTATTATTATTATTATTATTATTATTATTTTCATTTTACTTGATTATTACTTGATAGATATCTGCAAATTGTACATGGCTTCCGTATTTTCACATTCATAAACCATGCGTTGAATCGTTGATGTCTAGATCAACAGTCATGCTGAATTTCACACATAAGCGCAATAACGCATATTAATTGTTATGAGGGTGTCATTATTATTTTTTTCTAAGTATTGCTACATACATGTTGAATTCCACACAAATTTTTGGACACATGTCCAAGTTGAATTCGATGCAAAAGCATCCTTCTTGTGAGCATTGTCTCATTCCACATAAGTATTATTTGATCTATACGGGTCCATGTTAAATTCAACACACATGTAAAAATAGTATAGCAATAATTTTTGACAATTCATTTTAACATTAAAGAATGATGATTTTTATGTGGATTAACTGTTGATTATTTGAATTTATTTTCGGCAATTCATTTTAATATTAACTTTGTGTTTCATGTATTATACAATATAACCTTGAATAACTAAGTCAAATTATTTAAATAACTTAGTGCATTGAATTCCACATGAATTATATTTCTTTCATGTAAAAAATAAGATTAAGATGTCATTTTGAAAATCTGAAGAAAAAAAAAAAAGAAAAGAAAAAACAATTATGATTGTGTAATTTAATCATGTAAAAAACAATCAAAATTGATTTAGTGCCTGATTACTTGCAAGAGTTTTAGGCATAATTAGTTATGATAAATGCTCCTTATTTTTCAGAATAGATATTTAAAAAAATTAAAGAGTTGTCAAATGGAATGTAATGGTAGTTAAATAAGAACAAATCTGTTCAGATCTTGCAAGTTGCAAAAGGTTCAAAATGTTCAATTGATGCTACGATAGAAGCCCCCGTGTAATCTCCCCGTAGATTAATGGTGCATTGTTAATAAGGCCTTTTCAAAGTATTTTGTATCTTTTAAATAAAATGAGATTTTGATATGAACAATCTACAAAATTAAAATTTTAACCCATGATGTCTACACGTTCCATTACTTTTTTTTTTTTTTTTTTTCTAAAAGTTTAAAGTTAGTGTATACATAAAATTCGGTGTAATTTTTTCATGTGAAAAACTGCAGCAAATTTTATAACATACAATGACTTTTGGATTTTTGACAGTAATTTAAAATTTTAAAAAATTATTGTAATTTGTAGATTGAATGAGTTAAATTTTAATTTCGTATAATGTTTACCAAAAAAATTTAAATGAAAAATATTTAGAAGTTACAAGTAAGTTTGATCTATACTTTTAAAAAATATTTTCTAAAAATAAATAGTATTTTTTTAAAATAAAAATAATTATTCTTTTATTTTTTGATTAAAAAAGGATTGATTAGGATCTCATTTTCAGATTTTTTGACACACTATGAAGTTATTTCGTACAATGAGATATTATCAAACAAAAAATTGATTGTCTATTTTCAAATTTTTTGACACACTAAAGTTATTTCGGATAGCAATGAGATATCATCATTATATTATCAAACAATTTTTTTTTTTTTTTTTTTTTTTTTTTTTTGCGTTTGTTTAAATAACTTTTTACCAAAGGTTACAAAACATTTGTGTTCATTGGCATGGAGGCCTGCCAAGCCGTTGCCTATCTTTCAGAGTTTGGGCTTATAATTTAGGTTATAATTTAGGTTTGTAGACTGGGATAGGACCCCAAGATTTAGACCCAATCATTTTTAGAATTGGACTAGAGCTTAGGCTTATAGATTTAAAATCCGCCTGACCAGCCTATTCAATATATAAAGCAAACAATTCTTGTAATCTAATAATTATTTAAAGAGTCTTTTTACTGAGAGATCTACTCTCCCTCTATATATAATTGTATAAGTTATATTTCATCTAAAAAATATTTATAATTTATTTAAAAAAAGAGTTTAAACCCCATATACCCTTGTCATTCATAATATCGAAGACACCGTTTATCGTTTCAGTTTGATTATCTAAAACACTATCCATCATCCTTTATTGACAAAATTACCCTCACAACATATATTTTGATTGTTTATTTCATATATATATATATATATATATATATTATTTTCTACTCTCTCTTATTTTCAATTTTTTTAATTTTTTATGCCTTTTCTTTTTCTTTTCTTTTTTTTCTATTTTTATTTTTTGTATGATATATGTAGGGAAAAAATCAAAAGTAAAAAACTAGAAAAACAAATGCACAAAAAAAAAATTAATAAAAAGAAATCAAAAAGTAAAATTTGAAAAATAAGCAATTTTTAAAAATAGATTTTATTTATTTATTTATTTTTTTATATTTTTCATTTTACAATTTTCTATAAAAACCATATAAAAGAATTAAAGAAATAATGAAAACAAATAAAATAAAACATGATTGATTTATTTTTTTGAAAATTTGGAAAAAAAAAACATATTTTTTTCTTTTCTATTTTAAATTTATTTTTTATTTTTTTTGTCTTATTTTATGTTTTATGTTTTCTATTTTTATTTTTTTTTCTATAGACATCAAATACAAAAAATAAAAAATAAAAAAAAATACAGAATTAAAAAAAAAAAAAAAAAAAAAAGGACACAACGGAGTAAAAAAAAAAGAAAAATTAAAATCAAATACTAAAAATATATTTTTATGAACAAAATATAAAGATATTTCAGATATTATTAAAAAAAAAAAATGACCTTACTATTGATTAAAATTATCGGATATAAACTCTTAAAACAGCCCTACTGAAATTGAAGTACTTGTTCAGCCTTTTTCATGCTTATTTTCGTTTTTATCCCTCGAAAAGGAGTTTCACTTGACGGTGGGTAATCTGACCATTTGAGGCATATCTATATTCATGATGCAGCCAATATAAATACAATATTGTCGCTTTTCGTTGTGTTCTGATGTAGTGAGAAACCAATTTTAAAACAACTTTGTTAGAAAAATATTTGTATCCCGTAGGTGTTAGTATCATTAGCAATGGTTAGCAAGGAGAGATATTATGTTTCTTGTCGAATAGTGTTCAATTATTCTAAGAAATATTTTAAAAATTAAATCTTTAATTTACCAGATCGATGTGAGAGACTGCATTCTTAAGATTGTCGGGAAGGTGATTAGTCGAGGTGCGCCTAAATTGGTCTAGACACACTTTACCGTATACTAGAAAAAAAAAAAAAAAAAATCTCTGGTGATTCAATTAACATTAATTAGATCAAATTAATTGAATTAGCCAAATATCAAATTTTAACGTTAATTAAAATATTTCAAAAAAGAAAAAAATAAATTAATAGAAACTAAAAATCATATAAATATATGTGAAAGCCAAAACTAATAATGAACCATAAGTCAAAATTAGATATTTCTCCAATCTCTTTATTCCTATCAAATTAAAGATCAAGATCTTCTTTACCACTATTAATATTCTAACCCTAGATTTTCTATGAGCAAATTATCTCTAATTTTTTGAAAATAGATATTTTCACCCCTTTATTTAAAAAAAAAAAAAAAAACAGTTAAAATCTTTAAAATTTCATATAATCCTCTAATTTATATAATTTAAAAAGAATTTATTCTTTAAAAATTATTCTACGTTTTTTGTTATATGTAGATCAAGAATCAAAATTATAATATCAAAATACTCAAACTAAAAATATATATTAATATATTTGTTCAAGACAGCATAATATGTGGGTTTAAAACTAGTATAGTATTGTAATTAATAAGAGTCTTTTTATTAAAAATTAAAAAATTAAAAAAAAAAAAAATGATTCTAGAGGCACCATATTTTATACCAAATCTTACTTCCGAATGATGGTGTAATCCTATGTTGCCTAACCATGTTGCCATGTATTTTTTGTTGTTGAAAAAATCAGAACAAAATAATAAAGAAAATAAAACATAAATACTAAAATAAAAGGATAAAAAAATAATTGTTAATTTTTGGGCAGCCACACCATCGTAACTTTCAGCGCAAATCACAATCAAGATCGGCCTTAATAAATTAGAGATCAAAAGCGAAATTTAAAAATATGAGTCCTGCAATATTTAATTTTTTAATTAATCATAATTATTTTTAAAAAAATATAAAAAGAAAAGATAATTAACATAACGATGTTGATTTTTTATTATTTAAAATAATATTTTAATAAAAATATTTTAAAAAAATATATAGGGGTATTTGAACTAATTTTATTAAATGAAAATATATGATATTTAACATTATGCATAGTGGTAGTTAATGTAATTTACTCTACAAGAAGAAAAATACCTGCTCAAGAACATAGGACGGAGCATGAACAGAATCCGGCAAAAAAGCCGTCAAGAAGATGGCGGTGGAGATTTTTTCTGGGTACTTGTCCATGGCCTGAGCCAAGTTTAAGCCGCCTAGGCTATGGCCCACCAGAATCACCTTCTCTCCAGGAGGAAGAGAAGCCATCAACGCCATCAGCGGGGCTGAATAGTCGCTGAATGAGTGCAACTCAGTTATTGTTTTCAAATTGATGCCAGAAGCTGAGAGGTCAAGCGCCGTAACCCGGTAGCCGGCCGACTCTAACCGTGGTTTGATCTTGTACCAGCACCACGCTCCGTGGCACACACCATGCACTAGAACGAAATGCTGACGTTGTTTTTCCATTTCCATTATTTGGTTTACAGAGACACGATAAATACATTAATCATACAATATATATAGGCCAAGGCAAAGTTTGACGTGGCTCAATGGATTTTGGTCAAGGCAAAGTTTGACATGTTCCCTCTAATTTTTAATATTACTGGTCAAAAATTAGATAGATCATCAGGGTGGGACTACCGGTATTGCACATCCGACATGAGAGTTGGTAGAATGTTCTGGTAGGAACTTGACAAAGCAATAACTAGGAAACGTGAACATACGTTGGCTAGACCCTACTCCAATAATGCCCTCAATTTCGTGGGATATGAAAATAATGGACCGTTATTTCAAGAAACTAGTAAATTTGCACGTGCATTGCTTGTGGATCATACTATGGTTAATTTGTTCGAAAAACTACCAAGTTATATGACTTTTATCCATTAATTTCAATTTTGAAAAAAAAATGAAATTTAATTGTTTTATGGGTAAGATTGAAAAATAAAATAAAATTAATTAGCATGCAAAATTTTATAGTTCCCCAAAATATTTTAATGTCTTGTATCGGATAAGAAAATAATTATTGACTTTATGCTACTTATGAAAATATTGAACAAAAAGACATTGTGTTTGGATTGAGTACGCAACAAAATTCAAGTGGAAAACCATCTTTCAATTAAATATAGTGTTCAAATGGCCCAAATATCTACTCTAAAACATCAATGAATTCAAATTGAAATGATCAACAAGGGGGTAGAATAATTACTTTGTATTTAGTATTCAACTACTTAATTCCATAATACATACAAAACCAGTGAAAAGTCCGATCGGCAATAGTGAAGAAGGAAAAAGATGACTTAAGGGCTAGATGATTGAGTACTAATTAGAAGAAAAAAAGTTAAAAAATAAAGAATATCCACATCTATTATTGAGGATCATTTGTAATATCCTTTGTGGTTTTCTAATATAAAGTTTGCTTATCGAAAAAAAATTAATTATTGAGGATCAAGCACTTGGGACCTAAGAGACGAAGGTGAAGTTAGAATAGTAAATAGAAGCAAGAAATAATAGGTAAAAATGGCTATCTACAAAATAGACCAAATAATCATAATTATAAGGTCTTCTTTTAATCATGTATGTATATTAACATGAAAACTTATCCAGAGTTTATCTAAAGAACCCAAATACACGTGAACATAATTGGAAAAACCTTTTCGATCAAGAGCAATGTGAAAAAGAAATAGACATATTTACAAAAATGAGCATACACAAGGATTATGCTTAAATTTTCAACAGATCATCATCCTATATGTATAGCATGTACAATTAGAGAATGTAAATGCCTTCGATAAAGATCTTTGAACATTTCTAAGGCATTTTCCTATCTTGTATTTATGGAATAGTCAGGGAGAGATGTAAGCAATATGAGGCATCTTTGCCTTAACATGATGGATAATTTGTTTAACTTTGAAGCGGGTTTACAGCTAGAAACATTTATCTATAGAAACATGCATTTGTTATAATGAAAATAAGAACTCTACTAAAAATTATATTGTTCTCGTGGAGACTTCTAAGGTAGACTCCACTATTATTGACATCTCCGAAAAGTATTAGATTTAAGTCGCACAAGCAAAACACAAGTTCACCATGTCAGTTTAACATACATATATTTTAGTTAAGATCTACACATAATCGTTTGAAGAAGGTCTCAAATTGAGCTACATGAAATACCTTTCTTCTAAATCAAAGATCTCATAGTATATCTCAAAACTCATATTATGTCATGTTCAAATGCTACATCATATCATATCATATATTATAATTATAATGGGCAACAAATTTAAAGAGATTATAGCAAATTTAAACAAATCTTGTCTTAACCATGATAATTCCTGTATACTAACAAAAATGATTTGAAAAAAAAGTTTAGAAATGATATTGTGTTGAATATAACACGAGATTGTGTTATATTCGACATGGTATAATTTTGTCTTAAACCGTGAAAATTCTTAAAATATACAAAAAATATTTTAGAAAAAGAAATAATGTTTGAAAATGATACCGTGTTGAATATAACACGAGGCCGTGTTATATTTAATATCATATCATGTTGTATTAAACCGTGATAATTCTTAAAAAATACGAAAAATATTTTGGAGAAAGAAATAATGTTTACACGAAAAATATTTTGGAGAAAGAAATAATGTTTACAAATGATACTGTGTTAAATATAACCCGAGGGTGTTTTATATTCAACAAGGTATCATGTTGTATGAAACCCTGATAATTCTTAAAAATTTACAAAAAAAAATAAAAAAATAAGAAAAATCTTGCAAAATAAAACCGTGTTATATTTAACATTGTTATTTATTTACTTATTTTGGGAAAATTATCACACAATGTCCATTTCCCTATGTTGATCATAAGATTTTAATGAACAATTAAATATTAATATTTTGGTATAACTAATATTTTTAATTAAGTGTTTCAGTGATTTAAAGTTCCGGTAATGAAGATGACAAATTAAATGGATGCTAAACGATGATGTTGAAGATATTGAAAAATTAAGAATTTGAAGAAATTAAGGAAAACAACTCAAGTGAATCTTAACTCTTAATATCCCAATTAGGAACACACATATTGCACAAAAAGGTTTTTATTATTTATGTGTGTTTTGATTAAGTGAAATTATTTGCTCCTATGTGATTTAAAAAGAAATGTTTTTGATTGACTAAAATAGAATATAAGAATAATAGTTGAGCTAAGTAAGAAAAGAAAATAGTTAAAGGGGCGAAAATGTAAAAAAGAAATAGTTAAAAATGAGTTCAGAAAAGAGATCCAGAAGACAACAGTTGACTGATGAGTCGACCGGACCAAGCAGCTGTAACTCCTTATATCTTTGAGTCGACAGGCAAGTCGATCGACCAAGGGAGCTGAACTATCTATATCTCTAAGTCTACCGGTGAAGAAAAATCGAACTCTCTGCATCTACAAGTCGACCGATAGGTCGATCGATGAACGTCCTTGGCTACAACTTGAATCTACCAGTCAACCGATCGATCGACCGGACGCGTTGTTTCAAGATTCTGTTTTATCCGAGTTTATATCCAATTGTAGCCGTTTTTTGTTAGAATTTGAGAGAGATTTCAGGGATATTTTTTTTATATTTAATATATGATTCACATAGTAATTAAATCCTATTGATTTGATTCATTAAATATTAATGTTTCTCAATTTGGTACTTAAAATTGATTATATATTATTAATTGAGATTGAGAAATATTTAGGAGGCTTAATTGATAGATTTGAAAATTGTTATTAAGTGAATTGAACCAAAATAAAATTATTATGATATAAGAGATCTATAAGTACTATTAATTGTCATGACACATGTAAACTAGCCGTTAGAATGCTGATTTCATATTCCTTTAAATAGACATGCGGATTTCTTATATCATTTAACAAGATTAATCAATATCAAGATAGCTAAAAGGAGTTAGATTATTTGTGAGCTTTTATAAGAGTCATCATTCTGAGATATTGTGAGATTTTCTGAGAGACGATCTTGAAGATAAATTGCTGTTAATTTTTGCTGCTACCGGATCTAAAGTTACATTGCTTTATCTAATCTTTCTGTGGATTCCGAGTGAGATCTTTCCAATTATATTCTTTTATTGCATTACTTGTTTATATTTTGGAAATTGATCTTAGAAATTATTTTTGATTTTTGAAGAAAATATTTTTATAAACAATTTCTTGAATCTGATTACGTGCTCAAATTTGCTACTCATATCTTGTTTAAAATCAGATTTTTCTATCTCACATTTTTTCTATCACTAGGTGGGATATTAATTGAGTTATTATTTATCTGAGGTGGTAGAAGCTCTGACTAAGATTTTCTACTTATCAATTTTTTGTATTGGAGAGTAGTGTGACGGGTTAAATACTGTTGGGGATTTTTAATCAGGGGTAGCTGGGTTTTCAGTCTCTTCTTGTAAAGAGATTGAGGTAGTGATTCTTCCTGGATAGAATTGCGTTTTTGAGTGATTATTGTAACGATTCAATTCTTACCAGGTAAAAGGATATTTGAAGTGTTTGGTGAGATTTTGATTCTTTGGTCTTAGTGTGAAAAAAAATTAGGTTATTCTTTAACTTCTAAAAAGTAGAGGTTCTTCTTTAGCTTGGAAAAATGATATTGTAAAAGTTGACTCTGAGCCTGTAAAAGAATCGGTGTGAGAATTTGGTTCCTACCTTTAAAGAGATATTGGTTTTAGTGAATGCGACCTCCGGAGAGCTCGGGGAACTGGATTAGCCAAGAGTAGCTTGGTGAATCAGTATAAATCTCTAGTGTGCTGCATTATTAGTTTATTTATTTTTGTTGTTTGTGTGTACATTTAGTTGATTAATTAATTCCGCTGTGTTATAATGATAATAATTAATTTAGGTTTAAAATTAATTATTTGATTTATTCAAGGTTTTTTTTTTTCTGATAATTTTTTAATTACCCAATTCACCCTCTTCTCTTGGGTATTCTACTGGACCAATACCTTATATATTCAACAAGTGTCATATCATCATTAATCAACACACCCATGTAACATAAATTGATCATTGCGTCGCATAGGATTACAATCTCTAAACCACCACATTTCGAACTGTGAGACCTGCAAGACGTGATTTGAAACGGCTACGTACACGATAAGCGTCTATCCATTTTCTCTATTTCCACAATATTATCTTCCTTCTCCCACTCCACTAAACATTTCCATTGCTCCGTTTCACAGTATGAATAAAACCCTTAATTATCTTTCTTCTTACTCTACAAAAGCCACAAAATAATTACCATAAGAAGGACCTTCAAAACCAAGAACCCTAATACAGCGGCTGATCTTGTACACTTTGACAACTTAGGTTTGTTTTTCATCCAAAGTTGTTGGGGCTTGCAAAACATCGGCATATGGACGGAACCTAAGATCTCCATCACCTCTCCTACTACACTGTTATCAATCATCCACTATTGAAATTTCTTAGGTATGCCTTTATCCCATACACTTCCGCGACTTAGGTTTGTTTTTCGTCCAAAGTTGTTGGGGCTTGCAGAACATTAGCATGTGGACAGAACCTAGGATCTCCATCACCTTCCCTACTCCACTGTTATCAATCATCCACTATTGAAATTTCTCAGGTATGCCTTTATCCTCGTTGCAGACTGATAGGTGTAAAATACCTATCTATTTCTAAATCGGATTTGGTAGTTTTCGCGTGTTTTACTTATATTCAATTGCTTTTTAGTTTGTTTTTATGTGATTCAGGTGTAGAGACGCAAACAAGAGACAAACGAGCGAATACGGTGGAAAAATAGTGAAGAAACAAGGTTTCAAGATTACAAGAGCCACCGCCGCGGCAAAGAATCCACGGCCGCGGCGGTGAGAATACAGAGAAGTGCTGAAATGAACAAAGTCCCACGGTCGCAGCGGTAAAAGATCAGAGAGTTGGATATTATTTCACCGCTGCAGCGCAAGCTCACGGCCGCGGCGGTAAAATATCTGAGAACAAACCGACTTATCCCACGGCCGCGACCACGGTGGTGACCTCTGCACAGCAAAATAGATATTTTGAAATATTTTGAAACCTTGTGCCTATAAATACCCATTCTCCCACTTCCCTTAAGACTTCTTGGAGCATGGAACGTCCCTAACCTTAGGAGCATGATTCTTGGATATTCATCATTCGGAGAAGAGGAAACATTGGCGGATCGGTCTTTGGCGACAGTAGGTCACTCTACTTTAAGATTTGATCTTTCTCTCTTTGTAATTTAATGTTTTATTGTAAATGATGATGAATATCTCTTGGTTTAATGGTTCAATGGCCAAGATCATGTTAAATTAGTTAAATATTAGTTAGGGATAGATGTAGTTGTGTAAATATTAGTTTGATGAAATTTATGTCACTTTAACGGTATCTTGTTTTTAAATCCGATTGTGTTTATCATTTTATTATAACTTTAATATTCTTGTTAAGGTATTAGGGTTGGATTTGAGAATCTAGGGTTTGACGCGGGAGGGCGTTAGTTAGTGTGCAATCGATGACGTTGGGGCGAGACTCACGCGGCCTAGGGTCGTTAATACGTCGAGGAGGATTTCGGCGTTAACACGAAGTCGCGGATTCCCCCGTCTTACACTCAGGAGAGGTGGCGGAGGAGTTTACGAACCGAGATTGTCGGATACCTAAACTCCGTTATTATTAACTAAACAAAATCAAACATGTATTAAGTGAACGAAATCAATCCCTAGTTAATCAACTTAGTTAGGATTAACCCGCTAATTGTAGTTTAATTTAGTTTTAATTAGTTTAATTTTAAAATATTTCTTTAACCGTCTGGATAATATGAGACTATGTAAATTGCGGTATTCAACTTATTCAATCCGTTCCTGTGAGAATGATATCTGCTCTTAAATGATCCACTATATTAAAACTAAACCTCGTGCACTTGCGAGTAGTCAATACGCGAGCGCGTAACAAGCGCTACGACGTACACATACCACATAAACTCGTGGCTCTGACTTGAACCCTTCGATCGAGAACTTATATACCTTCGACAAATCTTCAAGAAACAACGACCCTGGCCTTGTCAACATTGTCGCTAATGTGAGGTCCTAACAAAAGAAAAAATATACATAATAGAGAGGGACAGAGAGAGTATATATATATATATATAGAGAGAGAGAGAGAGAGAGAGAGAGAGAGAGAGAGAGAGAGAGAGAGAGATTCAATGGGGGATAATTGGTCGAGTTTAGTAGAGAGGAAGAGGGGACCGAAGATCATTGACGTGAGAGGCTCCTCTGGGTTACCATGTGATGAAATTTGCGTGTCCAGCCATGCATCTTTTGGGGTCATCTTGTAGTACTATTCAACAATAAATTCCCATCTCATTAAATAATAATAATAATAATAATAATAATAGAATATAAATCTCCATATAAATTAAAAAGAATTTATTTTGATTGAATTTTTTAACACATTAATCCCATTTTTAAATAAGAAGGATTTATTATAACATAAGATGCCTATTGAATTTTCGGGATTAATAATTGACTAAATTTTTTGTTATCAAGTTAAATTCAATTTAAAAATAGTTGTCTTGCTTATGGAGAGATTTCCAAATTTAGTTGACTAAAGTTTTTTAGTTATTACAATATTTTTTTAATTGGTTATTATTTTGTAGTTATATACAAATTGAACATGGTTTCCATAATTTTACATTCATAAATCATGTTGAATTTCCACACATAAATGCATCATAATTGTTAAGAGGGTGTCAATATGTTTTTCAAAATAGTTGTGATATACGTACATGCATGTTGAATTCTAAACAGATTTGCGCACTTCGCCACATGTCTAAGCTGAATTCCATGCACACGCATCCTTTTTGTAAGCAAAGTCATTCCACACAGGTATTGTATACACAGGTCCATGTTGAATTCAATACATGTAAAATAGTATATCAATAATGTTTGCCAATTCATTCTTAACATTAAAGAATGATGATTTTGTGTGGATTAATTTATTATTATTAGAATTCATTTTCACATGTGAAGTAGTATATCAACAATTTTTTGACAATTCATGCTTAACATTAAAGAATGATGATTTTTGTGTGGAAATTATTATTATTTTTAGAATTTATTTTCCACAATTCTTTTCAACATCAAGTTCATTAGAATTTATTTTCGACAATATATTTTTAATATTAAGTTTGCGTTTTATGTATTGAATTCAACACAACCGTAAATAACTAGTTTTAAATCTTATAAATAATTTAATGCGTTGAGTTAAACACAAATTATATTTCTTTCATGCAAAAAATAAAATTGATATGTCATTTTGAAGTTCTAAAATAAACAGTCTTAGTGGTGTAATTTAATCATGTAACAAACAAACAAAATTGATTTATTGCATAATTATTTGCAAGAGTTTTTGTATAATTAGTCATGACAAATGATCTTTATTTTTAAAAATAAATATTTCGGCAATAATTTAACGGTCAATATGGAATGTAATGTTTGCTAAATGAGGGCACATCTATCCAGATCTTCCAAGTTAGAAAAAGGTTCAGAATGTTTGATTGATAACATAATAGGAGCACAAATCTAGTTCTAACACCGATAGGTCTAGTGGTCAACTTGGCCTTCTAATCGCCTCATAAATTAATGGGCACTGTTGATAAGGCCTTTTCGAGATATTTTGTATCCTTTAAGCAAAAGGAGTTTTGGTGAACAATTTATGAAATTAAAATTTGAACCATGCAGTCTACGCGCAACATCAATTTTTCCAGAAATTACGAAGTTATTGTAATTTTTCAATATAAAAAATTACAATAACATTTATGATGTACAATAACTTTTGGATTTTTGACAGTTACTTTGTATTAATGGAAAAATTATTGTAGCCCGTGCACTAAAAGGGTTAAAATTTTAATTTTGTGAATTGTTCACAAAAAAAATCCTAAATAAAAAATATTTAAAATTTACAAGTAACATTTGATTTATACTTTTAGAAAACATTTTCCAAAAACCAAATAGTAGTTTTTAAATAAAAATAATTATTCTTTTATTTTTGATTAAAAAATTGATTGACGAGGATAACATTGATCGATTGAATTTTTTTTTTTTTTTTTTGACACAATATAAATTTCTTTCTGATAATATTGAGATATCATCGTTAAATTATCAAACAAAAAACATTTTTTTTTACATTTTTTTGTTTTTTAAATAATTTTTTACCAAAGGTCAGAAAGATGGAGGCCTGCTAGGCCCGTTGCCTATCTTCAAGACTTGAGTTTAAAATTTAAGTTCGTGGATTGGGATATGGTCCAAAAATTTACCGAGTAATTTTTGGGGTCGGACTGGGAGTTAGTCATTTAGATTTAGGGCAAGTTCTGCTCATCCATTCAATTATTAAAAGCAAATAATTATAAATAAAGTAAATATATTATAACATCTATCACATTCAAACCCAATTCTTGTACTCTAATGATTATTTAAAGTGTCTTTTTTTGTGAGATGTCTAGTGTTGAAGTCGTCTCTGTTCCATTACATAATTGCATAGGTCATATTTTATCTAAAAAATATTCACAATTAAAAAAAAAAAAAAAATTGAGGAAGGAGAGTTTAAACCCTAGACACTTATCCATAATATCTAACACATCTCTTATCTTTTCTTTTCAGTTTGGTTACCTAAAATATATTCGTCACATTTTATTGATAAAAACACCCTCACATTATATATTTTTTTGTTGTTTATTTCCTATTTTTTTTCAATTCTCTCTCTCTTGTTTTATCTTTTTTATGTTTTACTTGTATGTTGTTTTCTTATTTCTCTTGTGAAAAATAATAATAATTAAAAAAAAATGATGTGAAAAATAAAATGAATTTTTAAAAAAACAATATTTTTTCATTTTTGTTTTTAATTTTTTTTTGTTTGCTTTCTAATTTTTTAATTTTAAATTTCTTTTTTCTACAAAAAACCATATAAAAAAATAAAATTAATTAATAAATAAACATGAACAAAATAAAAAATTGGAAAAACCAATATTTTCTTTTCTGTTTTTAAATTTCAATTTTCTTTTTGATTTTTTTAATGTTTTTTATTTTCTAATTTTTCAATGCCATATGTGAAAGAAAAAAAGAAAAAGGAAACAACTAAAACAAATAAAATAATGCACACATAATAAAAGGAAGAAAATTAAAAAAATAAAAATAAAAATCAAAGAGTCAAAAATAAAATATAAAAATTAATTAAATAATATTGATATTTATGTTCAACCCTTTTCATGCTTTTTTTTTTTTGTTTTTATCCACCAAAAAGAAGGGTTATTATTGACTTGTGGGTGTTTAATTGGAAGGATATCCATCTTTCTAATGCACCTAATACAATCCTTGATTATGCACCTAATACAATCCTTGATGAAAGAAGAAACAAATTTTGTTAGAAAAACCTCCTAACGCTGACATCATATCGATTTTTTATTATTTTATTAAAAATAATTTGGTCATAAATTAGGTGCCGACTTTCACAAAACTTGCCCGGCACGCATATTTTTTATTTTTGAATTATTTTTTTAGTTTTAAATATTTTTAATAATTCAATTAATATTAATTAGATTAAGACAATTGAATTAAAATCTATCAAATATAAAATTCTAACGTTAATTAAATTAATTGTAAAAAATTAAAAAAAAAAATATTCATTGAAACTAAAAAAAATAATATTAAATAAGAGACTTTTATTTAAAATTAAAAAATTAAGAACAAAAAATAATTTATTTTTTTTGAAAATTTGGAAAAAAAAAAACATATTTTTCCTTTCTGTTTTAAATTTAAATTTTTATTTTTGTCTTATTTTATGTTTTATGTTTTCCATTTTTTAATTTTTTTTTTTTTTTTGTTCTATAGACATCAAATACAAAACAAATACAGAATTAAAATATATATATATATATAACACAACAGAGTAAAAATATAAAATTAAAATCAAACACTAAAAATATATTTTTTATATTAAAAATATATTTTTTTTTAAAAAATATAAAGATATTTCAGATATTATAAAAAAAAATGACCTTATTTATTAATATTCTCGGATATAAACTCTTAAAACAGCCCTACTGAAATTGAAGTACTTGTTCAGCCTTTTTCATTCTTATTTTCGTTTTTATCCCTCGAAAAGGAGTTTCACTTGACGGTGGGTAATCTGACCATTTGAGGCATATCTATATTCATGATGCAGCCAATATAAATACAATATTGTCGCTTTTCGTTGTGTTCTGATGTAGTGAGAAACCAATTTTAAAACAATTTTGTTAGAAAAATATTTGTATCCCGAAGGTGTTAGTATCATTAGCAATGGTTAGCAAGGAGAGATATTACGTTTCTTGTCAACTAGTGTTCAACTATTCTAAGAAATATTTTAAAAATTAAATCTTGAATTAAATTTTAAATGTACCAGATCGATGTGAGAGACTGCATTCTTAAGATTGTCGGGAAAGTGATTAGTCGATGTGTGCCTAAATTGGTCTAGACACATTTTACCGTATATTAGAAAAAAAAATTAAAAAAAATATCTCTGGTGATTCAATTAACATTAATTAGATCAAATTAATTGAATTAACCAAATATCCAAATTTAACGTTAATTAAAATATTTCAAAAAAGAAAAAAATAAATTAATAGAAACTAAAAATCATACATCATATATTAAAAGTCATAGTCAAAACTAATAATGAACTATAACTCAAAACTAGATATTTCTCCAATCTCTTTATTTCTATCAAATCAATGATCAAGATCTTCTTTACCACTATTAATATTTTAACCCTAGATTTTCTGAGCAAATCATTTCTAAATTTTTTTAAAATAGATATTTTCACCCCTTTATTAAAAAATAAAAATAAAAAATCAATTAGAATCTTTAAAATTTCATATAATCCTCTAATTTATATGATTTAAAAAGAATTTATTCTTTAAAAATTATTTTACGTTTTTTTTGTTATATGTAAATCAAGAATCAAAATTATAATATTAAAATATTTAAATTAAAAATATATATTAATATATTTGTTCTAGATCGCATAATATGCGGGTCTAAAATTAGTATAGTATTATAATTAATAAGAGTCTTTTTATTAAAAATTAAAAAATTAAGAAAAAAAAAATAATTTTAGAGGCACCATATTTTATACCAAATCTTACTTCCGAGTGATGGTGTAATCCTATGTTGCCTAACCATGTTGCCATGTATTTTTGTTGTTGACAAAATCAAAAGAAAATAATAAAGAAAATAAAACATAAATATTAAAAAAATGATAAAAATAATAAATTTTCATCTTCAGGCATCCACACCATCGTGACTGTTGAAACAAATAAATTTTAATTTAATTTTTAAAATAGAAAGTGCCAAATGTGAAATTGGTTTTTCCCTCAAAACCTTTTGTCCCACATTGGTTGGGAGAGGAAAAATTAAAGTGGATATCTAGGGGTATGTGAGACACTTGGGGTGTGCCCCAAGAGGTACCCACATTTTGTGGAGGGGAGAGGAGTTACATCCCTACCGGTTTACCACATACGTGCGAGCCACCGTCCGTCCGGCCGTGCCGTGCCGAGTCACGCGTGTGATGAGGTGACACTTATTTATTTTTTAGAAAAAATATTTTTTTTAAAAACAAAAAATAGTTTAATTAAAAAAGTTAAAAAAAAAAAAAAACTGTCCGTTTAAAATAATAAAAAAAACGTTTTAGATTGTTTAACGTTTTTAATAATAACGTTTAATTATTTAAACGTTTTTTTTTTTTTTTTTTTAATTATTAGTTTCGGTTTCAAAAAAAAAATCTAACGGTTTTTTTTTTTTTTTTCTCCCCTATCAATAATAGGTTTTTTCATAGTTTTTAGAACAAGAAAAAAAAACAGAACTCCTTTTTCAGAACTGTTTCTGTTTCGGCTGTGTTTCTATTTCGGATCTGTTTCTGATTCTGTTCCGGCTTTGTTTTTATTTCTGTTTCGGCTTTGTTTCTGTTTCTGTTCCGAAACATTTTCGGTTTCATCTTTCGGAATTGTTCCAATCTGTTCCGGTACTGTTTTTTTCAGTCCGATTTTGGTTTTCGAGCAGTTTGTTCGATTTGCGAACAGTGTGTGGGGGTGTTTAGTTTTCGGGACTTCTACAGTGCAAAGAACATCCTAGACAGAGGAGAATTCTGGGTTGTTTTATCCTGGGGACGACGGGACTAATACACTGCTTGCACGTTTTTGGGCAGAGCCGCGAAATGTCTTAAAGAGAGCGACCTAGTCCGCGACTCATCCCAAGAAATTTTGGTAAACTCGTTTTTTATTTATTTTCTGCAACAACAAATTTAAGACGCTTCATCTTCTGCCATGTCTATTTGATACAAGATTAGCAGATTAGGTATTTCATGGTGCATTTTACGAATGCTTTAATGCTTGATTTATAACTAATACACTGATAGCCATATCCCTAAGGTCGTTGGAGAATTAGTATTTGTATTTTCCATTTCAATGATTTGTTTCATGTTTATTTAGTTCTGTCGATAACTATTGAGTTGCTATCTTTTTGTTAAATTTGGATGAGGACAGTAAGCATTGTATATGTTGTTTCTTTTGGCTCATAAATATCTCTTATATAAATAGGACATTGTCAGGCGTTTGTGTTTTTTTTTTTTCTCCCAAACTTATAATATAAAATTATTATTAAAGCCTTGAATTGAGAAGCTTTCATGATTGTGCTGTTACAATTTGTTTATTATTGTATCAACTCGTTTTTTATTTATTTTCTGCAACAACAAATTTAAGACGCTTCATCTTCTGCCATGTCTATTTGATACAAGATTAGCAGATTAGGTATTTCATGGTGCATTTTACGAATGCTTTAATGCTTGATTTATAACTAATACACTGATAGCCATATCCCTAAGGTCGTTGGAGAATTAGTATTTGTATTTTCCATTTCAATGATTTGTTTCATGTTTATTTAGTTCTGTCGATAACTATTGAGTTGCTATCTTTTTGTTAAATTTGGATGAGGACAGTAAGCATTGTATATGTTGTTTCTTTTGGCTCATAAATATCTCTTATATAAATAGGACATTGTCAGGCGTTTGTGTTTTTTTTTTTTTTCCCAAACTTATAATATAAAATTATTATTAAAGCCTTGAATTGAGAAGCTTTCATGATTGTGCTGTTACAATTTGTTTAAAGCCATAAATTTCTTTTTGAGCTTTTCACACTTTGTTCCCCTGACGTTTAATATAAATCCTACATGGTCCCTTTGATTGCGATTATTAATTTATGTTTATACTTTGAAATTAAAATTGGTTTTAATGTCATGAGAGTTATTCAAGTGGTCAGGCAATGTAGTACTTTTAGGAATCATGTGGGTTATTCAAAAATGAAATATTGTGGGTTGTTTTTTGGAGCTTTTTTACACTTTGCACCCCTAATTTTTGAAAAGATAGGTTATCATGTGAATTATTTCACAGGCCTTACCTTCTGCGATGCAGTGCTTGTAGTATATCATGTGAATTGTTTTAGACCTTATTACATTAAACAAAAGTTTGCAATTGTTTAAATTATGGAAATTGTTCATGAAATTATTTTAGAAAGATTTTAAGAGTACTATTTGCCCCTTAGTTGGAAATATTTTAAGAGTACTATTAGTCCCAAATAAAAGAATTTTCTTTAGAAAGTTTGATTACTAGTCTTCGTATTGAGGGGCAGCCCGCTAACAAAATCAATAATGAATTTGATGGGGTCTTGACTAGAAATGGAAAACACCATTTTATTATGTTAATTGGTGATTACTTTAAATTATACTTTTGTTTATCTCCTGAAAAATAAAAGTGAAGCATTTGATAAGTTCAAATTATTTGTGACTGAAATTGAAAAATAAAATTTCGCCTTATGAAATTTTTAAAAATAAACTGTCTTATTTTCAGACTTGGGTTTGTTTGGCATATGTTCATATTCCTGATCCTAAAATGCAAGTAGAACATATGAATGCATGTTTATTGGTTATGCAATGAATAACAAAGTATATAGATTTTATGACTTGCAAGATCATGTTATTATTGAATCTAATGACGCTGATAATTATGAACGTAAATTTCTTTTTAAATTGAAGAATAGTGGAGGCTCAACATCTAGTAATGTGCATGTCATTAGAATTTATGAATCTGATAAAGAATTAGAAATTGAACCTAGAAGAAGTAAACGACCTCGTATCGCTAAAGATTATGGTTCTGATTTCTACTGATATACCTTAGAGGAGGATTCACTCACCCTCCAAGAGGCATTGTCCTTTGTAGATGTCAATTTGTGGCAAGAGGCTATAGATGGTGAAATGGACTTTCTTGAGTTAAATAGAATTTGACATTTAGTAGATTTACCTCCTGGTTGAAAAACAATAGCATGTAAATGGATTCTTAAGAATAAATTAAAACCCGATGGAACTATTGATAAATATAAGGCTTGTATTGTAGCCAAAAGGTTTAGACAAAGAAAAAATGTAGATTTCATTGATACATTCTCACCTGTCTCTAGAATTGCTGCTATTCATGATCTCGTTTTGCACCAAATGGATGTTAAAACTGTTTTTTTTTTTTTTTTTTTTTTTTTGTGATTTAGAAGAAGAGATTTATATGGACCAACCTGAAGGTTTTGTTATTCCTGGTCAAGAATACAAAGTTTGCAAATTAGATAAATCTCTTAATGGTTTGAAACAAGCACCTAAGTAATGGCATGAGAAATTTGATAATCTAGTCATTTCACATGGTTTTAAAGTTAATGAAAGTGACAAATGCATTTACTATAAATCTAAAAATGATGTTTGCACTATTATATGTCTTTATGTGGATGACTTGTTCTAACATTCATGTTGTGAATAATGTGAAAAACCATGTTATGTGCAAATTTTGACATGAAAGATCTTGGTGAAGCAAATATAATTTTTGGTATTAAAATAACTAGGTCTAAACATGAAATTTCTTTGGATCAATCTCATTATATAGAGAAGATTCTAAAGAAATATAATTATTTTGATTATAAACCAGCATGTACTCCTTATGACCCTAGTGTGAAGTTGTTCAAGAACACCGGTGACGGTGTTAGACAAACTGAGTATGCGAGCATCATAGGCAGTCTCCGATATGCCACTGACTGCACTAGGCCCGACATAGCGTATGCTGTGGGATTACTATGCAAGTTTACAAGTAGACCTAGTATTGAGCATTGGCATGCTATTGATAGGATCATGAGATACCTAAAAAGAACTATGAACCTTGGTTTACATTATCAGAAGTTTCCCGCTGTTCTGGAATGATATAGCGATGCTGATTGGAATACCCTTTCAGATGACTCCAAGGCAACTAGCGGCTATATATTTAGAATAGCTGGTGGAGCTGTTTCTTGGAAGTCTAAGAAACAGACTATTTTGGCTCAATCCACTATGGAGTCTGAGATGATTGCACTAGTTTCGGCTAGCGAAGAAGCAGGGTGGTTAAGGAGCCTGCTTTCTGATACCCCTTCATGGGAGAGACCGATTCTAGCTGTCTTGATCCATTGTGATAGTACCGCGGCTATTGCAAAGATTCAGAACCGTTATTATAACGGAAAAAAGCGACAAATACGTCGCAAACACAGTACCATTAGAGAGTATATCTCTACAGGGGTTGTGAGAGTGGATCATGTACGGTCTGATGATAACTTAGCCGATCCTTTGACGAAAGGATTAGCTCGAGAAAAGGTTTACAAAACCTCGAAAGGAATGGGACTCAAGCCCATAGATTGACGAGTCACTTGTGAGGGAAACCCAACCTATAGACTGCAGATCCCAAGAAATAGGTTCAAAGGGTAATAACAACTCATGAAGTGATATGAGAAAAATTATGCTATAAATTTGAGTTCTATTTCATAAATGTGCTGTTTGAAGCATGATATCTTGAAGCGATAGAAGGTTGAGTTTTTATTAACTCTTAATGAGATCTATACTCTATTTTGGAGTGGAGTACCTAGCTATAAGAGTACTCTTGATAGATTCACCTATGTGAATGTGGAAGTGTGGCCGCTTCCTATGGAATTTTGGACAAAATTCTCTAGAGCATTCACTATACTGGGATACACGTGCAGGGCCGTAAAGCACGGGCTTTTGGACTACACCCTGATAGGGTTGTGTGTGTGATGTTGTTAGAGATAGAGTTCAAAACTAGTTACTCTAGTATAATCTAAAGCATTTTCATTATGTAAAGGTTCAAGTCGATAGACACATTTTCTTATGCACAATCTTATATTGAATTATACTGCTCGATGAAAAAAAAAATTGTTTTTAAAAATTCAAGTGGGGGATTGTTGAAACAAATGAATTTTAATTTAATTTTTAAAATAGAAAGTGCCAAATGTGAAATTGGTTTTTCCCTCAAAACCTTTTGTCCCACATTGGTTGGGAGAGGTAAAATTAAAGTGGATATCTAGGGGTATGTGAGACACTTGGGGTGTGCCCCAAGGGGTACCCACATTTTGTGGAGGGGAGAGGAGTTACATCCCTACCGGTTTACCACACACGCGCGCGCCGCCACCGCCGTCCATCCGGCCATTCCGTGCCGTGCCGAGTCGCGCGTGTGATGAGGTGGCACTTATTTATTTTTTAGAAAAAATATTTAAAAAAAAAAAATACAGTTTAATTAAAAAAGTTAAAAAAAAAAAAAAAAAAAAAAACTGTCCGTTTTAAACCGTTTAAAATAATAAAAAAAACGTTTTAGATTGTTTAACGTTTTTAATAATAACGTTTAATTATTTAAACGTTTTTTTTTTAATTATTAGTTTCGGTTTCAAAAAAAAATCTAACGGTTTTTTTTTTTTTTTCTCCCCTATGAATAACAGGTTTTTTTCACAGTTTTTAGAACAAGAAAAAAAAACAGAACTCCTTTTTCAGAACTGTTTCTGTTTCGGCTGTGTTTCTGTTTCGGATCTGTTTCTGATTCTGTTCCAGCTTTGTTTCTGTTTCTATTTCGGCTTTGTTTCTGTTTCTGTTCCGAAACATTTTCGGTTTCATCTTTCGGAATTGTTCCGATCTGTTCCGGTAATGTTTTTTTCAGTCCAATTTTGGTTTCCGAGCAGTTTGTTCGTTTTGCGAACAGTGTGTGGGGGTGTTTGGTTTTCGGGACTTCTACAGTGCAAAGAATGTCCTAGACAGAGGAGAATTCTGGGCTGTTTTATCCTGGGGACGACGGGGCTAATACACTGCTTGCACGTTCTTGGGCAGAGCCGCGAAACGTCTTAAAGAGAGCGACCTAGTCCGCGACTCATCCCAAGAAATTTTAGTAAACTCGTTTTTTATTTATTTTCTGCAACAACAGTGACTTTTAGCGCAAATCACAATTAAGATTCGCCTTAATAAATTAGAGATCAAAAGCGAAATTTAAAAATATGAGTCCTGCAATATTTAATTTTTTAATTAATTTTATATTTCTGACAGGTAATCCCATCTCGCAGGACATACTCTCCTGACGAGAAGATAACTGTGGCATAGTCGGATAACAAAAACTATTTTCCACATTTAAAAATCTACTTGATCCGCATAACGTTATAAAATCGACCATTTTATTAAATATTTTTTTTTTCACAATTTATATAAAAGTATAATTTGTCAATTTACATAGAAGACAGTACACTCACTTCGATTTTCGTATTACCAAAAACACTGTCGTCGAAAGACTACGCGGGCGTCGTCGTCTGTGAACCTAACAGCGATAGGGCCTAAATTAATAATTTATTTAAAATAAATCTACTATGCAATGCGTGACCCTAAAATACACCATTTTTCATTTTTCAAATTTTGATTATACGAAATTACTACATGCCCAATTTCCTCCACCGAGTGACTGCACTATAGCACTTTCACCAATGGAATCGTTTTCGTTCCCAACACTTGATCTTTATAGTTCAGAATCCTAACTAGCTCCTCAACGTATGTCAAATCCTCTTTCAACTCAATTAGTTGAGAAGTCAACACATGCAAAAGATCTAACACATATTTTCTAAGCATCGACACGTGGAAAACGTCATGTAATCTGGACAATTCTGGCGGTAGGGCTAGTCAATAGGCTGTCGTACCAACTCGTTCTAGAATCTCATATGGCCCGATATACCTCAGACTTAGCTTTCCCTTCTTTCCAAATCTCATTATGCCCTTCCACGGGGATATTCGCAAAAACACATGATCACTCACTTCAAATTTTAACTCTTGCCTAAGCTTGTCAGCATAACTCTTTTGCCGACTCTAAGCAGTCTTTAGTCTTTCCTGAATCACCTTCACCTTGTCCGCCGTCATCTAGGCTATATCCGGCATTAATAATTTTTGTTCTCCCATTTCAGTCCAATAGACTGGAGTTCTGCATCTCCAGCCATATAAGGCTTCTGGTAGCGCGTGAATAAGCCGCTACTTATTCTCGCAAGTACACGAGGTCAAAGTTTTAGAATAGTGGATCGGTTAAGATCTGGTATCGTGTCCATAGGAAAAGTGTGAATAACTGAGTATCGCAATTTACGTAGTCTCATATTATCCTGACGATTCAATTTAATATTTAAATTAAACTAATTAAAACTATTCCTAAGGATTAATTATACATTAATTAATTAGAGATCGATTTCATTCACTTAGTACCTATTTAGCTTAGTTTAGTTATCAATAAAGGTTATTATCACATCCAACAATCTCAGTATCTATAACTCACTCGCTCCCTCTTCCGAGTGAAAAGCAAGCGAATACATGACTTCGCGTTGACGCCGAAGTTCCCCTCGAATGTCTTTCCGAACACATAGCCATATGAGTCTTGACCTAACTTCATGGATTGCACACTCTCCAACTCTCTCGTGGATTATTGGATCGTCGCGTTGTGTTTAACCCTAGTCCGAATTCGGAGTTACCTCTCCCGAGTGTCAAACCTCGTATTCTCAGTTTATCGTAACAAGCAGAATAAACGTGAAATAACAGTAAACACAATTGGAATTGGATAATAAACTATTAAAATTAACTTATATTCAACCAAAAAGGTATTTACATGAATTACATCTAACCCTAACTAATCTCTAACTAAACTAACATGATCTTGGCCATTAGAACATTAAACCAAGAGGAAATCATACTAAAACATTAAGATACAAAGATAGAACAAAGAAAGAAAAATCAAATCTTAAAGTGGTATGGTCCACTTTCGCCAAAGAACGATCCTCCCGAGCTTCCTCTTCTCTATTGATGAACTTCCTTTTTTAGTTCTTCAAGAATTGACCAAGAACACTTCCTAAAACTAATCTAATCTACTCCTAAATTATCTACGGTGCAAGGGGTCTCCAAAACATCCAAGAAGTCTTAAGGGAAGTGGAAAAATAGGTATTAATAGGCATAAGGTTTCAAAATATCTAAAAAATAAATATATTGTTGTGCAGAGGTCATGGCCGTGGCGATGGGATCACGACCGCGACGATAGGATAAGTTGATTACTTTACGATCTTTCACGACTGGGACGATGGGATCACGGCCGCGGCCATGGGACAACTCCCAACTTTCTGCCTTTTCTGCATTCTCACCTCCGCTGTGGTGGCTTCTGTGATCTTGAAACTTCGTTTCTTCATAATTTCTTTACCATTTTTCCACCGTTTTCGCTCGTTTATCACTTGTTTGCGTCCCTACGCCTAAATTACATAAAAACTAACAAAAACACAATTAAATATGACTAATTCACTTAAAAACTATCAAATCTGGCTTAGAAGTAGATAGGTATTTTACACCTATCAAATACCCCCAAATTTGAAATTTTGCTAGTTCTCGAGTAAAACACTAACACTAAACTAACTAAAAATGAAAAACTTGAAATACAAAAGAAGTAAATGCATGTAAGTATAAAGTTCAATCGAAATGACCAATTTGTTCTTCCCTCAACATCCCTAAATCTAATCAAATTCGGGAAATAACCCACACCAAGTGGTGTTCTAGAATTTCAACATTCAATATCAATAAAAATCATTCTAGATTTATTGAATATGTGTGTATAAGAACTTAAACGCATAATTACGCACATACTGGATTGGATTATTCAATTGTTAAGTTCATAACGTATACCGTTTAAGGATTCAGGAAAACCATATGCTTGATTGGGGTCTACTATCCACTAATGTAGGCTCGGATATTCACAGAGATCAATAGGGCTTGGTTTGGCTTTGGAGAACGACCACGGGTATCACTGGAATTGAAAATTGATAATCGGTTTAATTGATCGATACCCAAGGTAAAATCATTTGTCACTATTCTCTCTCATAACCCCACAGTTTTAGAGTACAACTCTGAATAAGAAACGAAGATCGTGTGTATTCATTTGTCAAAAGAAAAAAAAATGAAAACACTATTCACATAGTTTTAACACATTCCTAAGTTAATTCGAATAATAACCGTTTTAGGAGTGTGCAAAAAGAAGTTAGAGAAACACACCCCCAAACTTATTTGAATTTATAAAATTTTAGGAATACGCAAAAAGAAATGGTAGAAACACACCTCCAATCTTATTTTAGGAGCATGTGAAAAGAAATACAAAAGTGACAAGTGAATATACTAATACCGATTCAATAAAAATTCAACCGAAACCCCACCGCTCACTTGATTTTACTCAATTTGAAAATTAGGCTTACTGACATTGGTTTAGGAAAAATTTAAATTAAAGAGTATTTGAATGTTTTCAGAATTGATTACGTTATCGACTTCGACAGGGGAAATAAGGGATGAAAATTTTCAGGTTAGCTACAACGATTCAAGCGAAAAAATGATGGCCTAAATCACGTCTCCGCAATTACCTTACCTAAGATTTCGCCTCAAGTTTCCCCCAAATCAAGTTCTAGATTCCACATTTTTGTCATGAACTTCATGTTGAATAATCGGCGTCTAATTGTTCAGATTATTATACATTGAGTCCGAATGTCGTGCGATTTTAGGATCGAGATAATTTTTACTCAATCAACATGTTAAGCACACAAAACACACATGGAAGGCATTACCCCCGACCTCAATATGCAATTAGGGGATAATTCTCATCATCAAGACTTGGCCCAAATGAACTCAACAACTAAACATGCAAATACAACTTCATACATACACAATTCTAAGCTAAATCTAATACTGACATACATACTAATTTAAAAACTACAGATGCAAAAACAAGGATTAAACTAAACTGGAAATTAAAAACTAAAACATTAATTAAAACAATAAAATACATACATAAACATAATTATGTACATTAAAAAAATAATTTGCATTTTGTTCAAAAAATAATGGTTCATCCTTCTTCTACAAAAACACAAAAATGGATGAACATCCCCAAACTTAAACATGGTAGTGTTCACACTGTCTAGCAGCGAACCCAATAACTGAATATAGCATGTAAAAATGGAAAACTGGGTTCAGACACATACCTAGGAAATAAGACGTAGGAGTCTTACCTCCTACTGTCCACCTGGGGAAACGTCATCTCCACCACTTTCATATCGAAAACGAAACTGTGGTGGTTGCAAAAGGTACTGCTGCATTAGCGGCATAGTCAGAAAAGAATGCATATCGATGCCGAAGTGCTCGCACATAAGCCGGTTGACTTGATCTTGATAGCGTCCATATTGGTCTTGGTAAGTCCATAGCTCGTATTGCCCTTGTCGAAGATCTCAGAGTTCTTGGTAAACTCGCTCCCCGTCAAATTCGGCCCGTTCTGGTGCCTCAGGAATTGGGGCCTCAAAAGGCCCTACCTCGTATCCCGCATGCTCAGCTTCTTCTTCCGCTCCTCTCTCAACCTGGCCTTGAGCGTTTCTCCTCTACATTCTCGTAATAATGGCCGAATCGAGGGCATTGATTGGAAAAAATGGGTTATCCCCATGGATCACCACCCCAGTTTGCCGACACAACTCCGTGAGTAAGTTTGGAAAGGGTAGGCCTCCTTTGGTTGTCCTTGTGGTATGTAGAATCAAAGAATATATGTGAGATCCGACGTCGAACGGTTTTTCTCGCTGTATGGAATGTAATGCAATAGCCCACTCCTTTGACACATCCGAAAAGTGAGAGGTTGGGATCAGGCTGCCACATATGAAGTGGTGCCATATCTTCGGCACCGGCTTTAGGAATCTGGCGGGAAAATTTGATTGATCTGGCCCTTTGATGGTCCATTGGATATTGCCCGTAGTAAGGGCCCGGATTATGTTCCCCATACTTGGTGTGTACCCCTCATATGGCTCTTGAAAAGGCTATGGTGGTCCTACTCCCAATACCTCGTTCAATTTTTCAGGACTGAAGAGGGTAATCTTCTCTCGGACCTTTGTCCAGTTCTGTTGAGCTTCAGTGGCATTTGTGTAGAACTCCCAGACTACGGAAACTTTACCGAAGGAATGCGATTTGTAAAAATACTCTCAACCTCGGCTTTGAATAACGCTTTGAAATTCCGCTGAGAGATCTTCCATGGCCTGGTGAACTCATGCTTCAAGAAATGTTCCTCGGCTTTCTTTGAAACGAATCGGGTGGAATCGAAGTCAGAAGTCGATCCCGATCTTTCACCCCTTGCCCTCTTCGAAGCAACTCTTTTAGGCATGGTTCCTAGCAATCACATTCACAAACAAGACAAACTCAATCAAATACGCACAATGAAAAACAGTCCTTATATCAACACTGTAAGACCCCAATTTAGCACGTACGTCATTTTAGTTGCATTTTAGAGCAATTGGTAAAATATGAGGTAGAATTGTATTAAGCATTATCTAAATTAAAAGTTTAGGGGGCGAATTGTAAATTTGTATATATTAAATTCAACCTTTAGGATTCAAATTTTCTTTCAATTGATAACATTTAAATTTTTAGGGGTGAAATTACAATTTAAGAAAAATTATAAATGGTGAATTGGGTTAAAATAACGAATTTAAGGAATTTGGGGGAGAAAAGAGTAATTAGAGCAATATATATATATATATATATATATATATATATATATATATATATATAAGGTGTGTGTGCGCCGAGAGATCAACCGGAGACAGGTAGATCGGGACGTGGGCGACGTGGCAAGCTAGGATCAACCTTTACCACTTGAATCATGCATATAAATGGATCCATGCAAGATTATCTTAATCCAGAATTTCAGAGAAGAAGAAAATTCAGGAAATCAAAAAATATATATATATAGAGAGAGAGAGAGAGGGAAGGTTCGGCGGTGGTGGGTGTATCGTCGTCAATGGAGTGGGTTCATACGTGGTTTTGTATGTGTGCTGATCAGTCGACAGTGATTGTGCCTGTGTGTGGCGTCACCGATCGCTCCGGTAGTGTGTGGGTCGTTGATCGCTAGCGGTGTGGGTGTGGGGCAACCAGTCGCCGTTCGGTGCTGTGTGTATGTATGGGTGATTGTTATGTGTGTAACGATTGCAGGGAGTGTGTGTGTGTGTGTGCAATCGTTGCCGTTTGTTCGATGATGGTATGTGCATGTCGTCGTCGGCAGCGTGCGTCGTTGTGGGTCGTCAGTGGGTCGGCGTTGTCTGTAGGAGTGGTCGCTACTGTGAGGGTGTGTGGGTTAATTGGTCGGTGAGTGAGTTTCGGCAGCGTGTGCATCGTCGTTGATGGTGTGAGGCTACCGGAAGTTGGTGAGGAGAGAGAGAGAAGACGGCCGGAGTGCAGAGCAGCCAACTAAAACGGAAGCAGAAAAGAAAACGGGAAAAAAAATAAAAAATAAAAAATAAATAAAAGAGGGAAAAGGAAAAAAACAAACAAAAATTACATAAACAACCCCAATAAAATCCAAAATCCATCTCGTGGCCGACGGACGATTCGGAGCAGGTAAAATCTAAATTGATTACCATTATTGTTAAATTGAATAATTAGTAAATAGGATTATAATTTGGAATCATTAATTCTAATAATTTTTGTCACCGTCCATATTAACAAATGCGTACAGCAATTATTAACGAAACGAAATTTACCGAATAACAATTTCTCATAATAAAAAGTGGGTACGGGGAAATTACGGAATTTAGGCCCCGTCACTATTAGGTTCGCAGGCACTAGAGTATCGGTAGAAGATAGTCAGTAAAAACTGTTCGGAACGGATAGTCAGGTGAGTGTACTGGTTTCTTGCAAAACTATTTTCTATGTATATATATGATGATATATGTGTCTACTTATACTGTACGATTTCATAAATGATATGAATCAAGCAGGTTTTTTGGGTAAGTTGGTAAAATGAATTTCTGAGGAATTGTGTTGGTTTCTAAAAAGGAGGATTAAAAATAATTTTTGTTAGATATGGGTGGTTTTGAAAAGATAATGGAAAATATATAGTTTTCTAAAAATGCTTGGTTTTCTAAAAACAAAGGTGGAAAAACAGTTTTTACTGAAATCGGTGGTACAAAGGTGGAAAACTGGATTTTTATTGAAATTGGTGGATTTTTGACGATATGGTGTGAAAATGTATTTCTTCCCGTAAGGGATGTGGATTTTTAACTATATTGATGATTTTGACGATGCTATAGTTGTTCTCCCCAAAAGGAGTGTGGATTATATTTCTCCCCGTAAAGGGTGTGGATTCTTCTCATGGGATGTGGATAGTTCTCCCCTTAAGGGGTGTGGATTATATTTCTCCCCAAAAGGGGTGTGGATATTTCGTAGGAAGGCATTTCTATGGATGTTACGGTACCGTTGTAACTCCCGATCGTGAGGTTAAAATGATCACTATGGTTGGCCAGTGTATGTTGTGGTAGAGTGGTGTATTTGAGAGGTGTGTTTGAGGTGTGTGTTTCAGATGTGGTGTTTATTTATATTGGATGATTTATTATTTATTATGGTGATTGGTACGATTTTATACTAGATGGAACTTATCTATATCGCTTTATTTTCACTGCTTATATATTGGAGATTTTACGAATTATGTTGTATTTATATACTTCCGCTTGATCCCATTTAGATGTTGTAGAATGAGTTTTATTTTAAAAATGTTTTACTAAGAAGGCAGTACACTCGCAGGTACAACAGCTAGGAGTCGGTCCCCTACTGGCATTAGGTAGAGTCCGGCGATGGTGTAGTATGGAAATATTTTGGGAGGAGCTATTTGAGGCGAACCTGTGAGAGCTTCATTGTTGTTATACTTTTATTGTTATTATAATTCAGGGACGGGTGTGTCCCCAGTTAGAGTTGTTGTATTTGGTCAAAATTTGTAGTTGTATATTTTTGTATGCACTTTGTCATTTACTAGGGGGTTTGACGTTAAGATGAGGTCGTGTCGATGTCACGCCGGCCCCACAGTGACGGGTGTTCGGGGTGGAGTGTGACAAACACTGTCAAGAACAAGGCTTTATCTCAATACACATTCACCATTTGCAACAATTTCAACAAAATACTAACAATGTAGCATGCATTTTTGTTTCACAGAATTAAACAATCCATATCAACTAAGGTTATCACCAAAAATCAAACCAAAATCCCTTAGAAAATGAAAATCGTGAAAAATGGGAGTTTTAGGGGTAGGGCACATTCCAAATCCAGTGATTTTTTATATAATCTTGCAAATCAATCAACGTTTTTCAACAAATATATGAAATGTATAAGCATCAACACTTGTTGAGAAATGGTGGTCCAATCGATCGAAATTTGAAGAAAATTGCACCGTCGACCGTAAACCGTAATTTTTTGAAAATGGTGGCTCAATTCGATTCTTGAAGGTTGATTTCGTGGTGGAAATCAAAATTTATGTAACTAGAAGGATGATTTTGAAGGGTTGGAAACGGTTTGGAGGGTTTAGTTTAGAGAGATTTGAGAGTTTTTAGAAAATGGTGTGAGTTTTTCTTCGAATGAATGAAGCGATTCTATTAAAAAAGATGCAGAGGCGCTGACAGCGCCTTTTTTTTTTTTTTTTTAATTGAGCTAGTGACGTTCTATCCCCACAGCGGTGAAGTGTTCTGCTGAAAAAGAGTCCATCCTGAAGTTTCACCACCGCGGTAGTGGGATAATCACCACGGCGGTGAGTTTCTATTGATTTTTCTTAATTTTCCTCAACAAAACTCCTCACCTCTCATTTCCACATCGCTATTTCAACGATTTTAAGTATAAATCACAACCCTAACTATCCAAACTCCTAGATTCACCTCCAAACACGTTCCAAGACCATTCCGGCCTCTAAAAAGAACTAAATAAATAGCAAAAATTGGGCGGAATCATGCTCTTTCTTTCATATAAAAAGAAATGCGTTTCAATTAAAAAAAAAAAAGTGCTTGAATTACCGTCCCTAGCTGGACTTTCATGTTGCTAAGCATTTTTCACCAAAATTTCCCATAGACAAGGAATTTGGGCTCAAATGCTCAGTTGGATCAAGATCATGGCTTGAAGTCGGCTTCTCCTCTCTGTCCTTATCATTTTTAATATAAGCTCAATCTCGAGATTGAGAATTAAGAATTCCAATCTTCTTAATCGTTTCTCGCACGGCTTGATCACACTAACAAAATAAAACTAAAATAAAAATTAAAAATAAAACAAAATAAATGTCAAGATCAACATTAAACCACTTAGTCGCAATATCAACTTAAAATTCACACAATCCCTGACAACGGTGCCAAAAACTTGGTAGCGCGTGAATAAGCCACTACTTATACTCGTAAGTAAACGAGGTCAAAGTTTTAGAATAGTGGATTGGTTAAGATCGGGTATCGTGTCCACAGGGAAAGTGTGAATAATTGAGTATCGCAATTTTTGTATTCTCATATTATCCTGACGATTCAATTTAATACTTAAATTAAACTAATTAAAACTATTTCTAAGGATTAATTCTAATTAAACTAATTAACTAGGGATCGATTTTATTCACTTAGTACCTATTTGGCCTAATTTAGTTATCAATAACAGTTATTATCACATCCAACAATCTCGGTATCTATAATTCACTCGCTCCCTCTTCCGAGTGAAAAGCGAACAAATACATGACTTTGCATTGACGCCAAAGTCCCCCTCGAACGCCTTTCCAAACACATAGCCACGTGAGTCTTGACCCAACCTCATGGATTGCACACTCTCCAACTCCTTCTTGGGTTATTGGATCATCGCGTTTTGTTTAGCCCTAATCCGAATCCAGAGTTACCTCTCCCGAGTGACAAATCCCGTATTCTCAGTTTATCGTAACAAGCATAATAAACGTGAAATAACGTTAAACACAATTGGAATTGGATAACAAACCATTAAAATTAACTTATATTTAACCAAAAAGGTATTTACACGAATTACATCTAACCCTAACTAATCTCTGACTAAACCAACATAATCTTGGCCATTAGAACATTAAACCAAGAGGAAATCACACTAAAACATTAAGATACAAAGATAGAGTAAGGAAAGAAAAATCAAATCTTAAAGTGGAGTGGTCCACTTTCACCAAAGAACGATTCTCCTGAGCTTCTTCTTCTCTATTGATGAACTTCCTCTTTTAACTCTTCAAGAATTGACCAAGAACACTTACTAAAACTAATCTAATCTACTACTAAATTATCTACGGTGCAAGGGGTCTCCAAAACATCCAAGAAGTCTTAAGGGAAGTGGGAGAATAAGTATTAATAGGCACAAGATTTCAAAATATCTAAAAAATATCTAGTTGCTGTGCAGAGGTCGTGGTTGCGGCGATGGGATCACAGCCGCGGCGATGGGATTAGTCGGTGACTTTCTGATCTTTCATGGCCGCGGCGATGGGATTATGGCCGCGGTCGTGGGATAGCTCCCAACTTTCTGCCATTTCTGCATTCTCACCGCCGCGGTGGTGGCTTCTTCATCGCGGCGGTGGCTTCTGTGATCTTGAAACCTCGTTTCTTTATTATTTGTTCACCATTTTTTCACCGTTTTTGCTCGTTTATCACTTATTTGCGTCCCTACATCTGAATTACATAAAAACTAACAACAACACAATTAAATATAACTAATTCACTCAAAAACTATCAAATTCAGCTTAGAAGTAAATAGGTATTTTACACCTATCAGCTTCATATGGTGCCATCTCAATTGTCGAATGATAGTTGTTATTATAGGCAAATTCCATCAATGTCAAATGATCATCCCAGCTACCAGGAAATTTTAGTACACAACTCTCCAACATATTTTCCAATGTTTAAATTGTACGCTTTGATTGGCCGTCAGTCTATGGATGGAAGGTTGTGCTAAATTTTAACTTGGTCCCCATGACAGCTTGAAGACTCAGCCAAAACTTTAAAGTAAATCTTGGATCTCTATCCGACACTATGGAAATAAGCACACCGTGCAATCGGATAATCTCGTCAATATACAGTTTCGCATACTTGTCCAAGTAGTACGTCGTCTTTACGGCCATAAAATGAGCAGACTTTATGAGCCTATCAGCAATCACCCAGATAGAATTATGTCCCTTTTGAGTGCTAGGTAATCCCGAAATAAAATCCATCGTGATATGTTCCCATTTCCACTCTGGGATAGGTAGAGGCTACAATAATCCACTTGGACGTTGGTGCTCAATCTTGACTTGCTAACAAACGAGACTCCTAGCAACAAATTTTGTAATTTCTCGTTTCATTCCATTCCACCAATAGTGTTCTCGCAAATCCCGATACATTTTAGTATTGTCTGGGTGTATTGTATATGATAAGTTGTGCGCTTCTTCCAAGATATCTTTCTTCAGATTGACGTTATTAGGCACACACAATCTATTTTCAACCATCAAGGCTTCATCATTATCTCGGACGTGATAGTCGGTTCTATGACCATTCTTTACTTCATCTCTCATCTTCCCCAATTGGGCATCTGACTTCTGCGCTTCTATAATACAGTCGATCAATGTCGATCTCAAAGTCAAAGTCGCAAGCAACGCTGCTGTCTGATCAATCGCTAACTGGACTCGTAGAGATCTCAGCTCGGCATATGGGTTAGTGTGAACAACTTGAAGATGTGCAATTGAACCTGCCGATTTTCGACTCAGCGCATCTGCTACAACATTAGTCTTTCCAGGGTGGTAATGGATAATGCAATCATAGTCTTTGATCAGCTCTGTCCAACGTCTCTACCTCAGATTTAGTTCCTTCTGAGTAAACAAATATTTCAAACTCTGGTGGTCAGTGTATATCTGGCATGTCTCTCCATACAGATAATGTCTCTAGAGTTTCAGGGCAAACACAATAGCCGTCAATTCCAAATTGTGTATCGGGTAGTTACGCTCATGATTCTTTAATTGCCGAGAGGCATATGCAATCACGTGACCATGTTGCATCAATACACATCCTAGCCCCTGGTGCGAAGCATCACTGTAGATCACAAAGTCATCGCCTTCAGTCGGGAGAGAAAGTATTAGTGTAGATATTACTCTGTTCTTCAGCTCCTGGAAACTCTGTTCACATTTTTCGGTCCACTCGAATTTAGATTCCTTGCGGGTCAATCGAGTCAACGGGACAGCTATAATGAAAAATCCTTGAATAAACCGATGATATTACCCCGCCAATTCCAAGAAGTTTCGAACTTCAGTCATACTTTTTAGCCTTTCCCATTAAACCACGACTTCGACTTTCTTTGGATCAATTTCAATATCATCCCCCGAAATAACATGCCCCAAAAATACAACTCTATCCAACCAAAACTCACATTTACTGAATTTTGCATACAACTGTTTCTCTCACAAAGTCTGCAACATAATCTTGAGATGCTCTGCATGTTCTTTTTATTTTGGGACTAGATTAATATATCATTGATGAACACGATAATAAACTGATCTAAGTAAGGCTGAAAAATCTAATTCATCATATCCATAAAGGCAGGAAGGGCATTCATTAACCCAAACGGCATAACTAGAAATTCATAATGCTCATACCTTGTACGAAAAACTATTTTCGACACATCACTGTTTTTTACTTTCAACGAATGATACCCCGATTGAAGATCTATTTTGGAAAATACCCTGGCCTTCTGCAACTGATTGAACAGATCATCAATTCTATGCAACGGATATTTATTACGAATCGTCACCTTGTTCAACTGCCTGTAATCAATACACATCCTTAGCGTGCCATTCTTCTTCTTTATGAATAATATTAGGGCTCCCCACAGAGAAACACTAGGTCTAATAAACCCGCAGTCCAATAGATCTTGCAACTGAATCTGCAGTTCTTTTAGCTCGATAGGCACAATACGATAGGGTAAAATTGATATAGAAGATGTTCCTAAGAGTAATTCGATAGTGAATTCAATTTTCTTATCCACTGGTAACCCTGGCAATTCAATTGGAAATATATCGAGAAAATCCCCAGCCACTAGAATATCTGTCACCTGCACCTCATTCTGACTGGTGTCAATCACATGCACGAGGTATCCTTGACAGCCCTTCTTTAATAATTTTTGGGTCCCTAAGACTGAAATCAAACTGACAGGGGTAATGATTATGTCCCCCGAAAATACGAACTCCGGCTCGCCTGCGACTTGGAAAGTAACTTTCTTTTTTTGAAACAATCCATCGTGGTATGATAACTGGATAGCAAATTCATATCCAGTATCACATCAAAATCGTGAATACTCATGGGTAATAGATTCACTAACAATTCCCTATCGCCAATACGAAGCTACCTTTCTTTATACGTACTATCTATCAACACGGACTCACCTACCAGGGTAGAGATAAGGACACTATATGACAGAGAATTAGGAAATTTGTCTACATGCATCATAAAGGTTGCCAAAACAAATGAATGAGTAGAACCGAGATTAATAACTATACGTGGATCTCTATCACATAAACACATGATACTTGTAATCACATTTGGGGTAGCCTAGGCATCTTGTCGGGTAGTAGCAAATACACAACCTTGAGTCGGATGTCTACCAGTCGATCATCTACCATATCCCTAAATACTGGTAGGGCCAACACTACCCACACTGCTCACAGGAGGTGTAGATGTAACAACAAATTTTGGACAATTCAGAGATATGTGACCTGGCTTATGACAACGGAAACATATTGGGCCTCCCATGGGACAATCCCTAGAGAAATGATACGGTGATCCACATTGATAGCATATAGGTATCCTGGCTCGGCTAACCATCTGGCTCCTTCCCTGCCCTGGTTGACCGACATTTTGTCTGGATACATTCTATTGTCGCCTAGAGTATAATTTCCGTGGCCCTCGGCTCTTAATGGATTAGTCGATTGTTGGGGCTTGAGGAAGTGGCGGTTGAGCTACAGTTCCTCGAGAAGTGCCACCTGGATATCTACCAAATGACTCGAATCTACTCTTCTTATACTGCTCACGGTTCTCGGCTGCTTCCTGTACATAATTTTCTATTAATTTTGTTGTGTTTACCAATTCTGCATAACTTTGGATCTGCCTGTCTGTCAACCTGGAACGTATTTTTAGATCAAGTCCTTTCTGGAATTGCCTACATCTTGCCTCTTCTGTTTTCACCAAATTAGAAGCAAATCGAGACAGAGCATCGAATTTGATTTCATACTGCAAAACGATCATCTTTTCCTGTTTCAGTGATATGAATTCCTCTTCCATTTGGAACCGATAGGATTCAGGAAAATATTTTTCATTAAACACCACAACGAATCGATCTCAAGAAATCATCTCGCCTGGAATTGAAATTAATCTCTTCATTTCTTCCCACCAATGTTCGGCCTCTTCTTTCAACTAGAAGGTGGCAAGAGGAACTCGGTTGTCATCGGTAATTCCCATTGCCTTGAATACACGCCCTACGCTTCTCAACCAATTTTCAGCATCAGCTAGACTCGTAGTTCCCATAAAAGCTGAGGGATCAAATTCCTTGAACCTCTTCAAGAGTACCACCTGAGAAGTGGCTGTTTAGGTTTTGGCCTTCCGACATTCCATCATCCTTGCCTGCTGTTCTGTCAGTTATGCAGTGGCCTGTAGAATTCGCTCAACTGCATCTAAACTTTCTTGCGTTCTATCCCTCTTCTTCTGGGATCCAGTACTCTCATTTTCACGCTCCATACTCAACATCTGAAACGAAATTTAATAAGCAATAGGGCCAACAGACAAATGACAGTGCATGACGCAAATGTACTATTTAATGCAATGATATAACTACTACTCACGTACCGAACTCACCTATCGACACCCTATCTCATAGTCCACTACTGACTAGACAACTTGGCACGTCTACAAAACCTATAACCTAAACTTTGATACCAAAAAGTGTCACACCCCTCCCCGGGCCCCCATCGCCCAAGGTCGGGTGTGGCGTCAACTCAACGTTACTTGCCCGATCAACAAATATATATATATATATATATATATATATATATATATATATATATATATATATATATATATATATATATATATATATATATATATGCACTGCTATAGAATTTTTTTTTTCAAAAATATATTTACTCACATCAAAGTTTGTGAATACACATGTCCCAATTATTTACAACAAAACCACAAAAAACTGAACCTTCTACAGTTCACACCTGTCTAACCCACCCTCCAAAATGACACCACCTCCTGACTCTACCTAATGCCAGTAGTGGACCCGCTCCTAACTGCGGCACTTGAAACCAAATATTTTATCGGTGTACTATCTTCATAATATAAAACAATTTCATGGATCAAGCATAATTATTGAATACCACTTTTTCAAATATAATATAATATAACGGCATATCAAGCCGGAATAAAATTCCACTGTCATCATTTTCATAAGATAATGTCTTTAAATAAACCAATCCAAATATTTCGACATATAATAAAACACCGCACTCATATTTTTTATACTAGTCATAGGATCGTTTCATCTCACGATCAGGAGTTATGATAGTACTATAATCTATACAACTGTGCCATCTAAGGTGGCTATCAGTGCTAGGGTCATTTAATATCCCCAATAGTAGAGGCAGTCACCCGCAGGATTTGCATTCCTGACAGGTAACAACAAATATTCACCCTACAAGACTTGCTTGACAGGTAACAATAAAAATTCACCCTGCAAGACTTGCCTGATAGGTAACAACAAATATCCATCCTACAGGTTTTGCTGAACAGGTAATCCACATCTTGCAGGGCATGTCATCCTAACGAGAAGACAACTATGGCATAGTCGGATAACAAAAACGCATAATATTATAAAATTGTCTATTTTAATAAAAAAAAAAAAAAATCACAATTTATACAAAAATATAATTTGTCAATTTACATAGAAGACAGTAACCTCACCTCAATGTTTGTGTTACCAAAAACACTGTCGTCGAATGACTACGCAGGCGGCGGCGCCTATGAACCTAACAGCGATAGGGCCTAAATTAATAATTTATTTAAAATAAATCTACTATGTAATGCATGACCCTAAAATGCACCATTTTTCATTCCCCAAATTTTGATTAAACGAAATTAGTACACACTCAATTTCCTATGTCAATATTAACTATGCAAAAATTATTATAGTAATGATTACAAAACATTTCGTGTTAGTAATTTAATTTGTAGAAAAATATTAATCGACTGTTAGAAAATTCATTAGTCGACAAAATACTAAAAATTATCGTTTTCTTTGCACATAATTTGTCTTCCCTACTAATTTTATTTCAAATCAGTTTTGGCTTTGGAAACACACAACTTTGATTGACCGTTCAATTGCACTCCATACCAACCTTCAACTTACGTGGGCGATGTGGGATATGGTAGAGCTTGTCACTGTAATGAGCAAACAAAAGTTATCTAACCTTAAACGTGACGAGGATAATGAATCATATATTGATATATTATGAAAAGGAGATAGAATAATACAACGATATATACACATATTTATAGGGAAAGTAGGGGCTAAAGTTTTGCCCTAATGGGCCACGTGGGTCAAACCCACATAATACATTAACATCCCCTCTCAAACTCAATGTGGTAAATGAGAGGTGAACTTGAGTTTAGAGACCAAAGATTGAAAGTGTTCGGGTGGATGAGCCTTACTAAAAATGTATGTTGTCTGATCTGCTGAATTGACAGATTGTAGACGAATTGTATTCTGGAGAATGTGATGGAAAATGAAGTGGCTATCAGTCTCGATGTGTTTTTTATGCTCATGGAATAAATCATTGTGAGCAATTAGAATAGCACTTTTGTTGCCACAGTGAAGGGTAGTAGCGGCAGGAGAAGAGATACTCTTATCAGAGAGTAGTCATCGAAGTCAGAGGAGTTCTTGAGTTGTATTAGCCATGGAACGATATTCATCTGCAGTACTGGAGTGAGCAACTACAATTTATTTCTTACTACGTTAGGAAATGAGAGAATTTCCCAAAAAAATTAGTAACCAATGGTTGAACATTTGTCGGTGAGGTCTTCGACCCAATCGACATCAGAATAAGCTTATAAGACGGGAGCAGACTGAGCTGAGAAATGAAGTACGTCAAATAAAGTACCCTTGACACAATAAGAATGCGAAAACCAACTGAGAAATAGGTTGTCCGAGGAGCGGACAAGAACTGGCTGACCTAATAAACGACATCGGCAATTTCAAGGCGAGTGATAGTAAGATATACAAGACTTCCAACCAGTTGGCGATATGGAGTGGCATCCTGAAGAGGTGAACCATCAAGTGGGTTAAGTCTGACATTCGGCTCAACAGGAGTAGTGACAGTGGTTGAGTCAGTGATCCCAGTCTTGGAAAACAGATCTAAGGCGTATTTGGCTTTAGAGAGAAAATATCAATCGAAACCAAATGAGACTTCGAGGCCATGAAAATAGGTGAGCACGCTAAGATTTTTCATCTCGAATTGTCCACTAAGAAACTTTTTGAGTTCAGAAATACCACATAAATCATCTCCAGTATTAACTACATCATCTACATACTAGCAAAAGAAGAATAATACCATTGGCAGTATGACGAATAAATACAGACAAATCATGAACACTAGGTGTGAACCCAAATTGATGAATAGTAGTGCTAAATTTGGCAAACCAGGTATGTAGAGCTTGTCTCAAAGGAAGGCAGTACAGGATCATCGGCCATAAGAGAAGTCTTAGGCGTGGTCGCTGGAGTTAGAGGGGGTGAGATCAGCTGACAATTTTGGAGTAGGTTCAGTTGGTGGTTCTAGAGTGGACTCAACATAAGGTACAGGGCTAGGCTCAATTAGTGGTGCTAGAGTGGACTCAACAATACCTATATTCTCTATAAATAACTCAATGGATAGATCAACAAAGAATCTAGAATTGGTGAGGGTTGACATGTCAAATGACCATAAGGAAGAAAACATTTGACGTTTAAAAAAAAGCATGTCGCGAGATACGAAAGGTATTAGAAATAGGATTCCAGCACCGATACCCTTTATGTTTAATGCCATATCCAAGAAATTAACACAGACGAGCCCTTAGTTCTAGTGTGTTATGTTCATGTGGTTTGAGAAAAACAAAACAAGCACAACCAAAGACTCTAAGTTCAGAGTAATCGGGAGGTTTACTAAAAAGACGCTCAAATGGATAACAGTCTTGAATTATATCGGAAGGGACACGATTTATTGTGTAGACAGCTATGAAGGCAGCATTACCCCAAAAATGCTCAGGACATGATAAAGAAATGAGGAGAGCACAAACTGTGTCAAGAATATGTCTATGTTTGCATTCAGTTCATCTATTTTATTGGGATGTATTAGGATATGAGCGTTGGGGGAACATGCCATTTTTGCCAAACAAGTTAAGAAAAGTACGATCCTTGTATTCCATTGCATTATCTGAGAGAAAAACTTTGATATTGCATTATCTGAGCGAAAAACTTTGATATTTTTAGAAAATTGGGTTTGAACCATAAAAGAAAACTAATAATATATTTGGAATAGTTCAAATTAATGTTTTATAAGAAACAACCATGTATATCAAGAGTAGTCGTCCACAAAGATAACAAAGTAACAATAATTACCCATCAAGGCATGAGGAAAAGGCCCCTCAGTATAAGAATGAATTAGATCAAAGAGTGCAAGAAAAATAAACTGACTCTCTTTAAAAGGTAAGGCTGGTTGTTTTGCAAGTTGGCAATCGATACATGCAAGCTTGGAGGCATTGAACCCACTGAGTACATGCAATATATATGTGTAATGATCAAAACATCTCATCAAATCTGAAATTAAAAAGAAAAATCAGGAAATAGAGAAAGGGAGGGAGGTCGGCAGTGGGCTCCGGTTGTGCGTGTGTGTGTCCATCCGTCCAGCCGGTGGTGTATGTGTGTCGCCGGCGAAGTGAGCGCTGTTCAGACGACCGTCGTTCGGAGAGTGGGTGTATAGCTATGTGCATGTGTGTGTTGGGTCGTGTGTGCTCTGTTTTTCCAGCAGTGTATGTGGGTAGGTATGCGTGTTGTCGTCGATTTCAGGTGAGGGAGTAATAGGCCATCGTCGTCGGTCTACTGTGAGTGTGTGGGTGTGTGTTCTGTCTACCGGCAGTGTGTGCATGATCGTCGCCATTCGCCGGCGTGTGCGTTCGGTTCGTCGTCGAGTGTGTGGGCTGCCAGCAGTGGGTGTGTTCTGGTTGTTCGGCGACTGTGTGGGGGTGTGTGGTGGCGTCGTTTGGTCTAGATGTGTGATCATCGACGGCGTGGGGGTGTTCCTCCGATGTGAGGCTAGGTGCTGCCGGCCGGAGTATTAGAGAGAGAGAGAATGTGGGTATAAGTTTTGGGTAAGTGTTCCGTTCGGCATCATAGGTGTTCCATCTTCGTGGATGTGTGGCGTGATCAGAGCAAGGTTGGTCTCTGGCGAGTCCCAGAGCAGAAACAGAAAACGAAGTGAGAGAGAGGGAGTCGTCGGTGATGTTGTCGTCCAGCGGGGAGTTCGTTCAGTCGACGGTGACTGTGGGGAGGGAGTGCGTGTGTTCGGCGTTTGGGGTGTGTGTAATTTGTGACGGTGTGCTCGTGATTTGAGTAGGTCGGTCGGTGGTTGGTTCAAACAGAAACTGAAGCAGAAGCCGAAACAGAGAAGAGAAAAGAAAAAAAAAAAAAAAAAAAAAAAAAAGGAAGAAGAAGGGAAAAAAAAAAAAAAAAAAAAAAAAAAAAAAAAAAAAAGGAAAAGAAAAGAAAAGGGAATTACACAAACCACCCCACTGAAAATCAAAAACCCCTCTCGTGGTCGCCAAACGATTCGGAAACAGGCTCGTAGGCACCGGTGTCCCGATAGAGTATGGTCAGTGAAGATTTTGGAGAGTGGTTAAGGAGGTAAAATAACTAGGAGCCGGTCGGTCCCCTACTGGCGCTAGATAGAGTTATGCGGGTCACGCAAATGTGTCATTTGAGGAAAATTTTGGAGACGAAATACCAGAAAAGAAATCTAAGTGAGGTTCAAGGGGTGTGTTTGTTTGTATTTATATTCGGGATGGTGTATCCCTATTAGATGAGACTATTATACGTGTTGTATGGATTTACAATTTTGTTATGGACGTATTGGGGTTGGCCAGTCTGTTGGGCAGTGTCATGTCTACGTCACGTCGGCCCCACATGACGGGTGTCCGGGGTGGGGTGTGACAATTTTGGTATCAAAGCCTAGGTTATAGGTTTTGTAGACTTGCCAGTAGTTGCGTCAATAGAAGATAATGAGATAGGAAGACGTGTTAGTTGTCTAGTCAGTAGGGGACTTTGAGATTTGGTGTCGATAGATAGTGTCGAGCTAGTAGTGGACCGTGAGATAGGGTGTCAATAGGTGGGTTCGGCACGCGAGTGATAGTTATTGCATTGCATTAGATGATATATTAGCATCGTACATGATTAGTTATCTTGTTGGCAATTAGTGGGTGCAACGAAGTGTGATGCTGCTTGTTGGTGGTTTGGGTGGGGGTTGGTAGTGGTAATGGGTAGATTGCGATTGTGGGGGTGCTAGTGGTTGAGAATATTAAATTATAACTGATAAGTAATTCTATTCGTAGTATTTGACATTGGGATTCCCTGTTGGTAGTATGTAATATTTTTATTGCTGAACCAACAGTATGGTAGAGCGTACTTATTTCGTCCGATGTTAAGTTATTCATTGAATTGACTAGGTAGATAACACTTTATTTATGCAATTACACGACACACTATGCTACTATTAAAGATACGCAATTTTATCATAAATGTGTGGGTGTGCTCGTGATTTTATTAGAGAATGAGGTTCATATGGTTAAAGCAGAAAAAGACGATCATTCGGCGGTACGAAATAAAAATCTGAAATAAAAACGGAAGAGATAAGATGTAGACTGATCTAGAAAGGATTTACTCTGGAAATACGTTTTAGGTTGACTGGCAGGCAGATTTAAAAGTTATACGAAATGGACAAATGCAGCGTGAATTAATAGAGAATGATGTGTAGCAAATAGCCGAGAACTGTGAGTTCGTGTTAATAGTTAGTGCGTATAAATATAGTTTACTTCGTATTGGTGGTAGAAAATTGTCGGTAGATCTATTATCCTTGAATATTTACGATCTTGATGTAATACTGGATATGGAATTGCAGTTCGGCTGTCTTGCCACGGTGGATTGTTTTAAGAAGGAAGTGACCTTTCAAATCTTAGGCGAGTCGGAATTTGTATTCTCGGGAGACATAATTATCACTCATGTTGGTTTGATTTCAACCTTAGAAACTAGGAGATTATTGAAGAAAGGATGTTAGGGATACCTTGTTCATGTAATTGACACCAGTCAGAAAGAAGTTCAGACGACGGATATTTCAGTGGTCAGAGATTTTCCCGACGTATTTTCCAAAAGAATGGCCAGGGTTGCCAGTAGATAGGGAGATGGAAGTTATTATTGAGTTGCTTCCATGAACTGCTCCTATATCGATTTGCCCTTATTGTATGGCGCCTACCAAGCTGAAAGAATTGAAAGTGCAGTTTCAAGATTTCGTTGCAAGATTTATTAGATCGTAGATTTATCAAACCTAACGTTTCCCCATGGGTAGCCGCAGTTTGTTCGTGAAGAAGAAGGATGACACGTTGAGAATGTGTATCGACTATCGGCTGCTGAATAGGGTAACCGTTCGTAATAAATATCCATTACTTAGGATTGATAACTTGTTTGACCATCTCTAGAAGGCTAAAGTGTTTTCCAAGATAGATCTTCGATCAGGGTATCACCAATTAAAAGTCAGAGACAGTGATGTGGCGAAAATGGCGTTCCGTACGAGATATGGGCACTATGAATGCTTGGTTATGCCCTTCGGATTGACAAATGCTCTTACTGTCTTCATGGACTGATGAATCGGGTCTTCCAACTTTATCTGGATCAATTTATTATCGTATTCATTGACGATATATTGATATATTCCCAAAGCAGAGACGAGCATGCAAAACATCTTCGAATCGTGTTACAAACGTGACAAGAGAATAGGCTATATGCGAATTACAGTAAATGCGAATCTTGGTTAGATTATGTGGTATTTTTTCGGGGTATATTATTTTAGGAAATGGTATTCAGGTGAACCCACAGAAAGTTGAAGTTGTTGTTCAGTGAGAAAGACCGGAAAAAAAAAACGTGACTGAAATTCAAAACTTTTTAGGATTGGCAGGTTAATCTCGATGGCTTGTGCAGGGATTTTCTGTGATAACTGCCCCGTTGACTCGTTCGACCGCAAGGAATTCAAATTCGAGTGGACTGACAAATGCGAACAGAGTTTCCAGGAATTGAAGAGTAGATTGATATCGGCACCAACACTATCCCTCCCGACAGAAGGAGTGGTTTTGAATTTTATAGTGATGCGTCCCACCAAAGGCTAGGATGTGTTTTGATGCAGCAGGGTTATGTAATCACATACGCATCTCGATGACTGAAGAATCATGAGCAAAATTACCCGACACATGATCTGGAGCTGGCAGCGATTATATTTGCCTTAAAGATTTGGAGATACTACTTGTATGGCGAGAAGTGTGAACTCTACACCGACCACCAAAGTTTGAAATATCTGTTTACTCAGAAGGAATTAAATTTGAGGCAGAGACGTTGGATAGAGCTGATTAAAGACTATGATTACACTATCCACTATCAACCGGGGAAAAGCTAATGTTGTAGCAAATACGTTGAGTTAGGAATCTGCGGGTTCGATCGCGCACATAAGAGACGTTCATACTAATCTGTATGACGATTTAGGATCGTTGTGAGTTCAGTTAGCAGTTGGTCAGACGGTTGCATTGCTTGCGACTTTGACTTTGAGGTCGACGTTGATTGATCGTATTATCGAAGCTCAGAAGTCAGACGTTTAATTGGAAAAGATTCGAGAGAAGTGAGAAGTGGTCACAGAGCGAATCTTCATGTCAGGGAAAGCGATGAGGTGTTGATGATGGGAAATAGGTTGTGTGTGCCTGGTGACGTCAATTTGAGAAATGATGTCTAGGAGGAAGTGTATAGCTCAGTGTACGCGATGCATCCAGGCAATACCAAATATATCGCGATTGGCAAAAACATTATTGGTGGATCGGAATGAAATGGGAAATCGCAGAATTTGTTGTCAGGTGTCTTGTTTGTCCGTAAGTTAAGATTACCCGTACTCAACAAGGGGCATAATTCCATTTGGGACGATCGTTGATAGGCCTACCGAGTTTGCTCATTTTCTGGTCGTAAAGGCGACGTACTCTCTCGATAAGTATGACCAACTATATATTGATGAGATTGTTAAATTGCATGGCACACCGGGTTCCATAGTATCGGTTAGAGATTCGAGATTTACTTCGAGGTTCTAGCCGAGTCTCCAGACTGCTTTAGGTACTAAGCTGAAGTTTAGCACAACTTTCCATCCTCAGACGAACGAACAATCAGAGCATACAATTTAGATATTAGAAGATATGTTGAGGGGATGTGTTCTAGAATTTCTTGGTAGCTGGAATGATCATCTGACGTTAATAGAATTTGCCTACAATAACAGTTACCATTCGACAATCAAGATGGCCTCGTATGGAGCGTTGTATGGTAGGAGATGACCCCAGTCTGTTGGACTGAGGTAGGAGAAAAGAAATTGCTGATACCGGATGTCGCCCAAATGATAGTAGATAAAATCAAGGTGATTCGATATAAACTAATATTCACTCGAAGTCGACAAAAGAGTTATGCAGACAAGCGCCGACGGGAGTTGGAGTTGGAGATGGGAGATCATGTGTTTTTGCATATTTCTCTATGGAAAAACATAATGAGGTTCAGGAAGAAAGGGAAGTTAAGTTCAAGGGTACATCGGACCATATGAAATTTTAGATCGGGTTGGCATGACAGATTATAGACTTGCGTTACCGCCAGAATTATCTCGACTACACGACGTTTTCTATGTATCGATGCTCTGAAAATATATGCCAGACCCTTCTCATGTGTTGACTTCGTAGTCGATCGAGTTGGAAACAAATTTGACCTACGTTGAGGAGTCAGTCCAAATCCTAAGCCGTAAAGATCAGGTGTTGTGAACGAAAACGATTCCTTTAGTCAATGTGTTATGGCGCAGTCATGCAATGAAAGATGTGACATGAGAGCGAAAAGACGAGATGAGGAACAGATACCCGCATTTATTCGACTAAAGTAATAAAATTTCGAGACGAAATTTCTTTTAGGAGGGAAGAGTTGTAAGACCTCAATTGTAGCATGTACGTCATTTTAGTTGCATTTTAGAGTAACTGGAAAAATTCGGGGTGAAATTGGGTCAATAAAAATTCAAATTAAAAATCTAGGGGTCAATTCGCAAATTTAGAAACATTAAATCCACACTTTGGGGGGGTAAATTGACATTTAACTTTTAATTGAAACTGGGGTGAAATTGCAAATCTTAAAAACTTTTAAAAGTTGAAATTGATTAAAATTAAGATTTAAAGGAAGTTGGGGGAGGAAAGAGTAATTAATAAAAAAAGTTTATTATATATATATGTGGGGGGGGTGATCGGACGAGCAAACCGCCGATAGGAAATAGGGAGAGCAGCGATGTGGCAAGCTTGGAGGAATTGAACCCACTGAGTACATGAAATATATATGTGTAATGATTAAAACATCTCATCAAATCTGAAATTAAAAAAGAAAAATCAGGAAATAGAGAGAGAGAGAGAGGGAGGTCGGCAGTGGGCTCCGGTTGTGCGTGTGTGTGTCCGTCCATCCATCCGGTGGTGTGTATGTGTCTCCGGCGAAGTGAGTACTGTTCAGACGACCGTCGTTCGGAGAGTGGGTGTATAGCTGTGTGCATGTGTGTGTTGGGTCGTGTGTGCTCTGTTTTTCTAACAGTGTATGTGGGTAGGTGTGCGTGTTGTTGTCGATTTCAGGTGAGGGAGTAATAGGCCATCGTCGCCGGTCTACTGTGAGTGTGTGGGTGTGTGTTCTGTCCACCGGCAGTGTGTGCATGATCGTCGCCATTCGCCGGTGTGTGAGTTCGATTCTTCGTCGAGTGTGTGGGATGCCAGCAGTGGGTGTGTTCTGGTTGTTTGGCGACTGTGTGGGGGTGTGTGGTGGCGTCGTTTGGTCTGCATGTGTGATCATCGACGGCATGGGGGTGTTCCTCCAGTGTAAGGCTGGGTACTGCCGGCCGGAGTATTAGAGAGAGAGAATGTGGGTATCGGTTTTGGGTAAGTGTTTCGTTCGGCGTCATGGGTGTTCTGTCTTCGTGGATGTGTGGTGTGATCGGAGCAAGGTCGGTCGCCGGCGAGTCCTAGAGCAGAAACAGAAAACGAAGTGAGAGAGAGGGAGTCTTCGGTGATGTCGTCGTCTAGCAGGGAGTCCGTTCAGTCGACAGTGACTGTGGGGTGGAGGGGAGTGCATGTGTTCGGCGTTTGGGGTGTGTGTAATCTGTGACGGTGTGCTCGTGATTTGAGTAGGTCGGTCGATGGCTGGTTCAAACAAAAACTGAAGCAGAAGCTGAAACAGAGAAGAGAAAAGGAAAAAAAAAAAAAAGGAAGAAGAAAGGGGAAAAAAAAAAAGGGAATTACACAAACTACCCCACTAAAAATCAAAAACCCCTCTCATGGTCGCCAAACGATTCGGAAGCAGGCTCACAGGCACTGGTGTCCCGATAGAGTATATTCAGCGAAGGTTTTGGAGAGCGGTTAACGAGGTAAAATAACTAGGAGCCGGTCGGTCCCCAATTGGCGCTAGATAGAGTTATGCGGGTCATGCAAATGAGTCATTTGAGAAAAATTTTGGAGACGAGATACCAGAAAGGAAATCTAAGTGAGGTTCAAGGGGTGTGTTTGTTTGTATTTATATTCGGGACGGTGTATCCCTATTAGATGAGACTATTATACGTGTTATATGGATTTACAATTTTGTTATGGACGTATTGGGGTTGGCCAGTCTGTTGGGCGGTGTCATGTCTACGTCACGTCGACCCCACATGACAGGTGTCCGGAGTGGAGTGTGACATTGGCCGTTCTCATCATTGACTAACAAATATTTTCTCTTCGAATGTGAGCATATGCTTGTTCGACGGTAGGAAACGATTGTAGTTGTAGTATCTATCATCAATCCATCAAGAAATAAATAGACTCTATCTTCTTGTAGGATTGAATTATATTTTTGAATATTATCGACACACTTCATCAGGTTGGGACGACGAAAATCAATCTCCCTCCATAGTCCTTGCAAATCATTATTGAATTTTTCAATGGATCCTCCATTTTGCCTCATTCTAGTCACCTTTCTTTTTAAATCATAAACTTGAGAAGTATTAGTTCCATCAAAATAGGTTGTAGCAATAGACTCTCTTACCATTTTTGTAGTCGGAAAGAGAATAAAGTTACCGATTAATGTTGCGTCCATCAAGTTGATTAGCCATCCTTTGATAATTTCATTTTAAGTCCTCTATTTTCTAAAGCTTTGGTCTGTCGGTGGAGGCTGGGAAAAGTCTCTGTTGATATATCCCAGTTTGTCTTTGGTGGAGATATACATCTTGACAACCTGAGACCATAAGACATAGTTGGTGCCGTCCAACTTGATGCTAATTTGTGAAGTAGGAAGGTCGTGGGTTGATGTGTGAGATTGAGTTTGGTTTTGGGATAGAACCTCTGCCATTCTCGTCGTCAAATCGTCTAGTATGGAGCTTGTAGTATTTCCACTTTGTTGCACCACTTCGTAAGAAAGGTCTTCCATAGTTTTCGATTGAAGCTACAGTTTTTTTTTTGTTTTTTTTTTTAAGTGGTAGTATAGGTCCGAGGATTTTGTCTTTGATGCCATGTGAAATGGGAATCCTTTGTTTTCATATTATTTCTTCACCACAGTTTACAATGTATATCAAGCAATACAAGGAAAAGGAAATATCTAGTTGTACAAGGCAAAGGCTGTCTACGGAAAGCTATAAAGAGAAATAACAATTTCCAATAATTACTATAATATAAAGAGAAATCATATATATATATATATGAAGCCTAAAATTGGAAGCTTAAAGCTAAGAGAGAATGAAAATTTTCCAATACCCCATTACTTGCTTTTGGTGAATTTATCTCATATTGGTAGTTTTAAATTGTGGAATTTTAATGTCACAAAAATGCATGCATCAAGTCATCTTTATTATCTTTATTATTAATATATTTATTCCAATTAATGATATGTTAATTCTTGAAATTTTGGTTTTTAATTTCATCCTCCATTATGGAATTTGAGAAGATATAAAAAAAAAAAAAATTAACCATTTTGAATTGTTTATAACAATTAATAATAGTGATTTTTTTTTTTTTTTTAAAAAAAAAAAGTGTCAAATTTCACTATAGTTTAAGAAATTTGAGAAGATATCATAAATTAACCACACACACACATATACCCATTCGAGATGCAAAATTTTATATCACAAAGCAAATAAAAATTGTCACGGCTAGTCTGGTCTGCCAAGAATAATTAATCTTATAGAATGGTCAGACATGCTTAGAAAATAGAGAAGAAAGACAAGCTTGAAGACTCCGACATGATTGTAGTCTTATGAGTATTTTTTTGTATTCTATTTATATATGCATTAATATATTTTTCATTTTTTATCATTTGTATTGACTTTCCTTTCAATATTTTGATGATTTTTTGGGTTTCTTCTAAATAGTGATGTGTAGAGTTGCAATTATTTGTTTGATCAAATTTATAGAGTTCAGAACATTTTAATTCTAATATTGTCGCATTGATATCTAAATATATGAATAATCTACATATTTGTTTTTTACAATTTTTAAAATTTATATTTTCCTTCTTCAAAAAATAATATTTAGGGGGATTGACACAGTTGCAATCCTTCCGTAGTTATTATTGCGCGAAAGGTGATAATACACCTAGGTGTTCAAGCCATGTTCCAATTCTAGACAGTTCGAGATTAAGTTCTTCGTCAGAAAATATTGTACCTTTTGAATTGGATCGTCGGGTTTGTCCCAAAAAATCTATGGATATAGTCACCATTCAATTCTTGGTGTTGCGACTGCTGCAAATTTCAAATGGATTGTCGGCGATAGTAGTGTAAATTTCTCTGAATGCTTTAAACTATCCATGAAAATCGAAAATACTCTAGTGTGCAAAGTTTTTTCTTAGATTTGCAAAAGAGGTCGGGTTTGTGGTGGTTCAATTTTCCTTCTCATTCATTTGTTGGTGATGGATCGGTACAGTGAATTCTATCTCTTTCAATTCATGATTTTAAGAACTTCAATATGGTGCTTAAACCAAATTTATGTAATTAAGAAAATTATATTTATATTTTATGTGAATTATGTTTTATTATTGTTGGTAGAAGAAATGAAGAAAATAGGGGTCTATATTTTATAGTTGTTGATACCTAAATAGTATATCTCAATCATTTAAAAAAAAAAAAAAAAAAGTCTTGGAGAAAATAGAGAGTTGAGATTGAAGTTTTTAGGTTTATTCTAAATAGTGATATGTAGAGTTGCAACTTTGTGTTTGACCAAATTTATGGAGTTTAGAACATTTTAATTCTAATATTGTCGCAATGATACTTCAATATATATATGATTTTTCGATATCCAAATATATGAATAATCTAAATATTTTTTTTTACAATTTTTCAAATTTATATTTTCTTCTTCAAAAAATGATATTTAGGGGAACTGACACAGTTACAATCATTTTGTACTCTATTCTTGCGCAAAATGTGATACACCCAGATGTTTAGGCCAAGTTCCAATCCTAGCCAGTTCGAGATTGAGTTTTTCATCTGAAAAGACCGTACCTTTTGGATTTGATCGTCAGGTTTATTCCGAAAAATCTGTGGATATAGCCACCATTCAACTCTTGGTGTTGCTACTGTTGCAAACTTTAAATGGATTGTTGGCAATAGTAGTGTAAATTTCTTTGAATTCCTTAAACTATCAATGAAAATCGAAAATGCTCTGATGTGCAAAGTTCTTTCTTAGGTCTGCAAAATAGGTCAGGTTTGTGGCGGTTCAATTTTCCTTTTCATTCATTTTTTGACAATGGATCGGTGCAGTGAATTCTATCTCTTTCAGTTTATGATTTTAAGAACTTCAATATGGAATTGAGACCAAATTTATGTAATTAGGAAAATTATGTTTATATTTTATGTAAATTATGTTTTATTATTATTGGTAGAAACAATCAAGAAAATATGGGTCTATATTTTATTGTTGTTGATACTTAAATAGTATATCTCAATCATTTTTTTTTTTAAATGTCCTGGCAAAAATAGAGAATTGAGATTGAGTTTTTTAAGAAAAATTTCTCTCCCCAACAATTCCCAATTTTTATATGAATGAAGAAATTCTTTCATATTTTAATTTGTGAAACACTCATTGCATTGTCCTGAAAAAAAATTAAAGATAATTCAATATGGGGTAAATTAAGTTTCATAAAACATATTAAGTTTTTTTTTTTTTTTTTTATTAGATAAAAAATTATTTTTGATAAAATTTTCCACAATTTGTTCTTATTGTAGTAAATATTTACCAACATCACAATGTAAAAATATTTACCACTATCACAATCATCGTCGACCAACAAAACGAACTTTTACCACTACCACCAACACCACCAAACAAAAAAAAATAAATATCATCACCTTCGTGACCATTGCCTTCCACCACTACCGTAATAACAAACATTTACCATCACTATAATCATTCACCATCAATCACCACAACAAATATTTACCACTACTGAATACCACTTACAGCGTAACAAAACTATTTTAATAAAAAATTAAATGAATTTCTCTTTTAATAATATTTTATTTTATTTAAATAAAATTTAAATATTATTATCGTTAGTATTGTAATTTTAAAGAATTTAATTGTTATTTATTATTATAATATGGGTTTAATGAATTTTTTTATATATTTAAAATAGTGGTAGTTTTTATTTAAATAAAAGATAAGTTTTTACAATATCTGTTTTTTATATAAGAAACTAAAATTGAAAAACTACACTTAAAATGAATAAGCACACAAAACCATATATCTTACTTATCCTTAATTTCTCTCTTTTTAATATTCTATTTTATTTAAATAAATTTTAAATATTATTTATCATTAATATAGTGATTTTAATGAATTTAATTATTATTTATAATTATCATAGTGGGTTTATTGAATTTTATTTTATTTTATATATTTACAATAGCGATATTTTTTATTTAAATAAAAGATAACTTTTGAAATGATGACAAAAAACTATAATGATTCACTTACTATAATTTTATTTTAAAAAATATTTTTAAATTTTTTTTATATTATTTAATTCTCATATAAGTAATGATGGAAGTAATTAAAAGATATTTTTTTATGCAACTGATTTCTTTTTTATTCTTCTTAATTTCTCTCTTTATTAATATTTTATTTTATTTAAATAAATTTTAAATATTATTTATCATTAATATAGTGATTTTAATGATTTTAATTGTTATTTATTACTATCATAGTAGGTTAATTTAATCCATTTTAATTTTTTATATATTTAAAATAGTGATATTTCTCATTTAAATAAAAGATAATTTATACATTAAATAGAAAAAAATTATAATGACTCACTTACAAGAATTTTTATTTAAAAAAATAATTTTTTTCCAATTTTAATTTTTTCTTTCTCATATTAAGTGTTGATAGAAGTAATTGAAAAATAATTTTTTTATATGCAACCAATTTCATATACAAATAGAGCTTTAAAATGACAAAAATATAAAGTCTTATACAATTATTTCGCCAAATAATTTAAAAAATATAATGAAATGAAATATAAACGATAACTAAATTACATAAATAAAAAATATGTAATTATTAGAATAATTCAGCAGTAAGTATCCTTTAAATACTAAAAACTATTAAAAAAATATCATTTGATCCCAAAATAGTAATAAAATAGAAATGAAAATGTATTACATTAATCAACGTTAATTTAATTCTCAAAATATTTGTAAAATTCAAAAATTCTGAACCAAATACTCTTTAAATACTGGGAAAAAAAATATAGCATTCACCATTTCATCTAAAAAATAATAAAGCAGATTGGAATTGAAAATGTGTTACATAAACAAAAATCAAACTTGACTAAGATATTAATTCTTTAGAGAGTTATAAAAGCAAAGTTTTTGTTAGATAGTTTTAATTAATTTTTTTCTAGTCTAGTAAAAGGGCAACAATAATAATTTTATATATAACATTAAAGGAAAGAAGTGTCAAACATATTTTTCAAATGTTAAGGGATATCGTTGTAAGTTTTTCAAATGACAGGAGTTCACTAAAATTTACTGATTGTTCACATAAATTTTCGAGACGTATTTATATTGTTGACACGTATTTATATGTTTTGAGACGTATTTATGTGGTTTAGACATATTTATGTGTTTGCGACATATTTACATGTTTCCAGATATATTTATGCGGTTTGAGATATATTTATGTATTTCGAGAAATATGTATGGGGTTGACACGTATTTATGTAATTGAGATGCAATTATGTGGTTTGATATATATTTGTGTGTTTTGGGACGTATTTAAGTGGTTACAACGTATTTATGTGTTTTCAGATGTATTTATACGATTGAGAAGTATTTTAAGTATTTTGAGATTTATTTATGTAATTGAGAGGTATTTGTGTTTTCAAACGTATTTCAAGTTTGGATTGTGTTGATATCTATAGAAAAATTTGTGAGATTAAATTGGAATTTTTAATGTGGATATTAAAGACGATTATTTTTAGTCTCACGGGATAGTCCGTCAAGAATTGGCCTATCTACCGCTTATGATGCTGGTTGCGAATATGTTGGCTTGAAATGTCTGATGTAATCGATCAATGCTAGTTATGGGATATTGCAGTGGATTTAAAAAGTCATGCCAAGTGGAAAAAACGACCTATTGGAATTGAGATAAACCCAATCCAGTGAGATTACCATGATATTTTAAAGATATGTTATTATTTATTGTTATTTTTATCAGAGTAGCACAGCGGAATTGTGGTGGTGACTTTTGGTTATTATTGTTTAACCGAGAATGACTAGTACGGTACGATTCTTAATTATTATTGTTTTAAACGAAATTTATTCAAGGAGGGCAAGTTGTAATATCCCGAAACTTTATATTTAGAAAATATTATTTTATATAAGTTTAATATTTTTGGAATTATTTTATAAATTTAAGATATAAATAATATTGATAGTTTTTTTGGGGGATTAAACGTTAATTTTAAATTGACTTTAAAAATTTTGGGACTATTGTATTATTTAAAATATACTTTCAAGAGTTTTAGGGTATAATTAATATTTTTGTTAATTCAAGAAGTATAAATAAATAAAATAAATATATTAATGTGACTGAAATTTGTTAACTTATCTCAGGGAAGTCATCAAACTCAACCATATATATATATATGGATGGACATTAAGAAAAAGAACAGTTTATATATTTGGGGTCCTATTTTGATGGTTATTCGATTTACGGTTTCATTACTACTTGAAAAAAATTATAGATTTCGGTTTGGATTCCAACTTTGGATTTCAGGTAGAATTTTTAACTTTTTTAGTGTATGTATTTAATTTTCCTATTGTCAGATTTATATTATTATTGTTGTCCAATTATAATTATTAATTCCCATGAAATAATCATGATTATGTGACAATTATGTGAAAATCATATTTATGTGTCTTATTTGTCATATTAATTGGATACACATATTAGATGGATTGAAATTCTACTGATCGTTAGCTTACAACCTCACAATTTTGATTACAGGGCCTGAGAGAATAAAACGGTGACAAGAATTTTAGTTAAATTTTTATTTAATTTATAATAATTGTATTTATAATTCACGGTTGTAAAATTGATTTGATAAATTGATATATTATAATTGTTGCCGTCATATTGTAAATTTTGTTAGGTTTTATTAAATGAAATATTGGTCGTTCGGTTTTAACGTTAAATTCTCTAAGGGGAGAAACCACATGGCAGCTCTGAAAAATCGGGTCGTTACAAAGTCCCACATATAATCATAATAAATAAATTAGTATAATTATTTATTATAAATAAATAATAATAAGAGTAATAATAGGAAGCAAATGAAAACTGTCAAATGTTGAAACCTATAATAACTTTTTGTGCAAATAGTGACATGTGTTATGTGATACTAATATAAATAATAATAAGACTAATAATAGGAAGGAAAGGAGAAGATTCCTTCATATTTATGTAAGTTGATAATTCATAATTTTATGGACAAAATAACCATTACTTTCCACCAAATTCTATGCTTGTTGAAGCAAAGCTATGTAAACCAAATCCCCTGCGAAATGAAACAACTAAATGTTATCAGAATAGAAACCTTCAATGTTAGTTGGATTGAGGCTATGTGAGATAGCATAGGGAAGGCCAGACCTGGGCAATTCGAACCTAAATATGGAAAATCGAACGGAGGTTTGGCCAAATTGTAGCTGCGATGATGGAAGAGATCGTGGGTGTTGGTGGTGGTGGCAATGTTTTGCGACGCCGATCATGGGTGAAGGAGGGTTCAACACTCCAGTAGTTATGGTGGAGTGTGTCTAGAGAGACTGAGAGATGAGATTAAGAGAGAGGGTCAGCAACAATGGTTGTGGTAATGGTTGGGTAGTGGGGTGGCATGCATCGATAGAGAATGCAAGAGATAAAGACAAAGAAAAACTTACCTGGACCTGGTCATGGCGATAGAACAACGATGGCACGACGATGGCGATGGAACGGCAATGGCACGGTGATGGCCATGGAAGGGTAATTGCAGAGGGTTTGGGTAGATGGGAGCAAGGGAGAGAGATGCAATTGTTTAGAGAGACGATGGTGTTATGTGAATTAAAGAGACAATTAGGGTGACAAATTGATAGGTTATAATAAAAAGAGAGTGAGAAAATTAGGGGAATTAAATATCTTTGCTTCCATAATATTGATATGCGATTAGGAATTATCAATTGAGGAAATTAGACATCTTTCATTCCATAATTTTGGTGTCTCTATGCAAGGAATTGAGGTTATGATAGAGAACTAAGAGATCAATAGAGAAAATTAGGGAATTAAAAAACTTATATATTTGTTTTTGTCATTATATATGTCCCTATAAATCAAAACGTCTATATATATATATATAACTTTACTTCTATTTCGACAAACCCAATTTCCTTTTATGACCCTAAATTTATGTCTTGAAAATGTCTTAATCAACAATTTTATTTGTCCTAATCATATTTTTTTATTTTTATTTTTTAGCCATAAATTTGTCCTAGTCAGCCAAAAAGTCGTTCGGTTTAATATAATAGATAATAATAATAATAATATCAGTGATCATGAGAATTCTATATATACATGCATATATGTATTTAGTTTTGATATGTATATAATTTTGAATGTTCTTTTCAGAGAAAATATAATATTACGGTGCGAAATATTTCGGTTCAAATTTCGGCTTCAGATTTCAGGTAGAATTTTTAACCATTTTAATATATGTATTTATTTTCTTCGCGTATTATGTGGTTTATGTTATTATTGTTGCAATTGTCATTTTGCATGAGATATTGTAATTGTGTCTTATGTGAAAATTATGTGGAAAACTTTCCAATGCGTTATTCAAGATTTGATTAGATGCACGTATTAAAGGGGTTCGAATTCTACTGAGCCATGTCTCACAACCCCACAGTTTTAATTGCAGGGCAGGTGAAAATAAAACGGCACCAGAAATTTTATCTGGATTTCCATTAAATTTGTAATAGTCGTATTTATTATTTACAACTACCGTGAGTGAACCGGCACGAAATCGGAATTTGAAATAGTTATAATAGTTGTATTTGAAATTTTATAATTATATAAATACAATTAAGGCCACTGTTTGAATTACACAATAATTGTTTGATAAATTGTAGTTGAATAAATAATTGTATTCCAATCATATTTGTATTTGAATTTCAAATAATTGTATTAGATTATTCACTGTTATAAAATTGATTCAATAAATCGACACATTATAATTATCGCCGTAGCCTAGTAAAATTTCTCGGAATTTTATTAAATCGACAAATTATTAATAATGCAAAAATTAGTCGTTCGGGGTTAGCGTTAATTCTCCGAAGAAAGAGACCGCGTGGCGACCCTAGGAAACTGGACCGTTACATAACCATATCTCTTCATCTATCTCCAATTATTTAATAAAATTATTTCTCTACATCTATTAGTTTATAAAAATAGAGATCATTAAATAATATAAAAATGACCAATTAGATTATTTTAAAACTATTATTTAAAAAAAAAATGTTAAAAATTTATAAAACCATTTTAGGGACTTATTTACTTATTATTCACTACTTTACATAAATAAATATGAGTGGTGAAAAGTAATGGTCTAGGAAGTTGGCCTAAATAGTTTCTAGGTTACAATTTTATTTTTTTTATTTTCATTTCTCAATATTAAAATTTATTTTTGTTAGACTTTCATAAGATATGATAAATATAACAGTAAATGATCAATTAAACGATAGGTGTAATATTCAAATAAAAAATATATAATAATTCCTTTTATAGACCAGCATATAATGCGGATTAAAAACTAGTTATATATTAAAACAGCCAAAACTAAGAATGAACTACAGTTCAAACAAGACATTTCTTCAATCTCTTTATTGCTATCAAGTCAATAGTCACTATTTTCTTTTCCACTATTAATATTCTAACCCTAAATCTTCTATGAACAAATCATCTCTAATTTTTTTAAAATAGATATTTTCAACTCTTTATTTTTAAGAAAAATCAATTACAATCATCTCCTGGCACCGCCTCCTTCTTCAACCTCCGTCCCTCCCAAATCAATCCCAAAAACCACCCATCAGATTCCTTTTGCCCAAAAATCGTTCGCGAGCTTATTGCAAATGAAAGCCCCAATTCTATCCAGGAAACAAGTGGAATCATACCATGGCAAACCTACGGTCTTTTTCTCCGACGAAGAAGTGGACAAATTCGCAACACCTTTTCGTTATGCAATGGTGGGTAAGTTTATCCAGGGTCGGCCTTCTTACGATGTAATTAGGAAAATGTTCTTCCCTATGAACCTGGTTGCCGGTTTTGAAATCGGATTTCTAGATTAAAAGCACATCCTCATTCAACTCAACTCCGATGAAGATTTCCAAAGGCTTTGGATTAAAGATCAATGTTATGTTCATCAATACCATTTTCGAACTTTCAAATGGACCCCTGATTTCCATGCTAATGTTGAATCCCCAATGGTTCCTATTTAGATTCGTTTTGAGTTTTTGCCTATTCATTTCCACAACAAAGAGGCTTTGTTTTCTTTGGCCTCTGCGATTGGCACGCTTCTTAAAATCGATTCTTCAACCTTCAATTTGTATAAGCCTAAAATAGCTAGGATTCGCGGGGAAGTGGATTCGTGGTGCTTCTCTCTCAAACGATTGTGGGTTGGCTGCGGTTCAAGAGGTTTTTGGCAATTGATTTCCTATGAATCTACCCCATCCTACTGTAATTACTACTCCAGGCAAGGTGATCTTGAATCTCACTACAAGATCAAACACCTCAATCCAAAATCCTCTGTTTTGAATGAGATTTCTACCCCTATTGTTTTATAAAGCAAGAAATCTGCTTCCATCTCTCAATTGATCCAAATCCCCCCTTCAAACGTCTTAACTCCTACTCCTCCTCAAGCTCCTACATGGGTCCCTGTTACCCCCATTATCCGTATTCCTTCCCCCTGCTAAATCCCAGGAAATCAATCAACCTGATCAAACTCAAACTTCAACTCCCTCTATCCCCGAGCCTCCTGATCTTGGTGAGCAACCCCCTGCTCTCCCTTCTAATCTGGCAGCCTCAGCTCAACCTTTCCACCCGGTTCCAAATCCCAATTCCATTTCGAAAACAAGTAGAGATAAAGAGATTGCTTCTGACACCCAAAATTCTGGGGACAAGAATGCACCTTCTAGCTTTAGGCCTAAGGGTATTATTATCTTGACCGATGAGGAAAAGAAAGCGTTAGCTAGGGGAATGAATTTCGAGTTTAATGAAGATTCAGATTCCCACCCTATTTCGAACCTTAATCTTTCTCCTAGGTGAGTTAGCGAAAATGTAAATTTCGATGAAGAAGGTTTTGACGTTGTTTCCAAAAAGAAAAAAGGCAAAAACAAAAAGAAGATCCAATTCCCTATGAGAGGAGTTACAACTCGCTCGATGGGATCATATGGATCCGTGGGCTGTAGTTATCACACTAGATACATGGACGATGGTTTTTTATATTGGGATGAGTGACTTCGGCGTATTGATCGAATTGTTACCCGTGGTGGTTCTTTTGTTGTTTGTTTGGCTAGGTCCCGGGTTGGCTTTATTGTTCAATTCCCTGGTTGGTTGTGACCTTTTGTTGCTTTTCCTTTTTTGTTGCTCTCTCTGTTGTTATTTTGCCTGCTACTGTGTTGTTGGTTGTTGATTGTTTTGCAGGCATTGTCTGGTTTTTGTGTCTCCTCATCTTGCTAGGGGAATTTTTGTTTCCGTTGATTTTGTTGTCTTGCATTTTCAGCTTTTGTATCTCTAGGGGTTTTTAATTCCCCCATTTATATATATCTATCTTTAACTATATATATATATATATATATATATATATATAAATTATCCAATTCCGAGGCTTAAATTATATGCGCCTCCTGTCAACACAATCTCTCGTTCCAGTAGGAAATTCGGATGCAACTTCATTCATCTATCAATGGCCTTGTCTTCTCTATATCAATAAGGTGTGTTTTGTGATTATCTTGCAAACTTTAATAGTTCATTGCTTGTAGTGTCACTTTTTATTCAAAGTTAGTTCATGGGATTTTATTGCTAGCATTCTCTTTCACTGTGTTTGGTACGCTTGAATGGAATGATAATATGATTAAAATTAATATGGTAATAGAATTGAATGATCATTACCATTCCTATATTTGATGACAAAAGGGATTACATATGGTATTGGAATGATTTTAAATGATAAAATAGTAATTTAATTGAATTTTCAAATAGTATAATTATTAATTTAATTAAATTTCATTTCAATTAAAATATTTGGTCAGTATTCGGTCTTCTTTTTCTGCCGATTGTTGATTAAAGCATAATTTCATGTAATAGATATTAATTAATACCAAAATTATCTTGATATTGGTTTATCTTTATGTCGAAAACTTGGCAACAAATAATTGATGAAAAGCGAAGCAGATGATCTAACTACCTGAGTGTCCTGATGTTAGCCCCATGAGAGTGGGATAAGACGGAGGCTTAGATTTATGTTCCACGTCCAAGCCGACATCTTTATCACGTTAGCGAGGCTCAGTTAATTTGGCTAAATTGAGCACGGTGCTGTGATTTTGATGTCTTATGACATGCTATCACTCGGAGTACACCAACGGAGTTAATCGTGGGTTGGGCCCCACTGTTGACTCAATTATGTCTCCTCGGACAAATTGATGTCTACTATTGTCGCCTCAATTATTTTGCTTAAAGTATTATAAAGGGGGTTCCCCTCCCTCTAGACCCAAGATAAGGTTGGACCCTATATGCGATATAGGGCGTCGGCAAGACAAGGTCTATCTTAAGACTTAGGCATGGTGGGAAGATGTGGGTAAGGCGTACCCAAGAATCTCGGCATGGGTGAAACCATGATGCGGTGAGCGTCGACAAAATTGGACGTCACGGGTCAATGCTAGTGGGCATTGGGTGACGCCAAGGCAATACAAAAGATTATCCTAGCTAGGCACACGACTAAGATCAAAGTTCATAGGCATCGGCATGCATTCGCAAATATGGGTATCACTAGATGATGTGGGTGGACATCAGGCGTTGCTGGGAAAAAAAACAAAAAAAGGTCATATATCTCCCTCATCAACTATGAGGAGTGAAGATGACTCCCCAAATGGACCAACTTCATGATCAGTCATGCAAAACAGTTGCCATTTGCCTTCTTGATCGTTTTTCATTATTCCTAACCTCATAGTAACCATAAACTTTTCTTTAAAAATATTGCAAGATATATTATTAGTCGTTTTTCATAGACGACACTTATCTCATGAAGCCAAAAATTAGTTCGTTAGATATGTGACTCTAAGATTAGGAATGTGATATCTCTCCCAACTCAAGTTCTTGCATAACAATACACTGCGAGTGAACTTGTCGGAATTGCACCTCTAGTGTAAGAATCAGTCAAATGTTCTCAAAGAATTTTGGCAGAGTTTGGTTAGGAAAGAATGTGTGGACCTAGCTAGAACCCAATTCTAGTATTTGTAGATGAGGAAAAAGTTGTTTAGCAAGTCTTTCTCGAATCTCGAACCATTACCATAAATATGGAATAATTGATGGGATATGGAGTTAATGACTTGTTATTCATAGAGTGATAACGACTTTTTCCTTAATAGGAAGAAGACGTTACAGCCTTTCTCAGGCCGGAATAACTGCAATGGTGCGTCTCATGGTTCAAAGCCTAATTAAAAAAAAAAAGAAGTGCCGAGGCTTCGAAAATTGTCTTCCCTAGTTGAGTTACTGTTGGGAGCTAACATGCTTGGGGAATAATTCCACTTTGGATGGTGACCCATCTCGGGGTATGTTATGTAGCCGATGTAGAGTGTTTTATAAGTTCCCGTCCACGGCACATGCTTTTGTAGACACATGCCGATGATTTGTATTTGACTTGGATTTCTCCTCATCAACATATAACACTAGTAATTGTCCATAGTTAAAGGCATTTCATAGTTTGCAATGATGATAGGGGATTCAGATCTACAATGGGGTGGTAATCCCAGTGGTGGGGAATGAATGTTGGTGGGGTGGGGTGATGATGGTTTCATTTGGGTTGGGTAGAGAGAAAAGAAGAGAAAAAATCAAGAAATAAAAAAAAAAATGTTCAAAGTCAACAAAGGACAATTAAATATTTTTCATGAATGAATTTTTTATTGTGAAGGTATTGGAATTTAAATGATAACATTAGCAGGTTGACTTCAATTTAAAAGGTACACTCCCATTAAAAAAAAAAAAAAGTTATCTTAGTAATTATCAAAAAATAAAAGATTAAGGTTGATGATGCCGAAATTGGATTCGGTAAATCACAGTCAATGTAGTTGAATTCCATCAGCTTGATTTTGTTGACTTGTCCCTGTAAAACAAGGTTTAGACATTTGGGTTGGGTTCTTGGTAAAGTCCCTACAATGTGAAAATAAATCACCATTATTTACTATAAAAATATGTTTCAGGGAATTTAAATTAGAATTAATACTAAGGTAGAGTTTATTGTCCTCTAATAACAAGTGTAGGCTCAAGAATTCGACTTTTTTGTTTCACTCTTAAGTCATGATTTGTCTTCGACTAGAGAGTAGAATGAAAGACTTGCATTTCGTAGGAAAGTCTTGTTGTGTACTTTGTTGAAAGATGAGACCCTAATTTATTGAGTTTTTTTGGACCAATTTTTGAGTTAAATACTCAATTAGTGGAGAATTTATGTTACCACTAAATAGTGGTTAAGTTGAGTTAAATACGCCATTGGTCGAGAAATTAGGTCATCACTAATTAGTGATTAATTTAGTGATATAGTGATAAATTGTTATCAAAATTATCTATTATTGTCTAAAATACATGATGAAGTAAAACAAATATCATTGAAAATTAATAAAGTTCCCATCAATCAAAATGAGAACTTATATAAACTACCCATCGATTGGCTTACGTTTGTGATTTTCATGAATTTTGTTGTGATTCCTAGGGTTTTTCTATTGCTGAAATAAGATATCCACTTGCTTTGATTGCCGAAGTAAGTTACTTGATTTTCTGTTCTATTCCCGATTTTCTTTTCTGTTCCAGATTTTTGTTAATGTTTTGTTACTGTTCAGTTCAATTTTGTTCTATTTCTGTTCTGATTTTCATGTGACCTGTGCCTTCTGTTAATCTTCTGTTACTGTTCATGAATTTCTGTTTTGTTCCCGATTTTCTGTTCCTATTATTCAGTTAGTTGTAGAAAATTGTATCTCTTTATTTTGAAATTCTTTACATTTTATCAATGTTTTATTTTGAAATTCTTTGCATTTTATCATTGAAGTTGTCCTCTTCTTTCATGTTTAAGGAGTGTTTGGTGGTAAGGAATTGTGGTTTGTTGAAATCGTTTCTTTTACATCCTAATTTATTCTCAAAGCATTACCAATTTATTCCATAGAGACACCTATAGCATCTTGTTGGATTATGGAGCGGATCGGATCGACCCGTGGAGTGTCCACATGGGCCCTATGATTCATGGAGAGTCATCATGTGAATAGGTGCACCTCTTAATCTTAAGGATCAAGTTTTTTCGATAGATACCCATTGGAATGGACATACCCTTTCGGTATGTATCCATTAGAACAGACACATCCTTTGAGATTTTCTCTATAAATCTATCCTATCAGATTACAGATAATTTGAGTGATCTTGGTTAGTGAATGTGTGAATATTATCGAAAAATATTCTAGTAGTATTTTCTTGTTGACGCGAGAAGAAACGAAGAACGGTTGTAAACGAGTCTGCCGAATCCGAAAGGTATGCTTCCGTTTTTATGTTTCTGCATAGGTTTACATTTGTGTCAGAGCTTTATAAACTCATTTTGATATTTATTTTAAAATTTTTATACAAAAAAATTCTAAGTTTTATTACGAGTTCAACGATATAAATTTCATAAAATTTGAACGAAATGTTGATTTTATATGATTTTTCCAAGATTGAAAACGTTGAGTCCGTCTTTCTGTCCATGCCAACTGTTCTGGTTCAGGAACAATGAGGAAGACAACGTAAAACGACATCGTTTCGTTTAGTTGATGAAATGACACGTCAGTTTGTTTTTAAAATATTTTTGCGCACGTTTGAACTTAAAGGTAGCGTTCTTTCATTGGGTACTCTTTGACTTGTTGAAGTAGACGAGGGGGAGGGGGCGGGGCTCGAGTCATGATAGAGCGGTATTTTTTTTTTTAATTTGTCCTTTTAATTAAAATAATGGAAAAAAGAGTACCTAACAGAATTCGAACCCCTGCACTCCTAGACACTAGGAGAGTCTAGTAGCCACTAGGACAGCTCGTAAGACGCTGACGATGTGTTGCAATATTTATATATAACACGTGCATGTTTGAAGACATCAATTATCATGCTTAGTTGTATACCATGTCATGCTATGAAATTTAATTTTATTTATTTATGAACATGAATTATATGTAAGTCCTTCATGTTATTTAATTTTGGTATACGATATACATACATGTTCATTTAGAAAAGTATGAAATTAAAATTTGTAGGCAACAATGAATTGAAATATATTTTTTTTATTTTTTGTTTTGTGCAAAATGTATCTAAAAATGATATTTAAATTTATAAATGTAAGAGATGATTATGAGCATAGCAAATTTTTTGATCTTGTACTATAGAGATATATATTATTTTTTAGATTCGATTATTGCGGCAAAATAATTAGTGTGTGCTAATATCTTTAATGTGCATAAAATGTAGTGAAATTGCTTTAACAAATATAGTAGCAGATCTTGTTAAAGTTGAGAAACTGGATGGGAGTAACTACGATATTTGGCATCGTAAGATCCAGTATTTCCTAAATGAGCAAGAGGTTTTGGAAACACTGACACACAACATGGAATCACCTCCCGAAAGTAATTATGTCCAACACCGGCGTGAGATGGAAACCTATCAAAATTGGGCCAAGAAAGATCGTAGTGCAAGATTCACTATGTTAAACTATATGCACGATGATCTAATTGGTGATTATGAAGGTTATGCCACCGCACTAGAGATGTGGAATGCCTTGAAGTTGGCATTTGCCGGTACATCAGCAACTAGGTTGCGAGCCTTAGCACTTAAGTTTGAAACTTATAAGATGTCTCCCAAAACAAAGATGGTTGAGCATCTTCGAAAAATGTCTGCTATGATACGTGACCTAAAAGCAGCTGGTAACAACTTATCTGATAAGCAACAGATCCTAGCTGTGCTTCGCTCTTTACCTGATTCTTGGGAGCAAATGAAGCTCACAATGAAAATATCCAAAATTTTACCCAATTACAGTGTCATTTGGAATTAGAGGTAGAGAGGTTGGAGGCACAAGGTAATACTTCTATGTTTGTCGCTGAGTCTGGCCATCGCCACACATTTGGGTCCAAGCAAAAGTGGCAGGACACAGTACAACAAGGAGGAATAAGAGGATTTGCTTATAAAAAGAGAAAGGGCAGAAAGTATCAAAAAGGCAAGCGTGGAGGAAAGAAGGACAAGTCTAAGCTGAAGTGTTACAACTATGATAAACTTGGTCACTTCGCTCGTGAATGCACTGAGCCAAAAAAGGTATAAACCAACTCTATCTTTCAAAATGACGCCTTTGTGTGCAGTTATGTCTTGGTTGCTCATTCTTTTCCTAACTGGATTGTAGATACTGGAGCAACAAGACACGTCGCAAAAGATTGAGTAGGGTTCATTGAGTATCGTAGAATTCCAATTGGGAGTCAATGTATTTACATGGGGAATAGTACTAGCGAAGATGTGATAGGAATTGGAACCTATCAATTAAATATCGTTCTGGACGCACCGTGCTTCCCTATGATGTTTTTTATGCTGCTGGAGTTCGACGAAACTTGATGTCTGTTGCAACCATGGCCGGACAAGGTTTTTCTTTCAGTTTCACTATAGATTCTGTTCAATTTTATTTAGATTCCGTGTTTTATGGTAGTGGACACATAGTAGATGAATTTTATGTACTAGATGTTGATGAATCTTTATATTTTGATACATATTTAACTTCTAGTAATAATGATTCTATTACATCGACATCTGTTACATGGCATACAAGACTTGGTCATATTTTGTCAAGAAAGAATGACAAGGTTAGCTCGAGAAAGACTTTTAGGTCCAATCTCTAGAGTTAACTTACCTATCTGTGAATTTTGTTTGATTGGTAATGCCACAAGAAAGCCTTTTGGCAAGGCTAGAAGGGTGACATCTCTCTTAGAGTTAGTCCATTCTGACATTAGCGGACCTATGAATGTTAGGGCACGACATGGTGCTAATTATTTTATCACATTCATTGATGATTACTCACGTTTTGGTTATGTTTATCTCATTTCTCACAAATCAGAGGCATTGGATTGCTTCCGAAGATTTGTTTATTTAGTTGAGAGTCAAAGATGTAAGAATCTTAAGATTTTACGTACTAACCGAGGACGTTAGTATTTGTCTGAACAATTCAAGGTTATATGTGATAATAGAGGCATAATTAGACAATTGACGATTCCCGATACTCTACAACAAAATGGAGTAGTTGAGCGTAGGAATCGAACTTTATTGGATATGGTTAGGTCAATGATGGCACATGCTAATCTACTAATCAATTTCTGGGGAAATGCTTTGTTGACAGCGACCTATATCCTTAATAGAGTGCCCTCTAAGTCAATACCATTTACACCATATGAGTTATGGACTGGTTTCAAACCATAATTAGAACACTTGCGACTATGGGAATCTTCAGGTTATGTTCATGTTACGTCACATGCACATGGAAAATTGGGCCCTATGTCATACCCCACCACAGACACTCATCCTGTGAGGCCGGCGTAACGTAGACATGACACCGCCCACTTGACTCGCCAACCTTAATACGTCACCAAACCACATAGTAAAACTATACAACACATATAGTGATTTCATTTGATAGGGATACACCGTCCTGAATATAAAACAGTCAAACAAATTCCCTGAACCTCTCTTAGCTTTTATCTCTGATATCTCATCCCAAAAGACTCATTTGCATGACCCGCATAACTCTATCTAGCGCCAATAGGGGACCGACCGACTCCTAGCTATTCTACCTGCGAGTGCACTACCTTCTTAGTAAAATATTTTTATCATAATAATAATTTATTCTGCAACATCTAAATGGATCAAGCTTAAATATGTAAATATCACGTAACTTGTAAAAGTTTTCCTAATATTAACAGTGAGAATAAAGCACAATATATATATATATATTCCATGCAAAGTCATTTAGTATAAGAGTCATGCCAATCACCATAATAAATAATGAATCACCCAGTATAAGCAAAATACCACATCTCAAACACACACACGCTGGCCAGCCCTAGTGATCGTTTTAACTTCACGATCGGGAGTTGCAACAGTACCGTAACATTCATAGAAATGCCTTCCTACGAAATATCCACACCCCTTTTTGGGGAGAAATATAATCCACACCCCTTACGGGGAGAAATATAATCCATACCCCTTACGGGGAGAAATATAATCCACACCCCTTTCGGGGAGAACAATCATGGCATCGTCAAAATCAAATATAACATCATCAAATCTTAACTCCATAAATATTGTTTACTCAACATCGTCAAATCACCACGTCTATCTCGTTTCCTCAAAACCAACTTTTAAATCCAAAAATTATATTTCGCATTTCCTTTTTAAAGAAAACATTCGATTTTATCAAAACCACTTTTTCACCCCTTATTTTTCGAAAACCAGACATTTTTAGGAAAATAAATGTTTTTTATTCTCTTGCTTAAAAACAACGTCTATTTTTACCAAATCCAGCGGAAATTCATTTCCAACTTCTTTTTGAAATCTATCGAAGTCCAATTTACCAATTCATTCAAATCCTGCTTGATCCATATCGTTTATAAATCCATACAGTTTAGGTAATCACAAATGCCATTTCATATATATATAGAAAAATAGGTTGGCAAGAAGACAGTACACTCACCTCGATATCTGTTTTGCAGAACCGACACTGACCATACTCTATCTGGACGTCGGTGCCTGTGAACCTAATAGTGACAGAGCCTAAATTAATATCTTATCTAAAACATCCTAATCATGCAATACAGGCCCTATATTTCAAATCGTTACTATTTTATGTACTATGTAATTAAAATTAATTAACCGTTACGAAATTATTACGATTTTAGGATTTGTAATGCTAAATAAAATTTAATTTAATGAAAATTAATAATCAGTTGAAATTTGACCTGTTCCGAACCTTTTGACGATCACGAAATGGGTTTTGGATTTTCATGGGGTGTTTTCTGCAATTTCTTTTTTTCTTTTTTTTTTTCCCTCTTTTCTTCCTTTTTTTTTTTCCCTCTTCCTTCTTTGTTTGTTTTTTTTCCTTGGTTTTGTCTGGTTCCAGCTGCCAGTCGCCGGTGGCCTTCATCCGCCGCCGATCAACACACACCCACACACTATATAGAGCCACCACCGTTTCTGTTTTCTGCTCTGCTTCATCTAGCATGGCGACGCACACCTACGCCGGAGAGTATCTTCACCAACCCGAACCCACCCTCTCTCTCTAACTTTCCGATCATCCCACCACAGCAACCACGACGGCGAACGGCCTGCATCTACTCACCGAACGACGGCGATACCCATAAGTTAATCAAGGCCACCACCCACGCCGGACGGCACCCCCTTGCCGGCGAATGTTTCTCTCTCTCTCTCCTCTGTTTTTTTTTTTTTTTTTTTTTTTTTTTCGGTTGGGATCCTCTGGCACACACACACACACACACACCCTTAGCTAAACACCCACGCACAACGAACCACCCTCACACACGTGGTTGATCTCCGGTTGATTGACGGCGACCACACACACACACACACATGCCGGAACGACGACGTCTGTCCGAACCCACCGTCCCGAACCTTCTCCTCTCCCTCTCGGTTTTTCTGATTTCTCCCTTTTTGAGATCCTCCCTTCAATATATATATATAAATTATTTTAATTAAATTATCCTTTCCTCCCCCAATTTTCTTAACATCTCATTTTTTATTCAATTTTACATTTAATATTTTCTTAAATTGCAATTCCATCCCAACAAAATTTTAATTCAAAAATTAAATGCCAATTTTGGATTGAATGTTGTTTAAATCTACAAATTGACCCCAAAACCTTTTAAATCAAATAATAAATTACGCCACCTACCCCGTTATTTTTGAAATATTTAAGATACGACTTAAAAAAAAATCCGGGTCTTACAACCCTTCCACCCTAAAAGAAATTTCGTCCCGAAATTCTCGTCAACCCAACAGGAATTAAAGTTTTAGTCAATATAAACCAAAATCCAGGGTCGCATCACACAGTAATTTTAGTTACACTTGATCCTAGGACAATTGTTTCTTGTGTAGGGTCCCACAACCGAAGTCACACTCTATTTATAATCGTCAACTTCTGTTAAGTCCTTTCTACCCATTGCAACATTTCCATTTACAACGGCCAACCCTATTTTAAATAATCAACCAGCAGGGTGTACTTGGTCGGTAACACCTAACATAGACAAGCAACTACCAACGAATATTCCTCCCAAAAGGTCCACGACCTCAATAATTTCCCATAACTAACATTTATCCTTTTTGTCCAACAATTCCAGGCAACCAGTTTGCAATAATATTTTTATTTACATTTAGACCAACAATACTCGCAACTAATCTCATAAGCAACAACTAGTTCATACCCCATGTGATTTGGGTCGAGAGAATATCAGTCGCTGATTGCAATAATGACATCAGAACCTTTAATCATCCCATAGACGTTTTATACTTAGTATCATAATCCCACGTTAACTAATAATATATTATATTATATATATTTTTCCCGTAAGATGTTATTGCATCAAAATCACATAGATACCATCAAACCACATTAATTACATATTAAAATACGTTAAACGAGTCATCTATAAGAATTCCTTTTATGCCTTCACATTTAATCAAATCCCTGGCAAAGCCAAGCGCTTTAATCATATTTCAGTCTATCTACCTCATACTTAAAGCATATAACAATATGGATCGAAGTACCTAGCCACATCCCAACTACAAAATTTCAAGACATTACAAAAGCCATCGGGATAATTCAAATTATCCTTCCCTCATGAGATCCCAGTGATCCCACATGCCAACTTCGCCTAATAATTAGTAGGAGATCACTACATCTAATTGAATTCCTTTTATCAATTCTATTTTCTAGAAAAAAAATAACCACACCAGGCTGTCCCCAATTTTCGAGAAAAAATCATTCTTCCATCTCAGTTCAATCCATTTGACTGAAGTCATACATCTTGTTTTTTTGTTTTTAACACGTTTATATGGTCTCACCTTAATCATCAAAAAGGTATTTATGAGTTGAAACTCATTCTATTAGTGCCAAGTGATCCTTCTTGCTACCCGAATTTCCCAAACGCAACTCTTAAACATATCCTTCAATCTTTGAATTGCACTTCTCAATTGACCATTAATCTATAAATAAGAAGAGTTACGAACTCTCAACTTGACACCCAAAGCAATATGGAAACTTGACAATATCATCAAAATAATTATCCAATTCTGGTACTACAGTTTTACATATATAGTTTCTTCGTTTGAGGGTTATTATCTAGAAATACTTTCTAATTTTTTTTTTTCATATTTACAACATACCGATTTAAATTATCATCATTCAATATTGCATTTTCGAGTTCCTCTGCGGACTGTTCACACAATGGCAACTTACTTTGTTTTGATAACAATTATCATCCAAGTTACAAAACGACGACACACTTATAAGTTCAGAATTCCACTCAAAATTTCGAATAACTGATCAACCTAGTTTAATATCTATAAAATTCATTAGCATTATTATTATTATTATTATTATTATTATTATTATTATTATTATTATTATTATTATTATTATTATTATTTTATTTTTATTTATTTTTTATTTTTATTTTTTTATACTAATAAGTCAATTTATCAACATATACTGAAGTTTTAATCCAGGAGCCACTAATCCTTATCAATCGAGTAATTCAACATCCAATTTTTTCCCACTTTTTGTTTTTGTTTAAAATAGTTATCTTAAGCACTTTATTTGACATTTGCATGAAACGGGTGCCACGTGTGGCCGAACAATCCCGACAATATATATTCGGTATACATATCAAGGGAACATTCATCGGGTTACACTTCTCTTTTCCTTCTGGAATGGGTTAAAACTACCATAACCTACCTGGGTATTACCACATGACTTTAACTTTACCAACGAACAAGATACCTAACAATAAATGCTGCGATTTTTCTTTTCCCACACCAATCCACTAATAATACTCACACAATCTCATTATAGTTTGGTATTACCAAGGCATTGCATATACTGTTCTATGCACCTCTTCTAAGGTTTCTTTTGTCGTATGGGCATCTTTAGGAACACACAATCCATTTCCTACCATCCCAACGTTAACATTATTTCCGATGTGATAGTCAGCTCCGTGGCCATTTTCCATTTCCTCTCTAATCTTCCCCCCAATCGGACATCCGACTCTTGTGCTTCTACCACACAATTGATTAATGTCGGTTTCAAACCAAAACTCAAATAGCGTGGTTATCTAACCAACCGCCTACTAAACTTACAATGATCTCAACTCAGCACATACATTAGCATGAATAACCTGAATATGCGCAGCCACGTTTACCGATTTCCGTCTCAAAACATTTGCCACAGCATTAGCCTTTCCTGAATACTAATAGATAGTACGATTGTAGTCTTTGAACGATATTTATTCAGTGTCTCTGCCTCAGATTTAGCTCCTTATGCATAAGCAAGCATGTCAAACGCTGATGATCAATGCATATCCCATAATTCCCGTCATAAAGGAAATATTGCTAAATTGTGATGGCAACTACAATTATTGCTATTCCAAAAGTTTCAAATTTGATCTTCTCCATTCTTCATGAAACCACAACTTCAACTCCCTTTGGATTCACTTGAATACTACGTCTCAAGATCACTCATCCCAGAATTATCACTCGATCCAACCAAGACCCCGCATGTATTGAATCCAACAACTCATTGGTTTCCTCGTAGCATTAGCAACATAAGCTGGAGATGTTCTACATACTTTGCTTTACGCTCGTCCGGATCGTCGCTTTCACCATGCCACCATCTCTATCCTCTAATTGGGACTATTCGACTCCACAACCATTCTACTCTGCAATCTATTGGGAAGATACCCTGGTCTTTCGCAATTGATTAAACAAACTATCAATTTTACATAATGAGTTACCAACATGCATCCTTAACATGTCTTCCTTTTTCGTATCTCTCTTTCCCGTACCACTGGAGTTTTCATGGAAAGAAACACCAGATCTAACTTAATCGTAAGTTAACAGTCTACGTTATTGTAACGACCCAATTTTCCATGGGCCGTCACAAGACTTCTTCTATAGCAATCAATCTTCTACTTACAATTATTTCTCTCCCAATTCCCCACATTTTTATCAATATGCCCATATTTACCCAACTTAATGAACCGAATGTTCACCTTCTTAAAATTATGAAACTTATGTTACGACAACTATGATTACTAATCATGCTTACTGACACCTTGACAATTCTTCTCGGCACTACATAGGGGAAATCCCTAGCTATTTTAATATTCACCGCTTGAACTTGTTCTGACTGGTGCCCAACATCTACGTATAGTGTTCTGATATCATTTCTTTAACACCTTTCTGATCTCCTAGACCCACTATCAAACTAACTGAGGTACTAATTATACCTTCCCAACCATATACACTTGGATTCATCTAAGATTTGACTCCACCGGCCACTTTATATTACTCATACAAACCGACTGTATTTATGCGCACTTACTATCATCTCAAACCTACAATTCTCGACTACTTTCTACATATCATTTGTGATATTTACTAGTTCTACAAACTTCTGCTCCAATTCCCTGCCAATTTAGAACGTACTACTAAATCTTTTCTAATATCGCCATAGTTCTCTCCCTTTCTTAATTCCAACTAATACGACTCTCCCTTTGATACTATCACAAGATTCCTTTCATATTACCTAAAAGGCAATTTTAATACTTAAATGTCGTTTCTTTTTCTAATTTAAGTATGTCCTGCTATACTATCTCGTACTTTAATAACGATTTATTGGGTGCTACCGCTAATTATCTCATCATTACGTAATACGCATATCGTTATTTTTCAATTAAAATCTCACATTTCCAACTATTAATACTCCCAATACAACATCACCTGAATCCATCAACTAACCATATCATACTTCCATCATACCTACTAATTTCTAATACGACAACCCACCACACCCAAAGTCAACATATTGACTAAACTGAATACCACTTACGTACCGAACTCACCTATTAACATCCTATCTTATGTCCCCTACTAACTGACTAGACAACTGACACGTCCTTCTATCTCATGGCCTTTTACTGACACCACTACTGACAAGTCTACAGAACCTATAACCTAAGCTCTGTTACCAAAATTGTCACACCCCACCCCCGGACACCCATCCTGTGAGGCCGACGTGACGTAGACATAACACCGCCCACTTGACTCGCCAACCTTAATACGTCACCAAACCACATAATAAAACTATACAACACATATAGTGATTTCATTTGATAGGGATACACCGTCCTGAATATAAAACATTAAAACAAATTCCTTGAACCTCTCTTAGCTTTCATCTCTGATATCTCGTCCCAAAAGACTCCTTTGCATGACCCGCATAACTCTATCTAGCGCCAATAGGGGACCAACCGACTCCTAGCTATTCCACCTGCGAGTGCACTGCCTTCTTAGTAAAATATTTTTATCATAATAATAATTTATTCTGCAACATCTAAATGGATCAAGCTTAAATATGTAAACATCACGTAACTTGTAAAAGTTTTCCTAATATTAACAGTGAGAATAAAACACAATATATATATATATATATTCCATGCAAAGTCATTTAGTATAAGAGTCATGCCAATCACCATAATAAATAATGAATCACCCAGTATAAGCAAAATACCACATCTCAAACACACACATGCTGGCCAGCCCTAGTGATCGTTTTAACCTCACGATCGGGAGTTGCAACGGTACCGTAACATTCATAGAAATGCCCTCCTACGAAATATCCACACCCCTTTTTGGGGAGAAATATAATCCACACCCCTTTCGGGGAAAACAATCATGGCATCGTCAAAATCAAATATAACATCATCAAATCTTAACTCCATAAATATTGTTTACTCAACATCGTCAAATCACCACGTCTATCTCTTTTCCTCAAAATCAACTTTTAAATCCAAAAATTATATTTCGCATTTTCTTTTTAAAGAAAACGTCCGATTTTATCAAAACCACTTTTTCACCCCTTATTTTTCGAAAACCAGACATTTTTAGGAAAATAGATGTTTCTTATTCTCTTGCTTAAAAACAACGTCTATTTTTACCAAATCCAGCAGAAATTCATTTCCAACTTCTTTTTTAAATCTATCGAAATCCAGTTTACCAATTCATTCAAATCCTGCTTGATCCATATCGTTTATAAATCCATACAGTTTAGGTGATCATAAATGTCATTTCATATATATATATAGAAAAATAGGTTGGCAAGAAGACAGTACACTCACCTCGATATCTGTTTTGCAGAACCGACACTGACCATACTCTATCTGGACGTCGGTGCCTGCGAACCTAATAGTGATAGAGGCTAAATTAATATCTTATCTAAAACATCCTAATCATGCAATACAGGCCCTATATTTCAAATCGTTACTATTTTATGTACTATGTAATTAAAAATAATTAACCGTTACGAAATTATTACGATTTTAGGATTTGTAATGCTAAATAAAATTTAATTTAATGAAAATTAATAATCAGTTGAAATTTGACCTGTTCTGAACCTTTTGACGATCACGAAATGAGTTTTGGATTTTCATGGGGTGTTTTCTGCAATTTCTTATTTTTTTTCTCTTTTCTTCCTTTTTTTTTTCCCTCTTCCTTCTTTGTTTGTTTTTTTTTCCTTGGTTTTGTCTGGTTCTAGCCGTCGGTCGCCGGTGGCCTTCGTCCGCCGCCGATCAACACACACCCACACACTGTACAGAGCCACCACCGTTTCCGTTTTCTGCTCTGCTTCATCTAGCATGGCGACGCACACCTACGCCGGAGAGTATCTTCACCAACCCGAACCCACACTCTCTTTCTAACTTTCCGATCATCCCACCACAGCAACCACGACGGCGAACGGCCTGCATCTACTCACCGAACGATGGCGATCACGTACCCATAAGTTGATCAGGGCCACCACCCACGCCGGACGGCACCCCCTTGCCGGCGAACGTTTCTCTCTCTCTCTCCTCTGTTTTTTTTTTTCGGTTGGGATCCTCCAGCGCACACACACACACACACCCTTAGCTAAACACCCACGCACAACGAACCACCCTCACACACACGGTTGATCTCCGGTTGATTGACGGAGACGACACACACACACAAACTCATGCCAGAGCGACGACGTCGGTCTGAACCCACTGTCCCGAACCTTCTCCTCTCCCTCTCGATTTTTTTATTTCTCCCTTCAATATATATATATATATATATATATATATATATATATATATATATGCATTGCTGGGTTTGATCATCTCACGCCACGTCGCCCACTGCCGATCCCCCTGTCTCCAGCGGCGTATACGGTAAGTATGTATGTGTATATATATATATAAATTCTTTTAATCAAATTATCCTTTCCTCCCCCAATCTTCTTAACATCTTATTTTTTTATTCAATTTTACATTTAATATTTTCTTAAATTGCAATTCCATCCCAACAAAATTTTAATTCAAAAATTAAATGCCAATTTTGGTTTGAATGTTGTTTAAATCTACAAATTGACCCCAAAACTTTTTAAATCAAATAATAAATTACGCCACCTACCCCGTTATTTTTGAAATATTTAAGATACGACTTAAAAAAAAATCCGGGTCTTACACCCTAGAGCTCAAAAGTGCACAGTCGTTAGATATCCTAATCACTCCAAAGGATATGTGATGTTACATGAATGTTCTGATGGCGTACTGACTGAGATTGAGTCACACGATGTCGAATTTATGAAAAAAGAATTTCCAAGTAGAGGTGAACTAAGAGGTATTAAAGAACTTTATGAGTTGAATGAATCAAATGATAACTCTACACAATCACTCGGTGAGGGTAGGAAAATTAATCCTTGTTCTTCTACAAGTACGCCAATTATCGCCGAGGATAGTGGGAGAGACTTAGAGAATAGTGGGAGTATACCACAATATAATTCTCAAACTCTTCAGCTGCGTAGAAGTTAACGTGGAAATATTCCTCAACGTCTATTTGGGATTGATGAGGAATTTTTCATGTGTTATTCACTAGAGAAAGATGAGCCTTCCTCTTATCAAGAGGCCTTATCATCACCTGCTGCTAAAGAATGGATAACTGCAATGGAAGATGAGATTAATTCTATGCAAAAGAATCAAGTATGGGAACTAGTGGATCTTCCGCCTGGACGAAAATCTATTGGAAACAAATGAGTTTTAAATATTAAACGTTAGGTAGATGGATCTATTGATAGGTACAAAGCTCGTCTCGTGGCGAAAGGTTACACTCAAAAAGTGGATGTAGATTACGAGGAAACTTTTTTCACCTGTTGTTAGGTTTGCCTCCATTCGCTTAATCCTAGCCATCGTCGCCCATTTAGATCTAGAACTTTTTCAAATGGATGTTAAAACTGCTTTTATTAATGGAGAACTAGATAAGGAGATCTACATGGATCAACTTATTGGTTTTGTGGCCAAGGGACAAAAGCGCAAGGTGTGCAAGCTAAAACGTTCAATTTATGGCCTAAAACAATCATATAAACAATGGTACCTCAAATTTCATCAAGCTATAATTACTTTTGGCTTTATCATGATTGAGGAAGATCATTGTGTTTATATAAAGCAGTCAGAGAAGGGTTTTATTATCCTTACTCTGTATGTAGACGATATTTTATTGGTAGGAAATGACATAGGGATGATTGTCTCCACTAAATGGTTGTCCTTTACTTTTTGATATAAAGGACATGAGTGAAGTAAATTATGTACTTAGTGTTAAAATTACTCGAGACTATTTTAAGAAACTTCTTGCTTTGTTTCAAGAGACTTATATAAGGAAGGTACTTGAACGATTTCAAATGCATAATGCTAACCCTATCGACACTCCTGTTGAGAAATGTAGTACCATGAGTCTTGATTTTTGTCCTAGAACTAATGCTGAAAAAGAAGAGATGTCCCGTATACCATATGCAAGTGCAATTGGAAGCCTAATGTATGCCATGATGTGTACACGACCAGACATATGTTATGCTGTGGGGTTAGTTAGTCGTTTCCAAAGCAATCCAGGAATTGTTCATTGGAGAGAAGTTAAAAGGATCTTGCAGCACCTTCGTGGAACCGCAGACTATATGCTTTATTATAGTGGTGAAAATATACATTTGCAAGGATATAATGATGCAGATTGAAGCGGTGACTTGGACGAACGTAAGTCGACATCAGGATATACTTTCATACTCAGCAACGGTGCTATTTCGTGGTCTAGCAAAAAGCAATCTTGCACAACACTATCCACTATGGAAGCAGAATATGTTGCTTGTGCTTCAGCAGTTCAAGATGCTGTTTGGTTAAAAACATTTTTAGAAAGTCTTGAGATAGTACCACATTCTGCAGATCCTGTAACCATACATTGTGATTGTATGGCTGCTCTCGCATATGTCAAGGATCCTAAATATCATGGAAAGATGAAGCATATTCAGACTCGATATCATTACATCCGAGATAAAGTCTCACATGGAGAAGTGGTACTCAAGCATATTTCTACGAGTAAAATGGTGACTGATCCCTTAACCAAATCTATTTCTAGAGATTTGTACCAATCTCATGTAAGGTCTTTAGGTCTTCGTAGATTATAAAAGATATGTTTGATTTATTGGCTTCATATATTTGCATCGCAATGTACATTTAAAATTTCATACTTTATTTGAATTTATTAGAAGTATGAAAAATGATTTAGGATATTTATTATAGCACACACATTTTACCATGATGGTAGATGACACTAGGCTAAATGGTTGGCTACTCACACAGCAACCAGCCTCGACGTTGAGATGGCGTGCGAGATGAGATTTTAAAATTCTGAAGATTGAGTTAAAGAATTCTTTATAAAGTCGCCTTGGATGAGCCAAGATGAGGTTTATGAAAAACCAAACATGAAAGTTTCTCACACTTCATGTAGCTTGAGAATAGCCGAATGTGAGATTTCAAGTGGATACTCGAGGAGATACCAGCTTGAAGTTCTCAAGTCAATCACTTATGTAGTGATTGGACTTAGATTCGTATGGTAATTTAGAATTTCATCCTCATTTTTTTTTAGTATAATACTGTAGCATGTAAATCGTACTACATGTGCTTTAAGGACGACCACATAGAGAGTGAGAAATAGATCCCTACTTTCTTACTGTGTGAGCCCTATATAAATGTAGATCACTAATAATGATCTAATTGTGGCCTTATGACTTTAAACTATGTTATGATTCAGAAATTTGATGTTGCTACTTTAGCTTGTTATCCTATGGCCATAAATGATGCAGTCTAAAGGGACATGTCTAGGAAAGCAGTCAAATAGAAGTTGAGTAACGTGAAGATCAAAGGAAGACAATTTAGTAACACATCTTGTGAAAATTACAGTGTACGATGCTTAATGGTGGCCACCATATATAAAGTTATTTTTCAAAAATTATATTTTATATATATATATATATATATATATATATTTTGGAAATAAGCACGCTACTGCAAAAGGAGATTAAGCATGTTTTGAGTTTTAAATTCTAGAGGGGTTAGAAATGCTTAATTTGATGTGACTGAATTGGTTTGGGGCATAGACGAGTATTTTATTTTGCAGCGGGATGTTGCCATGTTAGTTTGATAGAAACTTAATATGGTGCTCCCACATTGTTTGAAGACACTCGTCAGTTGCACACACCACTAACCTGTATGAAGAGGGTATAATGCATGAGTTTAAAGAGAGAAACACATTTGGTGCCCATTGTATCCGAGTGAGAGATGTTGGATTATGGAGCGGGTCGGGTCGACCCGTTGAGCGTCCACATGGGCCCCATGATTCATGGAGAGTCACCATGTGAATAAGTGCACCTCTTAATCTTAAGGATCGCGTCTTTTCGATAGATACCCATTGGAATGGACATACCCTTCTGGTATGTACCCATTGGAATGGACACATCATTTGAGATTTTCTCTATAAATATGCGTTGATACATTAAGGTCTTTATCCCATCAGATTACAGATAATTTGAGTGGTCTTGGTTAGTGAATGTGTGAATATTATCGAAAAATATTCTAGTAGTATTTTCTTGACGACGAGAAAAGAAACGAGGAACGGTTGTAAACGAGTCTACCGAATCCGAAAGGTACGCTCCCATTTTTATGTTTCCGCATAGGTTTACACATCTAAAGGTTCTCATATGATTTAGCTCGATCTTAGGAACTAAGTTTTATTGGAGCATTTTTTTTTTCCTCCAAGTTATGGGATTTTGGTTGCCTTAGTGTTGTTTCTCTCCCTTTTCGCAACTTACAATTTCTATTTTCTACATGACCTTCATGAATGGTATTCTTTTAAGGGTAATTTTGATGTTGAAACCACCACTAAGATCATCATCTAAGAGTTTTTCTGATTATCAGGCTTATGCTTTGTGTTGCTATTATCTTGATTTTTTTTTTACTCTGTTTTTTTTTTTAATAAATAAAAAAATTATTACGTGGAAATAAGCATTACAGCTGAATGTGAGGAATCCCTAACTCATCATTATGTAGGTAACGCCTAACAGTGATAGGCAGAGAGGTCTCACTATAAAAAATAGTACTATGTGGACTAATAATATTAGTAAGAAAGTCTACAACAAAATTTCTTTCTCGGTACACATGAGTAAGCAAAATTTGAAACAACGACAACTAGAATTGAATGGTATCCGACTTGGAACGTAAAACTCAATCCGGACATGGATTTCGAATGGCAAGAACAACGCTTCTATTATCGGTCTTCGCAGCCAAGAGAAGGTAACCATGAGTAAGAGCAAATTGAATACCATAAAAGAGGGCCTGAATCTCTGTTTAGAAACTAGAAGTGCAAGCTAGAGGATGATGAAAGGCTCGGAAAAAATAACCGTAATGACCTCGAATAATAACACCACAGCCTGCTCAACCCGTACCTTGTTTGAAAGCGCCGTTGACATTGAGTTTATACACCAACAAAAATTTACAAAAACACAACATTACAACACGACTGTTTAAAATAATTTTTTACTAAAGTAACTCTTAAATAAGGATTAAACAATAAAAACCTCATTTTAAAATTGTATAGCTCACAATAACACTCGATTTCGCTACTTTTATGAACAACTAGAAATCTTCAAAATTTTAAAGGTTATATAGCTTGTGAAAAAAAAAAATCATTCACAACTTTCATGAAAAACTCGAAATCTATAGATTTTGAACAGCTATAGCTTACAAAAAAAAAAAACATGATTTCACTAATGTTTTAAAAAACTAGAAATTTTTAAAATTTTTAAAGGGTAAAACTCACGAAAAAAAAATGATTTTGCTATTTTTATGAAAAATTCAAAATCTACAAAATTTGAAAGATAGTAACTCACAAAAGACCCGATTTTCATCAATTTTATAAACCGAATTTTTTTCAAAATTTGAAGGGTAGAGCCCACAAAAAAAAAAGAAGTGATTTTGCTACATTTTTGAAAAACTCAAAATCTACAAATTTTGAAAAAAGCCCCAATTTCACAAATTTTAAGAAAAACTCGACATCTTCGCAATTTTAAAGGCTATAGTTAAAAAAAAATTCAATTTTGCTACTTTTATGAAAAACTTGAAATCTTTAAATTTCTAAAGGTCATAATTCACAAAAAACTCGATTTTGTAGTTTTTATGAAATATCAAAATGTACAAATTTTAAAAGACTATAACTCACAAAAAAAACGTTCGATTTTCAATAATTTTACGAAAAAATTTCAAATAATCAAATTTTGAAAGGTTATAATTCATAAAAAAGCCCAATTTCATTAATATTATGAATAACTCGAAATCTTTAAATTTTGAAAGGATATTACTCAAAAAAAAAAAAAAAAAAGATTTCGCTAATTTTATGAAAAACTCAAAATCTTAAAATTTGTAAAGGAACCTCATAAAAAAACTCAATTTCGCACCTTTTATGAGAACTCAAAATCTACAAATTCCTAAAGGCTATAGCACACACAGAGCCATATTTTCAATAATTTTATATGAAAAATTCAAAATCTAAAAATTAGGACAAGGTATAGCTCACAAAAAACTCGATTTCGCTATTTTTACAAAAAGTTCAAAATTTACAAATTTTGAAAGATTATAGTTCACACAAAAAACACGTGAAATAATATATCAACAATGTTTGACAATTCATTCTTAACATTAAAGAGTGATGATTTTGTGTGGATTAATTTATTATTATTAGAATTTATTTTCACATGTGACATAGTCAACAATTTTGACAATTCATGCTTAACATTAAAGAATGATCATTTTTGTGTGGATTAGTTTATTATTATTAGAATTCATTTTCCACAATTCTTTTGAACATAAAGTTCATTTGAACTTATTTTCGAAAATTTATTTTTTAAATTAAATTTGTGTTTTACGTACTGAATGCAACACAATCATAAATAACTAGTTTTAAATCTCATAAATAACTTAATGTGTTGAGTTAAACTCAAATTATATTTTTTTCATGCAAAAAAAATAAAAATAAAAATTGATATGTCATTTTGAAACTTTAAAATACACAATCATAGTTGTGTCGATTAATCATGTAAAAAACAAACAAAACTGATTTATTGCATAATTACTTGCAAGAGTTTTTTGTATAATTAGTCATGATAAATTGATCTTTATTTTTCAGAATTAATATTTCGAGAGTAATTTAATGGTCAATATAGAATGTAACGGTTGCTAAATGAGGGCATATCTATCCAGATCTTGCAAGTTACAAAATGTTCAGAATGTTCGATTGATACAATAATAGGAGCACAAATCTAGTTCCAACACCGATTGGTCTAGTGGTCCACTTGGCCTTGTAATCGCCTCATAAATTAATGGGCAATGTTGATAAGGCATTTCCGAAATATTTTGTATCTTTTAAGCAAAAGGGATTTTGATGAACAATCTACGAAATTAAAATTTTAGCTATTTAGTCCACGCACAACATCAATTTTTCCAGAAGTTACAAAGTTATTGTAATTTTTTCATATAAAAAATTACAATAACATTAATGATGTACAATGACTTTTGAATTTTCGATAGTTACTTTGTAGTTATGGAAAAATTGTTGTAGTCCGTGCACTAAAATGGCTAAAATTTTAATTTCGTGGATTGTTCAACAAAAAATTCTAAATAAAAATATTTAAATTTACAAGTAACATTTGATTTATACTTTTTGAAAACATTTTTTAAAAAACAAATAGTATTTTTTAATTAAAAAAAATTATTCTTTTATTTTTTGATTGAAAAATTGATTGACGAGGATAACATTGTTCGAATTTCTTTCGACAAATTATAAAGTTATTTCTGATGTAGTAAAAAATTCTCAGTCACGTGTCAATCTCCACATGTACTAGAAAATCTTTCGTCTTCCTTATTCACCTGCAAAACCGTGAATTCTAATAGGGGACACCGGTGTGGTGTCAGCCAAAGAATCCCCAGCGTGAGAATAAATTAATCTGAATATAGTGAGAATAAATTGCACACTTCAATCAGAGTCCCTATTACCAGTTACCTTCCTCTCTTTTTATAGGGTGATCTGCTTGTTATCTCTTGAATGGAAATATCATTCAGTTGCTCGTATCTCTCTACCATTACGTATAATAGCCATTATACCCGTATTTAAGGAAGAATATCTATAACGGTCCCCATTAATCTCATGTTGTTACAATAAATTTCTAATGTATACAGGTTTAGACCGAAACTCTGAAATGACTGGTTTCCTCTTTGGCTTTTGACACCTTGGGCTTATACATACCCAATTACAGGCCTTATCATATGGCCGCCCATATATTCATATAGATCACTAAATCAGTGTTTGAATCATGGGCTTATGCTTCCTCAGCCTACTTAACAGGCGGGTTTACCTGTCTCTAATTCAGAGCCCATATAACGAATCTGACCCGTTTAGGATTTTGTACATAGGTCAGTTTGTGGTGGGAGTTTTACACACATCATTTGCCCTCCTGACTTTCGTAACGATTCAAACGAAGAAAAACGAAAGATCACTTATTCCTTGAGTAAGTTCTTCCTTGCATCCCTTCGATTCTCGACATTTTTCTTCGCATTTTGAGTTGTTATTCATTATTTTACAAATGTCATCAAATCAATCAATTAACTCCATCGAAGCGGGCTCATCGTCAAATCCTGCAATGGAACAGACGGAGACTGCCCAAGCTCCTTCGCATTCTAACCTTGATATAGATCTAGAAGCAAGTAAGTTTCTAATAGAGTGGCTCTCAGCATTTAGGGAACAATATAGTATTCCTTTATCGGTGTCGATTAGGGTTCCATCTAAGGATGATCGTCCTCAAGATTCCAAAGAAAATGAGGTTTGTCTTTATCTATGGAAATTCGAGTATGGACTCACTCTTCATTTTTCCTCACTCCTCCGCAATCTTTTTTGCTAAATGAAAATTACTCCAGCTCAGCTAACTCCAAACAGTTTTCACCAAATTATGGGAGCCACAGTTCTTGCTAGACGAAATAACGTTACCCTTTCCGTTGATATAATTAGATGCATAAGACAACTTAAATACCTTGCCAAAATTGATTGACATTACCTTTCTATCCCCAAGGCATTTTCGTTTCTCATAGACCTTCTAGCGAAGGTTAGAGACTGGTAGCCATGGTTCTTCTTCTTTTATGGGTATTGGGAATTCTCTTCTGAGCAAATGGGATAGTCCTCAATGGTTCCAAAACGCTTCAGCTCCCCAAGTAATGATATACCCAATAGTCTATTTTTTATTTGAAATTTTGTTGAAGTAATTTTGATCATATTTATTGATTTATCAAATGCAGGTGAGAACACTTGTCGGAAACTCGGTCTCACTCCAAGACTTAAAGAAGAATGGAATAAGCTTCTAATCCCCAAAGACAGCCTTTACAGAGAATTAGCTTATTGGCCATTCGTCCAACCTACAATGGATCCATCTCGTTTTCAAGAATTAGCTGAACTTCAGATCAATACCCTGAAAAGGAAAAGACCGGCAAAGAGACTCGCCAAAAAGACTGATCAATCATCATCCCAGCCTCCTTGCAATGTTGCTGGCAGCCTAACCATCCGTCAAGAAATTTCTCATGATGACCCTGAAGTAGCAATATCGGATGATGACTGCCAACCTCTCATCCTTCAACGAAGAGGCGGTATTCCTGTCGCAGTTCCATCCTTGGTTCGCACCACTGAACAAGCTCAAGGTGAACCATCTTCTGCTTCCAGGTCAGCTTCTCTTTCTAGATCAGCTGATATCCCTGCGGCAGAACCTTCTATTACCGATCTTCCAGTTGTTGATCCTCCTACAGCTAGCTATCAATCTTTCCCAGTCCTTACTTCTAGCCAAAGAACCTGTCGAGGAATTACTAAACAACAAATGTTCTAGCTTATTGATGAATTTGGTCCTTCTGTTCTAGGTTATTGATGACTAAACATCATGCTATTTTCGACGACGCCATTAAATTTGTTTATGACTAATCATGGGACAAAGGCAAGAAAAAGACTGAAGGTAAGAACAAACCCGAAATCTTTCGAATGGTGATATGTTCCCTTCTCCAGGTATTTGCACCATTTTAGTCTATCTTTACTGAGTAATCTGACTGTTTGACCTCATCTAATAACAACATTATCATATCAGTGTATGCATATGTCCTCCACTTTGGTCAATTATGCTGAGGACGAAAACGAGTTGGATGCCCAACTGATGCACAAAATGACTGAGCTCAGCAAGGTTAAGGCTAAGGTACAAGATTTGGAAAATGAGAAGTTAAGGCTTGCCACCAATCTTGCCTTGTCTAGATCTTCGCAAGAACAGTTCAGAGCTTAATTGCAATATGCCAATGAACAAAGGGAGACTCTCCAAAAGAGTAATTCACTTTTCTGCTCTAATAATAGCGAGCTTAGGACGTCAATCACTACGATCAGAGAATGCATGTCTCTCAGAGAAGAATCCCGCAACCTTTCAGAGGAACTTGCTTCAGCTCATTTGATAATTGACCAGAAGGATGCCGAGATCAAAGAAAAAGATGCTACCCTCCAGAGAAATCATGATCAGTTCCAAGAGAAAGAGGTTGCTCTTTAAAGGCTTTATTCTGAAAAAGAGAAAATGTCTGTTCAATTGTCTGCCACACAAGAGAAGGCCAAAAAAGACATTGACGACCTCTGGTCTTCTTTCAAGAAATAATCAAAGAGGCTTCAGAAGGTTGGCTTTGCTTTCTGCCAAAGGCTGGTGTCAGAGGAGCTTCCTGAGGCCGATCTTTTTTTCTTGGATCTTGATGACGAAAGAGAAGAAGTAATCGAAGAACATCAAGATTTACCCAGTTCAGCAGCCAAGGTGCTAGCAGAGAGCTCAGCACGAAATGTTGCTCCTGATAACACCAACTGATAACTCAACCAAACTTTGGTCAAATAAACTGATTGTTGTCGATCTACATCTTTATATATATATATATATATATATATATATATATATATATATATATATATATATATATATATATATATATATATCTTTTCACCTTTATCTTCTATTGGTCTGTAATTAACATTATTAATAACCATATCTTTAATCATCATGACCTGTAACTGAACAGTCACCGCCGTTACAATTTTTAAGATTTTTTGTGATGGTTACAGTACGTTTTTATCAGCGCATGTCACTTCCTCATTTAATGTGTTTTTTTTTTTTCGACGCTTTAACTATCTTCCCCCTGGCCTCTTGCTTAACTATTTAAAGGCACCATAGGTTCTTCATATCTTTAAGAAACTCTTCCCTTGATAGTCATGGGATCCACCATATGGATTAACAACCCTTCTGCCTATTCAAGAATCCAAGTTGAGAGACACAACGAGATCGAACTAGGAGAGTGCTTTCATTCGTTGATGCAGACAGCCATGAACGTCAGAGATGAATATCCACGCCTTCGCGCTATGGAAGAAGTTTCTGCCATCTTCGCTGCCATGGAATCAGCCCATTTCCAAGATGTATCTCACTATCTTGAAGCAAAAGATGAATTGAAAGATGTTGAAAAGAGCAAGAAAGATCTGGTCACTAACTTCAACTACCAGAAGTTTTACGCTAATGCCATGAAAGTGAAGAGGGATACACTCCTGAAGAAGAACGAGGAAAAGAGGGAAAAGATTCATGAACTGATCCGAAAACTCAACCAATATGAAGATCATGAATTTTTCCTTTCCAACCCCGACTCGGATGATCTTGACTCTCTTGTTTCTGCAGAGTCGGATTGAAGCCCCTCCCACTCAGCCCCGGATGAAGAAGAAGAAGAGAAAAACTCCTTTTTTTTTTTTTAAAAAAAAAAAAAAAAAAAAAAAAACCCATTTGTCATTTCATTTTTCTTTATAATATGAATGGATTTTTATATAATAATAATACCTTCTCAGCTCTCCTTCGTAACAAAATTAGGATACATAACTTAGTTACGAATCATTGAACAAGCATATGATAGTAGAAGGATAAACTCTGGAATAATACCTCGTCTGCCCTCCATCTGAGTGTTAAACTTAGTGACTTGTTGGGGGCACAATACCTGTTTGTACTGAACTACTCAGCTTAATTAGGAACTTGAAAACTTAAGTGCTTGCTGAGCTAATACACCTTAATAGAATGTTGAGTTGAACTTTGAGTTGAAGAACTTAGTTGTTTGCTGGGCTTAGGAGCCTAGTTAAATGCTGAGCTGTTGGCTCAGTTAAATTCTGAGTTGAAGAAATCAGTTGTTTGCTGGGCTTAGGTGCCCAGTCAAAGGCTGAGCTGATGTGCTCAGTTAAATTTTGAGTTGAAAAACTCAGTTGTAAGTTGGGCTGAGATGCCTAGTTAAATGCTGAGCTGTTGGCTCAGTTAAATTCTGAGTTGATAAACTCAGTTGTTTACTGGGCTGAGGTGTCCAGTTAAATGCTGAGTTGATGTGCTTAGTTAAATTATGAGTTGAAGAACTCAGTTGTTTGCTAGGCTTAGGTGCTTAGTTAAAGGCTGAGCTGATGTGATCAGTTAAATTTTGAGTTGAAGAACTCAAATGTTTGCTGGGCTGAGGTGCCCAGTTAAATGCTGAGCTGATGTACTCAGTTAAATTCTGAGTTGAAGAACTCAGTTGTTTGCTGGGTTTAGGTGCCCAGTTAAATGTTGAGCTGATGTGCTCAGTTAAATTTTGAGTTGAAGAACTCAGTTGTTTGCTGGGCTTAGGTGCCTAGTTAAAGACTGAGCTGATGTGCTCAATTAAATTATGAGTTGAAGAACTCAGTTGTTTGTTGGGCTGAGGTGCCCAGTTAAATGTTGAGCTAATGTGCTCAGTTAAATTCTGAATTAAAGAACTCAGTTGTTTGCTAGGCTTAGCTGCCTAGTTAAAGGCTGAGCTGGTGTGCTAAGTTAAATTCTAAGTTGAAGAACTCAGTTATAAGCTGGGCTGAGGTGCCCAGTTAAATGTTGGGCTATTGGCTTAGTTAAATTCTGAGTTGAAGAATTCAGTTGTTTGTTGGGCTTAGGTGCCCAGTTAAAGGCTGAGCTGATGTGTTCAGTTAAATTCTGAGTTGAAGAACTCAGTTAAAAAACACAAATCTCATGGAATTAAACATTTATTTCTTTTATTAAAAAATGCATTCAGAAGACAACTTATTTAAAAAGAAACAAAGATTAAAGATAAAGAACTCATACAAAATACTTCTATAAATGGGAGACGTTCCAAGGTCTAGGAACAACAACTCCATCAAGTTCTTCAAGCCAATAAGTTCCTGGTCTATTAACTTTAATTAAGCGATAAGTATAAGACCCCGATTTAGCACGTACATCATTTTAGTTGTAATTTAGAGCAATTGGGAAAATATGAGGTAGAATTGTATTAATCATTATCCGAATTAAAAGTTTAGGGGGCGAATTGTAAATTTGTATACATTAAATCCAACCTTTAGGATTCAAATTGTCTTTTAATTGATAACATTTAAATTTTTAGGGGTGAAATTACAATTTAAGAAAAATTATAAATGGTGAATTGGGCTAAAATAAGGAATTTAGGGGAGAAAAGTGTAATTAGAGCAAAAGATATTTATATAAATCTATATATATATATATATATATATATATATATATATATATATATATATATATATATATATATATATATATATATATATATATATATATATATATGCATACGGTGCGTGCGTGCCGAGAGATCAACCGGAGACAGGGAGATCGGGATGTGGGCGATGTGGCAAGCTAAGATCAACGAACACCACTTAATTCATGCATCCATGCAGAGATCATGATCAAAAACCTCAAAAGTGAGGAAATTTGAAAATACAAAATTCTAGAGAGAGAGAAAGCTTAGCCGGTTGTAATGGGTTCGGAGCGACTGCGCTGCTCCGGCGTGGGTGTGTGTTTGTCGTCGTTGGTGAGTTTGTGTGTGTTGTTCATGTGTTCTGTGCAGGTCGATGTTGCGTGGGTGTGTGTGTGAAATCATCGTGTTCCTCCAGCGATTTTGTGGGATCGTCGTTCGTCCGGTTGTGGCGATGATCGTGAGTGCGTGTTTTGTGTGAGTATGCCATATTTTATGTTTGTGTGTTCTGATCATCGCTTTTGTTGGTGTGTGTTCTGTTTTGAGCAACCATGTGGGTGTGTACCGCTGTGTGTGTTTTCTATATGTGTGTGTGCGTGATTGTCATGTGGGTATGGGTATGTGCATGTGTGCGATCAATGTGTATGGCTTAGCGTGTGTGTTTAGTTGTGGGAATGTGTAGGGGTTGTTCATCAGGGTGTATTGTGTGTGCATGGCGGTGTGGGGTGTCGCCGGAATGGAGTGTAGAGAGAGAGAGAGAGATCAATGGGTATGTGTGTTTTGCGTCGCCTGTGTGTATGTGACCCTTCGGTTGGGTGGTTGTGTGGGAGTCGGTCGTCTGGTCCGGTGGTGGGAGCAGGTGATTGGCGGTGAGGGGTTTTCATCAGCGGCTGTGTAGCAAAACAGAAACAGACGCAGGGAACAGGCGCGAAAAAGAAAAAAAAAAAAAAAAAAAAGGAAAAAAAAAAAAATTGCACAAACCACCCCACTGAAAATAAAAAACCCATCTTGTGGTCGCCAAATGATTCGGAAATAGGTGAAATTTCAATCGATTATTAATTTTCGTTAAATTAAATTTTATTTAGCGTTACAAATCCTAAAATCGTAATAATTTCGTAACGATTAATTAATTTTAATTACGTGGTATATAAAATAGTAACGATTCGGAATATAGGGTCTGCATTGCATGATTCGAATGTTTTAGATAAGATATTAATTTAGGCTTTGTCGCTATTAGACTCGCAGGCACCGGTGTCCCGATAGAATGTGGTCAGTGAAAGTTTTGGAGAGCGGTTAACGAGGTGAGTGTACTGTCTTCTTGCCAAACTATTTTTATGTATATATGTATGATGAAATATTGGTTTACTTAAACTGTACAAATTTATAAATTATATGAATCAAGCAGGTATTTGGGTAAGTTGGTAAAATGAATTTTCGGGGTATTATGTTGGTTTCTAAAAGAGAGTGGAAAGTAGCTGATTTTCTAAGAATGTTTGGTTTTCTAAAAACTAAGGTGGGAGAAATGGTTTTTATTAAAAATCGGTGGTACAAAGGTGGAAAAATGGGTTTTACTGAAATTGGTGGTACTTTTAAAAAGGAGAGTGACAAACGTGATTTTTGAAATTCTCCCCGAAAGGGGTGTGGCTTATATTCTCCCCATAAGGGGTGTAGATTTTTGACGATATGGAGTGAAAATATATTTCTTCTCATAAAGGATGTGGATTTTTAACTATATTGATGATTTTGACGATGCCATAGTTGTTCTCCTCGCAAGGGGTGTGGTTTCTCCTCAAAAGGGGTATAGATTTTATTTCTCCCCGCAAGGGGTGTGGATTCTTCCCATGGGATGTGGATAGTTCTCCCCGTAAGGGATGTGGATTATAGTTCTCCCTAAAAAGGGGTGTGGATATTTCGTAGGAAGGCATTCCTATGGATGTTACGGTACTGTTGCAACTCCCGATCTTGAGGTTAAAACAATCACTATGGCTAGCCAGTGTGTGTTATAGTGGAGTGGTGGTCTGAGATGTGTGTTTGAGATGTGATGTTTTACTTATATTTGGTGATTTATTATTTATTATGGTGATTGGTATTATTTTACTAGATGGATTGGAATGGAACTTATATTTATTGTTTTATTTTCATTGCTTATATTATGGAGAATTTTACTAGTTACGTGTTATTTTTATACTCACACTTGATCCTTTTAGATGTTGTAGAATGAATTATTATTTTAAAAATATTTTTACTAAGAAGGCAGTACACTCGCGGGTAAAATAGCTTGGAATCGGTCGGTTCCCTTCTGGCGCTAGATAAAGTTATGCGAGTCATGCAAATGAGTCATTTGAGGAAATATTTTGGAGACGAGATATCAGAAATGAAATCTAAGTGAGGTTCAAGGGATTTGTTTGATTGTATTTATATTCGGGATGGTGTATCCTTATCAGATCGGACTATTATATGTGTTGTATAGATTTATAATTTTGTTATTGATGTATTGAGGTTGGCTAGTCAGTTGAGCAATGTCATGTCTACGTCACACCAGCCCCACATGACGGGTGTTCGGGGTGGGGTGTGACAATTTTGGTATCAGAGTCTAGGTTATAGGTTCTGTAGACTTGCTAGTAGTTGTATCAATAAAGGATCATGAGATAGAAAGATGTGTCAGTCGTCTAGTCAGGAGGGGACTTTGAGATAGGGTGTTGATAAATAGTATCGAGCTAGTAGTGGACCGTGAGATAGGGTGTCAATAGGTGGGTTCGGCACGCGAGTGATAGTTATTGCATTGCATTAGATGATATATTGGCATCGTGCATGATTAGTTGTTTTGTTGGCGATTAGTTGTCTTGTGTGATACTGTTTGTTGGTGGTTTGGGTGGTGGTTGGTAGTGGTAATGGGTAGATTGCGATTGTGGGGGTGCTAGTAGTTGGGAATATTAACTTATAACTGATAAGTAATTCTATTCATAGTATTTGACATTGGGATTCCCTGTTAGTAGTACGTAATATTTTTATTGCCGAACCAACAGTATGGTAGAGCGTACTTATTTCATCCAATGTTAAGTTATTCATTAAATTGAAATCGGTTGACAACACTTTATTTATGCAATGTCACGACACACTACGTTACTATTTGAGATACGCGGATTCTATCTGAAATGTGTGGGTGTGCTCGTGGTTTTAGTGGAGAGGGAGGTTCATATGTTTAAAGCAGAAAACGATGATCATTTGGCAGTACGAAATAAAAATCTGAAATAAAATGGAAGAGATAAGATATAGATTAATCTAGAAAGGATTTACTTTGGAAATACGTTTTAGGTTTATGGGTAGGCAGATTTAAAAGTTATACGAAATGGGCAAATGTAGCATGAATTAATAGAGAATGATGTGTAGGAAATAGCCGAGAACTATGAGTCCGTGTTAATAGTTAGTGCGTATAAATATAGTTCACTTCGTATTGGTAGTAGGAAATTGTCGATAGATCTATTACCCTTGAATATTTACGATCTTGATGTAATACTGGATATGATTTTGTGGTTCGGCTATCATGCCATGGTAGATTGTTTTAAGAAGAAAGTGACATTTCAAATCTCAGGCAAGCCAAAATTTGTATTCTCGGGAGACATAATTATCACTCCTGTCAGTTTGATTTCAGCCTCAGAAGCCAGGAGATTATTGAAGAAAGGATGTCAGGGATACCTCGCGCACGTGATTGACACCAATCAGAAAGAAGTTCAGACGGCGGATATTTCAGTGGTCAGAGATTTTCCCGACGTATTTTCCAGAAAAATGGCCAGGGTTACTAGTAGATAGGGAGATGGAAGTCATTATTGAGTTACTTCCATGAGCTGCTCCTATATCGATTCCCCCTTATCGTATGGTGCCTACCAAGCTGAAAGAGTTGAAAGTGTAGTTGCAATATTTCGTTGCAAGATTTATTAGATCATAGATGTATCAAACCTAACGTTTCCCCATGGGTAGCCGCAGTTTGTTCGTGAAGAAGAAGGATGGCACGTTGAGAATGTGCATCGACTATTGGCAGTTGAATAGGGTGACCGTCCGTAATAAATATCCGTTACTTAGGATTGATGACTTGTTTGACCATCTCTAGAAGGCTAAAGTGTTTTCCAAAATAGATTTTCGATCGGGGTATCACCAATTGAAAGTCAGAGACAGTGATGTGGCGAAAATGGAGTTCCATACAAGATATTGACACTATGAATTCTTGGTTATGCCCTTCGGATTGACAAATACTCCTACTGCCTTCATGGACTTGATGAATCGAATTTTCCAACTTTATCGGGATCAATTTATTATCATATTTATTGACGATATATTGATATATTCCCAAAGCAGAGGCAAGCATGCAGAGCATCTTCAAATTGTGTTGCAGACATTGCGAGAGAAGCAGTTGCAGGCAAAATTCAGTAAATGTGAATTTTAGCTAGATCATTTAGTATCTTTGGGGTATGTTATTTCAGGAGATGGTATTCAGGTAGACCTAGAGAAAGTGGAAGTTGTTGTTTTGTGGGAAAGGCCGAGAAATATGACTGAAGTTCGAAGCTTTTTAGGATTGGCGGGTCACTATCGATGATTTGTGCAGGGATTCTCTGTTATAGCGGCCCCGTTGACTCTTTTGACCCGCAAGGAATCCAAATTTGAGTGGACTGACAAATGCGAATAGAGTTTCCAGGAGTTGAATAGTAGATTGATATCGACACCAATACTATCTCTCCCAACGGAAGAGGTGGTTTTGTGATTTATAATGATGCGTCCCACCAAGGGTCAGAAATTGAAGAACCATGAGCGTAATTACCCGATGCATGACTTGGAGTTGGCAGCAATTGTGTTCGCCCTGAAGATTTGGAGGCACTACCTGTATGGTGAGACATGCGAAATATACATTGACCCCCAGAGTTTGAAGTAATTGTTTACACAAAAAAACTAAATCTGATGTAAAGCCGTTTGTTAGAGTTGATTAAAGATTATGATTGCACCATCCACTATCATCCGGGAAAGGCCAATGTTGTAGCGGATGTGTTGAGTAAAAAATCGACAGATTCGATCGTGCACATTAGAGTCGTTCATACTAATCTGTATGCTGAATTGAGATCTTTGTGAGTTCAGTTGGCGGTTGGTCAGACGGAAGCGTTACTTGTGACTTTGATTTTGAGGTAAACGTTGATTGATCGTATTATTGAAGCGTAGAAGTCAGACGTTTAATTGGAGAGAATTCGGGATGAAGTAAAAAAAATGATATATTGGAAGAAGCGTATAGTTTAGCATACGCGATGCATCCAAGCAGTACCAAAATGTACTGAGTTTTACGTGAACATTATTGGTGGATCAAAATGAAACAGGAAATCGCAGAATTCGTTGTTAGGTGTCTTGTTTGTCAGTAAGTTAAGATTGAGCATCAACGTCCAAGTGGGTTGTTGCAATCTTTACCTATTCCAGAGTGGAAGTGGGAGAATATCACGATGGATTTTGTTTCAGGATTACCTCGTACTAAAAAAAAACGGGGGGGTGGGGGGCATAATTCCATCTAGGTGATCATTGATAGGCTTACCAAGTCCGCTCATTTCTAGCCGTAAAGACAACGTATTCCCTTGAAAAGTATGCCAAATTGTATATCGATGAGATTGTTAGGTTGCATGGCGCACCGATTTCTATAGTGTCAGGTAAAGATCCGAGATTTACTTCGAGGTTTTGGTCGAACCTCCAAATTGCTTTGGGTACCAAGCTAAAATTTAGCACCGCTTTCCATCCTCAAACAGACGGTCAATCAAAGCATACGAATCAGACGTTGGAGGATATTGTGGGAATGTGTTCTGAAATTTCCTGGTAGCTGGGATAATCATTTGCCGTTGATGGAGTTCGCCTATAACAACAAGTACAATTTGGCAATCGAGATGGCCCCGTATAAAGCATTGTATGGTAGGAGATACAGAACCCCAGTCGGTTGGACTGAGGTGGGTGAGCGGGAATTGTTGACGTCGGACATAACCCAGATGACAGCAAACAAAGTGAAGGTGATTCAAAAAAATTAAATTAAAAATTGCTCAGAATCGACAAAAGAGTTATACAGACAAGCGCCGACGAGAGTTGGAATTCGAAGTGGGAGATCTTGTATTCTTGCGAATTTCTTCGTAGAAAAGTATAATGAGATTCGAAAAAAAAGGGAAGTTGAGTCCAAGATACATCGGACCATCTGAAATTCTAGAGCGAATTGGCACGATAGCGTATAGACTTGCGTTACCGTCAGAGTTGTCTTGACTACACAACGTTTTCCATGTATCGATGCTCCGAAAATATGTGCCAGACCCTTCTCATATGTTGACTTCACAGCCGATCGAATTGGAAACCGATTTGACCTACGTTGAGGAGTCAGTCCAAATCCTAAGCCGTAAAGACCAGGCGTTGTGAACAAAAATGATTTTGTTAGTCAAAATGTTATGGCACAATCATGTAGTGGAAGAGGCGACGAGGGAGCGAGAGGACGAGACAAAGAATAAATACCCACATTTGTTCAATTAGGTAATAAAATTTTGGGACGAAATTTCTTTTAGGGGGGAAGGATTGTAAGACCCCGATTTAGCACGTACGTCATTTTAGTTGTAATTTAGAGCAATTGGAAAAATATGAGGAAGAATTGTATTAATCATTATCCAAATTAAAAGCTTAGGGGGCGAATTGTAAATTTGTATACATTAAATCCAACCATTAGGATTCAAATTGTCTTTCAATTGATAACATTTAAATTTTTAGGGGTGAAATTACAATTTAAGAAAAATTATTAATGGTGAATTGGGCTAAAATAAGGAATTTAAGGAATTTAGGGGAGAAAAGTGTAATTAGAGCAAAAGATGTTTATATAAATCTCTCTATATATATATGCATATGGTGCATGTGTGCCGAGAGATCAACCGAAGACAGGGAGATCGGGACGTGGGCGACGTGGCAAGTTGGGATCAACGAACATCACTTAATTCATGCATATAAATGCATCCATGCAGAGATCATGATAAAAAACCTCAAAAGTGAGGAAATTTGAAAACACAAAATTCTAGAGAGAGAGAAATCTTAGCCGACGGTAATGGGTTCAGAGCGACGACGCTGCTCCGGCGTGGTTGTGTGTCTGTCGTCGTTGGTGAGTGTGTGTGTGTTGTTCGTGTGTTCTGTGCAGGTCGATATTGCGTAGGTGTGTGTGTGAAATCGTCGTGTTCCTCCGGCGATTTTGTGGGATCGTCGTTCGTCCGGTGGTGGCGGTGATCGTGAGTGCGTGTTTCGTGTGAGTATGCCTTGTTTTATGTTTGTGTGTTCTGATCATCGCTTTTGTTGGTGTGTATTCTGTTTTGAGCAACCGTGTGGGTATGTGCCGCTGTGTGTGTGCGTGATTGTCATGTGGGTATGGGTATATGCATGTGTGCGATCAGTGTGTATGGCTTAGCGTGTGTGTTTAGTTGTGGGAATGTGTGGGGGTTGTTCATCAGGGCGTGTTGTGTGTGCATGGCGGTGTGGGGTGTCACCGGAATGGAGTGTAGAGAGATAGAGAGATCAGTGGGTATGTGTGTTTTGCGTCGGCTATGTGTGTGTGACCCTTCGGTTGGGTGGTTGTATGGGAGTCGGTCGTCTGGTCTGGTGGTGGGAGCAGGTGATCGGCGGTGAGGGGTTTTCGTTGGTGGCTGAGTAGCAAAACAGAAACAGACGCAGGGAACAGGCGCGAAAAAGAAAAGAAAAATAAGAAAAAGGAAAAAAAAAAAATTTGCACAAACCACCCCACTAAAAATCAAAAACCCATCTCGTGGTCACCAAATGATTCGGAAACAGGTGAAATTTCAATCGATTATTAATTTTCGTTAAATTAAATTTTATTTAGCGTTACAAATCCTAAAATCGTAATAATTTCGTAACGATTAATTAATTTTAATTACGTGGTACATAAAATAGTAACGATTCAGAATATAGGGTCTGCATTGCATGATTCAGATGTTTTAGATAAGATATTAATTTAGGCTCTGTCGCTATTAGACTCGCAGGCACCGGTGTCCCGATAGAGTGTGGTCAGTGAAGGTTTTGGAGAGCGGTTAACGAGGTGAGTGTACTGTCTTCTTACCAAACTATTTTTATGTATATATGTATGATGAAATATTGGTTTACTTAAACGGTACAATTTATAAATTATATGGATCAAGTAGGTATTTGGGTAAGTTGGTAAAATGAATTTTTGGGGTATTGTGTTGGTTTCTAAAAGAGAGTGGAAAGTAACTGATTTTCTAAGAATGTTTGGTTTTCTAAAAATTAAGGTGGAAGAAATGGTTTTTATTAAAAATCGGTGGTACAAAGGTGGAAAAATGGGTTTTACTAAAATTGGTGGTACTTTTAAAAAGGAGAGTGAAAAACGTGATTTTGGAAATTCTCCCCGAAAGGGGTGTGGCTTATATTCTCCCCATAAGGGGTGTGGATTTTTGACGATATGGAGTGAAAATATATTTCTTCCCATAAAATATGTGGATTTTTAACTATATTGATGATTTTGACGATACCATAGTTGTTCTCCCCGAAAGGGGTATGGATTTTATAAGGGGTGTAGATTCTTCCCATGGGATGTGGATAGTTCTCCCCGTAAGGGGTGTGGATTATAGTTCTCCCCAAAAAGGGGTATGGAGATTCGTAGGAAGCCATTCCTACGGATGTTACGGTACCGTTGCAACTCCCGATCATGAGGTTAAAACGATCACTATGGCTAGCCAGTGTGTGTTGTGGTGGAGTAGTGGTCTGAGATGTGTGTTTGGGATGTAATGGTTTACTTATATTGGGTGATTTATTATTTATTATGGTGATTGATATTATTTTACTAGATGCGTTGGAATGGAACTTATATTTATTATTTTATTTTCACTGCTTATATTATGGAGAATTTTACTAGTTACGTGCTGTTTCTATACTCACGCTTGATCCATTTAGATGTTATAGAATGAATTATTATTTTAAAAATATTGTTACTAAAAAGGCAGTACACTCGCAGGTAAAATAGTTAGGAGTCGGTCGGTCTCCTACTGGCGCTAGATAGAGTTATGCGGGTATGCAAATGAGTCATTTGAGGAAAATTTTTGGAGACGAGATATCAGGAATGAAATCTAAGTGAGGTTTAGGGGATTTGTTTGATTGTATTTATATTCAGGACGGTGTATCCCTATCAGATGGGACTATTATATGTGTTGTGTAGATTTACAATTTTGTTATTGACGTATTGAGGTTAGCTAATCAGTTGGGCGGTGTCATGTCTACATCACGCCGGCCCCACATGATAAGTGTCTGGGGTGGTGTGTGACAATAAGAGCCCTCCCAGTTTGGAGCAAGCTTTCCCAGGCGAGCTTCTGGTTGGTGAGGCATTACCCGTCGAAGTACTAAGTCTCCAATGGTAAAACTCTTTGGGCGAACTGCAGGATTAAATCTGCGTGCCATCTTAGTCTTGTAAGCTGCCATACACATTAATGCCTTATCATGTTTTTCTTCAAGTTGATCCAATTATTCTCGTATGTAGCCTTCATTGATCCTTAAATCAGCAGTAGCAACTCTTCTGGTTGACACCCCAATCTCAACTGGAATGACAACTTCAGTTCCATAAGTTAGAAAAAAGGGTGTTTCTCCAGTTGTAGATGTCGGGTTGGTACGATAAGCCCATAAAACTTTAGGAAGTTCTTCCACCCATTTGTCTTTAGCATCATCTTGGCATTTTTTGAGTGCCTCTTTAATTGAACAGTTGGTCACCTCTGCTTGTTCGTTTGCTTAGAGATATGCCGGACTGGACGTTCGATGTTGTATCTTGAGTTCATTGTACATCCAACCAACTTTTCCTCTAGTAAATGGAGTTCCATTGTCGGATATAAGAACAACAGGTATGCCAAAAAGGCAAATGACTTGTTTCCACAAAAAAATTCTTTACTTCATTTTCACCCACGGTTGCAAAGCCTCTGCTTCAACCCATTTAGTGAAATAATCTATCACCACCAACAAGTATTTTTTGTTTCCAGAAGCTGGAGTAAAAGGACCCAAAACATCCATTCCCCACTGAACAAACGGCCAAGGACTAATGATCGGAGTTTGTTGCTGAGTTGGGACCTTGATATCATTAGAGAATCGTTGGCGCTTGTCGCACTTTCGTACATATTCTGATGTATCAGTGCGCATAGTTGGTCAATAATATCCCACTCTCAACACTTTATGAACCAATGACCTTCCCCCTTGATGATTACCGTACACACCTTCATGTATTTCTTATAGAACATAGCTCGCTTCTTTTAGTCCTAAACATAACAATAAAGGTTGGGAAAAAGATCGCCTATACAGTTTATCGTCGAATAACACATACCTTGTCGATGTATAAACAATTTTCCTAACAGCATCTCTGTCGTCTGGTAAGACTCATTTCTTTAGATACTGAACTATAGAGGTCCTCCAATCAATTTCTTCATCCAGCTAACCTATACATGCACACTGAGGGGTTGGAGTGATCGATGGCTGATCTAGAAACTCAACTAGTTCAGACTTCTGTTCTGATCCCAAAGTCGAAGCAAGTACAGACAAAGCATCAACCTTGTTATTTTCAGTTCTTGGGATGACTTCAATTTTACAGCTTTGAAACTGGGAAGTGAGATCTTTTACTTTCTCTGCATAGAGGCGTAATTTGTCTCTGTTTATAAGAAACAAGCCATTGACCCGATTGATCACCACTTGAGAATCTGACTTCACCTCCAGATGCTGGGCACTTAACTCCTTGGCAATAGTTAGCCCGAGAACCATTGCTTCATAAACCATTTCATTGTTGGAAGCTTGGAATCCTAACTGCACGGCTTTTTCAAGCTGATCTCCCTCAGGTGTTTATATGATTATTCTCACTCCACATCCTTTCATGTTTCAGGCTCCATCAACCCATAACTTCCACTGGGCGATAGAACAAAATGTTACTTCTTCATTCAATAGAGGGGTAAATTCAGCAATGAAGTCAACTAAAACTTGCCCTTTGATTGTTATTCTGAGCTTGTATTGGATAAAAATTCACCCAGCTTAACAGTCCACTTCATTAGACATCCAGAAGATGCTTCTGGTCTGTGCATTACAGCCCAGAGTAGGTATGAAGTCAGCACGGTTATTACATGTGCTTGAAAATAGGGTCGGAGCTTCCTAGCATCAATTACCAAAGCTAACACTAGTTTTTCCAACTCCGTATAACGGGTTTCAGCTGAAACCAACGATTTGCTAACGTAGTAGACTGGTCTCTACCCTCTTGTGTGTTCTTGAACCAGTGCAACACTTACTACTATAGGGGTTACTGCCCAATATAGCTTCAACTCTTCTCCTGGGTATACCTTTGCCAATGTGTCCACTGAGCCCAAGTAATCTTTAATAGACTAAAAAGCACACTCACAGTAATCATCCCACTGAAAGGTCTTGTTTTCCCTCAAAATTTTGAAGAATGGAGCACACCTATCAGTAAATTTTGAGATGAATCTATTTAAAGCCGCCAATCTTCCAGTCAACACTTGAACTTCTCGTATAGAAGAAGGAAATTTTAGATTCTTGACAGCTTCTATCTATTTTAGAGTACTAACAAAGATAATATTTGCTGAGCTACCATTATCAATCAAGATACGTCGGACCTGGAAACTTGAGATCCACAAAGATATGACTAAGACATCTTCATGGGTGAACAATCACTCTACAATCATCCTCAGAAAATGTGATAATAGGGACTGGCTTTGTTACCGCCAATGACACCCCATAATAACGTTCCAACATCGCTTCACGCATTTTTTTTTCGTGCATGATTGGATTCCCCAGTACTCGGTCCGACTGAATTTATCATGAAGATTACCTCTAGATTTTTTTTAGGATGTTCTTCCTTCTGCTCTCTTTCTCAATGTTCTTCACCTCGGTTATTATTTTTGGGCATCTTCTTATCCCTAGGACGATCTTGCATATAATCCCGCAATTTTCCCAAGTCCGCAGGTCACCTGATCTCCTTTTGAAGCTCCCAGCAATCATCTGTATTCTGACCATGATCCTTATGGAAATCGCAATACTTAGAGCGATTCTTCCGATTTGACTTAGTGGTCTGTCTGGGAGGCCATTGAATTATATCAGACGTATGAATCTCCTGCAGGATCCATGAGATCGGCATGCGTAATCCTGGAAGGCATGGTTCTTGGCGAACTTTTGGCCTGGAATTTGAATTCCTTTTTCGGTCTTTACGCCTATCAGACATGCCAGTTTTTGCCTTGCCAATATCTTTCTCATTTTGCCTGAGATGATCTCGAATTAACCCCCTGCCTTCTCTAGCCAGTTTTACATCTTTTAGCTTTATGTAAGGCTTGGATTTCTCCATCAACTCCGTCATACTCCGAGGGCATTTTTTGGTTAAAGAATCTTGAAATCGTCCAGGATGCAACCTTGATGTAAAAGCATTGATAACAAGGTTTGAATCACAACCTTCAATGCAAGTCAGTTCCTCATTAAACCGGCTCATATACTGACGCAAAGTTTTTTCTTTTTCCTAACGCAGAGCTAGCAGAAAATTCGGCCCTTTCATTAACCTCTGACAGGTTATAAAACGGTTGATGAACGTCTTTCCGAACTCATTAAAAGACGTTATAGAGTTCGCAGGGAGAGAATGCAACCATTCAAGAGCTGATCCCTTCAGAGTGGTCGCAAAAGCTCTGTAAATGGTGGAATCACTGGAATTATACAAATTCATGACATGTTTGAACTGTCAGATATGGTCCAATAGATCAGTTCTCCCATCGTACTTTTCGAACTTCGTCGGATAGAATCTTTCAGAAAGTGGGATAGCCAGTATTTCCGGGGAGAAGGCCATCTCAGTACCTTTCAATAATGCATCCAGCTCGTCCAGATGTCGAACTCTCTCCACTTGACTCCTGATCTGTCGATGTGAATCAACAGTCTCAGTTTGAATACTGGTCCCTCGTTTTGGTTGATGCTGGCCTCTCCATGGGCAGGCCGTTCTTAATAAGATTGGGGATTAACATATCGTGGAGTTTCTACATCCTCCCTGACTCCATGAGTGCTCGTATTGAATTGCGACATATTGTCAGCGATTATGCCAGCCATGTACTTGATAGTTTCTACCATCTCGACCATTTTCGCATTAAGAGCGTCTATCTTTGCATCCATATTTACTGCAACGGATGGCATATCAGACGGAATCTCTTCACGCTGCTCCGAACGATCATCTTCGTGTTGTTCCTCAGGTATATCTTGGACTGACGGCGGTGGTAAGTCATTATTTCGACTGGTCACCAGTGCCCTAGCTCGCAAGTGCCTCATATCAGCAACGTAGTTTTTAACGTTCGTTTTCCCACAAACGATGCAAAATGATGTAGCAAAAAATTCTCAGTCATGTGTCAATCTTCACACGTACCAGAAAATCTTTCGTCTTCTTTCTTTACCTACAAAATCGTGAATTCTAATGGGGGACACTGGTGTGGTGTCAGTCAAAGAACCTCCGTCTTAAGAATAAATTAATCTGAATATAGTGAGAATTAATTGCACACTTCAATCAGAGTCCCTATTACCAGTTACCTTCCTCCATTTTTATAGGATGATCTGCTTGTTATCTCTTGAATGGAAATATCATTCACTTGCTCGTATTTATCTACCGTTACATATAATAGCCATTATCCCCGTATTTAAGGGAGAATATCTGTAACGGTCCCCATTAATCTCGGGCTGTTACATTAAATTTCTAACGTATACAGGTTTAGACCGAAACTCTGAAATGACTGGTTTCCTCTTTAGCTTTTGACACCTTGGGCTTATACATACCCAATTATAGGCCTTATCATGTGGCCGCCCATATATTCATATAGATCACTAAATCAGTGTTTGAATCATGGGCTTATACTGCCCCAACCCACTTAACAGGCGGGTTTACCTGACTCCAATTCGGAACCCATATAACGAATCCGACCCATTTAGAATTTTATACCTAGGTCATTTTAGGGCGGGAGTTTTACGCACATCAATTTCTGATAATAATGAGATACCATCATGAAATGATCAAAGAAAAAATTATTTTTTGCATTTGTTTTTTAAATAATTTTTTACCAAAGGTTAGGAAGATGGAAGCCTGCAAGGCCCATCGCCTATCTTCAAGACTTGAGTTTAAAATTCAAGTTCGTCGATTGGGATATGGTCCAAAAAATTTACCTAGTTATTTTTAGGGTCGGACTGAGAGCTAGCCATTTAAATTTGGGATCAGTTTGGCTCATCCATTCAATTATTAAAAACAAATAATTATAAATGAAGTAAATATATTATAACATATATCACATCCAAACCCAATTCTTGCAGTCTAATTATTATTTAAAGAGTCTTTTTTTGTGAGACGTCTAGTGTTGAAGTCGTCTCTCTGTCTTTACATAATTGCACATGTTATATTGTATCTAAAAAATATTCATAATTTAAAAAAAAAAAATGTTTAAACCCTAGACACTTATTCATAATATCTACGACATCTCTTATCTTTTATTTTGAGCTTGGTTACCTAAAATATAGTTGTCACATTTTATTGATAAAAACACCCTCGCAATATATATATTTTTTTGTTTTTTATTTCATATTTTTTTATTTTCGATTCTCTCTCTCTTTTTTTACTTGTATGTTGGTTTTTTATTTCTTTTCTTCGATTTTATTTTTTTTAAATTTTTTTGGTACGATATATGTATGAAAAAAATCGAAAGTAAAAAATTAGAAAACAAATGCGAATGTTTTTTAAAAATAATAAAAAAAAATGATGTGAAAAATAAAATGAATTTTTAAAAAACAATATTTTTTAATTTTTATTATTGTTGTTTTTCTATAAAAACCATATACAAAAAATAAAGAAATAAATAAAATAAATAAATAAACATGAACAAAATAAAAAATTGAAAAAAGAAATATTTTCTTTTCTGTTTTTAAATTTAAATTTTCTTTTTGATTTTTTTTTTTAATGTTTTCTATTTTCTAAATTTTTAATGCCATATGTGAAAAAAGAAAAAGAAAAAAAAGAAACAACTAAAACAAATAAAGTAAGACACACATAACAAGAGGAAGAAAATAAAAAATAGAAAATAAAAATGAAATCAAAAAGTAAAAAATAAAATATAAAAATTAATTAAATAATATTGATATTTATGTTCAGTCTTATTTATGCTTATTTTTGTTTTTATCCCCCCAAAAGAAGGGTTATTTATTGACTTGTGGGTGTTTAATTGGAAGGATGTCCATCTTTGTAAGAAACCAATTTTGTTAGAAAAAACTCCTAATGCTGACATCATATCTATTTCAATTTTGTTAGAAAAAACTCCTAAAGCTGACATCATATCTATTTTTATTATTATTTTATTAAAAATAATTCGGTCATAAAATATTTTAGGTGCAAACTTTCTTCAAACTTGCCTGGGCACACATTTTTTTATTTTTGAATCATTTTTTTAGATTTAAATATTTTTAATAATTCAATTAATATCAATCAAATATAAAATTCTAATTAATTATTTTCAAAAAAAAAAAATATTCATAGAAACTAAAAAAATAATATTATAATAAGATCCTTTTATTTAAAAAATTAAGAACAAACAATGATACTAGAGGCACTATATTTTATACAAATTGTGATTTTCTTCTTCTTATTGTTATTATATCAAACCATCTATTTTTTTTTTCTTGACAAAATTAAAACAAAATAATAAGAAAAATAAAACATCAATACTAAAAAAAGAAAAAGAAAAAAAAGAGACGGAAAAAATAATAATTGTTCCATCTTCTGGTAGCCACAATATTGCCATGTGGTCGGAACCTGGTATCTCCATCACCTTCCCTACTCCGTTGTTATTGATCATCCACCGTTGAAATTTCTCAAGTATGCCTTTATCCTCGTTGCAGATCACATAAACTCGTGGCACTGACTTGAACCCTTCGATTGAGAACTTCTTTGCCTTCGACAAATCTTCTTGAAATAGCGATCCTGGCCTTGTCAACATCATTGCCAATGTGAGGTCCTAACAACATAAAACTATAAATAAGAGAGAGGGAGAGGGAGAGTATATATATATATATAGAGAGAGAGAGAGAGAGCATATAGGGAGAGAACTAGAGAAAGGGTGTTTTAAAACTACACAGAGAGAGAGAGAGAGAACCTCAATGGGGGATATTAGGTAGGGTTTGGTAGAGAGGAAGAGGGGACCGAAGAACATTGTCGTGGCACTGACTCGAACCCTTCGATCGAGAACTTCTTTGCCTTCGACAAATCTTCTTGAAATAACCATCCTGGCCTTGTCAACGTCATCGCCAATGTGAGGTCCCAACAACATAAAACTATACATAAGAGAGAGGGAGTATATATAGAGAGAGAGAGAGTATATAGGGAGGAACTAGAGAAAGAGTGTTTTAAAACTATACAGAGAGAGAGAGAGAGAGAGAGAGAGAGAGAGAGAGAGAGAGAGAGAACCTCAATGGGGGATAATTGGTAGAGTTTGGTAGAGAGGAAGAGGGCACCGAAGACCATTGTCGTGACAGGCTCCTCTGGGCTACCATGTGATGAATATTGCGTGTCCAGCCTTGCATCTTCTGTGGTTATCTCGAAAAACAATTCAGCAATCAATTAACATCTCATTAAATAATAATAATAATAATAGCAACAATATTAGTAGAACATAAATCTCCATATAAATTAAAAGAATTTAATTCAATTGAATATGTGAACATAACAATCTCCATTTTTAAATATTGCTAATTTTTTATAACAATCGGGATTGATAAATGACTAATTTTTTTATTAAGTTAAATTCAATTTTTTTTTAAAAAAAGTTTTCTTTTGGATGCAGAGATTTCCTGATTTAGTTGACTAAAATTTTTCGGTTATTAATTTTGTTGTACATTGTTTCCGTATTTTCACATTCATAAATCATGCATTGAATTCTAGATCAACAGTCATGTTGAATTTCACACATAAACGCACTAACACATCTTAATTGTTATGAGAGTGTCATTATTCTTTTCTAAGTATTTGCTACGTTCATGTTGAATTCCACACATATTTTGCATACTCGATTGGACACATGTACAAGTTGAATTCCATGCACAAGCATTCTTCTTGTAAGCAGTGTCTCATTCCACATAAGTATTGTATGATCTACACGGTCCATGTTAATTTTAACATACATGTAAAAATAGTATAAATAGTATAGCAATAGTTTTTGACAATTCATTTTTAACATTAAAGAATGATTTTTTTTTTGTGGATTAACTTATTGTTATTAGAATTTATTTTCGGCAATTCATTTTTAATATTAACTTTGCGTTTCATGTATTATACAACACAACCCTGAATAACTAAGTCAAATTATTTAAATAACTTAGTGCATTGAATTCAACACTAATTATATTTCTTTTATGCACAAAATAAGATTGAGATATCATTTTGAAAATTTGAAAAAAAAAAAAAAAAAAACCAATTATGATTGTGTAATTTAATCATGTAAAAAACAATCAAAACTGATTTATTGTGTGATTATTTACAAGAGTTTTTAGTATAATTAGTTACGATAAATACGCCTTATTTTTCGGAATAGATATTTAAAAAAATAATTGAGTAGTCAAATAATGTAACGGTTGTTAAATAAGGACAAATCTGTTCAGATCTTGCAAGTTGCAAAAGGCTCAGAATGTTCAATTGATGCTATGATAGGAGCCCCGTGTAATCGCCCCATAAATTAATAGGGCATTGTTGTTAAGGCCTTTTCAATGTATTTTGTATATTTTAAATAAAAGGAGATTTTGATATGAACAATCTACGAAATTAAAAATTTAACCCAGGTAGTCCACACGTTACATTACTTTTCTCAAAAGTTCAAAATTACTGTACTATATAAAAGTTGGTGTAATTTTTTCATGTGAAAAATTGCTGCAAATTTTATAACGTACGATGACTTTTTGATTTTTGACAGTAATTTAAAAATTCTAGAAAAATTACTGTAGTTTGTAAATTGAATGAGCTAAATTTTAATTTTGTAGACTATTTACCAAAAAATTCTAAATAAAAAATATTTAAAAGTTACAAGTAACGTTTGATCTATACTTTTAAAAAATATTTTCTAAAAATAAATAGTATTTTTTTATAAATAAAAATAATTATTCTTTTATTTTTTGATTAAAAATTGATTGACTAGGATCTCATTTTCAGTTTTTTGACACACTATAAAGTTATTTTGGATAACAATGAGATATCATCATTATATTATCAAACAAAAAATTATTTTTTTGCATTTGTTTTAAATAACGTTTTACCAAAGGTTGCAAAACAATATTGTTCATTGGCAAGGAGGCCTGCCAAGCCGTTGCCTATCTTTTAGAGTTTGGGCTTAAAATTTAGATTCGTAGATCGGGATAGGACCCCAAGATTTAGACCCAGTCATTTTTAGAATCAGACTAGAGCTTAGACATATAGATTTAGTATCCGCCCGACTGGCCCATTCAGTTATTAAAAGTAAACAATTATTGTAGTCTAATGATTATTTAAAGAGTCTTTTAATGAGAGGTCTACTCTCCCTCCTTATATAATTGTATAAGTTATATTTCATCGAAAAACATTTTTAATTTATTTAAAAAATAGTTTAAAACCCATATACCCTTGTCATTCGTAATATCTAAGGCACCGTTTATCTTTCCAGTTTGATTACATAAAACACCATCTATCATATTTTATTGACAAAATTATCCTCACAACATATATTTGGTTGTTTATTTCATATATATATATATATATATTCTACTCTCTCTTATTTTCTAGTTTTTAATTTTTTAATTTTTATGCTTTTTTTTTTTTTTTGTATGATATATGTTGGGAAAAAAAATCAAAACTAAAAACTAGAAAAACAAATGCAAAAAATTTAAAAAATAATAAAAAAACAAAAATCGAAAAAGCATGATTTGAAAAATAAAGCAATTTTTAAAAATAGAAAAACATTTTTTTTTTTTGTTTTTTTTTTAAATTATTATTTTTTATTTATTTTTTGGTTTTTTAATTTTCTAATTTTAATATTTTCTATAAAAACCATATAAAAAATAAAGAAATAATGAAAACAAATCAAATATTTTTTTGAAAATTTGGAAAAAAAAAACATATTTTTTTTCTTTTCTATTTTAAATTTAAAGTTTTATTTTTGTCTTATTTTATGTTTTATGTTCAATTTTTTAATTTTTTTTTGTTCTATAGACATCATATACAAAAAAATAAAAAATACAGAATTAAAAAAAAAATAGAGTAAAAAATAAAAAATAAAATTAAAATCAAACATTAAAAATATATTACAAATATATTTTTATGAACAAAATATAAAGAGATTTCAGATATTATAAAATAAAAATAAAAAATGACCATACTATTTATTAAAATTATCGGATATAAACTCTTAAAACAGCCCTAATGAAACTGAAGTACTTGTTCAGCCTTTTTCATGCTTATTTTCGTTTTTTTCCCTCGAAAAGGAGTAACATTTTTTCACTTGTCGGTGGGTAATCTGACCATTGAGACAGATCTATATTTATGATGCACCTAATATAAATACAATATTGTCGCTTTTCGCTGTGTTCTGATGTAAGAAACCAATTTTAAAACAACTATGTTAGAAAAATGTTAGTATCCTAAACGTGTTAGTATGGTTAGCAAGGTTAATCTGGTTAGCAAGGAGAGAGATTTTGTTTTTTGGCAAATAGTGTTTAACTCTTCTAAACAATACCAGTAAAAATTAAATCCTGAATTTAATCTTGAATACACCAGGCCGATATGAGAGATTACACCCTTAAGATTGTCGAGAAGGTAATTAGTCGAGGTGCGTGTAAATTGGTTTAGACACACTTTACTGTATAATAATAATAATAATAATAATAATAATAATAATAATAATAAAATAAAATAAAATAAAATAAAAATCTCTGGTGATTCAATTAACATTAATTAGATCAAATTAATTGAATTAACCAAATATCAAATTTTAACATTCATTAAAATATTTCTAAAAAGGAAAAAAAAAATTAACAGAAACTAAAAATCATATATCTATATCTTATCTTATATACTAAAAACGGAAGACAACTTTTAAGAATTGAGAATTGTCAATCTTTGTAATCCTATTATCTTGATAAAGTGGATGATTGAGATTCACTCATTTCACCATTTAGTATTTAATGTTCATCCAATTTATGCAATACATTGATCATCTATTCACACATGCAGCAATGCATTAATGTTCATGAGAATTGTCAACTTTGTAATCATATTCTCTTGATAAAATGGATGGTTGAGATTAACTCATTTTACCATTTAGTATTCAATGTTCATCCATTTTGTGCAATGCATTGACCATCTATTCACACATATATCAATGCATTAATGTTCATCCAATTTGGTGCATGCATTAGTTTTGTTAACTGTTTTCAATCCCCACATTGATGTTGCCAACACTGTCAATTAATGCTTCTCTCATTGTAAAAAGGACCTCATCTACTTCCAACTCATATAAGTGTTTCATCTCTTTCATCAATGACATTATTTATTACATTTAACTTGCCTTCCTCTCTCTCTCTCCCCCTCTATCGATATATATATATATACCTGACAAGTGTAGCAATTGTCGCTGTTGTGGGCGTAGGGCTGAGCTCGACTGATCTATTACACAAAAGTTTGCTCACAAATGGTATCCATTTCTATTCTGCCACGATCTATGTAACAACACGGTTTCTCAGGGCCGTCATGCAGTTTCTCTTCTTGGAGAATATACATTAATATCGAACGATCAATATTTCATTCTATAAAATCCGATAAATTTATCAACACTACGATGGCAATTATAATTATCGAATTTTATAATGTATCAATTTATCAAATCGAAGTTACAATGGAAAATAATGGATACAACTATTACAATTTTAAATAGAAATTCAACTAAAATTCCCGTCGCCGCCTCACTCTCACCGACCTTGCAATCAAAACTGTGCAGTTGTGAGCCAGCCAACGCGCAGTAGACCTCTAACCCCTCTAATACATGCATTTAATTTATACAACAAATAAAACACCTTGGCATAATTCCCACATAATTTTCACGTAATCGTAATTATTTCATAAAATTTAACAGTTAAAATTCAACAAAAATAATACCATGAATCACCCAATAGGAAAATTAAATACATATATTAAAAGAGTTAGAAATTCTACCTGAAATCCGAAATCGAACTCCAAAACGGAATATTCCGAACCGAAGGAGTATATGTTTTTTTGTTGTCATAGTGTTTTTGTAAAAAAAAACACTCAAAACTCATTGTATTATATCTTCCTCCCTCTACATGTGAAAGGTTAATAATGTATATCTCAGATAAGTAACTAAGCATCAGTTCTTATTAATATTATTCTTATTATTATATAATATATATGTGTCATATATATATATATATATACACTCGTGCTTCTGCTGTTTGGTATAGTGTCTCCCTCCTCCCTAATCTCTTCATCTCTATCTTTATGTATTAATAAAGGGTTAATTAAACTTTACCCCCTATAATTTGACCGATTTGCACTTAATCCCCTGTGGTTTGAAAATCGCCACTTACCCTCTCTGTGGTTAGATTTTCAAATCACTTACCCCCCCTGATATAGAGGGGTAAGTGCAACAAATATTTGACCACAGGGGAGTAAGTAATGATTTTCAAACTATACGGGGACAAAGTGCAAATTGGCTAAACCACAAGGGGGTAAAATGCTATCAACCCATTAATAAATGAATCTTATCCTTTTTTTTTTCTTTTTTTTTTCCCCCCCAACTTTTTCCACCTTTCAATCCCAAACAACACACTCATGCATAATAATGGGACTCAACATTTATCTCTCCTTCCTCCACGTACACACACTTAACATAAGTTAGAGTTTCTTTTTAATATTTTATTTAAAACACTAAGATCGACACACACATATATACATACACACACAAACATGAACGATATTTTTTTAACTGTACAAACTGGGATACACATGATTGGTTATTCGGTTTTAGTGTTGATTCTCCAATGAGAGAAACCGTATAGCGGCCCTGAAAAATTGGACCATTACAACCTAGGTCAGTTTCCAGTGCTATTAATCCCTCTTTCGAAATATAGGAGTTTAAATTAATCTTTTATAATAATTATAAAATTTATATTAATACACGAAGATTGTAAAGATATATGAATAACACTGCGAGAGAGGAGACTATATAAGTTTCACGATCCTCTTTGTCTTTACCATCGTTCAATATTGTTTCAATATAATAGAAAAAACTAAAAGTCGAAGCCTGTACTTGGGAATGAACGAGTTTGTTGGCCTTTCCCTGATGTTTGGTTTCATTTTTCATATCATTCGCTTCCCTTTGTGGATTTTAATTGCAGATTAATGTTTATTCTTCATGCAATAAATTTTGCATCCGTTGTAAAGAATTTTCTACCTAGGTGTTCCGTTCATTCATTTGATTTGATCCAGATAATCTGAATGCTTGACTTCTATTCACTTGTTTAATTCTCTAAACACTTGAGCTTCTTTCATTATTAAATTTGAAGAGTCAACAGTTTGTCATAATTTGTCCCTGTTTAATAGACATTGCGGATGCATTTCCATCCAGGTAATATATTTGTTGCCGATGGCACAAAACTTTGTTTGTTTATTTGATTTCACTAAAATTCATTTTTCCAATCTAAAATTTAACCACATCGCCTTAATTTTTTTGGTCCCAAGTAATTATAAGATGCAGAGCAACTTTGTTTAATTTTGTTTAATTTCGTTTATTTAGTCTCAATATGATGATGTTTTGAAAAACCCAAAAAAAGAAAAGAAAAAACAACGGGTTTTCACTAAATTTGGTATTATCAACTTCATCATGCTCCTCTTCCTCATTTTTTAAAATACACTCTCGCACTACGTATTGTATTTTTGTTTCTCTATAGAATTAAAATTGAATTTTTTTTATATGCCCTATTTCATGGAATTAGTCAACCACAAAAAAAAGGCTCCCATGGATTATTCCAGTTGTTGAATTTGCTTGATTTAGTTTCATTCACCATATCCCTGTTTGGAATTTGATTCCTATTATCTCGTAATTTTAGTTTATTACTAAATTTTTTGTCTGTGTTTTTAACGGTGGCAACACGTATAGAAGGTGCATATTCATTAATAGGGTCAAATCGCAACATATTGAATGAAACTGCTCATGTAAGAAGAGCAAATTTGTTTGTAAATTATCAGAAAAATTTATCGGTGCAAACTAAACCTCTTGAGTTCATCCGCAAATTTCCACCATTGCTCCCCTTTGGATTATTTGTGCAATTATAATGATCACGGCACATTTAAGTTAATAATACCTTCTTTTATCTCATTCCGAAAGGTTTACTTTCTGTAAACTCTATTTACTCGGTAACATGTATTAAATTTACTTTGTTTTAGCTTTTGAATAATGTCTAATGAAGTGAGGTATGTCTAATGTTTGAATTCATGTGTCAAATTGGGGGTTCTATTCATGCAATTGAAATGGACAATGACTCAAGTATTTTATGGGTAAAAATCAATTGTCAAATCTCTACTAATTTATTTTTTTCAAACACGCGTATTGCACGGGTTTAAAATTAGTGTTATATATAAAAGCGGAAGACATGCTCTCATATTCAAATATTGTTCATTTCTAAATTTTTATTCATGTGGATGAATGAATGGTCAAGATTTGTTTAACTCTTATGATATTAACTCTCCACAATAATATTATGACTTTTCATTTTTTTTTGTTTTTAAAGATAATGTAATTTTAATAATATTTTAATGTAAATTAATTGAATCCTTCATACTTAAATTATTTCTTTTCATCCTAATTAATTACCCAAATAATTCAATGATTTTCTTCTAATTCAAAATATTTTTTTATTTTTTTTTAATATGACATATTAAATTGGCCAAAACAATTATATATTTTTTTTTCTCTTTTGTTGTGATTTTTTATTGATAATCACTATTAAAATTTCTAATAATAACTACTAAACAACACAAAGTGAGTTATTATTTTGTTTAAAAGTTAGTCTCAATTTTAAAAGTGAGTTATTATTTTATTCAAACAGGCATTAACAATTTTAAAAATTATATATCTCCTCTTAGAATTTAATACTTAAATTTATGTTGCTCTTTTGCTTATTATTTTGAAGTGTAGAAATACATTAGAGTGATCAAAAATAACATTTTTTTAAATGTATTAATTTTTTCTTTAAAAAAATATTATTCAACATTAAATTAAAAGAAACAACACTAAATATTTCATATATAATAGTCAAATGTTTAATATCTATTAATATAAATTTATTTTATTTTTTTAAACTCGCGCGGGTCTAAAATTAGTTATATATTAAAAGTGAAAGTCATTTCCTCAATCTCTTTATTTCTATCAAATTAATGGTGAAGATTTTTATTTTTTTTCACACTATTAATATTCTGATTCAGGATCTTTTATGAACAAATCATCTCTAATTTTTTGAAAATATATATTTTCACCTCTTTATTTTTAAGAAAAATCAATTATAATTTTTAAAATTTCATATACTCCTTAAGGCGTGTTTGCGTGTTTGGTTGCGTGAAATTGGAAGTTTAAAATTTGAATTAGAATAAACGCGTGTAAACAATCTAAAAATTATCCAATTCCGAGGCTTAAATTATATGCGCCTCCGGTTAACACGATCTCTCGTTCCACTAGGAAATTAGGATGCAACTCCATTCATCTATCAGAAGCCTTGTCTTCTCTATATCAATAAGGTGTGTTTTGTGATTATCTTGCAAACTTTATTAGTTCATTGTTTCTAGTATCTCTTTTTATTCGAAGTATGATAGGGCATGCACTACTAATCAGACAAAGCTTAGGTCCTTTTAACATCTGGCTTTATCCAATAAATACTTAGCATTCCTTATTAAAGATTAGCCTTTGATGCATATTGTTCGGGGGAAAATTATTTTGCAGATTTCATGACCAAGTGAACTTTGATCTAGACACACACATATATGCCTATCCATTTGATTTGAAGACCAAAGTGCTATTTTAATTTGAGCTATGATGATGCAATGGAGTTTGATTTCGAATTAAGATATGATTTCAGGAGGCATATGCATCCTAATTTTTTATATGGATTTCATCGGATTATTTTGATGTCAATCATGTCATAGTCTAAGAGGTTTATTTAAATATGTCGTACTTTACTAATCTATTCTGTTTCAATTTTTTTACTTCTATTTCTTTGTACAAGTCTTGATGGACGGGTGAGTGGACACTAATCCACGAGTTTCGTGCAACAAAAAACAGAACATAATTAAAAAAACAAAACAAAGATAAGGAAAAAAAACAGCGCAAGAATTAATAATAATAATAATGAACCGGAAAAAAAAATTGTAAAGTCACATTTCTGTTTACTATTTTTTTTTTCTTCTGTTCTGGTTGCCAAGAAAAAAAAAACTGTAAATCATCTTGCTTTCATAGATTTATTCTTTATTTTGACTACATCAGAAGGCAGACCATGTGGATTATTTAAGTAAGATGTGAGTTATTGACTTATCTGATTTGTTTGTAATTCAAATTGGTTGTACGTTGATCTAAAATTACGAAGACAATTTTTGTGTAAGGGAAGATATTTAATACAACTACTTAACTTTTTTTTTTTTTTTGGCAAAAATGAGATTGATTTAGTTACATCTATCCGTACTTTCTTTTATGTATTGTTTGAGAATTTGGAAAAAAAAAAAAATGTTTATGTAGTTTGATACTATTTACGTTATACGAGATTTATTGAGATATGTTTATCCGTTATGAGAATTTTATTTACATATATTTGGAATGCATGTTGTTATGGATTTTTGTTTCTTTTTGAATTTTAGATGTGATAAACATGTATTATTCTAAATATTTGTCCCAAATTCTAATGGTGACGAATATATGTTTTTAGCGAGAAATTTTAGTTGGTAGCTAAATATGAATTATTAATGAGAAAATTATTCAAATAAATCTGGTTACACATTCTTACTATTAGTGAGAAATTTAGTTGGTCACTAAATATGATCTATTAGCGAGGAACTTATGCAAATAAAATTCGTTGCAAATTGTTACTGTAGCAAAAAATTTAGTTGGTCACTATCATTTAGCGACGAAAGTATTCAAATAAATTATGTTGCAAAAGATGATTTTTGGTGACCAAGTATTTCTTTTAGTGAGGAAATTAGAAACGAAATAATTCTTTGCTAAATACATAGTTTTTAGCGAGGAGTTCAAAATTCATCAGTAAAGAATTTTGTCAACTAGGTTTCTGTAACGACATTGGTGACGGACTCATTTCCTCGTTAAAAAGTTTTAGTGACAAATCTACTACTTTTAGCAACAAAATATTTTTTTGCTAATTTTTTTTTTTTCCATGTAGTGATTATATTTAATGAGCTCTAATTTATTCCAAGACAAATTCTTTCAATTTTAGATATTAGTATTAGATTTGTGGTTTTTTTTTTTTTTGTTGTTGTTTACGTGGCAAGAGATGAAAAGATTTATTTTTTTTCGGCTCTCTCCATAGCCAAACACACTTGTATAAATATGAACAACTACATTTGTATAATTTTTATTTTTATTTTTTTTCTTCTGAACTTCCGGTGTCCGATAATCACATTGGGTTTCAACTAATCCGGATTTAACCGGATCGGACCACAATGGCGGCAAAGCTCTCCCTACTGAATTTTAATATAACTGTATTCTCAAGCCTCGAAATAAGGATCTTCGTTAAATCCCTCACTAGCTGATGTACACGTTCGGTACGATGGTATTTGTATATACACTATACGTGGCAACGCTAGCATCCTTCACACGCAAGTTGTTTTTAAGGATGAGACTTTTTAAAATTTCGGCTTCTTTGAGGGACCAGCGACCAAAAGTCCCATTTAAAGCTCTTGAACGTGTGTGTAAGATAGAGAGAGAGAGAGAGAGAGAGAGATGGATCTCCTCGGCAATGCAATTGCTCTGTTGTTCGCCGGAATCCTTATTCAAGCCATCTTGACACTCAAAAGAGGCAAACCCAAAAATCTCCCGCCGGGACCAGTCCCGTTGCCGGTCATCGGAAGCCTCCACAAGCTAGGGGAACAGCCGCACATGTCCCTAGCCCAGCTAGCCAAAACTTACGGCCCTATAATGTCTTTGAAACTGGGCCGGATAACCACGGTCGTCATTTCTTCGTCGGCCACAGCCCAAGAAGTCCTCCAGCAGCAGGACCTAGCCTTCTCCGGCAGGTTTATTCCCGACGCCCTCCACGCTCATGACCATTACAAATTTTCCGTCGGCTGCCTACCAGTCGCCTCACGGTGGAGGAGCCTCCGAAAGATTCTCAACTCCCACATCTTCTCCGGCAACAAACTCGAAACTAACGTCCACCTCAGGTGCAGAAAAGTGGAGGAACTCTTGACCTACTGCCGGGAAAGTAGCCGGTCCGGCGAAGCAGTGGATATCGGCCGGGGCGTGTTCAGGACAACCCTTAATCTGTTGTCGAACACCATTTTCTCGGTGAATCTGACCGACCCAAATCGAGATACGGGTAAAGAATTCAAGGACTTGGTGTCGAATATTATGGCGGAAGCGGGTAAACCCAATTTAGTAGACTTTTACCCCATTTTGAAAAGGGTTGATCCGCAGGCCATAAGACGTCGTATGACGATCTATTTCGGCAAGGTTCTTAATCTCTTTAACGGCATGATTAGTGAACGTTTAGACAAACAGAAATCAAACGAAAGCAAAACAAATGATGTTCTTGATGTCCTTTTGGACGTCAGTGAAGACAATCCCGAAGAGATGGATCGAACCCACATGAAGCACATGTGCTTGGTTAGTCAATCTCAATTTTTTTATATGAAAAATAAAGATTTGGGTCTGATTTTATTTTAATTTTTTATTTATTTTTACAGGACCTATTTGTTGCTGGAACTGATACAACTTCAAGCACAGTAGAATGGGCTATGGCGGAGCTACTAAAGAGCCCAGACTCCATGGCAAAAGCTAAAGCGGAGCTCCAACAAGTCGTGGGTCGAGGCAAGGCCATAGAAGAATCCCAAACCCCTCATCTCCCGTATTTGCGATCCATCGTCAAAGAAACCATGCGACTACACCCGCCGGTGCCCTTTTTAATTCCCCGGCGAGTCGAAACCGACGTCCATCTCTGCGGCTATACAGTGCCGGCGGGGTCGCAAGTGCTGATCAATGTTTGGGCCATCGGACGTGACCCGACCACGTGGGAACGCCCGTTGGAGTTCCGGCCGGAAAGGTTTTTGGGCTCGGAGAGCGACGTGAAAGGGAGGGATTTCGGGCTGATTCCGTTTGGCGCCGGCCGGAGGATATGCCCGGGGCTGCCGTTGGCCATGAGGATGCTTCCCGTGATGGTGGGGTCACTCATAAACTCTTTCGATTGGAGGGTCGAAGGGAAGGAGTTGGAGATGGAGGAGAAATTCGGTATTGCACTACGCAAGGCTCAGCCTGTTCGAGCCATTCCAATTCCACTCCACTCCATGTCCCAATTCTAGTACCTACTTGTCAAATTAAATATCAAATTACTTTGGGTAATGAGATTTTTTGGTCTCTTGCCACTTGCTTGCACTACTGATGTAACTGGGGTTTGGCTCTTTATGAATATGCTACAAAGTGCTAAATGACAAGTTTTGATAGCCCAATTCTAGTACCTACTTGTCAAATTACTTTGGGTAATGAGATTTTTTGGGCTCTTGCCACTTTTTCTTCGATAAGCAATTAATTATATTAATAATTGAAATGTTATCTCTTATTATACAGCAAAAAACTACCATGTAGCTTGTAAGACTCTAGCCAACAACACTACAAAATGTTTTAGTCGATGACCGATAGCCCTTAACAAGGGATCCTCCTAAAACCAAATAAGGAATCCCAAGGCTCAGTCCCAAAAAACAGAACATCCCCAAAAAATACCAGAATAACTATACCCCACACCTACCTTACAAGGAACCATGAAAAACACCACAAATTTGTAAAAACAAAATCAATGTAAAACCAATAACCAGAGCTCAAGGTTTTCAAGAGCATGAGATTATCCACCAGGGCCAAACGATAGTACTATTCTTCCGATTCAAGCAAAAGGCCCAAAACACTCCTAATGATCAGTCCCACAGATAACCAAACTCCCTGATGTACTTAAACAGTTCAACTCTTAGCCTAATTAATTTCAGCAACTTGCAGCAACAACCAAACTGACCAACGAATATTAAACCAATTACCTTTATCCTAATACACCCAAACTGCCAAAGTGTTCTTTTTCCCGTTCCTTCTAGGTACAAACATTAACTTCTTTTTAAATCGCAATTGTCGTTCAATACTAATTTTGAAAAAAATCTCATCAATTTCATTATTGGATTTTGAGTCATAACAACCCGCCGAATCTCTTGAAAATGACCATTCTTGACTTGAAAAACCAGTATCACTTTTATCAATTGATTTAATTGAATTGGACTACCCTCTGCAATTATTTCTTCCTTTTTTGAGCCGAGAGAAACCTCTTCATGGTTTGAGATATCCTCTCCTAGGTCAACGTTAGGAGATGTTTTGGCTCCAACTAACTTAGGATTCATAGCATGCACTTGGGCTCTTGCCACTTTCCAGTACTACTAATGTAACTGGGGTTTCGCTCTTTATTTTATTTTTATTTATTTTTAGTATACCCACGAGTGTCCCCCTACCCACACAAGGTGAAAGATTATATCATTCGGAATGCGTAGCTGCCCTTCCCAACAAGTGTTTTTTCCGCAGGCTCAAACCTCTGACTTTACAAAAGCTTTTCAACTGCTTTAACTCAAATCTGTCTTGCCACTTGACTCTTTATTAATAAACTACAAAGTGCTAAATTTCAAGTTTTGATATTATTTTAATTAAAAAAATTACTTTATGTCGAAAACTTGGCAACAAATAATTGATGAAAAGCGAAGCAGATGATCTAACTACCTGAGTGTCTTGATGTTAGCCCCATGAGAGTGGGATAAGACGGAGGCTTGGATTTATGTTCCACGTCCAAGCCAACATCTTTATCACGTTAGCGGGGCTTAGTTAACTTGGCTAAATGGAGCACGGTGCTGTGGTTTTAATGTGTTGTGACATGCTATCACTCGGAGTACACTAACGAAGTCAATCGTGGGTTGGGCCCCACTGTTAACTCAATTATGTCTCCTCGAGTATATTGATATCTACTGTTGCCGCCTCAATTATTTTACTTAAAGTATTATAAAGGGGGTTTGTCACACCCCACCCCGGGGCCAGCGTGACGTCGACATGACCTCCCTTAAACTACCAACTAACTAGAAACCACATAAATACAAACACATACAGGCACACAACCATATACATTCTCTCAAACTGGGACACATCCGTCCCTAAATATATATATACAACAAAAATAGTAACAACGAAATAATAATGTTGAACCTTTCACGGGTTCGCCTCAGAATACTATATCTAACCAAATAGTGTAAGGCAACCAAAATAATAGATACACCAACATATATGGATATACCAATCCAGGGTAAAGTAATATATATAAATTTATCCAACCGGTTCATCGTATACGACAAAATACCACACCACCCTCCGATTAGCCATATGATCGTTTTAACCTCACGATTGGGAGTTGCAACAGTATCGTACCACCCGTAGGATTTGCCTTCCTAGTGGGTCACAACAACGCTCTATTAGACTTTGTCTAGCAGATAATCAACGCTCTATAGGACTATGCCTAGTAGATAAACAACGCTCTATCGAACTATGCCTAGTAGATAATCAACGTTCTGTCGGACTATGCCTAGCAGATAAACAATACTCTGTAGAATTATGCCTAGTAGATAATCAACGCTCTGTAGGACTGTGCCTAGTAGATAATCCACATCCTTTTCGGGAAGAAATACTATGGCATAATCGGACCAAACAACAATTTCCACCTCAACAACAAACGACTCGGTCTACAATAATTTTTTCACCCTTTTAGAAACCAACTAGACTCAACAAATTATTTTCCACCCTTTTAAAACCAACGTAATCCATAAAACATTTTCCAAAAGCACCTAAAACCGCTTGATCCATATAAGTTGCAAATTCGTCCAATTTTAAATAAACACATTTTTCATAATATATACGAAAATACAATTTGTAATTTACATAGAAGACAGTACACTCACGTCGATATCCGTTCTGCAAAATTGCTACTGACCATCCTCTATTAGTATGCCGGTGCTTGCGAACCCATTTCGAAACGGTAGTCGATTTCCTTTTTCTTTCAAAATTTTAGTTTCTACTCCTGAACTCACCACCTAGGCGAAGGATCTATCGCCTTGGCGAACACACTTCTTCTCTTCTTTGTTTCACTTACTGACTCGCCACCGCCTAAGATATCATCTCACTGCCTAGGCGAACACGCTCCATGTCTTCTCTGTTTTGCGTTCTGATGCTTCATCGCCTAGGCAAAGCTGTCACCACGTAAGCGAACAACCACCTTCCTCGATCAGCTTCTAGTTCGCTCCCAACCGACCGTCTTTCTCTCTCTCTCTCTTCTCACCAGCTCCGACAGCTCACACCGCCCCTCCCCAACAATCAAATACCCACACACCACTTCGATGCTCCCCCACTCATTAACCCACACACATACACCGCAAACATCAAAGAAAACACACACACCCACATGCACGCTGAATCAGAACACACACACAATCGCATGCACACCTATTTGACAAACAGAACACACACAAGCACATACACTCACGGTCACCCATATACACCGGCTGAACAGAGCAGAACACACTCACATGTTTGCACAGAGCACACACGGATGAGCAAACCCACACACATACGAACACGTTGTCAATACAAAATAGAAAAACAGAGTACACTCACACGTACGACAGACAAATAGACGAGCACACATATGCACATACCCAGCCAACGTCTGAATAAACCTTTACGCACGAAATGACATACTGAACGGCGACACCACACCCACACCCGCCGGAGGAACGCCAATCACCCTCCGATTCTCTCTCTCTAGATTTCTAGTTTTTTATTTTCTAAATTTACTTCTTTTGAGATGTTTGATCATCATACAATGCATGGGGTATTTATATGCATGAATATGGTGGATGGATTTTTTATCTCTACACGCTACGTCGCCCCTCACTCTCTCGGTCTCCGGCTGAGCTCACGATCACACACACATATATGCCCATATATATATATATATATATGTGTGTGTGTGTGTGTGTGTGTGTGTGTGTGTGTGTGTGTGTGTGTGTATATATACACACACACATATATATATATATACACATATAAATATATAAATAAACTTTGTTTTAATTACTCTTTCCCCCCTAATTTCTTTAAATCCTTATTTTATTCCAATTCAACCTTTTTGGATTTTCTTAAATTGTACGTAATTTCACCCCTAACATTTTAAATTTTAGATTTTAATTGACAATTTGCATCCCAAGTCTAGAATAAATGTTTCTAAATTTACAATTTGACCCATAAACTTTTAATTTGGATATGAATTAACACAATTTTACTCCGTATTTTCCCAATTGCTCTAAAATGCAACTAAAATGACGTACGTGCTAAAATTCAGGTCTTATAGGGTTCCCCTCCCACTAGACCCAAGATAATGTTGGACCTTATATGCGATAAGGGGCGTCGGCAAGACAAGGTGTATATCAAGACTTAGGCATGGTGGGAAGATGTGGGTAAGGCGTACCCAAGAATCTCGGCACGGGTAAAACCATGATGCGGTGAGCATCGACAAAATAGGATGTCACGGGGCAATGCTAGTGGGCATTGGGTGACGCCAAGGCAATACAAAAGATTATCCTAGCTAGGCACACGGCTAGGATCAAAGTTCATAAGCATCGACATGCATTCGCAAATATGGGTATCGCTAGACGATGTGGGTGGACATTAGGCGTCGCTGAAATAAAAAATAAAAAATAAAAAAAAAGTCATATATCTCCCTCATCAACTATGAGGAGTGAAGATGACTCCCGAAATGGACCAACTTCATGATCACTCGTACTAAACCGCTGCCATTTGCCTTCTTGATCGTTTGTCATTATTCCTAACCTTATAGTAACTGTAAACTTTTCTTTAAAAATATTGCAAGATATATTATTAGTCATTTTTCACAGACGACGTTTATCTCATGAAGCAAAAAATTAGTTTGTTAGATATGAGACTCTAAGATTAGGAATGTGATATCTCTCCTAACTCAAGTTCTTGCATAACAATACACTGCGGGTAAACTTATCGGAATTGCACCTCCAGTGTGAGAATCAGTAAAATATTCTCAAAGATTTTTGGTAGAGTTTGGTTCGGAAAAAATGTGTATACCTGGATAGACCCCAATTCTGGTATTTATAGATGAAAGAAAACTTGTTTGGCAAGTCGTTCTCGAATCTCAAGCCACTACCATAAATATGGAATAATCGATGGGATATGGAGTTAATGACTTGTTATTTATGGAGTGATAATGACTTTTTCCTTAATAGGAAGAAGACGTTACAGCCTTTCTCAAGCAGGAATAACTACAATGGTGCATCTCGGGGTTCATAACCTAGTTTTAAAAAAAAAGTGTCGAGGCTTCGAAGACTGTCTTCCCTAGTTGGGTTACTGCTGGGAGCTAACACCCTTGGGGAATAATTCTACTTTTTATGGTAACCCATCTCGAGGTATCTTATGTAACCGATATAGAGTGTTCTATAACTTTCCTTCCACAGCACATGTTTTTGTAGACATGTGCCGATGATTTGTATTTGACTTGGATTTCTCCTCATCAACATATAACACTAGTAATTGTCCATAGTTAAAGGCATTTCATAGTCTGCAATGATGATAGGGGATTCAAATCTACAATGGGGTGGTAATCCCAGTAGTGGGGAATGAATGTTGGTGGGGTGGGGCGATGATGGTTTCATTTGGGTAGAGAGAAAAGAAGAGAAAAATCAAGAAATTAAAAAAAAAAAAAAAAAATGTTCAAAGTCAACAAATTGGTAAGAAGGGCAAGGACAATTAAATATTTTTCATGAATGAATTTTCTATTGTGAAGGTATTGGAATTTAAATGATAACATTAGCAGGTTGAGTCCAATTTAAAAGGTACACTCCCATTAAAAAAAAGAAGTTATCTTAGTAATTATCAAAAAATAAAAGATTAAGGTTGATGATGCCGAAATTGGGTTCGGTAAATCACAGTCAATGTGGTTGAATTCCATCAGCTTGATTTTGTTGACTTGTCCCTGTAAAACAAGGTTTAGACACTTGGGTTGGGTTCCTGGTAAAGTCCCTACAATGTGAAAATAAATCACCATTATTTAGTATAAAAATATATTTCAGGGAATTTAAATTAGAATTAATACTAAGGTAGAGTTTACTGCCCTCTAATAACAAGTGTAGGCTCAAGAATTTGACTTTTTTGTTTCGCTCTTAAGTCATGATTTGTCTTCGACTAGAGAGTAGAATGAAAGACTTGCATTTCGTAGGAAAGTTTTGTTGTGTACTTTGTTGAAAGATGAGACCCTAATTTATTGAGTTTTTTTGGACCAATTTTTGAGTTAAATACTCAATTAGTGGAGAATTTATGTTACCACTAAATAGTGGTTAAGTTGAGTTAAATACTCCATTGGTGGAGAAATTAGGTCATCATTAATTAGTGATTAATTTAGTGATCATGTTAATTTATAGTGATAAATTGTTATCAAAATTATCTATTATTGTATGAAATACATGACGAAGTAAAACAAATATCATTGAAAATTTAAAAAGTTCCATCAATCGAAAGTGAGAACTTATATAAATTGCCCATCGATTGGCTTACGTTTGCGATTTTCATGAATTTTACTGTGATTCCTAGGGTTTTTCTATTGCTGAAATAAGGTATCCACTCACTTTGATTGCTGAAGTAAGTTACTTGATTTTCTGTTCTATTCCCAATTTTCTTTTCTATTCCAGATTTTTGTTAATGTTTTGTTACTGTTCAATTCAATTTTGTTCTGTTTCTGTTCTAATTTTCATGTGACCCATGCCTTCTGTTAATGTTCTGTTACTATTCATGAATTTATGTTCATGCCCAGATTTCTATTTATTTTGAAATTCTTTGCATTTTATCATTGAAGTTGTCATCTTATTTCATGTTTAAGGAAGTCTTTGGTGGTAAGGAATTGTGGTTTGTTGAAATCCTATCTTTTACATCCTAATTTATTCTCAAAGCATTACCAATTTATTCAATGGAGACACCTACAGCATCTAAAGGTTCTCATATGATTTAGCTCGGTCTTAGGAACTAAGTTTGATTGGAGCATTTTTCTTTTCCTCCAAGTTATGGGATTTTGGTTGCCATATTGTTGTTTCTCTCTCTTTTCCCAACTTATAGTTTCTATTTTCTACATGACCTTCATAAATGGTATTCTCTTAAGGGTAATTTTGATGTTGAAACCACCACTAAGAGCATCATCTGAGAGTTTTTTTTATTATCAGGCTTATGCTTGGTGTTGCTATTATCTTGATTTTACTTTTTTTTTTACTTTATTTTTCTAAAAAATAAAATTTTTATTACGTGGAAACAGGCATTACAGCCGAATGTGAGGAATTCCTAGCTCATCATTGTGTAGACAACGACTAACGGTGATGGGCAGGGAGATCTCACTATAAAAAACAGTACTATGTGGACTAACACTATTAGCAAGCGAGTCTACAACAAGGTTGCTTTCTCGATACACATGAGTAAGCAAAATCTGAAACAACGACAACCAGAATTGAATGGTATGCGACTTGGAACGTAAAACTTAATCCGGACATGGATTTCGAATGGCAAGAACAATGCTTCTGTTATCACTCTCTATAGCCAAGAGAAGGTAACCATGAGTAAGAGCAAATTGAATACCATAAAAAGAGGGTCTGAATCTCTGTTAAGAAACTAGAAATGCAAGATAGATGATGATGAAAGGCTTGAAAAAAATAACCGTAATGATCTCGAATAATAACACCACAACATGCCCGACCCGTACCTTGTTTGAAAGCGTCGTCGATATTAAGTTTATAAATACCAGTTGGAGGGGGAAACCACTGACATCTAACTGGATGTCGTAGTTCTCTTCTGATACGAGCACACCCAAGCAACTCCAATGTGTTGGAAGCAAAAACAAAATTGTTGGAATGGGAAACGATAATGTGTCTAATCTCTCTCACCCAACGTTGAACCTTAATAATAATGAAGTCACTTCACATTTTCTTATCTTCATGAACCGCCGCATTATGACTCAACTATATTTCCCATACAATTAGATCCAGGATGAGGGAGTCCAGTTGGTGGAAAGAGACGTGCCCTTAAAACTCAACTACCATAGATAAAATCTGTGAAACAGTGGTTGAGAAATCAATTAAATTAGAAAAACCCGAGAGAAATTATGTCATACCTTGGAAGACATATCCCCAGTAATAAATAAATGACGGAAGTCCTCCTCCTTTCTGTTAGTACAACAGTGACAAACAGAAACTACGCAAATGTCCATTTTTGTAATGATATAGTCCACCGGAACTCTCCCATAAAACAACTGTCAGATGAATATTTTAATTTTTAACAGAATTTTGAGCTTCCAAATTAATGAGAAATGACGACGATCCTGCATCTCTCCCTGCAAGCCCTCCCAAGCTGATTTAATGGAGAAATTTCCATCTCTACTCAGAAGCCAAATGAGCTGATCTTCTCTCCATTCAAAATAGGCTCAATCCTGTCCAGAAAATCCACCTCCTGATCCGTTAAATCTGTTTTCTGCCAAGAATTTGTTGCCATTTCTTCGTGAACGGTCAACATCGAAAACTCCCCAAAAACATTATCTGAAAGAACACCATAACCCCAATCGTCGTACCAATAACTAATCTGTCTGCCATCCCCCACTTCCCATCTAGATAATTCCATAAACGTTGCGCAAGCTTCAAGGATGTCTTTCCACAATCTGGACTTGTTATTGCAATGCTTCCGCAATGAAATCGGAAGGTTTTTGGTATACTTACTACGCATGAAATCAGACCATAGAGACTTTCCATGAACTAAGCTCCATATTTTCTTGAGAGAGAAAGTGTCCTTCATATCACATAGGGTGAGCAAGTCAAAACCTCCCTCTCTATTCCTTTTGCAAACTGTATTCCATGCTATCCAATTATATCTCTTATTTGTATCGGAGGAGTTCCAAAATAAACGTGTCATCATGGCTTCGATCCTATTCAGAACAGAAAATGGGACGGAAGAAGCTACTATGAGATGCATAAGCATGGAAGCTATCACATGTTTCAAAAGAATAAGTCGACCTCATTTGGATAGAAGTCTAGACCTCCAACCTTCCAAGCGCTTGGCTATCTTATCAACCAGAGGGTAAAAAACTATGGCTTTTAGATGACCATAAGAAATAGGAACCCCCAAGTAGGTAAGAGGAAAAGTGTCACGTTGGAATGAAGTAGCCTGTTGAATCATGGCAATTCTACTTGGCGGATAATTCTCATGCACGTAAAAATTACTCTTCGAAAGGCTGATCAGTTTGCCCCGATGATGACTGATAATCATTAAGAACCGACATTAGAATGCTTGACACACTTCCATTACAAAATAAAAGTGTGTCATCCGCAAAGAGAAGATGGGAAATGATCGGGCAACCATGTCTACTAATATACGGGATGATAAGATTATTATTCATCGCTTTCAAAATTGAACGACTAAGTACCAATTCGGCAAGAATAAAAAAAGAAAGGAAATAGCGTCCCCTTACCTTAAACCCCGAGAGCTTTTGAAAAACCCCTTATAGACTCCCTAGAATATCACTGAAAAATTTACATTCAAAATACATTCCGAGATGACTCTTATGAATGCTTCACAAAAGCCAAATTTTCTCAACACCGCAATCAAGAATGACCAATCCAGCCTATTGTAGGCTTTCATTATATCCAGCTTAAACATAAGATTTTTACCTTAGATTTTCTTACCCAAGTCTCTCGTGAGTTCTTGTGCCAGACCAACCGCTTCCATAATAGATCTATCATTGACGAAACCGTGTTGATGAGGAGAAATTAGCCACTGCAAAAAAGTGGTAACCGATTCGCCAAAGCTTTCGAAAAAATCTTATAAATCACATTACACAAGCTTATTGGCCTAAAATCATTTAGAGATGATGGAACCATTTTTTTAGGAATAAGCACAAGTAATGTACCCGTATAAGTGTCAGGAAGGTGATCACCTTGTAGGAAACGATTAGCAGCAGCCCAGACATCATGCTTTACAATATCCCAAGAAATCTGAAAGAAAGACGAGGAAAACGAATCAATACCTGGAGCACTATTAATGCCAATAGACCAAACCACTTCCTTGATTTCTTCCATGGAAAACGAATATATGAGAGCAACATTCACATCATTATCTACCAATGTTGGGATGACGTCCAATAAGCTAATGTTCATATTAATGGGACCAGCCTGATAAAAATCGATAACTACAGTGTGAAAGATACTTGGGTCGGCCAAAGAATTCCTTGAACCATCTGTGATACCCATTAGGTTGAGAGTTTTGTCGCGATCTTTAACCAAAGAATGAAAATTTTTCGTATTACTATCCCCCTCTTTTAACCACTTCTCTCTTGATTTTCGCTTCCAGTAAATCTCCTGGTTCCTAAAACATTTATCTAATTCAATATGAGCTAGTTTTAGCTCATTAGCGACATCTTCATTCAATTAGTGCTTAAGGCTAGCATCGAGAGCCTCAATTCTATCCCTCCACGTTCCCAAGTCCATGAAAATATTCCCAAAAGTACTCTGATTCCATTCCTTTTGGGTTGTTCTTGTATTTTTTAAATTGTGGCTAAGTCTCACTAAATCGTTAACGTGAGTAAAATACCAAGCAGCTTTAACTACCGTCAGAAAATTCTCATGATGTACCCACATACGTTGAAAACGATATAAACGAGGACCTTGATAAGTCATGACAGAAGAGGAAAATAACAAGGGGCAATGATCTGAGACATCCCTAGTTAAATGAGTAAGTCTGCCATTACACACCGTGCAAAAATCCTGTGAAACAAGGACTCTGTCTACCCGCGAGTATTGTCGAGCTAAGCCCGACCTATTATTGCAGAAAGTATAGAGTGAGCCCAAAAAAGCTAGTTCCATAAAACTCGCCTGTTGAATACAATTTTCAAATTCTTCCATACCTCTGTGAGACGGGGCGATCCGTCCCAATTTTTTCTCTATTCGCCTGATAATGTTGAAATCTCCTCCCCAAATCACATGTAAAGAATTAGTAGCCATGAGGGATAATAAATAAGACCAAAGTTCACAACATTCAATGATGAAGTAACTCACATAAACTATCACCACCAAAATCTCCACATTCAACCACGAAATTACATAAGCAATAAACTGCTTATGTTTTCTAATAATATTAACTTGAAACACACTCTTCCATAATAACCAAATTCCCCCCCTTCGTTTTGATTAGAAATTCCATTTTGAAATCTAATCCCCTTATTAATTCTTCTCATTTTGCTATCCTCAATCAAAGGATCAATCAAGCCCACAATAGAAACTCTATTTTGATTAACTATATTCTTTAAAGAATAGAGAGTTTTCAGATTACTTATCCATCTGCAATTCAAAAAAAGCATAGAGTCTGTCATCAAAAAATTATTGTTTTTGTTTATGAGAACCATTGTTCTGAGGAAATTTTCTCACAACAGCTGTTTTCTTTGGGCGACCTCGTCTTCTCGTAACCAAGGTAAATTCCCCTCTTTCTAACACATTGGAATCCGAGATACACCCTCTTGGTAAAAGGTCTTGTTCCTCTAGTAAAGCCCTCTCTGAGTTTTTCTCGTCATTCACTAGATAAGCTTCACTTATTTCCTCCCCTGCTGCGTCATTCTCGGCTCTCCTTTTTTTAATACAAGCATTTATTTCAGTAGTTACTTTTCGAAACAAAGTGTCTACTTCCTATAAAAGTTTTTGCTCATCTTCTTTCGTCGCCTCATGAACTACTTTGTCGTGGACAACCGTTGAAATCACTCATTCCTCTTATTCTTGTAAGTCTATCTCATCTTTTGCACAATCACTTTTGTCAAGCTCATCTTCACTTTCCTTAGCAGCTTCTGAAATTTCTCTAGTCACACGCATACTCTGTTGGAAGGCCACTTTTTTAGCCGCCTTCTTTTTTCTCCTTATCGCAAATTTAGAAAAGTTCATTTCGCCTGATAAAACTTGTTTTCCTTTATCAACTTCCATTAGCATATCTGTCTGAGGGGTGACAGTCCGTCTTCTGCAAACAACATATGCATGACCCTGAACATTGCAATGAGAGCAAAAAGTTGGAAGTCGATCGTATATAATTTTTTGATAAAAACCCTCATGTTTCCTAATCCAGATCTTAGACATGAGAGCTTTTGCAAGGTCAATCTCCACACACACTCTAGTTGCATTCAATCCAGTACGTGTTAAAGTTGTAGAATCAATGGTGAGAACTGGACCCACAACACTCGCAATGGTTCGTAGAAGACCTGGAACAAAATAATTAACCGGTAATTTAGGAAATTAAATCCAAACCGGTGCCATTGATGCATCCTGTCGATTGTTGTACGCCTTATTCCATCTGTAAATTCTGTAGAAAAAACCTTTCATAAATGTCATCTCTCTAGTTAAAGCTTTTAACATATAATTTTCCTGTTGAAAACTGATGTGAGTAAGGTCGGGCCTCCTCCACGTGTCAGTCACTAAGTTCTTATCTGCCACGACGCCATCGCTCCTACCATCCCGTTGTATAGGCAGCCCAGGATGATCACTGTTCGGCAACCTGTTGGAGAACGGAGTGCCCAAACCGACCTATTTCTTAGGGTCGACCTAGTCTTTCACTTCCGCAAATTGGACGTCAGCCTCATCATCAACAATAATGGGCCCAGGGCCCAGGCCCATAGCTCTAATCTATCATGCCGCCCACGCGCCTGACTGCTTACTTGTAATCCGAGCTTAAGGTCTTAATCTTATTTATGCTAATCACGCTCTCACCTATAAATAGGAGGCTTCTCCAACACTTTAAGGGACGAGAAAACCATTCTAGAGAGAGAAACTTCGCCTCAGATTGGTCAGACAGATCCAAGTAACAGTAACTCTCCGACCTATCTTTCTCTCTGGATCCTTACTCTCACGCCGGAGGGGACACGCCGGGAACAACCCGGCCGTCCCTTGTGTAGGTGGCGACCAGGAGCTCAGCTCGGACAATGACTAGGAGTTAGGAAATAAATCAAGACCCGGGTTCAGACTTAGGCCAATTTGGTCGCCCGACCCGGTTGCAGTGAGTGAAAGAGCAAGGCCAATACCCCCTCACCATTGATCCGAGAGTGTTTGGACCATACTGCTGGTCGGACCAAATTTTGACACCAACAGTTTGGTGCCGTCTGTGGGAATCGATACTAAAAGCCTTCCCTAAATCATCAGCTACCTGCTTGGCTAAGGTTTGATGAACACAAGATCTGGTCACTCTCACCAATCAGATAACATAATTCACCCAGTGAATAGACAACTCGGAGAGGATATGTCATGGGCTCCAAGTTTAGAAACAAGGGCCAGTGCCTGCCAAGCGACAAACGAAGAAGGCGCAGACGCTGAAAGGCGAAACGTCGATATCGAGGAGTTCTGCCCGGGACAGACGTCTGGGGCCGTCGATGCCGCCAAGCTCAACAATGTAGAATGCCAACTTAGCAAATTCCAAGAGTACTTCGACATCCTCTTCTCCCGCATACCTCCATCCCCGGTTGTATAGGGGGCCGGACATCCATGTTGCGAAGGAGAGGGCCCACCCACAGGAGTCCGATGATCGAGCGCTAGGCTCTCATGGGCAGATAGCATGGGCTTGCCCTCAGGACATGAACCGAGCACTAAGGGATAGGGACCTTGACCCCACAGTCACTTCGGCAAACATTTCGAGATTAACTCAAGGTCGACGATCCCACAACCGGCCGGGATCCCCGTCGACTCAGGAATATAGTTGTCGTGAGTGCTCTAAGCATCGATCTTCTTAAATTAGGGAGGTAGACTCTCACTCCTCCCTACAAGCTCATGGGAGGGAGCCCAGACCTGCTGCCAGTCAGATTGTCGCCCCGGAGATGGTGACGACCATAATGGAGCGACGTGTGGCTGAGATAGAAGCCGTTCTCAGTCTCATGCACAACACCGGGGAGGTCCCTGGGCTTCATACCAGAGTTCGCTCTCCCTTCTCTTTGGAAATCACGGAAGAGACAGTTCTGAATCGATTTCCCAACCCCCGAGCAGCCCAGTATGATGGGACGACCGACCCATTGAATCACCTTTCCATGTATATTTCCCATATGGACGTACACGCTGTCACAAATGCCATTAGGTGAAAAACAATTCCGCTCGGATTGACTGGCTCAGCCAGGTCGTGGTTTAACGATCTCCCGTCAGCCTCAATCTCCAAATTTCTCCAGCTTGAACAACAGTTCATGGAGAGATTTAGTCGGTCCTGTCGCAGGCCAAAAACTGCGTCTCACCTCCTCGGCGTCAGGCAGGAGGAGAACGAGAATCTCGCCAATTACGTGCACCGATTCTGAATGGAGTCCCTCGCATGTGAAGAAGTTTCTGATGAAGTGGCGCTCAATGCTTTCACAAGTGGGCTAAGGCACCGAAGGCTCTTGTACGACCTGAATTCCAAGACTCGACCTCGGCTCCAATTTCTACAAGGCTGACCTCATCGATAAAATCACAAAGGAGAAGGAAGACCTTCTCAGGCAGAAGTCCCGAGCCGACAAGCGAACGAGTTTGTCCTAAGCGTCTAGGAGACTCCAGCTGGAGGGGAGGTTGGGCCCACTGCCCGGAGATCGAAGACCGCCATCGGGCACCCGTCAGGTCGTTTATACTCCCCTGACTGCTTCCGTCGTGACCATTTTTACCGAGAACTCTGGAAAAGGCCTTTTCTAGCCCGCACCTTCCCATCGGGAAGTCAACTGATAAACACTGCAACTTCCATAAGAGTAATGGTCACTCCACCGACGAGTGCTTTCAATTAAAGGAGGAGATTGAAGTCCTCATCCGCAGGGGCTACCTCGGGAATTACGTTTGCCGACCTGATGAGGAAAGGACCGGCTCGAATGATCATCATGACGGCCGCCGAGGACATCGCCAAAAGTGGAATGATAATCGGACCTGGCCCCAAGATGAGTGAGCTGAGGACGACTCCGACTTGAGAGTCGGCGGTGAAATCCACGTCATCCACGGTGGCCTGGGTTTTAGGGAAGAAATATCATCTTCTTGGAAGAGGTACGACCTGAAGGGGGTGCACGTTCCACACGACGACACCCTAGTCATTGCAACCTTAGTCAACCATTTCAAGATAGCGAGAATACTCGTCGACGGTGGTAGCTTGATGGATATTCTCTTTAAAGGAGCCTTCGACAAAATAGGCATAGAAGCTAGCTCCGTACAGCCCGTCAGATGCCCACTTGTCAGTTTTGGTAGTAATGTGGTCAGTTCGGTCGGTTAGGTATCTTTGCCCGTCACCATGGGTTCCAACCTTGACGTCGCCACCGTGTAGTCCAAATTTCTTATCGTTGACAGGCCGTCGCCATACAATGAAATTATAAGCCGACCCACTGTGGCCGTTTTTAGAGCCGTATGCTCCCCCTATTACCAAAAAATAAAATTCCCCACAGATTCCGGGGTAGGAGATGTTTAGGGAAACCAGCAGGCCGCTCGGTCCTATGCAAGAAGGGCCTTGGAGAGAAAATAGTAATTACAGCCGGGATCCAAGCTATTTACCCCTCGTTCGAACGAGAAGCTCATGGTCCTCACTCACGGGGCGGAACCTGTTCCGATCGACGATCCGCGAGATGATGCGCCCATCCTAAGGCCCCACGAAGATCTGATCGATGTTCCCATTCATCCCGCTATCATGGAGAGAATAGTGAGGATTGGAGCTCGATTAAGCCCGAAAGAGCGGTCCGACCTCACCGATCTGCTGGTGAGAAATCACGATGTGTTTGCCTGGTCACACAACGAGCTTCTCGGTATTGATCCAAGTGTTTCCATGCACCGGCTGCATGTTAACGTCCACCACTCACCTGTTCGCCAAAAGAGGAGGAAATTCCACCAAGACTGGCAGAAGATAATTGAAGAGGAGATGAATAAGCTCGTAAGATTGGACGTTGTAAAAGAGTTCAAGTTCCCAGATTGGCTCGCGAACATTGTGCTGGCCCCCAAGGCCGATAACAAATGGCGACTATGCGTCAATTTTAAAGATTTAACAAAGCCTGCCCGAAAGACTTATTTCCACTCCCGAGGATCAACATCGTGATCAATGCTACGGCGAGGCACGAGCGACTCAGCTTCCTTGATGCTTATGTCAGGTACAACCAAATCCCTATGTATCATCCAGATAAAAGCAAGACCTTTTTCATCATCGACCGAGGTACTTACTGCTACAAAGTCATGCCCTTTGGCCTCTGCAATGTCGGAGCCACTTATCAGAGGCTGGTCAATAAAATATTTAAGGAGAAAATAAGGAGCACGATGGAGGTATACATCGACGATATGCTCATGAAGAGTAGTCAGGCCGAGGACCACCTCGCCCACCTCCAGGCCTGCTTCGACAAACTTCAAGCCCATCGTATGAGGCTGAGTCCAAACAAGTGTATTTTCAGTGTATCCGTTGGTAAATTCTTAGGGTTTATGGTTTCGCAGCGTGTCATCGACACAAACCCCGACCAGATCAGCGCAGTGCTCGGCATGGAACCTCTTCAAAACAAGAAGGAGGTCCAAATGCTAATAGGTCGGCTAGCTATCCTGAACCGGTTCATCTCCAGATCGTCCAAAAAATGCCTCCGCTTTTCAAAATTCTTCGGGGGAACAAAGCATTCGAATGGAACGAAGAGTGTGACCGCGCCTTCGAAGAGCTAAAAAGATATCTCTCGTCGGCTCCTCTACTCACTACGCCCCAAAAGGGCGATAACTTACTCCTCTACGTCGCGGCCTCTCCCACAGTTGTTAGCGTCGCCGTGGTCCGGGAGGACACCGGTGTCCAGAGCCTGATCTACTACTCTAGCCGTATCCTAACAGATACAGAGACAAGGTACACGAAGTTTGAAAAGTTGACCTACGCCCTGTTAATCGCCTCCAGGAAACTACGCCAATATTTCCAAGTCCACACGATTGTGGTTTTGATGGATCATCCATTGAGGCAGATCCTTCACTCCCCTGACATCTCAGGGAGATTAATGAAGTATAGCCTGGAGTTAGGCTAGTTCCACATTGAATATTGCCCCAGGACGGCAATCAAGGGATAGGTCCTCGCTGACTTCATAGCTGAGATAACGTTTCTCGATGACGAGACCACCATCGACCTGGGTCACCCCAGACATATCTCGAAAATCCCAGGGTAGGCCGGCGTCTTGGGCAAGCTAGTGAAGCACCAAGGCGACCTCGGGCCCGACTCGTGGCAACTGTTTACTGACGGATCTTCCAATTAGAATGGCTCAGGGGCTGGGATGGTCCTCGTGGCCCCAGATAAAGAAGAGGTTGAGTACGCCCTAAGGATCGGGTTCTGAGATACAAATAACGAGGTATAGTACGAAGCGTTACTGGCTGGGCTTCGGTTAGCCCAGGATTGTAATGTAAGATCGCTCCTAGTAATATGTGATTCCCTACTCATGGTCAATCAAGTTAATGGTGAGTACTTTGCAAAAGACCCGAGCATGATAGCCTACCTAGAAAGGGTAAAAGACTTGAAAAAGCTCCTCGAGAAGGTGAAAGTCACGCAAATACATTGAGAAGAGAACATGCACACCGACGTTCTGTCCAACCTAGCCTCAGCAGTCGAGTACACGCTGAAGAGGACGGTCCCCGTTGAATTTCTCGCTGAGCCGAGCACAGCTTCCTCGGACAAGCCCGCGTTCATATGCACCCTGAATTCAGAATCAACCTGCATGGGACCCATAGTGAGCTATCTCACAAATGGGATGCTTCCCAGTGATCATGCTCACTCTTGAATAATACGGTACCAGGCAGCGCGATACACCCTCATCGACGGTGTCCTTTACCGAAAATTCTTCTCTGGTCCATACTCCCGGTGTCTTCAACCTAAAGAGGCCGAGTACATCATGAGGGAGGTCCACGAGGGAATTTGCAGAAATCACTTGAGGGGCAGGTCCATAGTTTGGAAGCTGCTCCTGAACGGATATTATTGGCCTAAAATGCTGGATGACGCGGGAGAATTCGTGAAAATGTGTGACAAGTTCCAACAATTTGCAGTGCACCCGCACGTCCCTCCGAACGAGCTGGTCCCAATGTCTAACCCGTGGTCGTTCGCCCAGTAGGGTATCGACCTCCTCGGCCCATTTCCCCTAGGGTCCGGCTAGAGGAAATTTCTATTCGTCGCCATCGATTACTTCACTAAGTGGGTTGAGGCTGAGCCACTGGCGACGATCACCAAGCAACGATTTCAAGACTTTGTGTGGAAACGCATCATTTGCAGGTTTGGAATACCAAGGGCTATCATTTCTGACAACGAAAAACAGTTCGATAACGACCTGTTCACCTCGCTGTGCGTCGGGCTTGGGATCAAAACAAAATTCTCCTCCCCCGGCCACCCTCAGGCCAACAGACAAGTCGAAGTCACTAACCAGATTATCTTGCAAAATATAAAGACCAAACTGGACAGGTCAAAAGGGTTATGGGTGGAAGATTTGTATACCGTGCTATGGGCTTATCACACAACAGCCCGGACCGCGACCGGTGAGACTCCCTTCGGGATGACATTTGTTTTGGAGGCTGTAATCCTCATAGAGGTCGGAATACCATCTCCCCGCACCACCCACCCATTCGACCTAGCTGAGAATGAAGTCGGCCTGGCATTGAACCTCGACCTACTTGAAGAAAGAAGAGAACGAGCTAGGGTCCGTTAGGCCGCCTACCAACAGAGGGCGGCCCGGTACTATAATCGCCGCTTTCGTCCTCGCTCTTTTGAAGTCGGGGACCGTGTCCTAAGGAAGGTCACTCTAGTAACCAAGGAACAAAATGTCGGGAAGCTAGCACCCACCTGGGAAAGTCCCTACAGTGTAGTTAGCGTAGCCCGACCAGGCACATACAACCTGGAAACGAAGGACGGGGTGCCACTTAGACACATCTGAAACACTGGACACCTCAAACGCTACTACAAAATCGTTGCTTGAAAACTACATAACTTGCCCAACACTTTGTATTTTGATCTTGCGTGACTTGTAATGCAGAAGGTTATGGTAAATGAAAAAAAAATGTTTTCGGTTCAATGAACTATTTTTCACAAAGATCGTCCAGCCCAAAAACTGGGTTGGTCAGATCGTCTGGGGGGAAAAATCAAATGCCACAACCTGGAGAAGATCAACAAGCCCAAAAACTGGGCTGTTTAGATCGTCTGGAGGGCAAAATCAAATGCAACCTGGAGAAGATTGACGAGCCCAAAAACCGGGCTGGTCAGATTGTCTCGGGGGCAAAATCAAATTCCACAACCTGGAGAAGATCGATGAGCCCAAAAATTGGGCTGGTCAGATCGTCTGGAGGGCAAAATCAAACCATATTAGCGTGTCAACCGACTTACAGGACAGCCCAAAAAGACACCACGAAAGCCCGCTTGTATGGGCTCACTTGCCTAGCTGGGGGGCAAAGTGTTCAGCGGCAGCTTGATCACTGGTCCACATACCAAGTGACAAAAACCAGCCGGGCACATAGCAACTTCTTCAGGCCGAGCCGCTGGACCACTTGGTATGTTGAAAGGTTAAGGGGAACTGCCTAGTTAACCACCACAACTCACTTTTCACAGGCTATACTGGTCGGCAAGGGGGCAAGGACCATGTAGAGTACCGGGCATAGGAGTCTTGCTCCAGCTCGGCAAACCTTGGCCACTTGCGGTGAAGAGTAAAAATTCTTTAGTTATTTCTTGAAAACGTCAGCATTCGTCAAACAAAACAGACACAACAAAAAAAAGAGCAAAAGAATATTATATTCAAATCAGCAAAATTTACAAAAATGGCGGGGCTATTACCCACAAATTACATTCCCGCTGTGTACTGGGCCGGACAAAAAGAAAGAAAAGTCAAAGAAATAAAAGTAGGCTGGTCAATCTAGGCTGGTGGACTGGTCGGCAACGGCCTCTTCTGCTGTCCCCTCCTCGTAATTTTTGGATGGTCGGCTCGGCTCGGGGACAAGGACCACGGGTGCAGTGTCCGGCTCAGTATTCTGCCTCTCTTGGGCCTCAACAATGTACTCGCTGGTCAACTCGAGGATCAGCCTTGAGGGGTCCACTTCGGGGAGCTGTTGGCGCAAGGAGTTGATTGCTCCTTTGAAGTCGAGCCCGATCACACTGATTGTGATGCGGTCCCGAAGCATGGTGAATTCTTTGCTCTCCTTGTACTAGGTAACCGCGTTAGCCCGGGCTTTTTTAAGCTCGACCACATGGTCCCAACGAAGCTCCTTAAGCTTAGCCTTGGCCACCTGCTCGGATCGCCTGGCTTTCTCGGCCTTCTTTTCTGCCGTCTCTTTCTCCACGCGGAGTCTTTCATTTTCGCTGGTCACTCGATCCACCTCCTTCTTATAGTCTTCCAGTAGCTGGATGTCCTTCTCTCTCTCCTATACAAGCACATCAAGCGTTTGGAGGGATTGGTGCAGACGAGCACCGGCCTCCAGCGAGGCAAACAGCGCCTGTACGGTCAACAACAATGACGTTTAAAAAAAACTGAAAATTCCCAAGTGTTAGACACTGGCCGGGGATAGTCGCTTACCGAAAGTGCGTGCCAATTCATGTCGGCGCAGAGCTTGGCATCTAACTTATTACCGAATCTTCTTTTGTCTGCCGGCAGCACAATCTGCATCGCGAACTGCGTTAGCACGGAGGCATTCTGTGTCACCGATTGGTCTTCCCGGAGTCCAGTCCGAATGATCAACTCTGGTCCTACGGCATCCCCATGTTGCTGCTCTTCTTTTTGGACCGAGGTGTGAGGTCGGCTCTTTTTATGTCGACCGAATGGCACGTCAGAAGCTCCCACCTTTCTCTTCTCCTTGTCTTTCCTAATGAGTGGGGTAGGGTCTTCCTCAATGATCTCTATCGGCATGGCCCCCGCAGCCACCAGGGTGTCAGCTCTACTGGGAGTGGGGACAGACCTGGCCTAGCTCGCCGTTCTCACCTCCTCTATCCTCGGCTGCTTCGGGCGGCCTACTGAGAGTCCACGTTCCTCTTCGCCATCTGGGCTATCGCAACTAGATCCATCACTGAAAAATAAGCAAACTTGTAAATCCATCATTAGGAAGAAAAATAAGTAAAGAAAAACGACGGGGACGGGCTCAGTGCACTTACCGTTTTTTGACTTTGGGTTTAGGGTCGGCGCTGGCAGGGTCGGGTTGCTCCAGAAGTAGATGTCGTACAGGCACGACATGAGCAGAAGGCCAACGTTTGTGAACGGCGTCCTGAGGATTATCTCATTCTCTTGTAAGATCTCCGTGCTGGGCTGACGTTTCCTTGTCACTAAAAAAAGAAGAGAAGCCAGTCAAAATGGAAATTGGGGTAAAGGGGATGAAGTTCGAGATGAAAATGGCTTACCCAGATCTCTCCAGTGCCTTTGGATCGAAAAATCAAACGACGGCTTCTCGTCGAACTCCTAACCGGTACCTCCTAAGAAAAAGAACCTCGGCTTCCAGTCTTTAATGGAGTCCAGGTAGCTCTTGAGGAGCTTCCATCGGGCTGATAAATAAAACTAGCCCTTCCCATCGGGCATGGCCTTTGCCAAGAACAGTGTGTAAAATAGGTCGAGGGACGGCGTAATTTCCTCGGCCAAGCAGATGATGTGGAATGACATGATCATGCGAATACTGTTGGGAGAGAGTTGTGACGAACACAGACCCAAATCCCAATAGACCTCCCTCACCCAGGGGTGGATGGAAAATCCCAGCCCGACCTGTAATTGTTGGTCGTAAACCGCGATAAACCCCTAGGGTGGATCGCATGCTCGGTTGTCCGGCCCAGCAGCCCGGAGCGCCACTGAGCTGGGGATTGTGTAACTATTGTAGAGTTTGTGAACTTCTTTCTCCGATAGCTTGGATTCTAGCCCCTAGACCGGAGCGCCCCGAGGAACGGTACATGAGGATTGACGGGAAGTCGAGCTCGTCTGGAGGGGACGCCCGAAAGTGGACGGCCTGGCGGCCGCAGAACTACTTGTGGAGCCCGCCTCGCGCCTTGTCCCCCGAGGTCCACGGGGCTGATCGGTCATAGGGAGTGCCCCTACCCTGGTCTCACCCTGAGACTCCTCGGACGAAGACGTCCACTGAATGGCAGGCTCCCGCCCACCTTCCGACTCAGAGGACGGAGGAACGACGGGATCCAACCCCGTCGCAGACGAGCTGAGCTCCATCTGGATGCCCAGGGAGTACTCGGCTATTATATCTATTAAGAAAGCGCTACTCCCCGACCATTCAGCCTCAGAAGTAGAAAACATGAAGAAGATGATGATAAAAAGGGAAGAAAAAAAGACAAGGACAGGAAGAGTACCGTGCTCAGGAGGTCGGTGAGAGCTTTCGTGAAAATCTGGTGAGAAAATTTGAAGAATGGGTCACGTATTTATAGGGTGCCAAGAAGTCGAAACGTCGCGTCTCATCGAACAGTTCGCAGAACTCTGATTCCCGCGCCTTGACCACGTGTCAGACATCTGGGCAGACCGACAGTCTAGCTTCCTCGAAAAGCCAAAAGGCACAATCAACACGTTGGTCTAGCCTCCGGGGGACGCCAGTGGGTATGCCCGGTTCCACCGACCGCTCTCTCCTTCAAGCTCGGTTGCTCGCTCCGTGAGGCCTGACTGCTAAATCCTCAGTGTCTCATGTTCCATTTCTACACAAAGGCTTGGGGTCCACTGATGTGGGTAAGGTCAGGTCTCCTCTACGTGTCAGCCACTAAGGTCTTATCCGCCACGACGCTATCGCTCCTACCATCCCGGTGTATAGGCAGCCCGGGATAATTACTGTTCAACAGCCTGTTGGAGGACGGAGTACCCAAACCGACCTCTTTCTTGGGGTCGACCTGGTCCTTCACCTTGACAGGTCGAACGTCGGCCTCATTATCAACAGTAATGGGCCCAAGGCCTAGGCCCATAGCTCTAATCTGTCGTGCTGCCCACGCGCTTGATTGCTTACCGGTAATCTAAGCTTAAGGTCTTAATCTTTTTTATGTTAATCATGCCCTCGCCTATAAATAGGAGGCTTCTCCCACACTTTAAGGGACAAGAAAATCATTCTAGAGAGAGAAACTTTGCTTCAGATCGGTCAGACAGGTCTAGGTAACAGTAACTCTCTAACCTATCTTTCTCCCTTAATCCTTACTCTCACATCGGAGGAGACGCCGGGAACAACCCGGCCGTCCCTTGTTCAGGTGGCGACTAGAAGCTCAGCCCGGACAACGGCTAGGAGTTAGAAAAGGAATCAAAACCCGGGTTCGGACTCAGGCCAGTTCGGTCGCCCCACCCGATTATAGTGAGTGAAAGAGCAAGGCCAATATCCCCCTTATAATTGATCCGAGAGTGTTTGGACCATATTGCTAGTTGGACCAAATTCCAACACCAACAAAAACATATTATTAAGGACTTGGAATCCATGAGACGCATAGAAAAACTTCCCCCTAAACCCCACATATTCTTGATTGCAACTTGAATGTCTTCTAATGACGGTCGTCCCGTCTGAAATTTGATAACCACCGCTTTCTCAAACACCACCTTCGATTGAGAAATTGTAGAAGGAGAGAAAGAGACAGATGGGTTTCCATCCTTCGCGTAAGTGCATGCTCGAACATCAATATCCAGCAAGGAAGAGGACGATAACAGGGACGCAGCATAGAAACGAACAAAACCTGGATTAGATGCTGGACGTTTCTCAATTGAAACCCCTGAAGAAGAGGGATCGTCCATGGTGTGTTTGGAAATTACACCTGTATGGGGTCTCTTGCTATATGGGGAAGAAAAACGTCAAACGGTAGACAACCGGCAAACAGAAACGCCTGCAGATGTCAACCACTGATTCGGCACCCTCTTCAACAAACGGCAAACGGCCCCCACTTCAACAAACGGCACCCACTTGATTGCAGATGTCAGCGAGTTGATTGGGTTCCTCTCTCTAGACGGCACCCACTTGAATCGGCGGCCTACTCTTGGCCGGACAGGCAGCAATCGGCGGTTGCATGGGCTGCACAGCGCTGTTTTTTTACTCTGGTAGAATGAAATATTATTACTGCTTCCTTCAACCCCCCTCCCCTTGCGCTAATCTATACTGTTTGGCACTCAACATCTACATGGTTGACCATTAGATTGAAGGGATTGGATCCCAAGGAAACACTCGAAACAAAACTAATTAGTGCATTTGCTTCATTGAAATTTGTTGGCTGGTTCGAAAATCTGTGAATTAATGGTTATTAATTGTTTGTTTTTGTTCCAATATTTTTTAAAATCTGGGAATTAATTATTTTTAATGTTGTTTTTTTTTTTTCAATTTTTTCAAAAAACTGGGAATTAATTGCTCTTAATTGTTTGTTTTTGTTCCAAGTTTTTTGAAAATGTGAGAATTTATTGTTCTTAATTGTTTGTTTTTGGCCTATTTCATTAAGAAACATTATATCTATTGTTCAGGGCTTAACTAATTTTTACATTTTCCAGTTCTTTTTAGTAAATTGAATAAGAATAAAAAATAAAAATTTAGGGTTAATTTGGTTAGGCTTTAAGAGTATATTATTTTTTTTTTAAAATAAAAAAAAATTGCAAAAAAATATATTCATTCCAAAAATAATTTTTAATTAATAAAGAACTATTATGGAACTATAATTGTCTCAAGAAATGATCATTTGCTCACTCATCAAATGCACTCACATTTATCTCAGCTAACACTAAATTCATCATATTTTCCAAGAAAGACTCTAACATCTTCAAATCCACAACTCCATTGACACCCTTCTTGGCCAAGAAGTCATCACGCTTCTCTCGGAACATATTGACACAACAAGAAAAATGACTTTTGCTTACGAAAGTTATCTATGAAATAAAAATTTCATAGCTAAACGCTAGTTTTTTGCAATGAACAATAAAAATTGTAGCCAAATGTTTTCCCGCCAAAATATTTTTGGCGCAAATGGTATAGTCACGAAATTTATTTCGTAACCAAAAATATTTTTTAATTATTAGCTACGAAGAGTCTTTTTTTCGTCACCAAAGGACTATATCGGCTATGAAACTAAATTTTGTAACCAAAAAGTGACTTTTTTTTTTTTTTGGGACAATTATAAATTTCGTGGCCAAATACATGGATTGTGCAACAAGTTTTTGAATTTGTCACAAATAGGTATGGTTGGAGTTGGTGCCCAATAAAATTAAATTAGTAATAATAAAAAATATCACTTAAATATAATATAAGAATTAAAATTAGTGTCCTAAAAATAAAAACTAGATTAATACATAATATTGTATTTTAGTATAATTCAACCACAATTTTAAAAGAAATAATGAAATAAATAAATAACAATATTTTTTTAAATCCAAAATCACGTGTTTTCAAAATATCGCCAAACATTATTCCTTCTCCCGCACTTCACATTCTGTTCCCCACTCTGCAAAATCTTGTTCCCTAGCCCTAGAAGACCATCACATAACTCCTACCGTCGCTTCAGCCAATAATCGTAGAAGCCGATCTGTAATCTCGTGGCACTCAGCATCTATTAAATTCTTCTTTGTCGACCCTCTCATACCTTCGATGCGAGACAAGGTGGCAGACAGATTGAGAAAGAGAGTAGTGGCGTCAACTACCAGTCTAAATCGCACTTTTTCTTCATATACCTAGAAAGTTGCTCATGCATTTCTTATTCGCTGCCTCTCTCATCATGTCGCTGCTCATCGCAGAGACGTCGACTACCGTGGAACCCACACGATGTCAATTGCCTATCGCTGCTTAAGAATTCTGGAAGATTCGATTCTGATATTGTCTCCTCTTTAGATACCGTCGATGCCGACGAAGTGGACATTATATCGATCTCAATAATCAACGGTGATGACTTTCTTCACCGTATTATCTAGATTCAATCTCAATTGGATTGTATGGTGCCGTTTTAAGAGGCGTTTTTTAGTTCCTCTTCAACTGAAACGATGTACCAAATCGATGTCTCCCCCCAGTAAACACTTTCTAATTGCAGCTTATTTTTGGGATTTGGTAAGTAGGAAAACACTATAAGACATGATTTGTTGAAACAAATTAATTTTAAATTATTTTTTAGAATAGAAAGTGTCGAATATGCAATTTCCTCTAACTCTTTTATCCCACATTGGTTGGGAGATGAGGAATTAGTGAGGATATCTAGGAGTATGTGAGATATTTGGGGTGTGCCCCAAGGGGTACCCACATTTTGTGGAGGGGAGAGGAGTTACATCCCTACCAGTTTACCACACGCACGGGTGCCGCCGTCCGGCCGGGCCGAGTCGAGTCGCGCGTGTGATGAGGTGGCACTTATTTATTTTTTAGAAAAAATTTATTTAAAATATTATTTTTTTTTAAAACAGTTTAATTAAATAAAAACATTTTTTTTTTCCTCTTGAACCGTTTAATAAAATGAAATGTTTAATATATATATATATATATATATATATATAAGGTTTAAAGAATTAATTATTTGAACTTTTTTTTTTTTTTCGGTTTGAAGAATTTTTTTTTTCCAAAAGGTTCAGATTTTTTTCCCTATAAATACTGGCTTCTTCCACAATTTTAAAATACAGAATAAGTCTTCAACCTTCATCTTGATCTGAAATAGCAAAAGAAAATTGCTTTCAATCTTCTTCTTCATCTGAAATAATTTTATTTCTTTTAAACTTCGATTTTCGAGCAGTCTGTTTGTTTGTTCAAACAGTGAGTGGGTGTTTAGTATTCAGGCCTTCTGTTGTGCAAAGAAGGTTCTAGACAGAGGTAATTCTGGGCTGTTTTATCCTGGAGACGACAGGGCTGTTACACTGCTTGCACGTTCTTAGGTAGAGCCGCGAAACGTCTTAAAATTACTCATCCCAAGAAATTTTGGTAAACTCGTTCTTTATTTATTTTCTGCTTCAACATGATTCTTTGTTGCCTTCTACCCTTCCCTGCTCAGATTTGTAGTTAAGGCATCTTTTGGTTGCTTCATTGTTTTCTATCTTTGATTTCAACATCATGTGGGGTTATTGATATTTTTTGATGAATTTATTATTCAATTTTACATAACATATTGGTTATTTTGATGATTGTTTTTTAGCTATATATGCCCAAATCCTCATAGAGTGAAATTTGTACTAAAACTAGGGTTTTAATATTTTTTCCCTTCGTATATAGATTATAATCCACCACACATGTATTGATTTCTCCATGAACAAATAGTGAATGAGATTCTAAAAATGAGATTAGTTGCAATAGTGATATCAGAAGCGCCTTCCTCTGGGAATAATGGGATTCAATAATTGTTTGTTGTCCACTACCAAATGCGGACAACCCTGATGTTCCAGAAAAAACATCAGCAATACAGTGGACAGATAAGAAACCACAATTGCCAGCATTCATTAATTCAAAATTATCCGAGACTGCAGCCGCTTCACCGAATGAATTCAAGGGTGATGAGTCACGGGATGGATATTTTATTATCATCATTCAAGCTGCTATCAGTGGATTCTTGGTATGCCCTTACGATTATTTCTTCGTAGTTCGTACTTTTTTAGTATTAATTTTACATTTTTTTTGCTTCAATATTTTGGCCAGGCTAACAAGGATTTGCTGAAGCATAAAAAACGTAGTTAAGTTGCTAGCTGTTGTACGTGGAAAATTGGTTCGGAGATATGTTGTTTATGTTGAATGTTTATGTTACTGTTTAATGTGATAGATTACTGAAGCTCATTTTTTGGCCATAGATTCTTCATCTTGTTTAATTGATTTCTAGTCATGAATATTTTTGGTATACTTATTTTTATTCTTCAAAGGATAAGGTTAAATTCATTTATGTTTCCTGTTTGCTTATATAAATTAGTTTTCTTTGCCATGTTCTATGTTCTATATGTATCGCTTGGGCTTCAAGTTCAAGGGGTTCAAACGTTTTGCCATTAAAATTTTGGTTCCAGACTTTTTATTGGACTAATTGAGAAGCTACATTTTCACCACCCGGAGGTAGTGAACAATGGGTTAGGGTGTCGCCCGGAAGCGATGCGCCATGTTTTTGCCTGGATACGGTGTCAAATGAACGAGGGTTGCTGCATTATGGTGGACGGGTGCGGATAAAGAAGTTAGTCCATGAGAATAGGCTTAAGTTGGCAACTTGGAATATAGGAACGCTGACGGGTAAGACTCGAAAATTGCTGGATGTGATGTGTTGCAGAAGAATTTATATTCTATGCTTGCAAGAAATTAAGTGGGTTGGAAAGAGGTATAGAGAAATTGAGAGTACGGGATATAAATTATGGTATACATAGAAGGAAAAACATAGATATGGGTGGGCATCATGGTAGATAGAGATTGAAAGGATAGCGTTGTTGATATTAGGAGAATTGGCGATAAAATGATGGTTATGAAGCTGTTGATTGGATGGGAGGTGATTAATGTTATTAGTGTGTACGCTCTCCAAGTTGAACTGCAAGACAATGTTAGACAAGAATTTTGGGAGAAGATGGATGAAGTCATTCAAAGTATACTTAACCAAGAAAAAATATTTACTGGGGAAGACTTGAGTGGACATGTCGGGAAGGAAATGGGAACTTTCGAGAAAGTACATGTTGGTCATGGATTTGGGGAGAATAATACAATAGGTGAGATGATTTTAGATTTTGCTATGGCGTATGATTTAATTTTTCTAAATACATATTTCAGAAAAATGGATGAACACCTTATTACAATTAAGAGTGGTCAGAGGAATAGTTAGATGGAGTTCGTCCTTACTAGGGTGAGTGATCGTTTAATATGTAAGGATTGTAAAGTCATATCTAGAGAGAGTATTATTACCCAACATAGACTAATGGTAACTGATCTCAAGTTTCAGGGGTCGAAACGGGAGTTTAAGATAAGTAGACGTGTAAGGATACATTGGAGAGATCTAAGAGGTGAAAATATAGATTTGTTTAAGGATAAAATTAGCAATGATGAGTTATGGAAGAGACATAAGGATGTGAACAAAATATGGATTGATATGGCGAGTCGTATTAGAAAGATGGGAAGAGAAGTTTTAAAAATTTGTAGAGGATGAGGACCACGATATAAAGAAAATTGGTGGTGGAATGAGGAGGTCCAAAAAGTCTTCGGGACAAGAAAATAGCTTACAAAGAATGGAAAAAATATCGAAGTTGTGAGAGTTTGGAGAAATATAAACATGCAAAAACGGAGGCGAGAAAAATAATTAAGGAATCAAAATTTAGGGCGTAAGATAATTTATATCAAAAGTTAGATACAAAAGAGAGAGAGATGGATATATTTAAACTTACTAAGCGACGTGAACGAAAGACTAGTGATATTGAAAATGTCAGATGTATCAAAGACACTGATGAAAAGGTACTGGTGAAAGATGAGGAGATTATGGAACGATGGAGAAGTTATTTTCATAATTTATTTAATGAGAATGATGCCGGGGAATCTAGACTAGAGTTGCCTAATTTATCTTCAGAAAAGATTTATAGGTTTCATAGAAGAATTAGGGTTTCGGAAGTTAGAATAGCACTACGGAATATACGAATTGGAAAAGCAGTAGGGCTAGATGAAATCCCTATAGAGGTGTGAAAAAGTTTGGGAGATATTGGAATAGAGTGGTTGACTAAATTTTTCAATGCTATTTTGAGGACTAAGAGAATATTTGACGACTAGATGAGGAGTATCTTAGTACTCATCTATAAAAATAAAGGGAATGTTCAAAGTTGCACAAACTATTAGAGCATAAAACTTATGAGTCATACTATGAAACTTTATAAGAGAGTAATATAATATAAAATAAGACATGAAATAAGTATAGAAGAGAACCAATTTAAATTTATGCCCTGCCGATCAACCACTGAAGTTATCTATTTACTTAGAAGATTAATGAAAAAATATAGAGAAAATAAAAAATATTTACATATGTAATTTGTGGACTTGGAAAAGACTTATGATAGGGTACCCAAAGAAATTTCGTGGTGGGTGCTAGAAAAGAAACAAATATCCAATGTGTACATCGAGGTAATTAAGAATATGTATGAAGATATAGTCACTAGTGTTCGAATAAGAGGAGGCGATACTTGTGCATTTCCTATTCATATAGGCTTCCATCAAGGATCATGTTTAAGTCTTTACTTCTTCGTTCTAGTGATGGATGAGCTCACAAAACTTATTTAAGATGAAGTAACTTGGAGTATGTTATTTACGGATGACATCGTATTAGTGGACGAAAGTAAAATAGATCTTAATACTAAATTAAAAAGATAGAAAGAAGAGTTAGAGTCTAGAGATTTGAAGGTTAGCAGAAGCAAAACGGAATACATACATTGCAATTTTAATAATGTCCGGAGAGACGGTAGTGTGGTCAAAATTAGAGACGAGGAAGTGCTGAAAGTTGATCGTTTTAGATATTTCAGTTCAATGATTTAGAGCAATGGTGAAATCGATGAGGATATTATGCATAGAATCAAAGTAGGTTGGTTAAAGTGGAGAAGTGTAGTTGGGGTAATTTGTGATTATAGGATTTCGTTGAAACTTAAAGAAAAATTCTACAAAACTGCTATAAGACCAACGCTTTTTATGGTTTAGATGTTGGACGGTAAAAACGAATCATGTCTAGAAATTAGGGTGAAAAAAATAAGGATGATGCAGTGGATGATTGGGAAGACAAGAATGGATAAAATTTAGAATGAAACTATTAGAAAGAATTTAGGAATAGCACCCATCGAAGAAAAAATTAGATAAAATCGTTTACGATGATTTGAACATGTGCATATAAGATCCATAGAAGCACTAGTAAAAAAATATGATTTAATTCGAGTTCAGGGGACTACTAGAGAGAGAGGTAGATCTAAGAAGACATTGGACGAGACTATTAGAAATTATTTGGCGATATTAAACCTGACGGGGGGACGACTCTTGATCAATCTTTATGCCGTAAATGGATTTATGTAATCGAGCCTACATAAATGGGATAAATACTTAGTTGTTGTTGTTGTCATCTATCTCCTTGTACTTGCATGTGGATTTGTTTTACTACAGGTAGCCTAGGGAGTCGAAGGAACAACAAAAATAGGAGACACTTGCCATAATAGATTATGCATATTATACTTCTGCTACCATTGGTGGAATGAGTGATCACTGGTCTAGCCAAATTCTTTATGGCCATGCCTTGAAAGTGATTGCCCATATCGTATTTTTAGTGCCGATGATTTCTTCTCATTTCTCTAAAATCAACAACACTTCTGCTTTATCATACAAACCTTAAACCTAACATGCTATGTCTATTGTTTCTATTTTATGAGATGAATGATTTCTCTGTGTCTCTTCTGTTTTCTCAATTCTTCAAGTACTGATCTCCAATCCATGTTACAATATGTACAATTGTTGGGACATAAACAAGTTGATTTCTTTCTTCATATCAACGATTGAACTTTTTTAGGGGAATTCTGTATCAACTACCAAGTATGATGTCCTTACTTTTTCACCAAAGGAGTTGTTTGAACAAGTACATTTTTCTAGCTCTCTTAGCAGTTACACATGAGTTAGTCCTCTAATACCACCTTTTTTCGGATTTTCAATAGTATTTCCATCAGTGTTCAACTTGAAAAACCCTACGTGAGGAAATATCCAATGAGAAAATTTAGATACTGCTCTATCATTTATGATATTGTCAAAAGATTTATTTATTAAAAAGACGATTTAGGTGAACAATTCACGTACAGTAATTTTTTTAGAAGTCTAAAGTTACTATACTAAATAAGAGTCACAATAATTTTTCTATCTAAAAAATTATAGTAATTTTTAGTGTGCAATAATTTTAAACTTCAAAAAAAATTATTTAATTTCTCAAAAAAATTAGTATACCAAATGAATTGGATAAATAGAGAAATACAAATCTCGTGTAATGGTTAAAAAAACCCTAGAAAAATGTGATCTCAAAAGAAAATTAGATATAATTATTTTTAAGTTATTAAATTTTGATTGTCAACCTTATTTTACGCAAGAATTATGAAAGCTGATGAATAATAAATAAAAGTGATTTTTTATGGGGCCCAGAAGCCTACCACTTATTACTATTTTCCCCCAATTTTTTTATTTACTTTATCAAAACCCCCACATCAAAACTTGTATTAATTTTACGACAAAAAAACCCTTAAATTATTATTTTTATTATAAATATTAATCAATCACATAAAACATTCAATATTTCTAAACGCACAATAAATATTTATTATCACCGCCAACCATCGCTATAATAAATATTTATTACCACTTGTTACCACTGCAGAAAATATTGTTATTGCCACCTCTACCATAGGAAATATTTATTGTCACCATCATTAGAAATATTTACTATCATCACTATCATCATCACAACAAATATTTATAATTATTATCTCCATCATAACAGTAAAAATTCACTATTATTACCCTATAATCAAAATTTTCTATCACCACTTTCACTATCACAGTAAATAATATCTTTGTTATTATCACTATCACAGCAGAAAATTTAAGTTATTACCACCGCAATTAACACAACAAAACAGTAAATGTCAAACTTATATAAATAAAAACAAAGAAAAAAACTAAGCAAATTAACGAGTAAAAAATCATTTCAACATATTGAAAAATAAAATTTACGAATTTACATATTTAAGAAGAAAAAATAGCCAGAATCCAGGAAAATCTTGCCTCCGAAGTGCCATAAATGACCGTCGCTGGCCAGATCGGTCAAAACACCACCCAGATCTGACCATCGCGGCCAGATCTGGGCCGCCGCCGCCGCCAAATCTGGTCGGACGCGGCCAAATATGGGTTGTCGTAGGCGAATTAGGTCGGAGACGACGTCGAGAGAGAGAGACGGTGGTGTGATAGTTTCGACCAAACCATTGTCGTCCCTTTGTTGGTTGTTTCGGCGTGAGTTCAACGCTCAGTGATGGCGAGACGGTGGTGTACTAGCGTGGTAGTTTGACGAGATGGTGGAGCAGTTACTCCGGTCGTGGTAGCAACGGAACAATACCGCCATAGGTCGGCGGCGTAGGGGTAGTACATTGATTTGGCCAAATTTGGAGCCACCAATAATAGAGCAAGAACTTAGAGAGAGAGAGAGAGAGAGAGAGAAAAAAGGAAAGAGGTGGGCGGCCTGGTAAAATTGAAAGGTTAAATTAGAATAACTTAGGTTTCCTTTGATAAGGGTATCATTGGAAGTTTATTTTAATTTTATGGATTTTTTAAAAAAAAAAATTATATGTGGTGTTTTGTCAAAAACAAAAAATGGGCCCAAAGCTCATCCTAATATTTTACTTAAAAGTGGAAAAGTGGGGCATCCTCCTATTAAAAAAGAAATCATATCGAAAAAAATAATTTGACACGAAAACCTTTTTTTTCCTACCCTCTCCATAGCCAAACACACCGGTATGAATAAACAACTTCTAGATTTGTACATAAAGATTTAAAACTCTTGATCGTGTGTGTGTGTGTGTGTGTGTGTGTGTGTGTGAGAGAGAGAGAGAGAGAGAGAGAGAGAGAGATGGATTTCCTAGGCATTGCAATTGCTCTGTTGTTCGCCGGAATCCTAATTCAAGCCATCTTGACACTCAAAAGAGGCAAACCCAAAAATCTCCCTCCGGGACCAGTCCCGTTGCCGGTCATCGGAAGCCTCCACAAGCTAGGGGAACAGCCGCACATGTCCCTAGCCCAGCTAGCCAAAACTTACGGCCCTATAATGTCTTTGAAACTGGGCCGGATAACCACGGTCGTCATTTCTTCGTCGGCCACGGCCCAAGAAGTCCTCCAGCAGCAGGACCTAGCCTTCTCCGGCAGGTTTATTCCCGACGCCCTCCACGCTCATGACCATTACAAATTTTCCGTCGGCTGGCTACCAGTCGCCTCACGGTGGAGGAGCCTCCGAAAGATTCTCAACTCCCACATCTTCTCCGGCAACAGACTCGAAGCTAACGCGGACCTTAGGCGCAGAAAAGTGGAGGAACTCGTGACCTACTGCCGGGAAAGTAGCCGGTCGCGCGAACCGGTGAATATCGGCCGGGCCGCATTCCGGACAACCCTGAATCTGTTGTCGAACACCATTTTTTCGGTAGATCTGGCCGACCCGAATCATGATACGGGTAAAGAGTTCAAGGACTTGGTGTCGAATATTATGGCGGAGGTGGGTAAACCCAATTTGGTTGATTTTTTCCCCATATTTAAATGGGTAGATCCGCAGGGCATACTGCGCCGTACGACGATCCATTACGGGAAGATTCTTAGCCTCTTTAACGGCATGATTAGTGAACGTTCAGACAAACACAAATCGAACAAAAGCGAAACAAAGGATGTTCTTGATGTCCTTTTGAACATCAGTAAAGACAATCCCGAAGAGATCGATCGAACCCACATGAAGCACTTGTGTTCGGTTAGTCAATCTCTAATGTATATATCATGATTTGGGTTTTACTTTATTTAATTTTTTTTTTCCAGGACCTATTTGTTGCTGGAACTGACACAACCTCGAGCACAGTAGAATGGGCCATGGCGGAGCTGCTAAAGAGCCCAGATTCCATGGAAAAAGCTAAAGCGGAGCTCCAAGAAGTCGTGGGTCGAGGCAAGGCCATAGAAGAAGCCCAAATCCCTCACCTCCTATACTTGCGATCCATCGTCAAAGAAACCCTGCGATTACACTCGCCGGTGCCGTTTTTAATTCCCCGGCAGGTGGAGACTGACGTCCATCTCTGCGGCTATACAATTCCGGCGGGGTCGCAAGTGCTGGTTAATGCTTGGGCCATCGGACGCGACCCGATCACCTGGGAAAGCCCGTTGGAGTTCCGGCCGGAAAGATTCTTGGGATCGGAAATTGACGTGAAAGGCCGTGATTTCGGGCTGATTCCGTTCGGCGCCGGCCGGAGAATTTGCCCCGGCGTGCCGCTGGCCATGAGGATGATTCCGGTGATGGTGGGGTCACTCATAAACTCGTTCGATTGGAGGGTCGAAGGGAAGGAGTTGGACATGGAGGACAAATTCGGGATTACACTACAAAAGGCTCGTCCTCTTCGTGCCATCCCAATTCCGCTCGGGAGTTGATGAGATTTCTTTAAGCTTTGGAGTTTGGACTACTAGTGTAGCCATGTAAGTGGGACTTGGCGCCTTGTGAATGTACTAAGTGCTCCTGGCTAATGGCAAATTTTATTATAATTTTAATAAATTAATTAATTAATATAATTTAAAATTATAAATTCGAATGGTATATGATCTATGAAGTAATTATTAATCAATAGAAAGGTTCGGATCTCTCCTTTCAAAGGTATCAATTGTCTTATTAACAATGATTATTATTAAGGGATTTTTCTCAAAACGTCCTCTTTTTAAAGTAAAACTTTTCAAATCCTATTCTTTTTTCTTAGATGGTCAAAATTCTTATTTTAATATTTTTTATTTGAAAAGTCCTATATTGACTTGGTAAATATTTCTCTTTTTTTTTTTTATCCCTAGTTCATTATAAGCAAGGGTTTTTCCTTTTTTACTCATGGTTTGAACTCAAAAAAGGGATCCACTCTATTTTCTCCCATTTTTATTTTACTCTCTTTATTTAGTATTATTTCAATTTCAAACTCCAATTTTTTTATTTTTCAATTTCACATCTTTTTCTTTATTCCATTTTTTTTTCTTTTTTTTTTTTTATTTTTGAAACATTTCATTTGTTCTGAATTAAGTAGATATCTACTGAAAATAAATTAAATAGATATCTACTAAATATTACAAAACTCAATATATTTCTACAAGACTTGTAGGCGAAATTAAGTAGATATCCAATGAACTAAAAAATATCACAAAATACCACTTACATTATTCTTCAAGAGATAACTTTTTAAGGACTATAATTTGTTCCAAAAATACAAAAAATAAAATAAAAAATGGAATAAAGAAAAATGTGTGAAATTGAAAAATAAAGAAATGGGGTTTTGAAATTGAAATAATACTAAATAAAAGGAGTAAAATAAAAATGAGAGAAAATAGAGTGGATCCCTTTTTTTTAGTCCAAAACCATGAGTGAGAGAGAGTAGTAAGAGAAGAGAGGAAAGAGAGAGAGAGAGAGAGAGAGAGGAGGCAAGCGTGGGGCCCGCCTGCCCACTGCCTACCGAGAGAGAGGGTAGGTAGGCCCCACGCCTGCCCACTGCCTATTGAGAGAGAGGGGGCAGGCGTGGGGCCCGCCTGCCCACTACCTGCCGAGAGAGAGAGAGAGCAGGCGTGGGGGCCGCCTGCCCACTGCCTGCAGAGAGAGAGAGGGAGGGGGCGGCGGGGCCCGCCTGCCCAGTGCACAGCGCCAGAGAGAGAGAGGGGGGGCAAAATCGACAATCCGATTTTCATGGGGGTTTTGGGATGATTCAAAAACATATGGTCCTCGAAAAGTTATTTTTTGGCTATTTGGGATTGCAGAAAAAATTTCCCTATTATTAATGAGCTCCAAAGAAGACGAAAACGTTAGTCCTCCGCCTAGGTGAATAAACCATCGCCTAGGCAGATTTCTAATCGACTTAAACTCCGCCTAAGCGAAGATTTTACCGTCTAGGTGCATTTCACAGAACAAGCCAAAATATCTGTTTAGATATTTTTGAAACCTTTAGCCTATTTATACCCCTTTCCCACGTCTGAAAAATGTTGTTGATGAACTCTTACCCTATTAGAGAGTTCTTAAGCTATATTTTGAAAATCAAGAAGGAGATTCATCATTCGGGCAAAAAAGAATCACTTGCGGATCGATCATTCGTGACAGTGGACTGTTTTACTTTCAGATTTGATTGTTCTTCTCTTGTTTTTATCTTTGTAATTACTTTTTCATATCTAAGAATGTTGAATCCCTCTTATTTTATATGGCATATGACTAAGAACTTGTAGTATTAGTTAAATGTTACTTAGGTGTAGTTGAAATCATGTAATTGTTAAGTTGAATGAATTAATGTTACTTTAATGTGTTGTTTGTCTAAATCCGATTGTGTTTACCATTATTCTTGATATTATTCTTGTATTGATAAACCGAGAATACGGGATTTGACACTCGGGAGAAGTAACCTTGGATTCGGACTAGGGTAAATACAACGTGACGTTCTAACGACCCGGGAGGGCGTTAGAACGTATGCAATCCATGACGTTGGCTTAAGACTCACGCGACCTAGGGTCGTTAAGGCATTGAGGGAGACTTCTTCGTTGACACGAAATCGTGTAATCCCCCGTCTTACACTTGGGAGAGGTAGCGGAGGAGTTATCGATACAGAGATTGTCGGAATAGATAAAAACCATTATAGCTAACTTAATGACGTCAATTATGCATTATGTGAAAGAAATCAATACCTAAGTAATTAGTGTAATTAGAACTAACCTAATAATTGTCATTTATCTTAGTAGATTAAATAGAAAACAAACAAATTTTGATTAGTCGAGATAATATGAAACTATTTTAATCACAATACTCAACCGAATTACACGTCAATCCCTGTGGAACGATATCCGATCTTACAAGATCCATTATATTAAAACTAGATCTCGTATACTTGCGAGTAGTCAATACCGCGAGGACGATGATGTGAATCCTCGCGCGTACAAGTTTTTGGCGCCGTTGCCGAGGACGCACGGTGTTTTTGAATTAAGTTGATATTGTGATCAAGTAGTTGAATGTTAATCATGATAATTCTTTTGCTTTTAATTTCATTCAATTCATTTGTTTATTTGGTTTATTTATTTGAACTAAGCAGTGCATTCGGCGTAGTCAACGCATTGGTAAACAGAAAGAAGAGAAAGCTACCACTATTGCAGGGGGCCATGAAAATGTTCCACAACTACCGGAGCCGCACGCACTTCAGCCTCCGGAGTAGGAAAGGCCACAACGAGTCCTTAGGGATCCGGAGGCAGTGATCCAGGCAAATTATTTTGTGTTGAAGTCCTCCTTAATTAACATGGTTCAGCAAAACCAGTATGGCGGGAATCTTCACGAAGACCCCAACGTCCACTTGGCAACATTTCTCAAGATTTGTGACACTGTAAAGATAAATGGTGCTGCCAAAGATTTCATACGGTTGAGGTTATTTCCGTTCTCTTTACGAGATAAAACAAGGGGTTGGTTCCAGTCGATCCAACCGGGGAGTATTAATACTTGGGAGGACCTTGCACAAAGATTTCTCACTAAGTTCTTTCCACCTTCAAAGACTTCTCAACTCCGAGGCAAGATTGTGCAGTATCGCCAGAGAGACTTTGAGCCGTTGTTTAAGGCATGGGAGAGATTCAAGGATCTATTGCGAATGTGCCCCCAACACGGGTATCAGGATTGGTTTCAAACCCAATTATTTTACAACGGGTTGGATGGACAGACCAGAACGATCATTGAAGCTACCTCAGGGGGATCGTTTTTGTCCAAAACCCCGACTGAAGCTAATGCACTATTAGAAGAAATAACAGCTAACAACTATCAATGGCCGAATGAGAGGAACACGGGAATACGGGTCTCTTCTATCCAAGAATCTAACCATATTGCAACGTTATTGTCCCAAGTGTCCAAGCTCTCGGATCAATTGGTTGCCATGTCTACAAAATGCGCTTTGTCGAGTCAAGGGGAGGGGATTGTAGCAAGTTGTTCTCAATCTGGATTGGATAATGAGTTCGAGGAATGTCATTTTCTAAACAATCGAGCTTATACTTTCAGGCCCGCTACCAACATTCTAACTCATTACAATCCTGGACTTCGCAACCATGAGAATTTCTTATATGCGAACAATTAGAACTCTTTGCGGCCATCTCCGGGATATAAAAATCAAGCTTCGGGATATCCTATGCAATCCAATCGTAAAATGCAACAACCACCAATGCATAATCCAAAATCAAATTTGGATGAAGTGTTGGGTTCGTTTATGAAGCAGACTCAGACTATGATGCATGAGACGCATAACTGGTTGAACAAATATGAAACACGGCTTGACTTAATCGATACATCTTGTACAAACACCAATGCCACGGTAAAGGCTTTAGAGACTCAAATCGCGCAGCTTGCTAGGTCCATCCAAGAGCCACAAAAAGGGATGTTTTCAAGCAACACGGAAACCAACCGTAGGGAATGCAATGCGATTAAGTTGAGGAGCGGAAGAGACGTGGAGGTGAGCAAGCCTATGGAAAACGAGCCGAGAGTGAGTCATAAGTTTCATCATGATGAACCAAGAACAAGTGCGGAGGAAGAAGTTGAAGTAAAAATTGATGAAAGAAAGGAGAAGCCGAGTGAAAACTTGAATAAGGATAAGAACCAAGAGAAAGTCGAAGAGAGAAGAAGAGATGAAAGGGTGATTCCGGGGCGAGTAACATTTTCAAAGAATCCACTGATTCTAGTAACCCCATTGCCATATCCTTAAAGATTCCAAAAGAGGAAGTTGGATGCCCAATTTGAAAAATTTCTTGAAATTTTCAAGAAAATCCACATCAACATTCCTTTTGCGGATGCATTGGAGCAAATGTCTAACTATGGCAAGTTCTTGAAAGACAGTATGACAAAAAAAAGAAAGTTGGAGGAGTACGAAACGGTAAAGCTAATGGAGGAGTGTAGTGCAATACTACAAAGGAAGTTGCCTACCAAATTGAAGGATCCGGGTAGTTTCACAATTCCGTGTACTATTGGGAAATCTCATTTTGATAAGGCTCTTTGTGATCTTGGGGCGAGTATTAATTTTATGCCTTCTTCCGTTTATCGGAAGTTAGGACTTAGAGTGCAAAGCCGATAACGATCTCTCTTCAAATGGCGGATCATTCATTAACCTATCCTAAAGGTATCATTGAGGATGTGCTAGTGAAGGTAGACAAATTCATATTTCTGGTAGATTTCGTTGTGCTTGAAATGGAAGAAGATAGAGAAATTCCGATCATCCTAGGAAGACATTTCCTTGCAACGGGAAAGGCCTTAATTGATGTGCATAATGGAAATCTGACGTTAAGAGTGAATGATGAAGAGATAAGGTTCAACATTTTTAAAACTATGAACTTTTCGAATGAACTTCCCAATTGCAATTGAGTTGATGTTGTGGACTCTTGCATGAGGGAGTTCTTTCTTGCAAATATGGAGATGGACTCGTTAGAGCATACTCTCACAAATTCCTTATATATGGGGGATTTTGGTGAGGAAGGCTCTACCACGGAACTTGATGTTCTGGACTACGTGCTGACTTTGGATGCTCAATCTAAAAACGTAGAGGATCATATTCATGTGGCAGAGATTGAAGAAGTTGAAAACTCTCCCGATAAATCAAATCTGCCTCACGGTAGATTATTACTCAAGCAATTGCCGGAACATCTTCGGTATATATCTTTTTGGGAGAGAATTCGACCAATCTGGTAATAATTTTATCATCTTAGACGAAAGAAGAGGAGAGTAAGTTATTGAGAATCTTGAAGAGGCATCAATCCGCTTTTGCTTGGTCTATATCGGATATCAAAGGAATTAGCCCTTTGGTTTGCATGCATAAGATTCTGATGGAGGATGCGTTTAAACCCTTCATTGAACATCAACGGCGGCTAAATCCATCTATAAAAGAAGTGGTGAGAGTGGAGGTATTGAAGCTCTTGAATGCAGGAGTTATATATGCTATATCCGATATTGAGTGGGTTAGCCCGGTACAAGTGGTGCCCAAGAAAGGAGGTATGACGGTGGTAAAGAATGATAAGGATGACCTTATTCCTATACAGACCATCACGGGATGGCGTGTGCGCATTGATTATAAAAGATTGAATAAGGCGACGAGGAAGGATCATTTTCCTCTCCCTTTCATTGACCAAATACTAGATCGATTAGCCGGATATGAGTATTATTGCTTTCTTGATGGCTATTCAGGTTACAATCAAATAGCCATTGCACCTGAGGACCAAGAATATACTACTTTCACATGCCCGTATGGGACGTTTGCTTATAGACGTATGTCGTTCGGCCTTTGCAATGCACCGGCAACTTTTCAACGATGTATAATGGCAATATTTTCTGACATGGTGGAAGAGAAAATAGAAATCTTCATGGATGACTTCTTAGTTTTTGGGTCGTCATTTGATTACTGTCTATACAATTTAGCATTTGTTCTTGATCGATGTGAGGAGAAGAATTTAGTTCTTAATTGAGAGAAGTGCCACTTTATAGTTAAAGAGGGGATCGTCTTAGGTCATCAAGTCTCTTCCAAGGGGATTGAGGTGGACCGAGCAAAGATTGAAACGATTGAGAAGTTTTCGCCACCGATTAATGTGAAAGAAGTTCAAAGTTTCTTGGGGCATGCCGGCTTTTACCGACTCTTTATTAAGGACTTCTCAAAGACGGTGAAGCCGTTATGTCACCTTCTTGAGAAGGATATTTCATTTGAATTCAATGAGGCTTGCATGGAGGCTTTTAAGGCGATAAAGGAGAAGTTGATCACGGCTCCAATAATGGTCGCTCCGGACTGGGAGATGCCATTTGAGATTATGTACGATGCGAGTGACTATGTCGTTGGCGCGGTGTTAGGCCAACGGAAGGAGAAGATCTTCCGCTCAATCTATTATGCAAGTAAGACATTGAATGATGTCTAGGAGAATTACACCACGACTAAGAAAGAAATGCTAGCGGTTGTTTTTGTTTGTGATAAGTTCCGATCTTATATCATTGGGTCAAAAGTGATCGGCTAAACTAATCACGCGGTTATCCGTTACTTATTTGCAAAGAAAGATGCCAAGCCGAGATTAATAAGGTGGATTTTTCTATTGCAAGAGTTTGATGCTGAAATAAGGGATAAAAAGGGGAGTGAGAACGTTGTTGCCGACCATTTGTCAAGGTTGATTCAAGAAGACGTTGGTGAGGAGTCTAGCATCACGGAAGTGTTCCCTAACGAACAACTATTTTCAGTTGAAAATGCACTTCCTTGGTATGCGGACATTGTGAACTATCTTGCATGTAATGTGTTACCACCTGATTTGACTAGAGCCCAAAGGAAGAAATTTCTTTTTGATGCAAAGTATTATCTGTGGGACGAGCCATTACTATTTAAGAAATGTGCTGATCAAGTGATCCGGAGATGTGTTTCGAAGGAGGAAATGGATAGTAGTCTCTACCATTGCCATTAATTACCTTGTAGCAGCCATTTTGGTGCAACTTGGACAGCATCAAAAGTACTTCAATCAGGTTTTTACTGGCCTTCTTTGTTTAAAGATTCGTACACATTTGTGAAAACTTGTGATAGATGTCAAAGAGTGGGTAACATATCGAGAAGGCATGAATTATCATTAACGTCTATTATTGAGCTTGAGTTGTTTAATGTGTGGGGAGTAGATTTCATGGGGCCATTTCCGCCGTCATTTAGCAAGGAGTATATTCTGTTAGCGGTAGATTATGTGTCCAAATGGGTCGAGGCCGTGGAAACACCTACCAATGATACCAAAGTAATTTTAAAGTTCCTTCAACAAAATGTCATGACACGGTTCGGGACACCTCGAGCCTTAATCAGTGATGAGGGAACCCACTTCTGTAACAAAATGCTTAGTACTTTGTTGGCAAAGTATGGGGTTAGACACAAGGTGGCACTACTATACCAACCACAGATAAATGGCTAAGCTGAAGTTTTAAACCGAGAAATCAAGCTAATTCTAGAGAAAACGGTTCATACTAATCGCAAGGATTGGGCGGGGAAGCTTGATGATGCTTTACGGGTATATCGCACGGCTTTTAAGACACCAATCGGTATGTCTCCGTATCGATTGGTGTTTAGGAAAGTGTGTCATTTATCTATTGAATTAGAGCACTGTGTATTCTGGGCGATTAAGAAACTCAACTTTGACCTAAAAGTTTCTGGTGCATAACGTCTCCTCCAATTGAATGAAATGGAAGAATTCTGGCACGAGGCTTATGAGAATGCCAAGCTTCATAAAGATAAAATGAAGAGGTGGCATGATAAAATGATAGTTCGGAGGGAGTTCAGTCCGGGCCAACAAGTTCTATTATTTAACTCAAGGCTGAGACTCTTTCCAGGAAAGTTGAAGTCTCGGTGGTCTGGACCGTTCCGGATCAAGCATATTTATCCATTTGGTGTTATCGAGTTAGAAGGCAAAAACGGATAAACTTTCTGAGTCAACGGGGAGCGGATCAAGCACTACTTCAAGGATGAAGAGCGAGTTGTGGAGAACATTTCCCTCGTTAAAGGATAAAGTCGGAATTCATACACATCCAGCTAGGGACGTAAAACCAAGCAACATCTTTTGATATGTTGTCGAGGGTAACGAACATTCCCAACTTTTGTATAAGTTACTTTTTGGAGATCGTATTGGTCTCGAAATATTATTATTATTATTATTATTATTATTATTATTATTATTATTATTATTATTATTTGTGGTGAATGGATGAGGATAGGTACTTAGGGTTGAATTGCATGCTAAAAATCATTTGAGAAACGAAGTAGAAGTAAGAGGTGTAGAGCAAAAATGTGAAAACATGGAGGAATCCAGCCAAAGTCCACACTGCCGTAAATTCGCCTAGGCGAAAATACGATAAAAGGCTGAGAAAATACACTGCCATAAATTTGCCTAGGCGGAAAAAACCACCACCTAAGCGGAAAAAGGAAGAAAGACTGAGTTTCTATGCTGGCGTAAATTCGCCTAGGAGAAAAAAACCATCGCCTAGGTGGATTTACAACATAATCAAGGGTTTTACACTGACGAAAATTCGCCTAGGTGAATTAACATCAGAAAGTTTTTTAAAAAACAAAAGGCGCTAATTCGCCTAGGCGAATTCACGGCAGCCCTGTTTTAAATGGAAGCCTTCCTCTTCGCAAACAACACTTCCCTCCTAAAATTTTCAAGAACCTCTCAACTTCACCACCCCAAATCCTTTCCTCCCTTTAAAAATTCATCCCACATTGCAAAAAACTTGGAATTCCACCAAGAATCTTCATCCAAACGTTAGATTCCTCTTCCCATTTTCGAAAATCTAGGGTTTAAGAGGTGAACAGTGTGAAATCGCCATCTTCAAGTAATTTGACCGAAATTGTTCAACAAGTAAGTATCAATGATCCTATTTTTCACATATTTGTTGAAATATTTGCACTATTTTTCACGTATTTGTTGAAATATTTGCTTAATTTGCATGTTTATTTCAAAAATCCTTGGATTTGGATAGAACCCCAAACCCTTTAAAACCCTAGTTTGTGTTTTTCATGCTATTAGGGATTTGAGAATGATTTTTGGTAAAACCTATCATGTTCATGTGTAGATACACAATTTGAATCGTTTATTTTAGGCTACATTGCGAAAAAAAAAATGTGATTTGGTTTTGGTTGGTAGGTTATCTTGTGAAATTTGTTTTGTTTGGTTTTGGTTGTCATGTGTTTGTTAAAAAGGGCATTGCGTGTTCGCTGACAAGGATTTGAATTGTGCGTTCTATTATTATTGTTTTGGCTTGTGTTGTGATTGTGATTTATAGGCAAAATGGCAAAGCGTCGAGCATCTAAGCAACCACGCACAGAAGAGTCTTCGGCTGCCTCGGATTACAACTCCCTAAAATTCGTTTCCAAGCAAGCCAAGGACCATTTCAATAAATATGAAAGTGGGCGCCCTAGCATTCTCCAAAGGGGGTTCGGACCTTTGCAAGAATTACCTGACAAATTCAGGACCGTCATTCAACGTCGAAAATGGGAACAGTTATGCGCTTCACCCCCACCAGGGGAGTTGGCCCTGGTATGCGAGTTCTACTCGAACATTAATGAAGCCACTGGATTTCAGACGAAGGTCCGAAAGCCTCGCGAGATTTATCCAGGGCTGCCACACCAACGATGAGTGCTGTCATTCAGGCCCTAACTACGGGTAACGCCTAATGGAAAAACACATGGCAGGGTCTGGCCATCTTCAAGGAGCGGTTTTTGAAACCAATCCTGAAGATTTGGCATCAATTCATCTGTGCCAATCTGCTTCCCACCTCCCACGTTTTCGATGTTTCCAAAGAGCGAGCGTTTATGCTATATGGCATCGATAGAGGGACCCCCGTCAACATCGGTTGGCACATCTACTCTTTAATAATTCGTACTGCCAGGATGACGAAGAGTGGCCTTCCTTTTTCCTCCTTCCTAACCGTTCTATTTCTGCGTACCAGAGTTCGTGTCCCAGTGACAAGCCCCTTTTTCACATAAAAAACCGCTCGATCTTTCAATGATTAACCGATTGTGAAAGAGAGGACCAGGTGAGGGAGAAGAGGGTCCTGATGAGGAAGAAGCCAGCCCTTCGGAGCCACCAACGCCCACAACTCACCGTGATCAACTAAACTAGATTTCGCGAGATATCCGTGGTCTCCAATCTGACATGAGCCAACTCTAAAATAATCTTTCTCGGATGGAGATTTACATGGATAACTACATTCGGCAGCAAGATCAAAATCAACGGGTTTTATTTGAGCACCTCGGAATTGACATGACGCGTTATACGCCCGTGCCGTCTTTCGAGACTGATGAGCCGCAACCACCATCTCCTCCCCCACTGAACGGTAGGAGGTTAGACTTATATGTCTTCTCTCCTAGGTATGTATCCGACCCAGTTTTCAATAATTAGCTTTCTATTCTGTTATTGGGTTCGCTGCCTAGGCAGTGAGGACACTACCTCATTCAAGTTTGGGGGTATATGACATGCAAGCATGTAGGTTTTTTTTTTTTTTTTGGGGGGGGGGGGGGGATATGAAGGATGACAATTTTTTGATGTAAATGGGACAAAAAAATTTTTGTAGACAAATGTTTGCTTATAATGGTATTAATGTTTAATTTTTTTGTAAATTTTGAAATTATTTTTGTTATGCATGTGTAATGATTAGTTATGCATATGTAAGGATCCTTAGCATAAGTAATGTTAGTTTGTAGAATTAGAGTAGATATATTAATGAATATAGTTGTACGTGCATGCTGAGTTTTTGAGTTTGTCTTAACCATGTCCCAATGATGAAAATTACCCCCTAAATTGCATATTGAGGTCAGGGGTAATGCCATTCACATGTGTTTTGTGTGCTTAGCATGTCGATTAGGTATTATTTTGATCCTAAATCGCACGATCGCATAAACTCATTGTATAATTAGTTGAACGATTTGACGTTGATTATTTAGTAATAAGTTCATGACAGAAATGAGGAACCTAGAACTTGATTGGGGGAGGCTTGAGGCAAAATTATAGATGAGAAAATTCCGGAGGCATGATAAAGGCCTTCAAATTTTTCGCTTGAACCTTTTGAAACTAACCTGAAAATTTATTCCCTCGTTCTCTTGTCGAAGCCATAAACTTTTCAATTCTGAACTTGTTTCTATACTTTAAACAAGTAAATCTTTCAAAACCATTGTCACTAAGAATAAAAGTAAAAATTGAGAGAAATCAAGTAGCATTAGGTTATGCTAACTTGAAGCGGGCAATCGGGGTTTCAGTTTAAATGTTTTTGGTTAAGTACAAGCGTATTCACTTGTTAATCCTTTAGTTGTATTCTACACGCCCCTAAAATTGTACAAAATTGAATAAGTTTGGGGGTGTGTGAAAACAAAAAAACAAAAAAACAAAACACCACTATGTGAATATAGTGTTTACTCTCGGTTGTTGTGACAAGTGAATACAAGTTTACTTAATCTTGTTCAGGGTTATTTCTTCAAAGATAGGGGGTTACGATAGAGATATAGCGACAAGCGTTTGTGCCTCGGGTATCGTTAAAATTATAACGAGTTTCTATTTCTACGATACCCTTGGCCGTTCTCCAAAACCAAACCAAGCCCTATTGATCTCGATGAATGTCCGAACCTACATTAATGGATAGTTTAGCCCAGTCAAGCATATGACTTTCCTAAATGTTTTAACAAGTTTAAGTCATGACCTTATTCATTGAATAATCCAATCCGGTGTTTGATTAGTTATACATCCGAGTTCTCACACACACACATTTCAATTGGATCTAAAATAATTTTAACTGATATTGAGTATTGAAATTCTGGAACACCACATGGTGTGTGTTATTCCTTAACCAGATCTGATTACGGGTTGTTGAGGAAAGAATCACATGGTCTCTTTGTTTGAACTTAAATCTCACAGGTGTGTACTTCTTATTTGTTAATACTTACTTATTTTTAGTTTAGAAATTAGCTAATTAGTATAGTTAGTGTTATTTAGTATTAGGGTGTTTTGCTCGAGGACTAGCAAAATTCCAAGTTTGAGGGTATTTGATAGGTGTAAAATACCTATCTAATTCTAAATCGAATTTGTCAGTTTTCGAGTATTTTATTAAAGTTTTAATATTTTTTTAGCTGTTTTTATAAGTCAGGAGTAGAGACGTGAACAATCGGTAAACTGAGTGAAATGGTGGAAAAAATGGTTGCCAAAAGATAAAAAAATGGAGGTTTTAAAGAACAGCGCAAATCCGCCTAGGCGGAAATCCGTCAGAAAGATGAAATGCTGAAATGTTGAAATCCGCCTAGGCGAAGTTTCCACCGCCTAAGCGGAAATCCATCAGAAGGTTGAAAGTACTGAAAAGTTGAAATCCACCTAGGCAAAGTTTCCACCGCCTAGGCGAAATTCCTTCAGAATGCTGGACGTACTGAACTGTTGGAAGTGCGGAATTGCTGAAATCCGCCTAGGCGAAGTTTCTACTGCCTAGGCAAAAATCTATCAGAAAGAAAGAAGACGAAGAAGTTAGTCCTCCGCCTAGGCGAATAAACCATCGCCAAGGCGGATTTATAGTTGACTCAAACTCCGTCTAGGCGAAGATTCTACCGCCAAGGTGCATTTCGCAGAACAGGCCAAAATATCTATTTAGATATTTTTGAAACCTTTGGCCTATTTATACCCCGTTCCCGCGTCTGAAAAATGTTGTTGATGAACCCTAACCCTAGTACAGAGTTCTTAAGCTATATTTTGAAGATCAAGAAGGATATTCATCATTCGGGCAAAGAAGAATTACTTGCGGATCGATCATTAGCGATAGTGGACCGTTTCACTTTCAGATTTGATCGTTCTTCTCTTGTTTTTATCTTTGTAATTACTTTTTCATATCTAAGAATGTTGAATCCCTCTTATTTTGTATAGCATATGGCTAAGATTTTGTAGTATTAGTTAAATGTTACTTCGGTGTAGTTGAAATCATGTAATTGTTAAGTTGAATGAATTAATGTTACTTTAATGTGTTGTTTGTCTAAATCCGATTGTGTTTACCATTATTCTTGATATTATACTTGTATTGATAAATCGAGAATACGGGATTTGACACTCGGGAGAAGTAACCCTGGATTCGGACTAGGGTAAATATAACGTGACGTTTTAACGACCCGGGAGGGCGTTAGAACGTATGCAATTCATGACGTTGGTTTAAGATTCATACGACCTAGGGTCGTTAAGGCATTGAGGGGGACTTCTTTGTTGACAGGAAGTCGTGTAATCCCCCGTCTTACACTCGGGAGAGGTAGCGGAGGAGTTATCGATAAAGAGATTGTCGGAATAGATAAAAACTATTATAACTAACTTAATGACGTCAATTATGCATTATGTGAAAGAAATCAATACCTAAGTAATTAGTGTAATTAGAACTAACCTAATAGTTGTCATTTATCTTAGTAGATTAAATAGAAAACAAACAAATTTTGATTAGTCGAGATAATATGAAACTATTTTAATCACAATACTCAACCGAATTACACGTCAATCCCTGTGGAATGATATCCAATCTTACAAGATCCATTATATTAAAACTAGACCTCGTATATTTACGAGTAGTCAATACCGCGAGGACGATGATGTGAATCCTCGCGTGTACAAACGACTATTGAGGAAAAACTTTAACTTGTCCATAGAGTTTGAATCATTGCTAGCAATAACGATATCATCAACATAAACTAAAAGAGCAATGAAAGATTGTCCACTAGATTTGGTGAAAAGGGAATGGTCACTAGAAGACTAAGTGAAACCTCCACCAAGAAGTACACTGGTAAACTTAGAAAACCATTGTTGTGATGTTTGTCATAATCCGTATATGGACTTGTTCAATCTAAAAACAGCATGAGGTGGCAAAGACTCCCCCTCACGACAAGAATATCTAGGCGGAATAACCATATAAACTTCTTCATTGAGCTCACCATGTAAAAATGCATTGTTGACATCAAGTTGAGTTAGGGACCAGCCGTGGATAGCTGCCAAGGATAAAAGAACTTTTACTATAACGAGCATGGCAACAGGTGAATAAGTATCTAAAAAATCAACGCCCTCCTGTTGAGTATATCCTTTAGCAACTAAACATGCTTTGCAACGCTCAAGGGATCCATCAACATGAAACTTAATTTTATACACCTATTTATAGCCAACCGGATTCTTTCCTAGAGGAAGAGAAACAATTTGGCAAGTATGATTACCCTCTAAAGCTCTTAGTTCATCATGCATAGCCTGACGCTGCTCTGGAATCTCAACGGCCTAGGAAAAAATATGGAGTTTGGTATAAGAGGAAATGGCTAAGGCTAAGGGACGATGAGGAGGAGAAAGATAGTGGTAGCTAAGAATAGAGGAAATGGGATAGAGAGTAAGAGCGGAAGGAGGAAGAAAAGAAGATCGAATGGATAAAGAACAATGATAATCATTAAGATAGGAATGAAGCTTAGTGACTCAATGAGGCCGCGTGGGAAGGAAAGAAGAAGTAAGAATGAGAGGGAGCAGAGAAAGTAAGGTACAAGTAGGAATGAGAGAGGGATATGTCGGATCGGGACAATGAGAAATAGAAGAAGAAAGTTCTGGATCGGGACAAGTAGGAATGGATCGGGGTAACAAGCGATCATGAAAGAAATCACGAGGAGAATGGGATGTGGGAGTCCCAGAAAAAGGAAAAATCGTCTCATGGAAAATGACATTGCGAGAAATGAACGTGGAATTGGTGGTGAGATCAAGAAGTTTATATCCTTTGTAGCTAAAAGGATAACCAAGAAAAACACAAGGACGAGCACGAGGAAAGAACTTTGAGCGTTGGCTAAGTAAGGTAGAAGCATAGCATAGACAACCAAAGGCTCTAAGGTGATGGTAAGAAGGGGATTTGTGTGTGAGGTGCTCAAGAGGGGTTTTGTTGGCTAACAAAGAAGATGGAATCTGATTAATCAAATATACGGCTGTCAGGACACAATCCCCCCAATAACAAAGTGGCAAACTAGACTAAAAAGCTAATGCACGGGCGACATTAAGAATATGTTGGTGTTTTCTTTCGACGATTGAATTTTGTTCAGGGGTCTCAACACAAGAGTGATAATGGACAACACATTTTGAATTAAAAAAATCAACAAGTTCAAGTGCTGGTGTATTATCAAAATGGACAGCCTAGATAGAAGTGTGAAATTGGGCAGAAATCAGATTAAAAAATTTAGGAATGATGGTTTTGACATCTGATTTGGCACGCAGTAAATACAACCATGTTGCCCGTGTGCAATCATCAACGATAGTGAGAAACGATTTATGTCCCTCAGTTGTTGCAACATGAAATACACCCCATATGTCAATATGAATTAAAGCAAAAGGCTTATATGACAAGTGATTATGTGTAACGAAAGGCAACCGTTTTTGCTTGGCCAACAGACAAATAGAGCAATGAAAAGGAGTAGCATTGGAAGACAAAGGAAGTTGTAATTCTTTATTAAGTACTTGAAGTTTGACAGAGGAAGGATGTCCAAGTCGTACATGCCAAAGATTCGACTTGGACAAATGCAAACTAGGAGGAAAATTAAAAACGAAATTGGAATTACAAGAAATGCTTCCTAAATCGAGAACATAAAGGTTGCCTTCGTGTTTACCCTTCCCAATCGTCTTGTCCTGAATAAGGTCCTGGATAACACAAGAATTAGAGAGAAATTAACAGAACAATTGTGAGACTTAGTGAGAGAACTAATGCTTAAAAGATTAAAACGAAAGAAAGGAACAAAGAAAACATTGGAAAGAATCAAAGAACAAAGCTTTGATACCATATTAAAATTATAGATAAAGAAGAATAGAATGAAAATAAGCTTCTCATTGATTTTCAATTATCATAGAGCTACAATTTATAGAAGCAGTAAACAACAAATTATAACTGATGAGGGTATTTTTGGGCACCTCTGAGTCAGCACTTGAGACCTAGCCACGTGTCAACCCTCGCAATGACAGGGACGTATTTTTGAATCCACAACGCCACGTTGGAGCATACACCGACTACGGTTCCTCCCTGGAATCTCATTTACACCCAGGAAGGAGCGAGGAGCCCCACAAGGACGTGCCGCTTTGAGCTCTACGCCGTGCCCTCAACGATCAGTTTCAGGGAATCAGTCGCTCACCTCGACCAACTTTCATTTTCACCTTGTTTCTTCTCCAGGACTCCACGGATCTCTGCGCTCCTTCACCAGCTCATCGCCACAGGCTTGTCAAAAGCCCGCAGGCTTCGCCAAATGGGCCCAAAAGCCCAAGCCCAACGATTATCTCCTAAACGCCCCAGATTATCGGCTAAACACAGGGTTTCGACTAATTAATCGTGTTTAGGCCTGACTAATCATCTCCAATGCCTATATATATCGAGGGCTATGTAAGCCCGAGGTACACTTGAATGACTTACATTACGTGCTAGTTCATTTGTTTCCTTACTATATTCTGTATCTTTTCTCTCTGAGCACTGATTACCACGCCGGAGGGGCTTCACCTGGATAAACCCCGGTCTGAGCCTTCTGCAGGTATACTCCCTGAGGAGCAGGACTCTGGACACAACAGGTCAGTCCTCCTAGGACCCAGCACAGCTCGCTCGAGGACTTTTCAATCGACGACTCCACCTCAGCAAGAGGACCCATCTATCATCCGACAGGACCATACTCGAGGTGTATACCAGTTTTATGCACCAACAGTTTGGCGCCGTCTGTGGGAACCGAGCAAAAAGCCTTCCCCTGATCACTACTCTCTACTCAGTTAAGCTTGAGTGATCACAAGGTCCAGTTAGATAGACACAAAACAGAAGAACGAGAAGACATGTCGAATAATCCAAGCGCATACCCCCCAACTCCCACCAACGAGGATAACTGCCTCCCCATGGTCAGGCAAGACCGTGAACTCTGCCACCTGGGGCTGCGGGACAGACCTCAAGAGCTATGGAGGCATCTCAGGTTGATCTTCTTGAACGCCAAATGCAAGAGTTCAAGTCGAATGTACAACTCCTTCTCGCGTGCCTACTGCTAACCCCCCATCCAGGGGAAACCGTCTCTCTAGACTGCAGGGCCCGAAAAGTGACCCCAAGATCACGATACTTGTGTGGAATCTTCAAATGGGCTTGTGCCCAAGGGCCGCCCTCCACCTTGCCATACTTGGGCTACTGGACTGGAGAGCCTCCCCCGACCACGTCAAGACCCCGTTCTCCACGAAAACATAGTGCCAGGGACTGACCAGGGCTACCCTTGGGCTCAGCTTCCCAACCACGCAGTAAGATCCGACCTGAGGGCCTATCGTGGGTAGGGCCAAGAGCCTACCCGCCACTCTCTTACCACCACGGCGTTCGAGCAGTGGCCAACTGTGAGCATGCAACTCAAATGTGAAGATGAGTAGCCCCCCATCCTACTAAAGATAGAGACGAGCGCCTTCCAGCCTATCTACAGCAACAGCGCTCCGACCCCCTGAGTCGTGGATGATTCTCCAGATCCGTATCTCGGCTCTCGGCGTTACGAGTGATTCTCCACGATTACATTCCGACCCCCTGAGTCACATCCTGGCTCCGGTGTCGCGAGTGATTCTCCACGACTACATTCCGACCCCCTGGGCTGTATCTCGGCTCTCGGTGTCGTGAGTGATTCTCCATGGCTGTATTCCGACCCCCTGAGTCGCATCCCGGCTCTCGGCGTTGCGAGTGATTCTCCACGGTTACATTCCGACCCCCTGAGTCGTATCCCTGCTCTCGGCGTCGCAAATGATTCTCCTCAGTGGTACTCCAACCTCCTGAGTCGCGGATAATTCTCCAAATCAACATCCTGACTCTCAGCGTCACGAGTAACTCTCCACAAGTCTCATCCCGGCGCTCAGTGTCGAGGGTGATAACTAGACCCTCTCAGGAATTCAATAGTCTGTACCAGGGAACAGACTTAGGTCATCCACCAAGGGCGAGGCATTGATTGGGTCTGAGGGCCTGTAGCTAAGTACCTCTCCCTACCAGTCGACTATGAGTCCGGCGTTCTAAAAGGGAAGGTGCTCCTGCATGGACTAAATGGAGATAACCTGAAAGGGTTCTTGAATGAGCCTGACTACGGAGAACTCCCCGATGACCGGCCATAGGGGTCCAACCACCGTGTTGCACTCCTGTGGATCGAGAGGATCAGCTACCCTGGGAAACATTCTTCCTAAGTCCACGACACAATTTTCTTGCAATCAGCTCGTGTCCCGGACTGGGGGGCTAGTGGTCCATGGCCCTAGGCAGAGGTGAGAAATTTGTTTGGTAGAGACGGTAACAAATTTCAACAAAATTTTTGAAATTTTACAACTCTGAAAACAAGACCAAGCAGAAATCGACTTGGAAAAAAACATCAAGAGAAAGGAGTAGACTCTGAAGTACCCTGTCTATGCCGTTCAAAAGCTTAGATGCTCACGCGTAGAAAAACAGGAGTAAGTGAAAAAGAGGCTGCAAAATCCTAAGTCCTGAAAAAGCGATGGTCCGAGCTTAGTCCTCTTTACCCTCATTATGAGGGGCGTTCGTGCGAGGGGAAGTGGATTTAATCTCACCCTCCTCGGGGGGCCCTCGTCAGCACTGTCTGCCTCGGCGTCCTTGTGCGTGGCACCATCTTGAGGTTCAGCCTTATTGATTCGTAACCGGAACTACCAGGTGCGACGGACACCGCCCTGCCGTGTCACTCCTAGCCGACAAGGTCCAGTGATGACCTTCTCCAAGAACGCCGTCCTGGAGTGTCGTCCAGAAATTTCACCACATCTCTTCGGCCCGGTATTGTCTAATCTGGCTCCCCTGTCCTACCATGCTGCCTCAGGCCGGCTGGGCGCAGATGAGAGTCTATCACAAATTCTCCTCTCAAAATAATCTATGAGTTAAAAAAAAATTAAAAAAAAAGGGGGGGTTTAAGGGGGTAAGGTTGCCCCCCTAAAGAAAAGAGAGAGGGGGAGGGGTGCAGCTGCCCCCTCCCCCATGCTGGCCCCCAAAGGGACCAGTATTATGCTGGTCCTTGGGGCCAGCATGTGACGCTGGCCCCAAGGGCCAGCGTATGGCGCTGGCCATGGGACAGCGCGGGGCATTGGTTAGACCAGCGCCCACTTTGGGGGCTGGGGTTACCAGCGCCCAGCATAAGTGGGCGTTGTCCCCAACACCCACTTGGGCGCTGGTCAACCCGGCTGGGCTATCGCCCAGTGCACGGCGGCGGTCGGCGAACTCCTGGCCACTCGCCGTGTGTCCGCCACTCTGTGGTTCACTTTTATTTTTTTCGCGCTAAGCGTCGATCCATGCTCAGGACTTGTTCATGGTGAACGTGTGTCGCCCTGAAATTCAAAAAAATTCGGGGCCGCCCTACCGTGCTACCTGACCCTGGACCTCGGCGATATGGGAACGTATTTCTAATTAGCTCTTCTAAAAAAGTTAAACTCCTGGAAAATTGTCGCCGTGAAATCTAAAATATTCAGGGTCGCCCTACCGTACTACCTGACCCCGGACCCTGGCAGTATGGGAGCGTATTTTAATTTAGGTCATCTAAAAACGTTTAACTCTTGAAAAATTGTCGCCGTGAAACCAAAAAAAAATCGGGGCCGCCCTACCGTGCTACTTGACCCCGGACCCCGGCGGTATGGGAGCGTATTTCAATTTAGCTCCTCTAAAAAAGTTCAACTCTTGAAAAATTGTCGCCGTGAAACCGAAAAAATTCGGGGTCGCCCTACCGTGCTACCTGACCTCAGACCTCGGCCGTAGGGGAGCGTATTTCAAATTAGCTCCTTTAAAAAACTCCAACTCCTAAAAAATTACCGTCCTGAAAATCGGAGAAATTCGGGGCCGCCCTGCCATGCTAGCTGACCCCGGACCCCGACCGTATAGAGGCCTATTTCGAATAAGCTCCTCAAGAAAAAACTAACTCTTGAAAAAGTGTCAACCAGAGGTGTTTTTCGCGCTTCAAAGTCTCCAGGACGCCTGTTTCAGCCAGGAATTGATATCCCTGACCGTCTCACTTCCCTCGTCGCACAAAGCTAGGGGGCTACTGATGAGGGTATTTTTGGGCACCTCTGAGTCAGCACTTGAGACCCAGCCACGTGTCAACCCTCGCAATGACAGTGACGTATTCCGGAATCCACAACGCCACGTTGGAGCATACACCGACTACGGTTCCTCCCTGGAATCTCATTTATACCCAGGGAGAAGCGAGGAGCCCCGCAAGGATATACCACTTTGAGCTCTACGCCGTGCCCTCAGCGATCAGTTTCAGGGACTCAGTCGCTCACCTCGACCAACTCCCATTTTTATCTTGTTTCTTCTCTAGGACTCCACGGATCTCTGCGCTCCTTCACCAGCTTATCGCCACAGGCTTGTCAAAAGCCCGCAGGTTTCGCCAAATGGGCCCAAAAGCCCAAGCCCAACGATTATCTCCTAAACGCCCCAGATTATCGGCTAAACACAGGGTTTCGACTAATTAATCGTGTTTAGGCCCGACTAATCATCTCCAACGCCTATATATATCGGGGGCTATGTAAGCCCAAGGTACGCTTGAATGACTTACATTACGTGCAAGTTCATTTGTTTCCTTACTATATTCTGTACTTTTTCTCTCTGAGTACTGATTACCACGCCAGAGGGGCTTCACCTGGATAAACCCCGGTTTGAGCCTTCTGCAGGTACACTCCCTGAGGAGTAGGACTCTGGACACAACATGTCAGTCCTCCCAGGATCCAGCACAGCTCGCTCGAGAACTTTTCAATCGACGACTCCACCTTAGCAAGAGGACCCACCTGTCATCCGACTGGACCATACTCGAGGTGTGTACCAGTTTTATGCACCAACAATAACAAACTTCAACAAACTAATAACCAAATAACAAAATGAAATAACAAACTAATAACCAAATAACAAAATGGAATCTAATACTCCACGTGGAAGATTCTCATAGAACCTAATAGTGTGTGTTTGTGTGTGTGTGTATAATGATCGGATCAGGCATAAAAGAAAATAGATATGCGCAAGCCCAGCCCTAAAATAGATCGAGCCTTGATTTCAAGGCTCTAACCCTGCCCATGGCGCTCAATTACTCAAGCCCAAGCCCTTAAAAAAGGGCAACGGGCTAGGCGGGCTGGCCGGTCTTCCGGGCCCTTGACCAGCCCAAGGCATTGATAACTTTCCGCAAGACTAAGTCTCATTCCTCAAATAGTTGGAACTTGACCCATTTATCGTAGTATCGAGCTATTTATTGATGTAGGCCATTTGTCAGACTTGAGCCTTCTTTATTTTTCATTCCAACAAATCGAGGTTGACAACAAGTTTGGTGTTCTACTCGGGACTGCAAAATATTGTTATGAGCGTTTCCAATTTCCACAGAGATAACCATAAAGAAAGGAGTTTCTCTGGTCGGGATCGCACCTTCTTTTCTTTCATAATGTAACTTATGTATTTGATAAAAATTATGGAGTTCTTAAATAATTGAATGACAACCAAATGGGTCTAAAGAAATAGTCAAATGCCACTCCATTCACTCAAATACATTTGTCTTTTAGAAAGAAATAAAGAGACAACAATTAATAGCGTGAAAGTGTTACCTAACACATGAAATTTGAGTATGATAATGTTGTATTTTTAACTTAAAATAAGAACAAATCATTGTCGCATGCCAAACCTAAATATACAAGAAAATCATGCTGTCCTTTCTTCACAAACTAATCTCTATTATATTATTTGTTTATAATGTGATCCAACTCTTATCGATTTTGAGTATCTCTCAGATTAGATCAAGCGAAGACAAACATGATTAAGGAGCCAATATTGAAAAACTGCCCATCAATCAATAATCGTTCGGACTAACTGAATTGTTTTTAGTGATTTGCTGAGATTTTTCTTACGTCTGCCAAACCATCCACTGATACATTAATCAAAGTTACACTATTATAAAACAATTGTATTAAAGTTAACATCATCAAAGTAAGTAACAGTCTGATCATTTTTAATAGTGTATACACCGTATTTTGTCCAGTCATTCGGCTCCGTTAACTTTGGGCTTAACTTAAAAATTTATGGCCTTGGTTGAATCTATTAATGAATTTAAAGAAAAATATTAATTTTGATCACCAATCAAGTGGTGGATGATTTAATTTCATAATTTGGATTCATCCATGAAATTAGAAAGTTCAAGGACTAAATTGAAATTATGTTTCTCTTGCATTTCCATCCCAAATCAATTTGATTCTCCATTTTCACCCCAAGAAAAGTCAAAATTTTCCTTCCTAGTGGAGATCTGCTATCAATGGTGGAAATTTAGAAAGAAATCAAGCCCAATTGAAAAAAAAAAAAAAAAAGTGTACAACTTGCAATTCTGTATGTTATACCAGGGCCCAACTGGATTGGTAGTAACCTGTGCATCCCAAGATGCACATACGCATCCAGGGATGCAGTTTAAAGGCAACCCATATCCCATGTCAACAGAGTTTTTTAGCCAGTCTTTCCCTGCTCTGGATTTACCTTTATTTGCACCCCTAAACCTCTTTGAAAATAAAAAATAAAAAATAAAAAATAAATATAAAAATAAAAGTGTTGGCCTAAAGATCTACCAAGAAGGGAGGTGAATTGAGTAGTTAAAAAATTTAAACAAATAACTTTAACAAATCAAACAACTTCAAATTTCCTAACCGGTTATTATCTTGATATTAGGCGAAAATGTATTTAACTAAGTGCACAAAGCAATAGATAAGGATAAAGAAATTAACACAAAGATTTATATATAGATGTTCGGCAAGTTACTCTTACCTATGTCCTCTCCCATGAGTCTCCTCAAAGAATTCGCAATCCAATAATCTCCATTGAGTGGATTTTCAAGCATACTCTATCGAGTTCACAACTTGAATTTTGTGAATTCAACATTTGGTTGGATTTTCAAACAAATTACAGTTTTGTTTGAAAATCAAATTTAAGAGAAATTTCAAAAGTTTGGGACTTGAAAGTGCAATTGCTTAAAAACTTTTGAATTTAGAAATTATATGGATCTGAGGGTCTAATTTAACTTGAAAAATGATGCATACAATGTTGAGAAGTTTTGCAAAGCATAATGACACGTTCTGAAAAGCCAATTTTGAATTCCAAAAAAAAAAAGGTTATGGGGTCAAAATGAAAAGTTCAAAATTTTAATCAGGGTGCCCAATTGGTCCAATTGATCTGAAATTTCATAAAATCAAAGGTTTATAACAGCTTAATTTTATTTTTTAAACTCAATTTTAAGGGGAAAAAACCGTCTGAAATAAGTTTTTAAAATATTTCCAATTTCACCCAAAACTTTGGGCTTAGCTTAAAAAATTGTGATTTTGGTTGAATCCATTAATGAATTTAGTGAAAAATGTTAATTTTGATCACCAATCAAATGGTAGATGGTTTAATTTCATAATTTAGATCCATCCATGAAATTGAAAAGTTCAAGTACTAAATTGAAAATATGTTTCTTTTGTATTTTCATCTGAATTAATTTGATTCCTCATTTCTACCCCAAGAAAAGTCAAACTTTCTCTTCCTAGAGGAGAGTTGATATCATCCATGGTGAAATTTTATGAAGAAAATCAAGTCCAATTGAAAATAAACAAGAGATGTACAACCTACGATTTCGCAGGTTGGACCGGGGGGCAATCTGTAATTTGTAGACTGGCCCCTAGCTAGTTTGGCAGTGCTTTGCGCATCCTGGATGTGTAGGCACATCTATGGATTAGGGATGGTCATGGGCTTGGGGGTCCGCCCAGCCCGAACGGCCCGGCCCTATTTTTTTAGGGCTTGGGCTTAGAGTTTAAGCCCACGGGCCGGGCTAGGGCCTAGGTATTAGGGCCCAATCAAAATTAGGGCCGGGCTTGGGCAAGATTAAAATTTTTTAGGCCCGGCCCGGCCCGGCCCGAAGAATATTTAAAAAAATAAAATAAATAAATAAATATATATATATATATATACACACACGTTACAATACAACCTTAATATTTGGAATATTAGTTTTCTTTAAAATTGTAATTTTAATATTATTTGTTAGTTTAGTTTGTTTGGAATATTGGTTTACCTTTAAAAATTGTAATTATAATATTTTTTATTGATTTGATGTTGAATTTTTTGTATTTATTTTTAAAATTTAAAAAAAAAAAAATAGGGTTGGGGGCCCGTGGGTTGGGCTTTGGGCTTAAAATTTTCTTATAGGGCTGGGCTTGGGCATAGAATTAAGGCCCGATCACCGGGCCGGGCCGGGCTAGGGCCCAACATTTTTTTGTAATACACTAGTCTAAGCCCGCCCGAACCCGGCCCGGCCCGGCCCATGACCATCCCTACTATGGAAATGCTTCAAAGGCGGCCCGCCATCCCATTTCGGCTTAGTTTTTCAGTCACCCTTCCTTGCTCCAAATTTACCTTTATTGCCACCCTAAACCTCCCTAAAAACCCTTCTCATCAAACCAAACCAAAAAAAAAAAACTCTAACTAAAAAAAAAAAAAAAAAAAAGACCCCACAGCTGGCACCAATAGTTTGTTCATTCTTAAACCGAGTTAAGTTCTTACACACACTTTTCTCCTTTTTTAGTTTACTTTTCTCCCTAAGTACTCTTAATTAAAGGACGTTAAACCTTAAACATATATGGATTATAGGACATAACAATAAAGAACGGTAATCGAAAGCGTATCTGTCTCAGTTATCGCAAGAGATTGAATCTGTCGCAGCGGATTACTAACTAAGTCTTCCTCCTTATGATTTAGATTTCGTGGTGGCGGCTCTCAATGGGAAAAAACCCTTTATCTAAGATTAGAGAGTGGACCTAGTTATATATACTAAGGTTTCACGTTGGGCCCTACCATAACGGGTTTCAACGAAATCTTAAACCTACATTTGTCACTTAACTTGGCTTCTACATAAAAGACGTCACAACCCAAATTAAAATATGATCACTATTTATTTGGGCTGCTTAAATAATAGATTATCCATTAACTCGTTTTTGTAAAATAATTAATTCAATTAATATTAGCCCATCAAAAATATTCTAACAGTCTCCCACTTGGGCTACATTAATTGAATAAATTTAATTTTGAAAATAAAACTCTCGGATTAATAACAGAAAAAATTTATTTTTGGTGTGGCCACACCTTTTGTTTAAAGAATTATAGTCTATAAGTAACATCTTGATTAACTTATCCGGTCCAACATAATCTTTGTATTGAATTATAATTGTCTATAGATTAATCTCAACAAATATAAGACTTTCATAGTCACAAATACTTATAATCATATCGACATGGATCGTAAGCTCAGTAGTGTAGTAAGAAACCAATACGAACATGTGATCATTATCAATATGCATTGTTCTTATCAGTTCTCATTACAATTTCTCAACAAAATAAAATTGTAATTGCAGTTTTTCAACAAAATGAAACTACTGCAATTTCTCAACAAAATGAAATTGCTAATTGCGATTTCTCAACAAAATGAAACTGCTGCAATTTATCAACAATATGAAATTGTTTGACTTTAACAAGTCATTTGTTACTAACAATACATCACGAGATCTCAAAATAGTTATTAGTGACACCCAAAAGTACACAACTGTAATTCTTAAGACACAATATCTTAAAATACCATATTGTATAATCAATTCAAATAATATGCGATAATATAATACGCAATAATGATGATCATCAAATAGATTTCAATTTTGTAAAACGCATAAAAATAGTGGTCATAACGTAATCATCGAAATAAAGAAAAATACAAAAGCTCTCACTAAACCAGAGAATCAAAAGACTCAATGACACCCATATTCACAACATGTTCCTTGAACTCTATGGGTCTTAAACCTTAATTTAGTATAATCGATTCAAATAATATAATACACAATAATATAATGTGCAATAATGATAATCATCAAATGGAATTCAATTTTGCAAAACGCATAATAATAGTGGTCACAACATATCATAGAATCAAAGAAAAATATAAGAAAACTCTCACTAAATCAGAGAATCAAAATGTTCAAATAAATATAAGCGACACAATATAAGAATCAATTGTATCATCATAAACTCTCATTTGAGTATAGTTTACAATAAACAATTATTCTTTAACCATGAAGATCAATAAAATAATGAAAACTTTATAACAATAGTGATCAATACTTATACGACACAAACATCGAAATAAAGAAGATTACAAAGATTCTCATTAAATCAATTAATCAATTTAGAATTTTATTGTGGCGTTATTGTTATTCACAACAAAAAGAAATTATTTTCACAAAAAATTGTAACTTGATCAATTATGAGCAATGAGGCAAAATGCTCAATTAAGTATAGATAATATAATATAAGAATTAATTATATTATCATAAAATCCCCTTTGGGCATAGTCTGCAATAAATAATTATTCTTTAATCACGAAGAATTAACAGAATAAGAAAAATTTACAGATTTAAAAATTCATCCCCTTTGGGTAGATTAACTTTCAAATCCATATATTTCCTTCAAAATATAATGAAACAAATAATTTTTTAAAATTCATTCCCTTTGCGCAAACAAATTTATCAAATCATTTATTTCACATAATATCCTCATGTAATTAAATTAATTTGCACAATAACCTCTTTTGGGTAGGTGAATACACAAATTATTCTGAAATTTTTTCATCAATAAAATAGGAACTCGAAACTTGCAAATTATGTTGGTTAAATTATTTTTGGTAAAATAACATCAATAATTCACAAGTAACTATTCCAAAATGAAAAAATTAATATTACACAACAATTAAATTAATTTGCACAGTAACCCTCTTTGGGCAGGTAAATGCACAAATTAATCTAAAAAAAATTCATCAACAAAATAGGAACTCAAAACTTACAAATTATGTTTGTTAAATCACTTTGGTAAAATAATCTCAACAATTCACAAGCAACCATTACAAAATGGAAAAATTAAACAATATTACCCAATAATTAAATTAATCTGCACAATAACCCCATTTGGGCAGGTGAATGTACAAATTAATCTAAATATTTTTTCATCAACAAAATAAGAACTCGAAACTTACAATTTATATTGGTTAAATTACTTTAATAAAATAACTTCAACAATTCACAAGCAACCATTTCAAAATGGAAAAATTAAACAATATTGTCCAATAATTAAATTAATTTGCACAATAACCTCCTTTAGGCAGGCGAATGCACAAATTAATCTAAAAAATATTCCATCAACAAAATAGGAACTCGAAACTTGTAAATTATGTTGGTTAAATCACTTTGGTAAAATAACCTCAACAATTCACAACCAACCATTCCAAAATGAAAAAATTAAACAATATTGTCCAACAATTAATAATGCATATTAACGACATATAAGCATATAATCAAAATAAGATAAAGTATGTTACAAAATGTACGTTCAATGATCAGCGAGCAATTATTGTTGCAAGAATATGAACAACAGTTTTACTGCAATTTAAAACTAATTATTAAATTAGTCTCTATATGGAATAAAGAAAATTAAGGGTTTGAAAATTGTAAAATTATAATTAATCATAATTAGTATTTTTATGGACTCCTTAATATAAATCTCAAGGTTGAACGTTGTAACTAAAAAAAAAAAATCCAGTTGGCTGAGATATTACATAGGCCCAAACACAAAATCAATATCTATATAATGAATTTAAACTTGGATCCCTACCAAAATATTCTAGTCACAATGATAGTATTTCCAATTCAAGGTCTTCTCATATGTTCATGAATAATTTATCCATATTAGTAATTCTATCAGGTTTGTTAATTAATAAATAATTAATGGTCCAACAGGCCCATCAGAGTATATGTATGACCCATTAAACACTTTAAGACTCAGAAAATACAAGAATAAATCCATGCGAAATTGTACAAAAATAACTCAGTATTTTTCTTTCATTCCAAAACGCAAATATGTTGCCCTAAACATAACCCAAATTCGAAAAATGAAAGATCTCATTTTCGTTGATGGAAGATGTAGTAATAACCAAATTAGTTATTAACATCATACTTAACCCACTAAGAATCATGAATACTTATCATACATTTTATTATCCAGGACCACTTCTCAATAATTATCTATCTAATTCAGTTTTCATTAGATTACTAAAACAAAATAAAGATATAATTCTCTTAATCATGTCACTTATCACATAAATATTTCACAATGACAATAAATAGAAAGATAAGGAGTCAAACCACTTTACGATTTCTAACTATCAAATACATAAATAATGTGGGATTCAACACGCCCAATGTCAAACAAGAGTCCTAATGTAGAAATGCAGTGGGCCTAACTCAATCTCAAAGAAAACCTCAGCCTAAGATTAGATAATATAAGTGATTGGGATTCAACAACATGTACTATTTCTAATGCATAAAATGAAAAAGTTGTCCAAAATGATCTTTTTTCACAGTAAGATATGCAAGAGACTGAATCCAAATATAAGCTCAAGGTCAAAATATTTACTTTAGACTTGATGTCTCTCAAGAGACTGAATCCAAATACAAGCCCAAAGTCAAAATATTTACTTTAGACTTGATGTTTCTCAAAACTATAGTACCTAAAATGCAACTCTTTTGTAAAATAACAAGTCTCACGATTTAACTGCTAAACTAAATCTTGATAGGGCAATTATTTAATAGAAAATAATTTAAGATTCAAAAAACGATTATATAATATTTATAATTGTTGGGCAATGACCGACCATTCTCTTTGTTGATGGAGATTTTAATTAAAGAAAATCGAGAATTGACAGGTGATATATACTTTTAGTAACATCTTTTGTACTTGATGCATGAAGAATAACCAAATTTCTTTAATAAATAAAATAAAAAATGCCATGCAACACGATCAATTAGCAGACAAGTCCAAAAGATATGAATAAATACCCTTTCATGTTTCGAGGGTTACAAAACCAATCAAATAGCTCATAATTATGATTTTTCTTAATCTTTTTGAGTATGTAGATCGTAAATAAGATCAAATTTGAAAAAACTATTCATGACAAAAAATTATACAAAACAACAAATTATGCATCAGGAAAATATAGAAAATATCGTAAAAATAAGAGCACCATAATTGCATAACTCAAAATTCAAATTCTTTTGGAAGATGTAAATATCATAACTCAAAGACTAAAAGACTAATTCTATCCTCAGAGACAAAAAAATAAAATAAAAAATGCATCATTATCACATCCGTGAATAGAAAATAAAGTGATATCGTGAGAATATGCTACATGGGCTAGTCCATCTCTATTTGGATCATTCCTAATGGCTTTAACACTCTATTGAAATTTTTGGTTTCATCTGAATAAAAAGATTGAAATCTATTGGTTTTTAACTTCAAACTATTCCCAAATGGTCCTTGAGGTATTGAGCCTATTACTAGTACATTTATGATTTTTCTTAGCTAGCATCTAGGCCCAAAACACGATTTGTCAGAGTGATCATGAGTCGACTCACTAGGGTTTGACTCACTGTCATCTTCCTCTAAACTTTAGGGGTTAATTGTGTAATTAAACATTTTTACTAGTTTCAATTCGTTTCACTTCAGAAAATAACATATGAAATTCATAAGACATCTTATTATGTTTAAATTGAAACTACTTAGACATATTGAGATTCTAGTTAAATTTTCGGGTATAAAGCGTAAAAAATATCATTGTTTTAAGGCCAAATTTTAGGGACGAAATCATAACCCTGTATTCGCCTCATTTCAACGACAAAGAAGACAGAGAGAAGAAGGGAATCGAAGAAATTATCTCCTCTACCTCCGCCCTTATAATTAACAAGGTGATGCAGTGCAACATGAGTGAAATTTCATGGCCTAACGAGAACACTCGAAGGCCCAAAAAGCCCAAGTTTGACTAGAAAATCAATTGTGACCGTTTTTTACAAACAATACCTTGTTTTTGGGTAGAAACGGTCTTCTGAGAAAAATCGTCGGACTATGTCTGGCGTCAGATGTGATTTTAGCCAAATTCCATTGTTTCGAGGGTCAAAATGACCATCAACTGTTTTACGTGATAATTTATGTGAATTTAAACTAATTAGAAGAGTACACATCAATAAATCTTAATATAAGAAAGTGAGTACTTCAATCCTATTTCAAATCATCCAATATAATTTCTGTAAAACGTTCAAGAGAAAATCATGCCTAAAAATAATTTTAAGCTAATTAAATTATATAATAAGTAATAATTAACTCAACATTATTTTCAATCCTCAATAAATAAAATAAATTTTATTGCAAATTAGAGGGCGTAAAAAGAAGTGCACAGAAAAAATAGAGACCCAAAACGGGTCCCGGAACACCTCTCACGCGCCCCCACTCTCCCGTTGCGTGAGTGGGAAAGTGTCGGCCCAGCTGGAGGTTGTCTTCAACCTCCAGTCGGGTCTGAACCTGGTAAACTCGACTCAGTTTTGACCCGGTTGTGGAAAAACCTTAAAATCGGGCCGTTTTCTCCAAAAACATTTATGGGTGTAGACACGGCATTTTGACCGCTTCGCAAAAAAAATATACTTTATTTTATAGTTATTTTTATTTTATTTTTCTATTTATTTTATTTTGATTGTACCGTATTTGTACGGTTTAATACTGCTAAATTAAGTTTTATTAATCTCTTAAGTAAATTAAATATTAGTAATTAATTAATTTATTTATTTTTTTTGATTTTGTAGATTTTTCGAAGTGGAATAAAAACGCGTTAATTCGGAACAAAATGGACAAGAAAAGACGAGAACGAGAGAGGCCTGGACCGAACGCGCGGGGGGGGGACTGCAAAGGGGTCGCCGGTGCGACCAGCTGGCCGCACCGGCGACCAGCCACTGGTCGCTGGTGCGACCAGTGAACTGGCCGCATGTGCGGCCAGCTTTAAAGCTGGCCGCACATGCGGCCAGCAGGGGGGGTGTCCCCCCTGCTTTTGGGTGCACCAAATTCGGTGCACCCAAAAGCTGGTGGGTGCACCGAATTCGGTGCACCCACCTCTTTTTTTATTATTTTTTTTACCTTTTGTTTGTTGTTTGTCGTAGGAGTCTTCAGTTTTCCTTCCTATAAATATAGGAAGGATCACAAGAGGGAAGGGAGGCATTTTTGGGAGGAAGAAATTTTTTGAGAGAAATTTTTGTAAGGGAGAGGAGAAATCTGGAGAAAATTTTTGAAGAAAATAATATTATTTTCATTTTATTGTAATTTTGAAGAAGAAAAATCTCCAAGAAGGTGGTAAATTTTCATCTGTTGTAAATCTTACTCTTATTTTTTTAAGTTGTTATTATACTAATTTTTTTTTTTTGTAAATTAGATTTTTTTTTTCTTCTTCCTTTATTATTTATTTATTTATTTATTTATTACTTTTTATTTATTTATTTTTTATTTTTTTATTTTATTTTTTTTTATTTATTTTTTTATTTTTTTTTAAGTAAATAATACGAGGTGGAAAATTCTCAACCTTCAATTTGAATGGCTAAGATTTAGAAGGGAATTACTCTCCTCGATGCGTGTGTACGGGTGTTTTATTTAATTTGTATTAAATATAATGTGCTAACAATACGAGGTGGAAAATTCCCAACCTTCAATTTGAATGGCTAAATTTAGAAGGAAATTACTCTCCTCGATGCGTGTGTACGGGTGTTTTATTTAATTTGTATTAAATATAATGTGCTAACAATACGAGGTGAAAAATTCCCAACCTTCAATTTGAATGGCTAAATTTAGAAGGAAATTACTCTCCTCGATGCGTGTGTACGGGTGTTTTATTTAATTTGTATTAAATATAATGTGCTAACAATATGAGGTGGAAAATTCCCAACCTTCAATTTGAATGGCTAAATTTAGAAGGGAATTACTCTCCTCGATGCGTGTGTACGGGTGTTTTATTTAATTTGTATTAAATATAATGTGCTAACAATACGAGGTGGAAAATTCCCAACCTTCAATTTGAATGGCTAAATTTAGAAGGGAATTACTCTCCTCGATGCGTGTGTACGGGTGTTTTATTTAATTTGTATTAAATATAATGTGCTAACAATACGAGGTGGAAAATTCTCAACCTTTAATTTGAATGGCTAAATTTAGAAGGGAATTACTCTCCTCGATGCGTGTGTACGGGTGTTTTATTTAATTTGTATTAAATATAATGTGCTAAAAATACGAGGTGGAAAATTCCCAACCTTCAATTTGAATGGCTAAGATTTAGAAGGGAATTACTCTCCTCGATGCGTGTGTGCGGGTGTTTTATTTAATTTGTATTAAATATAATGTGCTAACAATACGAGGTGGAAAATTCCCAACCTTCAATTTGAATGGCTAAAATTTAGAAGGGAATTACTCTCCTCGATGCGTGTGTGCGGGTGTTTTATTTAATTTGTATTAAATATAATGTGCTAACAATACGAGGTGGAAAATTCCCAACCTTCAATCAGAACGGTCTAGGTTTAGAAGGGGGATCACTTCCCTCAAATGTGTGTGTATGTGTATATAAGGAGGATTTAAAAATAAAATAAAAACATTCGGATTTAAATTTTAATTGGACTTAATCGGATAAGGTACCGTCTTTGGACGGGCGTCTTGGGGTGCTTGACACCTTCCCCGAGCGTAACTGACCCCCGAACTCTTTAAACAAATCTCTGGTTAGACCATATTATTTTTGGAGTCAAATTTTACTTAAGCCATTTTTAAATTATTTTCAAAAAAGAAAAATATGGTGACCTAGCACATCATTTAAACCCAATGCTAGGTGGCGACTCCTTTTTCTAAAACAGGCTTAAGTACATTTTAATGAGAAAATCGACGTTTTTAAAAACCCTTCTCGTTTTACCAGCGCCAAGCATATATAAACATATATCTATATATATATATTTGTTTTTGATTTTCTCTAGAAAATTGGGGCGCATTCAATGGGTTTATGTAGATTTATATTTTTACAACATATCTATAACAATTAATTGAAGAAACGTTGAGATAAATGTCACCAAAAATCAAGAACAAGTCGCGGTTTTGAGTTTTCTCACTCCTCCATGGACAAAAACCTAAAACTCAATTTTAACTCTTATTTCTATCGAATTTTATATGGGTTTATACTTAATATTAGTTTAAAACCTTTATATGATGTTTAATTGTATCAAAACCGTGTCCATATTCGTCGATTTTAAAAACGAATCTCGATTTCACTAGGGTTTCAAAGCTGAAACGTAAACCACGAAATACTTCATAATTACACAACCAAATAACATGTGTAATATATCAAATTAAATCTTGAATCAATGGAAGTAAAAGCCCTAAATTTTTAGTCTCAATAGAAGCAAAAATATACATAAAATCACAGCCCCAAGTTTCGGTTTCGGTAGTGTTCTAGGGTTCGTAACCGAAACTTCAAACACGAAATTCTCTCTGATTATACAACCCAATTGAATGAATCTTACATCAAATTAAAGGTTAAAACAAGATGAACAAAAGTTCTAATGTTTCATATCTAATTGAAACGAAAAATCGCATCAAATCGTGGCCACAATTTTCGGTTTCGTGAATGAACAGAAATAAAAAAAAAAATCAAAAAATTAATTGTAGATCCTAAATCATGTATGTAGGTTTCGATACCACATGTTGATTATTTCTCATAATCACAATAAAACCACATTAATTAATAATCATAAACATACATGGATTATAGGACACAACAATGAAGAATGGTAATCGAAAGCGTACCTATCTCAGCCATCGCAAAAGATTGAATCTGTCGCAGTGGATTACTAACTAGGTCTTCCTCCCTATGATCTAGATTTCGTGGTGGCAGCTTTCAATGGGAAGAAACTCCTTATCCTAGATTAGGGAGGGGACCTAATTATATATACTAGGGTTTCACGTTGGGCCCTCCCATAACGGACTTTAACGAAACCCTAAACCTACACTTGCCACTTAATTGGGCTTCTATATAAAAGATGCCACAGCCCAAATTAAAATATGATCACTGTTTATTTGGGCTGCTTAAATAATAGACTATCCATTAACCCATTTTTGTAAAACAATTAATTCAATTAATGTTAACCCATAAAAAATATTCCAACGGATTCTGCATGCTTTCCATTTTATTCATGTCATTCACTAGATTAGGAACATATTTAACATGTCATGTAGTTTAGGCCATTCCATGTTATTTTAAAGTTGAATCGTGCTTTTGTCCATGTCGTGCATTCATGTTAGGGTACATCAATTAGGTTCTTATAAATCATATTTGACATCACATATAAATATGTCATGTCACTTAAACAAAGCATTAGAATCATTTCATATCATTAGAATCAGTTCATATAGACTAGAATAATTAAAATAAATCGTAATTGCATCATCCTAATATTCCATGTCACTTAGACTAGGCATTAAAAATCATTTCATATAGACTAGAATAATTAAAATAAATCGTAATTGCATCATCCTAATATTCCATGTCACTTAGACTAGGCATTAAAAATCATTTCATATAGAGTAGAACCATGAATATAAATCGTAATTGCATAATTCCAATATGCCATGTCAACTAAATTAAACATTAAATTCATTTTTATCATGAAAATAAGCCTTGATTCATCACACTTAGTTTGGAAATTTGCATAATATCGTGTTCCCATTGTTTATTCAATTCAAGCAAAACTCATTTCATAAAAAGTACAATCCATTAGTACATATAGAATCATTAAGTTCATGTTTATTCCTTTTTCATTTTACATGCTTAATTTTAAAATCATGGTTGCCTAAAATTAAATCATGTAGTTAGTCTGGTATCATACACAAGATAGGGTGAAGTCAAGTAAGTTCATATTATATTAGTTTGAGGGATAAAGACAATTTTGTCCCCTGACAAATGGTTCTGGTATTCAATTGTCCCCCATATTTGAACGTCGACATTGATCCAAAGCTTGAGTACGGTCCGTGCGCCATTTTTCTTGATAGAAAAACTCAGACACATTTGTCCCTCACATTTAAAAATTGTTTCAATTTTACTCCAATTACAATTTTGTTAAGGATATTTTGGTCAACCTATAAAGATTAATTACACTTTGCACCCTATTATTTTTAAAAATATACTTTTTACCCTTAACTTTTTAAATAATTGTATTTGTCTCTCACCCTATTCTACCATCTCACCGTCACCTGCTACCGCCACCGCCACCACCAACCGCCACTGCCAACAATACCCACCGCCACCACCTCCACCAAGCACCACCGCCAACCACCACAGCCACCGCCAACACCATCCGCCACCACCAACCGCCAACCGCCAACATCCAACTCCAAAAACAATCTCTAACCACCACCGCCACCGGCAACCGCCCATTGCCACCGCCGAAGAGATACTATAATTATATATTTTATTTTGTTTAATAAAAGGGTAAAAAAATAGATTTTTTTAAATGAGGATGTTAGTGTAAAAAGATATTTTATTTTTCTATTTTGTTTAATAAATCTATTTAAAAAAATCTATTTTACTAACATCCTCATTTAAAAAAAAAAAATCTTTATCCCTTATATTTACCCTTTATATGGTAAAAAAAAAAAAAAAAAATTTAAATAAGGATGTTAGTAAAATAGATTTTTTTTTTTTAAATAGATTTATTAAACAAAAAAAAAATATCTTTTTACACTAACATCTTCATGTAAAAAAATCTATTTTTTTACCTTTTTATTAAACAAAATAAAATATAATTATACTATCTCTCCAGCAGTGGCGATGGGCAGTTGATAGTGGCAGTAGTGGTTAGTGGTTGTTTTTGGAGTTGGATGTTGTTGGTGGCTGACTGGCTGGTGGTGTTGGTGGTTGGTGGAGGTGGTGGCAGCGGGTGGTGGTGGCGGTGAGAGAGTGGTGTAGGGTGAGAGATAAATATAATTATTTAAAAAGTTAAGGGTAAAAAAATATAAAAATAATAGGGTGCAAAGTGTAATTAATCTTTAAAGGCTGACCAAAATACCCTAAACAAAATTGTAATTGGAGCAAAATTGAAACGATTTTCAAATGTGAGGGACAAATGTGTTAACGTTCAAATATGGAGGGACAATTGAATACCGGAGCCATTTATCAGGAACAAAAGTGTCTTTATCCCTTAGTTTAAGGCCATTCTTTCCATATTTCACATCCTTTGCATTCTTAATCCTTTTAAATTGGTTTGTTCATTTGAACTAAGTAACTCCATGGTATCCTAGATAACACCTTTCGTGGTCTTGTCAATTTTTTTGATATTTGATAAGAGGTCATACTGAAAAAATATTTCCTTAAAATATCAAAAACGTTGTCCTATTTTATTTTGAAAATACCAAAAAAAATAAAAAAAATAAGAAAAATATTTTGAAACCAAATAAAACATTTGGACTTAACTTTTGGTTGAACTTAATTAGATAAGATAGCGTCTTCGACATGCATCTTGGGGTGCCTAACACCTTCCTCAAGCGTAATTGACCCCAAACCCTTTTGAAATGAATTATTGGTCAGATTGTGTATTTTGGAGTCAAAATTTTCCTTAAGTCATTTTTTTAATTGTTTTTAAAAATCCAGTGACCTAACATATCATTTAAATTCAATGCTAGTTAGCGACTCATATTTTCTAAAAAAAAATGGCTTAAATTCTTTTATGAGAAAACACTTTAAAAAAAATATCTTTAATTGTATTTCAAAAAACGCCTTTTAATTCTTCTTCACAAAAATTCAGGGTGCGTCAAATATTTTGATTTTGATTAATTTATGATTTGAAAAAACTCCAAAAAAATCTCTATATAAATCAAGTTTGAAAGACATTTTGACAGGTCAGATCTAAGTTTAAATTATATACACCACTAAACCTATTCCTTTAATCTTTTTTTTTTTGTATACCCACGAGTGTCCCTACACCCCCACAGGGTGTGAGACTGATCTCGTTTGGTGTGAGTGACTGTCTCTCCCAACAAGTGTTATTCTACAGGCTCGAACCTCTAACCTTGTAAAGACTCTTCAACTACTTTAACTCAAGCGAGTTTTACCACTTGAGTTACATGTTTGTGCCACTCATCCTATTCAGTGGCTTAGATTAATGACCTTTTTTATATGAGTCCCAAGGCCTAATATTAATTTCATAAAATCCTCGTTATTCATTTTAATTAAGACAAAAATCCATCTTCCACTAATATTTGCTACACAACAATATTTTGAATCATGTTGCAAAATGTCTACGCTGAGTTTTCAAATATTTGTTACACAATAATATTTGCAAAATTAAACCACAATGAAACAATTATTATTGTACAATAACGTTTATATCCCCTATCAATGGTGCAGTAACTTTTACATCACATATCGACGCTTGTACTAGGAATAAAAATTAAGCAGCAAATATTTAGTTATATCCATAAAAAAATTCATGCACAACAAATATTTATAATTTAAATGTCGTTGTCATAAAATACTGTTGGAACACTTCACGCGGACACCCTTGCCACTAGAAAAACTTGTCATCAACTGCCTTTCCCTCTAGAAGAACCTTGCCGTCAAGAAACACTTGCCGCAACACTTGATCTCCATTGAATCGAAGTACCCACTTGACAATGGAGTATTTTGAAACTTAGGGCAGTATGAATAAAAGGGGAAAATTGAATCAACCAAAATCCTTTCATTTTTGACACTTGATTCATGCTATTTGAGTAGGGATGCCACAAAAAACCAAACCGATGGGTAACCGAGAAAAACCAGACTGAATGGTCCAGTTTTAAAACTGACTAAATGGTTTGGTTGCGATTTTGGTTTTAAAATTAGCAACCGAAATGGTTTTGGTTTTGGAATAGAAATTGTGAAACCAAACTGCGAAACTGAACCATAAACCAAACTGGGAAACCGTGAAATCAATATTTTAAAAATATTTTAATACATATATACCCTTATTTTTTTATATATATACACTTTTAACCCCTCTCTTTACAATAAAAATTGTCTGTTAGAGCACTTTTATTAGAACACTATATGTAATGTGCCCTATAAAAGTGTTTTTCGAGGCACAAAATTAAATTTTTTAAATAAAAGTAAATTTAATATTTTTATTAAAAACTAATGTATAATCAATTGTTTAAAAGACAAAAAGTAGTGCCTCAATAAAATTAAATTAGTGAAAAATTAATATTCTATATATAATATAAAGGAACAACAAATAGTGACCTAAAAATAAAAATTATATTAAGGCACAATTTTATGTCTTATTGTAATTGAATAATTTAATTATAGGTCAATTAATTGTGTCTTAATACATATAATAAAATAAATTAAAAAAAAGATTAAAATTGAAATTAAAGGTTAATTAATAGTGCCCTAATAGAATAAAATCAATTGAAAAAAAAAAAAAAAAAGATAAAAATGAAAATCATCCTTAGAAACGACGTCGTTTTGTTCTTGGCACCAAACCAAAACAACGTTGTTGTGGCCGATTATTGTATTTTAATCATGATTATTGTTTAGAAACTTTAATTATGATTACTAGTTGAAAATTTTAATTATGATTATTTTTTGTGTTTTTTTTTTAAAAGAATTTATGTTTGATATTTTAACTATGTTTTTGTTTATATATAAAAAACAACGATTTGCGGTTTTGTTTTATTTTTGGTTTTTATAAAATTAAAAAATCTTAAATAGTTTCGCCGTTCACGGTTTTAGTTTTGGTTTTGTTTTAAAACTGAACCGACAGTTTTGGTTTGATATATTTCTAGTGGTTTTGGTTTTGGTTTTATATGAAACCGGACCAAAACCGAATCAGTGACATCCCTATATTTGAGCAAATGATTTCATTTTTTTTAAGTTGTGTTATTGTTTACATTTTGGCCTTGCAAGATATGTTATTCTTTATCACCCAAGCGCGTGTTTGTGTTTTGCTAAAATGAATTTCTTTTAAAAATAAAATAAAATAATCATTGAGTTTAAGATGGTATGGATTTGTCCCTTAGAACCCATTTTAATAGGTTGACTATTAATATTGGGTGCTAGCCACAAAAATCATTGATTGTTTGGGATGAATCATGGACTAAGTTGAACAGATAAAATATTTGTGGTGCTCAAAAAATTCACAATTTTAAAATGTTTGGATTTAATTATATTTTGTACTTTTTAAATTTTATATATTATATTTTATTATTAATTTTTTTGTTGTTTTTATATAAATTTAATAATTAATAAAGGTCCACAACCTGAAAAATAAAGGTCCACAACCTGAAAATTTATATTGCCGACAATAGTTTGCCGTGGCAATTGGAAAAACACAATTTTTTTTTTGCTGTTTTCTTCGTTTTGGTAGATGAACTCCTGCATGTGATGTGCGTCTGTGTGAGAGAGGAGGGGGGGGATGGATCTCCTAATCGTTGCAGTTGCTCTGTTGTTCGCCGGAACCCTGATTCAAGCCATCTTGACAGTCAAAAGAGGCAAACTCAAAAATCTCCCGCCGGGACCCGTCCCGTTGCCGGTCATCGGAAGCCTCCACAAGCTAGGGGAACAACCACACAAGTCCCTAGCCCAGCTGGCCAAAACTTACGGCCCTATAATGTCTTTGAAGCTAGGCCGGATAACCACCAACGTCATTTCCTCAGCAGCGGCGGCCCAAGAAGTCCTCCAGCAGCAGGACCTAGCCTTCTCCGGCAGGTTCGTCCCCGACTCCCTCCACGGTCAGAACCATTACAAGTTCTCCGTCGTCTTTCTATCGGTCGTCCCACGGTGGAGGACCCTCCGAAAGATTTTCAACTCCCACATATTCTCCGGCAACAGGCTCGACGCTAACGTCCACCTTAGGCGCAGAAAAGTGGACGAACTCGTGACCAACTGCCGGGAAAGTAGCCGGACGGGCGAAGCGGTGGATATCGGCCGGGCTGCGTTTCGGACAACCCTGAATCTGCTGTCGAACGCCTTTTTTTCGGTGGATCTGACCGACCCGAATCGGGATACGGGTCAAGAATTCAAGGACTTGGTGTCGAATATTATGGCGGAGGCGGGTAAACCCAATTTGGTGGACTACTTTCCCATTTTAAAACAGGTCGACCCCCAGGGAAGACGGCGTCGTATGGAAATTTATTTAGGAAAACTGATTAATCTCTTTGACGGCCTGATTAATGACCGTATAGAAAGAAGAAGAAAGAAGAAGAAAGGCGAAACAAACGGCGTTTTGGATGTACTTTTGAATGCAAGTGAAGATCATTCAGAGATCGATATAACTCAAATCGAGCACATCTTCCTGGTTAGTCCAACTCTCCAATTATTTTTCAGTTTGATTTTATTTTTGAAAATAAATTTTATAAATTTTAAAAGTAATTTTTTAAAACAATAATTAGTTGACTTTTTTTACTCAATTTTGATTGCTTACTATTTTCCCAACCCCACTTGTTACCGTAATTTTATAAGAAGTTTATCACAATTAATGCAACATTTTATACAGTTACAATAATTTTTATATATTATAATGATTTTAAATAAATTAGTTTAGCACGTAGACTGCAGAAGTTTATCATAATCAATACGATATGTTATATGAAAAAATATATTATAATGATTTTATATAAATTAGCTTAGCATATGGACTGCACAACAAAAATTTTATGATTGTGACTATTGAACAATAACCTCTACTTAGTTTAAAAAAAAAAAAAAAAAAAAACCAAGAACTTTGAAAATCATTAATATTGCATTAAAAGTTTAAAAATAAAAATAAGGATAAATCGACTCTCTAACTATTGAACAATTTTTATGTGATCCAATAAATTTTATGTGTTTCACTTTGAACTTTGTATTTTTAATTAAAGTTTTAAGTAGTCATTTTATCTAATTGAGTTATTAGTTATTAAATTAGACAGTATCGGGTAAACTTGTAATTTATGTATATATATAGTTTTAATCTTTTTCTTTTTTTCCTTTATTCTTCACCGAACTTCTTCCCCCCTCTAGTTACCATCTTTGGCCACCACCTCCAGTAAACACCAGTGCCAACGGCTCCACCATCTATGGTCACTACTAATGCCGCCACCACCACAAGCAATGCACAAAGCATCCTCTCTCTAACACCGGTAGACTGACCACCAACCGAAATCTACCTGGACCAGAACTACCTCTATAACTACCGGAGAAGGTGGAGATGATGGTTCTAGTGGTGTAGACGATTATTATGGCTGTCGTTCTAGTTCAGGCAACACAATAGTATACCCAGATCTAGGTTGGTGGTCAGTCTACCAATATCAGATAGATGATGCTTTGTGCGTTGCTTATGGCGGTGGTGGTTGAAGACGGTGGTGGCCAAAGATGATGGCTAAAGGTGAGTAGAGGATCGATGAACATTTCTTTACTGAAGGAACATTTCCTTACGGTTGAGTCTCCCAATTTTTTATTATGTTCTCTAATTCTCATAACTTACAAGTCTCGTTTTTTGTAGTGGATCAATTTGTTAACATACTGCCAAGCCATTTTTTTAATATGTACAACAATAAGTTTTTATTGCAACCCACACTACCGAATCAACTATTTTTTTTGAGTATTGATAATTAATAGTTATTTTTCGCGACTTGCGGTACCAAAAATCAAATCACAAGCTTAAGATAAAAAAATTAAATAAGATTTATAGTATTTTAATTTTTTTTATAGGACCTATTTCGAGCACGTTGGAATGGGCCATGGCAGAGCTACTTAAGAGCCCAGAGTCTATGGCAAAAGCAAAAGCAGAGCTCCAACAAGTCGTGGGCCGAGGAAAGCCCATAGAAGAAGCCCAAATCCCTCATCTCCCTTACTTGCGGTCCATCGTCAAAGAAACCATGAGACTACACCCACCGGTACCGTTTTTAATTCCCCGGCAAGTTGAGACTGATGTCCATATCTCCGGCCACACGATTCCGGCGGGCTCCCAAGTGTTGGTCAACGCTTGGGCCATCGGACGTGACCCAATCACGTGGGAAAGCCCATTGGACTTCAGGCCCGAAAGGTTTTTGGGCTCGGAGATCGATGTGAAAGGTCAGGATTTCGGGCTGATTCCATTTGGCTCCGGGAGGAGGATTTGCCCGGGGCTGCCGCTCGCCATGAGGATGCTTCCGGTGATGGTGGGGTCACTTGTAAACTCGTTCGATTGGAGGCTCGAAGGGGAGGAGTTGGACATGGAGGAGAACTTCGGGATCACACTAGTAAAGGCTCATCCCCTTCGTGCCATTCCAATTCCAATCGAGTAGAACTGAAAACCTTAAAATACGCTACCTCATTGCCTATGATTGTTCGTTTTCTTCGATTAATAATAAGGCCAAAAATCAAAAAAAAAAAAAAAGAGAGAGTTTTTTTATGAATGGAAAAGGAGTAAAGTTACTACGTATATGATGGGTGTCATTTACCTATCTACTTCCAAGCCAAACTTATTAGTTTTCGAGTACATTTATTACGTTTTATTATGTTTTAATACGTTTTTATGTATTTTTGTATAAATCAAGTGTGTGGGAGGTGAAAAGACGTTAAAACGAATTATAAACGATCAAATCCAATAAAAAACGATGGAAGAACGGTGGAAAAACATGCATAGAGGCAAAATTCTGAAAAGCAGCCCACCGCCACGGTGATCAATATGTAGAGAGGGCCTAAAACTGTTGGAAGCCCACCGCCGAGGCAGTGAAACAACAACAAGGTCCCTAATCCCATAGCTTAGGCCGTGGCTTAACCGACATACTCACCGCCGCGACGGTCACTCTGCACACTTTTTAGATATTTTTTAGATATTTTGCTCCCTATTTAAGTCTCTCTCCTCTCTCCTTCTCTAACCCTCAGTCATAGGAGACCCCTTAGGGTTCTTAATATTTTCAGAGTGTTTTGGGGTATGCTCAACCAATTCTGAAAGAGAAGAACACGTTGCAAAGAAGGAGAAGCGATCGTTAGATGGTTTTAGCGGCAAATATTTGGACTATAACTAAATTCTTCTGTTTCTCTCTTTATTTTCTTAACTTCGATAGTTTGTTGCGCATGTTTAGCTCGGTTTTCATTGTATAAATGGTTGTGGTCATGAGCTAAACAAATTTTGTTTAGGGATTAATATATTTTATGAAATTATTGTGTTTATCGTTTTCTTTGATATTATGTTTATTTAGATAATTAGAGAATACGAGGTTTGACACTCGGGAGAGGTAACCCCGAATTCGGACCAGGGTAAACACAATGCGATGATCTAATAATCCAAAGGGAGTTAAAAAGTGTGCAATCAATGACGTTGGGGTAAGACTCATGTGATCTATTGTCATTAAAATGTTGAGGGAATTTCTTCATTGACGCGAAGTCACATATTCGCTCGTCTTACACTAGGAAGAGGTGGCGAGTGAGTTTACGATACAGAGATTGTCGGATAAGTCGAACGCCGTTATTGTAAACTAAACAAGACCAAATAAGTTTTTTTAAATGAAGTTAATCTCTAAGCAATCTTTTCCCTAAACATCTCAATATAATATTAGTATAGTTAGTTTTATTAACTTAATATTAGTATTAATTAATCATAAACTTCATTTTCATCGCCTAGATAAAGGTAGGTTATGACAATCGCGGTACTCGATAATAATCTCAATCAATCCCTGTAGATACGACAACCCCTACTCCTTCCCATCTATATTAAAACTTGACCCGTACACTTGCGGTGAAAGTGACGACGTAACATTCCACCACCAGTATACATAACTTCCATCGTTATAAAGTTAAACGATATATACACACATTTTTTAGGGGGGGTTGAAAAATATTAAAATCAATAGGAATCTTCTTTGGAACCTTGCATTAACAGCTTTGTTAGTTAGTTTCTAGTTTGTTAGTTTTGGTTTTAAGTTTGTTGTGAGTTGGCTATAAATTGTATCTCCATTTTCATTCAAATCAATCAGAATTCAATATTCCATTCAATTTTTCATCATCTCTTATCTTCTAATGGTATCAAATGAATTTATTCATCTTTCATTTCTCTGCTGAAGAACAACAAACCTGCTACTAAAATCATGGCTCGTGGTGGTGGTAATCCACAACCAACCACCACTAACAACAAATCCCAGCCTATCACCCATCCATCTTCTTCTACCACCACTCAAAATTTCATCAGATTTCTTATCTATGGACAATCACCACAGTCCATTCTTCTTACATAGTGGTGATCATCCCAATTTAACATTTGTTTCTTAAGTTCTTATTGGATCTAACTATAATAACTGGATTCAAGCGATGTGTGTGGCTCTCAATGCTAAGAACAAACTTGGTTTTGTTGACAGCACTCTTCGACAACCTCCTTCGGACGATCCATCTTTACATGGACATTACTGAAGCTATTTGGGTTAATCTTCAAGCTCATTTTCGTCAGAGCAACGCTCCCTGCATCTTTAAGCTCAAGCAATAATTGGCTATACTTTCCCAAGGCTCTTTTGATGTCAATCTTTATTTCACGAAATTAAAAACCCTTTGGGATTAATTAAAGGATTTTCAATGAATACCTATTTGCACTTGTGGTGGAATGAAACTTTGGACTGATTTTCAGCAGCAAGAACATCTTATGCAATTCTTCATGGGCCTCAACGACTCTTTTATTGTTATACGTGCTCAAATTCTAATGAACGATCTTCTCTCATACGTCAGCAAGGCTTTTAATCTTGTTATACAGGCGAAACGACAACGATCTATTGGATCTCCTGTTTTGACATCCGACTCCATGGCCTTCCAAGCTACTTTTTCTCCAATGGCGTCATCACCGCTTCGAACCAGCGCCGCTCCCGTTCTTGTTGCTTTCACTATGGAAAATTAGGGCATACGGTTTCGGTCTGCTATAAACTTTATGGGCTTCCACTCGGTTACCAATTCAGGCCCCGAAACCCTACCCAGCAACCCAACCGCTCCAACATTCCAAGCCCGTTTCGGTCTCTTGATGGGGTGTCCAACTATAATCCTCCCATGACCCATAATCCTCAGGCCCGTCACATCTTTATTTCGGATATCACCGTACGCCCAACTTGTTTCCCTCAGCTTTTGGCCCATATGTCTCATCTTATTTCAACTCCTAGCCCAACTCCATTATTTCAATATCCACCCTATCAGCCTCCAGTCTAGTTGCAGCCTCTAACTCCGGTTTCTGGTTCCGCTTCTCATATGTCTGCCATGGCCACTGCTGCTGGTCCTATTCCTTCATTTAGTATGTCGCCACCTCTCACGGTGGATCATTGCCATCAGCTAAGATCTTTTTTGAGTTCGCAGCTTCACCACAATGCTCTTACTACATTTTCAGATTCTCCTCTACCGTGTTCCAATTCATCTCATTCCAACTCCGATTTCACTGGTACTATTTCTCTTCCCTCCATACCATCTCTATCTTCTAAATACTGGACTATTGACACTAGTGTCACACATCATATTTGTTATGATCTCTCTCATTTTTCTTCTTATTCCCTTATTTCTATTACTCACTTTTCACTTCCAAATGCTCACACCAAACCTATCACTCATGTTGGTTCTGTACATTTGTTTAGTTCTCTGTTTCTTTCCAATGTTTTTTATGTTCTTCCATTTCGTTGTAATCTCTTAAGCATTAGTGCTCTCACCAAGTCTCACAATTGTTCGATTAATTTTCTTTCCGATTCTTGTGTTATCCAGGTCTTTATTTTGGACAAGATGATTGGGAAGGGTAAACGAGGAGGCAATTTTTATGTTCGCAATTTAGGAAGCTTTTCTTGTAATTCAAATGTTGTTTTTAATTTCTCTCCTAGCTTGCGTTTGTCCAAGCTAAATCTTTGGCATGTACGGCTTGGACATTCTTTTTTTGTCAAACTTCATGTACCGAATAAATGATTACAACTTCCAAACAAAACTTATTAGTTTTCGAGTACATTTATTACGTTTTATTATGTTTTAATAGGTTTTTATGTATTTTGTATAAATCAAGTGTGTGGGAGGTGAAAAGACGTTAAAACGGATTATAAACGATCAAATCAGATAAAAAACGGTGGAAGAACGGTGGAAAAACATGCATAGAGGCAAAATTCTGAAAAGCAGCCCACCGCCACGGTGATCAATATGTAGAGAGGGCCTAAAACTGTTGGAAGCCCACCGCCGAGGCAGTGAAACAACAACAAGGTCCCTAATCCCACAGCCGAGACCGTGGCTTAACCGACATACTCACCACCGCGACGGTCACTCTCCACACTTTTTAGATATTTTTTAGATATTTTGCTCCCTATTTAAGTCTCTCTCCTCTCTCCTTCTCTAACCCTTAGTCATAGGAGACCCCTTAGGGTTCTTAATATTTTCAGAGTGTTTTGGGGTGTGCTCAACCAATTCTGAAAGAGAAGAACACGTTGCAAAGAAGGAGAAGCGATCGTTGGATGGTTTTAGCTGCAAATATTTGGACTATGACTAAGTTATTCTGTTTTTCTCTTTATTTTCTTAACTTCGATAGTTTGTTGAGCATATTTAGCTCGGTTTTAATTGTATAAATGGTTATGGTCATGAGCTAAACAGATTTTGTTTAGGGATTAATATATTTTATGAAATTGTTGTTTTTTTAAGTTTGTGTTTCGCTAATGGTTGTTGTTCGCTATTTCGATTGTGTTTACCGTTATTCTTTGATATTATGCTTTTTTAGATAATTAGAGAATACGAGGTTCGACACTCGGGAGAGGTAACCCCGAATTCGGATTAGGGTAAACACAATGCGATGATCTAATAACCCAAAGGGAGTTAAAAAGTGTGCAATCAATGACGTTGGGGTAAGACTCATGTGATCTATTGTGATTAAGACGTTGAGGGGAATTTCTTCATTGACGCGAAGTCATATATTCGCTCGTCTTACACTCGGAAGAGATGGCGAATGAGTTTACGATACAGAGATTTTCGGATAAGTCGAACGCCGTTATTGTAAACTAAACGAGACCAAACAAGTTTTTTTTAATGAAGTTAATCTCTAGGCAATATTTTCCCTAAACATCTCAATATAATATTAGTATAGTTAGTTTAATTAACTTAATTTTAGTATTAATTAATCATAAACTTTATTTTTATCGCCTAGATAAAGGTAGGTTATGACAATCACAGTACTCGATAATAATCTCAATCAATCCCTGTAGATACGACAACCCCTATTGTAAGACCTCAATTGTAGCATGTGAATTATTTCAGTGGTATTTTAGAGTAATTGTGAAAATTCGTGGTGGAATTGGGACAATTAAAAATTCAAATAAAAAGTCTAGGGGTCAAATTGAAAATATGAAAACAGTAAATCCCAATTTAGAATGGTAAATTGACATTTAACTTAAAATTAAAACTTTTAGGGGTGCAACTGCAATTTAAGAAAAAAAATCTTAGAACTAAAATGAAGATTTTAAGAAGTTAAGGGGATAAAAGGGTAATTTCACAAAAAATATATATTTAGGTGATCAGGCTCCACCGGCCGAAGCAGTGCATGGACGACGACGTGGCAGGAGGAGGTGACCGCTTAATCCACTAGCTACGTGCATATAAATACCGACTTATTCATGTAATGATCACGAAGAAACAATTCTCGAAATAGGAACCACAAACCGGAGAAAGAAAAGAGAGAAAGCGAAGAGAGAGAGAAGTTTACCAGCATGTGTTATCGGTCGTCCACTTCGGAGGTGTGGGATCGTCACCATTCGTCGCCGTTGTTCGGTGAGTGTATGTGTTTTGCGTGTGTGCTTCAGTGGTATGTGTATGTGTGTGTTGCTGTTCACAGGCGGTGTGTATGTGATCGGACGAGGTGTGTGTTTTGCGTGTGTGGGTTGCGCAGGCATCGGATGGGGGGGTTGTTCAGTCAGACAAGTGGGTGTGTGGACATAGGGGTGTGTCGCCGTCGATTTCAGGTGGGGGAGAGTGGTCGGTCGTCGTCGTCGATGTGTGTGCAGGTGATCAGTGTTCGTGTGTATGTGTGGTGTCGTTTGGCCGGCCGGTAGAGGCGGTGGAAGCGTCATCGTTGGCTGCAGCTGAAGTGAAAAACAGAGCAGAAAAAGGAAAAAGAAGAAGAAAAAGAAGAAAGGAAAAAACAAAGAGTAGTGATCGGCAGTGTGCAGTCGGCGTGGGGATGATCAATGATCTGCGTGGGGTGTGTGCAGACGGTGTAGAGAGCTCATCCGAAGTGTGTGTGTGTATAAGACCGTCAGAATTGGAGAGAGAAGAAGGGAGCTATCGGCCGGGAGTGCAAACCGGAAAATAGAAACGGGGAAGAAAGAGAGAAAAAAAAAAAGGAAAAAAAGAAGGGAAATTGCAGAAACCACCCCAGGAAAAATCCCAAAACCCATCTCATGGGCGCCAAATGTTTTGGAAACAGGTGAAACCTCAATCAATTATTAATTCTCGTTAAATTAAATTTTAGTTAGTGTTATCAATCCTAAAATCATAATAATTTCGTGACGATTAATTAATTTTAAGTACATGGTATATAAAATTAGTAACAATTCAGAATATAGGATCCGCATTGCATGATTAGGATGTTTTAGATAAGATATTAATTTAGAATCTGCCACTATTAGATTCGCAGGCACTGGCGTCCAGATAAAGTGCGGTCAGTGTCAGTTTTGCAAAACGGATATCGAGGTGAGTGTACTGTCTTCTTACCAAACTATTTTTCTATGAATATACATGATGAAACATGTGATTATTTAAACGGTATGAAATTATAAATGATATGGATCAAGCAGTATTTGAGGGAGTGGGTAAATTGGATTTTTCGGAAGATTTTGATGGTTTTCGGAAAAAAAAGTTAAAAATAAATTTTTGATTGGTTTCGGCGAAATCAGACGGTGTTTTCCTAAAGGAAAATGGGGAAATATTTTATTTTTTTCTAAAAATGCCGGGTTTTCTATAAATAAAATGGTGGGAAAATGATTTTGATAAAAATTAGACGTTTTCTTTAAAAGAAGATATGAAATATGATTTTTGGATGTAAATGTTGGTGTTGAGGATAAGAAATAGACGTGATAATTTGATGATGTTGAGTAGACGATATTTATTGAGTTGTGATTCAATGATGCTGTATTTGATTTTGACGCTGCCATAGTTGGTTCTCCCCGTAAGGGTTGTGGATTATGTTTCTCCCCATAAGGGGTGTGGATTATATTCTCCCCAAAAAAGGGGTATGGATATTTCGTAGGAAGGCATTTCTACGGATGTTACGGTGCCGTTGCAACTCCCGATCGTGAGGTTAAAACGATCACTAGGGCTAGCCAGTGTGTGTGTGTTGGAGGTGTGTGGTTGAGATTGGTGCTTGAAATGTGGTATTTTACTTATATTGGATGATTTATTATTTATTATGGGGATCGGTATGATTTTATACTAGATGGAACTTATTTATATCGCTTAATTTTCACTGCTTACATACTTATGCTTGATTCATATTTAATTATGGTAATATTTAGAATGTGTCATTATTTTAAAAATTGTTTTACTAAGAAGGCAGTACACTCGCAGGTATAACAGTTAGGAGTCAGTTCCCTACTGGCACTAGGTAGAGCTATGTGATGGAGCCATATAGGCGCTCGATAGAAGCTGTCAAAGGTGAACCTATAAAAAGGTTTATGGATAAATACTTTCAGTTCATAAGAAACGGGATGGGCGTGTCCCCCATAATAGATGTTTGTATTATTAAGTGTATGTATAGTTTATTTCATTAGTTTATTTGGGATTTTCGTGATGTCATGTTGTAGTCACGCCAGTCTCGGGATGACGGATGTCCGGGACGGGTTGTGACAATTTTGGTATCAGAGCCTAGGTTATAGGTTCTGTAGACTTATCAGGAGTTGTGTTAGTAGAAGGTTATGCGATAGGAAGACATGCTAGTCGTCTAGTCAGTAGGGGACATGAGATAGGGCGTTAATAGGTGAGCTTGGTATGAGGATGTTAGGTTTTTATTTCATAAAGTTATGCATTAGCATGGTGCGTGAAGGGTCGTCTTTTGGCAGGCAACGATATGACTGCGTGGTGATATTACTAGGAAGGATGTCTTCCACAGGATAAGAAGGTTAAGTTAGACAAACAACAAATTACGTCGTTAACAATATACTAGATGATATGGCCGGACACACTTAAGTCGAAATAAGAAATAATATTCAAACGGAGTAAATCGCTTCCTAGACAATCTGAAAGGAAATTGTAATATTACTGGATGAGAATTTAATTTGGTAGCACTTTTTAGATTAGTTAATAGACGAAATAACGGTTGTAGCAAGTAGCAAGGTAATAGGAAATGATATATAAGAAGTAGCCGAGGATTGTGGATCTAAGAGGATAGTAGGTGCGTGTAGATATAGTCCATTTGGATAAGTAATATAGAGTTACGGGTGGAGTCAAATTTGGGATAAATAAAAATATGTAATGTTGGAGAGGCATATCTAGTACCTTAGTTAGTCTGATAGTGGGTTTAGGAGGTTAGCAAAGGGTTAAAGAAAAGATATCACAAATCAGTACGCAGATGCTGTTCATACAAATTCCGGCAGTGGATATTGTAATAGCTAGGGATCTTCCCTATATAGTGTCGAGAATGGACAGGGTGCTTGTAAGCGTGATTGGTAACTGTAATTACTATTATATAAGTTTCATAATGATAAGGAGGGGAACGTTCGGCATATAAGTTGGTTAAGTATACTGGTGTTAATGAATGTGGGAAATTAAGATTTGAAATTATAGTCTTAAGACTTTAAGGGTGATTGTTATGTGATAGGAAAAATGAGTGAATTAATTTAACTCGATGATGGATTGTATTTAGTTGAATTTAAATAATTTAGGGTGAAAATAATAATAATAATAATAATAATAAAATAAAATAAATTAATCGTTGGATATTGGGGGATTGGAGTAAGTTTGTTTGCAGTTTAGGAAATTTTAATAGAAGAAGAAGTTGTCACAAAAAAATTAGAATATCAACTAATAATTTACGTAAACCTGGTGTGTGTTTCCATAAGGATCTGGTGTTCGTAACGTAAAAACTAGAATGTCTTACTAAGGCGGTGACTAGTGCAGTAAATATGACTAGTACTCTTAAGGCATAGCATTCAAGTGAATCCAAAGGAAACCGAAGTGGTGGATTGACGGAACATGGAGAAGGCCGAGAACATGTGACCGTAATTGTCACAACCCGTCCCGGAACCCGTCATCCCGAGGCTGGCGTGACTACAACATGACATCACCAATACCCAAAAACAAAAGAAAGACAATATGTTCCCACCATATAATACAAATATTTAAATGGGGGACACACCCATCCCAATTTTAACCTAACAAACAGTATTCATCTATGAACCTTTTACAGGTTCGTCTTGGACAGCTTCTCTCAAACACCTCTATGACTCCATCACGCAGCTCTACCTAGTGCCAGTATGGGACCGACTCCTAGCCGTTGTACCTGCGAGTGTACTGCCTTCTTAGTAAAACATTTCGAAAATATTAATACTTTCTAAATATTTCCACAATCTGGTATGGATCAAGCACAAGTATATAAGCAATAACAATATAGATGAGTTTCATCTAGCATAACATCCTACCAATCATCATAATAAATAATATCAAACCAACCAATACACGTAAAACACCACATTTGAAGCACCAATCTCAAACACACACCTCCAACACCCACGCACTGGCCAGTCCTAGTGATCGTTTTAACCTCACGATCGAGAGTTGCAACGGTACCGTAACATTCATAGGAATGTCTTCCTATGAAATATCCACACCCCTTTTTTGGGGAGAAATGTAATCCACACCCCTTACGGGGAGAAATATAATCCACACCCCTTACGGGGAGAACAACCATGGCATCGTCAAAAACAAATGTAGCCTCATCAAAACACAACACAATAAATATCTTCTACTCCACATTGTCAAATCACCACACCTACCACATTTCTACAAAACCCGCTTTTAAATTCAAAAATCATATTTTGCACTTTCTTTTAAAGAATCATCTGATTTTATCGAAACCATTTTTCCATCCTTTATTTTTAGAAACCAGGTATTTCTAGGAAAATAGATATTTCTTATTTCCTTTCTAAAACCACCGTCTAATTTCACCAAATTTAGCAGAATTCATTTTTGGCTTCTTTTTCGAAATCTATCGAAGTCCAGTTACCAATTCATTTAAATCATACTTGATCCACATCATTTATAAATTCATACAGTTTAGGTAATCACAATTTTCATCTCATATATATATAGAAAATAGTTTGGTAAGAAGACAGTACACTCACCTCGATCCCCGTTTTGCACCACTGACATTGTCCGCACTCTATTTGGACGCCAGTGCCTGCGAACCTAATAGTGGCAGAGTCTAAATTAATATCTTATCTAAAATATCCTAATCATGTAATGCAGACCCTATTTCCCAAATCGTTACTAATTTTATGTACTACGTACTTAAAATTAATTAGTCGTCACGAAATTATTATGGTTTTAGGATTTATAACACTAATTAAAATTTAATTTAATGAGAATTAAATAATCGATCGAAGCTTCACCTGTTTCCGAAACATTAGGCGACCACAAGATGGATTTTGGATTTTTCTGGGGTAGTTTCTGCAATTTCTCTTTCTTTCTTTTTTTCTTTTCTTTTTTTTTTTTTTTTTTTTTCCTTCTTTCTTGTCTTGATTGCCCCACTGTTTTGGTTTTTGTTTCCGTTCAACTTCCGGCCGGCCATTTCCTCTCTCTCTCTACCATTACCACCCACCGGAGGCTTCCCAGGCCTTGCCGCCCTCACCGCCGGCCCTACTCCATCCCCTACTACCGATCACCAACCTCCTCCGACCACCCCATCACCCTACGCACCTACCCACAAAACTACAGCCACCACCATTGACGGCCAACTCACGTTGCCCCCCACACAGCCATACCCGACGTTCGGAACTCACACCTACAACAACCATGATACTCACTATCACACGCACAGCAGACACACACGCATACGCACAACTTTCTCTCTCTAACTCACCGATCGGCGGCCTCACCGTCGACGAAGTCCCCTCCGGCCCATGCCCACCGGCGATCACATACACACACACAACAACAGCTGAACACCCCCCTCATACCATCGCATGACCATTCCTGCCTCCGCTTCGTTTCAGTCGTCCGCCGGAACCGACCCCCGACGCCGGCGAACCCTTCTCTCTCTTCCCCTGTCGCCGACCCATCTCTCTCTCTCTATTTCTCTCTCTCCGCCATCTTTCATCATGGTGATCAACTCACACAAACTCAGTTGATGACGAGCCGAACACATTACCGAACGCTTACCGGACGACCGGCGACGATCACCACCACCTATGTCGAACCACCCTTCCGTCGACCACTGCATGCCCATGCACGCCCACAACCCTGTAACCGAACACCCTGCCTCGTCGGCAATTACTTTTCAAACCCCAACTCCGGCCAGCTCTCTCTCTCTCTCTAGATTTTGGATTTACAGTTTTTCGTCTTTTTTTTTTTTTTTTTCCTTCTCTTGATCATGGGATTCTGTTTTTGATCACAACTGGTGCATGGAATTAGTGGTTTCGGATTGTCTAAGCGTGCCACGTCGTTCCTCTTATCTAATTCCTTGCCGGCCATGTGTTTCGTCCGACCGTCGGCGTGTGGGTGTGTATAAATAATTTAAAAAAATATTTTCCCTTAATTGCTCTTTCCTCCCCCCAATTTCCTTTAAACCCTGATTTTAATCCTTTTCAATTTTTAAAAGTTCCTAAGATTTTCAATTTCACCCCTGAAAGTTTCATTTAAATGTTAAATGTCAATTTACCTCCCTAAATTGGGATTTACTGTTTCTATATTTCCAATTTGACCCCTAGACTTTTTATTTGAATTTTTAATTGTCCTAATTTCACCCCGAATTTTCACCATTACTTTAAAAATACCACTGAAATGATGTACTTGCTACGATTGAGGTCTTACAACTCTTCCCTCCTAAAAGAAATTTCGTCCCGAAATTTTATTACCTTAATCGATTAAATGCGGGTATCTGCTCCTCATCTCATCTTTTCGTTCTTATGTCACATCTTCCACTGCATGATTGTGCCATAACACCTTGACTAACATAATCGTGTTCCTTCGCACACCTGATCAATTCATTAGAAGAGTATGGCACATATTTCCAGAATATCGATTTACTGAGGTTGTTGTGTAGTCAAGATAATTTTGGCGGTAACATAAGTTCATACGCTGTCGTGCCCACCTGATCTAAAATTCCATATGGTCCGATGTACCTTGGACCTAACTTCCCTTCCTTCCTACACTTCGTTAATTCCCGCCAAGCTACTAATATGTCAAAGTCGCATCACAAAGTTATACTTGTCTCATGTGATTTTAGCACAACTGTTTCCTATAAATAGTCTTAATATCACAAATAGTTCAAAATTTATAACCACCAACTTTTTCATCATATCATAATCATCCAACCAACAAGGTGTACTTGGTCGGTTATACCTAACACAAATCATCCACTGTCGAAGAATCTCATGTTCCTAACTGCTTCCACTGCGCTACTCTGATAATATTAAGATCAGTAACAACACTATTTGCTGAAAATATTTCTACTTCATTCAGTCCTAACCAGCACTTATCTATTTCATCCGATATTTTCTAGTCGTCCGTTGTAATAATATTTTCCATTCCGCACTTAACCTAACTATAATCGTCACCCATCTCATAAACACCAATAACTCAACTATCATTAACTCCGATACCTACCTCAATTCTCTAATACTCATATCGATATCTTTCATAATACCTAAATATCTCCAACCCACATAACTATAACTCAAATATTTCAAACAAATAATCTAGAAAAATTCATTTCATGCCTCTACATTTTATCAAGTCCCTGACATGGTCACGTGCTTCAAGTTTGTTTCCCTCTGCCTAACATGCTTCAAACATATATCCATGTATATATATATGACTCCAAGGACATAGGTACGCCTCAGTCACAACGAAATCGATACATTCTAATAATTACTAGCTACTAACTGTAAAATATTATATCATGTGCACATATCACCTCAAGGATATTTTAAATTTTCCTTGTCCCGTAACATCTCAATAACTTCTAATTTTCAGTAAAAGAAAGTAGTCACATCGGCTATTCTGAATCCCGCAGAAGTTTCGTTTCCCTATCTCAGTTCAATTTATCAAATCGAAATTCTGTATCTTTTTCATACAATACTTTATGCGATGCTACCATGATTAATGACAAGATAATTATTATCATAACAGATTTTATCAACGTTGCACAATCATGCCCCTTACCTGAAACTGCCACGACACAATCGCTCAATATATCTTCTAACACCTGAATCGTATTTACAAGGTATCAACTTTCACTTAGGCAATTATAGGAGTATGATTTTTTTTTTTTTTTTAACCCACATGTCCAAATAGCTATCAGCTCCTGACACTACAGTTTCCCCTCGACTTAGTTCACTTGACAACAATTATTATTCAGAATACCATGCGGCGATAACACCTATGATTTCAGAATTTCAGTTTCAAGATTTCGAATAATCAGTTAATAAAATTCCTAGAATTACTAATCCTTATCCCTTTTAATAATTTTTTTTTTTTTTTTTTTTTTAAAAAGAATATCTTGTCCCAATTTAATTGTTAATATTTGCATTAAATTGGTGCATCACGAAATCGAATAATCCCATCAATATATATATTAAACATACGTATCCGAAAACACTCCTCGAACTCCTCTTTATTTTCTTTCTGGTATAGGTCAAGGCTACAATAGCCCACTTAGAAATTTCGTTACTTCTTGAACTTAACTTGACTAACAAACCACCGGATAACAAATGTCGTGATTTCCCCTTTCCATTCCCAATCTACTAATCATACGCATGCCATTACAGTATAGTTAATATGACTGGGGTATTGCATATCTTATTCCATGCACCTCTTTTAAGGTCTTGCCTGTAAATTGACATTTATCAACCTTACACTTTTTATTTCAAATTCCCAAATTTCCTCATTCTCCCAGACACGCTAATTAGCTCTACGGTCAATTTTCACTGCATCGCTAAACCTTTTTAACTGAACATCCTACCCTTACATGTCTATACTATGGTAAACATCAATACCGAACAGCGTTACTATTCGACCCGCCGCCCACTAAACTTACAAGGGTCTCAACTTAACCCATAAATTAATATAAGCAATCAACTCACTAACGTTTGATCTGAAATATTTACTATAGTCAGCACCGTGACCATCTTCATTCCCTTCCACTCTAATCGTTTCCAGTTGGACATTTAACTTCTGTGCTTTTTCCATTCAATCAATCAATATCAACTTATATTTATAAGCTCAATTAGGGTGGTCATTAGACCAATTGCCTAATAGACTTACAAAGATCTTAACTTGACCCATACATTAGTAGACGTTAGAACGAATGCGATTCCTACTAGTTCCAAAAAGTTTCGAATTCCCGTCATATGTTCTTAGCTTTTTCCATATTCCGTCAATCTACCACTTCGACTCGACTCCCTTTGGCTTCACTTAAATGCTATGTCTTAAAAGCACTAGTCATATTTACCGCACTAGCCACCGCCTTAGTAACACACTTCGGAGATGTTCAACTTGCTCTTTTTTATCTTCGACTGGATCACCGTTGTTACCGCGTCACAATCTCTAGTTTTTAATTTCAATATCCTTCTAAAAAATCTGATACCCTATTTGTTGCAACCCATTTAACAACCTATCTATTCTAACTTTTTACGTTACCAACATCGGATCTTTATGGAAACACACCCCAGGTCTACATAAATCATGAGTTGATATTCTCATTTATTGTGACGCCTTCCTTTTTCTATTAAGACTTCCTAAACTGCTAACAAACTTACTCCAATTCCCAATATCCAACAATTACACACCCCCAAAATTATTTAGATTCAACTAAATGCAATCAATCGTTAATTCACTCAATTTTTCCTATTCCTTAGCAATTGCCTTTAAAGTCTCAAGATTATAATTTCAAATCTCAATTTCCCACATTCATTAACACCAGTATACTTAACCAACTTATGTGCCGAACGTTCCCATCCTTATCATTATGAAACTTATTTAATAGTAATCACCATTACCAATCACGCTTACAAGCACCCTGGCCATTCTCGTAACTACATAGGAAAGATCCCTAGCTATTACCATATCCACTGCCAAAGCTTGTTTGAACAACATCTACGTACTGACTTATGATATTCTTTCTATATCACTTTTCCAACCTCCTAAACCTACTATCAAACTAACTGAGGTACTGGATATGCCTTCCCAATAATACATACTTTTATTCATCACAAATTGATTCCACCCGCAACTTTATATTACTCATTCGAATGGATTATATTTACACGCACCTACTATTTTCCTAGATCCACCATCCTCGGCTACTTCTTATATATCATTTCCTATTACCTTGCTGTTATTTCGTCTATTAATCAATTTAAAAAGTACTACCAATTTAAATTTTCGTCCAGTAATATTACAATTTCCTTTCAGATTGTCTAGAACGCGATTTACTCCATTTGAATATTATTTCCTATTTCGACTTAGGTGTGTTCTGCCATATCATCTAGTATATTGATAACGACGTAATTTGTAGTTTGTCTAACTTAGCCTTCTTACCCCGTGAAAGACATCTCTTCTAGCAATATCACCATGTGATCGTATCGTTGCTTACCAAAAAGACGACCCCTCACGCACCATGCTAATGCGTAACTTTATGAAATAAAACCCTAACACCCTTATACCAAGCTCACCTATTAACACCCTATCCTATGTCCCCTACTGACTAGACGACTGGCACGTCCTCCTACCTCATAACCTTCTACTGACACATCTCCTGACAAGTCTACAGAACCTATAACCTAGGCTCTGATACCAAAATTGTCACAACCCGTCCTGGAACCCGTCATCCCGAGGCTGGCGTGACTACAACATGACATCACCAATACCCAACAACCAAAAGAAAGACAATATGTTCCCACCATATAATACAAACATTTAAATGGGGGACACACCCATCCCAATTTTAACCTAACAAACAGTATTCATCTATGAACCTTTTACAGGTTCGTCTTGGACAGCTTTTCTCAAACACCTCTATGACTCCATCACGCAGCTCTACCTAGTGCCAGTAGGGGATCGACTCCTAGCCGTTGTACCTGCGAGTGTACTGCCTTCTTAGTAAAACATTTCGAAAATATTAATACTTTCTAAATATTTCCACAATCTGGTATGGATCAAGCACAAGTATATAAGCAATAACAATATAGATGAGTTTCATCTAGCATAACATCCTACCAATCATCATAATAAATAATATCAAACCAACCAATACACGTAAAACACCACATTTGAAGCACCAATCTCAAACACACACCTCCAACACCCACGCACTGGCCAGTCCTAGTGATCGTTTTAACCTCACGATCGAGAGTTGCAACGGTACCGTAACATTCATAGGAATGCCTTCCTATGAAATATCCACACCCCTTTTTTGGGGAGAAATGTAATCCACACCCCTTACGGGGAGAAATATAATCCACACCCCTTACGGGGAGAACAACCATGGCATCGTCAAAAACAAATGCAGCCTCATCAAAACACAACACAATAAATATCTTCTACTCCACATTGTCAAATCACCACACCTACCACATTTCTACAAAACCCGCTTTTAAATTCAAAAATCATAGTTTGCACTTTCTTTTAAAGAATCATCTGATTTTATCGAAACCATTTTTCCATCCTTTATTTTTAGAAACCAGGTATTTCTAGGAAAATAGATATTTCTTATTTCCTTTCTAAAACCACCGTCTAATTTCACCAAATTTAGCAGAATTCATTTTCGGCTTCTTTTTCGAAATCTATCGAAGTCCAGTTACCAATTCATTTAAATCATACTTGATCCACATCATTTATAAATTCATACAGTTTAGGTAATCACAATTTTCATCTCATATATATATAGAAAATAGTTTGGTAAGAAGACAGTACACTCACCTCGATCCCCGTTTTGCACCACTGACATTGTCCGCACTCTATCTGGACGCCAGTGCCTGCGAACCTAATAGTGGCAGAGTCTAAATTAATATCTTATCTAAAATATCCTAATCATGTAATGCAGACCCTATTTCCCAAATCGTTACTAATTTTATGTACTACGTACTTAAAATTAATTAGTCGTCACGAAATTATTATGGTTTTAGGATTTATAACACTAATTAAAATTTAATTTAATGAGAATTAAATAATCGATCGAAGCTTCACCTGTTTCCGAAACATTAGGCGACCACAAGATGGATTTTGGATTTTTCTGGGGTAGTTTCTGCAATTTCTCTTTCTTTCTTTTTTTCTTCTTTTTTTTTTTTTTCCTTCTTTCTTGTCTTGATTGCCCCACTGTTTTGGTTTTTGTTTCCGTTCAACTTTCGGCCGGCCATTTCCTCTCTCTTTCTACCATTACCACCCACCGAAGGCTTCCCAGGCCTTGCCGCCCTCACCGCCGGCCCTACTCCATCCCCTACTACCGATCACCAACCTCCTCCGACCACCCCATCACCCTACGCACCTACCCACAAAACTACAGCCACCACCATTGACGGCCAACTCACGTTGCCCCCCACACAGCCATACCCGACGTTCGGAACTCACACCTACAACAACCATGATACTCACTATCACACGCACAGCAGACACACACGCATACGCACAACTTTCTCTCTCTAACTCACCGATCGGCGGCCTCACCGTCGACGAAGTCCCCTCCGGCCCATGCCCACCGGCGATCACATACACACACACAACAGCAGCTGAACACCCCCCTCATACCATCGCATGACCATTCCTGCCTCCGCTTCGTTTCACTCGTCCGCCGGAACCGACCCCCGACGCCGGCGAACCCTTCTCTCTCTTCCCCTGTCGCCGACCCATCTCTCTCTCTCTATTTCTCTCCGCCATCTTTCATCATGGTGATCAACTCACACAAACTCAGTTGATGACGAGCCGAACACATTACCGAACGCTTACCGGACGACCGGCGACGATCACCACCACCTATGCCGAACCACCCTTCCGTCGACCACTGCATGCCCATGCACGCCCACAACCCTGTAACCGAACACCCTGCCTCGTCGGCAATTACTTTTCAAACCCCAACTCCGGCCAGCTCTCTCTCTCTCTCTAGATTTTGGATTTACAGTTTTTCGTTTTTTTTTTTTTTTTTTTTTTTTTTTTTTTTTTTTTTTTTCTCTTGATCATGGGATTCTGTTTTTGATCACAACCGGTGCATGGAATTAGTGGTTTCAGATTGTCTAAGCGTGCCACGTCGTTCCTCTTATCTAATTCCTTGCCGGCCATGTGTTTCGTCCGACCGTCGGCGTGTGGGTGTGTATAAATAATAAAAAAAAACATTTTCCCTTAATTGCTCTTTCCTCCCCCCAATTTCCTTTAAACCCTGATTTTAATCCTTTTCAATTTTTAAAAGTTCCTAAGATTTTCAATTTCACCCCTGAAAGTTTCATTTAAATGTTAAATGTCAATTTACCTCCCTAAATTGGGATTTACTGTTTCTATATTTCCAATTTGACCCCTAGACTTTTTATTTGAATTTTTAATTGTCCTAATTTCACCCCGAATTTTCACCATTACTTTAAAAATACCACTGAAATGACGTACTTGCTACGATTGAGGTCTTACAGTAATTCGAAACTTTTTTGGAACTAGTAAAGATTGTATTCGTTCTAATGTTTAGTGACATCTCCTGTATGGCGGGATTTATGCTTTAAGTCGAAAAAAAAAAAAAAAGAAGTGCATGGAATAAGATATGCAATACCCCAGTAATATTAACTATACTGTAATGGCATGTGCATGATTAGTAGATTGCGAATGGAAATGGGAAATCACGGCATTGGTTATCCGGTGATTTGTTAGTCAAGTTAAGGTCAAGAAGTAACGAAATCTCTAGGTGGGCTATTGTAGCCTTGACCTATACTAGAAAAAAAAAAGGGAGAGGGGTTCGAAGAGTGTTATCTTGATACGTATGTCCAATATATATATTGATAAAATTGTTTGATTGCGTGATGCACCAATTTAATGCAAATATTAAAAAAAAAATTAAGTTGGGACAAGATATTCTTTTAAAAATCAAAAGGGACAAGGATTAGTAATTCTAGGAATTTTATTAATTGGTTATTCAAAATCTTGGAACTAAAATTCTGAAATCATAGGTGTTCTCGTCACATGGTAATCTGAATAATAATTGTTATCAAAGTGAAATAAGTCGTCAGTATATGAACAACCCGTGAGGGGAAACTGTAGTGTCAGGAGTTGATGGTTATTTGAACATGCGGGTTAAAATTTTCCCTACTCCTTTAGTTGCCCAAGTGGAAGTTGATACCTTGTAAATACGATTCAAGTGTTGGAAGATATGTTGAGCGATTGTGTCGTGGCAGTTCTGGTAAGGGAGATGATTGTGCAATGTTAATAAAATCTGTTATGCTAATAATTATCTTGTCATTAATCATGGTGGTATCGCATAAAGTGTTGTATGAAAAAGATACAGGATTCCGATCTGATAAATTGAACTGAGATAGGAAAACGAAACTTCTATGGGATTTAGAATAGCCGGTGTGACTATTTTTTTTTTTTTTTACTGGAAATTAGAAGTTATTGAGATGTTACGAGACAAGGAGAATTTAAAATATACTTGAGCTGATATATATACATAAAATAATATTTTACAGTTAATAGCTAATAATTATCAGAAGGTATCGATTTCGTTGTGACTAGGGTGCACCTATGTACTTCGAGTCGTATACATATGTGAATATATGTTTGAAGCATGTTAGGCAGGTGGAAACGAACCTGAAACGCGTGACCATGTCAGGGACTTGGTAAAATGTGAGAGCATGAAAGGATTTCTTATGGATTGTTTGTTTAATATATTGGAGTTGTAATTATGAGAGTTGGTTATATTTAGATATTAGGAAAGATCTAGATATAAGTATTAAAGAGTTGAGATAGGTATCGAGGTTGATGATAGTTGAGTTATCTGTGCTTATGAGACTGGTGGCAATTATTATTAGGTTAAATATGGAATGAAAAATATTGTTGGGACAGGCAACTAGGAAATGTCGGATGAAATGGATAAGTGCTGGTCCCGATGGGTTGAAAGAGACTCACCGTACCGGAATATTTTCTGCATATAGTGCTGTTACTGATTTTGATTTTATCAGAGTAGCGCAGTGGAAGCAGTTAGGAACATAAGATCCTTTGACGGAGAGTTATCCGTGTTAAGGGTAACCGACCAAGTGCACTTTGTTTGTTGGATGGTTATGATCTGACGAAAAGTTGTTGGTTGTAAATTTTGGGCGATTTGGGGTGATGAGACCATATATGGAAAACAATTGTTTTAGAAGCACATGAGACGAGTATAACTTTGTGAAGCAACTTTGACATATTAGTAGCCTGAAGAAAATTAATGACGTTTAGGAAGAAGGGGAAGTTAAGTTCAAGGTACATCGGACCATATGAAATTTTAGGTCGGGTGGGCACGATAGCGTATGGACTTGCGTTACCGCCAGAATTATCTCGACTACATGACGATCTCGATGAATCGATGCTCTGGAAATACGTGTCCGACCCTTCTCATGTGTTGATTTCGGAGCCGATCGAGTTGGAAACAGATTTGACCTACGGGGAAGAGTCAGTTCAAATCATAAGCTATAAAGGTCAGGTGTACGAATGGAAATGATTATGTTAGTTGAGGTGTTATGGCGCAATCATGCAGCGGAAGATACGACATAATAGCGAGAAGACGAGATGAGGAACAAATACCCACATTCTTTCTACTAAGGTAATAAAAATTTCGGGACGAAATTTCTTTTAGGAGGGAAGAGTTGTAAGACCTCAATTGTAGCATGTGCGTCATTTCAGTGGTATTTTAGAGTGATTGTGAAAATTCGGGGTGGAATTGGGACAATTAAAAATTCAAATAAAAAGTCTAGGGGTCAAATTGAAAATATGGAAACAGTAAATCCCAATTTAGAAAGGTAAATTGACATTTAACTTTAAATTAAAACTTTTAGGGGTGCAACTGCAATTTAAGAAAAAAATCTTAAAAGTGGACCTAAACTAAAATGAAGATTTTAAGAAGTTAAGGGGATAAAAGGGTAATTTCACAAAAAATATATATTTAGGTGATCAGGCTCCACCGGCCGGAGCAGTGCATGGACGACGACGTGGAAGGAGGAGGTGACCGCTTAATCCACTAGCTACGTGCATATAAATACCGACTTATGCATGTAATGATCACGAAGAAACAATTCTCGAAACAGGAACCGCAAACTAGAGAAGGAAAAGAGAGAAAGCGAAGAGAGAGAGAAGTTTGCCAGCGTGTGTTATCGGTCGTCCGCTTCGGAAGTGTGGGATCGTAACCATTCGTCGCCGTTGTTCGGTGAGTGTGTGTGTTTTGCTTGTGTGCTTCAGTGGTATGTGTATGTGTGTGTTGCTGTTCACAGGTGGTTTGTATGTGATCGGACGAGGTGTGTGTTTTGCATGTGTGGGTTGTGCAGGCATCGGATGAGGGGGTTGTTCGGTCAGACAAGTGGGTGTGTGGACATGGGGGTGTGTCGCCGTCAATTTTAGGTAGGGGAGAGTGGTCAGTCGTCGTCATCGATGTGTGTGCAGGTGATCAGTGTTCGTGTGTGTGTGTGTAGTGTCGTTTGGCCGGCCGGTAGAGGCGGTGGAAGAGTCATCGTCGGCTGCAGTTGAAGTGAAAAACATAGCAGTAAAAGGAAAAAAAAGAAGAAAAAGAAGGAAGGAAAAAACAAGGAGTAGTGGTCGGCAGTGTGCAGTTGGCATGGGGATGATCAATGATCTGCGTGGGGAGCGTGCAGACGGTGTAGAAAGCTCATCCGAAGTGTGTGTGTATGTATAAGACCGTCGGAATTGGAGAAAGAAGAAGGGAGCTGTCAGGCGGGAGTGCAAACCGGAAAATAGAAACGGGGAAGAAAGAGAAAAGAAAGAAAAAAAAAAAAAAAAAAAAAAGAGAAAAGAAAAGAAAAAAAAAGGAGAAATTGCAGAAACCACCCCAGGAAAAATCCCAAAACCCATCTCATGGGCGCCAAACGTTTTGGAAACAGGTGAAACCTCAATTGATTATTAATTCTCGTTAAATTAAATTTTAGTTAGTGTTACCAATCCTAAAATCATAATAATTTCGTGACGATTAATTAATTTTAAGTACATGGTATATAAAATTAGTAACAATTCGGAATATAGGATCCGCATTGCATGATTAGGATGTTTTAGATAAGATATTAATTTAGAATCTGTCACTATTAGGTTCGCAGGCACTGACGTCCAGATAAAGTGCGGTCAGTGTCAGTTTTGCAAAACGGATATCGAGGTGAGTGTACTGTCTTCTTGCCAAACTATTTTTCTATGAATATATATGATGAAACATGTGATTATTTAAATGGTATAAATTTATAAATGATATGGATCAAGCAGTATTTGAGGGAGTGGGTAAATTGGATTTTTCGGAAGATTTCGATGGTTTTCGAAAAAAAAAGTTAAAAATAAATTTTTGATTGGTTTCGGCGAAATCAGATGGTGTTTTCCTAAAGGAAAATGGGGAAATATTTGTTTTTCTAAAAATACCGGGTTTTCTATAAATAAAATGATGGAAAAATGATTTTGATAAAAATTAGACGTTTTCTTTAAAAGAAGATATGAAATATGATTTTTGGATGTAAATGTTGGTGTTGAGGATAAGAAATAGACGTGGTAATTTGATGATGTTGAGTAGACGATATTTATTGAGTTGTGATTTGATGATGCTGTATTTGATTTTGACGATGCCATAGTTGGTTCTCCCCGTAAGGGGTGTGGATTCTGTTTCTCCCCGTAAGGGGTGTGGATTCTGTTTCTTCCTGTAAGGGGTGTGAATTATATTTTTTCCAAAAAAGAGGTGTGGATATTTTGTAGGACAGCATTTCTACGGATGTTACGGTACCGTTGCAACTCCCGATCGTGAGGTTAAAACGATCACTAGGGCTAGCCAGTGTGTGTGTGTTGGAGGTGTGTAGTTGAGATTGGTGCTTGAAATGTGGTATTTTACTTATATTGGATGATTTATTATTTATTATGGTGATCGGTATGATTTTATACTAGATGGAACTTATCTGTATCGCTTAATTTTTACTGCTTACATACTTATGCTTGATTCATATTTAATTATGGTAATATTTAGAATGTGTCATTATTTTAAAAAATGTTTTACTAAGAAAGCAGTACATTCGCGGGTACAACATCTAGGAGTCAGTCCCCTACTGGCACTAGGTAGAGCTATGTGATGGAGTCATATAGGCGCTCGATAGAAGCTGTCAAAGGCGAACCTATAAAAAGGTTTATGAATAAATACTTTCAGTTCATAAAAAACGAGATGGGCGTGTCCCCCATAATAGATGTTGTATTATTAAGTGTATGTATAGTTTATTTCAGATTTTGGTGATGTTATGTTGTAGTCACGCCAGTCTCGGGATGACGAGTGTCTGGAACGGGTTGTGACACCTACTCCTTCCCATCTATATTAAAACTTGACCCGTACACTTGCGGTGAAAGTGACGACATAACATTCCACCACCAGTATACGTAACTTCCATCGTTATGAAGTTAAACGATATATACACACACATTTTTTAGGGGGGTTTGAAAAATATTGAAATTAATAGGAATCTTCTTTGGAACCTTCCATTAACAGCTTTGTTAGTTAGTTTCTAGTTTGTTATTTTTGGTTTTAAGTTTGTTGTGAGTTGGCTATAAATTGTGTCTCCATTTTCATTCAAATCAATGAGAATTCAATATTCCATTCAATTTTTCATCATCTCTTATCTTCTAATGGTATCAAATGAATTTATTCATCTTTCATTTATCTGTTGAAGAACAACAAACCTGCTACTAAAATCATGGCTCGTGGTGGTGGTAATCCACAACCAACCACCACTAACAACAAATCCCAGCCTATCACCCATCCATCTTCTTCTACCACCACTCAAAATTTCATCAAATTTCTTATCTATGGACAATCACCACAGTCCATTCTTCTTACATAGTGGTGATCACCCTGATTTAACATTTGTTTCTTAAGTTCTTATTGGATCTAACTATAATACCTGGATTCGAGCGATGTGTGTGGCTCTCAATGCCAAGAACAAACTTGGTTTTGTTGACAGCACTCTTCAACAACCTCTTTCGGACGATCCATCTTTACATGGACATTACTGAAGCTATTTGGGTTAATCTTCAAGCTCATTTTTGTTAGAGCAATGTTCCCTGCATCTTTAAGCTCAAGCAATAATTGGCTACACTTTCCCAAGGCTCTTTTGATGTCAATCTTTATTTCACGAAATTAAAAACCCTTTAGGATTAATTAAAGGATTTTCAATGAATACCTATTTGCACTTGTGGTGGAATGAAACTTTGGACTGATTTTCAGCAGCAAGAACATCTTATGCAATTCCTCATGGGCCGCAACGACTCTTTTATTGTTGTACGTGCTCAAATTCTAATGAACGATCTTCTCTCATCCGTCAGCAAGGCTTTTAATCTTGTTATACAGGAGAAACGACAACGATCTATTGGATCTCCTGTTTTGACATCCGACTCCATGGCCTTCCAAGCTACTTTTTCTCCAATGGCGTCATCGCCGCTTCGAACCAGCGTCGCTCCCATTCTTGTTGCTTTCACTATGGAAAATTAGGGCATACGGTTTCGGTCTGCTATAAACTTTATGGGCTTCCACTCGGTTACCAATTCAGGCCCCGAAACCCCACCCAGTAACCCAACCGCTCCAACACTCCAAGCCCGTTTCGGTCTCTTGATGGGGTGTCCAACCATAATCCTCCTATGACCCATAATCCTCAGGCCCGTCACATCTTTATTTCAGATATCACCCTACGCCCAACTTGTTTCCCTCAGCCTTTGGCCCATATGTCTCCTCTTATTTCAACTCCTAGCCTCCTCTTATTTCAACTCCTAGCCCAACTCCATTATTTCAATATCCACCCCATCAGCCTCCAGTCTAGTTGCAGCCTCTAACTCCGGTTTCTGGTTCCGCTTCTCATATGTCTGCCATGGCCACAGCTGCTGGTCCTATTCCTTCATTTAGTATGTCGCCACCTCTCACGGTGGATCATTGCCTTCAGCTAAGATTTTTTTTGAGTTCGCAGCTTCACCACAATGCTCTTACTACATTTTTAGATTCTCCTCTACCGTGTTCCAATTCATCTCATTCCACCTCCGATTTCACTGGTACTATTTCTCTTCCCTCCATACCATCTCTATCTTCAAAATACTGGATTATTGACACTAGTGTCACACATCATATTTGTTATGATCTCTCTAATTTTTCTTCTTATTCCCCTATTTCTATCACTCACCTTTCACTTCCAAATGCTCACACCAAACCTATCACTCATGTTGGTTCTGTACATTTGTCTAGTTCTCTGTTTCTTTCCAATGTTTTTTATGTTCTTCCGTTTCGTTTTAATCTCTTACGCATTAGTGCTCTCACCAAGTCTCACAATTGTTCGGTTAATTTTCTTTACGATTCTTGTGTTATCCAGGTCTTTATTTTGGACAAGATGATTGGGAAGGGTAAACGAGGAGGCAATTTTTATGTTCGCAATTTAGGAAGCTTTTCTTGTAATTCAAATGTTGTTTTTAATTTCTCTCTTGGCTTGCGTTTGTCCAAGCTAAATTTGGTATGTACGGCTTGGACATTCTTTTTTTGTCAAACTTCATGTACTGAATAAAGGATTACAACTTCCTTTATCTTCTCGTACTATTTCTTTTCATTGCTATTTTTGTGCTTAATAAAGGATTATAGCTTCAATTTTCTTTTCAAATGTACTTATTTAGCTATCTTATGCAGAGCATGCTTCGACTGTCCATCCTCTACAATAGAGTTGCCGAGAACACCATAAGGGAGTCTTCCATCTAAATTAAGAAGAACGAGGCCCTCAATAAGGTGCACCAGTTGAACGAGGACCTCCAGCTCGCTACCCAGGCACATGTGTCTCTCCAGGCCACGCATCAGCTTGTCACTGCGGAGCGGGATAATTTGGAAAAAAAGAAAGAAGACCTTAAATCCCAGCTCCAGGAGAAAAATGCCAAAGTTGATGACCTAAAGAATAGGCTGTAAAAGGAAGAACTCTTTAGGGCGAAGGTGATCCTCAATGCCGAGAAGGAGGGTGCTAAAAAGTACAAGGCCAGCAAAGAATTCGAGGATCTGAAGTACGACCTCGCTGTCGAGTACATGGACGATGGCCACCATGCCACGATACACTCCCTCCTATGCCACTTTTCCGAGGTAGACTACACGTAAGTCAGGATGGAGTTCCCTAACAAGGGGCATCCAGTTGTGGAAAAGCACACAACTAAGGAGACCAACTTGAAAGAAGACCAAGAGGCTGGAGGAGATAAAAGCGGTGAAGAAGAGGCCGAGGGCGAGGATGAAAAGGTGACTAGGATACTCACGCCGGCATTGTGGACGTCGTGGGTGTCTCTGAGGAGGAGTAGGCCCATTGGTTCCCTAGGACAGTTATGGGCGTGGTGGCTAAATCCTCAGCCCGGCCATTTATTTAGACTAAGCATTTTTTTTTTTTAACTTTTTCAATCTCTTTTCTTCTTCTTTTTTTTTTTTTTTTTTTTTTTTTTTTTTTTTTTTTTTTATAAATTTTGATGTAATCTGGCACTGACCTTGTGTAAATGGGCATGAACCCCTCCAATGTAAGCTTTCTTTTTTAACATAATACAAACACATATTAGTTTTTTGAGCCACTACTTGTGTTGAATGTTTCTTCTCACTTCTAATTTCTATTAGGATAGAGTAGATAGGTCATCATTTTAACCAACCCAATCTAGATGTGCTCGGAGATATGTGGTCGGGCAATTCACAACACTTGAAAGTTAAACGACTTTTAATCTTGTTTTAATCTTCTAAAATTCGAATATCCGTGCTGCAAGTGCTCGAAGAGCTTGGCTCGAAAGATATTCTGAGGTCCTTCAAATTTGATTTGCCCGAGCTGAGGGTGCTCGGAGAACAGAGCTTTGTAACGTAGGTGGATTCCCCAAAATAGGCTTATCTGAGCTAAGGGTGCTCGAAAAGTAGAGCTTGGAAAATGTTACTGGATACCCCAAGATTGATGAATCCAAGCTAAGAAAGCTTGGAGAGTGGAGCTTGGCCTTCTTTTCCATAATTGGAAAGTATTTGGCGCCATTTCGTTTTAGAACCTTCCAAATTGACTAATCCGAGCTGAAGGTGATTAGAGAGCGAAGCTCAAACGTCTTTCCATACTTAGAAAATGTTTGGCTCAATTTGGTTTTGGAACCTTACAAATTGACTAATCCGAGCTGTTGGTGCCCGAAGAGTAGAACTCGGCTAATTTTCCCAAGCGTTTTGTTTTTTCTACCAAGGCTATAACTATCTTGGCCCCCTATCCTGGAGCGGGAGTAGTATCACTACTCATGCTTCTGGCTAGTTGACGACTGTTCTGTAAAACATCGTTGGTCCTCGCAGTTTGCAGGGCGCCATTCAAGCATTCGGGCCTAGGGTCGGCCATCGGTGGGTTTTCCGTATTTGGGCGTTCCTGAGCCTTTTTAAGTTATCCCAAATTAGTCCATGCAATAATATCTCCCCCTTTAAGTCGCTTGACTTGTGGTGGGTTGTGAAGGGATAGTTCCATTTATAGAGTGGTGGAGGAATCTCGCCATGCGTCACGAATACGTGGCTACAGGCCCTCAAACCTGATCAATGCCCTACTGTTTGTGGATGGCCTTGGTCTATCCCTGGGTACATACTATCAACTTGTGTAGGGGGTCTGGTTATCACTCTCAATGATAGTGCCGAAGTGTTGCTTCGAAACACGTGTGTATGTGTTAGGAGTTCATTGTACTTGAACAACCATTTCATTGATATGAAAATTTGTTACACTTAAAGAAAAATGAAGTGTTTACAAAATGACCCGCTCCCTATACAAATTTTGCTTGACGTGTTCAGCATTCCAAGGGTGTTGTAGTGGGACTCCTTATTTAGTCTCGAGTTCAAACGTGCCCGACCTTGTAATTCTTGTTATGCAGTAAGGTCTCTCCCAAGCATGGGGGCTATCTTTCTAGTGTTTGGCTCTTTGGTTGCCAAGGTGACCTTCTTGAGAACGAGATCACCGACTTTGAAATGGTGAGGGTGTACCCTTTTGACGTAGTAACGAGCTATGCGTTGTTGATAGGTCGTTTGTCGGATTTGAGCGTTTTCCCCTATTTCCTTAACAAGTCCAAATTTAGAGCTAGCATAGAGTCATTTTGTTCTTGGTTGAGATCCCTTCTTACCATCCTGAGGGTTGGCATTTTGATTTCAGCTGAAATTATGGCCTCCGATCCTAAAGTCATCACGAAAGGTGTTTCTCTAGTTGGGGTTCGTGAAGTAGTGTGATATACCCATAGGACAGGGTACAGATCTTCTACCCACTTTCCCTTGGCCTTATCAAGTTTTGTATTCAATCTGTGCGAGATGGATCAATTGGTAACTTCAACCTGGCCATTGGCTTGGGGTGACCCGGAGAGGAGAAATGAGTCCAGATACCAAGGCTTGAGTAGAAATCTACGAATGAGGTGTTGTCGAACTGAGTACCATTGTTCGACGCGATGGCTCTTGGAATTTTAAATTGGCAGATCATGGACTTCCAGACGAAGTCTCGAATATTTTCTTTGGTGATGCACGCTAGGGGCTCTACCTCGACCCACTTGATGAAGTAATTAATGGCTATAACCTAGAATTTCTTTGGCCTGTGCCTTAAGAAAAAGGGCCAAGTAGGTCAATCCCCCATTGGGCGAATGGCCACGGGCTTTTCATTGGAACCAGGTTTGTCGGAGGGATATGAGGGTGGGGGTGAATCTTTGACACTTATCATATTTCTTCACGAAGTCTGTTACGTCCTCGAGCATCTTTGGTAAAAAAAATACCCTTATCAGAGTAGCTTGCTCGCGAGCAATTTGCCCTCTGAGTGGTTGCCACATATACCCTTATGGACTTTTCTTAGAATGTAATCAGTTTTTTTTGCCAAAGGCATCTGGAGTAAGAGCCCGAGAAAGAGCATCGGTATACGACTCCATCTATGATGTAATATCTCGCAGACCAATAACGCATCCTTCTGGCCTCAGCACTATCTTCTGATAGCGTCTCATCCTCCAAGTAACTTCGTATCAGATCTATCCAAGTGGGTTGTTCGTTGAGCTCACAGATTGATACCACCTGGTCGGATATTGCGGTACTTAGATAATCGAGGTATTCCACGGGCACGCTTTTCTTTAAGGTCCACTCCACTGCCGAAGTGAGGTTTGTTAAAGAATCAGCATGCCTGTTCTCCTCCGGAGGTATTCGGGTCACTTGGACTTTTTCAAAACTATCCATCAGAGTCTTAACCCTTTCTAAGTACGTGGTTATATTTGGATCCTTAGCCAAATATTCGTCGTTGACTTGGTTGACAATAAGTCGAGAATTACAGAACACGTCCAATGTATTCACATGAAAATCCCGTTCCAGGCAAAGGCCGGCGAGGAGCGCTTTGTACTCAGCCTCATTGTTGGTCACCCTAACCCCAACCTGAAGGCGTACTCGTTCTATTATTTGTCCGGGGCTACAATGACAATCCCTGCTCTATAGCCATTGACATTGGAAGACCTGTCAGTGAAGAGTTTTCAAGTGCCCGGGTTGGAGTCTTGAGGTTGGTTTGTTGAAGTTCCTTCTTCTTCTATGGGCTTCTTGTCCAAGTCATCAGCAGTAGTCTTTGTGTCCTTGAAGAAGTCAGCTAGGACTTGGCCCTTGATGGTAGTCCGTAACCTGTACTCAATGTGGAATTGGCCGAACTCGAGGCTATATTTTATCAGTCGCCCTGAGATGTCAGGGGAGTGCAAAATTTTCCTTAGCGGTTGGTTGATTAGGACGATGATAGTATGCGCTTAGAAGTATTGTTTCAGCTTTCTCGAGGCCACCAACAAAGCATATACGGGCATCTCGAACTTGGTGTACCTCATCTTGGCGTCCATGAGGACTCGACTGGAGTGGTATACTAGGTGTTGGACACCGACGTCTTCCCTCCCTAGGCTGCGCTAACCGCTGTTGATGAAGTAGAGATGTATAAGCACAAATCTTTACCTGTCTTCAGGGTGCTGAGTAAAGGAGTAGAGGAGATATAACTTTTGAGCTCTTGAAATGTTGTCTCACACTCTTCTATCCATTGGAGCTATTGTTACCCCCTTAACACTTTAAAGAATGGAAAGCACTTCTCCGATGTTCTTGAGATGTACCGGTTCAAGGCGGCAAGCCTTCCCTTGAGCATCTGCACTTTCTTCTTATTCCGAGGATAAGTCATCCCCAGCAGGGCATTTATCTAGTCGGGATTAGCATCGATTCCGTGTTGGGAGACCATATATTCGAAAAACTTCCAGGCAAAAACTCCAAAGTTGTACTTGTTGGGGTTGAGTTTCATGTGGTGAGCCCTGAGCTTATCGAAATAGTTCTAGAGGTGTTGCATGTGGTCGGGAGCCTTGGATCTCTTGACTAACATGTGGTCGATGTAAACCTCCATTGCCTGCCCTATATTTTCCCTGAACATTTTGTTTACTAGTCGTTGATTGGTCGCCCCAGCGTTGCGTAAGCCGAACGGCATGACCTTGTAGTAGTATGTCCCTTTGTCCATGATGAAAGACGGTTTTCTCTTATCCAAAGGGAACATGGGTATCTGGTTATATCCGGTATTAGTGTCTATGAAACTTAGGCACTTATACTTTGCCATGGCATTGATGACTATGTCGATCCTAAAAAAAGAAAGAAGTCCTTTGGGCACACCTTGTTCAGGTCCTTGAAGTCAATGTAGAGGGGCCACTTGTTGCCTGCTTTAGGGGCTAGACCACATTAGTCAGCCAGTCCAGGAACTTTACTTCCTCCACCACATTTGATTTTATTAACTTGTCCATTTGTTTCTCAATGATCTTTTGGCACTCAGGATGGAACTTCCTCATCTTATGCCTCACTAATGGGTGGTGCGGGTCAGTAGATAAGTGGTGTATCGCCACACTTGGATCGATTCCAGGTAGCTCATCATGCGACCAAGTGAAGAAGTCATAGTTTCTCCGAAAAACGTTTGTGAGCTCAGCTCATTGCTCTGGGCCAAGACTTGCTCTACTCTTTACCATCATTTCCTTTATCGTGGGTTGTATTGGAACCTCCAGCTCTTCGTGTCATCGAGGGACATCTTCTTCTTCTCGGGGGTCATCGATGGGCACCGATCCCGATCCCTCATCCAGAGCTATGAGCTCGGTGGTGCTGAGCTTTGGCTCTATCTTTAATTACTATTTTTGATTCTTTAGTGCCCTCTAAGAATAAGCCCTGAAGGTCTCATGGTCTCCTTTCACTTATCCCACCCCCTCTCGGTGGAGAACTTCTTCGTCTGGTGGTAAACAGAGCATACCGCCTTCGGGGCCACCACGGTGGGTCGTCCCATGATAACATTGGAGGGGGACAGCCTATCAATGATCAAGAATTTAGTCCATACTGTTGAAGGGTGAGTTCCAACCGTGACAGGAAGAGAAACCTATCCCCATGCGTTGACCGTGTCTCTCCCAAAACCGACCAAGGGGCCTTCGTGGGCTTCAGGGTGCTACGGTCGATCTTCATCTTTTGGAACGCCCAATTGAAGATGATATCGACAAAACTTTCTCCGTCCAACAGAATCCTTATCATCATGAAATGATTGGTGAGGACAATGATGACGAGGACATCGTTATGAAGGGCATGCACACCTCGAAGGTCAGTCTCGCTAAACGAAATGACATTATGCTTAATGGCATCGATTGTGCTTACTTCAAATATGTCTTTGTCTGCTTTCATTTTGGCTTTGTGCTCATGCCTCCTTCTAGAGGATGTCGTCTCCACTCCGAGACTAAGTCCATTGTGGATGATGTTCATCTCTCCATCCACCATCTACACGTCCTTGTCTGTTGTTCCTTCAGCTTGGGGCAGAGGAAGAATGTTGTTTCCCCTTCTCCTCCGACCCCTATGGTTGTCGCGGAGGTCGTGCTCTTCAGGACTTGGTGCTTGGCCGCCTTTTTGGGCATAGTGGCCCAAATACTCCCGGCTAATAAGGGCTTCTATTTTCTCTCGGAGTTGAAAGCAATCTTCCGTAGAGTGGCCCTTGTCCCGGTAGAATTCATAATATTTGTTCAACGATTTCCCTATCGGCTTACCCTTTGGGACTGGGGGAGAAGGAAATAATTCATTTCATGTATTCTCAGCATAGATAGTGGAGTGAAGCCCTACTACAGATGCCCTGGGGGTAGAAACTGTCTTCAGTCCCCGGGCAGCAGGCCCAATCTCCCCTAAACCTACAACCTTTTAACTCTTTGTGCTCGGCTCGAACTTTCTTCTGTCTTGTCTTTTTTTTTTTTTTTTTGGAACTTTTTCACGATCTTTTTTAGCTACTTCTCTTAAGTCGGCATTATGGAATTGTGTGCCCCTTTCGAGCATGGCATCGAGATTCGGCACAGGGTTAGAGCATAGGTCGTAAGATAGTCTCCGGTGTTTGAGGTTGTCAATGAAGGCATTCATCGCAATGACATCAAAAAGTTCATCGCAGCCAATGATTTTTCGGTTGAACCACTCCACATAATCTCTTAAGGACTTGTCGGACAGCTGTTGGAGGGCGAAGATATATGCCATGGTTTTTGACCAGCATTCCGAGTGTCCGAACTGGGAGAGAAAGAGTTGTTCCAACTCTCAGAAGCTAGAGATGGACGTTGGGGCCAAGGTCCTGAACCATACCCCTCCAGTCCCCGTGAGTGTGTAAATCCATGTAGGACTTAAAGATGGATAAATGGTCCGCCAGGTTGGCGATTCCATCATAAGGGATCATTTGTGAGTGAGTGAATTGTGCTGGCAGAGGTTCTTCCAAGATCTCATCAATGAACGGGGATCTTACCTTGGAAAGGAGCCCAGCCGGGCCCCTTATACCCTGAATCTAATGTAATGTGGCCTCCATGTCGGCGAAGCACCTTTCCACCATCACTTCACCCCTGGGGGGGTACTTGAACTCAGCTCGTAGCGGCCCGAGTAAGATGCTATCTAGGTGGGGAATGGAAGTCCACCTCCCGAACATGTCAGGACCTGTACTCGGATCGGGCACCATGGCTTTGGACTCTGTTCGGCAAGGGCCCTATTCGGTCATCTCTCCTTGGCCTTGAAGGAGGTGGAGATGGAGATCCTGACTTTTCTGGAGGTACTAGATCAACTTCCCTCAGTTCGTTGTTGTGGGGCCAAAGACGAGCTCTCGGGGCGTGTCCATTCAAGTGGATCACGCGATCTTCCGGCCTTGGTGCCTACTCTTCCTCTCATTCCGGTTGGAGAATTGGTACCCCTTCGGGCAGGGTCAGCAGCAAGCAGGCGAGGAAGACTTGAAAGAAGGTTTGGAACTCACCAAGCTAGCATTCCAAGTAGTCGATGCATGAAGCTTTGGGTGCCCCTGAGGTCTACCCAACAAACAGCCTATAAGGCAAGGCGGATGGGTTCATCTGGCCGATTGGGGGACTCATCGGGCCAGTAGGCAGAGGATGATTTTCTATAATCGGGACCCGAGAGTTTGACCTCAGGCCCTTGGACATGGCGTTGGTGTGCAGGAGTACTGGATCGTTGTTCACGGCGGGCATCTAATCATCTTCTCCGATGACCTGACCTGACTTTGTGATCATCAAGTCTTAGCTTCTTTGGGAGCTGACAATCAGGGAAGACTTATTGCATTTTTTCACAAACGGCGCCAAATTGTTGGTGTCAAAAAATAGTGAGCACCCACAATATGGTCTGGACATGTGACACGTGAAAATTTGTTGCTTACGTGTCAATAATGAACTGGCAAACCCGAGATCAATGAACTTCTAACGCTTTGGGAATCCTTGCGATCTGACTTGAGCTCTTCGCTAGACTCTGAGATCCTATTTAGAGTCCTAGCTGAATTCCGCTCCAGACTCTGTTCTAATCTCCGAACTAATCTCCAAGACTGCACTCCAAGCACCTACACAAAGGCCTACCGGGGTTGTGCTCGGTGAGACCCCTTTGGCGTGAGAATAAGTATCTGGAAAGAGAGTTATAAGTGCTCTAAAGTGAATTAGAAGCATATACCTTTTGCATTGGATGCTAAGAAGTATTTATAGGGCGTTAGGCTCAATTTAATGCCGTGAAATTAGGGAGCCGAGCTTGGTTAATCAACCTAATTTATCTGACAGCTAATGAGCTTGAGGATTAAGGCCTCAATCACCTGAACTGGGCTTTTAGGCCCATTTTGTAGAAGTCCATGGGTCGGCCCACTTGAAATGAAGAGTAATGGCCCATTTTTAGCCCCCCTTGATGATCAGGAGATAGAGAGGGAGTCAAAACGGTTTCGATAGCATCAAAACGGACTTAAAAGGCTCAATAAGTTGGAGAATCTGAGTTGAGAGTGCTCGGGCACCTCAGCTCTGTTCGTTGATCTTCAAAGAGAAAATGAAGCCCAAATGGAGAGGATTCGAGCTGAGGGTGCTCGAACCCCTCAGCTCGGACGTGTTGCTTCATTATTTATTGGAAGGCTCTCTTTCTGCATAAGTCAGAGATGAGAGTGCTTGGACACGTTAGCTCGACGGCATATCTTCAATACTGTGTTGAGGGTTCCCAATTGGAGGCAATCCGAGCTGAGGGTGCTCGGACACCCCAGCTCGGTCATGTAGCTTCAACCTTCGCTTGATAGTCCCCCATTTTGCATAAGTCTTAGCTGAGAGTGCTCGGACACCTAAGCTCGATGGTGTAGCTTGAACTTCCTTTTGAGCGGCTTCATTCTGCACAAGTCCAAGCTGAGGGTGCTCGGGCACCTCAGCTCGGCGTCGAGTCTTCAATCCCACTTGAAGGTTCCCAATTTATAGATAATCCGAGCTGAGGGTGCTCGAACACATCAGCTCAACAAGACAACTTCCCTCTTCATTTGAGATCCCCCTTTGGGTGATGTCCGAGCTGAGGGTGTTCAAATACCTCAGCTCGGTAGCTTATCTTAAATCTTCATTTGGGTTGCCCATTTGGGGAAAGTCCAGGCTGAGGGTGCTCGAACACATCAGCTCAGCAACTTCATACTTGGACACCCTGGTGGAGGGGTTTGAGACTCCCCCTTCTGCATATGTCCGAGCTAAGGGTGCTCTGACACCGCAGCTCGTATCATTCCTTATACTTGGATAATGTGGAGAAGAGAGGCGTTTGAGGCTCCCCTTTTTTAATATAACCGAGCTGAGGGTGCTTGGACACCGCAGCTCGAAAATTTCTTCATACTCGGCTTAGGGAGGGGTCTTCCAGCACGTGTAATCTCCATGACCAAATTTACCTCCATCAATCATTATGCTTATTTAATTGTGCAAAACCTCAAAACGATGAAAACGGAGTACTTGGAATGGAATAATCATATGAACTATGATAGCCAAAATGGCATGTCTTTTGCTAGTGTTTCTGTTCCTAAAATTCTGTTTCTATTCCCAGAATACTGGAAACAGAAACATGAAAGGGGAAAGAAAAAAAAAAAAAACAATGTTTCCTTTGGTTCTAAGATTTTTAGAACAAACTTAGAGGATTAGAACGGAATTATTTTCACATAATTCAGTTTCTGTTCCATGTTTTCTAGGAACGGAAGCAAAAATCTGGGAACAGAAACATTAAGAGATTATTATGAATATTACAAGGAAAACAAGAAATAACAGGAAATTCAGCGAAAAGAGAAAACCCAAACCTTGAGATGGTGATTTCATAGGGAAATGAGACGCCTTCAAGACTTGGTATGGAAGGAACATGATCCTTTTTCTCGTTCACGAATTTAATGATCTGAAAGAAGACATCACGAAGAGAAGCTTCCAGTGATGCACGGCGAGCATTTTTCTCCTCCAAAGCACTCTCTATAAATTAATTATACGCAAATGCAAATTACAATATTATCAGTTGGGTACCACTGAAAAACAAGTAAAGATTAGGGCTGTTGATACTTGACAGTGAGGTTTGGGCAGGCTCGAGCCTGGCTTCATAGGTCAAAAACAAATTTTTGAAAGGCCGCGGCCTTTGATTGGTCCGTAAATTGTACTACTACCCAAAGCATAGAAGGTTAATAAACTAGTGTTTTTTTTTTTTTTTTTTTAAATTAAAAAAAAGAAAACTGACTTTAAAATATATATGTATAGATACTAATAATATCATGTGTAAATAAATATAAATATTGTGCATGAGATAATACACATAAACATAATATATAGATATACTAGCGTATAACCCGTGCCTGAAGGCACGGGCATAAAACATACATCATCTATTTGAACAATTATATCAATTTATTTTATTATTCAACTTTAAAATGTTGCATCAACAGAAACAATTACAGTTACAATAATACTTCAGGATAAACAATATTTGTTATGGATAGAGATCCATATTCGAGAAGAAGTACACTTAATCGATCAAATGATGTACACCTTGATAAGGCCACATATAGTTGACTGTGACTAAAAACCGGTGTAGTCAAATCAACTCCAACAAATTTCACTGATTGTCCTTGTGATTTATTTATCGTCATAGCATACGCCAAACGAATTGGAAACTGGCGCCTTGTCATTTGAAAAGGAAATTCAGAAGACGATGACGTCAAGGATATTCTCGGAATGAACGCCAAATTTTCTGCTTTATCCCCTGTCAATATTCGAGCATCTATTACACGTAAAGAACACCTGACAACCATTAATCGTGTGCCATTACAAAGTCCATCACTTGGTGCGATATTTCTCAACAACATAACTGGACATCCAATTTTCAAATCTAATTTGAACGGAGGTAATCCTGGAGTATCTAAGGAATTCAAGTACTCGTTAGGATAACGATTTGTAATTTGACGATCGGTTCCATCATCTTCAGACATTTTATCTGCGGCTAGATATGTGATCATTTCTCCGAGAAAAATATTTAAAGCAGTTGAATTAATAGCACTAACTTCGTCATTTCTTGCAGAAAGAATAGAACGTTCAGTTAGAAATGTAGGGGTAACAACACTGGGTGTGCCTAGATGTGGATAAACTGAAGATATTAGTTCAACCACATTACGACACTTGTGTATGGTTGACGGCAACTGTACGATTTCATGCGGATCACTACCAACCTATTTAAAGAAAAAATAAATGTAAATGAATAATTTAATATCAAAGCATATATAAGTAATCTAATACAAAATGCTAAAATATATTTAAATGAAATATTACCTGAAGTAAATATCTCGAAAACTCTGCATTTTCAATGTTCCTACTATTTAGGAGCATGTTTAAATTTAAAGTTAAGACATGTATATCATTCCAAAGGTACGAACGTCTCAACGATGCTGCCACAATTTGTTGACGGACACCTTTAGGTATAACAGGTAGAATTTGCCGAAAGTCTCCTCCAAGAACGACCATGATACCCCCAAATGGATTTGGATTACTGCAAATATCTCGTAGCGTGCGATCCACAGACTCAACGCAGTACTTATGTTGCATCGGAACTTCATCCCAAATTATTAACTTTGTCTCTCTAAACAATTCGGCATGCAACGATTGTTTACTGAAATGACAAATTGAATTATTAAGAATATCTAAAGGGATGAAAAATGTGGAATGTGCAGTTCAACCTCCTTCAAGTAGTAGCGATGCAATACCGGACGATGCCACAGTAATGACAATATGACTGTTACTACGACATTTTGCTGCTATGGTATTATATAGAAACGTTTTTCCCGTACCAGCACCACCATTCAAATAAAACATTTTTCCTAAATTTCCGAACACTGATGAAGTGATTGATTCGTATGAAACACGTTGGTCTTCATTGAGACGATCAATATTACACTGCACATTCCTTTGTTGTGCTTCACTTTGCATTTGACGATGTTCTCATATCAATCTATTTCCAACTACCATATTCCAATTCTGGACAGGTTGTGGAATCGAAGGAAAATCTACTAAGCTCTTGCCCTTTTCTTGAAGTAATTGATTCAAAAGGTATAAACCGTAGTCTTTAATCTGTGCCTCGCTTGGGACAGGTATCGAAAACAACGTGCGAACTTTATGTGAGAGATCATCACATATATGCATCCAAAATTGATCCCACAATTCACATGAATTTAAAGGGGAGCATTGTGTAAGAATGACGCAAAATAATCTTCTCAGTTGATATCCAGTACTCATAATAGACGCCTCTTGAAGACATTGTATCCATTCACTATCATCTTCCAATAGCCCTCTTGCTACACATGCGGCTTTGAACGTCGCATTTTCAACATTGTTTACAGTCAATAGTAGAAACAGATAAAATCGTTCACCGGAATTGGGAGGCGCAAAATACATTCTGCCGATGGCAAATCCCCTCTGTCGTGGCTTCCAAAAAATTTCAGTTTTATTCCAAACAAAATGCTGGGGAAACTCTTGATAAGTATACACACATGCAGAAGCATGTGCATCACAATATGAAAAAAATTCTATTAGAGTTGACTTCTGTGACTGAGCTCGAGAAATGATAGACTCTATTGTTTCAGTAGGATTGAAGACAACCTGATGCATTCTAGGCAAATGGAGTGCCAATCGAGCAACTGTTGGATTCTCATCGTGCAAAGGAAACTCAACAATCGCCAGGCTGCCTCAGAGGGTCCAATGTATCTTGCATCAAGATATTGCTTGATCTCATCCATCATTCCCAAAATCAATGTCGTCATATCACATCCTTTATAGATATACTTGTGGATATATTTGACGCACCTAATCCCAGTACATACTTCAACATTAATATGACAGTCGAACATCTTGGAAAGATATGGATTGTATGGGACGACGTCTCTATTATCAACTTGTTGCCCCCTCACGGTATAAACTTTGCCATTATCACGACAACGGTAAATGGGATATCTATCTGAATCCATCGTTGTATACTCCGCGAAATCTCGTGGATACCTCTTAGTGCATCTGCCGTTCTCCATGCACGGGGCTTGACAATTTCGAGCACCACATGGTCTGTGAACCATGCATTTTTTTATTGTCTCGAAAAGTTCTGGCTTTTCATTTAGATGTGGAAATTCAGCACAAACTATTCTGTCTACTTGGTCGCACGTTCGAATTTTATCTTGATTATCAAGAAATATCAATAAGTGCATGTGCGGAAGACCTCTTTTTTGATACTCAATTGTAAAAATATGGACAACTTTTTTTCCAAATACTCGAGTGTTTTCAATCTCTTTCATTAGAGCAATTCTTTTTAACTCGAAAACGCGAGCAATTAAGTTTGGACGGTCAGTTGGTTGTTGATGAGGCAATAAAGCTTCAGTGATTTCTGTCCAAGTTGATTTCGCAGTCATGGTAAGAAACACATCAGGGTGATGGTGGTACCGGGTTATGGCCATTGAATCTTGGAAGATTTCAAACATATGTCTTGGACTACCAATAAAGGATGATGGCAAAATTATTCGTTGACCTATTTGATTAGGTTCCATCCCATCTAATGCCACATCAGTAAGACTTTGATAGAGTTCACTACGAAGATTTGGTTGACGTTGCCTAAAGTAATTTAACCTATTTTTCTCGATCGCAGCCCAAGCATCTACCAAGAACTCTTGAAATAATTTTTCTCCCCTTAGAATTGTCGAATACTCTGTCGGCCTTTCAAAAATACAGTAGCTATAAAATTGCATTTGAGTTAGTCGAGCATTTGTGTGTCGACCGTGATTCACATCCCACTGTCTAAATTCAAGCTCCCATCCAAGCTCACCAAAAGGGAACAACAAAACGTAATGCAATGGTAGATAAGCAGGATGACATTCATTAATTTTCATTAGTTCATTTTCCCCCCTTAAATGTATAACAATATCTCTCATCGCACTAGTTTCGGTTCCATCCCCCGATAATATGACGGCTACGTCATCAGTTGTCGGCAAATTATATCACCGACGATCGGTAGATGCTGTGTAGTGAAGAAAAGCAGGCAACGTTTGTTGTTCCAAATCCAATTGATTTAAAATCGCAAACGCTTGACGAAATTTATCTACGAATGCATTATGTTGCAACAATGTATCTTGAATAGTTTACAAAACATCTGTTCCCAAATGAGGATTTCTACGGCTTCTCACGCCAAAAGTGAAATCAGGATCGTAGATGTACAACTGAGAATAAATGGCATCTTGTCCCGGTTCTGGGATTAATGCTCCTGTCCGATGACGCAACTCTCCATGTATAGTAAACGTTGTTGGGCCTCTTCCGGAAAGCAGCCTTGTATCCAAGTTGGCACCGAGGCTTGTAAAAGCATTGCTTGCATTGTACTCTCTAGCATTACGTCGGAATGATTTTGATCTATCATCATTACCATCGTATAACGCTTTAATTTGCGGAGAAGGTGTGAGAAGTAATGGAAGCCTAACTTTCCCTTGTAAGCAACATGTACCGAAGAGAGGACGTCGTTCGGATGATCTTGCTAATCTCTCATCCATCTAGTGTAACACAGAACAATGAGGGCACATGACATTCATTCTACCAAGCGAGTGTCGATTTTCACTTGTATGAACATCACGGTCGGCAGTTGGATTGTTCAACTCATCAATATCTTGATTATCGTAAAACTCATCATTGGTAGTATTTGGCGGCCTACATTTGATAAATAACAAAATTATTATGTAGATTCTAACAACATATTTGTGAATGCTGTATTTAATTAGATGAATAAGATAAAAAAGAAACTCACCATCTACTCCCAGAAGGTAGCTTTGTTTCTTCAATTGCTACAGTCGAGCTTTCATTAAGGTTCGTGGAAACAAAAGCTTCTTGGTTACTGCACGCAGAAGGGCATGCATCGTCAATTATACCAAGAGAATGAGGAATCAAATTTGTAACCATCCCATCGTCAACAGATGAATTTCCTGCATGTTCAGTATCTTGATTCTCGGCAAGGTGTTGATTTGTTGAAGCTGACCTATAGTTGGCAAATATTAAATTTTACAAATCAAACACTTTTAAACATTTAATACTTAATAACATGAATAATGGATTAGTATAATACCTTATACCAGGCAATACAATTGGTTCCTCAACTTCAGGTGTTGAGCATTCATTCGAAGTTACGGTAACAAATGTTTCAGTAAGATTATGTGGAAAAGGCAAATTTGGTTCAATAATAGAATTCATTTGATTAGCCATGGACGATGGAGTAGTGCGATCCCTAAGGAGGTCCACAATTCCAGGGGTACATGGACTCGTAATCACTGATGGCCCACATGATTGTACAATCATTCTCTGTTGTAGTAGAGGCTGAGATGATTCTTCAAGTAGTCTTCTATTCATTTCTAAATGTTGACTATTTTGAATATTTTGTTGACCGGATCTCTCTTGTTCTATTCATGCTCATTGAGCTAGAACACGTTTCGATATGCCGTTGTTGTTGGGTGCTATACATTTAGGAAGTGTAATTGTTTGCTCAACGTCCAACGTTGAGCGACTGTTGGGTATTGTGGACACAAAAATTTCAGTAAGATTTGGTGGGGACGTCAAATTGGCCTCAAAAGTAGAATCCATTTCGTTTTCCATTATTGGAGAAGAAATTTGATCACTGAGAATTATAGGGGTATATCGACTTGTGCTTGATGATGACACAGAAATTGTTGTAACCATTCTTCGCTTCGGCGTAGGCTCTGATGATTCTCCCAAAAATGGCTGACCTCCTTCCAAGCATTCACGATTATCTTTATTGAAGCGATCACACCGCTCCCAATCAACTCTTTCCCGTTCTCTTCGTTCTCGTTGAGCTAGAGCCCGTTTCGATACATCATTCTTGTTGGATGCTATATATTCAGAAGGTATAATTGTTTGCTCAACCCCCGTTGAGCGACTGTTAGGTGTTGTGGACACAAACGATTGACCTCCTTCCATAGGGCCATCACATATCTCCCGATCAGCTCTCTCCCGTTTTCTTCGTTCTAGTTGAGCCACAGAACGTCTTGACACATCGTTTGTGCTAGATGTTCTGGCAATGTTACTTGTGCAGGATCTTCTACCTTCTTGACATTCTAGAATCGGACGACTAAACCTCTCTCATTCCCTTTGCATTCGTTGGGATATAGCAGATTTTGATATGACGTTATCATTGAATACCTAGAGATAATATGAGGTTGAATCTTCAATTTTCTAGATCGAATAAATGAAAAAGAACAGTGGAGGACAGTGTGACAAAGTACGAACTAAAATTGGTACTAAATGAAACCATAAATAACATGTAATAAGTTACGGTATAAATAAGAATACGGATAATTTAATATCACCACAAAGGCAAGAGTATAAATACAAAATCAGATTAGATAAATAACTATACATTTGAAATCACAGCTAAATATGTTCTTATCATGTTTATTTTCAGGTTAAGATTTTTTCAAAATTTAAGTATAAATCTAACATGGACACAAATAGTCATAATTATTTAATACGTTTAATAGATTAAATATATGATTATTGTTGAATGATAAAACAGTGATAATTAAAACTAAAAAATAATTAACCTTACTAATTAGACACATACCACATTGCTACTGATGTTCTCCTTTTCACTTTTCGCAACATTTGAGGTAAAGCACACTTTCTCTTTTCCTCTACTATTTGAAGTAGAATTTTTATTTGACTTGTCATCAATTGCCAAATTTTTTTCCTTGAAAAAATAAAAAAAAAAATTCAATGCAAAATAAATGATAAACTAAAATTATATTATGAGCTTAAAAAATAAATTGTAAGATTTACATATTAATTAACGATTAACAAAAGTAAGAGAACAATAAAGACAGAAACATATATAATATTAAATCCATCACATTAAGACAATTTTTGTTGAATATAACAAAGTAAAACAATCAATCACATTACAAAATACAAAATGTATATCATGAATACAAAATACATTCAAAATATATTTTCAACAACCGAAGAGAAAAAACAGACTTGACGCGGTAACCCTACAAAAGGAAAAGAAAGAAAAAAATATATTAGACATAAAATATACAAAATATATATCAAGAATACAAATTACATTAAAAATTATTTATACCTTAAAAAACAGTTTACGGCACAACTTCATTACTTTGGCTGCCAATTTGTAGCTGAACCTCGTATTCCTCCAGTGCCTTTAAGCTAATTTGGTCGTCCTCGATGCTCTCTAACAAAGTTCCTAATGCTCTTAGGTCTAGGAGTTCTTTCTTTAAGGCTCTATGAACTCTAACTCTAGGCCAAGATTTCGGTAGAGTACGCACTATTACATACACCAACACTGCCCAGTTTGGTTGAAACCTCTTACATTTTAGGTGGTAGTACAGGCGCTCTTTTCTAAGTACATGCATTCTAACACTCTCTTTTTCATTCATTTTCCCTCTTTCAAATTCTCTCTATAATGGATGTACATCTCGTTCAGCCTCTTCTAAAAATTGTACAAATTCAAAGGCAGTAAGAGACCGATGATTTTCAAATATATTCTTTATCGCCACATCCCAATTTGATGGTAAACCATCAACAATTTGGTTCATTATGTCTCTCTCACTAATTTTGTACCTATAATTCTGCAAAATTCTAGCACTTGCTATTTTATTCATCCCATATTCTCTAACGGGACAACTTTGTAAATAAAGTTTCTGGTAAAAGAATTGTTTTTCCTTACGCAACTTTAATCTAGTACACGTTCTCAATACGATAGTGGGTCGTACCATATTGCCTGAGATTGAAGGACATAAATAACACATAAGGCAAACACTAAACTAAAACACTTAACAAACGTTAAATAGAAAAAAAAATAGAATAAATTTCAGGAACCAAAAAATAATATGTCTCGATAGTGTTCCCTATTTATTTTTAAGCGTTTCTGTTCTAAGAAAAAACCTAAGCAAACAGAACATGAACAGAAACACTAAATTGAAACATAAATTAAGAACACAATGAACACAGTTTACTAATTCTCTTCATAGAGTGTTTATGTTCTAAGAAGAAACTAAACTAAAACACTTAACAAATGCTAAACAAGAAAAAAAAAATAGAACAAATTTTAGGAACCAAAAAATAATATGTTTCGATAGTGTTCCCTATTTCTTTTTAAGCATTTATGTTCTAACGCACTTTGCGAATTGAATGCGTTCTTACTTATAACACATCAAAAGGTTTTTTTTCACAAAACCTTGTTGCAACCAAACAGAACATGAACAGAAACAAAAAACAGGAACAAAAACAGAAACAGCAGGAACAGAAATAGAAACAGGAAACAGAAACAGAAAACAGGAACAGGAACCGAAACAGCAGGAACACAGTTTTTTTTAAATCCTCACATATAATTATCACAGTTTTTGTTCGAAAAATAGAAACACTAAATTGAAACATAAATTAAGAACACAATGAACACAATTTACTAATTCCCTTCATAGAGTGTTTATGTTCTAAGAAGAAACTAAACTAAAACACTTAACAAATGCTAAACAGGAAAAAAAAAAAAATAGAACAAATTTCAGGAACCAAAAAATAATATGTTTCGATAGTGTTCCCTATTTCTTTTTAAGCGTTTCTGTTCTAAGAAAAACCAAACGCTAAACAGAAACAACAAACAAAAACACTAAACAAAAATAGAAACACTAAATTGAAACATAAATGAACACAATGGATGATTGAACTGAAACTGAATGTGAACAAAGCAACGAACCCGGTGAACTAAATCAAAATAACGTCAGCAGCTTTTGGTGTCTTGTCATTGTTCTAACGCACTTTGCGAATTGAATGCGTTCTTACCTATAACACATCGAAAGGTTTTTTTTTTTCAAAAAACCTTGTTGCAACCAAACAGAACATGAACAGAAACAAAAAAGAGGAACAAAAACAGAAACAGCAGGAACAGAAACAGAAATAGGAAACAGAAACAGAAAACAGGAACAGGAACCGAAACAGCGAACGGAACAGAAACAAGAATTGGTCATTGTTTGGTGTTCAATCTTGTAATGGTCTGATTAAGGTGTAATTTGGAAGTAGCTTTTTGTCAGTTTTGGATATAGTTTTTAGGGTAAATTGCACTTTTGGTCATCTAATTTGCACGTTTTTATGTGGCTAAATCATACTTTGCACCCCTAATGTTTGGGTGCAATCTTAGTTTACCCCCCCCTGATGTTATAGGCCCCATTTGGTTATTGTTTGTGTTCTCTGATTCTTGTTTACCCCCCCTGATGTTATAGGCCACACCATCACCACCCGCTGACCACCGTCATCCTGTTGGCCAGCACCACCCACCGACCACCATACATTTAAAGGAAAAAAAAAGAAGAACAAATGCCGCAACCAAACAAGTTTCTTGTTTTTGTTCTTATAAATGAAAAGAAACAAAAACAGGAACAAAAACAGAAACAGCAGGAACAAAAATAGAAACAGAATCAATTCATAAACAGAAACCGAAACCAAATACTACCTTGCGAGGAGCGTTAAGATCAAATTGTTTGTATTTAGGTGATGCATTTGGTTAGTGTTAACTGTTTCTGCTCCCAGAAAACTTTGTTTCTGTTCTGATTTATAAATTCTGTTTTAGTGTTTCTATTCCTAAACATGGTGAAAATCTGAGATATAAAATAAAACATTTTTTATTTTCCAATTTTCACCACCACCATCACTACCCGCTGACCACTGTCATCCCGTTGGCCACCACCACCCACCGACCACCATACATTTAAAGGAAAAAAAAAAGAACAAATGCCGCAACCAAACAGGTTTCTTGTTTTTGTTCTTATAAATGAACAGAAACAATGGTCATTATCAAACATGAACAGAAACAAAAAACAGGAACAAAAACAGAAACAGCAGGAACAGAAATAGAAACAGGAAACATAAACAGAAACAATTCATAAATAGAAACAGAAACCGAAACCAAATGCTACCTTGCGAAGAGCGTTGAGATCAAATTGTTTGTATTTAGGTGACGCATTTAGTTAGTGTTAATTGTTTCTGCTCCCAGAAAACTTTGAATAGAGAGAAAAATTTTGTTTTAGTGTTTCTGTTCCTAAACATGGCGGAAATGAACGAAAATATGGAGAAGAAAAAAGCAAAACACTGGAAACAGTAAAGAACTGTTCCTAGATTTCCAATTCAAGTTTTCTGGGAACAAAACCATATAGGAAAGTGAAAAAATAGAATAAATTTCCATTTCAAGTTTTCAAGAACAAACGTTAAACAGGAAAAAAATAGAATAAATTTCAGGAAAAAAAACCTAAGCAAACACTAAACACTAAACATAAACAACAACATAAACAACAAACAAAAACACTAAACCAAAACATGAACAAAAACAAAAAACAGAAACAATTCATAAACAGAAACAGAAACAGAAACCAAAACAAAAAACAGAAACATTTGGTTAGTGTTAACTGTTTCTGCTCCCAGAAAACTTTGAATAGACAGAAAAAACGAAAATAAACCAAATTAGTTTCTGTTTTGATTTATAAATTCTGTTTTAGTGTTTTAGTGTTTCTGGGAACAAAACCATTTCAAAACAGAAACCGAAACAAAAAACAGAAACATTTGGTTAGTGTTAACTGTTTCTGCTCCCAGAAAACTTTGAATAGAGAGAAAAAACGAACAAATGCCGCAACCAAACAGGTTTCTTGTTTTTGCTCTTATAAATGAAAAGAAACAATGGTCATTATCAAACATGAACAGAAACAAAAAAACAAGAACAAAAACATAAACAGCAGGAACAAAAACAGAAACAGGAAACAGAAACAGAAACAATTCATAAACAGAAACAGAAACCGAAACCAAATGCTACCTTGCGAGGAGCGTTGAGATCAAATTGTTTGTATTTAGGTGACGCATTTGGTTAGTGTTAACTGTTTCTGCTCCCAGAAAACTTTGAATAGAGAGAAAAATTTTGTTTTAGTGTTTCTGTTCCTAAACATGGTGGAAATGAACAAAAATATGGGGAAGAAAAAAGCAAAACACTGGGAAGAGTAAAGAACTGTTCCTAGATTTCCATTTCAAGTTTTCAAGAACAAACGTTAAACAGGAAAAAAATAGAATAAATTTCAGGAAAAAAACCTAAGCAAACACTAAACACTAAACAGAAACAACAAATAAAAACACTAAACCAAAACATGAACAGAAACAATTCATAAACAGAAACAGAAACCGAAACAAAAAACAGAAACATTTGGTTAGTGTTAACTGTTTCTGCTCCCAGAAAACTTTGAATAGAGAGAAAAAACGAAAATAAACCAAATTAGTTTCTGTTCTGATTTATAAATTCTGTTTTAGTGTTTTAGTGTTTCTGTTTTAGTGTTTCTGGGAACAAAACCATTTCAAAACAGAAACCGAAACAAAAAACAGAAACATTTGGTTAGTGTTAACTATTTCTGCTCCCAGAAAACTTTGAATAGAGAGAAAAAACGAAAATAAACCAAATTAGTTTCTATTCTGATTTATAAATTCTGTTTTAGTATTTCTGGGAACAAAACCATTTCAAAACAGAAACCGAAACAAAAAACAGAAACATTTGGTTAGTGTTAACTATTTCTGCTCCCAGAAAACTTTGAATAGAGAGAAAAAACGAAAATAAACCAAATTAGTTTCTGTTATGATTTATAAATTCTGTTTTAGTGTTTTAGTGTTTCTGTTTTAGTGTTTCTGTTTTAGTGTTTCTGGGAACAAAACCATTTCAAGTTTTCAAGAACAAACGTTAAACAGAACATAAACAATGAACATAAACAATGAACACAAACCTTATTCCAAATCCCTCAAGCTCTTTCTCTTTCAAGCGTTTGTGAGTTATAGGCTTTATTTCATCCAGGACAATCAGAATACAATTGCACGTCCTCGCTGTACTGATAACCTGTATTGCAAAAGGCACAATTCAAAACTAATCTATACAATGAAGAACGATTGAGAATTTCAAATGAAAAAAAAAAAATCATGTAAACCGAAAGCTGTAATTATTAGACTGAAACAGAAACCGAAACCATGTTTTAGTGTTTCTGTTTTAGTGTTTCTGGGAACAAAACCATTTCAAGTTTTCAAGAACAAACGTTAAACAGAACATAAACAATGAACACAAACCTAAACTAATCTATACAATAAAGAACGATTGAGAATTTCAAATGAAAAAAAAAATCATGTAAACCGAAAGCTGTAACTGAAAGACTGAAACAGAAACCGAAACCATGTTTTAGTGTTTCTGGGAACAAAACCATTTCAAGTTTTCAAGAACAAACGTTAAACAGAACATAAACAATGAACACAAACCTAAACTAATCTATACAATGAAGAACGATTGAGAATTTCAAATAAAAAAAAAATCATGTAAACCGAAAGCTGTAATTATTAGACTGAAACAGAAACCGAAACCATGTTTTAGTGTTCCTGTTTTAGTGTTTCTGGGAACAAAACCATTTCACGTTTTCAAGAACAAACGTTAAACAGAACATAAACAATGAACACAAACCTTATTCCAAATCCCTCGAGCTCTTTCTCTATCAAACGTTTGTGAGTTATAGGCTTTATTGCATCTAGGACAATCAGAATACAATTGCACGTCCTCGCTGTACTGATAACCTGTATTGCAAAAGGCACAATTCAAAACTAATCTATACAATGAAGAACGATTGAGAATTTCAAATGAAAAAAAAAATCATGTAAACCGGAAGCTGTAATTATTAGATTGAAACAGAAACCGAAACCATGTTTTAGTGTTTCTGGGAACAAAACCATTTCAAGTTTTCAAGAACAAACGTTAAACAGAACATAAACAATGAACACAAACCTAAACTAATCTATACAATGAAGAACGATTGAGAATTTCAAATGAAAAAAAAAAATCATGTAAACCGAAAGCTGTAACTGAAAGACTGAAACAGAAACCGAAACCATGTTTTAGTGTTTCTGGGAACAAAACCATTTCAAGTTTTCAAGAACAAACGTTAAACAGAACATAAACAATGAACACAAACCTAAACTAATCTATACAATGAAGAACGATTGAGAATTTCAAATAAAAAAAAAAATCATGTAAACCGAAAGCTGTAATTATTAGACTGAAACAGAAACCAAAACCATGTTTTAGTGTTCCTGTTTTAGTGTTTCTGGGAACAAAACCATTTCAAGTTTTCAAGAACAAACGTTAAACAGAACATAAACAATGAACACAAACCTTATTCCAAATCCCTCGAGCTCTTTCTCTATCAAACGTTTGTGAGTTATAGGCTTTATTGCATCTAGGACAATCATAATACAATTGCACGTCCTCGCTGTACTGATAACCTGTATTGCAAAAGGCACAATTCAAAACTAATCTATACAATGAAGAACGATTGAGAATTTCAAATGAAAAAAAAAAATCATGTAAACCGGAAGCTGTAATTATTAGACTGAAACAGAAACCGAAACCATGTTTTAGTGTTTCTGGGAACAAAACCATTTCAAGTTTTCAAGAACAAACGTTAAACAGAACATAAACAATGAACACAAACCTAAACTAATCTATACAATGAAGAACGATTGAGAATTTCAAATGAAAAAAAAAATCATGTAAACCGAAAGCTGTAACTGAAAGACTGAAACAGAAACCAAAACCATGTTTTAGTGTTTCTGGGAACAAAACCATTTCAAGTTTTCAAGAACAAACGTTAAACAGAACATAAACAATGAACACAAACCTAAACTAATCTATACAATGAAGAACGATTGAGAATTTCAAATAAAAAAAAAATCATGTAAATCGAAAGCTGTAATTATTAGACTGAAACAGAAACCGAAACCATGTTTTAGTGTTTCTGGGAACAAAACCATTTCAAGTTTTCAAGAATAAACGTTAAACAGAACATAAACAATGAACACAAACCTTATTCCAAATCCCTCGAGCTCTTTCTCTATCCAGGACAATCAGAATCCTCGCTGTACTGATAACCTGTATTGCAAAAGGCGCAATTCAAAACTAATCTATACAATGAAGCTGTAACTGAAACAGAAACCGAAACCAAAACCACAGAACATGAACAGAGCATGAACAGAAACCAAACAGAACATGAAGAAGAGCACTCGGATTAGGGCTACCTTCACCGTCCAAGCCCTTGACTGAAACAGAAACCGAAACCAAAACCAAATGCTACCTTGCGAGGGTTTTATAGATGCGAGGAGCGATTCCATTAGGGCAGAGAGGATTCGATAGGCACAGATTAGGGCACGGCAAACAGAAATCTGATTCGATAGGCACAGTGAGTGAGGAACGACACGGTTACGAAGATTAGGGAGGCGACAGGGAAGAAGAAGAGCACTCGGATTAGGGCACGGAGAAGCGGCGGACGACAGCTACAGGTCTATCAGAGTAGGGAGGCGACGGCGACGGCGACTGCTTGACGGTAAGGGTCTCTGCCTTTTTTTTTTTTTGATAAATTGACGGTAAGGCTCTCTGCTTAGGCTCTCTGATAAATTGTGTGTATATTGTGTATGTGTCTATCAGAGTAGGGAGGCGACGGGACTGCTTAGGCTCTCTGCCATTTTCTCTTGTCTTTTCTCTTATTTATATGTGTGTATATTGTGTATATTATATTATAGATTGTGTATACATAGATGTTGTATATATCAAAAGACATCCAACGGTTACGAATATCCAGAGACATCCAACGGCCCTGGATGTAAATAAGCTGATTTATTATATAGATGTAACATGAAATATATTTATATACTAATGCTTCAATGCAGCCCAGGCCTAAATTTTAACGGGCCTAAAACCTATTGCTCTAGCCCGATTCTATGGGTTTAAACCATCCACCAAATCCTGAAATTTTAGGGGGCCTAAATGGATTGCCGGGGCCCTGAGTCAATGATATTGAAAAATAAAAAAGGGTAATGATTTTACCTCCTGGATCTACCACTTTGGAGTGATGAGACTTGCCAAAATGCGGCTTATGATGTTGTGCCACATTCAAATTTATATACCACTGCTCCCAGTAATGGCGTTCCACTTTGTTAGTGAACCATGTCGCCAGTTTGTTTTTCACTTCATAGAACGCTAAGCATACCTGCATCATTACCAAGTACAATTCAGACAATTGTAGGCTAACTAGAATAAATCTCAAATATTTTCCGACAACAAACCCGACGCTAACGTGCACCTTCGTTGCATAAAATCTGAGGAACTCAGTGACTTACTGCCGGAAAAATACTTGGTCGGCTACCCGAAGCCCGCCCAAAGTCCATGGGCTAACCAAAGCCTGTTTGAAGCCCGTCGAGCTTAGCCCAGTCCGAACCCCAACATATGGGCTACCAGAGGCCCAAGCACGAAATCCGAATTCAAAGCCCCTGAAATTAAAATTAATATATATAATAAAACAGGATGTACATAAACTCTCTAGATAAATCTCAACCACTCTTTATACCCCCATAAAGAACAGTCTAGATTACTCTACTTATCTCGCATAACTTCACGATATTTTTTTTTACCATTAGATCACTTTGATCCAATGGTGTAGATCTAATCTCTTTCATAGCCCTAATTTGCACTCCCCAATCCCCATTCGTTCCCCTCTCTCTACCTCTCGTTCTCACAGTCCACCGAACGCTATCTCTATCTCTCTATATATATGTTCCTTTCACGATTTCTCTGTGAGATCCACACGATTGGTGAGGATCCACACTATCGACAATGGCGATGGGCCTGGATGACGTCTGGCGATTGTTGGATCTTTGATATACGGCCATAACCTACACTATATATGGCCAACAGCCGGCGGTTGTTGAATCTTCGATCTGTCGCCGTAACCTACGCCACCGCCATCGATCCGGCGATGATCCACATGATCGGCGGTCCTCTTCAATCTCATCCGTCGACATCGCCATCTCTGAGCCACCGCTGCTACAAAATCTGCCACAAACATGGCCTCCAAACATCTCTATCGAAACAGCTGATTAGGTAAACTATGTCAAAGACTACCACACTTGATTGAACTGCCATCTCAATTGAACAGCCAAGTCGCCACCACTGTATTCTCTTATTTTTTCTCTAAAACCCTAACCCCATTTTCCTTGAAATTGATTTCTATTTCTGATTTGGGAAACATTAAATTCCAACTGGGTATTGAGTTGGCTAAATCTAAGTTCAATTTTTAGCTATATTTGCATTTCATTAGCAATTGGACACGTATTGGAAAGCTGTAAGCGGAACTTACTATATGAAATATGCATTAGAATCATTTGTTTTTTGCATCAGATTTCTTTCTCTATTTTTCGATTATCATATTTTTTTTTTCCATTTTAACTGTTCTTATTTGCATTATTTTACAGGCACATGCAAGGTTGTTCTCTTGAAGGGCCCATTTCTTCCACCATTTCTACCTTAACAAGCTTAAGTGAATTGTGAGAATCTCTCTCTCTCTCTCTCTCTCCCTCCCCCAATACCACCGGCGTTGCCATCGCCAAACATACTGATCAAGAAATTACTGATTTTGATTTTTTTTAATATTACTAATTTTGATTTTCTTTTTTGCTGAAGCTTTCATGGCCAAAGACACTAGATAACAAATAACTCAACATTAAGAGAAAATCTGAGGTATCATCTTTTGTTTTTGATTTGAATCAACAGAAAGATCTAAGAGGAGAAACTATAATCGAATCCACCCAAGTAAGATTGATTTATATACTTCCCAAGTTTTAGGTTTGTATAATTATCAGTATGATTTTTAAGGATGAATTGTTTTAATCCCAAAAACATGTTCTTTTTACAATAAAGAAAAATATTGATTGTATTTGTTGGAAACATCTAATTGATTTTGAACTAATCCCCCCATCTTTCCCTTTTAGATGCTTCACTATGGTCAATGTCACACGATCAAATTTTTCACCACAAATTTCCTAACCGAGTGATGGTCTAGTTACACCAACAACTAGTCAGCTGCTTGTACGGTTCCCAAACAGCCCACTATTATACCCACCCAAACGCACTCGCAAGTCCCAGAAAATAATAAAAAACACAACGTTTACAGTCGCAACCAATCTCGTTTTATTACTCAGTCAAAACAAGAAAACGCACATATAGAATTCTGTTCTAAGGGTGGCAGGAACATCATAACTCACAATTCTACCCATAACAAAGCCGAAATTACGGTATTTATTGAAAAAAAAAAAAAAAAACAATAGTTAAGAGCCCTAACTGCCAGGCAAAACTGTCCCACAGGATCTGGACACTTGGCACAGCAGTTTGGATTGGTAGTTTTGTGTCCAGCCATCAAAACTGCTCCATAACTGATCCACGTGACCAGCATATGCCACCAAACTACTTCTCTTAACTGAAATTTGCCCATCAGCTAAGCCCTAGTTACCTAGTACAATTTTGTTGTTCTGTTGCATCTGTTATGTCGTTGCGCCCAACAACTGCCTACGTTCATATGCATTTTCAACACTAGAATGCACCACCGCCCAACGGTGCGTCATGACCCATACATGACTCTGTCCACAACGTAACGTTGCGCCTACGTTGCGTCATTTTGCCTTGATACCGCACCAAGGTCTTCCGTTGGTCCTATGACTCCCCATGAAACCCATTTCCGGCATTCTCTGCCAATGCCGCCAACATGCGTCCAAGTTGCTTAATAGCGCATTGTTTTGCCAATGCATGCCCAATAGCTTTGCCTAACGCCTCCCCATTCCTCCAACGCATGTTGCCGCGTCTTAGCCCTCGTTGCCTTGGCTGCATGCTGGTGGCCGCAATTTAAGTGTTGTCACTTTCACCGCAAGCGTATGGATCAAGTTTTAGTATAATGGACCTTTCGGTCGGGTAACGTATTCATAAGGGTTAGTTGAGATTACTATCGAGTATCGCGAATATCATAACCTAATTTTATCTAGGCGACCAAAAATGTATTTAATTAATTAATATTAATACTAAAATACTAATTTAACTATACTAATTACTACTACGAGATAGTTATGGGTTAGATTATCTAGGGATTAACTTTATTTACTTAAACACATTTGATTTCGTTTAGTCTACAATAATGGTGTTCGACCTATTCGATAATCTCGGTATCTAAAACTTTTCCGTTACCTCTCCCGAGTGTAAGACGGGGGAATACGCAACTTCGTGTCAACGAAGAAGTCCCCTCAACGTCTTAACGACCCTAGGTTGCGTGAGTCTTGCCCCAACGTCATTGATTGCACACAAAATCTCAATTCGTAAACTCCCCCGTCACCTCTCCCAAGTGTAATACAAGGGATATAACGCGACTTCGTGTTAATGAAGAAGTCCCCCTCAACGTCTTAATGACTCTAGGTCACGTGAGTCTCGCCCCAAAGTCATTAATTTCATGCGTTGTGTTTACCCTATCGACAATCTCAGTTTGTAAACTCCCTTACCACATCTCCCGAGTGTAAGACGAGGGAATACATAACTTCGAGTCAACGAAAAAGTCCCCCTCAACGTCTTAATGACCCTAGGTCATGTGAGTCTCGCCCCAACGTCATCGATTGTCCACAATCCAACTCCCTCCCCAGTTATTGGATAGTAGCGTTCGTTTACCCTAGTCCGAATCCGGGATTTGTCAAACCCCGTATTCTTGATACATCTATATAAGCATGATAAACAAACAATACGGCACACAAAATCACAATAGTGAAGAACAATCATCAAAGAAACTCAACTCAACCAAAACTACGTTTTTATAAATAACATTAATCTCATACATAATCCACGTTTAGCCTATGGCCATAGCCATTTATACAATTGAAACTAGGATAAACATACTCAAACACATATCAAAGATAAGAAATAAAAAGAAAAACGGATAAACTTAGCCGATATCCAAAGATTAGCCACTAAAACCATCCACCGATCGAGTCTCCTTCTCCGCGTGTTGATCGTTTCCTTCAGATATCTTTGAGAACTCCCAAAACTCTCTCTCTATCTATACTAATCCCTAAGGGGCTCTAATAGCCGGAGATGAGCAAGGAGAGAGGAAGAAAGGGATTTAAATAGACAAAATATCTAAAATAAAATATCTAAACTGTGCATAGACCACTACTGCGGCGGTGGGATCACCGCCGCGATGGTGGAGTATGTCGGTTAAAGGATCGTCGAGGTGATGAAGTCAGCGCTGGATTGGGAAAACCTTCTGTTGTTTCACCGCCTAGGTGGTGAGCTTTCAACAGCACTTGGTCTTTCTCAGTATTTTCACCGCCGCAGTAGTGGGCTTCCTTCAGAATTTTGCCGCCTTGCTCATTTTTCCACCGTTCTCGATATGATTTGATCCTTTATGTTCCAATTTCATATATTTTCACCCCACGCACCTGTTTTAATACAAAAAGAAAAAAAACACATTAAAACGTAATAAACGTACTCGAAAACTAACAAATTCGGTTTGGAAATACATAGGTAATTTACACATATCACATGCCAAGGTCTTGCTCATTGTCATGCACCCACATATCACTGATCTTAGCATTGTGCCCAGGATCTCCCAACACAACGCCCAACACATGTTGGTGTTGTGCCGCAATGCTATCGACCGTGTTGTGCCACAACGCTGTGGACCAAGTTGAACCAGGTTGGTGCCTTTGTTGCCAACACCTTCATTTGTACAGCCCGTACCACGTCCGGTAGCAAACTGCACCATGTCTGTGCCAACTGGTCCCCCATCCTTCTTTGGGGCTAACAGTCAACCACGCATTACTGCATCTTCATACTCAGTGGTAAATTAGTTTACTGTTATTTATTAGTTTTTCATTTCTATTAATCTCTCATTTTTGTTTGATTTCAATAAAAAAATGGATTCATACCTTAACGGATTTGATTTAATTACTCAGTTTTTTTTAGAATAATTGATGGCACTGACCATATTAGACTTTGTTTCATTTTTCAGGTTTTTATTTCTAGGAATAGAAGCAGAAATTGGGAAATTGAAACTCTGAGGAAACAATGTCCTATTTGTTTGTTTTGCATTTGTTTGAAATTTATGTTCTCAATTATTTTCTATCTATTCCATTTTTAAACAATTTTTACGATGTGAGGTAAACAATAAAACTTTTAGGTGCAATTTTTTTGTTCGCGGAAAAATAGGAACAAAATCAGAAATATAAGGATTAAAAAAAATCTGCTCCTGTTAAAAAAAACTTTTAGGCTGGTTCGGGATGGATATTTTGGATTCAAATATTACTTCAAATCATTATGCGATTCAGTAGAAGATGATAACTATTTCTATCTCCTTGGTGCTGCTTTTGATACTTACTTGGAATCTCAGGTACTTAAGGTGGCGTTTGTTTAGTATTTATGTTCTAAGAACAATTTAAAAAATAGAGACACGAGGTATCATTTAATTAGTGTTTTTATTCTATTTTTCTTTCATTTCTATTTTCAAAAAACATGGAAAAGAAACAAAACCAGAATTTAATCCTATGTTTGTTTAGTTTTTTGTTCCCAATTTGAGAACATAAACAAAATCAAAAAACAACACCCATTTTGTCTCCAATAAATGAGGGTACGGAGACAAAAAATATGATTTTAATTCTACTCATCGTAATTCATTCTTCCATCTCTTTTTTCTATTATTTATTTCAAATTAGGTTCCATTGGTATTTTTTTACACTATATTTGCATTAGATTTTTTTTAAAATTTTGATTGCAATCGGGCTCAATTGGTGTAATTATGTTCCCATATGAGTTTTGTTCGTTATAAGCATTCAATTATTGAAATTTTGGTTGAAATGTTGTATAATCAAATTAGACTATCTCATTTTTTCATAAAAATTAAATAAAAAAGTTGTTTCCTTTATATTCTTAGTTATTGTTGTGTTGGTTTGAAAACGGATTGTTGAAAATGAGAGTGTGGTAGAGTATCGCACAGGGGTCTCAAAGAATTAGGTACCATTTTCTCGAGTTTGAATGCCAAGTATATAGTGCATTTCTTTCTTTTGATTGAACAAAGTTTTATATAATCAGAAAATAATGGAACATTTATTGCAAGCTAACATCAATGGTGCTAATTTTCAGTCGACCATGATTGTGTCACTGTATCCTACACTTAATTGCTTTGTTAGGCGAATTTGTTGATGCTCAATTAAAGAACAATGCTATTCACTTTCTTAGTCGCTCCACGGTTTGTAATATTTAGCTGCCTAATCATTTTTCATGGGAGTTGTTAAGGCTCTTTCTTCTTTTTCTATTTCTATTTGTTAATTTTTTCTAATTTTAATACTTTCCCTATGTTTTATTTTTTATTTTATTTTTAATTTATTTATATAGATTTAGTTGCATATACGAAATGTAGTATTGAAGTAATGAGTTTTGGATAGCCAATAAGTATTTTTTGTTTTGTTTTTGTTACTCGTGCTTAATTGTGGTATTATTTTAACAGTCAAATATATGTTTTATTGTATACTTAATTGTGTTGTAGTATTTGAAATATACGTTGTTTATTGATGATGGTATTGAAGTGTTAATTATTATTTATTTTTTAATAAAACAAATGTACGAATGTTGTACAAATAGATGAGATTACATCGATTTTTTTTAGATTTGACTTTTTTAAAGCCCCAACCTTCAGGCACGCGTTATACTCTAGTAATGTAATATGATATAAAATTTGTATAATAAAACAGAATATATATATTGTGACGACTCGTTTTCCTAGGGCCGCTACACGGTTTCTCCTATAAATAATTCTATCACAATATTTTACCATTTATAAATAAATTAGCATTACTATTAGTTCAACTCGAAATGTATATTAAAATCGAGCAACCAATCTTTCATTTCCTTCATCTAAGAATTTCTATAATGTAACCAATATTTCTTTTCTGTACAATCAGATAAATTTTACACACGACGACGATAATTAGAATTATCGAATTTTCGAGCCAATTTTACAACAGTGAATAATAAATATAATTTTTACAAATTTAATAGAAATCCAAATAAAATTCTTTGCACCACATTATTTTTCAATACATTCAAAAATAACAAAAAAAATCTGCTATTTCATTTGGGAATTAATCTCGATAATTCATATTGATTTATCGCGTCAATTTTACAACAATAAATATTAACTACCATTATTACAGGTATAATTTCTAATGTAATTTTCAGTGCCGATTCGTCCTCCTCGGCCTTACAATCAAGATTGTGTGGTTGTGAGTTAACGCTCAATAGAACTTCAACTCTTTTAATACATGCATTTAATTAATACGACATATAAAATACATTGACATAATTTTCACGTAATTTTCACATAATTATAATTATTTTACCAATAATAACAATATAAATCACACAATAGAAAAATTAAATACATGTATTAAAAGAGTTAGAAATTCTACCTAAAATCCGAACCGGAATTGGAAACTGAAATCCGAACTGAAGTCAGAACACTAAAAACACTTGAAACGTATTATAAATAAATAAATAACTATAATTGTTTTGAGATTAAAATAAATAAAAAATAAAAGAGGCTTTGTTGTGTGTGTTTTTTTAATTCATGCCCAACCGTCCGCTCCCTGATCTTTCTTCCTTTCTCTATCTCTAAGTGATATGTTGTTGTCACTAATATTATTATTATTATTATTATTATTATTATTATTATTATTATTATTATTATTATCATCATCATCTCAACACATGCCACGCCACCCATACACTAATATATATATATATATATATCTGTGTGTGTGATATATCTGTGTGTGTGTGTGTGGCCATTATGGTTTTCTTCCTAAGGAAGGAAACCATTTTGGCCATAATTTATTTATTTATGTTAAGGCCCCTTTTTAAAATAAGAAAATATTAATTATATTGTAAAACTCTTAAAAATATATTTTAAATAACACAATAGTCCCAAAACTTCTAAAATCAATTTAAAATAAACATTTAACTCCAAAAAATTATCAAATATTATTGATGCCATAAATTTGCAAAATAGTTCCAAAAATATTAAACTTTTATATAAAATAATATTTTCAAGAATCTAAATTTTTGGGGGTATTACAATCTACCCCCCTTAAATAAATTTCGTCCTCGAAATTTCATTTAAAACAATAATAATTCAGAACGCATCGCATGGTTGATAGGTGTAAATTACCTACGTATTTCCAATCCGAATTTGTTAGTTTTCGAGTACGTTTATAGTTATTTTTATTATGTTTTAATTAGTTTTTATCTTTTTGTATTAAATTAGATGTGTGGGACAAAATGATAGGAAACTGGAGCGAAAACGATGAGATCGAACCAAAGCGGTTCGAAGTTACGGTGGATAAACAAGCTCAGAGACTAAAAGATTAAACAGGCTCACCGCCTAGGCGTCCAGAACACCGCCTAGGTGATGAAGAAGCTAAAAAAAGAGAAAAATGTTACTGATGGACGATTGCCTAGGCGAAGATTCTTTCACCTAGCCGGAAATCCAGCAGAAAATGAAGATGGGTTACCGACAGTCGCTCGCCTAGGCGAAGTTTTCTTGGCCTAGGTAAAAATCCAACAGAATGTTCTTCCAGTCCACCGCCTACTTCACCGCCTAGGTGATCAGCCGAACCGACCTAAATTCTCCTTGGCGAAGTTTTCTTCGCCTAGGCGGAAATCCCCTGCATAGTCTTGAGATATTTTTAGATATTTTTAGGATATTTTGGCTATAAATACCCCATCTCCTCCCCCTTCTCCGGTCTCTCTCTTGCCCTCTTGGATTTTTGAGCCCCTTAGAATAATCTAAGGGTATATTTAGGTGTGTTAGAGGTGGAGCTCACATCTCGAAGTGGAGAAGAAGGCGAATCGATTGTTGAGCGTTCTAAGCGGTTTATCTTCGGACGAGACTAAGTTCTTCAATTGTTTTTCCTTACTTATTTATCTTAGGATCATGTGAGCATGTTTAGCTCATTATTTCATTGTATATGCGACTATGGCCACGAGTTAAATATGGATTGTAGTAGGGATTAACATATAATTTATAAATACGTTGTTTGGGTGATTTGGTGTTGCGTTTATGTTTGTTCTTCGTAGTTTGATTGTGTTTATCGTATTGTTTATTTATTATGCTTGGATTGATAAATGGAGAATACAGGGTTTTGACAAACCCTGGATTCGGATTAGGGTAAACAAACGCCACGATTCTATAACCCGGTCGGGGTTTGAATTGTGGACAATCGATGACGTGGGGCAAGACACACGCTACCTAGGGTCATTAAGACGTTGAGGGGGACTTCTTCGTTGACTCGAAGTTGCGTTATATCCCTCGTCTTACACTCAGGAGAGGTGGCAAGGGAGTTTTAGAACAGAGATTGTCGATACGGTAAATACAACGCGGCGATCCAATAACCCGGGAGGGAGTTGGATTGTATGCAATCAATGACGCTAGGTGAGACTCACGTGACCTAGGGTCGTTAAGACATTGAGGGGGACTTCTTCGTTGACTCGAAGTCATGTATTCCCCCATCTTACACTCGGGAGAGGTGGCGGTGGAGTTTACTATCGAAGTTGTCAAATAGGTCGAACACCGTAAATGTGAGTAAATCGAAATCGAACACGTATTTGTAAATACGTTAATCCCTAGGCAATTCTTTACCCCAAAACACATTAGCATATTAGTGTAGTTAATTTAGGTTATATTAGTATTAGTTTAATTAATTAAATACATTTGTTTTTCGCTTAGATAAAATTAGGTCACGACAAACGCGGTATTCAATAGTAACGACACCAATCCATGTGGATACGATAATCCGATCTTTCACGATCACACTATACTAAAACTTAGACCTCATATACTTGCGAGTGTAAATAGCAGCGTATTTTACGCGCTACCAATGGTCATGTTAGCCACACTCGATTCTAGAACAATAGTTCTCTATGTAGGGTCTCATAACCGAAAGTTACCCATAATTAACATTCGTCAACAGTCATTCCACTCATCACAACATTCCCATTCATAGTCGCTCACGTTATATCCAACAACATACGGATAAGGTGCACTTTGGTCGATAACACTTAGCACAGATAACTAATTGTCAAAGAATCTTATGTTTCTAAATGCTTCCGCTGCGCTACTCTGATAAAAATAGCAATAAATAATAATATATCCTTAAAAACATCACAGTAGTCTCACTGGATTGGATTTATCTCAATTCCAACAAATCTACGACCTTAATAACGTTTCCCACTTAGCATGATTTTTCAAGTCCATTGCCACACCGCATAATCAGCATTTACCAATTACATCCAACATTTCAAGGCAACATATTCACAACCAATAGTATAGCTAATAAATAGCCCAAATTCCTAATGGAATATCCCGTGAGACTAAAAACATTCAATCCCAATATCCACATTAAAATTTTAATAAGCCCATAACTTATCAACATAGTCCAAACCTCAAATAACGGGTTTTCTGAAATATATTTGAAAATACATAACTACCATTCAATCACATAACTACATCTCAAAATACCTAAATACGTCAAAATCATTTAAATACATTTCAAAACATATAAATGCAACCGAACCACATAAATACGTCCTAAAACACATACATACGTGCCAATCAACTAAATACATCTCAATCACATCAATACATATATAACTACGTTTCAATCACATCAATATGTTTCAAACCCCCAAATACGTGTCACACTATAAAAATTAAATATATGTCAAATCATATAATTACGTCTTCAAGTTACATAACGTAACGAGTTCAATACTAAGTTTCATACTTACATAAAATGTATATAAGAACATATTACATAAAATCCCCAATCGAATTTCTAATGTACCAGTTAAGCCCAAAAATTCAAACTAGCATTTCCATAATTTGACTCCCAATAGTCTTACAATAATCTCACACTCTGACTCCGCCTAACTCTAGTAGTGGACCAATATATATTTAAGTTATTTTTATCGGTGTATTGTCTTCGTAATATAAAAGCATTTTATGGATTAAGTGTTTTTGTTAAAATCTATTTTCCAATAAAATATAGCCACACTAGACAGTATCTAAACCCCAACAAAATATCATCATAACAGAATAATTAAATTTAAATCAACTGGGCAACTCACTTGTATATAATAACATAACATACTTTCTTGTCAGCCATAGGATCGTTTTACCTCACAATCGGGAGTTATCATATCCACCCTGCAGAACTTGTCTAACAGGCAATATCATATATAATATATCTACCCTGTAGGATTTGAATGGCAAGTAACAACATATATATATATATATATATATATATATATATATATATATATATATTCACCATGTAGGACTTGCCTGACATGTAATAATATATATAATATATACACCCTATGTGACTTGGCTGACAGGTAACAACATATATAATATATTCACCATGCAGGATTTACCTGAAAGGTAATAATATATATAATATATCCACCCTGCAGAACTTGTCTGATAAGTAACAATATATATAATATATCCACTCTGCAGGACTTGTTTGACAGATAACAACATATATCCATATTTCGTAGGACTGATCCTCTTGACGAGAAGACAACTATAGTATAGCAGGATAATAAAAATAATTTTTTCACCTTTCAAATTTTATTTAATCCATTAATCATCATAAAACTATCCATTTTTAACAAAAAATTTTTTTCAATTAAATACGAAAATATAATTTCACGATTTATATAGAAGACAATAAATACTTTTAAATTGATATTTTTAATTCAACTACAAATCATATGGTCCACGGCTAACACGACACTTACCAAGGCTTATTAAATTTATTATTGGTAAGTTATATTAATCAAACACCACCTAAAATGTTAATATGTTTAAATTCAAACTGTAGAATCTTAAGATAGGCAATGTGAATTTCTCGAAGGGAAAATAATTCATCATCATAGCATCTTCAAATATCTGTTGGAAAATATTCCTACATCTTGCCTGCTTGCTTCATTTTGATAATTATCGAGCTAGAAGTTCAGCTAAAAATATCAGCAGGATGCTGTTTTTTACGCATTGAGTTCTGTTATAATGTTTCTCCTTTTCCATAAACTAAGCGATTAAACAAGGGTACAATATATGTAAACGCAAACTGTCAATGGAAAAAAAAAAAAAAAAAAGAATTTTCATCATAACCCCACTTTCATGTGTTTATATCACATTATCACCATGGCCCAAGTCTGATTAATATAACCCCACTTAACTAAATTTTTTTTAAAATAATTTTATTATCTTCCATGTTTACCATAATTAAAATTTTAGGAAATGAAGGGTGAATCACATAAAGTTGAAACCTAACAAAAAAAAAATGTGTCACTTCATTTAAAATTATACTCTCAGTTTCACAAGGTGAACCCATTTAACAATGAACTAATTCAATTCCAATTAAATAGTTTTTTTTCTTTCTTTCTTTTCTCACATTGAATTTGTGTTTTACGAACTTGTTACTTTAGATATTGTGTCATATCTCAAGGATGCAATTAACGGTTTAACATATTTAATAAGGGGCGCACCAATAGATCCCTTTTCACAATTCCATATGCCAATCAAACCCAAAATCATGCCCCTACAAGTGTCCGGATTTAGACATTCATTGTTTCCTTTCCTGGCGCTGCAGTTAATATGCAAGAAATGCATTCCACACAACTTGGCCGTGCACTGTTGGACATTGCTAAACATGAAACTTGGATGTTTTGTGATTTTTTTGGTGTTCAAAAATTAAATTGTTTACATCATATTAATCAGAAAAAAAAAAAAAAAAAAAAAAAAAAAAAAAAAAAAAAATCAGAGAGACCGGCCGTGCACTGATGTGCTTTTTGTGATTTTTGATCGAGTTGATATGGGTTGTGTGGATGTTACATTCAACATTCGAAGGGGTTTGTGGAATGTAACATTCAAATATATGTATTCTGGATGCACGTTGTCGTGTACTCGCGAAGCACCATATCATTCCCTCTCTGCCGCCTCTTTCAAATCGGCCGTACTTTCTGTGAATGGGTGTGACCGTTTAGGTAGTGGCGCGTGTGACATTTACAGACCCTAAAACCTTCCATTATTAATCTAAAACCCTAAAAAATTGTCGATATTTCCATATCTCCTCCGCCGATTTCCATATCCAAACACTCTAAAACCCTTCAATCTCCAAAGAATAATGGTTACAACTCCCCGTAAGATGAAAACCATCAACCCAAATACGACTGCAACCGCAGTAAATCTCACCGACTCGGGTAGGGTTTATCTATTTCTCAAATGTTTTGCCTTTTTGGTGTGTGTTTATTATAATAAATATTGTATTACTTGTTTATTTGTTGTTTGATCCTAAAAAAGTTGACATGCAAATGAAAACAACACTAGAACATTCATTTTTTTTTCGATCCTGTTGGGTTCTGTTTTTGTTGTTTTTATGGTTGTGTTTGTACTCGCCCTCTGATTCGTCTTCTGTGTTCGTATGTATTTGTTACATTCAACCCCGTGTTGCATTCGCCACTAGATCAGTCACTCTTCACCGATTCTGTTGGGTTCTGTTTTGTTGTGTCTATGGTTATGTTTGTACTTGCCCTCTAACTCGTGGTTTGTGTTTGTATTCTGTCCTGTTTTTGTGTGGAATGTAACATGGGTTGAATGTAACATAGAGCTCTTTTTTGGTGGAAAATTTAAAGAACTTGGGTTGAATGTGTCATTTTTAACACATTTGACTCAAACAAATATCCAGATTGTGTGTTAAAAAGAATGTAGCATATTGAATCTTGCATAATGACATATGTTGTCTGTGTAAAGGACACTCGATATGTTTGAATTGAATGTAACATATGTTTAATGTAACAAAAATCTATGTTTTGGTAGGATTTTTTATAAATTTTGTTTGTCAAATTTTTTGAGTTAGCTATAATTTTTTGTAAAATATCCTGTCAGTTAGTGTGTTAAATGTAACATTCATTGTCGTGCATGCGTGTTTTTCCAGACGATGACATTCCCGTAAGATCCACGTAGCGCGCTGCGTCACCCAGTGGGTCTCAAAACTCCAAAGTGCCATCGTGTAGCTCTTCCGATTCAGACACCATTGCTTCATCGCCATCTAGAATTCCAGAAATCACACCCGTTGTGTGCCCCCATCGCTAAGTACTGGGCAAACCTATCATAATTTTGCTCGCTTGTTTCCAGTATTCGTCTGCATGATCCATACCTTGAACTGCTGAAACGGATGCCTTTTAGGAACATGATGAGTGCTCTTTTCCAAGAAAATTCAGTGGATTTAGCTTTTAACAAAATTGATAGCTTGTGTGCAAATATCATACTTACATACCAACCGCACCGGAAGTCTTTCAGAATTGGCCCGAAGCTGGTGACTTTCACTCCTAATGATGTACAACTGATTTTTGGCTTTACATCTGGAAAGAGACCGATACCAGCCCGTTATGTGAAGAAGACTGATTGCTCATTTTTGCGCCGGTGGGGTATGAAGACCAATCGAATAAGTTTCGTTCAAATAAAGAACATGCTAGTCAGAATTATGGGGAGTAATGTTGAAGACGATATTGAGGACGTCGTACGGTTGCTCTGTTTGCATCTTATCGCAACTTGTTTTTTTGCAAATAAGGGCCAATCATATAGTATTTCTAATATAAGGCTTGTTGAGGAATTGGGTGCCCTTTCATCCAACAATTGGGCTGATCGTGTGCATTCCAACCTGATGTCTTCAATTGAAGCTGGATACCAGACACCGTTGTCTGTCATTGGATGCGTCCTCGCGTTATAGGTTATATTTCTTTTTCATTTATTTAGAGCTAAAAAATTTAGTTAATAAGTATTGTCCATAAGTTTTGCTATTTTTTTATTTAAACTTTTTATATTTAGTTTTGGTTGTGTGAGCACACTAAAATTCTTCATGCTACTCCCGGACGAGAGACATTTATACACGATGGGGGAAGTGGAATATGTTGGAGTTGATGACTGTTACACTAGGACTACACCTGTCTGAAATTGATGGGACTCAGGTATGTTACATTGTGTGTTGAATGTAACATTCATACTATATATTGATAAAAAAAATGGCGTGGTTTCTGGTCGATGAAGGTCATTTAGTTGAGACAATAGCTTAAATACAAGTTGGTGTCGTATTGCCAGTCCATGGTGATACTGAGAAGTCGAGGACAAGAAGTAAAGGCAAAGCAAAAGTTAGCTCGTCAAGCGAGTTTCCGTCTTTTGATTTGGGGATATCACAGCCATTTAACGAGGATGCCACTGATTTTGGTGGTGGTTCGCAAAATCTGAATGACCTTGTTGAGCAAAATTGTCAGTTGACAAATGATAGATATGAAAAACCTATCTATTTCCAATCCGAATTTGTTAGTTTTCGAATATATTTATATAGTATTTTATCATGTTTTAATTAGTTTTCATACTTTTTGTATAAATCAAGTGTGTGGGGCAAAAAGATAGGAAACTGGAGCTAAAACGATGAGATCGAACCTAAGCGGTTCGAAGTTACGGTGGATAAACAAGCTCGGAGGCTAAAAGATGAAACAGGCCCACCGCCTAGGCGTCCAGACCACCGCCTAAGCGGTAAAGATGCTGAGAAGAGCAAAATGTTACTGACGAACAACCACCTAGGCAAAAATTCTATCGCCTAGGCGGAAATCCAGCAGAAGACGAAGAAGGGCTACTGACAGCCGCTCGCCTAGGCGGAAATCCAACAGAATGTTCTCCAAGTCCACCGCCTACTTCACCGCTTAGGCAATCAGACCGAACCGACCTAACTCCGCCTAGGCACAATTTCTACCGCCTAGGCGGATTTTCCCTGCATAGTCTTGAGATATTTTTAGATATTTTTGAGATATTTTGGTTATAAATACCTCCTCTCCTCTCCCTTGGTCGGTGACTCTCTTCCCTCTCTTGCATTTTTGAGCCCCTTAGGCTATATTTAAGCTAAGGGTTAGGAATTTTAGTGGTGGAGCTCGCATCCCGAAGTGGAGAAGACGGCGAATCGATCGTTGAGCGTTCTTAGCGGTTTATCTTCGGACGAGACTAAGTTCTTCGATCGTTTTTTCTTATTTCTTTATCTTAGGATCATGTGAGCATATTTAGCTCGTTATTTCATTGTATATGCGGCTATGGCCCTAAGTTAAATATGGATTGTAGTAGGGATTAACCTATAATTTATAAATACGTTGTTTGAATGATTTCGGTATTGCGTTTATGTTTGTTCTTCGTAGTTTGATTGTTTCATCGTATTGTTTGTTTATTATGCTTGGATTGATAAATGGAGAATACGGGGTTTTGACAAAACCCTGGATTCGGATTAAGGTAAACAAACGCCACAATTCTATAACCCGGTCGGGGTTTGAATCGTGGACAATCGATGACGTAGGGTAAGACACACGCTACCTAGGGTCGTTAAGACGTTGAAGGAAACCTCTTCGTTGACTCAAAGTTGCGTTATATCCCTCGTCTTACACTCGAAAAAGATGGCGAGGGAGTTTTAGAACGGAGTTTGTCGATAGGGTAAATACAACGCGACGATCCAATAACCCGGAAGGGAGTTGGATTGTGTGCAATCAATGACACTGGGTGAGACTCACGTGACCTAGGGTCGTTAAGACGTTGAGAAAGACTTTTTCGTTGACTCGAAGTCGTGTATTCTCCCGTCTTACACTCGGAAGAGGTGGCGGTGGAGTTTACGTACCGAGGTTGTCAAATAGGTCGAATAACGTAAACGTGAGTAAATCGGAATCGAACACATATTTGTAAACACGTTAATCCCTATGCAATTCTTCACCTTAAAACATATTAACATAATAGTATAGTTAATTTAGGATATATTAGTATTAGTTTAATTAATTAATTACATTTGTTTTCGCCTAGATAAAATTAGGTCACGACAAACGCGGTATTTGATAGTAACGACAAAAATCCCTATGGATACGATAACCCGATCTTAACGATCACACTATACTAAAATTTAAACCTCATATACTTGCGAGTATAAGTAACGGCGTGTTTTTCCCGCGCTACCAACAAACAAGATTGAGGCATTGAGGGATTCTCGTAGGCATCTAAGACTGAGAAAGTCGGCGAAGATTGCAAAACTATGTGAAAAGGTACGAGAGTTGAAGCGGACAGTAGAACAATTGCAGAAGGATCTTGTGGAATCAGAGGTGCATGTAGTTACGCAACAGGTGTACCATGAGACTGAAAAAACTAATCTTGAAGAGCAATTGGTCGAGGTTGTTGTCTATTCTGTTACGCAATCAGTTGAGGAGAAGAATAAGCATGAAGATAATATTGTTGGCATCTCTGAATTCTATTAAATGGAGCTAGCATGTAAAACCTAAGTTATAGGACGTACGTCATAAACAGTCGCATTATAGAACATTAGAGAATTTTAGGGTAAAACATTTTATTGATAAAAACTCAAATCAAAATTTGGGGGTCAAATTGGGAATTTAAGAACAAAAAAAATTAAACTTGAAATTTGGATTGGCAATTAGAAATCAAAAGTAAAAATGTTAAGGGCAAATTATAAATATTGGAACTTTTAAAACTTAAACTTATCAAAATAAGAATCCTAAAGAAAGTGAGGGGAGGAAAGTGTAATTTTAACTTCTTTTTTTATATATATATGTCTATACCCACACGGCAAACCGACGGCGATCCACCGGCCAAGGAGGGGCGATTGAGGGACGACGTGGCAAGCTCAGAATTTGTTTAGCCACTAATTTCATGCATTAAAAACCCTCCTACATGCACTGAAGTGAGGAAATAAGAAAAGAAAGAAAAACTCAAAAATTCTAGAGAGAGAGAGAACCAAAGCGGAGGGGTCGTCTGTTTTTCTTGAATCGACGTTCCTCCGGTAGCGTGGTCATGTGGGTATTGTAAACGATTCCAGGGAGAGAGAGAGAGAGAGATTGGTGTGGCCGGTGGCGTGGCTTGTCGACGAAGTGGCAGTGCGCGTGTTAGCGTCGCCGGTGAGCGGAGTTGTGGATCACCGTTCGACCATCAACGATCGTCGGGCAGGTCAGTATTTATATTTATTTCTCCAATTAATTGATAAATGTATGCATGCATGAGCGTAACGAGTTGGGTCGGTACGTTTCCGACGGTGTGCTCGGATTTCATTTCCGGCTACATGTGGGTTTGCGTGTGTGTATTTGGATTTTTTCGGCGACTGTGTGCAAGTGTGCATGTGTGAAATGTATAGTACGTCGACGAGAATCCAGCAAAAGGGAAGGGAAAAACCGAGATGGAGAGAGGACGATCACCACGGTGGCGGTGGTGGGGGTTGGTTGCGGCTATGGTGTGCCGCTGTGTGTGTGTGGGAATTCGTCGACAGGGATCGTTGGTCCCATGGCGTGCCGTCGGCAGTGGCATGCAAGCATGGTTGCATGCATGGGTGGTTATGTGTGTGTCGCAGGGTGCGTAGGTACGTGAACAGTAGCGGCTGGGTGTGCGGTGGAGCTGCTGAGACGGCCGGATGGGGTGTCGGATAGATGTCGTGGGCGGTGCGGGGGTTGACAGGCGAGTCGGCAGAGAGGGGGAAGCCACCAGCGGTCGGTAACGGTAGAGAAAAAGAGAGACCGGCCGTCGGGGCTGAGAAGAACCGAAAAAAAAAAAAAAAAAAAAAAAAGGAAAAATTGCACAACTGACCCCAGCAAAAGGGAAAAAATTCCACTTCAAATGAAAACCCTTTTCGCGGCCCGTGAATAACTCGGAAAGGATCTTGTTTGCCGTTAAATTTATTCTAGTTTTGTTAAAATTCAATCTTAACCTAAAATCTTTGTAACCGGAGTAATAAATTGGGATCGTTCATATTACGGGATTTCTTATGTAATAAATAATGGAACAAAATTATTAAGAATAATAACAAATATCATAGATAAAATATGGGGAATGGAAAATGCGGAACTTAGGGCCTGCCTTACATGATTAGGTAATTTTACATGAAATATTAACTTAGACCCTATCATTTTTAGGTTCGCAGACGACAACACCTCGGTAAGCTTTGGACAGTGAGGTTTTTGTAGCGCTAGAAACGAGGTGAGTGTACTGTCTTCTCGCCGAATTATTTGTATATATACATATATGATGAAAACTGGTTGTATTTAATTTAGAAGCTTTTAGAAAAATTATATGGTGATTATACGATATTATTGAGTGATGTTGATCCGCTTCGGCGGAGTGATGTTTATCTGCTTTGGTAGAGTGATGTTAGACGTTTGTACTGCGCAGTGATTATCCGTTTCGGCGGAGTGATGGGTGTTCGTAGGAAGGCATATCCTACGGATGGTACAGTACCATTGTAAACTCCCGATCATGAGGTTAAAACGATCACCATGGCTAGCCAGTGTGTGTTGTGGTGGATGAGTGGTTTGGGGTGTGATGTTTTGTTTATATTGGGTAATTTATTATTTATTTCAGGCGATTGATATGATATTTATACTGCATGGTTTTAAAAATGGAACTTATATATATATATATATATATATATATTACTTCATTTTTACTGCATATATGGTGCTTATGCTGAATCCATATGTAAATGTTGTGTTATCTAGAAGGTATTATTATTATTAAATAAGAATGATTTTATTGATAAGGCAGTACACTCGTAGGTGAAATAGCTAGGAGTCGGTCCCTTACTGGCACGGGGTAGAGTCCGTTGATGGTATAGCAAGGAATTAAAATGTTTCGGGAAGTGCTGCCTAAGGCGAACCTAGGAGAGGTTCATTGTTTGTTTTTTTTCCTTTTGCTGTTCTAGAAGGGATTTCAGGGACAGGTGTGTCTCTGGCTTGGAAAGATGTTTATGACTTGTATTTTGATGTTTGTATAATTATGAATGCATACCGTCGCTTTCTAGTTGGTTTGTCGCCTGGGTAATGTCGTGTCAACGTCACGCCAACCCCACAAGTGACGGGTGTCCGGGGTAGGGTGGGACAATTTTGGTATCAGAGCCTAGGTTATAGGTTCTGTAGACTTGTCAGGTGTCGTGCCCGTAGAGTATCATGGGATGGGAAACGTGCCAGTCGTCTAGTCAGTAGGGGACCCTAAGATAAGGTGTTAGTGGGTGCTTTTAATACTCACAAAATAGTTAATTAACATATGTTAATTATTGGCATTTCTCTGGTTGACCTAGTTAGTTGTTGAATTGGATTTTATGACTGATAACAGGTATAGAAGGAGAAGGTGAAACCTCTGGGAGTATGGGACCCCAGAGGCAGGCGGAACCCCCGAGGCAAGTGGAGCCTCAGGAACAGAGAGATAGGGAGCAGGAAAGTTTGCAGATTGTAGGATCCCACACGCAGGGTGACAGGTTACAAGGAAGTTTAGACGCGGTCGAAAGAATTTTGCAGGCCGCTGCCCCACTAACGAGCAGCAAGTGAGAATTATGGAAAGTCAGAGGGCCCAAGGTGATACCGCCACATCTCAGGTGGTACGATTGAAGAGGTTCAAGGAGTTAGACCCTCCGACTTTCACCAGGACAGCAGGTCCAGCTGATGCAGAGAATTGGATCAGAGGCGTGGGGCACGTATTTGAGGCGATGGGAATTGTCGACGATAGTCGAGTTCCCATTGCCACTTTTCAATTGAGGGAGGAAGCCGAGCACTAGTGGGAAGAAATGAAAAGACTGATTATCGGTTCTGGTGAGGAGATCACATGGGACCGTTTCATCGCCGCGTTTAATGAGAAGTACTTTCCCGAGTCTTATCGATTCCAGATGGAGGAGGAATTTATAGTCCTGAAGCAAGGAAAGATGACTGTTCAGCAGTACGAAGTTAAATTCGATGCTTTATCCCGTTTTGCCCCTGATCTGGTAAAAACGGAGGAGGGGATGCAGACGTTTCCAGAAGGGACTTTAGTTAGAAATCCGCTCCAGGCTGACAAGCAAGCAAATTAAGAATTATGCAGAGTTAGTGAATACGGAAAAGTTAGTGGAGAGGGATGTGCAGGAAGCCGCCGAGAGTCGAGAGCAGTACAAGAAAAGCAGATTTGAGTCGCCTAGCAGATTTTTGGGTGGCACTTCGCAGGGGATGGTAGTTCGACCGCCAATTGCTCGGGCCTCATCATTTAGCCAATCCGCCAAGAACCGTGGTTCCCGACAATACTACCCTAGGCAACAACAAAATGCATTGGAAGCTAGTGTTGGTCCGCAGAGGCAAGAACAGAATCAGCCATCGAGTCGGGCTGGGGGGGATATATGTTATCACTGTGGAGCTACGAGTCACTTTGCCAAAGACTGTCCTGTAGGAGTCCCGATATGTTTCCACTGTCATGTGCCAGGTCATAAATCTATAAATTGTCCGAAACTTGCTTCTACATTCGTACCTCCAGTGAGTAGTATGGGTAGTACGGGTCCTAGTACCGCCCAGGGACTTGGTAGAGGATCGCCGGGTAGACCTTCAATGCGAGGCCGTGTTTTTGCTACTACTCGACAAGATGCTCAGGCTACTCCCAAGGTGGTCATAAGTATCATATCTTTATATTCTAAAGATGCTCGTGTGCTTATTGATCCCAGTTCTACACATTCTTTTATTTCGGCAACCTTTATGATACAAGCAGGCAGATTTCCCATTTCTTTATCCTATTGTATTGTTATTTCTACTCCAGTGGGTGAGTCGGTATGGATCGATAGGGTGTATAATGATAGTCCACTATGGTTTGGTGATAGAGAGTTATTGGCAGATCTATTACCCCTGAGTATTCACGATTTTGATATAATACTGGGTATGGATTTGTTATCTGAATATCATGCCACGGTGGACTGTTTCAAGAAGGAAGTGATATTTCGAATCTCAAGCGAGCTAGAGTTTGTATTTGCTGGAGATAGAATTATCACTCCTGTAAGTTTAATTTCAATGTTAGAAGCCAGGAAATTATTGAAGAAAAGCTGTCAGGGATATCTTGTGCACATAATTGACACCAGTCAGAGAGAAACTCCGGTGGCAGATATCCCCGTAGTCCGAGATTTTTTGACATATTCCCGAAAGAATTGTCAAGGTTTCCCATCGATAGGGAAATGGAATTCACGATCGATTTAATTCTAGGCACTACCCCTATATCGATTCCACCTTATCGTATGGCACCTACAGAGTTGAAAGAGTTGAAGGTGCAGTTGCAAGATTTATTAGACCAGGGGTTCATCAGGCCCAGTGTCTCCCCATGGGGTGCCCCAGTGCTGTTCATAAAGAAGAAGGATGGCACGTTGAGAATGTGTATTGATTATCGGCAACTGAATATGGTGACGGTTCGCAATAACTATCTGTTGCCAAGGATTGATGACTTGTTTGACCAACTTCAGAAAGCTAAAGTATTCTCCAAGATAGATCTCCGATCAGGGTATCACCAACTGAAAGTCAGGGAGAGTGATGTAGCAAAAACAACATTTCGTATGAGATACAGACACTATGAATTCCTGGTTATGCCCTTTGGATTGACAAATGCCCCAGCGGCTTTCATGGATTTGATGAACCGTATCTTTCAACCTTATCTAGACCAATTCCTTATAGTGTTCATTGATGACATTTTGGTCTATTCGCAAAGTGGAGAAGAGCATACGAAGCATCTCCGGATTGTATTGCAAATGTTGCGGAAGAAGCGGTTGTATGCGAAACTTAGTAAATTTGAATTTTGGTTAGATCATGTGGTATTCTTGGGTCATGTCATTTCAGGAGATGGTATTCAGGTAGACCCGAAGAAAGTTGAAGCTATCGTTCAATGGGAAAGACCGAAAAATGTGACTGAAGTTCGAAGCTTTTTAGGGTTGGTAGGTTACTATCGACGATTTGTGCAAGGATTTTCTATGATAGCTACCCCGTTGACCCGATTGACTCGCAAGGAATCCAAATTTGAGTGGATTAATAAATGTGAGCAGAGTTTCCAGAAATTGAAGAGTAGGTTGATATCGGCACCAATATTATCCCTTCCGTCCAAAGGGGGTGGTTTCGTAATTTATAGCGATGCGTCACACCAAGGGCTGGGATGCGTTCTGATGCAGCATAGTCATGTGATCGCATATGCATCTCGGCAACTGAAGAACCATGAGCGTAATTACCCGACGCACGATTTGGAGTTGGCTGCAATTGTGTTCGCCCTGAAGATTTGGAGGCACTACTTGTATAGCGAGACATGTGAAATATACACCGACCATCAGAGTTTGAAGTATTTGTTTACTTAGAAGGAATTAAATCTGAGGCAGAGGCGTTGGATGGAGCTGATCAAGGACTACGATTGCACCATCCATTACCATCCAGGAAAGGCTAATGTTGTAGCAGATGCTCTAAGTCGGAAATCGACAGGCTCGGTCGCCCACCTTCGTGTTGCCCATGCTAACCTATATGCAGAATTGAGATCGATGTGAGTTCAGTTAGCGATTGGTCAGACAGCCGCACTGCTTGCAACTTTGACTTTGAGATCGACGTTGGTTGACCGCATTACTGAAGCTCAAAAGTCAGATATTCAATTGAAGAGGATCTGAGATGAAGTAAAAAATGGTCACATAACTGATCATCATATCAGGGAAAGGGACGAAGCTTTGATGTGAGGAAATAGGCTGTGTGTGCCTAACGATGTCAATTTAAAAAAAAATATCTTGGAGGAGACGCATAGCTCCGCATACGCAATGCATCCGAGGAGTACTAAAATGTATTGGGACTTGCGTGAACATTACTGGTGGACTGGGATGAAACGGGAGATCGCAGAATTTGTGGCCAGGTGCCTTGTGTGCCAACAAGTAAAGATCGAGCATCAGCGTCCAGGTGGGTTACTGCAACCCTTACCTATTCCAGAGTGGAAGTGGGAGCATATCGCGATGGATTTTGTTTTGGGATTACCCCGTACTCAAAAAGGGTATAATCCCATCTGGGTGATCGTTGATAGGCTTACCAAGTTCGCTCATTTTCTAGCCGTAAAGACGACATTTTCTCTTGAAAGGTATGCCCAACTGTATATCGATGACATTGTTAGATTGCATGGCACACCAGTTTCTATAGTATTGGATAGAGATCCGAGATTTACTTCGAGATTCTAGCCGAGTCTCCAGACCGCTTTAGGTGCCAAGCTGAAATTTAGCACCGCTTTCCACCCTCAGACAGATAGCCAGTCAGAGCGTACGATTCACACGTTAGAAGATATGTTGAGGGGATATGTTCTAAAATTTCCTGGGAGCTGGGACGATCACTTGCCATTGATGGAATTCGCTTACAACAACAGCTATCACTCGGCAATTAAGATGGCTCCGTATGAGGCATTGTATGGTAGGAGATGCAGAACCCCCATTTGTTGGACTGAGGTAGGTGAACGTAAGTTGTTGATGTCGGACTTAGCCCAGCTGACAGCAGACAAAGTAGAAGTGATTCGAGAAAAGTTGAAAATCGCTCAGAGTCGGCAGAAGAGTTATGCAGACAAGCGCCGGCGGGAGTTAGAGTTCGAGGTAGGAGATCATGTGTTCTTGCGAATTTCTCCGTGGAAAAGCATATTGAGGTTTGGAAAGAAAGGGAAGTTGAGTCCAAAAAACATCGGACCATATGAAATTCCAGAGCGGGTTGGCATGACAGCGTATAAACTCGCGTTACCGCCAGAGTTATCTCGACTGCACGATGTTTTCCATGTATCGATGCTCCGAAAATATGTGCCAGACCCTTCTCATGTGTTGACTTCACAATCGATCGAATTGGAAGCTGATTTGTCCTGCGTTGAGAAGCTGGTCTAAATCCTAGGCCGTAAAGATCAAGTGTTGCGAACGAGGACGATTCCATTGGTCAAAGTGTTGTAGCGCAGTTATGCGGTGGAAGAGACGACATGGGAACGAGAGGAAGAAATGAGGAACAAATACCCACATTTGTTTGACTAAGGTAAAAAAAAAAAAAAAAAAAAAAATTGCGGGACGAAATTTCTTTTAGGGGGGAAGAGTTGTAAAACCTAAATTATAGGATGTACGTCATAAATAATCGCATTATAGAACATTAGAGAATTTTAGGGTAAAAAATTTTATTGATAAAAACTCAAATCAAAAGTTGGGAGTCAAATTGGGAATTTAAGAACACAAAAATTTTAACTTGAGATTTGGATTGGCAATTAGAAATCAAAAGTAAAAATGTTAAGGGCAAAATTATAAATATTGAAATTTTTAAAACTTAAACTTATCGAAATAAGAATCCTAAAGAAAATGAGAGGAGGAAAGTGTAATTTTAACTTTTTTTTATATATATATGTCTATACCCACACGGCAAACCGACAGCGATCCACCGGCCAAGGAGGGGTGATCGAGGGACGATGTGGTAAGCTCAGAATTTGTTTAGCCACTAATTTCATGCATTAAAAACCCTCCTACATGCACTGAAGTGAGGAAATCGGAAAAGAAAGAAAAACTCAAAAATTCTAGAAAGAGAGAACCGGAGCGGAGGGGTCGTCGGTTTTTCTTGAATCGACGTTCCTCCGGCAGTGTGGTCATGTGGGCATTGTAAACGATTCCAGGGAGAGAGAGAGAGAGATTGGTGTGGCCGGTGGCGTGGCTCGTTGACGGAGTGGCAGTGTGCGTGTTAGCGTCGCCGGTGAGCAAAGTTGCGGATCGCCGTTCGACCATCGACGATCGTCCGGCAGGTCAGTATTTATATTTATTTCTCCAATTAATTGATAAATGTATGCATGCATGAGCATAACGAGTTGGTTCGGTAAGTTTCCGGCGGTGTGCTCGGTTTTCGTTTTCCGACTGCATGTGGGTTTTGCGTGTGTGTGTTTGGATTTTTTCGGCGACTGTGTGCAAGTGTGCGTGTGTGTGAAATGTATAGTGCGTCAACGAGAATCCAGCAAAAGAGAAGGGAAAGACCGAGATGGAGAGAGGATGATCACCGCGGTGGCGATGGTGGGGGGTTGGTTGCGGCTGCGGTGTGCCGCTGTGTGTGTGTGGGAATCCGTCGGCAGGGATCGTTGGTCCCGTGGCGTGCCGTCGGCAATGGCATGCAAGCATGGTTGCATGCATGGGTGGTTGTGTGTGTGTCGCAGGGTGCGTAGGTGCGTGAACAGTAGCGGTTGGGTGTGCGGTGGGGAGCTGCTGAGACGGCTGAAGGGGGTGTCGGATGGACGTCGTGGGTGGTGCGGGGATTGACAGGCGAGTCAGCAGGGAGGGGGAAGCCACCGGCGGTCGGCAACAGTAGAGAGAGAGAGAGACCGGCCGTCGGGGCTGAGAAGAACCAAAAAAAAAAAAAAAAAATTGCACAACTGACCCCAGCAAAAGGGGAAAAATTCCACTTCAAATGAAAACCCTTTTCGCGGCCCGTGAATAACTCGGAAAGGATCTTGTTTGTCGTTAAATTTATTCTAGTTTTCTTAAAATTCAATCTTAGCCTAAAATCTTTGTAACGGGAGTAATAAATTGTGATCGTTTATATTACGGGATTTCTTATGTAATAAATAATGGAACAAAATTGTTAAGAATAATAACAAATATCATAGATAAAATATGGGGAATGAAAAATGCGGAACTTAGGGTCTGCCTTACATGACTAGGTAATTTTACATGAAATATTAACTTAGACCCTATCATTTCTAGGTTCGCAGACGCCAACACCTCGGTAAGTTTTGGACAGTGAGATTTTTGTAGCGCCAGAAACGAGGTGAGTATATTGTCTTCTCGTCGAATTATTTGTATATATACATAGATGATGAAAACTAGTTGTATTTAAATTAGAAGCTTTTAGAAAAATTATGTGGTGATTATACGATATTATTGAGTGATGTTGATCCGCTTCAGCAAAGTGATGTTATCCGCTTCGGCGGAGTACTGTTTATCTGCTTTGGCAGAGTGATGTTAGACGTTTGTACTGCGCAGTGATAATCTGCTTTGGCGGAGTGATGGGTGTTCATAAGAAGGCATATCCTACGGATGGTACGGTACCGTTATAAACTCCCGATCGTGAGGTTAAAACGATCATCATGGCTAGCCAGTGTGTGTTGTGGTGGAGGAGTGGTTTGGGGTGTGATGTTTTGTTTATATTAGGTAATTTATTATTTATTTCAGGCAATTGATATGATATTTATACTGCATCGTTTTAAAAATGAAACTTATATATATATTACTTCATTTTTATTGCATATATGGTACTTATGCTGAATCCATGTGTAAATGTTGCGTTATCTAGAAGGTATTATTATTATTAAATAAGAATGATTTTATTAAGAAGGCAGTACACTCGCAGGTGAAATGGCTAGGAGTCGGTCCCCTACTGGCATGGGGTAGAGTCCGTTGATGGTATAGCAAGGAATTAAAATGTTTTGGGAAGTGCTGCCTGAGGCGAACCTAGGAGAGGTTCATCGTTTGTTTTTTTTTCCTTTTGCTGTTCTAGGAGGGATTTCAGGGACGGGTGTGTCTCTGGCTTAGAAAGATGTTTATGACTTGTATTTTGATGTTTGTATAATTATGAATGCATACCGTCACTTTCTAGTTAGTTTATCACCTGGGTAATGTCGTGTCAACGTCACGCCAGCCCCACAAGTGACGGGTGTCCGGGGTGGGGTGTGATATAGCAGATAGGGATAACGTCATCATACAGCAAGCTAAAGATATTGGGCGTCATGATAACTCGGTAATGGTCCAGCCATCGTGACATGTTTCACAATCAAAGGCCCGGCCGATAACTCCCAATTCGCTTGTAAAAAATGTAAAGAAACGTATGAGAATGCGAAGGACGATGGAGGACTCTATTTATGAGTATATTGTCCCCGTCAAAAAACAGCGTCGATTGAAGAAGAAGGAAGAAAATCCTGTCAAGGATATGGTCGTTTACACTAGTGAGCCCCCTGCATCAAATGCAGTTATTGTTAAGCCTCATGTGTTGCCTTCCCGAGATGGAGATGTGGCCTGTCTGTTGCTCCCTGTTGATTGGGATAAGCTTGAGTTGATCCTACGCACAAAAGAGTCTTCATACGTATTTATTTTCTTTTGTTATTTTTGTTTAAGCTTCAAATTCAAACGTCCCCATATCTCATGTTTTTGAATAAATCTGTAGTGCGTGCATATGGAGAGGTGAACTTCCGGATGCTCGTATATCAGTGTGCGACATTCTTGGTATATTATGGGAGGATCAGTTATCAAATTTTGTAAGTGCCTTCCAAATGTTTTTGTGTGTCAACACAGGTGTGCGTGTTACATTCCACATGTATTAAATGTAACACGCTTGAGATATGTTGAATGTGACTTGATCTACTATGTTGAATGTAACAACCTATTTGTTTTTGTATATAGGTCTTAATTCATATATGGAAATCATGTGGGCTGAGCAGAATAGAGTTATCACCAGCTGTCGGATCTACCTAATTCATCTTTTTTTATAAACAGTACGTACTGGGTGAGTCTAAAAAAAAAACACCTATTATCTATTTTCCTATAGTGTAAACACATACACTGTACAGCCATGAAAAATGCCCAATACACTGTACCGCCATGAAAAATGCCCAATAATGTTTGTTCATTTTTTTCACCTTTACTGTTACTTCTGCCAGACCTGGATCAACCGGAAAGTTACTAATTTCCTTGTAAAAATTATCAATCCGAGCATAATAGATGCATTTTCGTCCACTGTCTAGTATGTACATTTTCCTTTACATCATGAGGGGGCAATAGCTGATTCGGGTCATTGGACGCTCCTCGTGTGTGACAAGCAAAAATTAACCTAGGATCATTATAATTCTATTGATTTGCAGCAACCAGGATCATTTGACCATTATTATGGGGATGCCAAAAAAGTTGTAAGATTTTTTTACAACACTTAATTGCATGTCCAATTCAATCCCAAATGTACTTACATTGTTTTTTTTGTCCTCACAGATTTCATACGTCACCAACTTGCTTTGGACCACGGCTAAGGAATATAGGCTGAAAAGTGTTCAGGTTTCCAACGTGTCGGATGTGCCTAATCAGGGTGGATCAGTGTAAGTGTCATTCACTATTCATGCATGACGCCGTTCTATTTTTAAATTTGTACGACATAGCGCTGACTGTCCCATCACGTTTTTTGTGTGTGCAGTGTTGATTGCGGTGTTGCTATGGTTTATGTAATGAAGCAGATTTACAATGTGCAAAAAATCAACGTTGATTCGGGGCCTGACGGGTTTCGAATGGAACGAGCTGCACTAGTCCATGCGTTCCTCAATGATCCCCCCCCCCTCTTGGACTATGGACAGTTGTTTATCTAGAGAAACTTAATTTACAATGTATCATGTAGTTCCATAGTAGTTGTCGTTTGAATTGGTCGTGATATTTACCCAGCATATGGATTTTGTTTTTTCCCATTGTGCTGCTGAAATTTTGTTTTTTTTGGCGTTGTGTATTACGATGTAACATTGAAGATAAATATGGTTTGGGTGTTACATTCAACTTTCTCATTGATGGATTTGAAAAATGTAGTATCAGTTGAAAATCTCATTCTCATATGGGATACATTTCAGTACCACCCCCCGCCCCCACGCGCACAGGCGGTTTGCATTTTCCGTCCCAATGAATATTGAATGTAACATTCAACACGGGTCGTGTTATATTCAACATGCAAATAAAAAAATACATGTTACATTCAACATCTTAGAAGTGATACATTTCATCACCACCGAAACCCCCCTCCCCCTCCCCACAAAAGCGCATGTTATATTCAACATCTTAAAAGTGAAAAAAATGATGATGTAACATTCAACACACATCATGTTACATTCAATCCATCCTTTGAATGTTGAATGTAACATTCACCACATTTCGTGATACGTTCAAATATTTTGCATAATAATGTAACACACATCCCACTCCGTTGGTGCTGTTTGACTGATACATTTCATCACCACCACCACCCCTCCCATCCACCACATCACCCCCCCCTCCCCATACCCCACCCATGTTATGTTCTATATTCAAGTGACCTGTTCAGTGTAACATTCAACACATGTCATGTTACATTCTCGATTTGTGAATTATTTAATGCATCATCAATTAAGATAGTGTGAACCCCATTCCACTCCATGCGGTGTTTTGTGTGATATTTGCTCCATCAAACATAAGCCTTGTTAAATGTTTGTATTGGTAATCGTGTACATAGACAATCATTTATCACTGCCTAAGTCGTCCATTTTCACGTCCTTCACTGATTGTTGGTGATTGAAACGTCATAATGGAAAAACGTACGCCTATTACCTGTACACAACGCCAGCGTTTCTTTTGTATTAGGGGGCGAACCGTCTCGTACATTTGGGTATGGGGCGATGGTCATTAATCGAAGTGGTTCACATTCACCCCATTGTCCTCCCTTTACATATCTCACTCGAATCCAAACGTCAACACTGGTTCTCAAGTCTGGTTCTTTCCCAACGATTAGGGTCATGTTTCGTGTTGCATGTTACTTCTTCGTTCATTTCTGCGCGGATATAAGCCTCTGAAAATCTCACGCACACATTGTAAGAGATCCTTTCCAAATTCCTCATGTTGTTAAATGAGGATATTTGTTTTGTAAAAATGAATATTTTAATGTGTTTTAATTCTAATAGGATGGCTGGACAGCAGAACACTACCGATTTTGACAAGTCACTCGCAAAATGGGACGAGGACTCCAAAGTGTTGATGGATATTGCACAGGGTCTGCGGTAGAAGTTGGGCAGTGCCCATTACACGTACGCTTCGATGGCCAAGGACAACGAGGCCATGAAGTTGGAGATCTGACAACTCAATTTGCTCGTCTCTAGTCTACGCGATAAGGTTGAGATGTTGAGGAGCCACCTTGGACCTGGTTATGTTGCACATGCCCCGAGTGAGTCATCAGTACACATGGAGCAGTGAAGCCCATGGTTGGTTGTCCTTTTTTTTTTTTTTTTTTTTTTTTTTTTTTTTTTTTTTTTTGTTGTGGTGTGTGTGTATCAAATGACACATTTTTTATTTGTCTTCCCCTTGTGTCTGTACATAAACTAATGTCTCTATTTTGATCGTCAAACATTATTTTTATCGCCCATTTTATAATCTGGATGTGTGTTATACACTGTTTTGTTTTGTTTTTTTTTTTGCGAAAAAAAAATGTTACGTTCAGCATCATTTTCCCCCCAGGTTTGAATGTTACGTTCAACATTGACTTGTATGTGTGTTTGCGCTGAAATGTTACATTCAACAATGACTGTTATGTTTGAATGTAACATGATTTGACTGTGCATGGCTGTAACACCCCGTGTGTATGGAACACACTCGTAAATGTGTGTGCGTTGTACAAAACACCATTTTTTGCATACCTGTTTCGACTGCGTGCTGTCGCTGTGAAATTATCGACTTCTAAGTATCGACAGTGCTCGGCCGGTGACACTTCCAGGACCCCTCTTCCGATTGAATTTCAAAATGTATTTCGATATGCTCTGTCGGCTCTACGTTCACTGAACTGATTTGAAAATTCAAAAAACCCTAATAATGGAATGTTTTGTTTCTCGAACCACCGATGCGTTATTGATGGAAATCGCGATCTAAAAATAGAAACGCTTGCTCCGAAAATGCAGGGAGGGTAAATCTGTAAAGGATTATCATCATTAATTGTGGGATGGGGCTTCTTAATGCAGAGATGATCAGCGGTGGGGCTTGCCTGTTCAGTTTCGAACGTATGGGTTTGATCGGTCACTGGTAATAAAAAAAGGGATAGGTGCTGTCGCTGTGAAAATATCGACTTCTAAGTATCGACAGTGTTCGGCCGATGACTCTTCCACAACCACTCTTTCGATTGAATTGAAAAATGTATTTCAGAATGATCTGTCTATTCTTCATCGGCTCTACGTTCACTGAACTGATTTGAAAATTCAAAAAACTCTAATAATGGAATGTTTTGTTTCTTGAACCACCGATGCGTTATTGATGGAATTGCGATCTAAAAATGGAAACGCCTACTCCGGAAATGCAGAGAGGGTAAATTTGTAAAGGATTATCGTCGTTAATTGCGGGATGGGGCTTCTCACTGCAGAAATGATCAGCGACGAGGCTGGCCTATTCAGTTTCGAACATATGGGTTTGATCGGTCACTAGTAATAAAAAAATAGGATGGCGTGGTCATTTTCTCTTATAACATTTTCTAGTTGGTGTTACGTTCAACTCAACAAAAACTGTTTTTGGTAAAAAAAAAATAATCAAATACAGTATGTGTCCCGATCCCCCATGTGGCTGTGTTTGATTGTTACACTCAACCTGGTTTGTGTTGATTGTTACATTAAACATTAAGTTTTGGGTGTGACCAAGATATGACTTTTCGATGGTGTTATATTCAACCAACTTAGGGTGTTGAATGTGTCGTGCACATATAAAAGTTTGCAGTTTTTTATTGATGTCACATTCAACAAAACAAAAAGAAATAAACAATGGGCAAGCAAAATACAATGTGTAGAACATGTTCATCATGCGGCTGTACAAAAGAATCCGTCTCTACGATGGTGTTACATTCTACAGATAGTCGATGTTGAATGTAACATGCACGTAGCAAACTTAAATAAAAGCAACATATAATGTGTAGACACAGATTCATCATGTGACAATTCATCCATGAAATTGTCAAGTCAGGCAAATACAATGTGTATAACATATTCATCATGTGGATGTGAAAAAATCCGTCTCTGCGCTAGTGTTACATTCAACAAATAGTCAATGTTGAATGTAACTTGCACGTAACAGAACTTATATAAAAGCAACATATAAACGCATATAATTGTGGATGACAAACCAACCCCCCAATTAAAAAAAAAATGGTTGTTTTATTCATGTCTAATAAATCTACGAGGAAACATAGATTTTATTTTAGTATGAAAATAAAAATCAAAAAAAATATCAAAGTATTGAAATTCCCCCTATTCGAGTGGTGCTTTGCAAGATTTCCTATTGTGTCTCGACATTTGACCACATCTTCCGCATCGTCTTTATTTTACCTCCCCATGAGATGTAATTCGAACTTTCCTTGGTCTTCCCGATTGTTTCCTTGATAATGGAAGTAGAATTATTGTTTCACTCTCGACCGATATTGGTCTTTCCATTGTTGGTATTGCGTATATACCTCTCAAATACGTCTCCCGATAAAAGCAACCCCAAAAATAATCCCCTATGTATTTGAATGTTGGGAGTCCACTCTTGTTGATAGCTGCAAATACATGTGCACATGGGAACCTTTTTATCTGCCATTGTCAGTACAAGCATAAACGTCCCTCAGTATCAACTAAGACAGAGTGCGTTGAATGAACTTCGAACACTCCATTGCCTGATAAGCTAACGTTCCAGGTTCGCCCTTCATTCGTCAGTTCACATATTTTGTTCTCCCAGTAAGGCGCGATTTCCCCTTGTAACTTGTTTGCTTCATCCCTCCTCTCTACCATTAAGTTCATCCACTTTATCCTTATCTTGTCAATCAATAAGATTGCTGGTAGATATCGAAATTCGTTTATCCATGAATTAAAACACTCAGGCAAATTGGACGTCATCTCACCATACCGTTTTTCTTTGAAAAAAACGTTACTATACTTCATGGATGAATCTGCGCACGTTTGCGCCCCCCTCATATATCATTTGATCGTACAACATCTTGTACATTTCCGATGTGTGTGCATATGCCAATCCGTTTAATTTTTGGATCATCATCTCCTTGAAAGTCGTTCTTGTGCTAGTCATCGCAGCCCTCAAATTCATTTTTAAGTGATACAGGCAATATGCATGGTGGCACTGTGGGAACATGTTTTGTACTCCTTGTAAAATCCCATTGTGTCTGTCAGAAATTAATGTTATCACTATATCTAGCTCGACAATCTTCTTGAGTTTTGATAAAAATCACGACCAGTTATCATCGTTTTCTACATTAACAATGGCGAACGCAAATATACAAATGAAAATCATGCAAATATACAAATGAAAACAAAAAAATGTTGAATGTAACATTGTTACGTTTGACAGCAAAAAAAAAGTAATACAATTGAATGTAGCACTGATGTGTTTGAAGTATTTTTGTATACATACCTTGGTTTCCATCATTTGTTGTTGCTGCTAGTAAGTTCCCCTTGTACCTACCAGTCAAAAAGGTGCCGTCGAGGAACAACATGGGGTGACAAAAGCGAAATTCGTGTATGCACACTTGGAATGCAATGAATATCCTTTTGAAATACTTTGTGTCCTCATTGTATTCCAGTGTGATAGAATTGTCGAGGTTTGTCTCTCTGCATTTCTCAACATACCATCTTAATTTATCGTATGACGACGAGTAATCACCGAATACGTTGTTCCTGGCTTTTTCTACCCCCATCCATCATTTCGATATGATATCTCTAGTCCATATTGTTTTCTAAAATTGTTAACGACATCTACTAGGTGAGTTTTTGGATTTTCACGCACCTCGTCAGTCAGGCACAACAATATGATGTCTGAACTCAAACATTTGTTTTTTGTTGTCCGAAATGCAACACCACATGTGTGTTTTTTTACTAGGCTGCGAATGTAGAATATACTGTTTTCACTCATCACGCGCACATGCACAAACCACGAGCAGATTCTTTTCTATCACATTGCGCACGCGGCCGTGACACTTATCTTGTCATTTTTAGGTACCGAAAATTAAACCCCACCTCTACCGCATATTTCTGCAATATCATGCGAAATTCGCTCGTCCCTCCTCTTGTATTCCATCAGCCCATTTTGATGATAGCAGTGTTTTGTCGTTTGGGTTTTGTAACATGTTACCGTAGCTACCTATATAGTCCATTTCAACTTCGCTGTTATCACTGCTACGATCGGTGATGAGAACTAACGCAGATGATGATGCCTCGGTTGAACCGCTTGAATCACTTACCCATCTTTCCACACAAACTTCAATAAGTTCGATCTTCATTATGCCTGCTAAGAAAAACATTTCCTTGAAGTCATTTTGGTCGTCCAACACACATTTTGGGTGTCCAAAGAGTGAATACGACAACTCGATCCTCCCACTACTTAAATCTGTCCATTTGTTCCCAATTTTTTGACGCAACCCATCAATATCACAATCATCTCTCATCCTCAACACTATTGTGACATTCTCATATTTGCACAAAAATGGGATTGATAACGTCATCCTATTCAAACAAAAAAAATCGTGTTTCCCCGTCAGTGCAGAAAAAAACAGATCAGCTAATACCGCACAAACTTATTATGTGTTGTTCATGTGGAATGTAACATCCTGGTTTTTTTTTATTGAATGACATTGAATAAGTTTGATGCATGTATGTGGAATATAACATCACGTGCACACTCTTCCCCCCTATCGTGTGTGCATGTTGAATGTATCATCCATGCATGTCGTTGTATGCGCGCTCCAGACCGTGTATGGGTGTTAAATGTAATATCCATGCGTGTGTCGTGTGTTGTATGCGCGCTCCAAATCGTGTGTGGGTGTTGAATGTAACATCCATGCATTTGTCGTGTGTAGTATACGCGTTCCAGACGTGTGTGCGTGTTCCCCCGTAAACAATGCTTAATTTTCCAGAAATAAAACAAAACAAACAACCAAACACCACATACCGGTATCCAAACGTGTGGTGTGTTGAATGTAACATCCATGCATGTGTCATATGTGCATGTTGAACGTAACAAATTTTTGTTTATTTTCTCAAAAAAAAAAATAACGGCAGTATCCAAACAAAGTGGATCGTCCTGTACGCATGTTCAGCACGCAGTTATCGTGTGGGGGTGTTGAATGTAACATGATTGAGTTGATGTTGAATGTAACATCCATGCATGTGTCGTATGTGTCTGTTTTCTGTGACAATATTTAATTTCCCAAACAATACACAAAACAAAACACCCAAAACACAACAAACTGGTATCCCCCCTTCGTGAGCGTCCTTATATTCAAAACGGTTGTCTTCGAAATAAACAACATGAAATTCATCAAAATTTAATTTTGAAATGATTGCGTTCTGTTGGTGAACACACTCCTAAATGTGTGTGCGTCGTACAAAACACCATTTTTTGCATACCTATTTCGACTGAGTGTTGTCGCTGTGAAAATATCGACTTCTAAGTATCGACAGTGCTCAGCCGGTGACTCTTCCACAACCGTTCTTCCGATTGAATTTCAAAATGTATTTCGGAATGCTCTGTCTATTCTTCGTCAGCTCTATGTTCACTGAACTAATTTGAAAATTCAAAAAACCCTAATAACGGAATATTTCATTTCTCGAACCACCAATGCGTTATTAATGGAACTAAAAATGGAAACGCCTGCTCCAAAAATTCAAGGAGGGTAAATTTGTAAAGGATTATCGTCGTTAATTGCGGGATAGGGCTTCTCAGTGCAGAGACGATCAGCGACGGGGCTTACCTGTTCAGTTTTGAACGTATGGGTTTGATCGGTCACTAGTAATAAAAAACGGGATGGTTGCTGTCGCTGTGAAAATATCGACTTCTAAGTATCAACAGTGCTCGGCCGGTGACTCTTCCACGACCGCTCTTCCGATTGAATTTCAAAATGTATTTCAGAATGCTTAGTTTATTCTTCATCGGCTCTACGTTCACTGAACTGATTTGAAAATTCAAAAAACCCTAATAATGGAATGTTTTGTTTCTCGAACCACCGATGCATTAATGATGGAAATCGCAATCTAAAAATCGAAACGCTTGCTCCGGAAATGCAGGGAAGGTAATTATGTAAAAGGATTATCGTTGTTAATTGCGGGATGGGGCTTTTCAGTGCAGAGACGATCAGCGACAGGGCTTGCCTGTTCAGTTTCGAATGTATGGGTTTGATCGGTCACTGGTAATAAAAAACGGGATGGCGTGGTCATTTTCTCATTTAATAATCCCAAGACGTGACATAAAATATTACTATCACTAGTAAAAAAATATGGGCCAACTTCGAACACATAGCATATCATAATACATATGTAATATTTCACCAGATACAAGTGGCAATTTCCAAATAAAAAATCTTTAATATCAGAATATCACTAAAATATCACTACAATTCCAAGCTACCATATATATATATATATTGGAAATTTTACATTAGTGAATTTTTTTATAATATAAAATAGTAATCGCTAAATTTATTAAAAACACAAATCCAAGAAATACTTTACACGGCAACGACTATACTCATCTGTTTAATCAAGTCAATTTTTACAAAAATATAATATAAAATAGACAAACCACTTGGGCAATTAACATAGTAACAGCATGTTTGGTTGGACAGAATTGGGAGCGGAATGGAATCGCATTCCGCCCTCAATTCCTATTCCGTTGTTTGGTCATCCAATGGAATCACTTTTGTGATTCTATTAGAATGAAATAGGGTGGAATGGAATTCTATTTGAGATAGTGTGCAATGGGATTCCAACCCAATGGAATCACATCTTAAATTACATAATAGCCCTTATATTTAAGCCCTTGAAAATTGAGAACAAAAATTAAAAATTAAGAACAGAAACAAAAATTAGAGAAAATAGATAGAAATTAGATAACAGAAAATAGGAAATAGAAACAGAAAATTGAGAATATAAACTGAAAATTGAGAACAAAAATATAAAATTAGATAACATAAAATTAAGAACAAAAACTGAAAATTGAGAACAAAAAATAAAAATTAAGAACAAAAATAGAAAATTGATTACAGAAAATTGAGAACATAAACTAAAAATTGAAAACAAAAATAGAAATTTACAAAACAGAAAATTGAGAATGGAAACTGAAAAATTGAGAACAAAAACTGAAAATTAAGAACAAAAATAAAAAATTAAGAACAGAAATAAAAAATTGAGAACATAAACTAAAAATTGAGAACAAAAACAGAAAATTGAGAACGAAAACTGAAAATTGCAAACAGAAACATAAATTAGATAATAGAAACTAAAAATTGAGAATAGAAACAGAAATTAGAGAACAGAAACTTAAAATTAAATGAAATAGTAAAATATAATAAAATGAGGGAATGAATGGAATAGTTAAATATAATAAAATTTTATAATAAGGGTATAATGAGAATTTTATTATATTTCATTTCATTCCTTCACTCATTTCATACCAACCAAACAAGAGAATGGAATAATAATTTCATAAGAGCATAATAGGAATTTTACAATATTTCACTATTCTATTCATTCCCTCATTCCATACCAACCAAACAAGAGAATAGAATAGTGATTTTATTGACAATTCCATTTCATTCCTTCTTTCATTCCATTCTTCTTCCATTTCATTTCATCCTCATTCCATTCCATCCAACCAAATGAGCCGTAAGAGTTTATGGAATCATTTGGCATTAATTTATTAAAATATATTGGTATGTGTAAAATATATTGGTATGTGTTCCAGACCACTTTTTTTTTTTTCTTGGTATTCTATCATACATATGGCTTGGATAAAATAAAGGCGGCTCATTTGAATTATTTTCCAATTCTCATCATGTAGCCAACTGCAGAAACTAAGTGGGAAGGTAAGGTCCCTGCATGCTTGGAACAAGCTAGCGCAGACTAAATTTGGCCCCTTCTCGAGATTTTATTTTTTATTTTTTTTTTAAATATCACTTTACTTAATATCAGTAACGGGTACCATAAGCAAGTTTAGAGTGGTCGTAAACCCGCTCTGATACCACCTGTGATGACCTGGTTTCCCAGGGCCGCCACACGGTTTCTCTTATAGAGAATTCTATTACAATATTTCGCCATTTACAAATAAATTAGCATTACTATTAATTCAACTCGGAATGTATATTAAAATCGAGTAACCAATCTTTCATTTACTTCATCTAAGAATTTCTACAACGTAACTAATATTTATTTTCTATACAATCGGATAAATTTTATACACGACGACGATAATTAGAATTATCGAATTTTCGAGCCGATTTTACAACAGTAAATAATAAATATAATATTTACAAATTTAATAGAAATTCTAATAAAATTCTTCACGACGCATTATTTTCCAATACATTCGAAAATAACCAAAAAAAAAATGGCTATTTTATTTGGAAATTAATCTCGATAATTCATATCGATTTCACTACAAGAAAAATAGTTTTTGGCTACAAAATTTTTTGTAGCTAAAACCCTAATTTCGTAGCAAAAAAGTTTTAGCGACGAAAAATTATTGTTCCAATTTCGTAACCTATGTGTCGTAGTAGAAGGTTTTTGGTGACAAATTGTTAGTTCATCGCGCAAGACTAGTATTTCGTGACAAATCATTTCGTAGCTAAATTCTTAGCTAATAAATTCATTTTGTAGCCAAAGAGTAATTAAAAATCAAGGGGATAATTTCTTTGCGACAAAAATTTTCATCGCCAAAAAATAACTAAAATGGCTAGAATTCTTTTGGGGACAAAATTATTTTTGTAGCCAAAAAATAATTTTTTTCAAGAAATACATTGGCTACAAAAATAAAATTTGTAGCAAATTACTCTACTTAAAGCTATGAATATCAATTTATAGTCATCAACCAATCAACAAAAAGTAACCAAAACTATATAATTGCATTAAAAGTCAAATAGCCAAAATATACCAATATTCTAAAACATTAATATGACCAAAAAAATAAAATGTCTTACGAAACATCATTACAAAATAACTAAGAAACAAACTATAGATGATAAGCGATATCCATTGCCCATTTGTCATCTGATGTGTGATCCGATGTAGATCATTCCTACCTCGAGCCTGCAATTATTGAATTTTCATCTATATCACATACAATAATTGACCATCAAGGTATAAATTGAATTAGAATAATAGACATACTATGTTTTGAAATGTTGTGTTGAATGACCTTGAGCCCGAAACATGAATCTGTGAACACAAACAGAGAAAAAAAACCAAAACACAGAAACAGAAACAGAAATAGAAACAAAGAAACAGAAACAGCAAACAGAAACAGAAATGCAAATGGAAACAAAAACAGAAACAGAGAACAGCATAAAAAACAAATAACAGCAGCAGAAACAGCTACAAATTAACTTGCAATAATAAAAAATTAATGCTAGAATAAAAAATCAGCTTAAAATGCCATTATAATCACATTTAATAAGAATAAGCATCATATGATGATTGGAGCCAATCCTTCGGCATAGCACTCTAAGGCTCTAAACGATGCACTCTCTAAAGTTCAACAACAAGAAGATAGAAACTAATGTAGTGTTTCCTTAATGTTTATGTTCCCAAATTTTTGCTCTGTTCTCAAAAAAATTATAACAGAAAGATAAATATGAGAATAATTATATTTTGTTCCAATCTTTCTTTCCCTGGGAGCAGAACAAAAACAGATTTGTTTTGGGGAAATAAAAATAGAAACCTAGGGGAACAGAAACACAAAACAAACGAGGCCTAAGAAGCATCATAATCTCACAGATTTACCATTCAAAAATTCATTATAGAATTTGTTCACCAACACAACTCAGGCCTAATGAAGAAAAACATTACATGATATCTGATGCATAAGAGTTCGTGGTGTTTACCACTTTCTTGAATACGTCCAGCAGCATCACTGAAGCAACTCATATGATCAATTGAAGTACAATAACCTACAAATTTTCAGATTCATTCATTAGATCGACAATTAACTAAGAAACAACTCAAAAAATCTCTATTGTAGTGAAATCAACAACAACAAATTGTCAACAAGTATCCTTCTATCGATTATTCAAGAAAAAATGCCAGCAATTACTTCTGAGAATGAATTTGAATAAAACACGAATTAGTTAACCAGATAGCAATAGTTAGTCTCCATACTTATAGAGCATCCAAAGGTAAAGCTATTAAACTTCACAAAAATATAAAAAAATTGCAACTAGAAAAAAATAGCTACAAAAAACTAGTTCAAACAATAAACTGGAAGTTTAGAAAAAATAGCTCGAATGTATAACAAGAATTTGAGAGCAAGTTATTAAACAACTTGTTGCAGCTATTTAAACATCAAACATCAAGCTTATAATCAAAGCAAGGATAAATAGTATGCAGAGAGATTGGCTTAATCAAGAGAAGGAAAGCTGTTATTTAGGTGACAAAACTATAATCAAAATCACTGACCTGATATTGGAGACATTGAACATGGAGCAAAGCACTTCTCGGAGTTATCCAAATGGGATTTGCTGTCACTTGCTCCCTGAGAAATGAACAACTCAAAAAACAAAAATAAAACAGCTAAAATAACAGTCTCAAAAACCCAATACCCGACAAATCAGCAGGTATACAAAAAAAAAGAAAAGACTATAGCTAAAGAATCGGTAGCTTAAAAAAAATCAACAACTTAAAAATGTACCAAAACTCAAAGATGATCAACAAACGTTGTCACTTGCTCCTTGGGAGTAGAAATGATCCACAAACGCTGCCTTAACTCAGGATAAACTTATATCATGTATATATTGTAGCAAAAATGTACCAAAACTCTATGTTTTTGCAATTGCAAAATTCTTCTGTTTGTTTTATATTTTTCAAGTAACTTTGAGAAAAACAAAGAAACAAAAAACCAAGCAACATCTGTGTACAACACAAGCAAGCAAACGGCTCCTGACGAACCACCACCCCCAATTTACGACCTAGAACTAGCCAACAAACCAACCAACACCAAATCAATTAGGGAAAAACGAGAACAAATCAAAACCGACTTGACGTTAAGATCGAGGAGGACAAGATCCGAAAACTCATATCTGATCCTCGACGAAGCCATCAATTGGAAATCGCCCTACGCTGAAGAAGCTCCACCGCCTGGCCTGCAGATGAACCAATTGAGATGAGACAGTAACAGAAACAGAAACAACAAATAGAACAGAAACAGCAAACAGAAACAAAAACAGCAAATAGAAACAGAAACAACAAACAACAAACAGAAACAGAAACACCAAATATAAACAGAAACAGCAAGCCGAAGCAGAAACAACAAATAGAAACAGAAACATCAAACAGCTGAGATATTTCATCATCAGTCCAATGATGAAATAAAATTGGTATTGGTCCTTAAAGTTTTACGAGTTACTGTCAAATAGTTTCCCCAATGTTTTAATTTTCTCAACCAACTCCTTCAACTCTTAACATTGTATCACATAGGTTCTTTATTCTAATTTTACTCGATTATATTTCATCATCAATCCAACCCACTCTTCATCTTCTCCTTCTTCATACACAATTCAAAGGTTAAGGACTTAATTCGGAAAATGAAAAGTTTTGGGACTAATTTGACACTACAGCCAAACTTCAACCGTTATTATTCAATAGCAAGGTGATATTACCCAGCAATAGTCCCCCAAAAACAAACCAATGATCCAACAAGAACAAAGAAACAGAAATTTATAGGCCTTCCAAATTTGGATATATCTGTAGCTTTAGTTCTCTGCTTAATTGGATACCCTACATTTAGAATTGAAAAAAAAAATGAAGTAATAAATAATCAAAAAATCTAGAGACTAGCAAATTAGAGCACCCTAATCGATAATGAGATCATATTTATAAAATACATAAAATCCTTGTTATTACACATACTAATAGAAATTGGCGATGATCCACATCCAAACGATTGAGTTTTTAAAGGATGAATATAAGGCTATTATCGATTCAAGGTATAAACAGGAACAGATAAGAGAAGAGTTTATTTATGCATGAAGACAGACAGTAACTGAGATAAGTTGGTGCAAAAATAGAGCTAGTTTCCAAAACTTTTGCAGCAGAAAGTTTCAGAAATTGCTACTCTTTGTCTAGGCAACGTAAATGGCATAATCCAAAGATGTCTTAAAAGATAGTAACAGGATACAAAAGAGAGAGAGAATCAGTACATGGAGACTATAGCCCGTCTTTTAAGTGTTTTTGGTTCCTAGTTTCTACTTCTGTTCTCATGAAATTGGGAACATAAACACAAATAAGGGGACAAAAAAATGTTATTTTGTTCTGCTCGGAGATTAAAGAACAAATTTATATTTTTTTTTCTAGGAACAGAAAAATTAAATGAACACCACCCAAGCCTCTGCTTAGTAGTTGGTAAATCTTGGAATAGAAACGCAAACAAAAATAGAACAGAAACGTGAAACGGAATAGAAACATAACAGAAACGCAAACAGAAACATAACAGAAACATGAAACAGAACAGAACCGTGAAACGGAACAGAAACATAACAAAAACGCAAACAGAAATATAATAGAAACGTGAAACGGAACAGATACAAAACAGAAACAGAATAGAAACCTAAACATAACAAAAATAGAACAAAAACATAAACGTTGTGAGGGAAGGAGCAAGCGATCTACATACCAGATTATGTCACTATGGAGCAATTTACTTGGCAACCTGGGCAAGCAGAGCAGCGTCTAGATGTTTGGAAACCAAAACACAAATTATACAATTGCAATTGAAAACCAACTTCATCTACTGGCATGTCCACAGATTCTTGATGTTTATGGATAAAATTAGAAATCAAAACAACAAATAATCATAAATGAAGCCGACAGTTACCGCAACGGAGAGTGAGAGAGAGAGAGAAACTTTGAGATTCCCCAGCCGTTGCCTTCATCGTCGTTGCGATTAGGGCTTCCTCCGCCGCCGATTCAATTTATAGGTTGTTTAGGCAGTGGCGATTTGGTTCCAGGTCGTCGATTAGAGGGGTCGCTAGGCAGTGGAAGGATGAAATCAAAAGAGAGGGATGAGAGAACTAAAGGGTTTGGGGGTGGGTATGAGGAGAGCGTGGGGAAAATCTAGACAACAAAAAAAGAAAAAGAAAAAAATTCAGCCAATGTAATAGTGGGAAAGTGGGTGCCAAAATCATGGTGGGGGAGGGAAAACAATTGGCGACGAAACTCATTTGTAGCCCAATATCAAATATAGGCAACCACTTTGGCGACGAACCACTTTCGTCGCAGATATAGTAGAGGGTAATTAATCGCGACGAAAGTGGTTCGTCGCCAAATAAAAACATATTTAGTGCTAAATTGGCGATAAAATATTTCCGTCGCCAATACACTAGCGGGAAAATTTTCTCTTTTTTTTTTTGTTTGGCGCCAAGAATTGATCGGACCAATAGCGACGAATTCTAAAATTTCGTCGCCTATTAACAACCTATTACTACAAAATTGTACTTCGTCGCCAAAGAAGGTCACATTTAGCTACGATTGTTCATTTTGTAGCCAATAGACACATTTGGCGACGATTATTGTGTCGTCACCAAAAAAATTCGTAGTTGAATCCTATTTTTCTTGTAGTGTTTATCGCGTCAATTTTACAACAATAAATATTGACTACCATTATTACAAGTATAAATTATAATGTAATTTCCAACGCCGATTCGTCCTCCTCGACTCTACAATCAAGACTGTAGGATTGTGAGCCAACATTCAGTAGAATTTCAACCCCTCTAATATGTGCATTTCATTAATACGACATATAAAACACATTTGCATGGTTTTCACGTAATTTTCACATAATCATAATTATTTTATCAAAATTTGACATCTAAAATTCCACAATAATAACAACATAAATCACACAATAGAAAAATTAAATACATATATTAAAAGAGTTAAAAATTCTACCTGAAATCCGAACTGGAATCGAAAACCGAAATCCGAACTGAAGTCGAAACACTAAAAACACTCGAAACGTATCATAAATAAATAAATTACTATAATTGTTTTGAGATGAAAAAGAGGGTTTTTTTTTTTTTTTTTTTTTAATTCATGCCCAACCGCATGCTCCTGATCCTTCATCCTTTCTCTATCTCTAAGTGATATGTTGTTGTCACTAATATTTTTATTATTATATTATTATTATTATCTCAACACATGCAACATGCCACGCCACCCATATACTCATATATGTGTGTGTCTGTGTGTGTGGCCATTATGGTTTCCTTCCTAAGAAATGAAACTATTTTGGCCATGATTTATTTATATATTTATTTATTTACGTTAAGACCCTTTTTAAAATAAGAAAATATTAATTATATTTCAAAACTCTTAAAAATATATTTTAAATAACACAATAATCTCAAAACTTCTGAAATCAATTTAAAATAAACATTTAACTCCAAAAAATTATCAAATATTATTTATGCCATAAATTCGTAAAACAATCCCAAAAATATTAAATTTTTATATAAAATAATATTTTCAAGAATCTAAATTTTTTGGTGTATTACATATACATACATACATACATACATACATACATACATACATACATATATATATATATATATATATATATATATATATATATATATATATACACTACTATAAAAATGACTTAATAGGACACTTTTTTAGAGATAATTCATAAATAATGTCCTTATAAAATTTTATTAAGACACTTAATCTTAGTGTCCTTATAATTTGCTCCCCAAATAAAAATATTATAAACAAATTTAATAGGACACATATAAAAGTGTCCTATTAAGGATTCAAAATTATTATATTTTTTAAAATAATAAAATAGAAAAAATGAATTTTATTTTTATTGTCTAATTAAAAAATATATATATAATAAAATAGAGATAAAAAAGAGTTTTAAGGGCACAAATAAAAATTTCATTTTTAATCTCTAATTAGAAAAGTATAATTATGAATCAAATTGAAAACTATTTGCATATATAATTATGAACTAAAGTGTTTTCAGACTTCTTTTCTATTTTATTTATTTTCACTTTGGTCCTTGATAGTTTCAATTAAAAGAGTGAAACCTAAAATAGAAATATTAGTTTTTAGATATACTTGAATGTAAATACCTAAAATAAAACCTTTTTCATTTGGTCATTGAAGCAGAATTCCTTCATTCAAACGCTTGAGCAGTGAGCTTAATCGTTCATCCGTTCAATACGACTAGAAGCTCAATCCGTTCATCCATTCATCTTCATCGCTCAATCCATTCATTTTCAGAATCTTCACTTCTCTTATGACTTCTCAATCGACCGAATAAAAGGAATGAAGAAATTTTGAGAGTCGATCGGAGCTTAATCGTTCCAATAAATCCAATTTCTCAAGCAGTCGATTCAATCCAGTTGTTCTTCTTCAAGCTCGGCTTCGGTTGCTGCCTTTCAGGTATGTTTATGTTTTAGGTTTAAGTTTTCTGCTATACCTTAGAAATTTTCTGGTATAGCTTAGTAATTTTCGCCGCCGGATCTAGAATTAGGTGATTGAATAGATCCATTTATTTTTTACTCTATTTTGATACATAAATTCATCCCGTGCTTCAGATATGATCCGTTGCTTCAGATATGCTTTTAAATTTATTCGTCCGATAGATTTGCAGAGCCGTCTGCACGACTTGCATATCTTGCCTTCCATTTTCGTTAGAATTAATTCATCTGAACTTGATTTCGGAGGTTTTTTGTTAACTGTTTCCTTTTTGTTAATTGTTTATTAGTATTGAAGAGCAAAAATTGTAGTTCATTAGATAAAATTGGATCCATTCTCAATTGATGTTGAGGGTACTATATGCGTATATAGGCGTTCATAGATGTAGATTAACATATTGATGGGAATACTGCACCACAGCCTATGTTGGTTTATATGTTGCTATTTTTATTTTTTATCTTTTATGTTTATTCATGAAATTAAATGTATACTTAATTTTTCTATCGGCATTGCAAGTTAAAATAGCCTTGAATATTATTTTTTTTAATATCTCAACAGTTTAAATTGTTCATAATGGACAAGAGTTGGATGTACGAATCTCGTGTGAGTCATGCATATATGGAAGGAGTTCAATACTTTCTCGATTTAGCATTTTCAAATGTGAGTATTAAGGGAAAGATCATATGTCTGTGTGTGAGGTGTGGAAATGGAATGTGGGTTACCCGTGAAGAGGCACACGAACATTTGGTGTATGATGGATTTATTAAAGGTTACACTCGATGGATTGCTCGTGGAGAAGCTTCATCATGCACTGAAAGCGGTGCTCAAGTGCCTGGAATGTCAAATAGACAAGATAATATACATGAGTTATTACATGATGTTTTTGGGACACCAAGTGAAGATACAGAAATTGAAGACAATGCGAATGATATAGAGGAACCTAACGAAAAAGCAAAAAAAATTTACAAGTTGCTAAAGGATGCAGAGCAAGAGTTATATCCGGGTTGTAAAAAGTTTTCTAAGCTTTCTTTCATTATTCGACTGTTCCATTTGAAGTGCCTTGGTAAATGGACCAATAAGTCATTTACAATGTTACTTGAATTGTTTAAGGAGGTGCTTCCGGAGGAAGAAACATTACCAAAATCATACTATGAGACAAAAAAAATTATAGCGGAATTAGGCCTTAGTTGTACAAAGATTCATGCGTGTCCAAATGATTGCATGTTGTACTGGAAGGATCATGAAAATGATTCACATTGCAATGTTTGTAACACATCTAGATACGTCAATGTGGAAAACCAAGAGGGAGCAACATCATCTAAAGAGAGAACCAAGCCAATTCCTGCAAAAGTATTACGTCAATGTGGAAAACCAAGAGGCCGATAAATGAAGTAGCAAGTCGTGCAATGGTAATCCTATATATTTTTGTTTTTAGTTGTTGTTTCGTTTGATTCTTTCAATAATTAATCATGCATGTAGGTACAAATGAAAGAGCTATTTGACCAAGCCACAGAAGGTTATGAAGATAATTGTGGTCCAAATGATATATACTCTCAAGTTATGGGAAATGAAAAGCCAGGACGTGTTCGCATGTATGGATTGGGTATTTCTGCTTCTGATATTTGGGGTATAATACCTAGTCGTTAAACATCTTATAGATTGGCCGTGGAGTATAAGGAAAAATTGAGTCGAATGGAAGAAAAATGTGAAAAATTAAGCAACCAATATGAAGAATTGAAAGCTTTGATTGTGAAAAATGGAAGACAAGCAAACAATTCATCAGGGGCTTCAAGTGATCAATATTCCTCTCATCAAAGAGTTATTCGGGTAAAATTAATTCTCTCAACCTCTTATCAAATAGAAATCAGTTTATGTTTTTAAGTTTTTTAAAAATCTGGGAATTTACATAAAAATTATGTATTAGGTTGGAGATTATGTATTACTCAAAAGTATAACAAACCTATCTCGATGCGTGGCAAAAGGAAGAATCTATAGTATGGATCCATCTGCACAAGTAGAAGGATAAGAATTAGGGCCAAATTGGTGTGAAGTTCACATCCAAGTTCCGGTGAAGTGGGATGAAAATTTAATTAGATCTTACGGATTTTTTAAGACCGTTGGTGATGCGATTGGAGCACCTATTGCTTCGCCTTTATCTTTAGTAAGTTAATTTTCATTTTTGGTTAATGCATTGATCTAATATTGAATAAAAGTTATTTAATTATACTCCTATTATTTGTGCATTTCATTTTTGTACAGGTTGCCTTGATTGAAGATTAAAATGAGTTGTATTTTTTGGTAATCAATAAAGGATAAGGTATGAATTTCACGTTTAATGAGGTAAATAGAAAACATAAATATGGAGAGCGGTAAACAGAAAACAGGAACGTGCAATGGCGGATGGACGAGGTTCTGTTTCCAGATTTTGTTTCTGTTTCCAGATTTTGTTTCTGTTCTCAGCATTTTGTTTCTGTTTCTCAGAAAACAGAAACAGAAAACAGGAACGTGCAATGGCGGATGGACGACGTTCTGTTTTCAGATTTTGTTTCTGTTTCCAGATTTTGTTTCTGTTCTCAGCATTTTGTTTCTGTTTCTCAGAAAACAGAAACAGAAAATTTTGTTTCTGTTTTCAGAACAGATTTTGTTTCTGTTCTCAGAAAACGGAAAATTTTGTCTGAAATGTTTTTGTTTCTATTTCTGTTTTTAAATAAAAATGTGGACTAGTAAACACATCTGTTATAGTAAAGAAATTTTCTGTTTCTGTTTCGATTCTGTTCCCAGATTTTGATTCACAATTTTTAGTAATATTTGATTTTCAATTGGATAAATTTGGATTATTGGTTTTAGCCAAATTAAATATATTTATTATTTTTTTTAAAAAAAATTACTTTTTGGGACACTTTAAATTGTTGTATATATTATTTATTAATGATTTTAGGAAATACTCAAAAGATTTATTAGGACACATAATAGTGTCCTAATAAATATAAACTAATGCGATAAAAAAATAAGTGTCTTTATAAGTTATTGGGACAATATTTTATAGTACACATTCTTGAATTGTCTCAATACATAATGTGTCCCAAAAGAACATATATTAGAACATAAATTTTTGTTATACATAATTTATAATAAAATATTAAATTTACAAAAATTGAATTAAAAAAATAATATAAAAGAGAAAATATAATATATGAAAATTATGGATATTAAATTTATAAAAATTATAGAAATAATATATGGGTATTAAATTTTGTAATAACACTACAATATAAAATTTATGCAAATTAAATTAAAGAAAATAATATAAAAAATATTATATGCACATTAAATTTAGTAATAATACTGAAATATTAAATTTATAGAAATTAAATTGAAGAAATAATATTAATTTTAATTTTTTTTTATACTCTTGTCTTTAGACATGGGTTATACACTACTGTATAAATTTCCCTTCTTCCAACCATTTGTTAAAATAAAAAAAATTTAACCATATTGAAATATAAGATTTGAAAAGCCAAAAATACGGGCTTCAAGCCCGAGCCAGAAACTGTGTATCCAAAGATGTGTGGGCAAATTAGACGGGCTCGAGCTTCTTCAATCCATTATAAGCTCGGCTTGACCCAGGCCGACCCCACTCATTGACTAGTCACAGCCCGCTGAGCTCGGGCACTGATCCAGTCGGGTTTCAAGTTTTCGGGCCTGGATGGGACCGACCCCTAATCTGCTTGTGTTGCGTCTGGCCCGTTGCCGCCCCCTTATCTGCTTGTGTTGTGCGTGTGTGAGAGAGAGAGCGTTATTAAATCTCTTGCAAGTGTGTGCCTGACATACAGACATTTACCTCGTGTAAGTCTGTGACTCTGTGTCCGTGGGGGCAGAAAGTGTGTATGAGAGGGAGATAGAACCTGGTGCAAAATTCTAGAAAGAGTGTCTGTGTGTGTGAGAGAGAGGGGGGGGGAGGATGGATCTCCTAACCGTTGCAGTTGCTCTGTTGTTCGCCGGAACCCTGATTCAAGCCATCTTGACAGTCAAAAGAGGCAAACCCAAAAATCTCCCGCCGGGACCCGTCCCCTTGCCGGTCATCGGAAGCCTCCACAAGCTAGGGGAACAACCACACAGGTCCCTAGCCCAGCTCGCCAAAACTTACGGCCCTATAATGTCTTTGAAGCTAGGCCGGATAACCACCATCGTCATTTCCTCAGCAGCCGCAGCCCAAGAAGTCCTCCAGCAGCAGGACCTAGCCTTCTCCGGCAAGTTCGTCCCCGACTCCGTCCACGGTCAGAACCATTACAAGTTCTCCGTCGTCTTTCTATCGGTCGTCCCACGGTGGATGACCCTCCGAAAGATTTTCAACTCCCACATATTCTCCGGCAACAGGCTCGACGCTGACGTCCACCTTAGGCGCAGAAAAGTTGATGAACTCGTGACCTACTGCCGGGAAAGTAGCCGATCGGGCAAAGCGGTGGATATCGGCCGGGCCGCGTTTCGAACAACCCTGAATCTACTGTCGAACGCCTTTTTTTCGGTGGATCTGACCGACCCGAATCGGGATACGGGTCAAGAATTCAAGGACTTGGTGTCGAATATTATGGCGGAGGCGGGTAAACCCAATTTGGTGGACTACTTTCCCATTTTAAAACAGGTCGACCCCAGGGAAGACGGCGTCGTATGGAAATTTATTTAGGAAAACTGATTAATCTCTTTAACGGCCTGATTAATGACCGTATAGAAAGAAGAAAGAAGAAGAAAGGCGAAACAAACGACGTTTTGGATGTACTTTTGAATGCAAGTGAAGATCATTCAGAGGTTGATATAACTCAAATCGAGCACATCTTCGTGGTTAGTCCAACTCTCCAATTATTTTTCAGTTTGATTTTATTTTTGTAAATAATTTTTATAATTTTTAAAGGTAATTTTTTAAAACAATAATTAGTTGGCTTTTTAACACAAATTTGATTGCATACTATCCTCCCAACGCGAAATATGAGAAGTTTATCATATTCAATGCAACATTTTATACTAAAAAAGTCATAATATTTTTTATATATTGTAATAATTTTAAATAAATTAGACCCCACTTGTTATAGTAATTTTATGAGAAGTTTATCATAGTCAATGCAATATATTGTTCGGAAAAAGTAACAATATTTTTTATATATTGTAATGATTTTAAATAAATTAGTTTGGTACATGGACTACACAACAAGAATTTTACGTTTGTGACTATTGAAAAATACCTCTAATTGGTTTAACTTTGAAAAAAAAAAAAAAATCATTAAAAATACATTAAAAGATTAAAAACAAAAATAAGGATAAATTCTATTTTTGACTCTTTTACATTGACTAATTATATATGGTTAAATAAATATGGTGTGCTTCATTTTGAACCTTGTATCTTTAATTACAATTTTAATTAGTCATTATATCTAATTTAATTGTTAAATTAGATGGTATCAAGGTAAAATTGTAATTTTTATTTTTATTTTTTTATTCTTTTCTTTTTCTTCTTCGTCGTGCTTCTTCCCACCTCCAGCCACCATCTCTGCCCACCACCACCTAAAGTCAACACTGACACCACCACTATCTTTGGCCACTACCATTGCGGCCACCACCACAAGCAAAGCACAAAAGCATCCTCTCTTCGGCACAAGTAGACTGACCATCAACCCAGATCTACATATTACCACCACGCCGCCTGAACTAGAATCACCTCCAAAACTATCGCAAGAGGTGGAGGCAGTGGTTCTTGTGGTGGAGTTTGTGTATTCTAGGGGTGGTTCTGGTTCAAATAGCACAACGGTAATATCCAAATCTAGATTGGTGGTCGGTCTACCACCAGAGAAAGGAACCACCAGAGAAAGGATAATATGTGCGATGCGTGTGGTAGTGGTGGCAACAACATTGGTGGTGGCCAAAGATGGTGATGGCACTAGTGTTGGCTGGAGACGATGGTCGGTCTGGTGTTAGCTGCATGTCGTGGTGACCAAAGATGGTGGCTAGAGGTGAGTAGAGGCTTTGTGAAGAAAGAAAAAGAATAAAAAATAATATATATATATATACATATACATATACATATACATATACATATACACGCACGCACAAATTTATCCCATATTCCGCCTAATTTAATGGCTAAAATTGGTCAATAGTTGAAATTTTCCCTAAAAATAATTTGAGTTGTTAAGAAAAAAAAAATTAATAATGATATTTAAGTGACCTAATTTATTAATTATTGTGAAAAATATTTGCCAATAGCATTTTTAAATTGTATCGTTAAAATAAAAATAATGATATTGTATATTTTGTTGGGGGGGGGGGGGGGGGGGGAATCCAAAATTAAAACAAACATAGCCTAAAAATATCAATTTAGGTCTTACCATTATATGTCAAATAGACTATTCTCCATGTTGATCAATAATCGTCAAATATCGAGTAACCTTCTTGCCATATATTTAGTCCTGCCGATATATGTTTGCAGTGAAACATGTCTTAGGACTTAGGAGAAGACGGTGGAATCTCCCTATTTTTCATTATGTTCTCAAGTACCAGGACTTACCAAGTCTCGTTTCTATAGTGGATCAAATTTTTTATTGCAACCCGCACTATCAAATCAACTATTTTTTTTATTTGACTTGCAGCACCAAAAACCAAATCACAAATTTCCAATTAAAAAAATAAAAAAGAGCAATTTGAATGAGACTGATAATAGTTAAATGTTTTTAATAGGACCTATTTGTAGCGGGGACCGACACAACTTCGAGCACGCTAGAATGGGCAATAACAAAGCTACTAAAGAACCCCGAGTCTATGGCAAAAGCAAAAGCAGAGCTCCAACGAGTCGTGGGCCAAGAAAAGTCCATAGAAGAAGCCCAAATCCCTCATCTCCCTTACTTGCGGTCCATCGTCAAAGAAACCATGCGACTACACCCGCCGGGGCCGTTTTTAGTTCCACGGCATGTCAAGACCGACGTCCACCTCTCCGGCCACACGGTTCCAGCAGGCTCCCAAGTGCTGGTCAACGCTTGGGCCATCGGACGTGACCCAATCATGTGGGAATGCCCATTGGACTTCACGCCTGAAAGGTTTTTGGGCTCGGAGATTGACGTGAGAGGCCACGATTTCAGGCTGATTCCGTTTGGCGCTGGGCGGAGGATTTGCCCCGGGCTGCCGCTGGCCATGAGGATGCTTCCAGTGATGGTGGGGTCACTCATAAACTCGTTCGATTGGAGGCTTGAAGAGAAGGAGTTGGACATGGAGGAGAAATTCGGGATGACACTACTAAAGGCTCATCCCCTTCGTGCCATCCCAATTCCAATTCCGCTCAAGTAGAACTAAAAGCCTTAAAATATGCTACTTCATTGCTTGTGATTGTTCGTTTTCTTAGTGTAATAACAAGGCCGGAAAATTCCAAAAAAAAAATAACTATGTTACGAATAGAAAAAGGAGTAAAGTTACTATATATACATATAACTTCTTTCCATCGTTATAGAGTTAAACGATATATACACATAATTTGGGTGGGGGGTGAACAATAATTTTACCAGACGAAGACAAGATTCGATAATCAACTAAGCATTGTCGGGTGTCCTGTCTGCTGGAGCATTCTCTTCAACATGTCCATCCCAAATGCAGAATCAGATGAACTGAACAAGACAACAAACCCATAAACTCTTCTGTACAATGATTTGGCTAATGAGAATTAGGTAAAAATTTCAAAGTTCAGACCATAATCCCAGCAATGGAAAATAGTCATCATGCTGCTTTAATTGTAAGTAACACCTCAAAACGAAGTACTTGGAACAGAATAATTGTATGAACGATGATAGCCAAAATGCCATGTCCTCTGCTAGTGTTTCTGTTCCCGAAAATTTGTTTTCATTCCCAGAAAAATGGAAACAGAAACAGAAATAGAAATATGAAAGGGGAAAAAAAACAAAGAAAAAATCGGTGAAAAGTCCATTTTTTAAAGTCTAATGGGTGAAAAATTCTTTTATAATATTAGGTTTTGATTTAGTCATTTAAGTTATCTTTCACTTGTGTTTTAGTCCCGCATTGCAGGAATTGTAGGAATATTGCAGGGATTGTAGGGAACTTTTAGTGAGTACATTCGATTTTTATAATAAATTCTGTTACATATAACTAATGTTAGTTACAATTTCATAATTATTATTTTTTACACATATTTAAGTATTTTTGGTTACATATTACAATTACATATATATGTGTAATATTTTGTGACATAACTGAAAAATTATCAAATTTTTTAATTACATATCAGAAACATGTAACTGAAAAAATCAAACTTCTTACTTACATATCAGAGACATGCAATTAAAAAGTTACAAATTATTGAAACACGTAACTAAAAAATATCAAATTTTTTAGCTACATATCAGAAGTATGTAATTAAAAAGTTAAATATAATTAATTACATGTAACTAATTATATGTATTTTGTGTGATTTTGTGATATCTAAAAAAAAAAAATAGTTATCTGTAACTAATACAGTAATATTACACACAAACTAGTTACATGTAACTGATGCGTGGCTGGCTATCACGTGTGCAAGACTTCCGTCTTTTTTAAAACAGATGGGATTAAATCAAAAGTTTTTACCGCCCCTAGGACTTTTGACTAATTAAAGCTTAAAAGTAGGACCTCCCACCCATCGTCCCAAAAAAAAACTATGTTTCCTTTGGTTCTAAGATATTTAGAACAAACTTAGAGGAATAGAACGGAATTATTTCCAAATAATTCAGTTTCTGTTTCATGTTTTCTAGGAACGGAAGCAAAAATCTGGGAACAAAAACATTAAGAGATTATTATGCATATAACAAGGAAAGATGAGAAATAACAGGAAATTCAGCGAAAAGAGAAAACCCAAACCTTGAGATGGTGATTTCATAGGGAAATGAGACGCCTTCAAGACTAGGTATGGAAGGAACATGATCCTTTTTCTCGTTCACGAATTTAATGATCTGAAACAAGACATCGCGAAGAGAAGCTTCCAGTGATGCACGGCGAGCACTTCTCTCCTCCAAAGCACTCTCTATACATTAATTATATGCAAATGCAAAATAAAAGATTATCAGCTATGTACCATTGAAAAACAAATAGAGATTAGGGGTATTGATAAGCCAGGTTTGGGCAGGCTCGAGTCTGGCTTCAGTAGGTTAAAAACAAATTTTTGAAAGGCCTCAGCCCGAGATTGGTCCGTTAATTGTAACAACTACCCAAAGCTTAGAAAGGTTCAGGCTGACCCTGCCCATAAACTAGTTTTAAAAAAAATATAAGAAAACAACCTCTTTTAAAATATATATGTATAGATAGTAATAATATAATGTCTAAACAAACATAAATATTGTGCATAAGATAATATACATAAACATAATATATATATATAGATAGATAGATAGATATAGATAGATTTATGTAAGATGAAATATCTTTATATAGTAATGCTTCATTGCAGCCCACCCCAAAATTATAACGGGCCTAAAACCTATTGCTCCAGCCCGGTTCTATGGGTTCAAACCATCTACCAAATCCTAAAATTTTAGGGGGCCTAAATGGATGGCAGGGCCCCCGAGTCAATGAACACTCCTATTGAAAAATAAACGGTACTGATTTTACCTCCTGGATCTACCACTTTGGAGTGATGAGACTTGCCAAAATGCAGCTTATGATGTTGTGCCACATTCAAATTTATATACCACTGCTCCCAGTGATGGTGTTCCACTTTGTTAGTGAACCATGTCGCCTGCTTGTTTTTCACTTCATAGAACGATAAGCATATCTGCATCATTACCAAGTACAATTCAGACAATTGTAGGCTAACTAAAATAAATCTCAAAAAGGCCAAAATCCATGCAACCTTAAACTTTCAAACCAAGAAATCAAGAGGAAAAAACGCGGAACCTGGTTTTTTTTGTTGGGATGTTTCTCAACTTTATCAATGAACAGGTCAATTTTATCATCTATCTTCTTTTCGAGCTCCACATCACCACATTGCACCTATATAATGGAAACTTCTTCCTTCAAGAGAGTAATACAGATCTATATAATAAATGCGAACATATTTTACATTTGAGATATTTGTGACCATTGGATGGTTGAAGCCATTTCCAATTGTTGATTTAGATTTTGTTAAGAAACTACTCTCAACAAAATTACTTTTCATGATTAATGTATTTGAACTAACTATAAGATATTCAAGATTAATGTACTGAATTAAAATTAGTCTCTTTAAGCACGAGGTACAATATATAGGACGATGTAGGAAAGCAGACAAGAATAATGGTTATCAATCTGCTGAACGTAAGCAGACATACTTACATAGGTAATATCAAAAAGTTCCAAGTCAACATCTTTCGGGCGTATCAGACCCAAAGCCCTATGGAACAAAATAGTGTGTAGAATGCCTGCAACCATTTTTCATCACGTCATTTGCTTAAGCAAAAAGTATAAGGATATTTAAGAATTCAAGTCTAAGATACATTATTATTAATGGAAAGATGCACATTAATCATTTGATTGAGTGTTTTAAGAAACAATTCGTTCACTACCGATCAACAAAAAAGCTGATCGCACCAAAATCAGTAAACATGGAAAAGTTTAGGCTTATCTAAAGAAGCAAGCTTTGAGTTAAATGATTAAGGCGGCGTTTGGTTTCACGGAATTAGAGCCTCGAAATTGGAAATGAATGCACGTAGAAATCTAAAAATTTAAATGCATTCATTTCCAATTCCAATTCCAAGGCAAAAATTATGTGCCTACCAAACACCACCTCACTTGATTTGAATAGTTTTTGTGCTACATGCTTACGGATCAATAGTGTTCAGAATTCTTTCAGGAGGTATTAAGAAAACTTCAGGGTCATTATACTAGCATCTTATGAATCCAGTAATGTACCACAGAAAATAGCCTATAATGGAGAATACCAATTCTAATAATATAAAAAACAATCGGTTCGTCTTCCTGGATTATCCAAACGGAGAATTTCTCATTCAAAATCTGTAATTCGAGAGAATTTGATCGTTGAAGTCGTAAATTGGGTGTAAAGTCTCATAATAATCAAATTAACACCGTGATTATTGATGCTGAGAAAGTAGTAATCAACATAAATATGCAAATGATTTCACACAGAAACTTACATCGTAGAACTTCTCTGATCTCAAAGTGCTCCACTTCCTACAAACAATAGAAATTAAAGCTTAATATTCAGCGAAATCCACGTTTTCGATTCAAAACTAGAATCGGCAATAACTCAAATAACAAAACCTAGATTCAGCACAATTTTCATAACCATTTGAAATCCTGAAAATAAATCAACGTGTGCGTCTGAGAAAGCATAAACATCTAGAGATGCTTACCAGTTCCGTGAGTTGGCAAACTTCGCAGTTCATCGTAATATACCTGTTGACCGCAACGCAGAAGTGGAGTCGGTGAGTGGATACGATCGCGATTGAATTTTGGGGTGACGATTGATCGGAAAGTCAGAAAGTGAAACACTAGAAACGCCGTTCCGACTAGTGAATCGGCGATGAGGGATTGGCGTAGATGAGTAAACTTGACTACAACAAGCAAGCTCGTTCGGTGTACGGCTATGGCGTTCGCTTCGTTGTCAAAATAGATTAAATACTTAATTATTATTTTATTTATCCATCTTCACTTTTCTACATTTATTTACTTCTATTTTGATGAGAAATTAATTATTTTTATTTAAATTAATAAAATATACTTAAAAATTAATAAAAATCAATTTTTCCTCTAATTTTTAAATAAGATAAATGAAATTGTCTCATTATTTTAATTTTATTGAAAAAATTTAACAATATTTACCATAAAAATTAAAATAAAATTAAAATAAAGAGATTATTTTATCTATTTTCTCTAAAAATTGGATGAAAATTTTTAATTTCAACTATTTTTAATGTAAATTTAAATGAGAAAAAAAATTCATTTGTTCAAAAATAAAAATAGAGTTTTTTTGAAGTGAAAGTGAATAATATCATAATTAAAATAAAATATAAAGGGATAAAAGGCAATTTACACTTGTTTTTTCCATTCTTGTTTTGTGATATGGTTATTTTATTCTCTTTATTTTAAAAACTTAAGCCATATTTACTAAACTATATTCTTGTATTGTTATGTTCTCTTTACTTAAAAAATGTAAACTATATTTTTCAATTTAAATTTAATATTTAATAAAAATGAAAAATTAACATTTTCCTTTTTTCACCCACTTTTTTTTTTTTTAATAAATAAAAAATTAAAAAGAAATAATTGATGAAAAGTCCTAAAAATCACATCAAATTATAAAGACTCAAATCAAATGTGTACTTTACTTTTAATCTCATCTACTAATGCTCATCCAAACTAATATTTTAATTAGAGTTGCATTATCCATCGTTGCCAGCCACCAGACTCTAATCATTGGATTCTAGCCACTGTCGATCTCCAAACTTCCGGTTGCTAGAACGTTTTCTAGTTACATTGCTAATTTTTTTAGTAATATATTTTTATTATAATTCTCAATTACATTTAACTAATTTTTTTGTTGTCGGTCTTAGAAAATCATGTGAATATAACGAAAAAAATACACTAAAAATGTAACTACAAACTCCACTAAAAATTATAGTTAAAAAATATACTAAAATATAACTAAAAAATACACTTAAAATGTAACTTAAAAATACAATACAAAAGATAATTACATGTAACTAAAAAATGTAAGAGTAAACATACAATGAAAGAATTTATACTAAATTTAATATTAAAAAAAAAATAGATTGCGGATTAGTCCTTCTAATTGAGATGAAATGATATTTTTGTTTAGTTTATGTAAATTTTGGATAGAGAATTTAATATCACCCATTTTTTTTCAGTATTCTTTGTCAAGTTAAAATTAAAATGAAGAATACGAATATTTCAATTTACTATAAGTAGAGGGGATAAAATATTAATTTTTAAAATAAAAGAAATAAATTAATAGAAAAAGCAAACAAAATATAAAAGGATAAAAGACAATTAATCCAAAATATTTTTAATTTTTTAAAATGATCTTAAAATGTTTTTTATCATGAAAAAAAATAGTTGTTAAAAAATTATGTTGGTTAAATTCTAAAAATAATTTTAAATTCCTTGAAATAAGTAGCATTTTTTAAATAATTTACAAAGATCAAATAATTTAAAATCACCCTACAAATAATTTTTAAATATTTGAAAAATGTGGACGGTCGCATGTAGTATGACGATATACTTTTCATGGAGGTGTTGGTTAAATTCTATACAGAGATTTGAACTAAGAGATATACATCCCTTAAGGCTTTAGAGGCCAAATGGTGCACCGGTTTATTGCCATCTTTTTTCACCGCTACAAACTTGAAGAACACTTTTGATTAGGAGCAGAAGATGATATCTTCAACAATAACTCTGTTTTCTCGAACTGATGTCTTCTAACTTTTATTGTCTTGGATGAGAGGTAAACAATTAGATTCAAATAAAGCTCTCATTAAATCAAGATCAACAGTCGTGATGATGACAATACAGAGGGCCCAAGTTTCTGCTAAGAAAACTGCAGGACGACAAAATTGTCCGTCTCTAAATAGAAGAACACTCCATTTGTGATCCCGAGCAATGGTCCCGAAAGCTCCTCGTTGAGCAATGACCCCAACCTCCTTTCATGCAAATCACCTAGGCCATGTTTGATAACCATTTAAATTTTAAGTACTGAAAATTTTAAGTGCTAAATTTATTAAGTGTTGAATATATTAAATATTCAATTTTTTAATATTTTTAATTTCAAAAAAAATATTTTTGTACAAATTTTTATTCCTAAAATAATTATTAATACTTTATTTTTTCTAAAATATTCTCTCTACAACTTTCTCTCTCTATTTTTTCTCAATTTAATATTTTATTCATATATAATTTTTCGTATATAACTTTTGTTATGAGATTTTACAGTATCAGTATAAAATATTAGTTATGATAATTAAATATTTTATAATATTAAGTGATAAATGCTAAAAAATTAAATAAATCACACCATTTAAAATTTTGAGCAATATTTGGAGTGATACTTATTTTTAAGTGACTGGTTATTTTTGTTATCAAACATCTTAATTTGATAAGTATTTAATATATTCAGTGTTCAATTTATGACATGAAACGAGCATAGAAGATAACCAAATTAGATATATATGCCCAACTGATCAATTACTGAAGTTATCTATTTACTTAGGAGATTAATGAAAAAATATAGAGAAAAAAAGAAAGATTTACATATGATATTTGTGGACCTAGAAAATGCTTATAATCAGGTACCTAGAGAAGTTTTGTGGTTGGTGCTAGAAAAGAAACAGGTATCTAAAGTGTACATCGAAGTAATTAAAGATATGTATGAAAGTATAGTCACTAGTGTTCGAACATGAGAATGCGATACTTATGCATTTCCTATTAATATGCTTATATTAAGGATTATCTTTAAGTCCTTACCTCTTCGTTTTAATGATGGATGAACTCACAAAGCATATTCAAGATGGAGTACGTTATTTGCAGATGACATAGTATTAGTTGACGAAAGTAAAATAAATCTTAATACTAAGTTAGAAAGATGGAGAGAAACTTTAGAATCTAAATGTTTAAAGGTTAGCATAAATAAGACGAAATACATGCATTGCAATTTTAGTAATGCCTGGGGAGACTGTGGTACGATCACAATTGGAGATAAAAAGGTGTTAGAGATTGATCATTTTAGATATTTAGGTTCAATGATTTAGAGCAATGGCGAAATCGATGAGGATATTATGCATAGAGAAGTGCAGTTGGGGTGATTTGTAATCATAGGATCTTGTTAAAATTTAAAGAAAAATTCTACAAAACTACTATAAAACCAGCGGCTTTTGTATGGTTCGGAATGTTGGACAGTAAAAACGAATCATGTCTAAAAAATTGCGGTGACAGAAATGAGGATGTGTTGGTGGATGTATAGTAAGATGAGAATGGATAAAATTAAGAATGAAACTATTAGAGAGAATTTAGGAATAGCACACACCCAAAAGAAAATTAGAGAAAATCGTTTACGATGGTTTGAGCATGTGCATAGAAGACTCATAGAAATATTATGAGAAAATGTGATTTAATTCTAGTGCAAGGGCTACTAGAGGGAGAGGTAAATCTAAGAAGACATTAGACGATACTATTAGAAATGATTTAATGACATTAAACCTATCGGAGAGGATGACCCTTGATCGATCACTATAGCGTAAATAGATTTTGTTGATCCTAAGATTTTGATGGACAATTAAGTGTTGATATTTTTTGTGAAACTAATGAGTTTTTTAAGTATTTCAATGTAAAAGTTTCATTGATGATATTATTATTGAAGATGCTAAGGATGCTAAGAGATTTTCAAAGAGTTGGACATTAAGAGACTGAAGATTTTGAAGAATTTAGGTGAAAACAACTCAAGTTAATTTTTACTCTTAATGTATCTTGATTAGGATTACACATAACACAAAATGAATTTATATTTATGTGTGCTTTTATTAGGATTCTAATTAGTTAACATATTTGCTCCAATGTGAAATTGAAGAAGAAATATTGACCTAAGAAATGTTAGTGTTTAAAATTGATTAATAGTGTTAATTAAGTAAATTGAGAAAAGAAATCAGTTCAAGAAGTAAAAATGTCGAAGATTGAAGTTAAAATTAATTAAGTAATAAGTGTTCTAGCAAGGATCGGTTAACTGATAAGAAGAAGTTGGGAAATGGATAAGTTTCTAGATCGATCGATCAACCGACTAAGAGAGATTGGTCGACCTATGGCCAAACATGAACTCTCTGAATCGATCCATCGACAGATTATGGAAGATCGGTTGGCAAACCATGGACGAAATTTTGGCCTGGGGGAGCATCCTGAATCGATCGGTCAACTGACTTATGGAGTATCGGTCGACTGACTGGCAAATAATTTTGGCTTGGGCTACAACCTAAATCAATCGGTCAACTGGTGTGTTTTGGTTGGTCAACCGATAATGCTATTTTAGGATTGGAGGATTTTATGGATTTGATCAAAAAGTAGCCACTACTAGCCATTTTTTTGGATAATATCTTGGAAATATTCTGGGAATTTGAGTATATTATAGATATATCGTTGTTATTTTGATATCCCTAAAGATATGGTGTATATATTTTAAGTGTTTCTCAAATTGGTACGTTTAATACTTTTTATCCTATTGATTTGAGATTGAGAAATATTTGAGAGACTTAATTGAATGATTTAAAAGTTATAATTAAGTGAATTGAACTAGAATTGAGTCATATTAATATATTGGGTCTATATGAACAATTAAGTGTCTTGACATGTGAAAATTAGCCGTTGGAGGGTCTGTTTCAAATCAGTATTTATAGACTTGCATTTTTCACTTGTGAGTGATCCCAATTAATCATTTTTTCAAGAGCTATTCAGTTCCTGAGCTTTTTGAGAGTCATTATTCTGAAAATATACTAAGAGATTACTGTGAGATTGTTCTTGAGGAAATTGCTGAAAGTTTTTGCGATCACCTATCTGAAGTTCCATTGCAATTCAGTTTTCATTCATTTGGTGATATCCTGGTGAGATTGTTTCAAGATTTTGCTTCTAAATTGCTATTTGATATAATTGTTTATTGTTTGGAATTTTGATCTTTGTGAAATCGTTTTTTGAACGTTAAAGTACTTGAAAATATTTTAAAAGGATTTTTTGTGAAAATCTGATTACGTGTTAAATTGTGTATTACTCATTTATTTTAAAATCAGATTTTGAAATTCTCACTTTATTTCTATCACCAGTATTTATCGGAACATTAATCGAGTTTAAATTAATCTGAAGTGGTAGAAGTTCTGAGTGAGAAAAACTTATCAATTTGTGTAATTGGTGACTTGCGTGCGGATTAGATATTATTGGGAATATCTAATCAGGAGTAGTTGGGTTTCAATCTCTTCCAGTAAAGAGATTGAGGCTTAATCTTTTCCTAAAGTATTAAAAGATTAGGTTATTATTTTTCCATGAAAAAAGATAGGCGTAATTCTTTCTCATTAGAATTAATTGTGAGTGATTTATAAATATTTCATCCTTACTTAGGAAAATGATACTTGGAGTGATTGTGAGGTTTAATTTCTTAGCCTAAGGTATAAAAGAATTATGTTTGATCCTTAGTTTGTGAAATGATTAGGTTAGTCTTGAGCCTAGTAAAAAAATAAGGTTCTTCCTAAACCTAAGAAAAGAAAATTGTAAAGGTTAATTCTGAGCCTGTAAAAGAATCATTATGTAAATGTTTGATTCCTACCTATTTAAAAGAATCTTAGTGGTTTAGTGGGTGCGACTCTCCGTGGGACTCGGAAGACTGGATTAGTCAAGAGTAACTTGGTGAATCAGTATATATTTTGGTATGCTGCAATTTTTACTTTATTTATTTTCAGTTGTTTGGGTGTGCATCTAGGTTTAAATAACACATATCTGCTGCTATAAAAAATAATAATTAATTTAAGATAAAATTAATTATTTGAATTTTCAAGTGTTATAAGTTGATAATTTATCTTAATTTTTATAACTACCTAATTTATCTCTCCTCTTGGGTAGATTATTGGACCAACAGATTTATGCAGTTGACTTTATGTAAGTGGGACAAAAATTTTGTTGTTGTAATTGCATTATGAAATGGGCCTAGACTCAATCTCTATTGGTTCGTATTTATGACTTGAAAAACTTATATTTTACACAAAGCTCATGGGCTGGTGGGCTCACTAGCCCCACCCATCAATCATGCTGCCCAAATTCATGCATTAGTATAAGAAGGGCAATATTGCATGGATCCATAACTTCAATACCTTTATTTTTATTATTATTATTATTATTATTATTATTATTATTATTATATGGTAAAATGTATTCAGGTCTCTCAACTAATCGTTGGACAATTTTAAGTGCACATTTTCCCACCTCAACCCGGTACATTCATGATTTTAATATTAGTGTTTTCAGCCTGGTACATTCATTCATGATTTTAATATTGATGTGTTTCTAGGAAAAACAAACACTAGTACTATCCTAATATATTAGTAGTATTTTTTAATTTTTTATTTTTTTAGAAAACTCTATATTAGTTAATGTTTAAGAGACATTTTATCAGCTAAAAGTTAAAATAAATTTTTAAACCATATTTTCAATTTGTTTGAGGAAAAAAATAAAACATGTATTTTTCGTTTAATGAATTAGGTTAGTGGAATTAGTGTTAATTAAATACTTTAAAATTTAATTTACTAAAAAATCAAATAAGATTAAGAAAAATCATACTTTGGGTCCCTAAAGTATAGGGTGAGGGAGTTTGGGATTTGACAAATTGCACATTTGATCTCTCAGGACCCGTTTGTGTAGTTTTTGTACTCTTTGATTTCTGTTATTGCTCTCAAAATTTTGAGATTAATGTGTTTGGTAAAATATTTATGTTTCAGATATTCTCAAAATTTTTAGAATAATTGTGGAATTCCTTAAGAATTTCAAGGGGAAAAATCTTGATTTCTATTCACTTCCACGAAAATATTCCCAATATATTTCATAAGAGTAAATGTTGAAAATGACCACCATCCACGCCGTTCCACAACCACCACTGCATATTTTCATCTTCTTTTCTCATCTCTCATCTCTTTCTATGTATTTGTCACACACACATACATAACGATCCAAGCTTAATAACAAACATTTTTTTGTTTGTTTTTATTTTGAGAAATTATGAAAAAACATTTTAAGAATAATTATCGTTACTAAACGCGATATTATTCTCATTATACTTCAAAATGAAAATAGAATTATCATTCCATTCTAATTGGGAGTAGAAACAAAAAAATAGAAATATTAATCAAACGCCGCCTTAAGCTCTACATTTGTTTCAATCCTGCAAAATTGAACGTGATTTTGGATGAAAGATGGGTTGTTCTTGTTGGTGTCGGAAATTGGCCCAACTAACAGTATGGTCCAAACACTCTCAAATCAGGGAGAAGGGGGCACGGTGACTGGACTTCCTCACGTGGTGCAACCAGGCTGAACAGGTTTGATTTGAACGGCGTTCGAGCCTGAGTCTTCTTTTCCTTCCGCACTCCTAGCCGTTGTTCGGGCCGAGCTCCAACCTGTCACCTGCATACAGGACAGGCCGAGTTTTCCCCGGCGTGTCCCCTCTGGCATGAGAGTAAGAGCTCGGGGTAGAAATATAGATCGAAGAGTTACTGTCACCTCGACCTGTCTGAGCGACCTATGGCGAAGTTTCTCTCTCTATAATGGTTTTCTCGTCCTCTAAAAGTCTTGGGGAAACCTTCTATTTATAGGCGAAAGCGTGATTAGTATAAATAAGATTAAAGCCTTAAACTCGGATTATCAGCAAACAGTCAGGTGCATGGGCCTTGGGCCCTTCAGTGTTGATGGTGGAGACCGGGGCCCGACCTGCCGAGGAGGTGGATGAGGCCAGTCATGGTGGTGAAGGTCGGTCTGGGCTTTTCGACCTTCCCTTGAATGTCGTCTTCACAGGGCTCCTGGGGGAGGCCCTTTTGTGCAAAGCTGATCGACTTGAGGGCCATCCGGGTTATCTATACACCGAGCTGGCACGAGGTCGTTGGTGACGCGACAAATCTGATCCGGGTGGTAGACACGTAGAGGGGGCTCGACTTTACCCACATCAGTTCTTAACGAACGTCCTTCTGATAGGGATATTCTTGTAATTTCATTACTTCAATAAACTTAACACATTTTTTTCCTAACAATAATTTATACTTCTCTCTCTCATTTTTTGGACCAATCGTTATTAGATAAATGTTAGGAAAAAATATATTGGATTTAGAGGAATGATGAAATGACAAAAGTATCTCTATTAAAATATCACTTGCTAAACACAACCCATTTTTCATTCAAATCATTAATTTTTTTTTTTTTTTTTTAATTTTACAGGATTGAAATAAATCTAAAATTTAAAAGATCAAATTTACAATTTGGCAAATCTCTAGGGACCAAAAATATAATTTTTCCATAAGATTATGATTTAAGACTTGAAGGCTTGAAGCAATAAAATGAATAGACTAAATAATAGATATCCAATGAAAAATAAAATTAAAAAAAAAAAACAAAAAACAAAAAACAAGAATAATAAATTTTAGTTGCCCCCACAAAAATTGTTTTCGTTCACAAAGCAAACATAAAAATTTCAGACCAAAAGGTTTTTTGGGATATGTTCCCAAAACAAAATTAAATATTTTTTAGAACAAAACATATCTCTTTCTGTTCCCGAAGTACAAACCCAAATTTGATAATAAAAAATTATTCATGTTCTGAGAACAGAAGAAAATCGTTTAGAACACAAAACATATATATTTCAGAAACGTAAATCTTAGAACAACTCAAAACAGAAACAATTTTTTTTGTTATCAGGACAATTTTTTTTAGTTCTAATATTTATGCTTTTTGTTTCGGGAACAAAAATAGAAATGTGTGAAATTGTTTCCGTTCCTAGAACCTAAACTAATTTTTGTTCCTGTTCTTGGAACCAAAACTATTTTTTTTTTCATTTTTGTTCTAGGAACCAAAAAAAAAAAAAAATCACTAATTTTTATTTTTGGTAACCAAAACTGTTTTTTTTTTCTCAGATTTTTATTTATTATTCTCGAAATAGAAATATATATATTTTTTTCAGAAATCAAAATCTAGAAATATATATATATATATTTTATTTCTTTTCTCGGAATGAGAACAAATATCTCAGAAGAAGAAAAAAAAAAAACAATTTTACCCTTGTCCTAATATCGTTACAATTTAAAGTTAGAATTTCAGATTTTATATATATATATATATATATATATATATATATATATATATATATATAAGTTGTATATGCACTATGGTAAAAGTAATGTTGAATATTACATTATCCATGCAACCTTTGTTTTTCAAAAATGCTATTGATAATCCACAATTTTCCACTTGCAGTCTAATATCACTCTAACTAAAGTGTTAAATTGTTAATAGTGTTAAGTGGTAACAAATAAATAAAATATAATAAATTTTAATATTCCTATACTAAAATATTCACAAATTCTAATATTCGATTTCTACGAAAATAGATATATAAAAAGAAGAGAAAACTTAATAGAGTATTTTCTTTACTCAAATTTCATATAATAATATAAGAGACAACTCACACAAGCAGTTCCAATTCTGTATTCTACTTCACCTCTTTATTCTTATGTATTCTACTTCACCACTTTATTTATGTTTATATAACCATAGAACATATATGACTCTTATAAGATTTAAAGACATTATTATCTTAATTACTTGTTAGATTTACTTACCACTATCACCAATAATTTCCATAACTTTCATCTATCTATTTATTATCCATTGATTCACCGATAAATATCAAATTACTAAATAGCAACTTTCTTTTCTTATATATTGTTATACATAAGAGGTGTTAGTCCGATTGACAAGGAGAATTGTTTTTTTTTTTTTAATCAATCAGGGTTTGAATCTTTTGATGAGTACTTGTGAAATTAAATCTTAAATTAATCTTGTATGTACTAGATCAATATAAAAGAGTATAAAAGAGTATGTCCTTAAAATTTTTCTAAAAGTATAATTAGTCAAGAGAACATAACTTGGTCTGACATACTAATCAAAATTTATATTTTTATGAATAGGGATGTGTGTCAAATTCTTGGTAGAGCAATGGATTCAGTCATCATGGCCCCCATACATATCATTGTTTGAAAGTGGGACCCTTGATGTCTTTTAAGAGAGGAATGTAACACCTTACTTCCACTAAGATTTGTCGACTCTATTAATGTCACTTGATGTTTAATTACCATGTCAAATTTTGACATCTGTTGATTTTGATTTATTTGTCATTTTCTGAGGAATATCTTTATATAGATTTCTTGTTATATATATACATATATATCATGGTCAGCATCTGCCTTCTCCATGATATATAGTACTTGCAAAAGGGTCAAAGTGGTATTTTTGTGAAACCAAAATAAATTTTAAAGGAAAAATTATATTTTTAACCCTTAAAGTTTTGGATAAGTGTCTAATTAGTCTTCATAATTTAAAAAATAGTACATTTGATCGTGAAATTAATTTGAGTATGGTGTCAATCCGGTCCAATTATTAAAGAACTTTTAAAATATGAAAGAAAATGACAAGATGCCATAGAGCTAAAAACGTTACTAGCCAAACTACTGGCCAACGATAGTAGTTGTTGGGAATGGTGGAACCACGTTGGGCCAAGGGGGGACTTAAGTATTATTTTTTTTTAAATAAAAAATAAATTAAAATTCCTTATAATTTTACATAAGCCCCCAATTTATATAAATATCTAATAAATTTTTTATTTATTTTTTAGTTCCCTCAATCAATTTTCTAGATTCACAACTAATTGTTGGTGATATGAAAGAGATGAACAATACGTAAGGTTTTCTTATTAAGAAATATGGAAGGAAATGATGAGTTGCCATAGAGTTAAAAACGTCACCAACAAAGTTGTTGGCCAGCTACGATAGTTGCTTGTAGTGGCGGAGCCACGTTAGGCCAAGAGGGACTTAAGTAATTTTTTTACCCTTCTATTTATTAAAAATAAAAATAAAAAAATCAATTAATTAAATTTAAATAAATATCTAATAAAATTCTTATTTATTTTTTCGCTCACCTCAATCAATTTTCTAGATTTGCCGCTAGTTGTTGGTAATACAAAGGATCGATGAAGAATGTATAAAGTTTTCTTATTAAGAAGAAGCCAAGAAAAACTACAATTTGTATCATTAAATTTATTATGAGCGTCTAAATTATTCCTATAATATTAGTTGCATCTAAAGTGGTAAAATTATTTATAAAATTAATGGTACATGCTTTGCAAGTGCACATTTCTGTTCATATTTTAAAAAACTGTTAAACAACTTAATTGCCATGGTTCCGTTGCATCACAAGGAGCAATGGTGAGGAATAGACATTCTAGAACAACCATTTGGTTTGGTTTATTCTTTGATTTAATAGGACTAAATTAAGAGAAAATTACCAATAACTATTGTTTTTGTTTCTCTGTTACTGATCAAGCCCAAGAGTTTAACAGTAGATCGATAACTCCCATTGGTAAGAGTAATTGAACAAGTAAATCCCGTTCCCCAAGAATCGCCGGTAATGGATTACCGATATACTCCCCTTCATTTTCATAACAGATTTTTCCAAATATAGATCAATTTTATCATATGAAATGGCACAGTCAGTTGGGAATACATGACCTTCCCATATTTAGGGTTTTTTGAATTTGAAAATCAATGTAGAGAAGAGATATCGGAGAAGAACAGGTCGAGCTTTTCCGAAACACACTTCGATATATGGTTTATTCAGAGAAGAACAGGCCGAGCTCTACGAATTTCAGAATCTATTGAGAAAGTAGAAGTCGAAGAATCAATCAGTCACCATTTCATAGATTCAGAGCTACAGATCGAAACAGGTACATAAAAATCATTTTGTTTTGACGCACACAAATATACGTGTGTGCACACAATACATTTATCGGCGACCATATATAACAGAGGATGTTACATTCCACATGCAAACGACACAATCCATTGACGTTATTGCTATCATTTTTTTGAACAAGATGTCGTGTTACATTCCATATGCACACACAACAACAAATTAGTTTTACGCTATTGGTGGCACATTTTGAAAGCAACAATGAATGTTACATTCCACACACACGACACAATGCATGGATGTTACATTCAACATCCACTATCAAACATGTCATTTTTACACACACAGCATATGAGTGTTACATTCCACATGCATACAACACGACCTGGCTTGACGTTACCACCGACATTTTTTTTTTGGAAAGAATCAGTGAGTGTTACATTACACACACACGACCTCGATCATGGATTTGTACATCTCAACATCCATGATCATGTGTGTTGTTTTAAATACACAACACGTGGGTGTTACATTCCACATTCACACAACACGTTCAAATTTGACGTTACTACTGACATGTTTTTTGAAAAGAATTAGTGTGTGTCGTTACATAACCATTTTTACTTTTTGATTGAACAAGATGACGTCATCAATCCCATTACTGTGCAAATACAAAAATGTGACAACGGTGGTGAGGATGAGGAATGATTGTGAAATCGGTGAGTTGCGTAAAAAAATTGAAGACAAATGGTCAGAATTGACGTTACCACCGACATTTTTTTTTGGAAAGAATCAGTGAGTGTTACATTACACACACACGACCTCGATCATGGATTTGTACATCTCAACATCCATGATCATGTGTGTTGTTTTAAATACACAACACGTGGGTGTTACATTCCACATTCACACAACACGTTCAAATTTGACGTTACTATTGACATGTTTTTTGAAAAGAATTAGTGTGTGTCGTTACATAACCATTTTTACTTTTTGATTGAACAAGATGACGTCATCAATCCCATTACTGTGCAAATACAAAAATGTGACAACGGTGGTGAGGATGAGGAATGATTGTGAAATTGGTGAGTTGCGTAAAAAAATTGAAGACAAATGGTCAGAATTATGCAGCGGAAAGTTTGAGTTGTTATATTTACTACCGGGGCATCCAAAATGCATGCTAGACGACCAGAACGATTGCGAGGAAATGTTTTTCCTAACGGGGATTATGAAGATCGAGCTAATTGAAGTGTGTGTCGAAAGGCGAGCTAGTGATTCAAGCAAGTTTACCGGTGCATCATCATGTGCGATAGTTCCTGTTACTGATTGCAGCAGCGGCGACAGTGAAGCTGAAATGGACTATATAGGCAGTTACGGTGGTATGTTACAAATTTCTAGCGACAAAACGTTGTTATCTGCAAAATGGGCTGATAGCATACAAGAGGAGGGGCAAAAATTCTGGGGGAGGACAAGTGACTTTTGCACAACATTGCAGAAATATGCAGTAGAAGTGGGGTTTAATTTTCGGTACCTTAGAAACGACAAGATACGGGTAACGGCTGCATGCGCATTGCGAGAGGAAAGAAATTGCCCATGGTTTATGCATGGATGCATGAGGAGAGAAAATGACATTATACATTCGCAGTTTAGTAAAGGAACACACATGAGGTGCTGCATTCCGAACAAATAAGAACAAATGATTGAGTTCAGACATTATATCGTCGTGTTTGGCTGACGAGGTTGGTGCAAATCCAAAAACTCACCCAGTAGATGTCGTTGAGAGTTTTAAGAAACAATATAGACTAGATATATCATATCGGAATGCATGGATGGGGGAAGAGAAAGTAAGGAATAGCGTATTCAGTGACTACTCGTCGTCATACGATCAATTAAGATGGTATGTTGAGAAATATAGAGAGACAAATCCAAGTAGTCATGTCACGCTAGAATACGACGAGGACACAAAACGTTTCAAGAGAATATTCATTGCGTTCCAAGCATGCATACATGGTTTTCATTTTTTCCATCCCATATTATTTCTTGACGGCACATTCTTGACTGGTAGGTTTAGGGGGAATTTACTAGCAGCAACAACAAAGGACGAGAATCAAGGTATGTGTACAAACTATGTTTTTTCAGACATGACAATATTACATTCAACTTTTGGGTACATGTAATAATGTTACATTCAACATTTTGTTTGTGACATTCAACGTGGATTTATTTCACTGGACATCGTTTTATGCAGGGATGTTCCTAGTTGCGTTCGCCATTGTTGGTGCAGAGAACAACGATAATTAGTATTAGTTTTTATCAGAAATCAAGAAGATTGTCGAGCCGGATATAGTGATAACATTCATTTTCGACCGGCACAATGGGATTTTGCAAGGAATACAGAATGTGTTCGCATATTACCATTACGGATACTGCCTGTATCATCTAAAAATGAATTTGAGGGTTGCGATAACCGGCACAAGTACGGCATTCATGGAAACGATGATCCAAAAATTGAACGAATTGGCATACGCACACACGCCGGAAATGTACAAATTGCTATACGATCAACTAATGCACGAGGGGGGCATAAAAGTGCAGAGATTCATTCGTGAATTGTCAGCCATGAAATACAGTAACGCGTTTTTCCGAGAAAAACGATACTGTGAGATGACTTCCAATCTAGTGGAGTGTTTTAATTATTGGATAAGTGAATTTCGCCACCTCCCGACAATTTTACTGATTGACAAGATAAGGATAAAGTGGATGGACTTAATGACAGAGAGGAGGGACGAAGCAAACAAGCTACAAGGTGAGATAACGCTACACTGCGAGAATAAGATGTGCGAATTGCTAAATGAAGGACGAACTTGGAACATTAGTTCATCAGGTAATAGAGTGTTTGAGGTTCATTCAGCCTATTCTATCTTAGTTGATACCGAGGAACGGTTATGCTCATGTCGACAATGGCAGATAAAAGGTTTTCCATGCGTACATGCATTTGCTGCTATAAACAAGTGTGGACTGCCGACATTCAGATACATAGAGGACTATTTTCAGAGTTGGTTTTATCAGGAGATGTATTCAAAAGGCATATATGCAATACCAACGATGGAACAACCAATATCGGTCGAGAGTGAAGCAATTATCTTACTCTTTTTTATCAAGAAAACAACCGGGACGTCTGAGGAAAGTTCGGATTGCATCTCGTGGAGAGGTAAAAGAAAGGCGATATGGGAGATGCGGTTAAATAGGGAGACATAATAGGAAATCATGCAAAGTACCGCTCGAATAGGGGGGAAGATAGAGACTTTGATGTTTTTGTTCATTTGTACCAAAATAAAATCTACTTCTTGTAAATTCCCATCAACAGAGATAAAACATATAGGGTCTTCATTTTGATGGATAATATATATATATATATATTTTTTTTTGCCATAGTTACATTTTTTTTTTCCCTTGCTATATACAACAGTTTTATATTGGTATATTTATTCATATCATGGTCATCAAAAAAAAAAAAAAAAAAAAAAGGAAGAAGCACAAGTGTATAAACCGTTTTATTATGTGCATGTTAGATCTTCTTTTTAACATCATAAATAATGTTTCTGCATGGGACATTTTTGGCAAAACAATGTTACATTCAACACGCAAAATCAAACTATGTTTTACGTTCATGTTACATTCAACACTCAAAAAGAAAGGTTGAATGTAAAAACATCAAAGTTTGTGTTATGCTAAACGTACCATTTGTAATGGTTACATCTACATGCACAATACGCACGCAAAAGGGAATGTTGAATGTAACATCCAAGGACAGAGCAATGTTATGTTCAACACGGATAGCACAAAATAGAGTTTGTGTACATGTGGACATTACACACAAAAAAGGAAAGTTGAACGTAATATTGGCATGCCACATTACATTCAATACACACAGTCAAATCATGGGGTATGCCCAAAAACTCATACACATAAATGTTGAATGTAACATCCAGGGACAAAGACATTTTACATTCAACATGCATAGTAAGGTCCATGTTACATTCAACATGCACAGCCAACTACGTGGTCTGTATGTCCATGTGTACAGTCCCACGCAAATCATGTGGGGTACGTCACACATGAATTTTGAATGTAACATTCAACACAGAGCCATGTTACATTCAACACGAACAGTAAAAAACATGTGGGTTGCATACAAACATTAAATTGGAAGCACACAAGGAATATTGAACGTAACATCCAAAGACACAGTCATGTTACATTCAACATGACTATTGACACATCCAGTAATGTAAGCACTTGGTATGATAAACACCACAACATACGTTTAACAACCAAGTGTGTCACGACCCGGCTCGGACACTCGACATCTCGGGCTGGCATAACGACATCACAACATCACCTAAACAACCAACCATCTATTAAAACGACAATATGCATACATCAATAAACCATTTTCTATATAAACTATACATATTATTTATTATGGGAGACTCACCCGTCCCTCAAATATAATAACAACAAAATATAATACCATGAACCTCTCATAGGTTTGCCCTAGACAGCTCATCTCAACCCTCCACACGACTCCATCGTAGGACTCTACCTAGCACCAATAGGGGACCGACTCCTAACTGCTTCACCTGCGAGTGTACTGCCTTCTTAGTAGAAAAAAAAAACTATTTTTAACATAGTAATAATACAATTCTAAATAATACAACGTTTAAATTGATCAAGCTTAACGCGTATAAACAACACATTTTTAACAGGTATAAAAATTATATATCATAAGAAAACTCTTTCTTCCTACCATTCAGAAACTATCATCCATAAATATATATCAAATATATGAAAACTGTTCAAATCATCAGCATAAGATAATATGATAAATCACCAATGACGATATAATAAAACACTACATCACTACGTATAATAAAACATCAAATACGACAAAACATTACATACGACAAAATACCACATATAACACCACATCTCACTACACCACACCACATCACACCACACTACACCACACCACCCCTACACCTCGGCAAGCCGTGTGATCGTTTTAACCTCACGATCGGGAGTTGCAATGGTACCGTATCTCGTAGGATATGCCTTCCTAACGGGATATAACAACGCTCCGCTGGACTAACCCAGACGGGTGAAACAACGCTCCGCTGGACTAAGCCAGACGGGTGAAACAACGCTCCGCTGGACTATGCCAAACGGGTGAACATCCACCACCAATCTCCACCTCACCTCACCTCAACAACAACAACTCATCTCACCATCAACTGACACCTCAATAACAAACAATGAAATCCACAATATCAGAAATACCCAAAATAATGCTTGATCCATGTAAGTTAGAAAATTCAACCATTTTTAAGTAAACACATTTTCTCATCATATATATATACATGAAAATAGATTTTTGCAAGAAGACAGTACACTCACCTGGTTATCCGCTCCGAAGACTTTTACCCACTATCCTCTCCCGGTACTCCGATGTCTGCGAACTTAATAGTGACAGGGCTTAAATTAATATTTTATGTAAAAATAACCTAATCACGACATGAAACCCTAAATCCCGTAATTTCCTATTCCCCATATTTTATTTATGAATATTACTATTCCGCTAATGCTGCTCCGTTTAAAGTTTATTTTATCGAATTTATTCATATAAACGGTCTCAATATTTATTATTGCTATTTCGTTATTTTCGATACTAGTAATTAGTTTCATAATTACCCACGAAACAGTTAAATAGAATTAAAAGCATATTTTAAAAGTGATAGGAGTTATACCTTTTCCGAATTTTTCCGCCGGCCTCAAGATTGAATTTATATTTTTAGTGGGGTGGTTTTTTGCATTTCTCCTTTTTTTTTTTTTTTTTTTCCTTTTTCCTTTTTTCCTCCTTTTTCTATTTTGTGTTTTCTTTCCCTGTTTCTGTTTCCCGTTTGTGTTCAGCCGACGACACCACCGATCTCGCCACTGAACTCCGGTCTTCTTTCGTTCCCTCTCTCTTCAGCTGGTGTTTTGGACTCAGCCGAAACAACACACACTCATCCTCACAGCAGACGCAAACGCACACACCCCCACTGCTCTCTCTCTCCAACTTCCACCACCGGCGATGATCACATACCCACACACTACCAACAAAAACCCACACCACCGATCAACCAAAAATCCAATCTCTCTAACTCTTCCTGTTCCGTTTCCTTTCAGCAGCCAACAACCACCCATATACCCCCTCCGAACACACTCACACATATACGCATACCTACTGCTGAACACACACACACAACGAAACACATGCAAACACACTTGCAGACGCCTGGACAACCCACACAGACTTGACGACGGCAAACGGCATATACTCACTTGCCGAACAGACTCTCTTCTCTCTCTAACTTACCGCCGGCGAACTCCGGCGACACCCACCCAACCAAACCGAGAAATACACCCACATACACTTATCGGCGACCACTGAACGACGACACACACACAACATACACCCACCGGACGACACCCACCGCCGGCGAACCTTTCTCTCTCTCTTCGGTTCTCTTCCTTTTTTCCTGTTTCTCTTTCTCTCTCTTGCTTCCGGATTCTTCTTTTTTTTCTTCTCGTTTGCGTGTGTACCCATATATATATATATATATATATATATTTATAATTACATAAATCTCCCCCTAATTAAGAATTTGAAATCATTTAAGTCCAATTCAATATTTTAATATACTTAAAATTACTAATTGACCCTCAAGATATTTAAATTAAATGATAAATAACACCATCTACCATGTTATTTTCAAGTGTACTCAAATGCGACTCCAATTATTCGTATATAAAAAAAAATCAGGGTCTTACAAAGTGTATTCATTTTCTATGTTTCCAAGATCGATTTGGTGACAAGACAATCATATCAACAATGGGTTTTTCTTTGGACATGACTTGATGCATTAGTCAATTTAAGGTCAAAACGAGTACGTAAAAACATGTAAAAAACAATGGACTAAATTGTATCATATAAGGAAAACAAAAAACAAAAAAAAAAACAAAAACATAAAACACTGTCACGTATACACATTTTCACTGCGATGTTTTTTCATTAAGTTTCCTAGCTAAAGTTGTGTTGATAGTCCAAGAATAGGGTGGATCATTAAGGAATGTATGCACAAGTGTAGATCGCTCCATTCGAAAATCTTCAGGACCCAAATCGACATTGATCTGTTGTGCATTGTATAGCTGTTTCATCACGTAAACCACACATACCCCGCAGTCAACACTGCATACATACAATTTGAAACAACAGTCAATAATACAGTTATATAAATCAGCGAGATGGTAGCGCAACTGATTTGGGGGTACACTTACACTGACATCCCCTGATTAGGTACTTCAGCAACATTGAAAACCTTCACACGCTTCAGCCTATGTTGCTTAGATTTTTTTGAAAGCAACGCGTTGATGTATAAAATTTGTCAGAATTAAAACCAAATGTAAGAATGTTTTTTTTTGCGTTTTTTTGCACAAAAAAGTTTTTGAAACAAAACTTACAACTTTCTTGGCATTCTCGTAATAAACGTCAATTGATCCTGGCTACCGCAGGTCAATAGAATTATAATGATTCCAGGTTGATTTTTGTTTATCACATACGAGAAGTGTCTAGTGTCCCAATTCAGGGCCCGACCCCTCACTATGTAGTGGAAAATGCATATACTGGACGTTTGATGAAATCGCTTGTATTATACTTGGATCTAGAATATCGTTAAGGCAATTAGAAACGTTGTGACGGATCCAGGTCTAGTAAGTGCATGGAACAAAAACGGTACAAAATATAAACAACAGCAGGTAGGCATGGCGTTACAAATTAGTAAGTAAAAATACACAACAAAAATTGTATAGGTCCCCTGACACTCACCCAACATGCACTGTTTATAAAAAATGAGGAATTAGGTAGATCAAGCAACTGAGTGACAACCTTACACTGCTCGGTCCACATAATTTCCATATACTCATTGATAACCTACACGACACAAAACAAACAAAGACGCAACAACGAATCAGTAGATTGGTGAGGGTTCTTAACACAGACGTTACATTCAATTCTACAGGTGCATGCCACATTCTCAAAGAACACTAGCATGTTACAATCAACAACACCTCATAACATGTTACATTCAACGCATGTGGAATGTAACACGTATTGTGCGTTCTCTATTACATTTTCAAAACACAAGAGCATGTTATATTTAACACGTGTGGAATGAAAAATAGTGGTACATTCAAATTTACATATGTATGCTACATTTCAAAACACAAAGAGCATGTTACATTCAACAAACATATCATGTTATATTCAACAAGTGTGGAATTTAACACACAATATGTTTTAGGATGAACAAAAGTGTACTTACAAAATTCATCAACTGGTGTTCCCATAACAGCCCAAGAATGTCGCGCATTGATAATTGAGCATTCAGCCACTTACCGCCCCATATGTACGTACTACAGGATTTTCAAAGTTTGCAGATTGAGGTATGTATAGTGTCAGTATAAGTATAAATAAGAATACAAATACAAATAAAATACTTACGACGATCGTTCAGTGCGTATAATCAACTCAAGCTTTTCCCAATCAGTTGGGACCAACAGACGAGCAACAGGCCCATCTCGGGGAGGTAACACACGAGGTTCAACAGCGACTACACCAGACACGGAAGGCTCACCCGTGTAAACAACCATATATCTGACAAGATTATCATCTTTTCGCTTCAATCGACGCTACTTTCTAATCGGTACATCATACTCATGGATAGAGTTCTTCCTAGTCCTCCGCATCCTCACACGTTTCTTCACATTTTTAACAAGCGAAGTGGTTGTTGGTGGTCGATTCCTCATTCGCGCACCACGTCATGGGGGCAGGACTGTCCCTGGATCATCCTGACGCACAATCTCTACAGCTTGCTGGACAATAACATGATCCCTATCTTCCAGTTCCATTTGATAGAATTTGGACACACCAACAATGTCCTCTTCATGTTTTTGCTTCTCCTTAATTGATTGAGTTACAGATGGACAACAGCCTCAACCAATTCTTCTTCAAGAATCTTCTTTTCAGATTCATGGTGTTCATTCTGTGTAATTGCATGCACCTCTGACTCGATGAGGTTTCCGTGCAATTTTTGTATTTTCTCCTTCAACTCTCGTACCTTTGCTCTTAGCTTTTCATTCCTTACTACCTTCCTCCATCTTAGACATCTCTGAGACTCCCTCAACGCATCTACCTTAGATGTCAGCCGGCGATCTCGCTCAATGAGCTCAGTTAAGTTCTGTAAACCGCCACAAAAGTCAATAACCTCCTCGTTAAACGTTTGTGATATACCCAAGTCAAAAGACTAAAATTTGCTTGACGAGATGACTTTCCCTTTGCCCTTTGTCTTGGTACCAGACTTTGCAGTATCACCATGCACTGGCAACACGACACCGACTTGTATTTTAGCAAGTGTCTCAACTAGTTGACATTCGTTGACCTGAAAATATGACATTAATCAATGAAACACCGTGGCCATTACATTCAACACACAATGAAATGTATTGGAATCACGTATAACATACCTGGTTTTCAATACACACAATCAAATCATGGGGTATGCACCAAAACTCATATACATAATGTTGAACGGAACATACAGGGACAGATTCATGTTACATTGAACATGCACAGTCAACTCGTGTCTGTATGTACATGTGTATAACTCACTCCCTTTGAATGTTGAATGTAACATGAATGTTGAATGCAACACTCAGGGACAGAGCCATGTTACATTCATCACATCACAGTCAAAACAGTGGGTTGTATACAGACATCACATAGGGAGCATAAGGAATGTTGAATATAATATGCAAAAGACACAGTCAAATCATGGGGTATGCACAAAAACTCACACACATAATGTTGAATGGAACATCCAGGGACATATCCATGTTACATTCAACATACACAGTTAACCCGTGTTTGTATGTACATGTGTACAGTCTACTCTTTTTGAATGTAACATGAATGTTGAATGTAACACTCAGGGACAGATCCATGTTACTTTCATAACAGTAAAAAAAAAGTGGGTTGTATATAGACATCACATTGGGAGCACAAGTAATGTTGAATGTAATATTTAAAAGACATAGTCATGTTTACAATCAACAACGAAATGTATTGGTTTTCACCAAGGTCGCACAACATACCTGGTTTTCACCAAGGTTACACAATCGCAGTCCAGTCATCAATTCAATCATATTCCATATGCCCCATCGTGGTATAAATGTCTCACGCTTAGGGACAACACGAATAATGTTAGTGTGCTCGTGCAACCAAAACTGATTTTAAGAAACAAAAACAAGGGACAACAATAAAAATTGAAAGTTTTTAATAAGTTAGATTTAAAAAAAAAAAAAAAAAAAAAAAAAATAACTTGTAGTACGATAACCCAACCAATGACCGCCGACGGTGTCTGGTACCCAGCCTCTATCAAATACATTAAGTTTGAATGCACATGCTCAGCCCAATTATAGGATGAAAGTGCATTCAAATCCTCTACGAGTTTTATATCCAAAAGACTACACGATTGCCCCTTATTTGCAAAAAAACATGTTGCAATGAGATGCAGATAGAGTAATCGCACAACATCCTTAACATCATCCTCAACATCATTATCCACAATCCCCATCAGTATGTGCTTGATATGAACGACACTCAATCAGTTAGTCTTTAAATGCCGACGACGGATAAATGAGCATTCACCCTTTTTGGCATACCATCCTAGTATTGGTTTGTTACCGGATGTAAAGCCAAATATCACTTACACATCATCAGGTGTAAACGTCACTAATTTGGGCCCGATTTTGAAGGCTTTCCGGTGCGGTTGGTATGTAATTATGATGTTCGTGCTCAAGCTATCTATTTTGTTAAAAGCCAGATTCACCGAGCTACCAGGGAAGAGCGCTGACATTGTGTTCCAAAATGGCGTCTGTCTAAGTAGTTCAATATGTGGATCATGGAGGCGAACAATGGAAGCAAGAGAGCAAAACTGTGATAGATTTGCCCGGTATTTAGCTCTTTGGTTATCCAACAGGAGCGAATCTGCATGTCTAGATGGTGGTGAAACGGGTGCTTCTATGTCAGAGGAACTGCATGATGGCACGGTGGAAATGTTAGAGACATTGGTTGGTGCAGTGGGTTGTGTGTATTCGATGGAAACCGCTTCATCTGAAAACACAAATTAAGTTCAAGACAGTGTTTGCACTCAACATGAATTGAACACACTTCTGAATCAAAATATGTCTCTATTCTTTTTGGAATCAAAAGAATAACAACAATATTACATTCAACACAATGATAATGTTATATTCAACAATATAACAACAATGTTACATTAAAACATAATGAAAGTGTTACATTCAACACATGTTTGCAATTTGCTTAACATTATGCTCCGATTACAGTGTTACTGTCACACCCCACCCCGGACACCCGTCACCTGTGGGGCCGGCGTGACGTTGACACGACATTACCCAGGTGACAAACCAACCAGAAAACGACGTTATGCATTCATAATTATACAAATAATCACAATACATGTCATTAACGTCTTTCCAAGCCAGGGACACACCCGTCCCAAAAATTTCCTTCTAGAACAGCAAAAAGGAAAAAAAAAAAAAAAAAAACAAACGATGAACCTTTCCTAGGTTCGCCTCAGGTGGCACTTCCCGGAAAGTTTAATTCCTCGCTATACCATTTACGGACTCTACCTTGTGCCAGTAGGGGGCTGACTCCTAGCCATTTCACCTGCGAGTGTACTGCCTTCTCAATAAAAGCATTCTTATTTAATAACAATAGTACCTTCTAGATAACACAATATTTATGCATGGATTCAGCATAAGCATCATATATGCAGTAAAAATGAAGTAATATATATATATATATATATATATATATATATATATATATATATATATATATATATATATATATTCCATCTTTATAACCATGCAGTATAAAAAGCATACCAATCGCTTGAAATAATAATAAATTACCCAAAAATAAACAAAACATCACACCCCAAACCACAACGCACACTGGCTAGCCATGGTGATCGTTTTAACCTCACGATCGGGAGTTTTTAATGGTACCGTATCATCCGTAGGATATGCCTTCCTACGAACACCCATCACTCCGCCGAAGCGGATTATTACTGCGCAGTATAAACGTCTAACATCACTCTGCTGAAGCAAATAAACATCACTCCGCTGAAGCGGATAAACATCACTCCGCCGAAGCGGATCACATCACACAATAATATCGTCAAATCATCACGTAATGGTTTAAAAACATCTAATTTAAGTTCAACCATTTTTCATCATGTATGCACATATACAAACAATTTGGCGAGAAGACAGTATACTCACCTCGTTTCTAGCGTTACAAAAACCTCGTTGTCCAAATCTTACCGAGGTGTTGGCGTTTGCGAACCTAGCAATGATAGGGTCTAAGTTAATATTTCATGTAAAATCACCTAGGCATGTAAGGCAGGCCCTAAGTTCCGCATTTTCTATTCCCCATATTTTATCTATGAGATTTGTTATAATTTTGTTCCATTATTTATTACATAAGAAATCCCATAATACGAATGATCCCAATTTATTACTCCGGTTACAAATATTTTAGGCTAGGATTGAATTTTAACAACACTAGAATAAATTTAACGCCAAATGAGATCCTTTCTGAGTTATTCACGGGTAGCGAAAAAGGGTTTTTTATTTGGAGTGGAATTTTTCCTTTTTGCTGGGAGTCAATTGTGTAATTTTTTCCCTTTTTTTTTTTTTTTTTTTTTTTTTTTTTTTTTTTTTTTTTTTTTTTCTGCTGTTCTGTTTTCTGTTTCTTCTCCGGCAGCCGTCACTCTCTCTCTACACCTTCCGATCGCCGGTGACTTCTCCCTCATTGCCGTCTCACCAGTCAACCACCGCACCACCCCCGACGTCCAACTGACACCCCCTCCAGCCATCTTAGCAGCTCCACCACACACCTACAACCACTGTTCACCCACCGTCGCCATTCTCGACACACACACAACCTCCCATGCATGCAACTAAGCTTGCATGGCACCGCCGACGGCACGCCACGGGACCAACAATCCTTGTCGGTGGAGACCCGTACACACGGTAGCACACAGCAGCCGCAACCAACTCCCACCACCGCCACCGCATCGGTCGTCCTCTCTCTCTCTCTCCGTCTCGGTTTTTTCCCCTCCATTTACGCTGGATTTTTTTCGACACAATACACATTTCATACACACGTACACTCGCCCCCAGTAGCCAGGAAATCCGAGCACACACACGCAAACCCACCTGCGGCCGGAAAACAAAAACCGAACATACCGCCGGAAACTTACCGACCCAGCTCGTTATGCCCATGCATGCATACGTTTATCAATTTACTGAGGAAAAACATATAAATACTCACCTTCCCGATGATCGTTGATGGTCGAACGACGATCCGTAACTCCGCTCACCGGCAACGCTAACACGTGGACTACCTCTCCGTCGACGGACCACGCCACCGGCCAAACCAAACCTTCTCTCTTCCTAGAATTGTTTATGATGCTTACATGGCCACATTTCCAGAGGAACGTCGGTTAAAAAAAATCGACGACCTCCTTCCGCTCCGGTTCTCTTTCTCTCTCTAAAAGTTTTCGAATTTCCTTCCTCCGATTTTTCATCCTTCTTCGCGTGTAGGAGGGTTTTAATGCATGAAATTAGTGGCTAAACGAAATCTAAGCTTGCCACGTCGTCCCTCGATCTCCTCTCCTTGGCCGGTGGATCGTCGTCCGGTTGCCGTGTGGGTGTCGGCACAAATATAAAAAAAAAAAGAGTTTAAATTACACTTTCCCCCCCCCCCACATCTTCTTTAGGACTCCTATTTTGATAAGTTAAAGTTTTAAAAGTTCCGAAATTATGATTTTGCCCCTAACATTTTTATTTTCGATTTCTAATTGCTAATTTGAATCTTATATTTAAATTTTTGCGTTTCTCAAATTCCCGATTTGACTCCCAACTTTTGATTTGAGTTTTTATCAATAAAATTTTTACCCTAAAATCCTCTAAATTTTATAATGCGACTATTTATGACGTACGTCTTGTAACTTGGGTTTTACAGTTACATTCAACACAATGTCACATTTCAACATAAAAACAGTGTTACATTCAACACAATGTTACATTCAACATAATGACAGTGTTACATTCAACACAAATGAAAATAGATGCATTTACAAGGATCGGAAGCACAACCACAACACAAAAAACAAAACGGGACCATAAACATGCAGCCACAACAAAACAGAGCACAACAATGTTCTAAACAGAAAATAATACACATAAAATCATTAAACACAAGCGATAAAATGCGTAAATAACAAAAAAAAAACCTAAACAGAAACACATGCATTTACAACGACAGGAAGCACAATCAAAGCACAAAAACAGAACGGGACTAAAAACAGGTAAACATAAAGAAACAGAGCAAACAATATTGTACAAAAGTCATTTTTTTTTAGAGTTTCAGTGCATTACACTTCATGCATGCCAAGTCTCATAGTATTAAACAAACAGAAAGACGCAGAAAATAGTGGGTCATTGTGCACAAAGCCGATCATGAAGCAAACATTCCACAAACGAGAAAACTTACCTGATTCCATGAGGTTCACTGTGGTAGCAGCAGTATTGGGGTTCATGGTCCGCATCTTTCGTCGAGTAGTCACCATCTTTTTGGGACGACGGAGGTTTTAGGGTAGTGGAATGATGAAATCGTGGAGAAGATATGGAAAAAGAGAGTGATTTTAGGGTTTTTGGATGAGAATGGAAAGCGAAAAGTCTGCAAATAGAAATCGCGCCATTACCGAAAACGGTCACATACACGTCGCATGGAGTATGGGTGATTTGATTGAGGCGGCACATGGGCAACAATCAGGTGATTCGCAGAACGTATGACAACATGCACCCCTGAACACATGGTCGTTGATGTTACATTCAACACACCTTTGAGTATGGAATGTAACACCCACATGAAAACAGATTTCCTCGGCCAAAAAACATGAATAGCATATCGATAGAAAGAGGATTTTTTGATGATTAATATGATGCAAAAATTTTCATTTTTCGACATCATGGAAGCAGAGTATATCATGGTTTTTGTTTAGAAGATGGCCACACAATATGCCCTATTTTTGCGGGATGCCTGTGTATGGGCTTTTAAATGCACCGCAAAACATGAGTCACGAAACATCCCATATTCGGCATATTGTAGGGGTATTACGGTCAATAATTGCAAAAAAGGAGTTGACAATCCAAAAAAAAAAAAGGCATTGGGTTGGAATGGTATGCACAATTGTAAAATGGGAGCTACCGGTACGCGCCCCCAAAATTAGCACCAAACTCAAATCTTAGAGTCACGTGTGTTATTTTTCAAATTATAGAGGCCAATTAGACAACTATCCCCAAACTTTAAGGGTTAAAACTACATTCCCTTATATTGATTCTAAAATTTTGATGAATAATTAAGTATTGATGTTGTGGTAGAACTGATATTTTAATTGAGTGTTTTAGTGATTTAAGGTTCCAATGATGAAGATGTCAAATTAAATGGATACTAAATGATGAAGTTGAAGATTTAAGAGTTTGAAAAAATTAGGGAAAACAACCCAGGTAAATTTCAACTTTTAATATCCCATTTAGGAACGCACACGGCACAAAATATTTTTATTATTTATATGTATTTTGTTGAGAGATAAATTTATTTGCTCCTATTTGTATTTGAAAAGGAATATTTATAAATGGTTAAAATGAAATTTGAGAAAGTTAGTGGGGCTAATTGAGAAAATAAATTAGTTAAATGGGCGAAAATGTAAAAGAGAAAGAGTATAAAACGAGATCAGAGAAAAGATCCAGAAGGGAGGAGTCGACCGGTGGAAGCTTGACAAACTCTTTGAATATGCGAGTCGACCGAGCGGTCGACCGGTGGAAGCTTGACAAACTCTCTGAATCTACGAGTCGACTAATCAAGTGCATGGGCTACATACTGAATCTCTTAGTCGACTGGGCAGTCGACTGGTGACTCTGTTTCAGGATATTGTTTGATCCGAAATCATATTTAAAGGTAGCCGTTTTTTGTTAGGATTTAAGAGAGATTTAAGGGATTTGGTGATATTTAAGATATGGTTCATATATTACTTAAATCTTATTGATTTGGTACATTCAATATTAATGTTTCTCAATTTGGTACTTGAAATAGTTTCTATGCTTATTAATTGAGATTGAGAAATACTTTGGGGATTTAATTGAAAGATTTAAAAGTTTTTTTTTAAGTAAAATTGAACCTAAATGAAGTCCATATATTATAAATGGTCTATAAGAGTATTTTATTGTCATGACACTTATAAACTAGCCATTAAAAGGTTGATTACATGTGCCTTTAAATAGATCTGCGAATTTCATTAGTAATTAAGCAGAAAATGAGAAAAATCATATCATATTATATTGTGAGCTTTTATAAGAGTTATTCATCTGAAATTTGTGAACTTTTCTGAGAGACGATCTTGAAGATCAACTGCTATTAATTTGTGCTGCTACCGGATCTGAAGTTACAATGCTTTGTCTATTTTTTCTGTGTTATCTGGGTGAGATCTTTCCAATTATATTGTTTTATTGCATTATTTGTTTATTGTTTGGAAATTGATCTTAGAAATTATTTCTGATTTTTTAAGAAAATATTTTTACAAACAATTTCTTAAATCTGATTACGTGTTCCAATTTACTACTCATATCTTATTAAAATTTAATTTTTGTATCTCACGTTTTTCTATCACTAGTTGGGATATTAATTGAGTTATTATTTATCTGGGGTGGTAGAAGTTTCTGAGTGAGATTTACTTCTTATCAATTTGTGTATTGATGAGTTGTGACGGATTAAATATCATTGGGGATATTTAATCAAGAGTAGCTGGGTTTCAGTCTCTTCCTGTAAAGAGATTGATGTATTAATTTTTCCTGAATAGAATTAGTATAAGTGAATTGTAAAAGTTCTATCATTACCTATGAAAATGATACTTGGAGTGTTGTGTGAGGTTTTGAATCTTGAGCCGTAGTGATAAAAAGAATTAGATTAATCTTTAATCTGTAAAAATATAGGTTATTCTTGAGCCTGGAAAAAGTAAAGGTTATTTCTGAGCCTTTGAAAAGGAAATTGTAAAGGTTGATTCTGAGCTTGTAAAATAATCGGTGTGTGGATTTGGTTCCTACCTTTAAAGGGATCTTGAGAATTAGTGGATGCGAATTTTCGTGGGGCTCAGAGGACTGGACTAACTAGGGATAGTTTGATGAACCAGGATATATCTTGGTGTGCTGCATTATTACTTTGTTATTTTTGTTATTTGGGTGTGCACCTAGTTAATTGATTTATTCCGCTGTGATATAAAGATAATAATTAATTTATGAAGTAAATTAATTATTTGATTTATTCAAGCTATATTCTGATTATTTTTTAATTATACAATTCACCTCCTCTCTTGCCTATTCTACTGGGCCAACACCTTAAATTTAAAGAGAACACATACTTTTTTAAGGGTTTCTTATTGTAAACTTCAACTCCATGAAAATGAAATGAAAATAGTAGTTTCTAAAAACACTATTTATCTTTTATTTTTAGGATTTGGGTACAATACAACGGTTGTACCGATACAGCCACTGAAGTTACAAGGTCCAGTTGAAGAAATTATAAGTTATTCTGAAAAGTTATAAGATCCAAGTTACAAGTTTATCTAAAAATTTATAATTTCTTTAACAAAGATTTGTAATTTCAGCGACTGTATCAGTACAATCGCTTTGTATTTTTTTCCTTATTTTTATATTTATGAATAAAAACATACACCCATTTAGGATAACCAAATCTAGTAATATATGATAACCAAATCTAGTAATATATGATAACGTTGGCAACAGTAAAATTTTTCCAATCAACAGAGATTGTCAGAAAGACATTCCATCACCCAGAGCTTAATCTATACCATATTACTAAACTTTCCATCTTAATTTCATTCAAATATATATATATACAAACACACATATATATATATGTATATGTTGTAAGATGATGATCGTCTCCCCTCTACATAAGTGTCGACCCACGTGGTGTCTCTCTGCGGACATGATCTGTGCTCGAAGGATCTTGTCCCGTCATGCATGGATTAATTAACACAAGATTATCATAGGATTGCATACTTAACCACCACTTTTTAGCAATTAATAAAGAATTAACATCTGATTAATTAACTTTAATCAACGGTCTGTGATGAACGAATCTTTACTGGGTCGATGAGAGAGAAAAGCAACTGATTTCCGACAAAAGCAAGAGAGAGAGTAGAGAGAGAGAAGGAGCGAAGTTCGAGGGGGCGTCTCTCTTTTGCTAGCCCTACCCACAAACAGTGGATTGACGGCGACCAGAGAAACTGCCCCAAGGCTGCCCCGGCACTATCATTCTCACGTCGTTTTCTTTTCTGCTGCCCGCACCCCTGCCCGACCGGAATAAGTGGCGGAGTCAAGGCCGCAGGGGTGGTGGTGCTTTGGTGGGGGCACCCCGACCCCTAATCCACCACAGATTTCTGAAAACAGTGCTCTCGCGTTCCGGACGGCACGCGCGGTCAGCTCAGCTACGTACAAAAGCACGGATAGGTAGATATAGAGAGAGAGAGATCATGATTTTAGAGAGAGAGAGAGAGAGAGATCATGATTTTAGAGAGAGCATGATTTTAGACCTAAAAACCTTTCTATTATTCCATTTTCATAAAACTTTTTAACGAATAAAACTGAAATAAAAAATGGGTCAGTTAATTACAATCTTCATTCCAGACAATGATGTGCCAAGATTCCAAAACGACAGTGATCATGTCTTTCTACAGTGGAGAAAAACAAAGTGGGGTTTTCAATAACACACTTCACGTGTAAATAATTAGCTCATGCTTATGAACAAAGATGATCCAAATTAATGTGTGGCACACGGTGGCAATCATCTCCGTTGTTACAACCACCACCATCCATTCAGATTCATAATTATCATTACAAGCCAAAATTCAAGCCATAATTGTCGGAAAACACTGTAATTGGAGGCAGTGTTTGATCGTGATTTGAGTTGGATTAACTTTAATTTGTATTACTAATTTAAATCTATTAGATTAATTTTTGACGGTTCTAAACAATTTTCAAATGTGAAATAAGGTGGGGTCTGGTCAGCCTTTTTTTTTTTCTCGTAAAGTTTTGTTTCTGTTCCGAAAATTTTTGAAACAAAAACAAAATTTAGAAACAATTTTCGTTTGTTTTTAGAAATTTGTTCTAAAAATTAGAGAAGAAAACAAAAACATATTTTAGTTGTTTCCATAATTTTGCTTTTGTTTCTAATTTTCCGAGAAGAGAAACAGAAATTTGGGAGAAACTATGAACTAATGCGGAAACATTAAAACGGAAACGTATATTTCGAATTTGAAAGACTCGTTTACAATCCGTTTTTCATTTTTTTTCTTGTCAACAAGAAAAAAATACTACTAGAATATTTTTCAATAATATTCACACGCTCACTAACCAAGACCACTTAAATTTTCTGTAATTTAACCGGATTAGAAACCTTAGAGGTAGTAACGCCTATTCATAGAGAGAATTTCAAAGAGTGTGTCATTTCCAATAGATGTTTATAGAATAGACATGATCATTGAGACTAAGAGCAACACCCATTTACACGATGACCATTCATAAAACTTAGAGTCCATGTGGACGCTCCACGGGTCGACCCGATCCGCTCTATAATCTAACAGAAATAGAAAACAGACCATGGCTTAAGTTTTGACGTGTTAATTTTTGAATTAATATATTTTTAGGATGTGGCTTTACACGTAATTTCACGTGATAATCCCTCTCTTTGAACAAGTAATGATTGATTTTGAAGAGCATCAAAGCCATGACAAAGATTATTCTTTTGGAAAACTTGATTGCTATGATCATTAATTATTAATTAATTCATGACGCTTCACCCCCCCACTTGAGAGCTGAAATTCTTTTTATTTTATGGCAAGCGAATCTATTGTTGACATAAAGCAAGAGCACTACTAGCTAAGGTTTTGTTTGGGGATTCAAAATTTGCAAGAAGAACGAATTTATTTTTTAGGTCTTTGCACTTCGCACTACTAAAGTTTTGGAAATTTTTTATTTTAGTCTCTGTATTTTTATTTTGAACACATTAAATCTTAAAATATCCAAATAGTGTTAAGTCAGTTCAAATCAGTAACTCTATCATTTTTCATAATAAATGTTAGCTACGTGTCAAATACGAAATCACCCACGATTTGGACACTTAAGTGTTCAATGTGTTAAAATTGAAAGGATAGGGACTAAAGTAGAACTTCTCTAAAACTTTTGGGGTACAAAGTGAAAAAACTCTTTAGTGTTTTTTTTTTTTTAAAAAAAACAGCCATTTTGAATAACAAAATACATCCACTAGTGTCTTCTTGTTCAAAACAAATGTGTCTCATAAAAAATTAAACTCACCCAAGTGGAGTTGCAAGAAGAGGTATTTTTTTTCCTTATGTTCGATTCTTTAAGATTACTTGAAACTTTGAAAGTGTAGATTTGAAAAAAAGGAGAAATCTGCATTCACTTCCCTCCAAAATCAACCAAATTCCAAATCTAATACCACTTGTTTTTTCCGAGACAAAGTGCTCTCTCTCTCTCTAGATCTCTCTCTCTCTCTTACCTATATTAAAGCCTCCCCACCTCACTTTGCTCCATTCTTTCTCACCCAAAAAGAATTGGCCAACAAACCAAACTAAAGGCAAGTGAAGCTTATATGTACCTCTTCTCAAAGAGATCATAAACAACAAAACCAACTTTCTTCGGCTTTTCCAATACCCCAAAAAATAAAGAGACTAACCCTCTTTGTTTTTCTTGTTTTTGAATCATTCTTGTAGATCTACAAAGAAGAAGAAGAAAAAAACATGATTCAAGAGCTGTTAATGGGAAGAAATTCTGGTCTAACAGGAGGAGGAGGAGAGAGAAAAATCTCCATCGCTGCAATTCTTGAAGGTTCGTCTTTACCTTCTTCTTCTCCTTCTTCTTCAACAACCGCCATTCCTACAAGCTCTTCCACCACAACATCGGAGAATCAGAACCTGAGGTGTCCAAGGTGTGATTCCTCCAACACCAAGTTCTGTTACTACAACAACTACAACCTCACTCAGCCCCGCCATTTCTGCAAGACCTGTCGCCGGTACTGGACCAAAGGAGGTGCCCTCCGCAACGTCCCCATCGGAGGGGGCTGCCGGAAAAACAAGAACACCTTAATAACAACGCCCGTTGGAAAGTCCATCGCCGGAAAGTCAAAAACTTTCCCACTGGAGATCGGAAAACCAGGCCATATAACAAGTGGTTTCGAGACAAACCCAATTCTATGGGCTTCACCACAGCCTTCTCATCTTCTTTCCTTACTCAGAGGAACATCCCCAAACTCTAAATCTAATCCCAACCCTAATCCCATGAATTTGGACTCATGGGTTGGAACCGGAACCCTGAGTGGTCGAACCCATGAAACTCCTCAAAATCCAATGGGTCTTTACAGCTCTTTCTGGAGAAACAATCAAGAGAATCAGAATCAACAGAACGGTTTTGTTCTGGGTGAGATTCAAAACAGTGGGATTCAAGAGCTGTATCAAAGGCTTAAAGCATCAACAAATAATTATTACTCCGATCATCAATCTCCCGTTGTTCTGGGCAATGCGGTTTCTTCATCAACAACTTCTTCAACTTTTTTGGAATCGCCTGCTGTTGCTGGAGGAGAAATGGGTTACTGGAATAATACATTTTCGTGGTCTGATCTACCAACAACAAATGGTGCATATCCATAAGTATTTTTTTTCCTCTTTGTTTTAACTTTATGAGCTAGGGTTTGTTGTTCTCATTTTGCAGTCTGGGTTTGTGGCATATGAGTTTGGTTGTAGCATCAGTTTTTTTTTTTCTTTTTTCTTTATTAATTATTCTTATGTGTGTTTGTAAGGTATGTAATTGGTTAATGGGTATTCGTTGAATGCTCAGAAACAAAATTTTATTACATTTTCAGTGATATTATTTTACTGCTTAGAAACAAATTTTTACATGCATTTTTTTTTTGAAAATAAAAATTTATTAAAAAAAAAAATCTTGTCAACAAAAGAACAAAATCAGAATTAAATCTTCTTGCTTAACTCGAAGTGGAGGAGTTGGTAGGTGTGCTCTCTCTCTCTCACACATACATTTAAAATTTAAACTGATAAATATGATCTACTCCCTTATTTTCACTAACCCTACATCTTTTTTTTCCAAATTTCAAATTTATTTCCATAAATGCATCCTAGCCTATAACTCTTTTTTCTCCTAACATGTTATGACGTGCTCTCAATTTTGAAGATAAAAATGATAATGATATCGAGACATTAAGATTAAGAGAGATGTGAATAATTCCGAATTTAATTTATTTTAATTTTAATTTGAGTATAAATCATTTAATTATATTTTGACTTGTATTTTAGTTTCATGGTCAATGTTATTTTGTATTTTCAATCAAATGATTTCAATTGAGGTATGCAACTTCAAATGCCAACACTACTCTCCGTGGCCACTTGCCGGCGCCTGCCGTCAAACGTCAAGCCTTTGGCGTCAGAGTCCAGTCACTGGCCTCTAGATTTTTTAAAATTAAATGTAACTATATTTTTAAGTGTATCTTTTAGGTACTTTTTTTATTTTTTTTAATGTATTTTAGTTACGTTTTTAAGTACATTTTTATTATATTTTTTAGTTACATTCATATAATTTTTCAGCGACCAACATTTAAATTAGTTAAATGTAACTAAAAAATATAAATAAAAATATATTAAAAAATGTTACTAAAAAAATAGTTAAATGTGACAAACAAATTCTGGCGACCGCTGAATGGAGTTTCAATGACTAGCAGTGATAAAAAATTAATCAAGGGCTGGAATCTAGTGGGCAGCAGTTGGTGATGCAACTCTAATTGGAACTTAGTATTTACATGAATTTTAATAGATGGGTCTAATTTAATGTCAATATTATTAAGACTTCTCACCAATTATCTCTAAAATTAGAGATTAGTGGACACTTAGAGGTCCAAACGCGCGACCTAGCTCTTAAAATTATCCAAGCACCTTCATGTTTGTTGTTCTCATTTTGCAGTCTGGGTTTGTGGCATATGAGTTTGGTTGTAGCATCAGTTTTTTTATTTTCTTTATTAATTATTCTTATGTGTTTGTAAGGTATGTAATTGGTTTATGGGTATTCGTTGAATGCTTAGAAACAAAATTTTATTACATTTTCAGTGATATTATTTTACTGCTTAGAAACAAATTTTTACATGCATTTTTTTTTTTTGAAAATAAAAATTTATTAAAAAAAAATTCTTGTCTACAAAAGAACAAAATCAGAATTAAATCTTCTTGCTTAACTCGAAGTGGAGGAGTTGGTAGGTGTGTTCTCTCTCTCTCACACATAAATTTAAAATCTAAATTGATAAATATGATCCACTCCCTTATTTTCACCAACCCTACATCTTTTTTTTACAAATTTCAAATTTATTTCCATAAATGCATCCTAGCCTATAACTCTTTTTTCTCCTAACATGCTATGAAATGCTCTCAATTTTGAAGATAAAAATGATAATGATATCGAGACATTAAGATTAAGAGAGATGTGAATAATTACGAGTCTAATTTATAATTTATTTTATTTTAATTTTAACTTCAGTACAAATCTCTTAATTATATTTTGACTTGTATTTTAGTTTCATGGAAACAAATGATTTCAATTGAGGTATGCAACATCAAATGCCAACACTACTCTCCATGGCCACTTGCCAACGCTCGCCGTCAAACCGCAGGCCTTCGGCGTCAGAGTCTAGTCATTGGCCACTAGATTTTTTAAAATTAAATGTAACTATATTTTTAAGTGTATCTTTTAGGTACATTTTTATTTTTTTAATGTATTTTAGTTACATTTTTAAGTGCATTTTTAATATATTTTTAGTTACATTCATGTAATATTTCAGCCATCGACATTTAAATTAGTTAAATAGAACTAAAAAAATATAAATAAAAATATATTAAAAGATGTTACTGAAAAAATAATTAAATGTGACAAACAAATTCTGGTGACCGTTGACTGGAGTTTCAATGACTTGCGGTGATAAAAAAATCAAGGTTTGGAATTTGGTGGGCGGCGGTTGGTGATGCAACCTTAATTGGAACTTAGAATTTGTATTAATTTTAATAGATGGGTCTAATTTAATGTCAATATTATTATGACTTCCCACCAATTATCTCTAAAATTAGAGATTAACGAACACTTAGAGAGGTCCAAACACGACACCTAGCTCTTAAAATTATCCAAACACCTTCATGTTTGGATGGTGCGGTAAGATCCTAATTTCAACCCAAACCACAATATTCTACAATTCCATGTTGCCCCAAGTTCCATTAATAGTCATAGTATTGTGAATGGATATGACTCTTGATCTCAAAGATCATGCATATTTGATAGACATACATTGAAAATGACACATTATTTAGGATTATCTCTAAATAGGGGTTGATGCCTCTAGGCCAGCAACGATCTCCTATTGTCGGAGGCATTCTCACCGGGCATTAGAAATGTCCTTGCAGAGAGAGAGAGAGAGAGATTATGTCACAGATCAGAGCAGAGCTCCCACTATTGGTTCTTGAAGGAGATGAGGGCTTGGACGATGGTGTAGGTGTAGGCAGATGGGATGAACTAGCCCTTGTCAGAGAAGAAGATGCCAATGAGGAGGCATATCTAGATGAACAATCACAGTTATGAAGAAATTAAGAGAAAAAAATATTGAAAACAATAACATATTTGATAAAATTAAGAGCGGATTCACCACATCCACAACCATATGTCGTTTTTTAGCACTAGCTAGAGCTCGATTGGGATTTATGTAGCCCTCATAGTTCTGATCTACTCACCAAATTCCTAGATCCGATTACTGAGCGCCTGATTTTGCTTGTCGATCACCTTCCCGTCTAAAATCTGTCTGTGTGTTTCCCCAGGTGATTTAGGCCCCGTTTGGTTAGTGTTTCCATTCCAACCCAATCCAACCCAAAAATTCTGGGATTGATTTTCGGAAACGCGTTTGGCTACGCAAAACTCAACCCAACCCAACTAAAAAAATGAGAATTGATTATCAAAATCCTAAGAAAATAAGAAACAAAAAAAACTTGGTTTTTTTTTTGCCCAAAAACCTCAACCCACTTTTAGGACACATTGGGTATTTTTCAAAATGTTAAGGAGACCCTTTTCGACTTTCCTCAAGCTCAATCGCATAAAATTTTGTTTTTCTTTTTTCCTCCAAAGCAAAGCCATGTCAGTTCTTCGAAGCCGTCGACGGTCGTCTTCTTTGCTGTCATCCTCGTCGAAGCCTGAGTCATCGCCGTTGACTGGCCGTCGTCATCTCGCCATCGTCGTTGTCTAGACGTCGACACATCGCCATTGGCATCGCCTTCTCATCTTCGTCATCTCGCCATCGCCATCGGCTCGTTTTCTCGGTTCTTGAATCGATTTTGATTTTGATTTTAATTTTTTATTTTGAAATCGAAATCGATTTTGCTTTTCGATTTCAATTTCATCACAAAATCGATTTTCGATTTCGAAATCAAAAAGCGAAATCAATTTCGATTTTTTATTTCGAAATCCAAATCAATTTCGCTTTCGATTTTATCACTGGTTTCATCACGAATCGATTTAGAGCTTGATTCTTGATTTTGGTTTAGGGTTCGTTCTTGATTTTGATTTAGGGTTGGTTCTTGATTTGGGGGTTTGGTTGAATTTCATGAAATCAATTCTAGAGTTGGTTCTTGATTTGGGGATTTTGGTTGAATTTGGGAGTTTGGTTGAATCAATTTTAGGGTTGGTTCATGAAATCAATTCTAGGATAATATCGTAACCAAATGTGATTCTGTTCCCAGTACAAAAAAAAATAAAAAATTGTAGTTACCAAGCGCAATCTTGTTCTCAGTAGGAAACAAAATTCTCAATTTAACTCAACCCAATCCATCTCAGTTGGGTTGAGAAAAGTGGGAACATTAACCAAACGCCACCTTAGTTTCTTAACATTTTTAGTTTTCTCTCTGTTTGGGATTTTTCGTTTGCCAAGTAATTAATTTTTTGGGGGGGTTTTGGTTTGTTGGTAATTGAAAGCCTCGAGTATTTTGGGAAAAAAAAAATTAGTTTGTCTTTGTCGATAAATTTCCAGATAAGATGAATCACTGGTGGTTGCATAAGTATGTTCCAGTGGCATAAGGAGGTTGTAGATGTTTTTATCCCTAATAAGATAAAAGTCGCAGTTGGATCTAAGTTTGGTTTTGTAAGATTTATTACCATGGGGGAAGCAATTGGAGCTATTAATATTCTCGATGGGTTGAAAAGTTATTGAATCGGTGTTGAGTGTCAAAAATGCTTCTTGAGGCTTCGGGGTCAACAAACCCCCAATTCTTATGGATAACTCTAAAAATGTTGTCTTAGATTGTTGATTTTGATTGTAGTCCTTTTTCTATATCTTATAGGTGTGTTTAGTTTAGTAAATTTGGTAGTGGATTGGATGGAGATGGAGGTTCTTAGTAAAGTATATTTGCACAAACAAACTGGTTGTGTGGAACCTATTGGGGTTGAGTTAGTTATGAGAGACAAGGTAAATTTCACTTTAGCTAACTTGATAGCCTATTGTATGGAAAATGAGATATCGATCTCCATAGTTGATCATCCAATATCTGGTAGTTGCAAGTGGCACAGAGTTCGGATCATTATTTGAGAAAGTGGAGTCAAACTCATATTGAATGGCTGATAATCTACTCAAAAAGAGAATTGAGGATGACGAGGAGTTTGAGTAGGTAGGGAGGCTTGGCAAGAATATTTGATCTACAAGGTACGCTGAGTCAAAGTTCAAATCTAGTATAGTTAATGAGAAAGTTCCATTAGAGGAGGATTATGTTTTAGGTTCTTATGGGTGGGAGCTAGTGGAAGATGAAGATGAAATCATAGAAATTGAAGTATTATTGAAAAAATTTGCCGCCATAAAAAGGGTAAGACCAATTATGCAATCTAGTTTAAACATGTTTTTGGCTTACATAACATGACACATATTTTAGCTCGGAATAAGACTTGTTTCTAAATATTTATGGATGGCTTCAACCCAATTGTACTTGGACATTTCTTCAATGTCTTTTATATAATGTACCAACAATTTTGGAACTTGTTGACCATTGTTGAGAATAAACATGTCATTGGCAAGTGCAAATAAAATAGTTGTACGACGCCTTTTGTCTCCCGAGAAGTTGTTTTACTCACATTTTTTCGCTTATTGACTTCAAGAACGCTATGTTAAACTCGTGTGATTGGTAGGTGAGCTTGCTAAGGAATGAAGAATCTGCTCGTTTATTGCATTTGCACAATTGACTCTTCTCTTGATGTAAGTCCAAATTGTATATCGAGGGTCTTAAGATTGACCAGTTTTTCTCCAAGCTCAAAGGACATTTGTTAGCCCCTAGAGATCGGGATAGGACGTTGGGTTGGATTTTGGTGCCATATCAAAGCCAACGTCCCTGCCTGGTTAACCAGACTCTATTAACTTGGCTAAACAGAGCAATGTTGGATGATACAGAGGCAAATGGAAGGCATTGGCATGCATCGGCATGCGTGGTACACAACGACGTCACTGTACGATGTGAGCGAACATTAGGCACGCTGAAACGAGGCACGGTGATCCTAGGCGCAACAGTAGGATTAACATTCACGAGGGCCAGCTTGAATAGAAGGCTAAGCAAACGAGATAGAACGTAGGCGCAAGACACGTTCTGGGCAATCGGACTGTATGACGAGGTGTCGACATGACCATAAGAACATGACGCCAACTAGGCAGTGTGTTGGCATGATGTTTAGCACTGAAAAACGATGGGCTAAGGTGTTAGATCATGACAGCTGAATGAGACTGGAAGTTACGTGCAGTTGCGGGCAGTTATAGTGTAGTTTGGACAAATCAAGCTGGGGAAAACTGCCCATCTATGGGCTGGACAACTGTTTGAAAAGTGTCAACTTCCTGCCTAAGCAATTGAGGATGTCAACTGCCTATTGTTCCTATAAATACTTATTGTAAATGTCTGATTTTTGTTAGAGAATTAATTCCTGCGAATTTGTATGCACGAAATTGTAGACACTTGGTTTCTTATTCCTGAGTAAATACAATGTTGAATTTTTTCTGTAATCCTATTTGTGCTTGTACGTGGGTGTGTGATATACTGTTTGTTTTCAGTGTATTGTGTTGTATAAAATGTTGCAGGAACGTGGATAACTGATTATGTCAATGATACTTGATTAGAAATTTCTGTTGAAAATTTTAACCCTGTGATAGTGGGTATTAGAGCAGGACAATGAAAATGGCCCCTGCATCAAGTGTAAACAGTCGACTGGAAGCGTTGGAAGACTACGTCGGTACGCCACCGACAGGCGTCAAAATAAATTTGTTTGTCTAGAACACTAAACTGAGGGTCGAAATTGCAAATCTTAGAGCTTCCTTGGAAGAATTTTGAACCAATACATCAACCAGGCTCAAGTCCACGACGATGGACATGAGTGCACTGACCGGTGTCTGGAAGATAAATGATAGGTGTGATCTACCTATGTATTTTCAAACCGGTTTTATTAGTTTTAGAGTAGTTTTATAGTTATTTTTATTATGTTTTAATTAGTTTTTATCTTTTTGTATTAAAATAGGTATGTGGGGCAAAAAGATAAGAAACTGAAGTTAAAACGATGAGATCAAACTAAAAGTGGTCGAAGAACGGTGGAAAAACAAGCTCGAAGGTAAAACTGTAAAACAAGCTTACCGCCGCGGCGGTGAAGATGCTGAGAAAGACCAAAGGCTATTGACGGACCACCGCCTAGGCGGTAAACCAGCAATTTTTTTTTTCAAAACCACCACTTTCTTCATCACTACAGCGTTCACCAACCGACCTATCCCACCGCCTTGGTGGTGGCCTCTGCACAGATTTAGATATTTATTTTAGCTATTTTGTCTATTTAAACCCCTATCCTCCCATCTCCTTGAGCTCTCTCCGGCCATGACAGCCCTTAAGGCTTAGTTTAGGATATAGAGAGAGTGTGAGGAGTGTTCAAACATATCCAAAGGAGAAGATCAACACGCGGAGAAAGAGAATCGTTCGGTGGACGATTTTAGCGGCTAATATTCGGATATCGGCTAAGTTCATCCGTTTTTCCTTTTATTTCTTGTCTTCAATATATGTTCGAGCATGTTTAGCCTGGTTTTAATTGTATAAACGGCTATGGCCATAGGTTAAACATGGATTATGTATGGGATTAATATCGTTTATAAAATTGTGTTTCTTTGATGATTGTTCTTCAATGTTTGAGTATATTTATCATATTGTTTGTTTATTATGCTTAGAATGATAAATGAAGAATACATGGTTTGTAAAATCCCAGATTTGGATTAGAATAAACAAACGCCACGATTCAATAACCCGGTCGTGGTTAGGATTGTATATAATGTATGACGTTGGGGCAAGACTCGCGTGGCCTAGAGTCATTAAGACGTTGAGGAGGACTTCTTCATTGACTCGAAATCATGTATTCCCCCTTCTTACACTCGGGAGAGGTGGCAAGGGAGTTTTAGAACTGAGATTGTCGATAGGGTAAACACAACGCATGAAATCAATGACGTTGGGGCGAGAATCACGTGACCTAGAGTCGTTAAGACGTTGAGGGGGACTTCTTCGTTGACACGAAGTCACGTTATATCCATCGTCTTACACTCGGGAGAGGTGGCGAGGGAGTTTACGAACTGAGATTTTGTGTGCAATCGATGACGTTGAGGTAAGACTCACGCAACCTAGGGTCATTAAGACATTGAGGGGGACTTCTTTGTTGACACGAAATTGCGTATTCCCCTCTCTTACACTCAGGAGAGGTGGTGGATGAGTTTTAGATACCGAGATTGTCAAATAGGTCGAACACCATTATTGTAAACTAAACGAAATCAAACGCGTTTAAGTAAATAGAGTTAATCCCTAGATAATCCATCCCATAACTATCTCAATATAGTATTAGTATAGTTAAATTAGTAATTTAGAATTAGTATTAATTAACTATATTCTTTTTTTGTCTCCTAGATAAAGTCAAGTTATGACAATTGCGGTACTCGATAGTAATCTTAACCAATCCCTGTGGATACGATACCCGACCGAAAGGACCATTATACTAAAACTTGATCCGTAGTGAAAGTGGCAGCGCATTAATTACGGCTACCAAGTTTTTGGCGCCGTTGCCGGGGATTGATTTGTCGAATACAGTTTTCAACGATCGCAACCAAGTTTTTAGCGCAGTTGTCGGGGATAGGTTTGTCGAATACAGTTTTCGGCGATCGCGACCAAGTTTTTGGTAACGACTGCCGGGATTGTGTTTTGGATTATTATTGATATTGTGAGTAAATAACTTGATTTTAATCTAGGTATATCTTTTGTATATAATTTTTCTTTGTAGTTTTGTTTTTGTTTTCCTACAAGATGCTTGAAGATGCTAGATCAACAGGTACTCTTGTATTTCTTTCATTGCAACATCTTGCCAGTCTTGAGGGCATGTGTCGAGCCGATGACATTAAACCAAGCGCTTCTTGGGAGACAACCTAGGGTAAAAAATAAGTTAGATCCATCTCCGTCAATTTGAATCGGAGGTGAGATTCTCTCGCTTCCTAGGTACGTGTTCTAAACCCCCGTCTTCAATATCATGCTATATATTGTCATTGGGATTGTTGACGGTTCCTTTTAGGCAATACCTGTGTTAAGTTGGTGGTGATGTGTTAGTATGTTTAGTATGTGTTTATGTTATTAGTTAAGTTTTACTATTTTTATCGTATGCATGCTTGTTTAGGATTAGTTTGTTTAGTTTAGTTGTTATTTTGTGCTAAGTTTTGACGTCATCTAGGCTTTTACCCGATGATGATTCTGTCCCCTGATTGTTTGGAGGTCGAGCGTAACACTCATTCATGTGTGTTCTGTGTGTTTAACGTATCATTTAGTAAAAGTTATTGTAGATCTTAAATGCATGAGCACGTAAACTCAATATAGCACTATCTAATTGATTTGAAACTGATTATCCTTCACTCAATTTCATGACAATAGGGATTCTAGAACTTGGTTTAGGGGAAATTCGAGGCGAAATCCTAGGCGAGGTGGTTTAGGAGATATGATTTAGGCCTTTATTTTATCGCTTGAGCCTTTTGAGGCCTACCATGCAATATCATTATCCCTCGTTACCTTATTGAAGCCTAAAAGTCGTTTCAATTTTGAACACTTAACATATACCCTAGCCGATTGATTTTTGTCCAAACTTATATCGCCAAATTAAAGGCACAATGTGAGTAAATCAAGTTAGCATTTCGCTACTTGATGTGAGCGATTGAGTTTAGAGCGAACTTTTAAATTGGTTCGGTATTCGAGTACTCGCTTGTCGTATGTCATTCATATTTTTGCACACTCCTAAAATTGTAGAAATTCGAATGAGTTTGGGGGTGTGTTACTTAATCCTTTTTGCACACCCCTTAAACTGTAACAATCGAATGAGTTTGGGGGTGTGTTCGAAAAAAAAAAATTAAATAAATAAATCTTTACATTTCTTGTTTACAAGTGAGTCCTACATTCTTAATTGTATTGTTCAGGGTTATTTCTAATTAAACTATGGGGTTTCGAGTGTGAGAGTGCTAAGCGATATGCCTCGGGTAACGTTAAATTAACGACGTTAACCTATTTTCTATTAAAATTTACCCTTGGCCATTTTCCCAAAACCGATCGAAGCCCTATTGATATTTTTAAACCTTTGAGCCTACATTAGTGAATAATAGATCCGGGGTCAGGCGTATGAATTTCTTATACCTTAAAGGTTTTAGTCATGAACTATATTGAGGGATAATCCCATCTAATCAATGGATAGTAATATATTTGAGTTTAATCACACACACTTAAACAGGATCTAGAATGACGCTTACAATTTTTGAACATTGAAATTCTAGAATATCACATGATGTGATTTATGCTTGAACTTCATAGGATTAGGGGTCGATGAGGGAAAAATCTTTCGGCCGATAGATGATAATCAAAACTTACACATTTTTATTTTTAGTTTTCAATTTCGTAATTAGTTTTTATATTTTCTCGTATTGTGTGGGTGTTTTGCTCGATGACTAGTAAAATTTTGAGTTTGGGAGTAATTGATAAGTATGATCTACCTACGTATTTCCAAACCAATTTTGTTAGTTTTAGAGTAGTTTTATAGTTATTTTTAGTATGTTTTAATTAGTTTTTATCTTTTTGTATTAAAATAGGTGTGTGACGTAAAAAGATAGGAAACTAGAGCTAAAACGATGAGATCGAACCAAAATTTGTCGAAAACGATAAAAAAACAAGCTTGGATGCAAAACTGTGAAACAAGCCTACCGTCGCGACGTCCAAACCATCGCCACGGTTGTGAAGATGCTGAGAAAGATCAAAGACTACTGATGGACCACTGCCTAGGTGGTAAACCAGTAGAAAGTTTTTCCAAAGCCACTACTTTCTTCATCGCCGCAGCGATCACCAACCGACCTATCCTACCACCACAACGGTGAATCCCACCATAGTGTGTTTATCATATTGTTTGTTTATTATGCTTAGAATAATAAATGAAGAATACAAGGTTTGACAAATCCCGGATTCGAATTAGAATAAACAAACGCCACGATCTAATAACCCGGTCGGGGTTAGGATTGTGTACAATCTATGACGTTGGGGAAAGACTCACGTGACCTAGAGTCGTTAAGACGTTGAGGGAGACTTCTTCGTTGACTCGAAGTCACGTATTCCCCCGTCTTACACTCGGGAGAGGTGGCGGGAAAGTTTTAGAGCTGAGATTGTCGATAGGGTAAACACAACGCATGAAATCAATGACGTTGGGGTGAGACTCACGTGACCTAGAGTCATTAAGACGTTGAGTGGGACTTTTTCGTTGACATGAAGTCACATTATATCCCTCGTCTTACACTCAGGAAAGGTGGCGAGAGAGTTTACGAACTGAGATTTTGTGTGCGATCGATGACGTTGAGGCAAAACTCACGCAACCTAGGGTCATTAAAACATTGAAGGGGACTTCTTTGTTGGCACAAAGTTGCGTATTCCCCTGTCTTACACTCGGGAGAGGTGGCGGAGGAGTTTTAGATACCGAGATTATCAAATAGGTCGAACACCATTATTGTAAACTAAACGTAATCAAACGTGTTTAAGTAAATAGAGTTAATTCCTAGATAATCCATCCCATAACTATCTCAATATAGTATTATTATAGTTAAATTAGTAATTTAGTATTAGTATTAATTAATTATGTTCTTTTTTTGTTGCCTAGATAAAGTCAGGTTATGACAATCGCGGTACTCGATAGTAATCTCAACCAATCCCTGTGGATACGATACCTAACCGAAAGGTCTATTATACTAAAATTTGATCTGTACGCTTACGGTGAAAGTGGCAACGCATTAATTGCAGCCACCAATAAACCTCAGAAATTTAGAGGAAGAAGTCTCTATACTGAAAAAAGTCATCGCTAGACAGAGAACGCGAGATGGACCAACGAAGGTACGAGTACTGGAACCTAAACCTTTCTCTGGCACTAGAAATGCTAAAGAATTAGAGAGATTTTTGTGGGACGTTGAGCAGTACTTCAAGGCTACACACGTTCTAGATTCTGAACGAGTAACCATAACCACAATGTACCTCAGTGGCGATACGAAGCTATGGCGGAGGACACGAGTTTCAAACAAATACTGTGAGTAGATCACGGAATGGAGCGAGTTACAGAAAGAGTTGATGGAACAATTCATGCCCAACTATACTTCTTGGGTTACTCGGGAATCTAAAGAATTTGAGACAGACAGGTACGGTATGTGAGTATGTAAAGAACTTTACCTTGATGATACTGGACATAAAGAACATGTCTAAGGAGGACAAACTGTCCAATTTCATGTCAGGATTGCAACAGAGAGCATAAGCAGAATTACAACGGCAAGGTGTGCGTGACTTGTTGGTTGCAAGTGTTACTGCCGATAGTATGGTCGATTATAAACTTAGTGATCGACACAAATTTACTATTGACACCAAAGGCAAAGACAAGTATGCTGGTTCGAAAGACGGGAAGAACAAGGGCCGTGATCCAGAGAAAAAAAAATACTAGAGATTTCCAAGCCAAATCTAAAGGCGAAGGACTATCTCGGTTCAAAGACAACAAGAATCAAGGGTATTTCGTATGCAACGGCCCCCACCGGATGAGAGATTGCCCCAAGAAGGAGAAAACCAATGCTATTGTTGTCGAGGACTGGGGGGATGACGGTGAAGAATCTCCTACGCGAATTAATCCATTGCAAATTCTTAGTGCACTCTATGCTGAGAAGACCTCGTCACAAAAACGTAACTTGTTGTATGTGAAAAAACTAATAAACGGGTGTGAAGTGCTAGCGATGGTAGATACTGGCGCTACTCCCAACTTTGTTACTGACTGAGAAGTTGACAACCTTAAGCTAGGATTGGTGAAGAATCTTAGCCGGATCAAAGCGGTGAACTCAAAAGCTATGCCCATCCGTGGCTTAACTTGTGGCAAATTAAAAATCAGTACATGAAAAGAAAACGTGACTTTGATGGCAGTACCTTTGGATGACTTCGACGTTATCTTAGGACTGGAATTTCTGGTAGAGGCTAAGGTAGCGGTGATGCCCTACCTTGAGGACTTGTTGATTGCGGATGAGGAATGACCTACTTTTGTTCACGCTACTGAACATGAACTATCTAAGAAGGAATGTAAGAGGAAGGTTGGTATGCTGTCGGCTTTGCAAGTTAAGTCAGAGTTAAGGCATGGCGATGATACCTACCTCGTTACGCTAATCGAAATCAAACCCGACTAGATGGTGGGAGTGCCTGATGTTGTTGCTGAAATTCTCAATGAGTTCCCAGAACTCTCGAAGACTTTTTCTCCTAAGTGGGTTGTCGATCACAAGATTAAGTTGGAACTCGGAGCAAGGCTTCCTACATAAGCCCCTTACCAGATGTCTCCATCAGAATTGGCTGAACTAAGAAAATAGATTGGAGAACTTTTGGATGTTGGGTATATGAAGCCATCAAAAGCGTCGTATGGTGCACTGATTCTGTTGCAGAAAAAAGCTAATGGATCGATGCCCATGTGTGTCGACTATTGGGCATTGAACAAGGTGACAATTAAGAACAAGTATCCCATTCCTAATGTTGCAAACTTGTTTTATCCTCTTGTACGAGTCAAGTACTTCAGAAAATTGGACTTGAGATCGGGATATTGGCAGGTTCAAATAGCAACAAGCGATGAACCAAAGACGGCGTGTATAACCCAGTATGGTTCTTACAAGTTTCTGGTTATGCCGTTTCGTTTAACCAATACCCCTGCTACATTCTGTAATCTGATGAATGATGTTCTGTACAAATTCTTGGACCGTTTTGTTGTCGTCTATCTTAACGCATCGTGATCTATAGGGAGATGCTAGAAGATCATATTGCTCACTTAAAAATAGTTCTCTCTAGGCTGAGGGAGAACCAACTGTATGTGAAGAAGAAAAAATGTGAATTTTTCTGTGAGAAGGTGATGTTCCTTGGACACTGGGTGAGCCATGGAAAGGTACGTATGGATGAACGTAAGGTGCAGGCCAGGCCATTGTTGAATGGGCAACACCAAAGAAGGTTACGGAACTGTGTTCGTTTCTTGGACTTGCGAATTACTATCAGAAGGTCATACAAGGATACTCAAAGAAAGTAAGTCCACTGACAAATTTACTGAAAAAAGAGGCAAGGTGGGAATGGACTTTGAAATGCCAACAGGCATTTCACCGACTGAAAGTTGTAATTTCTGCAGAACACGTTTTGAGACTGCCACAGTTCGAGGTGCCTTTTCAGGTGTGGATAGATGCATCCAACAGAGCAATAAGTGGTGACTTGGTACAAGAAGGACACCCAATTGCTTACGAGAGCAGAAAATTGAAAGATGCTGAACAACGGTACTTGACGCACGCGAAAGAGATGACAGTTGTTATTCACTGCCTCGATATATAGAAGCATTACCTGATGGTAACAAAGTTTACGGTGATGACCGACAACAAGGTGAACACCTACTTTAAGAGACAAAATAAATTAACACCAAAGTAGGCACGGTGGCAAGAATTCCTAGCCGAATTCGATTTTACTTGGGTGCACAAACCAAAAAAATCCAATTCGATTGCTGATGGGTTGAGCTGGAAGGAAGTTTTGGAATATGTTGCGTCGATTTCACAGGTGTAAATTGATTTTTTTTTTATAGAGAATTAGAGATCAGTCCCCACATAACGCTTCCTACCAGAAACTTCGGCAACAAGTTGATGATGGCGTTGTCCAAAAGTATTAGGTGGAAGATGGGTTGTTATATGCCAAAGAGAGCTGACTCTATGTCCCGAGTAGAGGATGACTAAGAAGAGAGTTGTTACGCAAAACACATGACACTCATTGGGCGGGGCACTCCAGCGTTGAAAGAATGTATGCGTTGTTATCTTAGCCATTTTACTAGCCGATGATGGAGGACGACATAGAGACCTATGTTAAAACTTGACTTGTATGCCAACAAGATAAGTTGGAGAGAAAGAAAGAAGCTGGATTGCTATAACCACTGCCGATCCCGGAAAATACTGTGGCAGTCCATTTCCATGGATTTCATTTCTCGTTTTCCAAAAGTTGATGGTATGCGTTCAATTTTTTTCATTGTCCATCATTTTTCCAAGTATGCAGTGTTTATTCTTGCACCTTATGCATGTCCTGCTAATGTTGCGGCAAAATTATTTTACAAAAATAAAATACTTTGGGCTGCCTGAAGACATAATTAGTGATTGAGATTCTCGTTTTACCGGACGTTTCTGGACGGTGCTATTTAATATGATGGGCACCGAATTGAAATTTTCCATAGCAAACCATCCTCAGACTGATGGACAGACCGAACAAATGAATCAGTTGTTGGAGGAGTACCTGCAACATTATGTAACGACAAGCTAAAAGAACTGGGTCGAGTTGTTGGACAGTGCACAATTTTGCTATAATCATCACAAGTCGTCAATAATGGGAATGAGTCAGTTTGAGATTGTAAATGGGTAGCAAGCTTTAATTCCAAAAGAAGTGGCTGCCCAGCGTACTGGTGGGAGTTGTCCTACTGTCTATCGATTTGTTCAAGCGAAATAGGAGTTGATTGATAAGGTCAAGGGCAGCTTGGTGAAGGCTAGTCAAAGAATGAAGAAGAATGCGGATCAGCACTGTAGAGAACTGGAATTTAGAGTCAGAGATTGAGTAATGTTGAAACTCACTCTGCAAATTTGGAAGAAGATAAGCAGGAAAATGGTACACCGAGGGTTGATATCAAAGTACGATGGACCATTTGAGGTGGTCAAGAAAGTCAGAAACGTTACTTACCGGTTAAAACTACCGGACAGGTTGAAGATCCACCCCACATTTAACGTAAGTTTTCTAAAACCTTTCAATGAAGACTTGTTGGATTTGGGCAGAAAACAGGCAAGGCGAGCACCGCCTGTAATTCGTAAACAGTTTGAGAAGGATGTGGAGAAAATTCTGGATCACAAAACTGAAGGGATGAGTAAGAAGAATCGAAGCAGACGCTAGTTGAGATAAAGACGTAACACTCTGGCAATTTGAAAAATATATTAAAGAATATTGGGACCAACACCTTCCGACGAGAACGTCAGCCTCTTCTAGTAGGGGTGGTTTGTTAGCCTCTTTTGGTGCCATGTCCAAGCCAACGTCCCTTTTTGGTTAACCGAACTCGGTTAACTTAGCTAAACAGAGCAGTGATGGATGATGTGAAGGCAAGACGAAAGGCATTGGAATGGGTCGGTATACGTGGCACACAATGGTGTCGTAGGAAGATGTGAGTGGACATTAGGCACGCTGAAACGAGGTACGATGATCTTAGGCACAACGCTAGGATCAGCATTCATGAGGGCTGACTTGAACATGAGTTCAAACAAACGAGATAGAATGTGGGCGCAAGATATGTTCTAGGCTGTCGGGCGATATGATGAGGCGTCGACATCTGTTGGCATGACCATTGGAACAAGACAACAAGTAGGCAGTGTGTTGGCATGACATTCAGTAACAGAAAACGATGGGCTAAGGTGTTAGCTCGTGACAGCTGAATGAGACTGGCAATTATGTGCAGTTGCGAGCAGTTACAGTGTAGTTTAGACAAATCAAGCTAGGGAAAACTGCCCATTTATGGGCTAGACAACTGTTTGACAAGTGTCAACTTCCTGCCTAAGCAATTGAGGATGTCAACTGCCTATTGTTCCTATAAATACTTATTGTAAATGTCTGATTTTTGTTAGAGAATTAATTCCTGCGAATTTGTATACACGAAATTGTACACACCTGGTTCTTTGTTCCTAAGTAAATACAAAGTTGGATTTTTTCTGTAATCCTATTTGTGCCTGTACGTAGGTGTGTGATATATTGTCTGTTTTCGGTGTATTGTGTTGTATGAAACGTTGTAGAAACAAGGATAACTGATTCTGCCAACGATCAGGCCATCACTTGGTTAGAAATTTGTGTTGAAAATTTTAACCATGTGACAACATCCATGATGGGTTGTAAGTCAGTATGAACCTTTATATTAAAGCATTGTTCTTCTAGATGTTCTCGAGGGTTATGTGCTCTGAATAGAAGGTCTTGATCAACTTGGCAAATGGTATTTTTGCAAGCAGTGATTTGTGTTGTTCTCTTAGAGTACAATCCTTCACCAATTCAAACATTTGTTTCAGGTTACAATGGTATAGAAAAGACTTGGACTGAGTTGAGCCTTGACTTTGTTTCTTTACTTTTTGTTACGACAATCTACAATAAATCAAATTAGCGTTAGATGTTGTGAACTTCACATATTAATTGTTTTGAATAATTCGTGTAGTCAAGCAGTCATTTGTAGTTAGTGTTGTAAAATGTCCAAGTAGCAAAATAAAAATGTGAATATTCACATATAAAAAAGACATCTAGTTACATATTCATCGAATACTTATATATCACCAAGAATGTAAATGTTCACACTACAAATTACTGTCGTGGAAAATTAAATATATCATTTGAATGATCCACGTTAGTAATTTGTATTTGTTGATGAGAAAAGACACAGATGCGAACATTCACATTTTAACACACAAAAATTAATTCATTTTGAATATTCACACAAGCATATATATGAATAAATTAAAACTTATGTGAATGTTCACTAAATATCGTCAACAACGTGAATATTCACACTAATAATATTATGAATGTTTTACATTAACAATTAGTGTTTATTGTAAGAGAAACACCCATACGTGGATGCTCACATATTCAACACAGAATTTTATATTCATTGTAAATGTTCACACAAGATATAAGTATATGAATCACGAACTTTATGTGAATATTCACATTAAAGAAGATATTCATCCGCACATCCATGAACCCAAGTGATAATCAATTGAAAACTTAACAATACAACAAGAAATCTCATGTAATGTGAATGCTCACACGACATCATCGTAGGTGTTGGTTGGTTGTATGCCGACATCACCTTGTGGACTATTATTTTGCCTTTTGTTCTAATTGGTTCGTTGCTTCTCTTTGGATTTTGCCATCTAGTGAGAAAATGGGTATCGTCATTTCCTCTGCTTGTTGGGTTAGGGTTTCGGTTTGAGAGACGGACACAGAAGGAAAATAATGCACAATATGAAAATGTAATAGCGTGTAGGTATAGTGGGGATAGTGGGCTTTCAAATATCCTTGCAAAATATAATGTCCTATAAAAAACCGTTGAATATAACAACCGTGCAGATTCACAATTTAATATTTTTTTTGGTACATTTATACTCCTCAAAGATTTTAATATGGATTATTTTAATATTATTCTAAAACTTAAGGGTTCTTTGGACGATCACCACCACTCCACCTTCTTCCTTCATGGCCGAACCAACCAACTAGCACCACCACACCTACGATGAGCACTACCTCCACATCCACCAACCAACCAACCAACACCACATACGGCCACCACCAACCCACCTTCTCTCTCTCTCTCTCTCTCTATATATATATATATAATATAGGGTTAATTTCACTTTGCCCTCCGTAATTAGACCGAATTTCACTTCACACCCTATATTATTTTCGTCACTACTTACATTTCATGTGCTTAAGATTTAAGTGCAACAGTTAAATTTTTCGTTAACTTTAACGGTCAAATGGTGAAAGTAAAAAAAAAAAATCTGTTAATTAATATTAAATGACATTTATACCCTTCAAAGATTTTAATAGGGACCATCTATATATTATTCAAAAATTTAGGAGACCATAGTGTATTTTTTAATGTTTTGATCTTTTAAGGGCAAATGTATTTTTTATTTTCCAATCTCTTCTTCTTGTTGTTCTTTTCCTCTGGCGAACCATCCCCCTCTGGTGAATCCTCTCTAACTCTTTGTTTCACTCTCTTTCTGGGGTGTACATTGTGACGAAAATTTCACAGAGATGCAAAGTATAATTCGATCCAATCACAGGGGTGCAAAGTAAAATTAACCCTAAAAATAAAAAATGAAATAAAATTAAAGAATAAAAAAAAGCGATAAAAGAGTAGATAATAGAAAGAAAGAAAAGAAGAAAAATTAAATATTACAAGGTTATTTTTGGCAAAGTGTAAGGGTATTTTTGGTATAAGGTAAAATAACAAGAAGTACGTAGGATGTTCACATGAAGAACATGTATGAAAGGCAATAGTTGACATTATAGAATTGAAAATTACTTTTAAATATATTTTTACAAATAACAATTTCAAACAAACAGTACATTCAAACATTGATTTGCATTTTTTTATCAGATTCCTGTATAGCTTGGCCAAACTAGCACATAGTAAATTGCACCATCAACGGGGACATGACCTCTCTAAAATGTGACTCCGCCCGTGTAAACTGGGATAATTCACTATACAATATAAAATTATTTACACTTGTAAATTGATTATCAGAGAACAATTTGAATAAAAAGCTAGTTTGATCAAACTAACACTAAACATTGATGGAATTACCCAAATAATCTCACAAACATTCCACCAAACAGACATTATAACATGAAGTATTATATGAAAAAATCCAACATAAACCAATTCCCCGTTTTAATCATATATGATGGAATCATCAAAGATTTAACCTTTTCAAACTCTATATGTAACTAACTATGATCAATGGCCCATAATAATATCGACTTCTATTGCTGTTTGCAATGAAAAGCAACTCTCACCTCAAAGATTTTTACAAATTTGGAGGAACACAAAAATACATGAAAAACATTCATATATTCTAACAGTCAAAACCTCATGACTGGAAGACAGGAAAACCCCAGACAAACAACCAAATTAAGCATCATGAAATGTTTAATGATGTTTTCCAACAGCTTTGCCACAAATAAGAGCATTAGAAGGAATGTCATATTCATTTGCAAGACTCTGAATGGGATTGTAGACTCTCAGGTAAAACTGCTGTCCAAGGTACTGCCTCTCCCATATTGCAGATCTCATGTTCCACATGCCTTGGTTGTCGAAAGACACCAATATCGATGTCCAAGAATTTGGATATACCTATTAAAAATAAATTAAATAAAATAACGGGTATGAACCAAAACACAACGCCAAAAAAAAAAAACTACCTGTGCGGTATGTCTAGTTAGGGCATCAACTAGGTTGTACTTCTTCCTGCTGGATTGAGTCCACTTTCCATATCCATACCTGTGTTTGTATATGTGAGTAAAGATTAGAAATTTAACACACAACCGAAATGAATATTTGGAAAAAAAAAAAAAAAAGGCGGGAAAAAAACATACCCAATAACCCAGAAATCATAACCATCCAAATGCCAAGATTGCATGGTATTTTCGTTGTTTTGGAAAACAACTTCGATGAATTCATGGAGAGAAGCAGGCATGACAGAAGTAGCCATGGATGCAGGGCTGTCTGAAGGGACTGTTTGGATGGAGTTCATAGAAAACACTCCAGGGATGTTGAAATAATCGGCCAGTTTCAGGGGTGTGTCGGCGTTAATGTAAGAGACGCTGTTGACAGCATATCGTTGCTTCCCGTTGATAAGAGGTGCAGAGTTAGACAACACAATCGTTCTTGAAGGAGTGATCTTTCCGTAATGGAATGAGCCCTGTGGGTTTGGCCTGGCTGCATTTGCTGTCAAATTCCACCTGCATTGTATAAATATAAAAAAGATTAATTACAAAAATATATGAACAAATTTGATATTTTTTTAAGAATATGTGAAAGGGACCGTTTGGTTGTCCTTTAATTCATGAACTGGAACATTTGCAATTAGTTAGTCTATGAATTGTTATAATTTGTTGGTTGGCTGTAAAAATTGAAGAACAAAAGAAAACGATTCCAATATTTTGATAATTTCCTCGGTATTTGGTCACCCAAATGCCTGTTATACAGTAAATTGAGAAATATTATATACAAATTTTAAAAACCCAATGGACCTAACTCACTCTCAAAAGACGCACTGTAAGAGGACGATTTCCTTACTGTAAGATCAGGTGACACAAGCAATGTGAGATTCATTCAACATGCTCCCTTATGCACAAGGTGGATTTTTTGACAAATTACTGCAAATGAATATCAAAGGGCCCAATATTGGTATGGGATTCAACACACCCAATATCAAATAAGAATACTGACTCTGATACCAGGTAGAAACTTAATGGGCCTCACTCACTCTCAAAAGACGCCTTGAAAGAGGAGGATTACCTTACGTTTTATATATAGCCTAAGAGGATCAAGTAACACAAGCGATGTGGGATTCAACACAAATCAAAAACAATTCCTATGGCTAAAAAAATTTAAAAAGAAACCAAACATGAACTTTTTACCTGTAGGTTCGGGCTTGTTTCATAGACCAGTGTATCTCATAAGTTGGACCAGCGGGCAAAGGACCAGAAACCGGAGTTTGAGAGTTCACATAATGTAACACTCCGGTGGTTGTCAGAACTTGCTTTGTGAACCTTGTGGAAGCAACAATGTAGTAGTCTTTAGGAGCCTGATTTAAGGTGACCAGAACAGACACCGATTGGCCCACATGAACATCGAGGGAATCATACGTGTTTTGAATGGTGTTAGAACCTTCAACCTCGGCTAGCTTCAGAGAATGGCCTTGGATTCTGAAGTTGAATGAGGTCGACAAACCTATGTTTGAAATCCTAAACATGTAGGTTTTGCCTGAAAAAAACAAAAAAACAAATGAAATTATGGTAATAAAGCGATGTTAGAATGAAAATAGAGAACATGTTTCAAATTAATATGTTTTAAGTGTAGAAAGATTCAGACAACGTAATGACCTTGTTCACCGCTGAAGGAAGAAGACCTGGTGAGGCCATTAATGAGGATGCCGTCAGGGAAGGGAAGCGATTTCCCCGAATCCAATATTTGCTGCAGGGTCTGTAAGGTAATAAACAGATTTCATAAGCTATGCACGAAAAGATAAAAACTTTTTCGGCGGTCAAATCGTGGGTGCTAAGATTGTGCCTTTTTTTTCAGACAGAAATATTAGAACGAAAACTCTGTTTCCGTTTTGTACTCATATTTTTATATTAAATTTCCGTAAACCAAGCAAAATTGTTACCCTATCGCAAGTGTTTTGGGAATAGAAACAAAAATTTGGGAACAAAAACACTAAACAATTGCAGAATGCTAGCTCAACGGACCACGGGCAATTTTTTGTTTTTAGAAAAAAGGTTCACGTTCTTTTTACGATGAAATAAATTCAAGGGGTACATATTATCTAATCCAATGTTTTTTATTAATTTGTTTTTTTTTTAAAGGCTAAAAAATTATTCAAATGACTAAACAATAATACTTAAAAAAAGTTATAAGCGAATTATTTCATGAACAATATGATAATACTAGTAAGTGCCCTTACATTTTAATATTATTTTGATAAAAAAATTAATTTCATGTAATCTGAAATTTTAACTAATTAATTACTTTAATAATTAATTTTAATAACAATAAATAAAAAATTTGAAAGAGTCAAATCTATCCAAATATATAATTTACGGAATGAAAATATTTGTTCAATTGAATGATTAGATTCAAGTTATATATCCACCAATAGATCTCAGTCATTCTATTGGTAAAAAATGATTTATGGAACCTACATTGTCCTGATTTATAAAATAGATACCCTAAACCAAAAAATGTAGATTTCCTAGAACACAAACGCAAAAAATAAGTTTCTATGCGTAAAATTAAAATATCAAAATTGTAAAATATAAATATATACTCACCTTGTGACCGGTTTTATACCAATCTCCGACAAGTAAACTAAAATCTCCGGCAGGAAAAGGGTAAGGAACAGGGATTCTCGGTCTTGCGTACACATTTAAGGCTCCAAACCCTCCGGCGGCTTTATGCATCAGAGTTGACGGAAAATATGTGTAACCTCCAATTTGGTCTTTCGTTTGGAATTTATATGTAAAGTTTGAGTTTGGAGGGATAGGACAGTTAGTCCCCAACACTCCATCTTGCCATGAATTTTTCCTCTGTTTGATTCCATTCCTTAATAGACACAAATCAACATTAATTAGACTATGTCTTAACTCCAAATGTTACCTTAAAATAAACAAAAAACTTACATAAAGAAAGCCCACAACACCGGTAAAATTCGGCAAGGAAAAGATCAAAAGACACTAAGGTAGCGTTTGGTTTCGTACAATTGGAGCATCATAATTGGAAATGAACGCATAGGATTTGAGGTTTTTGCATTTGCACATTCTCAATTCCAATTCCATGAAACCAAATGCTACTTTAAGAACAAACTGATCTAGGATGCATCGGATTTCTTTTCACTTTGGACATCGTTTTAAGCAATTAAACTACATCTATTGGTAGATTTTATATATAGATATAATATATACATACATACAAACATATATAGTAAGGATTCAAAGGCCTAATGAAATCAATAAAGAGAAATTCGTTTATGCCCGAGATTCTGTGAAAGTTCACATTTTAGCAGTTTAGCAACTAAGGCCCTGTTTGCTTACTATATTTGTTACCTGGTCTTTTTCCCTCTCCCAATGGGGTTAATACACAGAAATATGTTTAGTAAACACGTTTTTGTTCCCGAAATTTTGGGAGTAATTTCTGAATTCTTTAAGAATCTAAGAAAAAAAAAATGTTGATTCTTATTCACTCCCACAAAATTATTTTCATTACCACCTCGCCGGCCACCACCACCACCAACCACAATACATCTAAAGAATAAATATTGCAACCAAAAGTATTTCTTATTTATGTTCTCATAAATTAAAAGAAATAGCTTTAGAACAATGGTCATTAACAAACATGTTTCTATTCTAGGAATACTCTAGAACGGAAACAGAATTCTATCCTAGTTTATTGAAAGTAGAAACAAAAAATCAAACGCACTAACCAAACGGCACCTAAATAAATCATAAAATAAATAAATAGATAAAAAGGAACTAAATTGCATACCCCTTCTCTCCCCTTATATATAGTATAGATGAAGAGAGGACTTACCATGTCAAGAGAAAAGGTTGATCCAGCTTGTTGAAGACATTAAGAATGATGTTGTCATTAGTAACAACATCAAGTGTAGGACCAGGAAATTGACCATTGATCAAGATCACCTTCAAAAATAAATAAATAAATCAAATTTAAAAAATTAAAAAAAAAAAAAAAAAAAAAAACTTATGAATCAAGAAAACAATGCCAACCTGTTGAGGAACACCAAGAGGAGAAGCAGTTCCGTAAGTGACAGTCCATGTGAAGAATTTATAAGGATCATCGGCTTTAACCGGAGAAAGACTCAACAACAGACCCAATAATAAATAAATTGAATGCAAACAAATTAATTTTCCCATTGCGCCGGGAGACAGAACGAATAAATCCAAGCTTCAATCTGCAAATTAAAAGATCTAGCGTTTAAAACCATGGAAGCAGATGAACAAACTGAGAACATCACTTCATAGCCATAGGAAAATGTAAGAATCATGTTATGGGTTCTGAAGCTGAAGAATGAAGTAGTACTAAAGGTGTTGGACGAAATGTCAAAATGAAAAAAGAAACAGAAAACAGAAAACAGAAAAATGTAGCAGATCTTAGAACAGATTCAAAGAACAAAACAGAAAATGGAAGAAATGGGAACATACCAAGCTTCAATGTGGGATTGTTTTACTCTACAAAAATGGAAAAGAATGTGAATGAATATGATGGATCTCTTCTTCTGACTGCGGCTAATTGAACTCCCAGTCGAAGTTGCAGTGGACAAGAGCTGTTATATATGCAGCGTTGTGGGATAATTGCACTTAGACCCCCTTCATTTGTTTTAAAAACACAATCGCTTTTAATTTTTAAAATAGCACGGAACTCCTTTGGATTAAGCTCCAACCACTGAAATTATGAGAAATATACTATATAACTCTGTGCATCAATCAAATACAACAAAAATTAAATTTTTAAAATTTAGATTCCAAAAATTATTGGGGTAGATGTGATATTTGTGGCAATTATTGGGGGCGTCAATGGAATTAATCCACTGGAAACAGCGTTTGCTCATACCGCGGAGGTGATTACGCGTTTCCACTCTGATCAGTTGATGATAGCTGTTTTTAAAAAAGTTTAAACATACCTACGCAATGTCATTTTATGCAGATTTTAATGATTATATATATATATATATATATATATGTATATATATATATATATTTTAAAAAAAATAAAAAATATACGGTTTTGTCAAGAATGATCATTTGAGATTCGAAATAAGCAGTTATCCAACCTACGTTTCTTGTTTAATAATACAAAACAGATGGACTTGTTGCGTTACACTTCGGGTGCGAGAACCAATAAGATTTTTTTTTATGAGAATTGGATAGTGTTAACTTAAAAAAGTATATGTGCCGGACTAAACCCTTCATATAATATTTAGGAAAAATTACCCGTCAATTCCAATTTTAACATGAAATTACCAATTAAACCCGCATGTTTGAAAATAAACCAAATAATCCCAATTTACAGATGTTTTGAACTATCTAGTCCCAAATTTTAAAAAACGCAAAAGTTATATGTCAAAATTGCCCCCGCGAGATTCTCGCGTTAACTTCATTATTTATAGGTTTTACACAAAATTAATTAATTCAAATCACAATAACTTTTATTATACATATTTTTTTTACGATATAATTATATATTTAGATTTATCTCAATAAGATCTTTAAAATGATATCGCATTCAATATTTTTTTTGGATTAGTTTCGAATTCGTGTTACATTCAACATGAATATTACATGTAACATTACTATTACACCATGTTACATGTAACATTTACACTCGTTACGATATCCGATTCAACAGAGACAATGTTACATTCCACATGCAATATGCTCTTTGTGTGCGGAATGTAACATTTCTTGTATTGCCTATAACATTTCCTATTTACTTTCAACATAGATATCATCTTTTGCGTGAGAATGTAACATTATCTATGTTGAATCGTATTTCATGTAGATATTAAATGTAATATCTTATAATTCGTAGAAAACTAAAAAAAATCTGAGAGTACCCATGTGGAATGTAATATGAATGTGAAAACTGAAAACTAATGAAAAAATAGTAAATTTAATATCGTTTTGTGTGTAAAATGTAACATTTCTTATTTACTATCAATACAAATATCATCTTTTGTGTGGAAATGTAATATTGTCTGTATTAAATCGTATTTCATATAGATGTTACATGTAACATTTTATAATTCGTAGAAAACTAAAAAATCTGGAAATACCTATGTGAAATGTAACATAAATGTGAAAACTGAAAACTAATGAAAAAAGTAGCGAATTTGATGTTGTTTTGAAGATCTTGTTTAGACGAATCTAAATATATAATTATATTGTAAAAAAAAATGTGTACAAAAATAGTTATTCTCATTTTAATAAATGGTTATCTATTACCTAAATTATCTCCACAAGATGGAGATGTATTATGTAGGCGCAATAATTAGGAGCATTTTCGTCACAAAAAATGGCAAAAAGACTGATTGATTCATGAAAAAAGTAGTGGGTATAATCGGTAGTTTCAAACCGTTTTTGAGATCTCCCGGTAAGCGCCCCTAATATTTATAGAGGATAAAAGACTAGTTTGATAAGTCTCTCGTAAATCTCGATTCGTTTCCATTAATGTCGCGAATATTATAGAATATGGAGTAGTGGGCAATTATCAGTAGAATTATAACGATTCTTTCCTAAATGTGATGATCATTACAATTGTTCCCAAGCGAGGATGGCGGAGGCCAAACGTATCACGTGGCTCAATGACCGCGCTCGAGGCAATGTAGTTGAGGTCTCTGACTTGTTGTCTGGATCCAAGGCGTTGGTTGTTAGCCTTTGGCTTGGAAATGGTAGTACTCGGTTTTGTCGTTTGATCGGGTATCAGGTAAAGCATCTCGGGCATCAATATTGGCACCCGACTTGCTTTCATGACTTACTATCAACAATGTAGTCTGTTTGGTATGTGCAGGACACGTGACTAGTGATATGGAGCACGTGGCAGGGACTCGGGCCTTACATGTGTAGTATTGAAAAAATATAAATAGTTTTATTTTAATTTAAAATATTTATCTCTCTTGAGATGAAAATAGAATAACATTTTATTTTTATTTGTTTTGGCAAAAAATGTGGATTTTCATTAAAACTGTTAATTGTGTGTATTTTTTTTTAAATATTAGTCTAGATAAATTAATTATCAGTCACTTTGTTTAGTCCATAATCATTGTCAATGATAGTGAGCTTAAAAAAAAAGAAAAAAAAAGTTGGAGATAAAGAAAAAGAAAAGAAAAAAGAAAAAGAAAAAGGGTGAACAGAAGTTCTGGGAATCATGGGGCAGCCCATGTGGGGTGGTGGTTAATGGTTACGTGTGCGGAGGGGTCCACACGTATTACTTTTCCTCGTGATCCCTCCCACCGCTCGAAAAGATGGAATTCACCACCATTTATGGCGGATGCCAATAACTACTCCATTTCCGGTCCGGTCCGGCCCGGTTAGATCTGTTAATAATATTATTATTTTTGAGTATATATATTGGGAGAAGAGATTAAGGTGCGTTTGGTTAGTGTTTCTACTTTTCTGAACCCAACTGGAATGGGTTGGGTTGAATTGAATTGGGTTGGGTTGAGAATTTTGAGAACAGAATTGCGTTTAGTAACGACAATTCTTATTTTGTGCTGAGAATAGAATGTGTTTGGTAACGATTTTATCCTAAAACTAATTTTTTTTTTTAATTTTTTTTTGTTTGGTGGCGGCACCGGCAGTGTCAGACGGTGGCTGGATAGCCAGTGGCAGCAGAGGTGACTGGTGACGGTCGCCGGAGGTGGCCGACGGCAGCGGAAGGTCGCCGGACGGTGGCTGAAGACGACAGTAGGTCGCCGGATGGTGGGCGAAGACGGCGGTCGGTCGCCGGCGATGGTTGCCGAACGGTGGCCGGCGGCGGCGGGTCGTGATGGTCGGCCGGCAGATGAAGTCGGAAGTTGAGAACTTTGGATTGAGTTTTTTTGGCACAAAAAGAAACAATTTTTTTTTTTGTTTCTGATTTCTTTAGGATTTTGAGAATCAATTCCTATTTTTTGGGTTGGGTTGAGTTTGGTTGGGAACACTAACCAAACGGGGCCTAAATTTCTATACCTTCCACGAGAGAAATAAACTTGATGTGCACTACGCTATAATTCTTGGAATCATCAGTTAATATTATCGGTGGATGGTGTTTGCCACTATCTCACTTAGGAATGCCGCTGGTTCGATTTCGATCTGATTTCATATAAAATTAAAACTAAAACATTAGAATATATATCAAACCAAAACTGCAACCAAAATTGTCAAATTTTTTTAAATGGTTTTAAAACTAAACAATTTAAATTTAAACAAAACCGTGAACCCATGAAACCGTTTAAGGTTTTTCAATTTTATAAAAAATCGAAAACAAAACCAAAACACGAGACCGCGGACTATTATTTTTTTTTATATGTAAAAAAAAACATAACTAAAATATAAAATATAAAATATAAATTCCAAAAAATAAAACCAAACCACAAAATAACCATAATTAAAGTTTCTAATCCATAATCATAATTAAAGAAATGTGGAACAACTGTAAAATCATTAATAAAAAATGAAACCCGAAGTCCCTTTACGGCCATGCGCGTGTATCCCAGTATAGTGAATGCTCTAGAGAATTTTGCCCAAAATTCCATAGGAAGCAGCCACACTTCCACATTCACATAGGTGAATCTATCAAGAGTACTGTCGTAGCTAGGTACTCCACTCCTAATAGAGTATAGATCTCATTAAGAGTTAATAAAAAACTCAACATTCTATCGCTTCAGGATATCATGCTTCAAACAACACATTTATAAAATAGAACTCAATTTTATTATTATAGCATGATTTTTCTTATATTACTTCATGAGTTGTTATTACCCTTTGAACCTATTTTTTGGGATCTCCAGTCTATAGGTTGGGTTTCCCTCACAAGTGAGTCGTCAATCTATGGGCTTGAGTCTCATTCCTTTCAAGGTTTTGAAAACCTTTTCTCGAGTTAATCCTTTTGTCAAAGGATCGGCTAAGTTATCATCAAACCGTACATGATCCACTCTCACAGCCCCTGTAGAGATATACTCCTTAATAGTGATGTGTTTGCGACGTATTTGTCATTTTTTTCAGTTATAATAACGGTTCTAAATCTTTGCAATAGCCGCGATACTATCGCAATGGATCAAGACAGCTGAAATCGGTCTTTCCCATAAAGGGATATCAAAAAGCAGTCTCCTTAACCACCCTGCTTTCTCGCTTGCCGAAGCTAGTGTAATCATCTTAGAATCCATAGTAAATTGAGCTAAAATAGTCTGTTTCTTACATGTCCAAGAAACAGTTCCATAAGTTATACTAAATATATAGCTGCTAGTTGCCTTGGAGTCATCTGAAAGGGTGTTCTAATCAGCATCGCTATATCCTTCCAGAACAACGGGAAACTTCTGATAATGTAATCTAAGGTTTATAGTTCTCTTTAGGTATCTCATAATCCTATCAATAGAATATCAATGCTTAATACTAGGTCTGCTTGTAAACCTGTATAGTAATCCCACAGCATATGCTATGTCGAGCCTAGTACAATCAGTGGCATATCGAAGACTGCCTATGATCCTCGCATACTCAGATTGTCTACTACCGTCACCGGTGTTCTTGAACAACTTCACACTAGGGTCATAAGGAATACATGCTGGTTTATAATTAAAATAATTGTATTTCTTTATAATCTTCTCTATATAATGAGATTGATCCAAAGAAATTCCCTGTTTAGACCTAGTTATTTTAATACCAAGAATTACACTTGCTTCACCAAGATCTTTCATGTCAAAATTAGCACATAGCATAGATTTTACATTATTCACAACATGAATATTAGAACAAAAAATTAGCAAGTCATTCACATAAAGACATATAGTAGTGTAAACATCATTTTCAGATTTATAGTAAATACATTTGTCACTTTCATTTACTTTAAAACCATGTGAAATGACTAGATTATCAAATTTCTCATGCCATTACTTAGGTACTTGTTTCAAACCATAAAGAGATTCATCTAATTTGCATACTTTGTTTTCTTGACCAGGAATAACAAATCCTTCAGGTTGGTCCATATAAATCTCTTCTTTTAATTCACCATTCAAAAAAGCAGTTTTAACATCCATTTTGTGTACAATAAGATCATGAATTGCAACAAGAGATAAAAGTACACGAATAGATGTAATTCTAGAGACAGGTGAGAAAGTATCAAAGAAATCTACATTCTCTCTTTGTCTAAACTATTTGGCTATAAGACGAGCCTTATAATTATCAATGGTTCCATCGGGATTCAATTTCTTCTTAATAATCCATTTACATCCTATTGTTTTACAACCAAGAGGTAAATCTATCAAATGCCAAGTTCTATTTGACTCGAGAGAGTCCAACTCATTATTTATAGCCTCTTGCCATAAATTGACATCTACAAAGGACAATGCCTCTTGGAGGATAAGCGAATCCTCCTCTAAGGTATATGCATAGAAATCTGAACCAAAGTCCTTAGCAATACAAGGTCGTTTACTCCTTCTAGGTTCAATATCTAATTCCTTATCAGATTCATTAATCCTAATGATAAGTTCATTACTAAAAGTCAAGTCCCTACTATTCTTCAATTTGAAAGGAAATTTATATTCATAAAAATCAATATCATTTGATTCAATGATAACTCGATCTTTCAAATCATAAAATTTATAAGTTTTGTTATTTACCGCATAACCAATAAAAACACATTCATAAGTTCTACTGGCAAGTTTTCTTCTTTTTGGGTCAGAAATTCGAACATATGTCAAACAACCTCAAGTTTTAAAATAAAACAAATTTGGTTTCTTATTTTTGAAAACTTCATAAGGTGAAATTTTACTTTTTGATTTGGAAACTCTATTAAGTACATAGCAAACCATTAATAAAATTTCACCCTACCAGTGAGAAGCTGCACCGGAGTTAAGTAAAATAGCAACTACAGATTCAGCAAAAATTCTATTTTTCCTTTCAGCCTTACCATTCATTTTAGGATAATACAGTACAGTTTTTTCATGAATAATCCCATGAGAATTATAAAAATAATAAAAATGTCAGAATCATATTCTGTTCCTCTATTACTACGTAATCTATTAATTTTCTTATTGCATTGATTTTCAATCTCAGTTAGAAATATTTTAAACATATCAAATGCTTCACTTTTATTTTTCATGAGATAAACATAAGTAAAATCAGAACAATCATCTATAAATGTTATAAAATAGCGTTTACCATTCCTAGTCAAGACACCATCAAATTCACAAATATCAGAATGTATCAAGTTAAGAGATTCAGATTCTCTAATTACTGATTTATGAGGGATTTTGGTAATTTTAGCTTGACTACAAAATTCACATTTTTCAAAATAATTCAAAGACAATTTAGAAATTAATTCTAAGTTGCTTAAGTTTTTAATAATACGTTTGTTAATATGACAAAGTCTAGCATGCTAAATATTAAAAGAACATAACATGTAAGTAGAAGAAGAAATTTTATTAATTTCAACATTCAGTTTGAACATTCCATCAGTTACATAACCCTTCCTAAGAAAAATATTATTTTTGGTTAAGGTGTACAAATTAGTCCCAATAGTTTGAGTGAACCCCACCTTGTTAAGAAGATAGCCCGAAATCAAATTATTTCTCATCTCTGGAGTATGCAGAACATCTTTAAGGATGACTGTCTTTCCAGAGGTAAATTTTAATTCCACTTCACCAGAATCGGCAACAATAGTAGAGTGGGAATCACCCAACAACACTTTCTTGTCTTCACTTTCAAAATAAGACTTGAACATGGTACGATCATAGCAGACATGGCGTGAAGTACCAGTGTCTACCCACCACCCTTCGGATCCACCAACTATATTGATTTAAGAAATCATAGCTATAAGTTGGTCCTTGGTAAGATTCGTTTGTGGAACAGGACGACATCTTTGCCGGCAGTTCCGAGCCAAATGGCCCGCCTTCCCACATTTATAACAAGTAAACTGCATATAATTATTTCTTGAAGGGAGTTTGTTTCTATTCTGATTTTGTTGCACATTTCTGTTCTGGTTGTTGTGGTTACGATTCTGATTTTGATTTTTTATATTTTTCCCTTTAGGTTTTATAACAGCGTAAGATGATTTTTTGTGAGCGTGGTTAGAAACAACAAACACTTCATCTTTCTGATCTTGTTTTCAGACCTCTTCCTCAATCCGAAGACGAGTGATCAAATTTTCTAAAGAAAACTCTTTAGTTTTATGTCTCAAAGTATTCTTAAAATCTTTTCAAGAAGGGGGTAATTTGTCAATTAAAATAGCAACTTGAAATTGTTCATCAAGGGACATACCTTCAGCAATTATTTCGTGAGCGATTTTCTGAAGTTCATGAGACTGAACTTCCACTGATTTGTCGTCGGTCATTTGGTATTTTAGATACCGACTAATAGCATATTTTTTACTTCCTGCCTCCTCAGTGTCGTATTTCTTCGAAAGAGCATCCCAAACTTCCCTTGCAGTTTTGTTAGAGCAGTAATAATCATATAGATCATCAGACATACCATTAAGAATAAAATTCTTACAAGGGAAATTATTTTCCTCCCAAGACTTAACTTCTTAAATCTGAGCGTCAGTAGGAACTTGAGGTAATTGAGGTTTTTCGATTGTACAGACATATGTTACTCTTTTGATAGTTAGAAAAAATAACATTTTCTGTCTCCATCTTTTAAAATGAAACCCTGCGAAACGAAAGGGTTTGTTGAGATCAACAGTGACTTATTTAAATTCGTGATTAGTAGACATCTTAACAGATATTGTACGTCTTAAAATTATTGTAGCAGAAAATAAATAATGAACGAGTTTACCGAAATTTCTTGGGATAAATCGTAGACTAGGTCGCTCTTTTTAAGACGTTTCGCGACTCTGCCCAAGAACGTGCAAGTAGTGTAATAGCCCCATCGTCCCCAGGATAAAACAGCCCAGAATCACCTCCGTCTAAGACTTTCTTTGCACAACAGAAGGCCTAAATACTAAACACCCACACACTATTTGAACAAATTGCTCAAAAATCGAAGTTAAAAACAAAATTGTTTCAGATGAAGAAGAAGAAGAAGAAGACTGAAACTGTATATTGCTGTTTCAGATCAAGAAGAAGACTGAAATTGTATTTTGCTGTTTCAGATCAAGAAGAAGACTGAAACCAATTCTGTGTATCAAAACTGTGGAAGAAACCAGTATTTATAGGAGAAAAAAAAATTCTGAACGTTAGAGTTATTCTTGAAACTGAAAAAACGTTTAAGAAAAATAATAAACGTTTTTATTTCTTAAACGTTTTTTTTAAACGTTTTATTAAAAAACGTTCAAGAACAAAAAAACGTTTTATTAAAACATTTAATTGTAAAAACGAAAAATGTTTTAATTAAACTGTTTAAAAAAAAAGGATATTTTAAATAATTTTTTTCTAAAAAAAATAAATAAGTGCCATCTTATCACACGCGACGCGGCACGGCCGGACAGATGGCGGCGCGCGCGTGTGTGGTAAACCGGTAGGGATGTAGCTCCTCTCCCCTCCACAAAATGTGAGTACCCCTTGGGGTACACCCCAATGTCTCACATACCCCTAGATATCATCCTCAATACCTCTTTTTCTAACCAATGTGGGATAGAAGGACTAGAGAGAAAAAACATTTGACACTTTCTATAATAAAAAATAATTTAAAATTCATTTGTTTCAACATATAGAAATAAAAAAATAATCATCAACAAAAAAAATTCATTTTGTACATTATTAAACTCATAAAAATAAATCATTTTAATCTATATTTTATGTTGTTCATTTTGATGTCCATATTGATTATTTTTAGGGAAAAAAAATGAAAAGTGAACGTTGACTAAAAATCGTCAATGTCATTATTTTTAATATCTCATTAGTTATAAAAATAAGGATTAATTATACTTTATTCCCAATAGTTTGACCTATTTGTACTTTACTCCCCTGTAGTTCAAACACCACCACTTACACCCCCCCGCGCCCCCCATGGTTTGTGGACCTAAATGCAACGATAACTTTGTTGACGGAAAACGTGAAATGTAGATTTTGCCCTTCTATAATTATTCACAATTATTGGGGTGTAAAATATAATAAACCCTTAGCTCTTCCCATTTCTCTCACCTACCCAAAAAATAAAACTTATCTCTCTCTCCTTCGTTCTCTTCATGTTTTGATTTTTGATTTTTGGCTCTTTGGCGATAAACCACCACCTCCGCCTACTCGTCTCTTACCAGAGATTCACAGCTCAGGTGATGAACCGAAACACCAATCGATCGTCGCCTTGGCCTCATCGACGGAGCAAGAATTCGCCGCCCAATTACGAACCAAGTTGAATCGATTTACAAGAGACTACTATTGCTGGGACGCCAAGACGGCTGCGTTACTCGGCGACAAGCTAGGGTTTTGTTTGAAGGAAATCAGTATCTCTGGCGTCGAAATTGACGCCGACGAAGAGCTATTCAGGCCTGTCATCCAACGGAATTTGGTCGTCGTACGTCGAATCTAGATGGATTTGGAAGGCAGTGGCCGGATCTGGACGCTCTCGCCGAACCTGCATTGTCTCTACTAGTTCGTCTCTCTCACGTGCGGTCGTCCTCTTTCAGTGAGTAGTTAGGGCTTCAATTTGGCTTCGAATGCTTAGAGATTTCATGAATCCCATAGTCTATGTTTATGTTCTACAATTTTTTGTTCCCAAATTTGTTTATATTTTAGGAACAAAACATATTTTTTTGCTGAGATCCTCTCGATCGTATCGATCCCCACCAATTTTAAATCCAGCCCCTGAGATCATTTGGCTTGATTAATGATTTTGATTTTTTTAAATTGGCCTTTTTTTTTTTTTGCAGTTTCAATGTTGCAAGGTTTGGAATTCTTCGATCTGCCGCCGTTCCCTTTGTGGATCCGATGTTTTTCAGGCTGAGGAATGGCTACCTCTTCTTTTTTGCTTCTTTGGGAAATAGGCATCGAAAATCTGTTTCTGTTGCGATTTTGATTTCGAAATCGAGATCCAATTTCGATTTCGATTTCCAAATCGAACGATTTAAGGTTTTTCAATTTTATAAAAGCCAAAAAGAAAACCAAAACAGCGAAACCGCGGTCTATTATTTTTTTTTTAATTTAAAAAAAAAACATAACTAAAATATAAAATATAAATTCCAAAAAATAAAACCAAATCACAAAATAACCATAATTAAAGTTTCTAATCCATAATCATAATGAAAATTTCTAATCAGTAACCATAATTAAAGAAATGGGGAACAATTGTGAAATCACTAATAAAAAATAAAACGCGAAATCCCTTTATACACATATATATTAGAAGGATGAAAGTGTAAATAAATAAATAAATAACATACATATATTAGGGTTAAATTATAAATATATATATAAAAAATAAGAGTATATATGTAATAAAAATATATTTAAAATATGAGTTTTGTGGTTCGGTTTCGCAGTTTCTGTCCCAAAATCAAAATCAAAACTATTTCGATTGCTAATTTCAAAACCAAAATTCCAACTAAATCATTTAGTCAGTTTTAAAACTGAACCATTTGGTTTGATTTATCGCAGTTTACCAATGTGTTTTGTGAGCATCCTTAATCTCACCCAATTTTTTATTGCTGGGCCCTAACTCCTAAATTGACAGATAGGTGAGTAAAAATAATTTTAATACTCTTATTAATATAAATCTTTCTTTTGTTTAGGGTTTAGTCAATTAGTTAACGTACCAAAAGAATGCAAATTAATTAATAAATGGACAATTATACATCTCTGTAAAAACATAGTAAAATATACAAAAAAAAAAATAATCATCAACAAAAAAATTCATTTTATAAATTATTAAACTAATAAAAATATATCATTTTAATCTATATTTTATATTGTTCATTTTTATGTCCATATTGATTATTTTTAGCGAGAAAAAAATAAAAAGTGAACGTTCACTAAATATCGTCAATTTCGATTTTTTAATATCTCATTCGTTATAAAAATAAATACTAACAAACAAACTTATTTGTGAATCTTAACAACGGATTAAATTTATAATTTTTTTTTTTAATTTACATTTTATACTTTTCATTTTGATATTCATATTGACTATTTTTTGAAAAAATAAAAATGAATATTCAAGAAAAATAATTTATAAATAGTTGAAAATTCTTTGTAAAATACAAAACTATAATTGATACTTCCTTACCAAACCAATGAGTAAATGATTAAAGATGAAATGTTTGTTATTTTCTAGGAATGTATCATGCAAAGTTTCAACAATGAAAATTCACTAGGGAACGTTCATTATTGAATATTCTTCAGTAATAAACATTCTAGAAAAATAATAAAAATAAACATTTACTACTAAACATAGATAAGCATTCACTAATGAATATTTTTAATAACAAATGTTCATAAATTAACGTCTAAAAGTCCCATTCCATTAGTCAATAAACATTTATGAATAAATTCACCAAAAATCAGGGTAGCAAAAGGTAAGAACCCAAACTAGAGCGTAAAAGATTATTTCAAAGGAGAGCAGAAAGTGTGAATAAATGGGGATTAAAAAAGGGTTTGAACCCGACGTGAATCGAACACGCAACCTTCTGATCTGGAGTCAGACGCGCTACCATTGCGCCACGGATCCACTTGTTCTCTAATTCGTAAATTATAAATACTAGTTGGTTAAAAATCTTGATTCGTTTTCTCCTATGTTCCTTATTCCCTTATTACAGAGTAGAAGAGTAATTTTTTAGAATTAATTATATATACTTTGATCCCTACGGTTTGACCAAATTACATTTTACAACTTTATCCTATTTTGGTCCATTCACCCGAATCAACTATCCAGATGTTCCCAGTTATCCAATTTTGAGCCTGCTATGTGATTCTATTTCTGTTTATAGTGTTTAGAGTTAGTTTGGCGAGTTTAGACCTGAGATGCCATTGTTATTATTATTATTTTTTTGATACAAGGAGCGAAAAAAAGAACTACTGCCTCATAAAGGAGGCACCAGATTATGCATGTTCTCAGAGGCGTTGTCAAGGAAGACAAAGTTGTCTTGTGAGTTTTTTGTCTTTTCTTGCCAGATATTTGACACATTAATTGTCTTTGCGGAGGGAGTGTTGAATGGTGCCTTCTGTTGTGCGGAAGCGTGTCAGGTGGACCCAACACAGAACAAATATTATGGGAGATGAAATGAAAACACACACACACTCACAAACAATAACAAAAGATTTAACGAGGTTCGGCAATTTCGCATACTCCTCGGGAGCAACTATGAAACTTCTTTGTTTGATGATAAAATACAAATAAAGAATACAAATCAAGGTCTTAAAATAACTTAAGACACTTGAGCAAAAATTCATTAGGTTATTGAGGAATTTAATGTCTCACTCTCTTCTTGTTCTACAATTGTGAGATCACTAATTCTTCTGAGCCTGCAACTCTGCCCCTTTTATAGGCAATGAAGGACAAATGAGAACAGATCTAATTTCTCTAATTTGCTTAGCCGCAGATCAGAGAAAATCTGATCATTGCCAAAAACTTTCTTCAACATCTTCTGTTTTTCAAAATCAGGCACTGATTGCAATTAAAGCTACTCAAGTTTCTTCTACTTTTCTTCAAAAATGACTGCAATTGAAAGTTTGACATCTGCCAATTTTTCAAACAAAACATTTGTTTCTTTTTCTTTTTCAAAAGAAAGTAGATGATCATTGATAAATGAGCCATGTCATGCCAAAATGCCTTTTAATTTATCAAATAAATTGGGATCCACCATTTGAAAAAAGAGCCTACTTTCCATCAATCTCCACCCAGATGAGATTTTCAAATGCCACTGTCATTTTGACGTTAGTATGAATTCTCATACTACATATCCAATAGAACCAATAATTGCTCCTCCAAAATCATACTATGTATGAACAATATCGGCCAAGTTTAGACAGTGCTGAAACTTGACACTTCCAACGACTTTCGTCAACATATCTGCAGGGTTATCGGCTGTCCCAATCTTCGTAAGAAGAATAACACCTGGATTAACAATTTCTCGAACAAAGTGGAATCGAACATCAATATTTTTGGTCCAAGCATGATGAATTTGGTTCTTTGCTAGATGTATTGCGCTTTGATTGTCGCAATATATCTCCACCTGTTTCTGATGAAGACCCAAGTTTGAAATCAGTCCATGTATCCAAATGGCTTCCTTCATGACTTCTCTAGCAGCCATGTATTCAGCCTCCATGGTAGACAATGCTACAGTGGACTGCAAAGTAGACCTCCAACTGATTGGACCACTAGCCATGGTAAATAAATACCCGATAGTAGACCGTCGCTTATCCAAATCACCAGCGTAGTCCGAATCCACATATCCAATGAGAAATCTTTCGACTTCTATTTGATTTCTCACAAATTTCAAACTCACATCCTCAGTACCTTTGATATACTTCAAAACCCATTTTGCAGCTTCCCAATGCTTCTTTCATGGATCATACATATATCTGCTAACCATATTAACAGCTTGAGAAATATCAGGTGTCGTGCATACCATTGCATACATGAGGCTTCCAATCAAACTTGCATACGGTACTTGAGCCATATACATTCTTTCTTCATTTGTACTCGGTGAAAGTTCCGCACTTAATTTAAAGTGAGGAGCCAAAGGTGTACTAACTGGTTTGATATTTTCATCTAAACCAAATCGATTTAGTATATTTTTCAAATATTGTTTCTGTGTCAGCCACACAGTCCCAGCCGTTTTGTCACGAGTAATTTCCATGCCTAAAATTTTCTTGGCTTCACCAAGATCCTTCATTTCGAATTCCTTCCGAAGTTGGGCTTTCAACTTCTCAATCTCCACCGAACTCTTAGATGCGATCAACATATCATCAACATATAAGAGCAAATAAATGAATGTACCATTTTTCAATTTATGGAAGAACACACAATGATCGTATTGACTTCGCGTAAAGTTATGTACCTTCATAAATTTATCGAATCTCAAATACCACTGTCGTGGAGATTGCTTCAAACCATACAGGGACCTCTAAAACTTGCACACCATTTGCTCTTTGCCAACAACTTTGAAACCATCAGGTTGCGATATATAAATTTCCTCATCCAAATCTCCATGTAGAAAAGCAGTTTTCGCATCAAGTTGCGCTAACTCCAAGTCAAATTATGCGACCAAAGTAAGTAAAATTCGAATGGAGAAATGCTTCACTACCGGTGAGAAGACTTCATTATAGTTAATTCCTTCCTTTTGAGCATACCTCTTTGCAACCAGTCTTGCCTTGAATCTCACATTGTTTTTTCTCATGAGAGTCCTCCTTCTTTGCATATACCCATTTACACCCAATTACCTTTTTTCTTTTTGGTAACTCTATGAGTTCCCAAGTCATATTCTTATGGAAAGAATCAAATTCTTCATTCATGGCCTTATTCCATTCAACACTTTCAGAACTTTGCACAGTTTTTTTGTATGTGGTTAGAATATCTTCACTGACAATTGGTAGGGCATAAGCAACCATATCCGCAAACTTGACTGGTTTCCGAATTGTTCTTTTTGGTTTGCTAGTTGCTATCGATTCTTCAATTTGTGGAGGCCTTTAAAGAGAAGGCTCCACCTCAATTCTATCTTCCGTATCCCCATTATTTTCATCATCTAAAGAAGTGTCTTCTGAAAGAGAATCTGCTGGACTTTGAATCTCCACCTGTTGCACCAGACTGTCTTTTTTATTCTCTTCATTGAACACTTTCTTCTTCACAAATTTACTTTCATCGAAAGTAACATCCCTGGTCAAGATCATTTTCTTCAAAGCAGGGCACCATAATCTGAACCCTTTTACTCCACTGCTGAAGCCCATAAATATTACCTCATTTGCCCTTGGATCAAGTTTGTTATCTTCAGTCATGTGAAAGAACGCCGAGCAACTGAAGATACACAAAGAATCATAATCTGATGCAGGTGATCCTGACCACACTTCAATAGGAGTTTTTCCATCAATTGCAGCAGAAGGCAGACGGTTAATTAGATGACATGTATAAGTAACCGCTTCTGCCCAAAAACTCTTCGTCAAACCGGAATTGGATAACATGCACCTTACTTTTTCAAGTAAAGTCCGATTCATACGTTCCGCTACACCATTCTCCTGTGGAGTCTTTTTCACAGAAAAATACCTCACTATTCCTTCTTGTTTGCACAAGGAATAAAATGGATCGGACGTGTATTCGCCGCCATTGTCTGATCTCAATACTTTAATCTTCCTTCCGGTTTGATTCTCCACCCTCTTCTTCCAAGCCAAGAAGATCTCTAGAACTTGATACTTGTGTTTCATAGTATACACCCAGAGTTTTCTTGAGAAGTCATTTACGAATGTAACAAATCAATGCCTTCTACCCAAAGATGCAGTCTTCGTTGGACCCTAAACATCGGTATGCACATAGTCTAGGATCCCTTTTGTTTTGTGGATGGCCATGCCAAATTTAATTCTGGTTTGCTTACCCAACACACAGTGCTCACAGAAGTCCATCTTACAAGTCTTGGCACTCTTCAAAAGACCCTGCTTCACTAGGCCTTGCATGGCCTTCTCTCCAGCATGTCCAAGCCTCATGTGCCAAAGTTTGGTTGTATCAATAGCAGTTTCTGCGGTGGCAGCTCCACCGACAACGGTCTTTCCTTGTAAGAAATACAAATTATTTCTCCTTAGGCCTTTCAAGACAACCATAGCACTTCGTGTGACTTTCAACGATCCGGCTTCCATGGTGATTTTGAAACCATTTGATTCCAAAGCACCCAAAGAAATTAGATTCCTCTTCAAATCTGGTACATACCAGACATTTGTCAGATCCCTCGTGATTCCGTCGTGCAAATTCAATCGGATCACGCCCCTTTTCTTTCATACGTATGATTGTTTTCCATAAGAACTGATCCACCACTACTAAGATCCAAACTGGTGAAATAATTCCTATCAGGACACATATGATAGGAGCACGCGGAATCAAGAATCCACTCGTCTGAACCAACTCCAATTGTAGTAGCTAGAGCAAAATTTGAATCATCATCTTCAATTTGGGCCACGTTTGTATTTGTATTACCCCTGTTTTTCAGCTTGGGGCAATCCTTCTTACAATGACCCTTCTCGCGGCAAAAAACACATTCATCATTTGTCGGAATCTTCATGCTATTTGATGAAACTCCTCTCGACTTGGAACGAGAGTTGTTTCTACCTTTGTTGTGCTTTTTGGTCTCTGATCTGCCCCTCGTCATCAAAGCAGTAGATGTATCAGTTTGAAACACCTTGTCACGACTACGAACTTCGTTATTCATCAACATGTCTGATACATCCTTAAATTTCACTGAGTCTTTTCCGTAGATCAAAGTGGTTGCCAAGTGTTCGTATGAATCCAGTAAGGAATTCAACAACACAAGGGCTTTGTCCTCATCCTTGATCTCTTCATCTAGGTTCAATAGATCGGCAATCAACTTGTTGAAGTTATTCAAATGGTCCATCATAGATGTACCTTCTTGGTATTGAAATAAAAAAAGCTTTCACTTCAGATACAACCGATTCTCAATACTCTTTGTCATGTACTTTTCTTCAAGTATCCTCTATAAGTCCTTTTTCCATCGTCTCTCTCATTACAAAGTATTTGACGTTCTTTGCAAGACAGAGACGAATAGAACTGCACGCCATTTTGTTGATCTTCAACCATTCTGCTTTCTCCATAAAATTTGGTTTTTCCTCCAGGGTTATTTCCAAACTCTGTTGGACCAGCATATCAATCATCTCACATTGCCACATGCCAAAACTGTTTGTTCCATCAAATTTTTTCAATATCAAATTTTCCATTTAATATTAACAGTTTTGTTTGTGAACTGGAAGAGGTTGATGGCGATTCAATCTCCTCCGTTTTTTATTCGATCTCCGCCATAATCCCAAACTCTCAATCGGAGCTCTGATACCACTTGTTGTGCGGAAGCATGTCGGGTGGACCCAACACATAACAAATATTATGGAAGATGAAATAAAAACACACACACACACTCACAAACAATAACATAATATTTAACGAGATTCGACAATTTCGCCTACTCCTCGGGAGTAACTATGAAACTTCTTTATTTGATGATGAAATACAAATAAAGAATACAAATCAAGGCCTTAAAACAACTTAAGATACTTGAGCAAAAATTCACTCAATTGTGACTATTGAGGAATTTAATCTCTCACTCTCTTCTTGTTCTACAATTGTGAGATCACTAATTCTTCTGAGCCTGCAACTCTGCCCCTTTTATAGGCAGTGAAGGACAAATGAGAACAAATCTAATTTCTCTAATTTGCTTAGCCGCAGATCAGAGAAAATTTGATCATTGCCAAAACTTCTTTCAACATCTTCTGTTTTTCAAAATCAGGCACCGACTGCAATTAAAGCTGCTCAAGTTTCTTCTACTTTTCTTCAAAAATGACTGCAACCGAAAGTTTGACATCTGCCAATTTTTCAAACAAAACATTTGTTTCTTTTTCTTTTTCAAAAGAAAGTAGATGGTCATTGATAAATGAGGTATGTCATGCCAAAATACCTTTTAATTTATCAAATAAATTGGGATCCACCATTTGGAAAAAAAAAGCCTACTTTCCATCACCTTCCACATTTGCGAAGAGAGTTTTACAGTCTTCCAGCAGACAGGGATTTGTGGGGAAGCTCGAAAGGACAAGATTTGTTCATGAATCTCAAAACTAAGGGGAGTCTGTTTCAAAGCTAAGGGTGCTCCCTTTAAGGTAGAGTGAGATCCAGTTGTCAAGTCTACCGGTATGTAAGAAAATGATGTCTTGGACTTGAAAAATAAAAGTCCACATAGCTATAGACTCGGGGCAATTTCTAAAAACATGTTTGATGTCCTCTCTAGGCAAGGAACAACATCTAGCGCAGTTAGTTAAGGCCTCATTACACCAGTTGGGTCTAAGGTTATTAGTGAGCAATCTCCCATTGGAAAGAGTTTAGAGGAAAATTTTGAGTTTTTCGGAAACCCTTAGCTTTAAAATCCAGTTCTAGGGGATATCAGACCCACTAGAACATTCGTCAATCTAATTATAGGCCAAAGCTATGAGGAACTTCCCTTTCTCAGCCAAGCTCTAACTATTCTTGGCACAAGAAATTTGAGGGATATATATGCGTGGAGAAGATATCCTCTCTTTGTTTGGCAGAGCAAATACCCTAGAGGTTCCGAGAATGGCTATCATCATGATGGACTTGAGGGGGGTAGGAGGTGTGGCAATTTGGATTGAAGTAGCGAGGAGTTCTTGGCCACACCACCAATCTTTCCATAGATCGATGGAGTTACCACCTCCTATCCTGCCCATTTCATACAACAATGCAACAAATTTTTAGTTTTTGATATGCCTCTCCTGATGGGTGAAGCATTTTTAGGGATAGACCACAACCTAGGGTTTGGCAGAATTTTATATTAGGGACCTTATTACAAGATATAAGGCTCCATCCCCGCTTGGAAAGGATAGCAATATTGTTTAGGAAAACTTTGTGGAAACTGCTTCTAATTAGCTAGGTGGAAGTTCTTGGTATTATCTGTCTTACCCCAAAGGAAGTTGCTTCTTAATTGATAAATTTAAGGCATGTTTGGTAATGTTCGCATCCCATCCCATCCCACTTGAGATGGAATGAGAATTCTATTTTTTACTAGGAGCATAGTTGCGTTTGGTAACGATAATTTTTTTTTATTCTAGGAACAGAATTGTGTTTGATAATAATATTATCCTAGAAATCAAGACCCAATCGAAAGAAATTCTAAACCCAAATCGAAATCGAAATCAAATTCTCAATCGAAGTTGAAATCCTAACAAGACCTCTCCAACCGATTTGAAAACTTTGAATCATCATCGTTCTAAACAAAATCAAGAGAGAGAATCAGAAATTGGAAGAGAAATTAGAGAGAGAGAGAGAGAGAGAGAAGGGGGGAGGAAGAAGAGGGAGGGGGTTAAATTTTTTTTTCCACCACAATAACTGGTCCTCTCAATCTCTGATAAAAAAACCTAGAATTTGTGAACCATAGGATACACATATGGTTAACAAATCTTCATATTTTTTATGCGACGATCGAATGCTCGTGAACACGATCCCAAGATCAACGGAGGCGACGCCGACATGGATTCACTCAAGCTTCAATTTCTCCCCAAAGCACCCTATCGATCCGCCAATCTCTTCTCTCATCACCATCGAAACTCCAAGAAAACTACGAGATCAAATCAGTTGCTCATCTCTTCAGGAACACTGACCATAGCATTGTTGTATTATATATTTGTTTTTTTCATGAGTTATCAAATTTTTTTGAAGTGGAAGTACGGGATTGTGATCGATGGAGAGAGTATTGGGTCGCAAATTCATGTGTTTTTAGAAGATAAAAAAAAGAAAAAAAGAAAAAAAAGACCTACAAGAGTTGAAGGTCAGACCTCATTAACAATTTTAAAAATATCGGTCATGTCCTTTTTTTTGGAATGGGAATAGGTGGAAACACAAATTTTTGTTTCTCACTTCTTAGAAAAAAGTGGGAATGATTATTAGTTTTGGGATGAGAATTGGAACAAAAACAGATTTACCAAACAGTGTTTCCAAATAAAAATCTCAAAAATCTGGGAATGAGATATGATTTTTTTGGGATGGGAACGGTTACCAAACACGGCCTTAGCTATTAAAAGTTTTAGGAATGGGGGTAGCTTTCATGATGTAGGAAGAAATACTAGAGAAAACAAAGTGAATCAAGATGGATCTTCTTGCCAAGGATAAGGTTTTTGGCCTTCCAATTAGATAGCTTGGATTGGATTTTATTGAGGATATTGTTTAAGCGAGCAACTATTTTTCTTCCATGAATGAGATTAATTCCTTGGTAGAGTATGAGATCATTAGTAAGAGGTACGCCCAACCTAGAACTCAAGGATTTAGCCACCAAAGTCGAAACATTAGTCAAAACAAACAACTTGAATTTTTGGTAGTTAATTTTTTGTCCCGAAATCATAAAGAAATTCCTCAAGGTTTTAAGAATGGATTCAATGTTCTTGGAGTTGGATTTTGCAAATAGCATGAGATCATGGCAAAAAAAAGAGAAGGGTGATGTATAGGCATTCTCTTGAGGCTTTAAGACCAACCAAATTAGCCTCCTATTTTTTCTTAAGGGTCATGGCCAAGAGATTTTCCATGCAAATAGTAAAGAGATAAGGGGATAGAAGGTCTTCCTGCCTTAAACCCTTTTTGTCCTTAAATGCCGGGAATGATTCATCATTCCAAAAAACGGAGAATCGAACTCCGAACCACGAACACAATTCATGATAAAGTTTATCGATCTTGAAGGGAAGTTAAATTCCATGAGGGTAGACAAAAAGAAATCATAATCTATCATATAATGAACTTTTTAAAGATTAATTTTAAGAATGAGACCACCTAATTTGGCTTTTTTGTTGTTAGGGGTATGGATGAGTTCTTAGGTAATTATCAAATTATTTATAGTGAAATGTCCTAGGATAAAGTTGATTTGGAAGGGACCTATGATAAAATCCACAACCCAAGGGATCTATTCATAAAGATTTTCGTAACCAGCTTGTAAAAAGGGTGATGAGAGTGTTATTGTAGGAATTCAAGATATTTTGCTTCTCAAAACATTCCTGGACAAAGTCACAGACAGAGCTACCAATTTTGTCCCAAAAGGTTTTGTAGAAAATAGCATGAACTCTGTCCGAGCCAAGGGCTTTCAGATTAGGTATGAAGAAAAGAATTTTGAAGATTTTCTCATTAGACAGCGGTTTATTGAAGAAAGCGGCATCAAGATCGGATAAACAGAGAGGAATGGGACAAAGACCCTTTATTTTGGTGGAACCAACACAAGAAGAGAACAGGGCAGTAGTTAAGGACATAGTTTCATTCTTGTGGAGGGTCTTTGATCCATTTGTCGTCCTCATTGTTAATAAGATTGATTCTACTTTTCCTTCTACGATTAAGAGTAAAAATATGACAAAAGTGGGTGTTGCAGTCCCTAGGGTAAGCCAGTTGTTTCTAGATTTTTGTTTCCAGCGCATTTCTTATTGGGAGAGAATATTATTGTACACGAATTTTAGGTGGTTTTCTATGTGTTCCAGTCTATGAGGAATTCTACCGAACTGGTCAACAATTTTTTGAATGTCGTTAAGCTTAGCCAAAATAATCATTTTCTTAATGAAAATGTTGCCAAAAATGTCGATGTTCCAGGTTTTTATCTTTTCGATTTATTGGTCAAGGTTATAATTAAGATCAACACGAGGGGTCCAATTGGAAAAAACAAGCTTGTGGAAGGAATTATCAGTAAACCACATGGATTCCATCATGAAAGGTTTGTTGGTTGTATTAAAGATTGAGAAGCCCTCAAGATTAATGAAGATGGGATAGTGATCAAAGTACGTGTAGGGGAGGTTGAGGACTTTAGCATCAGCAAATCGAGTCCTTCATTTAGAATTAGCAAGAGCATGATTAAGATGTTTACAGATATGAGACCTACCTTTGTGACCATCGTCCCAGGTCAATTTGGGTCTATTGCATCCCAAATCCATGAGGTTGCAGCTGCTGACATTGTTATTGAACTTTGGGATCTTTCTGCATGGTATATTGACTAGAGCAATTTCTAGATTTCTCTTTCGCAACGCTAATTTCATTAAAGTCCCCAGCAAACCTTTAGGGTCTGAAGCAATTGGTAGCCACGATCTTGAGCTCCTTCCATAGTTGGTCTCTACTTCTAAGTTGGGGTTAGAATAAACTAACTAAAAGACCCAATTTTCGAATTTCGACTTTCGAATGGTAGAACTAATGACTTGAGGGTTAGAATTAAAAATCTAAGTTGAGATCTAATTTGGGTCTCAAAGAATCAAAATATCTCTAGATCTACCGGTCGAATTAATTGTAGATACCTCATTTTGTCCCGCTTATTTAGTATCGAATAGAAAGTACAAGTACAGGTAAACTTTAAACTGAGATTTAAAGGGAAAAAATTTCTACCTTAGATGACAATGGGTACTACAAAAAATAGCAAAAAAACGTAAGAAAATATAAAATTGTCAAGTTTGATTAAATTTGGTTAAGTAAACGTTTTAGGTCAACCTCGAAATTCTTAAAGTTAAGAGGGGACTAAAATGACATTATTAAAGGATAATTTTCTTGAAATCACTTTTAATATGAATACAAATTAGTTACTACCCTTTAATTTAAGAAAATTTCACCAATTATCCTTGTTACCCGTTTTAACCCCTGAAACATTTACTATCACCGGTTTCCTTTTTTTTTACACCAAAAATAATTTTCTAAATTTTAATTTAGAACAATAATTTCCTGGAAATCAAGCAAAAAACTTGATCAAGCTAAAGAAATTTCCATGACAAGTCTCGTTATCCAAAGTAACTAAAGCTTAGGACTCGATTCGAAACTAACCAAATCGAAGTTATTATGACTAGCATTCAAAGCCCATCAAATCAAAGGATCCATCATGCATTTAATGACTCATTAATTAGAATTAAATGACCAAGATATTTCCAATATATTTCTACCAAAATATATAGGAAGGAAACCAAGTTACTTAAAAAGTAACTAACGGTTACAAATCCAACCGATTCGGTTTGCCATCAAGTCATGCATTAAATGATCCATCAAATCAATCTACCATCAAGCATTAAATTCTTGAAATAACTTAGGGAGGCTACATTCAAAGAACTTGGATATTTTGAGCAAAATATCTTAAGGAAATTAAGTTACTTGAAAAGTAACTAAACGATCACAAGGCTAACCAGACCAATTCTATTCCATCAAAGGGCATTAAATATCCATCAGATCAAGTGTCATGATAAAGCACTAAATGCAAAATGACTTACGGAGACTACATTCTTTGAACTTCCAAAGCATTAAACGCAAGCTAACCAAACTAGTTCAAGTAACTAGCACTTAGCAAATAAACTAAATCGAAAGGTGTCCTATCAAGCATTAAATATCCTATAAGCAATCCAATCATGGCTAATGATTGCTAATGATGGTCAATCATTACCAATCATGGGTAATGCTTGCCAATCATTACTTGAGATATTTTAAGATTTTGTAATAATTACAAAATCTTAGGAAATCTTAGTGAATCTTCAAGATTTGTCAAAAAATATCAAACTAAAAGATATCAAACGGTCACACCTAGACCAAACATCCCCTAAGGAGTAATTTGGGATACCCTACGCATTGGCCAATGCGCAGGCTTCCCAAGCCTATAAATAGGCAGCCTGTTATCACATTTTGAAAGGCTTGATCCAAGACTTTCTCTCTCTAGTCTCAAATTTCTCTCTCGGGTCTACGAAATTCTCAAGCCTTCTACTTCAAAAACACCCTGCAATTCTATCAAAATAGCATCCTAAAGGCGTTTTTGAGGATTTTGGAGAAAGATCTCAAGAAGTTGTTGAAGAATGATCGAGAACAATCAAGAAGATCAAAGAAGGAAAAGAAAGAAATCACTCAGGGAAAGACCACTCCCCTAAGTTAGGTAAGTTTCTTAAACACCCTTTAATCTTGTTTAAATATCGTTATATTGCTTGTATATAACATGTTTATTTAGTTCTTATATGCATATTTCATGTATATAGTGTATATATCAAGGAACAAGTCAAAACGTCGAAAACATGTCAAAAACATCAAAATATGTCAAAAACATAAAAAAAAAAAATGTTAAGAACATGAAGAACGTGTGAAGAACATGACAAGAACATCAATCACATCATGAGTTGTGTATAACATCTTTAATTCTCTCAATAACACATGAAACCGAACTCCAAAAAACTCAAAACAAACCTCTAATTACTGACTACTAATCACTAACGATTAACAACTGACTTTACATTTTTGCAATAGTCTAGATCATAGCCTAACACTAAGTCATCAGGCTCGTAGACTAGAATCATATATGGTTCCAGTCTATGAGACTCTTGTGGCTAAAAATTCGAAATAAAATGAGAATTTTTATTCCTTCGAGGATAAGTGTGCGTCTTCTTCAGAAACGTTTTCGTTTTTCTTAGTTACAAGTAGTACTAGCGCGCGCACACACACACACACACGCACACGCACACGCACACGCACACACACACACATACATACATATATATATATATATATATATATATATATATATATATATATATATTGAAATAATATTTTAAACATAAGCACTAAACTTGCCTAAGCCAGTGAATTCAATTGGAGTGTTTTTGACAAAATTAAAATTGAATATCCACATATCATCGGTGCGATTTATGTCCTTGTTTCATAAAAAATTAAATAAAAACAAAATGTAGTCATCTTGAGATGAACTACGTGCTGACCTGATTCTTAGCTAACTGAGATACATAGGCAACCTAAGGAATGGGTTCGGTCACTTATCTAAATAAAAATCAGTTCATCTTGAACAGATGAACTATGTTTCAACTTGATTCAATGTGAAAACCGAGATACGTAGGCAACCTTTACAAGGTTCGGTCGTCAAAAAATATAGAAAATAATATTTTTTTTTATCTTGTTTTATCTGTTGCTGCTGATGGATAGTAAATATTTTTTACTTCCTTACATAAAAATGCATAAAAAAGACAAAAACATAAAAATGAGGATTATTTTGTTAAACAAAATCAAAGGAAATTGCTTAAATTTTGTTTAAATGTGAACATCTATTTGGGGTACCATCTTCGGACGGATGTCTTGGGATTCTTAACACTTTCCCCGAGTATAACCAACCCGAAAACTCAAAAATATCTTTGATAAAAGACCAATTGTTTCGAGTAAAAACTTGGGTCATTTCAAAATAAAAATTAATTTCTAAAATCCCGATGATCTAGAACACCACCATGCTAGGTGCGACTCCGTTTTCTATATAAATCCAGGCCCAAAGAACGTTTTTAAGACCGACGCCTAGAAAAGCCCTTGAAAACTCATTTTAAAAAATGAACGAATTTTAAGGAGTTCGAGAGGGAGGAATGAAATTTTGTTTTCCTCTTCTTTCTGATCTCTATCTCTTCTGCTTTCAAAAAATCCACGGTGCGTCACTAATGATGTTTAAAGCGGTAAACCCCAAGCTCTTGAAGAAATTAGCAGAGTTGGAAAAATCGACTTTAGTTTTTGGGAAATCAATAAGGTCCAATCTATGAGCAGGAGTTAGTTGTCTCACCGTGCTTTGGAAGGTGGCGTTGCCTGCGCTACAACAATTCTAGATCAGAAGACAAATAGAGCTAATTTCTACGAGGGTTAGTAAAGGTCGACTGTCAGAGAGATTTAGGATCCTCCGAGCAAGTTGTGATTCTCTGTTGCAGATCTGCACGTGACTCCCTGAATGTTTAAGAGTAGGACTTCAGCTTCTCTTTACTCTGGCATCGAGATGAAGAACCAAATTTTCGGGATTTTCCAATTCACTGTGAGTAGGTGCTTTTATTTATATTTTTTATTTCTTAAACTTTTTACTTTTATTCTAAATATACTTTTTATTTTTTTATGGTATTTGTAGAATGTAAAAAAAAAAAAAAAAAACGTAATAATCTAGAAAACAAAATACAAAATCTAAAAAACGAAAAAAAAATGGATTTGAGAAATAAAAAATGAATTTAAAAAAAAAAAAAAGGAGAAAAAAAAAAATCTTTTTTATTTTTAAATTTAAATTTTTCTTTTTGTTTTCTTTTATGTTTTTTATTTTCTAATTTTTAACTTATGATTTTTTTATTCAATAAACACCATATACAAAAACCAAAGAAGTAAAAATAAATAAATTTAAATAGAGAATACCGAACAAAAGATAAAATATAAAAATAAAAAAAATTAAACAAGAGAGTAGAAGATAGAAAATAGAAAACAAAAATAAAAATATAATAAGAAGTTATAGAATAAGAAAAAACATGTAACAAATGAATTTAATCAATAAAATATGATAAGTGATGTGTGAGATATTGTGAAAAAGAGCTTTTAGATATATAACTTTTTTTTTTTTGCTAAATATACACCTTTTTTTTTTAAAATTAAAACATTTAAAATTACATTTTTTTTACCCTAACATAATTTTATTTTTTACTCACAATTTTTTATAAATATATTTTACCCATATTTTTTTTTTAATAAATATACACGAACCTCCCATCTTCTCCAACTCTCCTCATCTCCTTCTTCCTCATTCCTCATCTTCTCCGACGACGGTGGATTCTCTCTCTCTCACCAAGTCTCGCTGTCTTCCAACCCTCTTTCCCCATTGTTCATACACCCACCTTCCCCATGAATCCCCCACCCCTCCGTCATTCCCACTTCCCTCCCTTCTCCTCCTCCACATGTGTGTGTGTGTGTGTGTGTGTGTGTGTTTATAGGTAGGGGTATGCACGGGTCGAGTGGAGGGAAAAAATGGTCCACCTGCCACCCAAACGAATATTGTTCAGGTGGAGATGTTCAAGCCCAATTTCAATGGTGTTTAGGCGCCAAATCGGTCATCTACGGGTCTGTCGGATTATAGTCGGATTTGGTTGGTGACTATTCAGTTGATGGTCTATCGAGTTATGTTTGGGGTGATTGGGTTACTTGGGTATGGAAATCGAAACAGAGACTGTAATCAAATGAAACAAAAACCCTATTCGAAACAAATAGAAGAACTAGAACCAGGTAGACGAAATTCTTGAAAAAAACTCACCATTGGTCCATGGATTATCGCCACCATTTTTGTCTCATCGTCAAAGCCACAAGATTGTCACCGTCGTTTCTGTCTCACCGTCAAAGCCATCACCGTCGTAAGAGCCTCTGGTGAGTTACAAGAGAGATTATTAGAAGAATAAAAGAAGAATTCGAAGCAATGAAGGGATGGGAAAGGGCTGAGAGAGAGGCGGTTGTGGTTCGGATGGAAGATCGAACCACTACGAAGTCAGAAATGAGAGAAAACCCTAGAGAAATGTTACATACGATCGGGTTGCGGGCCTACCAGGTGAAGGGAAGTTTGAACTGGCATCCAATCCGAAAATCAAAAACATTTACGGGTTTCACCCGATCCGACCAGTAAGTAGCATAAAACCCATCATTTGCAGGTGCAGGCGGGTCGAATTTGGTGGGTGGGTTCCTTATACACCCCTATTTATAGAGAAGTGGTGAGAAGAAGGATGAGGAGGAAGAGAAGGTCTGAACGACAGAAAAGTGGAGGAATAACAAGAAATGAGGGTGGGGTGAGGGTGTTAAATAAAATGGATTTTTAATGTTTAGCCCAAACCTCACACTTTCTCTCCTCAATAACCCTTTGAAGTGAAAAAAATATTATTTAGTTCTCTACCAAAACATTGTTAGTATTTAGCCCTTTGTAGATGGTGACGAGACATATTTAACCTTATATATATAACCCAACAAATCCTAAAAAATAAATAAAATCATTGCACACCTGTCACAAACCATAACCCAACAAACCTTAAAATCAATCAAATAATTGCACAACCATCACAAACCATTGCACAACTATCATCCTACTGAAAGAGGTTACTGAATCATAGTTGATCAAGTCCTTCCAAAATTTATCTCCAAGTTTGTCTAAAACATATCATCATTTATCACCATTTTATTTTCATTTTCAACATATATATACACATATGTGTGTATGTGTGTGTGTATATTGTGCATTGATTTTCGTGGAAGCTCAATAAGGGATCCCTCCCCAAAATGTGATCAAAGGGTTTCTGTTCATTTTTCAGATTCAATACATGTTGGATTTGGACGTCTTCTTTGTCTGGAACAACGACAGATCTGGACGGTCTTGGAACGACGATGATGAATGTTCTCACGCGATTGATTTCCTTGTTCGTCTTTTTCTATTTGTATTTGAAATTTTTCAGTTTTGGAAAATAGTCGATGATGAATGTTCTCGCGATTCCATATTTGGAAGTCTTTCCTATTCTGGAACGATTAAGGTATGGAACGACGGTGATGAATGTTCTCGCAGATCGATTTCCTGTTCGTCTTCCATTTTTATCTGAAATTTTTTAGATCTGGGAACAATCGATGATGAATGTTATCGCGGTTTCAGATCTATAAGTCTTTCCTATTTTGGAACGATTAAGGTCGTCGGAGCCGTTTGTTCATGCTGCCATTCGCAGCCACTGATAAGGTATGAGCATTTTATAAGGTATGAACATTCATAATTAAACAACACATTAACATTTTTTGATTATTTAGAACTGTGATTGTATGAACTGAATATTTTCATTCACTATCATTGTTTGAATGTTCATCCACTGGGCAAAAAACGATTGTAAGATTACAAAGCACCAACAAATTTTGAACATTAACAAGTGATTGTATTAACTAAAAAATTCAGGATTGTGTTAACTGAACATTCACAAATCTTGAACACATATATAAACTAGTGTTGTGTTAACCGAACATTCACAAATTCACAATTTTATCCAAAAAATTCACAAATTATATAATTAGAAAGATGATTTTTTTGTACATTAATTTGATGTATATATTTTTATTTTTTGAACAGGGATTTGGTTCATAGCAGCGGTTTTCCCAAATGGGGGTGATAGTTATGGAAACTGTGTAATCCCGGTTACACACACTCGGATGGCATGATTTTGTAAATACAATATCAATTAGGAGACAAATGTTAGAGGCTATTTTCTAAGAACTAAAAAAATTATTGTTTTAGTTTAAGGGTTCATTTTATGAGTTGTACATCTCTTAAAGTCTATATAATAAATTTCTCTAAATAAAATTATTTTTTTAAGTATTTTTTGACCCAATTATTTATGAGATCTAATCTTAAATTGTGATACGTAAATATACCAATATATTATTCTTAGTGAGAAAATGAATGTGGTAATATTCATTTGTGAAAAAAATCATTTAGAGGTGAATCAAAATTATTTCTTAAAATACCCGCTTGAAATTGTTGATTGATGTGTTGTGTGGATTGCTCCACATTAGCTAATGAAGAATATGAAGAATCATTTATTAATACTCGGGTTATTCTTGAATGTAATACCTCTTAGGCTTGGGCCTAAGTTTGGTTCGGGGTTGGGTTTGGGGTTTAGGAGAATGGGTTTGGGGTTTAGGAGAATGCTTGATTTGACCTTGGTACCTTTTTAGATAAAATATAATTTGAAAATCAGATTAATCCCAAACAAACTCTATTTTCCTTCTCCCTCTTTCTTTTTACCCTTTGTTTGGCCAAGTTTTAAATTTGAGTGTAAAGAAATAAAAATTAATTTAAACTGCAGAAATGTATTTTGATATTATTTTAATGACAACCAAACTTTAACTTTTGAGTTTTATAAAACTCAATTTAAAAGTTCCAATTATGAAATCAATTGTTTGCTCATATTTAAATCCTTCACTTTGAATTATTTATTTATTTATTTTTTATATAAAATGATGATTTGATGGTTAAGAGATTTTTTTTTTTTTTGGTGCATATGTTGAAAATGAGGTTAAACTCTAGATTTTTTTATAAGAAAAATAAATTACATATTCACTGTGCTATACAATCGCGAAAAATAAATTACAAATTCAGTGTCCTACAAGCGTTGAATAAGAGAATATTGGGATGGAAGTTTTTGGCGTTTATGTTATCTAAAGAACTAGTGGTCTCCACTCTCCAACCCACTTGAAATTCATCAATGTAAGTTTGATTTGATATCCACCGGCCCAAGTCAACCCACTAGTATTTAAAAGAGAGAGAGAGAGAGAGAGAGAGAGAGAGAGAGACTAAAAATAGCATTTTGCTTTTAACAACAATCAAAAAATATTTTGATTTTAAAAACAGCTTTAATTTTGTATTTTTTAAAAACATGAAAGAAAGAGAGAGAGTGCATAATTTTGAGTATTTTTTTTCAAAAATAAAATTATTATTGTTATTATTTTTATATTATAAAATATCAATATAGATTGATGAATTAGTAACTTTTCACTAAATTTGCTCCAATCAGTTATGATTTTATTTTTTTTGGATTAAAAATTATTTACTGAGATAATTCTAAGATATCATTTCTACATTATCAAACATGTACTTTCGATTCTTTTTTTTCTTTTTTTTTTTTTTTTTTTTATCAAAATAACTTTTTGATTTCTTAAAAAAATATTATCAAATAATGTTTAAGTGACTGAATCTCAGCGTTCATATCTTTCTTTATTGATATGTGATATTACAACTAGGGGGAATAAAGATTTGAACTTATGTTCTCTGAATAAGGAGTATCATTACATACCACTAGGTCAAATACATTAGTCCCTAATAATAGCCCAACTCGAAACTCCGCCACCAAAGAACCGTCTAGCTAACTCGTTCATGGCAGCTCTCACAGCTTGGTGAATGGTGGCATCCTCTAACCCTAGTTCGTCCCACTGCTCATGAACGTCCTCAACCTGTGAGTTAATGCTACTAGAGTTTCCACTTGGTACTTCAATTTGCTTTGATGTCATACTTGGCATTTTGGCCCGGCCCGGCTTAGGCTTAGACTGGTTAGGCAACCGTCAAGGGCTCTCATTTTTTTGGTCCAACAAAATGGCAACCAATTTTTTTTCTTTTATTATTATATAATATTTAGGCCCAATGTTTTATTTAATTTTTAGTAAGTTCATTTAAATCTTAACTTAATTAATAACTTTAAGCCCCAAAAAACAAACTCTAAAGTTATGATAAAAAGCCCTAATTCTAAAGCTCACTTCTTTCTTTTTTCATTATAGAAAAAGACAAGCTTATCCTACAATTTTCATCCCTTCCAAGAAAAGAAATTTGTACGTTTCTCTTCTAATCTAAAATTTTCCTCCAGAGGGGTGCTTTTCACTCCATTATGTTTTTTTTTTTTTTATTGTTTAAATTAGCATAATGCAATAGTATGGAATTTAAATTGTTTAGTTTAGTAGATTATAATATCTAAGTGGATGTATTAATTTTAATGTTTTAATATTGCTTACTTTAGTATTAAATAATTGATTGTGTTTTAAAATATGAGTTTAAACATGAAACACTTCATAATACCTAAGAGACCACTTATCTTTTCAGTTTAGTTAACTGAGACACCCTTTATCACATTTTATTGACGAAAATATATTTGCAACGTTATATTTTTTTGTTGCTTATTTACTCTTTATATCTCTCTCTCATTTTCTATTTCTTTTTTTTTTTTTTAATTTTGTTACTTTTATTCTGTTTTTTTCCTTTTATTTTTATTTTTGTTTTATAAAAAATCAAAAGTAAAAATCTTTAAAAAAATGCAAAAAAAAAAGAAAAAAAAAAGAAAAGGATTTGATAAATAAAAAAAAGTTAAAGTTTTATTTTTGTTTTCTTTTATGTTTTATGTAATTTTTTTGACTTTCTTTTTATCTATAAGCACCATATAAAAAAAATAAAGAAATAAAAATAAAACATATGGACCAAAAATAAAAAATAAAAACGAGAGAACAATAGAAAAAGATAGAGTAAAAAATAAAAATAAAAATAAAAATAACAACAAAAGCAAAAATTAAAAAAATGATAGAACAAAAAATATATTATAATTGTATTTTATAAACAAAATATTATAAGAGATATCTCAAATATTATGAAATCTATAAGATGTGGTCTTGGTATTTATCAAAATGACAGAGAATAGAAACTCTTTAAAATAATTTAGTTTACTAAATTAATCATAGTGTAATAAATACATCAATTCTAAAGTTCATTTACCTTTTGAAATTGTTTAATTAATATACTAGTTATATCTAATGCTTTAAAAAAAAAAAATACTCCATTGAATTATGATTGATTTGAGTAAGAATTTAAATTATAAAGGGTAAATTGTCTTTTATCTCCATCTATTTTGTCTAATTATCACTTTATCTTTTTACACTTAAAAAAACTATACTCTCTTTACTTTTACTTTGAACAAAGTGATAAATTAATTTTTTTCTGTTTAAATTAATGGAATATACTAAAAATAGATAAAATTAATTTTTTCATCCAATTTTTGGATGAAATAGACGAAATTGCTCATTTATTTTAATTTTGATTTAATTTTTTTATAAATATTTATGAACATCTAATTAGGAAAAAGCAGCGATGAAACAAAGAGGCGATGGAGGTGTAAAACAAAGCTACAAGCGACGAAAGAACACAAAGAAGCACACAACAACGACGTGGACAAGGAGACGGCGGTTACGTGCTGATGTGACTGCAGAGACGACAACGACAATGAGCAACAAGACGACGGGGATGATCGAGACGGTGGGTGCAGGGATGAACATGGGCAGGAAGGTTGTGAATCTTTTTATTATATATATATATATATATATATATATATATATATATATATATATATATATATATATATATATATATATAAAGATTCACAATATATATATAGAGAGAGAGATTGGGTACTTAGGATTTTATAATACTAGGGGTAATTTCATCATTTAATTTTTTTAAAGAGGAGTTTGTACTAATTTTTGTTCTAATTTTGAAGTTATAGACAATATTTTAGTTTAAGGGCCAAAATAAACACAACTATAGAACATAAATTATCTAGAAACCTATTGTGTAGTTTCGATTGTCTTGGTTTACACTAAATGCTCAACAGTTCAAGACATAATGTCCATTGTTTAGCTGAGTAAATCCAATAGATTTTTATTTGAGAAGATTCAAAAGCCAAAAACTACATGTCTTGATGTAGTTGTTTTCTTTTTTATCTCTCTTTTTCTCGCTCTCTCTCTTGAGTTTGCATTACTTATGCATGTTTATCCTATCAATTTTCATTCAAATAAAGATTGTTATATAAAAGTAATTTTTTGAATATTTTATGACCCAATTATTTGTGGGACTCGATCTTAATTTAAGACATATGAATATACTAATATATTGTTCTTGGTGAGGAAATGAATGAGGTATATTTATTTCTATAAATATCATTTAAGGGGAGAATTAAAATTATTCATTAAAGTACTCACTTGAAATTGTTGATTGATGTATTGTGTGGGTTATCCTAAATTGGTAACTGAAGAATATGAATAGTCATTTATTATGGCTCGCGTTACCGCTTATAGGTAAGCCCTTTAGGGCGTTGACCTGATATAGACAGAAAGTAGATTAAAAGTTATAAAATAAATAAAGCCACATGAGTGCGCTATCGCCACCGACCGACCGACGAGTTCCGGGTCCTAGGGCTAGGGATTGTGGCTTGTGGCTTGGTATATATTTATATAGAATCCAAAAATTCAAGCCCAAACATAGCCTAAAAGACCTAATTGTTCAGATTTATAACTGGAGAGAGTTACAAACTTGAAGATTGTTCAAGTGTATAATTGCAAAGAGTTACTGTGCCTCTTTATTGTCCTCTTAATTCCAGAGTTTCAAGTTTCTTTATTGCCTTAAGTTATAGGTTGTCAAACCTAGGCATCCAAGCGTATAAGCTTACATTGCATTTTTTTAGAGAGTTTTAAGAGATTTCGTTGTTTTTAACAGTTATTGAGAAACTTCAACATTTTTCCAATTTGTTGAGCTTTTGGTCTTCAGTGCTGGTACCAGTAGTTTTTTATTGTTGTATCTTGAGAGGCAGTAGCTCACTTAAACCGTAAATACTGTAGTAGAGACAAAATCTACTTTAAGGACAAATTGTCAAACTATTGTCTCAATCTCTTTTCCGGTATTTTTTTTTTTTTTTTTTTGTTTTTTGTTTTTGTCCGATAATACAGTAAGTATCTTGTTTTTGTTTTTTTAATTCAGTATTGCAATATAAGTTTTTATTCTATTTTATGTTGTCTGAAATGTTTCTATAACAAAGAACTTTGATGTATTTTATTTTCATTTTTTTTAATAATTAATTAAATAATTATTTAATTTCTGCATCATATTTTTACAATAAGTAAAACTTAAAATGGTTACCATTGAACTCAGATTAAGGATCAACTTGCATAGTTATGACTATACCATTTGAAAAGTAGTACAACTCTACAAATGCATTTAATGTTCACATTTAGTGAACTTTTTGTCCAACTTCACATTTGCTAGTTTATTTAGAATGTCAACGCCCAAGGCTTCCTTCAGATTGAAAACATTCTAGAATTAAATTGTCAGAAAACATACTAGAATTAAATTGGCAATAGTTCTAAGTTGAAGCAGTTTATTTTCTCAATTTGAATCATGAACTTGTTACTTGATAGCGTATTGAGTCAATTAACACTAAATAATTTTTTATGAAGTTTATATGTGTTGGGTTTATTCCACATCGGATTGAATGTAGAAGGGGCTGGTAATTAGATTATAAATGTGAGAAAACGTTTTACTTCATGAGCTAACTTTTATGATTGAGAGAGGCCAAAATCTACTCTACATTGGTATCAGAGCTCATGTTACAATGATTCTAACCCAATAGCCACAAAGGGAGAGATTGGTCAAAGGTTAGGCGACCAAAGGCCCAATGTATGAGGGGAGATTGTTGGGTTTATCCCACATCGGATATGGAAGAGGCCGACGGTGAGGTTATAAGTGTGAAGGAAAATCTCACCTCTTGAACTAACTTTTAGGATTGAGAAAGATTCAAGACCATACTACACTGGTATCAGAGCTAGGTTATAACAACTTCGGTCCAATAACCACAAAGGGAGAGACTGGTTGAGAGAGGTCAAAGGCCCAATGTGTGAGGACAGATTGTTGGGTTTATCCCACATCGGATGTGGAAGAGACTGACGGTCAAATTATAAGTGTGTAAAGAAAAAGAGCACAAAAAATGATAGTGATGGCGTGGAGAGAAAGAGTCATTTTAAAATGAGATGTTTGATTTCAACTATCGACAACGAACCTTAATGTTAAAATTAAAATGTTGTTTGGTCTCAACTCTCAACCGTTGAATGTAAAAATTAATCTAACAATGTAAAATATCTTATAAGAAAAAAACTGAGTTGTTTTAGGATTTTTTATTATTTATCCCAAATTTCACACTCTTTTTTCTTAATAAACCTTTTTAACAAAAAGTTATTATTTAATCTTTTTTTTAGTATTTCTTAGTGTTTAATCATTTGACAGTTAAAAATAATAATAAATAGACAATTATACCCCTATATTTATATAAAATCTTAATCATACCTTCCTTATATTCCCTCTCCCCTTCACTTTTCCAACCACACCAAACCACTCTTGTGCACCAACTGTTCTTCTCTCCCTCTCTATCTTTCTCGTGCACCAGCAGTTCCAGATTTGTGAACTCACGGTGGTTGCGATTTGTGCTCATGAAGTAAGAAATGCAGGTTTGTGCTCGCCGCTAGTGCTCGTGGTCGCCGTTGCTGTCACCGTGCTTTCTCTCGCCTCGATTCGAGCCAACTCTACCAGTACTTGTTCTTCGTTGAGTTCATCGATTTTATTCGTGCGCAATTCCACCGTGCTCGAATACGATGTGATTTTCGATCTCGATTCTTCGGTTTCTCTCTCTGCTCATAGTTTCTCTTCCAAGATTGTACCCATCATTATTCCTCATATTCTCTCCCCCTCTCATTCTTCCAGCTCCACCAGACCCTAGATCTGAATGTTCAATTTGGCGTGTGGCTTAGCCGATGTTCATTTGAGATTTGGTGAATGTTCAAGTCGATTTTGTTAGATTTGTTTTCATTTTGTTGATTTTTGTGAAGTTTGTTTTTCGTTGATCTTAGGTTTCTTTAACATTTTCTTAATTTATTTTTTGTGAATGTTCGCATGGGGGTTCAAATCTATTTTAATTTAGTTTCAGAGTGAATGTGTCATTCGAAGTAAACGTTCATCCAATGTGACTTGGTGGATGTTTATTTACGATTTGCTGAACATTCATATCGATTTTGTTAGATCTGTTTTGATTTTGTTAATTTTTGTAAAGTTTTTTAGAATGTTTTTTTTTTTTTTTTTGCTAATCTTAGGTTTCTTTTACATTTTTTGAATTTATTTTTGGGAATGTTTGCATGGGTTTTCAAATTTGTTTTGATTTAGTTTTGGAATGAATTTGTCTTTTGTGGTTGGTTAATGTTCATGTCGATTTTACATTTTGTTCATCTTAGTGGTTTCGATGTTTGCTCATGGTGTTTTGGAATAAAGTTAATGTGGTTTGGTAAAATATTCACATCGATTTGTTTTTTGTTGATTCTTTTAGGTTGTGTTTGGATAAGGTATTCGTAGGAGGAATTTCATTTGGAGAAGGGATTTCAAAATTCTCTTTTGATAAATCCCTTGTTTGGATAAGATATTGAGGAATTTGTCAAATCCTTTTGGGGGTGAAATAAAGGATTTTGAAATCCTTTTGGGAGAAGCTGAATTTACCAAATCTTTTGCTTCTTCGTTCTTTCTTCTTCTGCCTCTTCTTCGTTCTTCGTTCTTCTTCTTCTTCTTCTTGTTCTTCGTCGATTTCGTTTGTCGATCGTCTTTTGGTTCGTGTTCGTCGTTGCCGCCTTCGTCTTCTGGTTCGTCGTCGTCGTTGTCAGCTTCATCGTCGCAGCTTCTGATTCGTGGTTCGTTGTCGCAGCTTTTGGTTCGTCGTCGCATCTTGTCGTCATCATTCATGGTTCTCAATTTAGGGTTCCAATTGATGGTTCGATTTCAAAAACAAAATCGATTTCGATTTTGAAATCGAAATCGAAATAGGATTTGAAATTGATTTCGAAATCGAAATCGAACAATTGGATTTCGTTCTCCGATCTTCGTCCACTTCTTCGTTGAATGCGATTTGTTCGTCTCCGGCATTGTCTTCTTCTTCTCCGATTTGCTCTTGTTCGTTGCTATTTCGCGGAAATCGAACAAAAGCCAAAGGAATTTCTGGGTTCTGATTGTTCTCCCGATTTCGATTTCGAATATGTTCTTCGATTTCGAAAACGAGTTTGTTCTTGAATTTGTTCGAAGATTTGTTCATCATCTTCTCGTCGCCTCTTTTTCGTCTTCTGTTCATGGCTTCTGTTTCTTTTTTTATTTTTATTTTTAGAAGTGATAAAAAATAAAAAAAAATAAAAATATTCTAAATACTTCAGTTCAAACAATTATCCAAACAACGGAATTGTGAAATGAAGGGATTTCAAAATCCAGGATTTTAAAATCTCTTCATTTCACAAATATCTTGAATTTATCAAATTCTTTACCCAAACGCAATCTTATTTTTTATTTAGGTGATTTTGGTCAATGTTCATAGAGATTTATTTTTGTTAATTTATTCATGTTAAAAATAATAATCATTCACAACAACAAAATGAGAGTTAAAATCTATTAAAATATTTAGAAATAGCAGAATGAAAATATGAATGTTCATGTTATGATTTTATAATAGAATAATATTTATGTAAATAATAGGAAAAAAAATGAACAAATAACATAGGACTATTTTCTAAATTTATGAGGATTAAAAATTTTATTATGGTATTGGGGGTTATTTTTTATTTATATATTTTATAAGAACTAAATAATAAATTTCTTGTTGTTTTATATTATAAATTAATAATTATTCATATCTAAAACATGATTTAATATTATTTAAATAATAAATTAATTTGATACTTTTTATCATATAATTAATAGATGCCTTAAATAATTTAATCTATTACTGTGTATGGTCTGGTGGCATATTTAAATTACCCTTTTCCTTAATTAGAAAAAGAGAAAAGAAAAAATAATTAATTATAGGTTAATTTTTTTGAAATCATTGATTAAAGAATCAAGCTAAATTATAAATCTAATCCAATAATTAGTCAAACAAAGGAGTTATATTGAGATATTTCTTCTTACGTTACAAAAATATTCTTGCAACATATTTTTTTTTATTCTTTTATTTTTTAATTTTAATTTTAATTTTGTTTTTATTTTATATTTTACTATCTATCTTTCTCTATCATTTGTTTTATTTATTTTATTTTTATTTCTTTATTTTTTGTGCATGGTGTTAATAGGAAAAAAAAAACTAAAAGTAAAAAAATGGAAAACAAAAAATATAAAATGAAACTTTAATTTTTATTTATTTAGCAAACCCTAGTTTTTCTCTCTTTTTTTATTTATTTATTTTGTTTTGGGAAGGTTAGTGATTACTCCCAAATAGCGGATGTAATTTGTTATTAATCCTATTAAAATTTAAGTTTTGATTTAGTCACTTAAATTAATTTTTTTTTGCGTATTAGTCTTGCATGTGCTCACGTGTGTAATATTAGTTATATATATCTTTGTAATATTAGTTACAGATTATAAATTATATATAATTATGTTATATGTACTTGTGTAATGTTTCTTATATCTAACAAACATCTTACACACAAGTTAGATACATGTAATTGTAAGAGTGCAGTGTATGTATTTGACTTTTCATTTTTTTTTAATGTGTGAGATTAAAATACAAGTTGCAATTGCGTATTTTTAAAATTAAGAATAAAATAAGGGACTTGTGATAGAAACACCCTTTTGTTTTCTAGATTTTGATTTTTTCTTAATTTTTCAACAAATACCATACCAAAAAAATTTAAAATTAAAACAAAACAAATAAAAAAATACAGAATCAAAAATAGAAAATATGAAATAAAGAATAAAAAATATTATGTTAGATGGTTTTTTTTTTTTTTTTTTTATCTGGTTGAAGGTATCTTAAATAATCAAACTGAAATGATAAGAAATGTCTAAAATATTATAAAAGTAACATGAGGTATTTTGGTATTTGTTCAAATGACAGGGTGTGTTTATATATATAAACTCTCGCTTTGGGAAAGTAAAATAAAAAGTAAGATTCACACCAATCTCAAAAGAAGAGAATTAAAAATTATTTTAATTTATTTTCCTAAAAAATTCTTTACTCTCATTATATTATTTTATGAGAAAATAATTAAAAAAAAAAATAATGCACCAAAGATGCCATACATCAAGCATTGAAGAGCATAATCCCAATGTGATTTCTTGTTAGTTACACTATTTTGGTGAACCAAAATGCAAAAACTAATTAGCATTTAAAGCCCTACTTGAAAAAATGTACCTCAAGATTACATTGAATCTGATTTGATTAATCCTTTACATATTATAAAAATACACATCTAAGGGCAAATTGGGTAACACACTTACCAAACTAGATTTTATGCCTTACTGAGGACCGGCCATTATTTTAGTACAACTGTCATGTTAGAATTTAGTAGGACCGGCCATTATTTTAGCGCAATTGTCAGGTTCGAATTTAGTTTTTATCATTTAACACAAGTCGGACAATTCTGTTTCATCATTAAATTCATCAAGTTAAAATTAATTTATTAAAAATTGACAAAATTATGTTTTTTGTCGAATAGAATTAAATATCCTTTTAAATTTATAACGACGATCGTGCCAAATTCAGTTTATCTTATAAAGGCAAGTCGGATAATTTGTTATCTTATTAAATTCTATAAAATCTAAATTAACTATATATGAAAAGACCAAAATACCCATTTTTTTAGATAGACTAAAATACCCTTCCGAATCCATAAAAACCCTTATAGATTTTATGTCTTCGTTAGGACCGGCCATTATTTTAGAGCAACGGTGATATGTTTTAATTCAATTTTTATCATATAAACAAAAGTCGGAAAATTCTATTTTACCATTAAATTCTATATAATTAAAATTAAGTGTATAAAAATATTACAAAATTATGTTTTCTGTCGAATAGAAATAAAATATCCTTTCAAATTTATAACGACCATCGGCAAGTTGGATAATTTTGGTGGCGTTTGGTTAGTGTTTCCACTTTTCTGAACCCAACTGGAATGGGTTGGGTTGAGTTGAATTGGATTGGGTTGAGAATTTTGGGAACAGAATTACGTTTGGTAACAACAATTTTTGTTTTGTGCTGAGAACAAAATGTGTTTGGTAACGATTTTATCCTAAAACTAATTTTTTTTTTTGTTTGGTGGCGGCCGGATGGCAGTGGCGGTGGCCGGACGACCGGCGGCGGCGGTGGAGATGGCCGGCGACGGTCGCCGGAGGTGGATGCCGGCTGCGCAGACGGTCGCCGAAGGTGGTCGACGGCAGCAGAAGGTCGCTGGAGGTGGATGGAGACGGCAGTCGGTTCGTCGGGCTGCGGCCGGCTACGGCAGACGGCGGCGGGTGGTGGTGGTCGGCCGGCAGATGAAGTCGGAAGTTGAGAACTTTGGGTTGAGTTTTTTGGGCACAAAAAGAAATAACTTTTTTTTTGTTTCTGATTTTTTTAGGATTTTGAGAATCAATTCCTATTTTTTAGATTGAGTTGGGTTGAGTTTTATGTTTACCAAACGCGTTCCCAAAAATCAAACCTAAAATTTTTGGGTTGAATTAGGTTGGGAACACTAACCAAACAGGGCCTTTGTTATCTTATTAAATTTTACAAAATCTAAATTAACTTTATGAAAAAGACCAAATTATTCTTTTTTTCGATAGATTAAAATACCCTTTGGAATCCATAGAAACCCTTGTAGATCAACCCAACTTTGTGCCCATGACAAAAAATTAATTTATTTAATCAGCATAAACTTGAGATTCCAAATACGCGACGATCCGCATGTGAAAGCCGCCGAATCTTCTTGTCTTGAGGATAACTTTTCATATTGATTTTACCCGTTCACTTTTAGTTATTTTTATTTTTAAATAAAGGATTAATTACACTTTATCCCCAGTAATTAGCTCATTTTTTTTTTACCATATTTTTGTCACCGTTTTGTTCCTTATAGTTAGCTATTTGTTGTATTTTACTCTCTCGTCAGCGCTTTGCTTCTGGTAGGCCAACATTAAAAAATAAAGTGTAACAAAAATTAATTATAGAAGGAAAAAATTATAGCCGAAAATATTATTAGTGAGCGAAATAAAAAAATGGTGTAAATACAAAGGGTAAAGTGTAACTAACCCCTGTATAAATCCGTAGACATCTGTCTGCACATTTCAATTCTCCAATCGCTCGACGTTAGAGAGAGAGGGAGAGAGAATCTCCGGAAGACGACGGAAAATGGGCACCGATCCGACGGAGTTGAAACTTGATTTGAATTCTCCTTTTGTGCCGACCACCATTTCCGATTTTCTCGATCAGCTATCGGCCATTGACGACTGTTCTGAGAAATTATCAAAGCTCACTGATTATCTCCATGCCCATGAAGAAGAATTGAGGAAGATCAATGCTTTTAAAAGTGAACTTCCACTCTGTATTCTCTTGCTAAACGATGGTATCTACTTCCATTCTTTTCTCTCTCTAAAATTCTTATCTTCTTCCATTCTTTTCTCACTAAAATTCTCTGTTCTTGGATGTTTATATTTTGGGGTGGTGATTTTTGTAATTTATTTCTGGGTTTTGCAGTAATTTCGAGATTAAAGCAGGAGATAACGCAATGTAGAGGTAAGAAGGTAGACAAGGCGATGGATGAATTCATACCATTGAAGGGTAATTCAGATGAAGGAGAAGAAGATTCAAGTGATTTGGTGAGCTCTGCTCGGCTATGGAGCATTAACATTCAATATGAAGATTCTGAAATCAAAAATCAAGAATTTGTATTGAGCAAGAGATCAGTAAGATTTTTCTACCAAAAAGGTTTACAATTTCTTTTTCTTCATGAATTTTGATGTTTTTACCCTTCTTGTTTTCAGAAAGATAAAGAAGAGCAAGACCCAGAAACAGATTTGAATTTGAGCGGCGGTTCTTGCCGGAGTAATGATGGGCTTTTCTTGGCGGCTAACAGAAAATGGGAAAGCGAGATCAGTCAGAGAGAAAGAAAGCTGAGGCGGTGTTGGTCGCCGGACTTACACCGGAGATTTCTGAATGTTCTTCACGATCTTGGAGGGCCAGAAAGTGAATTCCATTGATATTTTCCATTTAATTATCTTTTATCCAATGTGATTAGACCTTGTACTTTGTCCCAGTAATATTCGCGTCGCCACTTTGTTTTTTGTGGTTAGACCGTTGTTGTACTTTATCACCTTCGTTAGCACTTTATCACATCTTACATGAAAGATAAAGTGTAACAAGACCTAACTATGAGGGACAAAGTGATGACAAAAGAGAGCAAAGTGCAAAATGACCTATTACAGGGGGATAAGTGTAATTAACCTTTGCTTTTTTTCATATTTTGTGGTAAAATCTAAATATTAAAGAATTTATAATTTGCAGGGGCGAAACCGAAACTGATTAAGGAACGCATGTTTGTGGACGATCTCACCATCGACGAGATCAAAAGCCATTTGCAGAAATACCGACTTCACATCAGGAAACTCCCCGGATCTCCGGCGATGTCATCCAGTGCATTGTCGCCGGCGAAAGAACATTCCGGTGACTCACAAATTTGCCGGTCGGAATCTCCGCAAGGGACGTTTCACATGGGTGGTTTATCAAAAGCAATGTCAGTCATCGATGGCGCCGGCGCCGGCGATAGCACGAAGGAGAGATCCGGTTCAGAATCGGTTTGATTGAGGAGGCAATGTATAGAGAATTTGATTCTGAATAATGAAGACAAAAAATATATATAGGAGGAAAAATGAGATTTTGATGATAATTTTTATAGGAAATAACCTTCCCTTAGGAGAAAGCAGATGACCAATACCAACTTCTGTTAATGTCTTGTAAAGTTCACTAGGAATTTGAAACAAACAAAAATCATCATATATAATCGTATTGCGTTTTTCCTAATTTTTACATCTATATGTCATGTTTTCTTGTAAAAAAACGACAACACTAACTCTTGTTAACTATCGATCATGAATGGTACGGTTGTATTATGTAATGTTAGTTCACATTGACTACACCTTAATATATCATGTAATACAAATTTGTCCGATATAAATTACTGAAACGCCAGTAACGTTAACTAGTGCGACACTAGTTAGTTAATGTTAACTATAGTGGTTTAATTCATACACTATTTCTATTCGTTTGGTGTATAGAGAGTAAAATGTTAGTTAAGTGACAAAATGCAGATGACATTAACCGACATTAACCAACATTAACTAGTGAACGTTAATTACACTAATTCAGTTCATACCCTAGTTTTGCACACGTAATGCATAGAGAACGAAGAAGAGAAAGATGGACTTCAAAATTGAATTTGAAATTTAAAAACCAACTTGCAAAATAAAATGGTACACGTGAATCATGGAATAAAAAAAAAATCATAACAAAATTTATCTATAAAACACAAATTGCACAATCAAAACAGTATAATCAAATAGGATATAATTGAAATGGATAGAGGACTGAAAAATAATATGCCTTTCAAACGCATGTCAAAAATAACAAAAACAAAAAATAAAGATAAAAAATCATCTAATGTTTAGAGGACAATACATTAACTTTCCTGTTTACTTTTTAGAGCAAACCAACAAAAAATTATACATAATTGTGTCATTCGATGTGGGGTCTATTAATCCTAAGAATCTTTTGATGGTTTTGATTACACAATTAACTTTGATGATTGTAAAATTCGGTCACCCTAAATTTCTCCTATTGAAGACCGTCACGTATATAGAAACTTCGAATGGGGCCCAACTAACCAAGCATAGTATTTGAAGACTTCACCGGTCAGAAGATCATACTTAGCTCTAACCGGCCGTGATTGAGAAAGGATCACGGGTATCGTCTCTACCGGGCTAAGTATGCCATTCCGGGCTCAGGATGTCGAGCTCAGATCCTCCTGGGCTGCACCTTGGGAGGACAAGGGCACCCAAGGACTCTCCCAGATGAAGAAACTCCACAACAAAGGCCTCTATCCGAGTAAACATGGTCTACTATATATCTCCAAGTTTAGCCCGCTAGAGGAAGGATCAACGGAAGGCGCCCCCAGCCTCAAACATTGTCATTAATCCACAGTTGGCCCCAGATCGGTTGACTCCTCAGTTCGGCACCTCCCCAGGTCGGCACCTCTCAGGTCAACAACCCGATTTGGCAAACTCATATGTGAAATATTCCTCGCCCGACTCAAAATGCCGAGCCGAGCTGGGATATCCCCCCTTTAACTCCAAAAGGACAGAGGGAAATCTCCTCGGTGTAATGGGTCAGGTCACCTCTCCTCATTTGTACATGGCCAACCCATGGGCTTTTCCCCAAAGGGTCGAAAAGCCTAAGCCCAAGGGTCTAATCTTCTCATGCGCCGAGCTTATGGTAATTATTCGAGCTTAGGCCCCTAATCATGAGGCGCTAATCATTCCTCTCGCCTATAAAAGGAAGGGTCATTAATGCCCAAATGTATCACTTAATGCTCAGCTACTTCCACTGAAGCATATTTATTGCCTTTTTTTCCCTGAGCTCTTACTCTCACACTAGAGGGAATTACCGGGCAACACCCCAGTGGGTCTTTATGCAGGTACCAGCTCAAAGCTCAGCCCAGATTGGATGGATAATGATCTTGGACAACAAAACATCTCTAACCACTTGACGAAAAAGGACAGAACTAGGATTTCTCCACTCCACCTCAGCATGAAAAAGACAAGTATCCTCTGACCGGACCATACCATTGGTGTTAACCAATTTGACATAAACAAACTTGAATATTTTGTTAGACTAATGATTTTATTGAATATGTGATTGTAGAGATTAGTCAGAATGATATTAATTGTTTTTGTGTTTACTTACTAAAATCCAGATTATTGGTTTTCACGAACTTAAATATACATAATTTTTAAAAAATACTTCTATCATGTAAATCAGGATATCAATCGAGTTTATATTTTGTTAGCATTGATAGAAACTCTTGTAAGAAGAAACTTATATTTTTTGCATTTGTGAGTTTGTAGCTCAAACCTAAGTGCAATTGGTCAAGGTAAAAGTGTGATTGGGTATAAAGGGAACTTACTTAACTTGGGATTGTAAAGGTTTGATTATTACAAATGAAATGGATTAGTGTGGGATTTGATTCTTACCTGGGAAAAGGATCGGTGTGGTTTTACTGAATTGAATTCGCTGCGAGAACTCAAGGGAGTGGACGTAATCAAGTGTAACTTGATGAACTATTATAAAACTTCATGTGTCAATTTATCTATCCCTTACTCTTTGTGTGTGCATTAGTTATCATGTTTCCGCATATAATCAAGATAAAATTGATTAGGAATAATTATATGGATTAAATTTTTTAAATTATCCAATTCACCTCATTTTGTGTAGATCTTTGAGTCAACAGGGTCCAAAGGCCATACATTAAATAAAGTTATATCCATTCTATGTTTTTTAATGAAAATTCCAATTTGGGAAATAAATAATATTCCATGATAAAAGTGCCACTCAATCAAACCTTTTGCTTAGCATCCTCTTCGTGGAAGGCTTATTCTTAATTCTGTACATGCGTCTAATTTCTTGTTAACTAGTTTTAGATCCCGCGCATTGCGCGAATTTAGAAAAAAAATATAATAAATTATTAGTATCGAAGTATGAAACATGAATAATCACAGAATTAATTATTTTATATTTAGGTATAATTTGATAACTTTGGTAGCAATATCCGAGAGGAGATGTATAAATTTTAGTGAGTAATGATATTTTATAAATACCAAAAATAAACATACTATAAAAAATTACATAAATAATCAGAAGAGAGATAATATTCTACAAATTAACTTTTACTAATTTATCATAAAAAAGACGCTTGTTGGTGTCAAAAATTGGTGAATACCTCCAGTATGGTCTGGACAGAAGACACGTGTGAATTTCTTATAGGGAGTAGGACTCACTTAGCGTCAGCAAATTAGGGACCCCAACTCGGTTAATTAGCCTTATCCAGCTGGCAGCCAATGAGCTTGCAAATAAGGGTCCTAAGAACCTAGATTGGGCTTTCGGGTCTATCAGGAAAAGTCCATGGGCTGGCCCAATTGAAACGGAGACAAATGGTTCGTTTTAGCCCCTTCAGCAGAACAGAAGACCGAGAAAGACTTATGGGAGGATCTAGGCCTCTTTATGGCGATTAGTAGAATAGAGAGTGCTCAGATCCCGTTGTTCGGCAAAGGGTCGTCTGGGCTATTTTGGCCTCCAACTTTGGCAATCAGCCGTGAAGAAGGTACTCGGAGCCCCTTGTTTGGCACGGTGGTCGTCTGGATGGTTTTGGGGGCATCTTATGGCGATTAGCTGAGTAGAGGGTGCTTAGTGCCCTCTGTCCGGGATGGTTGCCATCTGGACTGTCCAAGGCCTCCACTTTTTGTGACCAGCTGAGAAGAGGGTGCTCGGAGCCTTCTATCCAGCATGGTTGTCAATTAGATGGATCAAGGACTCCACTTTTGTGGTGATAAGTTGAGCAGGGGGTACTCAGAGCCAGCTGCTCGGCAGAGGGTCCTTCTGGACGGTTTTAGGCTTCCATTTTGTGATGATGCCTGGTCGAGGGTGCTCAGAGCCCGGAGCTCGGCCAAGGGAGCTTCATGGGAAATTTTAGGCCTCAATATTTGGAGGTTACCAAGTAGAGGGTTCTTAGAGCTCAAAGCTTGGCTAAGCTGGTCTTCTGCGAGGTTATGGGCTTTCCTTTTGCGACGATGCTGAGCAAAGGGTGCTCGGAGCCCAGAGCTCGACCAAGGGGGCCTACTGAACGATTTTAGGCCTCCATATTTTGAGGTTGCTGAGCAGAGAGTGTTCGGAGCCCATAGCTCAGGCATGGGAGCCTTCTGAATGGTTTTAGGCCTGCATATTTTGAGGTTTCCGAGCAGAGGGTGTTCAGAGCCCGAAGCTTAGCCAAGGAAGTCTTCTGAATGGTTTTAGGCCTCTATATTTTGAGGTTGCCAAGTATAGGGTATTCGGAGCCCGGAGCTCAGCCATGGGAGCCATCTGAATGGTTTTAGGCCTTTTCTTTTTTATGTTGTCAAGCAGAGATTGCTCAGAGCCCGAAGCTCGGCCTTTTTCGCACACTTGAGATCTTGAACCCTTGAATTAACCGTGAAGAAACCTTCCGTGCACGTGTGGGTTTGGACAAGTGGCTTGCTAGCCAAATTTCCCTCCATCAACCCCAAATCACTATAATAGAGTTTTTAGTCCAAGAGATTATTTAGAAAATAGTCTCATGTTTTTTTACCATATTTTTTCTATAATTTATATAAAATGTCATTCTGTAAAATATGGCAGGACATGAACATTTACAGTTTTATTTTGTTATTTTTAAACATTTTAATACATGTTAACGGGTTAAATGTGTTGCTGTAAATATTCATAATTTTTATGTGAACAATCACGTTCTTTGTTATGTTCACACGTTCTTCTATATGCATTATTTTGTTATGTTCATAAAAACTATGGAAAGAACATTTATGTTCTTTTGTTAGGAACATTAGCACTACTACTTAAAATAGTTGTCTATATTCAGGAGTAAAAAATGTAAAAACTTAAAACTAAAATTAACCTAGAAAACAATAAATCAAAATATTGCAAGAAAAACCTTAGTTCAACAAAAAACAAATTGGTATAAATATTCACCAAACCACAATGAAACATTCACTAAAAAAAATTTGTATAAAAATTCACTAAACCACAACGAACATTCACAAAATAACAAACTCATATGAACATTCACAAAAAGCAAACAAAATCATAAAAAAAAAAACTCACAATGAATAAATAAAAATTTAACCAAAATCAACAAAGACCAATAAATCAAAACAGATTTGAAACGGCGAAGTGCATTTCTTGATTTGGAATTTTTCATATTTGATAAATTCTAGAGATGCAACATTCACCAAAACACAAAACCAGTATTGAACATTCCCAAAAAAATAAATCGTCGAACAAGAACAATCACAAATCAATAAACAAAACTTCACCAAAATCAATAAAAACACAAATAAAAACAAATCCAGAACAAACTTTACCACCACCATTCGGAATTTCAACCAGGATCAGAACAGCAGCGGTGAAATAGTTACTAAACCACAACAATCATTCCTGAAAATACAAACCCGGTATGAACATTCAAAAAAAAAAAAAAAAAAAAGATCAATCAAGAACAATCACAAATCAATAAACACCACCAAAATCAACAAAAAGCAATTGCGAACGGTGGACCAGATCTGGAATTTTCTAGATCCAAAAAATTTCAGATAGAGAAAGATATGGTGATGTCTTGAGCAAATGACATCGAAAGAAGGAAGACTAAAACGATGATGGTGGCGGTAATGATGGGAGAGACCCTAATTTCATCACAACTGTTGACCAGATCTAGAAACTTACCACAATTTGTCGCCAACGCTATTCACCGAATCAAGTCTGGGCCATTCATCGCAACCGTTCGCCAGAAACGATAGTTGCCGCTGTGGAAGATCGTCTTTGTGACCTATTCCTTCACAATGAAGCCTTTGTTGCAAAAGATTTGGATGGAATTTTAGAGGATTCGGGAGCACGACCCCATTATGACGGAGGATTTGTTCGACATAATATGCGGAGTGCTTGGTAGCGCGCAAAATACGCCGCTACTTACTCTCGCAAGTATACGAGATCTAAGTTTTAATATAGTGGATCTTTGAAGATCGGATATCGTTCCCACAGGGAAAGTGTGAATAATTGAATATCACAATTTACGTAGTCTCATATTATCCTGACGATTCAATTAATTATTTAAATTAAACTAATTAAAACTACTCCTAATGATTAATTCTAATTACACTAATTAACTAGGGATCGATTTCATTCACTTAGTACCTATTTGGCTTAGTTTAGTTATCAATAACAGTTATTATTACATCCAACAATCTCAGTATCTATAACTCACTCGCTCTCTCTTCCGAGTGAAAAGCGAGCGAATACATGACTTCGCATTGACGCCAAAGTCCCCCTCGAACGCCTTTCTGAATACATAGCCACGTGAGTCTTGACCCAATCTCATGGATTGCACACACTCCAACTCTTTCCCGGGTTATTGGATCATCGCATTGTGTTTATCCCTAGTTTGAATCCGGGGTTACCTTTCTCGAGTGTCAAACCCCGTATTCTCGGTTTATCATAATAAGCATAATAAACGTGAAATAACAATAAACACAATTGGAATTGGATAACAAACCATTAAAATAACTTATATTCAACCAAAAAAATATTTACATGAATTACATCTAACCCTACTTAAAATCTACCTAATCTAACATGATCTTAGTCATTACAATATTAAATCAAGAGGAGGTCATCATCATCAATAACAAACATTAAGTATAAAGATGGAAACAAGGAAAGAAAATCCAAATCTTAAAGTGGAGTAGTCCACTTTCGCCAAAGAATAATCCTCCCAAGCTTCCTCTTCTCTATTGATGAACTTCCTCTTTTAGCTCTTCAAGAATTGGCCAAAAATCACTTCCTAAAACTAATCTAATTTACTCCTAAATTATCTAATCCTCTCTAAGGTGAAAATGGCTCTCCAAACACAATAGGGCATAAGACAAAAATTGGGAAGAAAGGGGTTAAAGTAAAGGTTTGAAAATTATTTTCAAAATATCTAAAATTAGATATTTCTCGCAGAGTGTCACCGCCTATGCGGTGGTTAAGTCGGTCTAGGTTCTGATGGATCTTCACCTAGGCTGAGGAATTTTTGCCTAGGCGGAAGTTAAGTCGGTTAAGGTTCTGACGGATCTCCGCCTAGGGGGTGGTTTTCTTGCCTAGGCGGTGGTTCAGCAATCCAACTTTCTGCCTCTTCTCCGCCTAGGCAGTGGAATTTCCGCCTAGGCAGTGGTCTTTATGCACCGAAACCTTGTTCTTCACATTTTGTTCACCGTTTCTCCACTATTTTCGCTTTTTTATCACTTCTTTTCGTCTCTTACCGGTTTTACACTAAAACAAATTACAACAAAATTAAATATAACTAATACACTAAAAAACGAACAAAATCAATTTAAAAGTAGATAGGTTATTTCCACCTATCAAATATCCCAAAACTTAGAATTTTGTTAGTCTTCGAGCAAAACATTGACACTAAACTAAACTAACTAATGAACTAACTAACTAAAAATGAAAAACTTAAACACAAAAGAAGTACATGCATGTAAATATAAAGTTCAATCGAAATGATCAATTTGTTCCTCCCTCAATATCCCTAAATCTGATCAAGTTCGGAAAATAACCCACACCAAGTGGTGTTCTAGAATTTCAACAATCAATATCAATAAAAACCATTCTAGATCCATTGAATGTGTGTGTTTAAGAACTCAAATGCATAATTACGCACAAACCGGATTGTATTATTCAATTGTTAAGTTCATAACGTATACCATTTAAGAATTCAGGAAAACCATACGCTTGACTAGGGTCTACTATTCACTAATGTAGGCTCAGATATTCACAGAGATCAATAGGGCTTGGTTTGGCTTTGGAGAACGACCATGGGTATCACTGGAATTGAAAATAGATAATTGGTTTAAGTGATCGATACCCACGGTAAAATCGTTTGTCGCTATCCTCTCTCATAACCCCCCACATTTAAAGTACAACTCTGAATGAGAATTAAAGATCCTTGTATTCACTTGTTGAAAGTAAAGAAAATGAAAACTATATTCGCATTTTTTTTTTGGACAACACATTCCTAAATTAATTCGAATTATTACAGTTTTAGGAGTGTGCAAGAAGAAGTTAGAGAAACACACCTCCAAACTTATTCGAATTTATAAAATTTTAGGAATATGTAAAAAGAAATGGTAGAAACACGCCCCAAAACTTATTTTAGGAGCGTGCAAGAAGAAATAAGAAATTGACAAGTGAATACAATAATACCGAATCAATAAAAATTTCATCCGAAACCCGACCGCTCACTTGATTTCACTCAAATTGAAAATTAGGCTTAGTGACATTAGGTTAGGAAAAATTTAAATGAAAAGAGTATTTGAACGTTTTCATAATTGATTACGTTATCGGCTTCGACAGGGGAAATAAGGAATGAAATTTTTTAGGTTAACTACAACGGTTCAAACGAAAAAATGAAGGCCTAAATCACATCTCCGGAATTACCTTACCTAAGGCTTCGCCTCAAGTTTTTCCCAAATCAAGTTCTAGATTCCTCATTTTTGCCATGAATTTCATATTGAATAATCAGTGTCTAATTGTTCAGATTATTATACATTGAGTCCAAATGTCGTGCGGTTTTAGGATCGAGATAATTTTTACCCAATCGACATGTTAAGCACACAAAACACACATGGAATGCATTACCCCCGACCTCAATATGCAATTAGGGGATAATTCTCATCATCGGGACTTGGCCCAAATGAACTCACCAACTAAACATGCAAATACAACTTCATACATACACAATTTTAGACTAAATCTAATACTAACATACATTAATTAATCTAACACTACACATGCAAAAACAAAAACAAAAATTAAACTAAAATAAACTAAAAATTAAAAACTAAAACATACATTAAAACAATAAAATACATACATAAACATAATTTTGTACATAAAAAATTTTGCATTTTGTTCAAAAATAATAATAATGGTTCATCATTTTCTATAAAAAATCAAAATGGATGAACATCCACTAAACTAACATCCATTCTATACCAATACATGCTTGAACAAAAGTAGTGTTCCACAATTAGCGAACCCAATAAACATACAACATTCATGCAAACAAAATGGGTTGAACACATACCTAGGGAATAAGACGTAGAAGTCTTATTCCCTATTGTCCACCTGAAGAGGAGTCATCACCACCACAATCGCTTTGGAAATGATAGTGTGGTTTCTGTAGCAAATGTGGCGGCACGGATGGCATCGGAGGGTAATCGCGTATCTCAATGCCGAGGCCTTTGCAAATCATCCGTTGGACTTGATCTTGTTGCCTCGAATACTGGTCTAGGAAAAAACTGATCTGATATTGGTTTTGACGGATAATCCGAAGCTCATTGTATACCCTCTCCTAGGGGTTTTCATTTTGGCCTTTGGAAGGTCCCTCCGCCTTGTTGGTTGGCTCTTCCCCTTCTTCAGGCTCGGGCTTGGCTGCCTCTTGCGCCCTAGTCTTCCACAAATGGTTTATCTTTGATATATCTAGTGGAACTATAGGGTGGCAAAGGTTTTCCCTGGATACCATCACTCCAGCTAGTCGAAAAATGTTGGTCAAAAGTGACGGAAACGGGAGCCCACCCTTTACCGAATTCGTAGCGTGCATGATCGATGAGTAGATCAAGAACCCAACATTGATTGCTTTTTTGGTTTGAATTTTGTAGATTAAAATGGCCATGTCCTTTGAGACGTCTGACAGATGTGACGTCGGTAGGAGGCTTCCACAAATGAAGTAGTGACAGATTTTCAGAATTGGATTGTGGTATTTTACCGAGAAAGTAGCGACATTCGGTCCCTGGTGTTTCCACTTGACTTCACCGGATGTGATCATTTTAATCACCCTCTGCATATTTGGTTCTTGGCTTCCAGTAGACCTCGGTGCCGCTAGTTCAAAGAGATCACTGATAAATTTAGGACTGAAGATGATTGGCTGATTTTGAACTCTCGCTTGGTAGTCTACGGCCTCCGTAGCGTTAGCATAAAATTCCTTGACTAAAGCTACCTCGCTCGGGGGTGGCGATTTACAGAATTGCTCCTAGCGGTGGCTTTGAATTTCTTGTTGAAATTCTGTCGGGAGATCCTCTATCAGACCGAAACCACGTTAGCATATGCATGTTCGATGGGTTTCGTGTTTGTTATAATGCTCATCCGCTTGTTTTGACACAAAACGGGTGGCATCATAGTCAACAACGGTCGGCACCCCGGGTTGTGAACTCGACCCTTCTCCTCTCACCCTCTTCTTAGCTACCCTTTTTGGAATTTCCTAACAATCACAATCACGAAAACCAATACAACCTCATCATATATAAACAATTAAAACACATAAACTCCCCAAATCACTTTGTCAAGAACACATACATCTCAAAATAAACACACCCAATTGAAATTTTCAACCAAATTTCACAAATGTGACATACTATCTTGGTTCACACACTTAACCAATCAATTTAAATATGTTTATCACTAAGAATCAAATCAAAATCCGAAAGAAAATTGAAATCGCGAAAATAGGGTTTAATGGGTTTAGGGCAAAAACTTCAAAATCAAATGATTTTTAACATAATCATGCAAACCAACCAATAATTTCAACAACCAATAACATTCAACACCTGTGGATGTTGAATGTAACATCAACTGTGTTTTTTTTTTTTAATGTTATTTTTTTTTACCAAAATGCCCCTCATGTGGATGTTGAATGTAACATCAACTGTGTTTTTTTTTTAATATTATTTTTTTATAACCAAAATACCCCTTATGTGGATGTTGAATGTAACATTCAACACCTGTGGATGTTGAATGTAACATCCATTATTCTCTTATTTTTGTATGCAAAGTAAAATACATATGATATTACATTGAACACCTGTAAATGTTGAATATAACATCAATTGTTCTCTTATTTTACATTACGTTTAGTAACGATTTTATCCTAAAATTAAGAATTTTGTTTTTTGGAACATATAAAAGTGATAAAGTTTAGGGTAAAGCTGTAATTTATGGCGGCGGCCACCAGCGCGGTGGCGGTGGCAGGCAGCTGACAGTGGTAATACACCAATTTGACGACCTTCCTTCTCGATGTGAAACTCATGGGAGGGCATTTCGGTAAACTCAATCCTCACCATTTTTTAAAATGGGGCTAATTGGTGCAAGGAAAGGTGTTGATGGGACTAATTGGTACAAGAAAAACGTGTTGACGGGACTAATCGGTGCAAAAAAAAAAATCGATGGGAGTAGGTGGTAAATAATTTCTTTTTTTGGGATTAATAGGTAATTTTCCCTAAAAGAAACTTACTTGTTAAGAAATTACAGACCAATCGAAAGAAAATGAAGAAATTGCACCTTTCTTCAAAAACCCTAGATTTTCGGGAATGAGGGTGGAAATCCAATTCTTGGTGGTTGATTAGTGATAGAAATGACTAATTTTGGTAATGGAATGATGATTTTAAGGGTTTGAAACGGTTTGGAAAGAAGGGTTTAGAGAGATGTGGGAACTTTTGAGGGAAATGGCTTCGCGGTTCTAAAAAAAAAAATGAGTAAAGGAAATTTTAACTGCAGAAAGGTCACTGCCTAGGCGGTGGACCGTTTTTGCAGAAAAACAAGCAACCTGTATTTTTACCGCTTAGGCGGTGCGTCCACCGCTTAGGCGGTAGGCCTGCAGCTCTTTTTTCATATTTTTCTCAAATTTTCAAAATACGGCTCCACTCCGTATGTTTCCACTTCGCTTGTTCAACGTGTTTAAATGTGAAACACTTCCCCAAGCGTCCACACTCCTAAAAGAATAAATAATAAAATAAATAGTAACAAAAATTGGGTAATTTGATACCCTGAGTTTCATTTAAAAAAAAATTATTGTGCTTACTTTACCGTCCCAGCTGGACTTTCGTGTTACTAAGCATCTTTCACCAAAATTCCACATAGACAAGGAATTTGGGCTCAAATGCTCAGTCGGATCAAGATTATGAATTGAAGTCGGCTTCACCTATCTGTCCTTATCATTTTCAATATAAGCTCGATCTCGGGATTGCGAATTAAGAATTCTAATCTTCTTCATCGTTTCTCGCATGGCTTGATCACATTAAAACAATAAACAAAAATAAAAATTAAAAATAAAATAAATGTCAGGATTAACATTCGATCACTTAGTCGCAATATCAACTTGAAATTCACACAATCCCCGACAACGGCGCTAAAAATTTGGTAGTGCGCGAAATACGCCGCTACTTACTCTCGCAAGTATACGAGATCTAAGTTTTAATATAATAGATTTTTAAAGATCGGATATCGTTCCCACAGGGAAAGTGTGAATAATTGAATACCGCAATTTACGTAGTCTCATATTATCCTAACGATTCAATTAATTATTTAAATTAAACTAATTAAAATTACTCCTAAGGATTAATTCTAATTACACTAATTAATTAGGAATTGATTTCATTTACTTAGTACCTATTTGGCTTAGTTTAGTTATCAATAACGGTTATTATCACATCTAACAATCTCAGTATCTATAACTCACTCGCTCCTTCTTCCGAGTGAAAAGCGAGCGAATACATGACTTCGCATTGATGCCGAAGTCTCCCTCGAACGCCTTTCCGAACACATAGCCACTTGAGTCTTGACCCAACCTCATAGATTGCACACAATCCAACTCCCTCTCGGGTTATTAAATCGTCGCGTTGTGTTTATCCCTAGTCCGAATCCGGGGTTACCTCTCCGGAGTATCAAACCCCGTATTCTCGGTTTATCGTAACAAGTATAATAAACGTGAAATAACGGTAAACACAATTGGAATTGGATAATAAACCATTAAAATAACTTATATTCAACCAAAAAGATATTTACATGAATTACATCTAACCCTAGCTAAAATCTACCTAATCTAACATGATCTTAGCCATTATAATATTAAACCAAGAGGATATCATCATCATCAATAATAAACATTAAGTATAAAGATGGAAATAAGGAAAGAAAAGCCAAATCTTATAGTGGAGTAGTCCGCTTTCGCCAAAGAACAATCCTTCCGAGTTTCCTCTTCTCCATTGACGAACTTTCTTTTTTAGCTCTTTAAGAATTGGCCAAAAATCACTTCCTAAAACTAATCTAATCTACTCCTAAATTATCTAATCCTCTCTAAGGTGAAAAGGGCTTTCCAAACATAATAGGGCATAAGACAAAAATGGGGAAGAAAGGGGTTAAAGTAAAGGTTTGGAAAATATCTTCAAAATATCTAAAATTAGATATTTCTCGCAAAGTGTCACCGCCTAGGCAGTGGTTAAGTCGGTTTAGGTTCTAATGGATCTTCACCTAGGCGGAGGAATTTTTGCCTAGGCGGAAGTTAAGTCGGTTAAGGTTCTGACGGATCTCCACCTAGGCGGTGATTTTCTCGCCTAGGCGGTGGTTCAGCAATCCAACTTTCTGTTTCTTCTCCACCTAGGCGGTGGTCTTTATGCACCGAAACCTTGTTTTTCACGTTTTATTCACCGTTTCTCCACCGTTTTCGCTTGTTTATCACTTCTTTTCGTCTCTTCACCTGTTTTACACTAAAACAAACTAAAACGAAATTAAATATAATTAATACGCTAAAAAATTAACAAATTTGGTTTAAAAGTAGATAGGTTATTTCCAGCTATCAGTGCTACAGAACGATCTCATTGAAGACAGACCCAACAGATGGGGGTTTGCGGTTGAAAAATGGAAAGGGAGAAAGAGAGGGGGGCAGCTAAAAATGAAGAGGAACATTAGGATTTCTCCATTATATACATAGGGGTATAAACTTTCGTTCATTATTTTTTGTTAACTGTCAATCATCATACACTAACAATGTTTTGAAAAATGACTAAATTACAACATAATTGTTTAAAAGGGTTCTCTACTAAACTAACTCTTAAAAGAGGGCTAAAAAGAAAAACACTCTTCATATTTTTTTTGTTTAACTTAACCGAATATGCTAAAAACAAATGGATGAAAATAAATTTTTATTAAAAGTGTACATGAATTGGACAAAATTATCCTCTTTTTTTTTTCCCCTTTATTAAAAAATGAACAAATAAAATTACAGACAGAAACAGAGCTAGAGAGATAAAATATTAATTTTCTCGTTTATTACCTTTAAATATGAAACTTAAATTAAAATATAAAAGATTATTTTTATATTTTTCAAATAGATTGTTTGTTTCTAGTAAAAAGGAATAATGTATAAGTTTTTAAAGTATAGGGGTTACATTGAAATAAGACCAAACTACAATAGTGCAAAAAGCAATTAACCCTATTTATTATCGAGGGTATTTTATAATGAGTCTCAAGACGTATTACTAATTCGTTCTTATACTCATGTGGCCATGTAAGTTTGGAGAAAAACTCAATTGACATATGATACTTATTTGTTCTACAGTAATATTTACACTCCCATTCATTATATTTCTGTTGATATTATTGTTGTAAAAACATTGGTATCTCTCAATCATCATGTTGTTATTAACATTATTACTAGATTACAATATTTGCACCACCTAATTTATTATGTTGTTGTTGATATAGCTAGAGAATATATATTTGAGTTTATTTTAAATAATAAATATATAAGTAGTATTTTGTCAATATAGAAGTAATGACCTATTTTAATTTTAATGGTAAAAGTAGGGTTTTCAAAATTTTCCTATCATCAATTATTTTCAAACATAATTTTTTCAAGGATTTTTTTAATTAGACACCCATTTTCACACTTGATATTTGTATGGGCCCCAATAGACACGCCCAAACAATTAAAAACCCAATCAATTATTTTTATTTGGAGAAAACCTCAACTTTACATACACAATAGCTCACACGTGACTATGGATTGATCTTGCTCTTTAGGTATTTTGGAAACTATCATCATGCTAAATAAGGAAAAATCCAAGCAATTCATTCAAGTTATGAAAATGGAAGAAATCAAACTTTTTATTCCCGTCTCTCATGTCCTAAATTGCAAAGAATCTAAGGACGGAGATTGCAAAAAACCTAAATTACGAACACCATTTCCATGCCTGCAGAAGGTAACGACGGCGACGGAATCGGCGGCAACGACAGCAGGTTCAAGCGACAATGTTGAGCAACATTTCAAGCGGAACAGGTTTAAGTTTTTAAAATGCTTTTATTTTCAATCATTAAAACTTATTGAAACATTTTCAATCATCACAACTAGAAGTGGAAGAAGATCTTTTCGAATCTGCTCTGAGCACACTCATACATATTTGTCATAATTCTGAAGTGGGATTCATTTTTTTTTTCAGGAAAGGTAAACCAAACAATGATTTGAGCATCAGACTATAACTATTGCAATCACATATGCATATATAAGATCCTTCCAAACCCTATCAATGACTCGAACATTGATGTGGGTTTGTTCATTTTCAAAGTTGATTTGGGCATTTGTTGAAAATTATAACTGTGTAGCAACAATCTATATAGTTCTTAGATAAATCCTAGCAGCCCATGGAATATCTCGCATATATTTACAGATTTAGTTATTGTTTCTATTCGTAGAATATCTGGTATATATTTGTAGATTTCATGAGCAACAAACAAGTAATAAAACCCTAGCTACAACATCAGTGAGTAGTTTTGAATTTCACTTTCCTTACTTTTCTTGATGATGTTTGATTTATTGAAATTTTTAATATACAGCAAAAATCAACAATTGAATTCTTGTTTTGGATTAACCTCTTGTTCCATTTCATAGTTAATGTGGGTCGTTGAAATAGTTAATGTGTAGCAAAAATCGATTATTGGATTCTTGGTTTGAATTTCCATATTGTCCCTTTCAATTGTAGATTTGGTACACATCATTTTGCATTATTGATGTAGTGAGTTATTTAGATAGTTACTACGTAGAAAAAATACGCAATTGGAGTCTTGTTTTGAATTAATGCCAGTTTGAGTAATTTTTAGCACTGAATATTAACTGAGAATTGGTGATGTTTCGGTTCTTGAATTAGTTAATGTACGGTATAATTCCATTACTGTTTGGTTAATGTTGGGTCACAAATAATTGGTTACTGTTTTTGTTCTCTATTTTTGTTCCCACTCCCTAAAATTTGGAATAGTTAATGTGTAGCAAAAATCGATGTCGAGTTCTTGGTTTGAATTTTCATCTTCTTCCCCCCCCTTTTTTTTTTTTTTTTGTTGCTGTTTGATTTATTAAGATAGTTACTGTGTAGCAAAAATCAACAATTGGAAGTCTTGTTTTGAATTAACATCTTGTTCCTTTTCATAGTTGATATGGGAGATTGTTGAAAGATAGTTAATGTGTAGCAAAAATCAATGTTGAGTTCTTAGTTTGGATCCGAAATTAGGATAAAATTTTGAATCAAAAGGCTACTAGTCGTTTTCTTCCTTACGATTATATATTTATGTATTGCGAGGTGTATATATATATATATATATATAGCCTATTGCCTTCTCATATCTTTCTTTACATCTCTATTGTTTAGCTAAAAAATATTTGTATTGGGTTTGTGTTTGGGTACAAATACAAGTGATGAATGGAATTGAAGTGACAAGGTGCATACGAGAAAATGAGAGGCATTATAGTGTTCATATCCTTATTATTGTAGTAACAGGGCACGCAACGGGCGAGGAGCCAAATGTGACGGTTCAGGCTGGAATGGATTACTTTGTAGGGTATATGTAATTGACCTCTCCTGTCATTTTGTACTATATCAGAAACCTCCCTTGTTATTTTGTAAATACCAGAGACCTCCTCTATCTTTTTCTCAAACACCATTTACCTCCATTTGGACAAAATTGTCCTTAGGTTATTTTTAAAAAAATTCATTAGCACCCCCATATTTTTAAAATTATATTTTTTACCCTTAACTTTTTAAATAATTATATTTACCTCTTACCACCACCCAACTCCCACCGCCACCGCCCAACTCCCACCACCCACCACCACCTCCCACCGCCATCCGACGCCACCATTCTTTACTTTTTACACTAACATTTCCATTAAAAAATAATACTTTTTAAACTCATTTTGTTTAACAAAATGAAAAAAAAAAAAAAAAAAAAAATCAAGAAGAGAAGAAGATCGGTACTTTTATCCCTAAATTTTAGATTGGTCATAAATTGCACTTTAATGCGTGCAAAGAGTAACTAAAAAATAGAGAGGATACTAATGAATTTATTTATTTTTAAATAAAAGAATAAAAATATATTTTTGTAAGGGCATTTATGTCTTTTTACATCAAAATATTGGTGACGGCCGGTGGCGGAGGGTGTTGATGGGTGGTGGCGGCGGCGGTGGGAGGTGGCGGGCGGCGGTAGTGGGAGGTGGCGGCGGGTAGTGGGTGGTGGCGACGGTAGGAGGTGGTGATAAATATATATAAATTAAAATGGTTATTTATGTATTTTAATTTTTTATTATTTAATTATTTTTTAAATAGTGAAGGGTGAAATTGGTATTATAATAAAAAAATATATTATTTTTTAAACAATAAGGGAGGTAAGTGGTGTTTGAGAAAAAAATAGAGGAGATCTCTGGTATTTACACAATGACAGCGAATGTATCTAGTATAGTGCAAAATGACAAGGGAGATCAATGATATTATCCCTTACTTTATATCAAAGCCCTTATCAAAAGAAAAACTTTTACAAGCTATAGCTGACATCAATAGCAAATAATATATATGTGTTTGATATTGTTGTACATTATATATTCATGTAATTTTTTGTGTAACATGCATTAACATATTTCAAATAATTTTTTTACATGATTTATGTAAGTTTCAAAGTTCTAGGCTTGGATTAGTAATTGGGACTCATTCATCTCTTGTTTGAAAATTGAAAATTCCTGATTTTTTGTTACAACTAGGGGAGATAGATAATTACAAATGCTCATGCATGGGTGATGCCTCTGCATGACTTTTTCTTTGGAGCTAGTTTTAGTTTCGTTTTAGAAGCCCTCTTTACTATTGCAATCTTTAAAAAAATGTCTAAATTGTAAGAAAGCAAACGAGCTACTAAAGGGAAACAAACAAAAGTTACAAGATCTTAAAAAAAAAATTAAAAAAAAAATTACTATAAATATCTATGTCCACTTCAAAGTTCCATACAAGTTTGTCAACTTAGTAGCCACCCAATTTCAATTCTCAACAATCAGGGCTACATTTTCCAACTCTACCACTAAAGGTCCCATGAAAGTTGAACACAATTACAACAGAAGAATATATCTACATGTCTGTAATTACCATCCCAAGAGATATGCATCATGCATCGATAAATCGGATATCAAATGTATTTGGGTGGATGCCACACATTTAAAGCTGCATACTCCTCCAAACATTATTTTAACTAGGCTTTACTATATTCCTATTCAGTTTAGTGGCGAACATTGTTAGACCAACAATATGCAAAACCAACCAATGTGTCATAAAAAAGAATAGCCACCGAGAACTAACTTTCCTAGCAATCCAGTTAAGTGCATAGGCATAGCTCACATCCATCCTGCTGGCCCGTGTAGCTTCATCTCGCAAGATCGAATAAATATCAGAGATTGCATCCAAGCCAGATCTTTGGCGATCATCTGAATACAATGAGAACTTTGACATTTGCATTAACACATGGAAGTGTGTACAAACAATATTCAATCAATTCAAGGTTACTTAACACATGTAAGGCTGTACAATAATATTCAACCCATTATAATTGTACAACAATATTCAACCATGAAAGGTTATACAAACAATTATAACTGTATAACAAATATTCAACCAATTCAACGGTTGCTCAAACATGGAAAGTTGTACAACAAAAAAAAAAAAAAAAAACAATTATAACTGTACAGTAATATTCAACCAATTATAGTATCGATTTTTGCTACACATCAATTATTTTCTCAAACAATAAAAATGTTGGGAAAGAAGAGGAAAATTCAAATCAAGACTTCAATATTTGATTTTTGCTACACAGTAACTATTTCGTTAACTCAAACATCAATAACGAAAAGAAAGCAGTTAAAAATTCAAAGTTATACTCCAATATTAGAACTTTACTACACAGTAACTATCATAAGAACCAAACATCAATAATGAAAAGGGACAAATGGAAATCCAAACCAAGATTTAAATATGGGAAAATTACCATTTACTCCCAAAATGAGTTACTATTTACTGTTTACTCCTACCAACTTTTTCTTACACCGTTTACTCCCATTGTAGGACTTTTCTTGCACTGAAAACTCTCATCGCCGGCCTTCCTTGCATTGAAAACTCCCATTTCCAAAAACGGAGAGGGACTAGATTACCGAAATGCCCTCCCGTGATTCGTGTCTTCTTTCTGAAGCACCGATCGATTTGTAGATAAGCATCGCTTTGCGATTTCTTCCTTCCGTTCGATTGATTTGCTTACGTCTTTGCCTTCGATCGATTTGCAAACGTCTTCCTTTCGTTCGTCAATCGCTCGTCGTCTTCGTCATCGTCACCGATCGCTCATGGATGTTATATTCAACACCTCTCTCTCTCTCTCTCTAAAAATGGGTTTCGCCATGGATTCTTTATTTTTTCTCCACACTTAGAGAGAGAAAGAGAAAAAAAAAGATTAAAGTAATAAATTGGGGAATGCCGTCGATCGCTCGTAGATGTTACATTCAACACTTCTCTCTCTCTCTAAAAATGGGTTTCGCCATGGATTCTTTGTTTTTTTCTCCACACTTAGAAAGAGAAAGAGAGATTAAAGTAATAAATGTGGAAATACTTTCCCTGGTGAAGTGCACGAATCTAGAGAGAGACGGGATGAGGAATGGAGGTGCACATTTTCAAATTTGTGTGTGACAGCTCACTTCAAAATATCTTGACAAAATTATGCTTTGCACCCTGTAATTTACAGTAAAATATGAGAACACTTGATATTACATTCAACATCCACAGGTGTTAAATGTAACATCATATGAATTTTACTCTTGCATACATAAAATATGAGAACAATTGATATTAGATGAGAACAATTGATGTTACATTCAACATCCATAGGTGTTGAATGTAACATCCACACATAATATGATCCATAAAAATATGAAAATAATTGATGTTACATTCAACATCCACAGTCGTTGAATGTAATATCGTAAATAAATAAATAAAACAATTGATGCATTCAATATCTACAGGTGTTGAATGTTACATTCGATATCCTAATGAGGGGTATTTTGGTAAAAAAGAAAAAAGAAAAAAAGATAACATCATAAAACAAAAAACATAATTGATGTTACATTCAACACCCACAGGTGTTGAATGTTATATTCAATATCCACATGAGGTACATTCAACATCCACATGAGGGGTACTTTGGTCAGAAAAAGATAAAATGAGTTATTGGTACAAAAAAAAATGATAGGAGTAATCCGTAATTTCTTTTGCATTTTGGGAGTAAATGGTGCATGCCCCTTTCAATATTCGATTTTTACTACACATTAAATATCTAAAGGAACTCAAAAGTTGATTTTTACTGTATAGTAACCAAATCCAATAAGACACATATACGACAAATGAATTTGAAGAGAGTATCAAATGGAAAAAATTGAAAAATTAGAATAATGGAATTATAATGTACATTAAATTATTCAAGAGACAAAACATCACCAATTTTCAGTTAAAAATTACTCAAACAGATGCTAATTCAAAATAAGATTCCAATTGCAGATTTTTTCTGCACAGTTACTATCAAAATAACTCAACATATCAACAATGCAAAATGATATGTAGCAAAAAAACTGCAATTGAAAGGGATGATATGAAAATTCAAACCAAGAATTCAATAATAGATTTTTGCTACACATTAACTGTTTTCAACGAGTCACATTAACTATGAAACGGAACAAAAGGTTAATTCAAAACAAGAATTCAATATTCAAATTTTTGCTACACATCAATAATTCTAACAACCCAAACATCACCAACAAGATGGAACCAGAGTGAAATTCAAGAACCTGAATTCAATATGTAATTTTTACTGCACATTAAACATTTCAACAACCAAAACATCAACAACAGAAAGAGGGATAAGGAAATTCAAAAATTCAAGACTTCAATTTGTGATTTTTGCTACTCATTAAAAATCTTAACAATCCAAACATCACTAACGAGATGAAACCAAAGGGAAATACAAGAACTCGATTTCATATATGTGATTTTCGCTACACATCAACAATTCAAACAACTCAAACAGTAAATATTTTAAGAAATCCAGTATCAACAGGGTTTAGAAAGTAGAATCACATTGATAAATAGGGTTTAGAAACCGAAATCACATTAGCAAATTCAAGCAGAAATGCATAACAAAAATCACAGTACATATATACACAAATGCCCAAATCAACAATGAAAATGAACAAACCCCCACATCAAAATTCAATTTTTGCACAGTAGTGAATAAACCCTAAATTCACTTGATGATTTTTACTGCATAACAATTGCAAAGCCCTAAACCCTAAAACAGATAATAGATGGGGACAAAAGAAGCATACCGGAGATGGTATTTGACAGCGACAGCGAGAGCACAGGACGGAAACGATGACGATTGGGCTGGATAGTGACAGCGTGGCACAGGACGGAGATGGCGTGGAAAAGGACAGTGACAGAGATTGTGGTGAACAGTGACGATAGCTACAGAGAGGCTACGACGTGTGAAAGAATTCAAGACTCGAACGAGCTGCTTCACTACGGCGTGTGGGAGAACCAGAATGCATATTGCGGGTGGAAGGTTTTTTGTTTCACAAAAATTGACACTCCCCCCCCCAAAAAGAAAGAACTACCTTCCGTTTTTAGACTCACTCACATGCCTATCTCTTTGTTGGAATCTCATGGCTACACAATGGGTTTTGTATTAAATTTGTATCGTTATATGGGGATGAGCCTAATATATGAATTGGCCTTGGGTCTATATTAAAAAACTCTTTTTTCAATGCCCCTCAAAATTCCATATGAGACTCAAAAAAGGTGGCCCTCAGAAAAATGGGCTTAGCACTTGGCCCATTATGGCAATAGGTTTATCCAGTCGACGTGGGGTCCAGAAGATACACACGTTATTACACCTGGCAGCCAACACCGTGAAGACCGTGGATTTGCGACCCTTTTGTGCTTTTCTATGTATGGTTGACCAACTACTAATGTAAGTAGAGATGAGGACTTGGTCTGATTGTCTGAAAACTATGTAAATTATTTTAGGATTAAAAAATGTTTTTGACTCAGTTGATGGTTGATACTACAATTTTTTTTTAATAAAAAAATCATAGATATTATTTGGTGTACTTTTACTTAATCATCAAGATAATAATTATAAGTTTACTTAATCATCAAGTTAATTAATGTAAGAGAGCGCCCATATATATATATCTAAAATCAAAATAATTAATATAAGTTTACTTAATCGTCAAGATAATTAATATAAACTCGCTCACACATATATATACATATATGTTTTTACATGTATGGTATGAACTAACTCATACTTATTATTATGAATTAACGTATTAATTCATCAATTTGATATGAGATTTCAACCCAATTCTAAATGTTTATTGATATAAGATTTCAACCCAATTCCAAACGTTTATTTCAATTGGGGTATTTCTGTGCCATAGCAAATCTCTTTTCTTCATTTTTATCAAACGGTGGCCCTAGTAACCACATCTATTGTGCCTAGGGGTGAAAGGAATACCTGTCGCCCCGCCCTGCCCTGCCTCGCTCCGCTCGGATTCGGTTGGTTGCACACCTAGAAAAATCTAGCCCATACCCGATCCCACCCCGACCGATTACAGAGAGAAATCGGTCGGATACCCACATGTCCAACTCGAAATCCCCGAAACCGACCGAAATCCCATGTTAATTACCAAATACCCCCACTAAAGTTGCTATATTACAAACCAACCCCACTATATATAGAAAAATCTGGTGCCCTAGTTCATTCTTGGCCGCCTCTCTCTTATTTCTCTGTCTTGCTCTCTCTCAAACCTCTCCTCCCCTTAGAGATGACAATCGCCGCTTCTCAGATTTCGGTCGTGCTTCTCCATTGATTCTCTTCGTCGCTGTTGTCGATACATGATTGGATCGATCGTACTGTCGCCGCTTCTCCGATCGATCACTGCTTCTTCGATTAATCAATGCATGATTGGATTGACCTTCATCTCCGTTCTCTCAATCCTAACCTCAAGTACGTGATTCTTGTTTAGATCTTGTTCATACAATTGTTTCATTTATGTTTAGATTTGTTTGTTGAATTTTGTGTATGTTTCACTTTTTTCTTCCTCACACAGTCTTCTTTTCCGCCCAAAATCCTTGTTTTCTCTTGCCCGAAAATTGCCCGAAACCGCCCGCACCCAAAGCACCCGAACCCGCTCGGATGGCCGACTGTTTCAACTCGAGGACGGTCGGATTTCGATCCCTCAAAATCATTCGGGTCGGCCACCAAAACACTCCATCCCCGACCGATCCGACTGACTTTCTCCCTTAATTGTGCCTCGAGCCTGGGTCAAATTTGACCTTATGGGCCCGACCCAAGACAAGACCCACGGGTTTTATCGTCTTCCTCCAAGATTAATTGATAATCCGGTTGGACTAAAATCAATCCTCTTGCTTTACTAGTTTTGGGATCAACCCTAATCTGGAGTCCTATTAGTTTACATTAAGGTTCAAGTATCATATTTATTCCATTCTTGTCCATCCTTCATATTCGATTCGGATGCTTCACTCCTAAAAGATTTTGCTCGGCAACACTCCAATTGTCCTTTTTGCAAGTATCGATAAACAGGTTAAACGACAAATGCACCTCTCCTCTTTGGCACCCAGGTTTACAAGAAACAATCTAATTTATTATTTTTCATCTGTCATCAAGTTTTAAGGACGAATAAATTTCAATTACGTAATAATAGGTGTTGATTATAATTAATTAATGTATTTATTTATTAGTTTTTCGTTAAGTTATTGTTCGGGTCAGTTTACGGACATTTTGATTAATTATTTTTCGTGTGATTTTAAGAGCGTATTTTTTTTATATTATATTCATGATTAAATTCATGTATTTTAAGGATGGATAATGATGTGCGATTGAGAAATAAATTTTAAAGAGACTTTATTGATGGATGGACTTTGGGATTGACTTGGTTATAAAAAATTACGACATATTATTGACGGTAAGGATGTGGACGGAGAGACAGGACACATACAACATCGTTTTTACGTCTTAAAACCGCGTTTTCTTACAGCTCGTCACTCCACGTTTTAGAAATCTACAGAATACCCCCCATAACTAACCCAACGACAGCACACACAGACAACCAATTTTTGCCCTCCATTTTCCTCCAAATCGATCATGTTAGGGTTTCATTTCACCCCCATCCTTGCCCAAATTACCACCACCGCCGCCCTCCGCCGTCTAATTTCCATTTCCGGCTGAGCCGCCGTGCCCATGCATTGTCCACCACAATGTCTTGGTGGCAGAGCGGCTCCTCTTCCTCTTCTTCCAAATCATCTCCCGAAGATGGTCTCCGCAACATGTTTAGACTTTTCTCCGGCCGGAGACACAGCCACAGCTCCCAGCCACGGCAGTTCAGTCGCGGCAGGAAACTTCGGTACTTCGCAGAAGACGATGTCCGCCGTCCACCGCCTCCGGTAGACCCTCCCGAGCTGTGGCGATCAGCGACCGCTCTTGAAATTTCGCCGAATCGCTCGTCGTCAGGTGCCGCACCGGCTGCTGCTCCGCTGCCCCTCCCTTTGCCGGAATTAGGGGCGTTGCTCCGCCGGGATTCAAGCTTGGTTTCCAATTCGAACTCGGCGGATTGTCTTCTGATGTCACTGAAGGAGGCCGGCGGCAGAGAAGGCGTAGAGGATAGAGGAAAATCGGAACGTTTGAATGGCGACGGAGTCATGATTGGGAGGTAGAATTTCTTTGAAAAATCACAAAATTTATTACATAATTATCGTCTTTATTACAATTTGAATAAATTAAGGTTGAGATTGAACAAATTGAAAACGATGATGTTAGAAATTTTCAAACCGATTGCATCGATTATAAGTGCTTATATCAGAAAAAATGACGTTTCATGTCCTGAATTGTCTGAAAAAATTAGGTTTGATGATCCTTGATAAGGATCCACATTAATGCTGTGTGCTAAGACTAAGTTGTTGTTTGGTTTAGTTTTTGAAAACTGTTTTTGAAAATTTTGAAAATTGTTCCCAAATGAAAATTGTAAGAAACTCTTTGCTTTAGTTTTGAAAAAGAGAATATTTGATGAAAATATGTTAAAAAATTGAAAATTAAAAGTGATGTATAGATTATAATAACGTTTGTTGCGTGAATGTGTGGTGGAGAAAATTTGTAAAAATATAAAAAATATATAAAAAAACCAAAAGAATAAAAGTATAATATCAAAATAAGTGATTTGATAGATTGATTACTGTGAAAATTGTTTTTTACTTCTGTTTTATAAAAGTGAAATAGTTGTATTTTGCGTCTTTGAAAGTAAACTGAACAACCCCTAAATATTTAAAGCACTTATTTTAAGGAATCTATATGGTAATGTAAATTATTTTACTATATAGATATCTCATAAAAAAAACTTTCTATTTACAGTAAATTTTCTGGCCACGATGCTCGAAAGAGTACTGACCATTCGGAGCCTCAATCATCAAAGAAATCGAATGGCAAGAAATCAAATAAAAACAACTGTCAGATCAACATTCCGGTCAGTGCTCCGACCAGTCCTTACTCTAGTCCTCTACCCAGCCCACACGGAAACAACGGTGACCTTTATCTACCTCCTTACATGATTCCACCCATATTTCAAGTTTGGTCTGCACCGGAGTTGCCCTCTTCGGACATGAACCAAGGACTAGGTTTCCCTCATCAAACGTTTCCTGAAAAAACCGCGTTTAGCGTCGACAGCTCGCCGCTCCGTAGTCCAAGAGTAAGCCCTCACCAGACCGCCAGAAGTCCCAGTGGGCCCATCTCGCCATTGCATAGCAAATCGACAGTTGAGATCGCATCATCACGATGGGAGGGTAATCCTCAGGCCGATGTCCACCCCTTGCCACGTCCTCCCGGAGGTATGATCCCTTCACAGACAACTGTTCCCCAATTTACGATAAAACCGGAGGTGATGCCATTGAGGAGACAATGGAAGAAAGGAAAGCTTATTGGACGAGGAACATTTGGGAGTGTTTATGTTGCATCAAATCGGTAAGTTAATCTTTTGTATTTTTTTGTTCCAAGATTTCTAAGTATGTTCCCAATTCAAGAAGCCGAAACAGAATAATGAAAAAAAAAAAAAAACATGTGTTTTGCTCCCAAATTTTTAAAACAAATTTCTAGAAAGAAAACAGAATGGTTCCCAAATCGCAATTCTGTTCCAGATTTTTTAAGAACAGAAACTTTAACGGGGAACAAAAACACTAAATCAACGCCACCTAAGTCTTCTGTTTTCTCGTTCTGTTCTTTAATTTTCCTCGTCGAAACATGTTTTTTAACATGACAAGTTCTTTCATCATCAGAGAAACTGGAGCTTTATGTGCGATGAAAGAAGTGGAGCTATTGCCGGAAGACACTAAATATTCAGAGAACATAAAACAGTTAGAGCAGGTTTTCATTTCATTTTTTTATTTTTTCTTAATATGAAACGTATTTCATAATTTTATTTTTTAATTTCGATTTCATACGTTCTTATTCATCTTTCCAATTCTTACAGGAAATCAAAGTCCTCAGTCAACTAAAGCATCCAAACATCGTTCAATATTATGGCAGTGAAATAGTAAGTAATGTCGTGTTTGGATTTGCCGCTTTGGAGCCTCAGAAGTGGCAAAAAACATAAAATTTAAATGCTGGCCTCCAAATGCTGCCTTAAGTTTTATTTACAATAATTAGAAATTCTATTCACTTACAGGTTGGTGATCGATTTTACATATATCTCGAGTACGTTCATCCGGGCTCAATCAACAAATTTATACATGATCATTGTGGAGCAATTACGGAATCTGTTGTACGAAATTTTACTCGCCATATTCTCTCCGGGTTGGCTTACTTGCATAGTACGAAAACTATACACAGGTACGAGTCACATTCTTTTTGAGAAATTTCATGTTGGGTTCTGTCTGAAAACTATGTTACTTGCGACTGTGGAATATCCATTCTGACGAGCGAAAAAAAACACTTTTCTCTATAGGGATATTAAAGGGGCTAACTTGCTTGTGGATGCATATGGGGTTGTCAAGCTTGCTGACTTTGGGATGGCTAAGCATGTGAGTTTTGAACTTTCTAAGGGACTGTTTGTTTCACTTTTTCTCCGTTTTTAAATACTTAAAATACTATTATTTCTTACTGATTCGATTTTCTTTTTAACCACAGCTTACTGGACAAGCGGCTGATCTTTCTATGAAGGGAAGTCCATACTGGATGGCTCCCGAGGTATATGCTTATTTTTTTATTTATTTATTATTTTTTTTTAGGTGTTAAGATTTTGAGAACATGTTCTTATTTTTCTGTATTATTAATTTGATTACAGCTGTTGCAGTCAGTAATGCAGAAAGATGCTAGGGCTGATCATGCTTTAGCTGTCGATATTTGGAGTTTAGGTTGTACTATAATTGAAATGCTGAATGGGAAACCTCCTTGGAGTGAATACGAAGGCGTAAGTTTATTTACTATTTCTGTTGCCATAAAACTTAGAACAGAAACAGAAATAAAGTTTTGATGTTTGTTCTGAATAAATTGGTTATATATATATATCTGTTTCTGTTTTGACTACAGGCTGCAGCCATGTTTAAGGTGATGAGAGAGACACCACCTATTCCTGAAACATTGTCTGCGGAAGGCAAGGATTTCTTACATTGTTGCTTCCTTCGAGACCCGTCTGAACGCCCAACAGCCGCCGCCTTGTTAGAACATAGATTCTTGAGAAATTCTCAGCAGCTGGATGTTCCAATTTGCTCCCAGTTCGTTCATGGCATGAAATTAACGGTATAATTACTTTCCATTTTTCTTTAAAAAAAATAAAATAAAATAAATTTAAACGTGTAACTTCAACAGGATAAAGCACAAGCTCCGGGAGAGGTTGCCAGTCATAAAGTTAATCAGTTGCCGGAGGGAAAATTGGTAAAAAAGTAAGATTTTATTTATTTATTTTTATCGTATTTTTTTGGGCCATGATTTTTCTAGTTTTTGGCTTCATCAATGATTTTTTTTTTTTTTTAACAGAACATTGCGGGAATTAAAAGTGGCGCCACACCGTTCGCCGCGTTCGATTCTGGAGGCAATTTCTAGTTTGTCTCCTCCGAGGTTGGGCCGAACATCGGACCCTGTCCTTACTGCCGGTCCTAAAAATAACCCTTAAATTATCTTCTTCTTTTTCTCAGATTTTTCCCTCCGTTTTTTGGTGGTCATAGAAATTCATCCCGGGCTTTTTAATCCCGGGATGTAGCAGGTTTTTGTTTACCGTTGTCTGATTAAATCAGAATCAGCTTATGTAATTAGCTTCTTTTTTTTTTTTTTTCTTTTTTTTTTTTTTAGAAAAAAAAAAGGGTAAATTTTGATGCCCATGCAGAAATGGGATCAATATGCATGTATAGATATTAGAATGATGAAGATTTTACACTTCGGCTCGGTTCTACCAATTCTGCTATGTTTGTTCTAGATCTGTTGTGCCCAAAACACTTCATAAATTAATCTCCACCTACATTTTTTCCTTTCATATGTTTCAAGATTGTTTTGTTTTTTGGTTTTTACGGTAAGGTGCTATCCTGGTTAGCTTATGCACACCTCGATTGATCACCTATTTGGAATATATTAAGTGTGCACTTTTTCTCGCATTCAAGATTTAATTCATGGAGTGTCCTCGAGGAGAGTGAAACCTAGCTAACAAAAAAATGAGCACCTCTTCTTGCCAACACGACTAACCCCTATTGTGTTTTCAAGGTTGTTTCTTATTGATAACATTTCTGTCTTTTTCTTGGTTGCATATCTATATTTATACTCTTCTATAAATAAGCGAAAATATTTTATAATGGTGTTCAATTCCACTAGTGCATATCTTTTAAAAAAAGAAAAAAGAAAAGAGCGCATATCTACCCTGTTGGGCTAAGACAATGAGATTTCAACAGTGGCTCGAACGACATTGACTTGAACAACATGGAGACAAAACAGAAGGAAAAAAATAAAAAATAAAAAAAGGGTGAAAATGAGTGTTTTAGGTCAAAAAATTGGTCCCAACTCCAAATTAAATAGAAAAAAATGTAGAATTTGTTCTTGAAATAATCAAATTCAACACAATAAACTGTTGATCACCTATTTAATTTTTATTTTTATTTTTTAAAATTTAATCTTTTTCTTACTACATCAAAAATCAATTTTTTTTTTTAATATTTCAAAACATTTCTTTTAAAAAAATTATTTTTTATTCTACCTAGTTTTTAATTTTTCTGCATTAATTACATTTTATATCCCTATAATTAGGCCTAATTACACTTTGCGCCCATATGGTATTTTTGTCACTACTTATGTGCAATAGTTAAGATTTTCGTTAGGTTTAATGATCAATGGTTGAAAGTCAAGTAAAAATAGTTAATTAATGTTAAATGATATTTATACCCTTTAAATAAAAATCATCTCTCCATCATGTGTGTGTATGTGTCTGTGAGAGAGAGAGAGTTGCCGGAAAGGTTTCCATTGTTCGCCGTCCTCGAAGCAGGGGTTGGAGTGGGGAGAGCTATCGCCAGATCTAGGGTGGGGGTGGGGAGATTAGCAGGTTCCGCAAGGGGTGGGGGGTGGGTTTGCCGTCACCGGAACAGGGGTTGAGGTGAGAAGACGAACAAGTTCCATAGGGGGTTTTGCCGTTGCCGAAGCAAGGGTGGGGTGGGGAGACGAATAATGTTTTGGTCTGGAAGAGTGAAAGGCTATTATTATAATTTTTTTTGGTAGTTCAGAAAATAACACAAACACACAAACAAACTACTAACAACAAAACTATTTTCGGCGCATATCGAAGGGCGAAGGCCCTTTTGTCCATTTCCTCAAACAAGAAATCCTCAATGTCAATGGTAGGAGTTTCTAGGAATTTGAGGGTACAGTCCCCGTCCACTCCTCTCTTAGCCAAGGTGTCCGAACACCGGTTGGTTTCTCTGGGTGCAAACTACAACGTATAATTGTTCAGTAATAGCGGTCTCCTGCATTCTTCAATGAGGTCTTTGTACCTATATTCCTAGGGCATGAGTTCTGAATCAAAGACACAACATCCGCTAAGAATGAAAGGTTACAAAAGATCAAAAAATATTTTGACCATTTAAATTTAACAAAATATTCAAATAGACTCCATTAAATTAATAAGAACGAAATAACAAAATTATCCTTATTTTTAAAATGAAATGACGAAAATACCTACCATTGCATTTAAGTCTAAAACAAAAGGGTGTAAGTGGTTGCACTTAAGTTTAAAACTATATGGGTGTAATTGGTGACAAAAATATCATTGAGGGCAAAATGAAATTAAGTCTAATCCAGAAGTACAAAGTGTAATTAACCCTTTTTTTATTATTTACACTTTATCTCCTATAGTTAGGTCATTTTGCACTTTGTTCCTTGTAGTATTTTTTATCGTCACTTTATCCTTTGTAATTAGACTTTATTGCACTTTATCCCTAGATGTAGGTCTAATTATAGGGACAAAGTGTTGACGAGAGGAGCAAAGTGCAACAAAAGTCTAACCACATGAAGTAAAATGGTGATGCGAATACTATAAAGGTACAAAATATAAAATGACCTAACTATAGGGAGTCAAATATAATTAACCCGTTCTCTCTATTTCTTTTTTTTTTTTTTGACAGCAACCACTAATCACCCGTGACAAAAGCAGATAGAGTAATTCCAAACTAAACCTGCTATGCTGTCGTTTTGGATTGATTCATGTCTTTTTTTTTTTCCTTTGAGAATGTAGTCAACGCAGAGTCCACCACGTCAATCTTCTTTCTTAAAGCCGAAAGGTTTATTAATTAAAAATCAAGAGAGAGAAAGAATATGAAGGAATAGTGAGAATGGAAGGTGCAAAAAAAGTTGCGTGATTTTGATTTGATTACCATTTTCAGCCCTCGGTGTCCATCCATTCGTCCCCCCTGTTATTCCTTCTCCATCTTCTTCATCTAGAGAGAGAGAGAGAGAGATGGAACCACCAGCAGCCCAAGCCATTGAGAGAGGCTACCCGCCGGAGGAAGATGAACAGGATAAAGTCATCAACGAATGGTAATCCTTCTTCACAAATTCCTTTTTTTTTTTCTGTCCCTCTATTTAAAAGTTGTTGAATCCCACGTCACTTGTCCTGCCTAATTCTGATTCTGAATTATATATAAAAGTCAAGGATAATCCTCCTCAGGCGTCTTTTAAGAGTGAGTTAGATCTATTGGATTTCTATATGGTATGCAGGCATTGTGTTTGATGTTTGGCTTGTTGAATCTCAATATTAGGCCCCCGATATCCGTTTACAGTGGTGAGGAGACTTGTTGAACCCAACATAGTAGAAATTCAATGGATCTAACTCAATTTCAAAAAACGTCTTGTAAGAAAATGATTGTCTCTTAACTTATATATAACTCAGGATCTGGTAACACAAGCGATGTGATTCAATAAAAGTTATTTGATTTCAATTTCTGGGCTTGAGCTTTTCTTTTTATTCTTTTGGTGGGTGCAGTTGTTCTTGCTGCTATGACTGCACAGATAGTTGTTTCGAGTACTTGTGCAGTAATTTCTGTCAGTTTTCCGACGACTAGTAGACTATGTCAGTCAGTTGAGAAAGAAAATGAATTGTTTGTGGTAGACGATCTTTTTTGAATCATTTTTTTTATCTTTTATTTTGACAGTGTTTGATATTCATTTTCAAATGGGTTATCTTCTCTGAAGTTCAATCTCCAATATAATCAAACTGAACCAAACGGTTCAATTTTAAAACCAATTAAATAGTTTTGACTATGGTTTTGGTTTTGAAATTAAAAATCGAAATAATTTTAATTTTTGTTTTGGTTTTGAGATAATAATCTGAAAACCAATCACATAACCTTGTAGACATATTTTTATTGTATATACTACCCTCACTGTTTTTTTATTTGTTTATATTTTGACCTCTAGTGTATATATAAATATATATGTGTTATAGGGTTAATTTTAAGGTTTTCATAATTTTTTTGGGTATTTTATTTATGTTTTTTTTACATATAAAAAACAACCGTTTGCGGTTTCGGAGTGGTTTTAATAATTTCATGGTTTTGGTTTTGTATAAAATTAACCGATTTGATTTTAAAATCGTTTTTTTAAAAAATTGACGGTTTTAGTTTTGGGTTTGGTATACCTAACAATTTTAGTTTTAATTTTTAATGAAACCGGCTCCAACCATTGCATCCCTGCCACCAATGAAATGATCATCCAAGCGAATCCTCTAAAAAGAAAGTCTTTAAAAGGAAATTTCTGATTTGATTATTAGAATATGGTCTGGTTTAAGACCGTAAATTGAATTCCTTAAACATTTGATTTGCTATTTAAATTTGGACCAAATTAGGAAGATAAAACCATGGTAATTGTGGTGTGATGATTTGCTCAATATTTTTTTTTTTTTTTTGTCATAATTTAAATGTCAACTTTTTAGATAAGATGTAATTAACAATTTAATCGTATGCTTCATTGTTCGGTTAAATTTAAATTTAATTTTAAAAAGAAAATTATAAAAATTAATTTGTCATGAATAAAATAGTAGAAAACAGTGCAAATTTTATTTTTGACCTTTTAGCTATTCATTAATTTCTAGGGTACATACCAATGAAAACTCTCTTGTTATTTTGTATTATATCAGATATCTCTCTTGTTATTTTACAAATACTAGAGACATTCTCTACCTTTTTTTCAATCACCACTTACCTCCATTTAGACAAAATTGTCCTTAGATTATTTTTTTTAAAAAATTCAAACACCCTTATATTTTAAAATTATATTTTCTACTCTTAATTTTTTAAATAATTATATTTACCTCTCACAACTACCCAACTCTCACCGCCCAACTCCCACCACCCTCCACCACCCTCCGCCACCTCCCACCGCCACCGCCATCTCCTACCGGCTCCACCACCCTCCCCCACCTCTCACCGCCGCCACCCAACACCATCTCTCACCGCCACCTCGCACCACCCAATTGATTCAATTGAGTGGCTCTTGATTTTATCACCTAACCCATTTTCGATTTTATCATCTAAATTCTTGCTCGCTTCAGGTTTTTGGCTCGCAATCTGAATTGGGCTCCTCTCGGACCCATCAGGACTCTCCGATTTTCATGTCTTTCTCTTCCCACTACCCCCAACCGGACTCTGTTTTGGCCTCGACCATTCGAAAACCTAAACTCCGGTGTCGGCGGTGGCAGTGGCGATTTTTACTGTTCTCGTCGATTTCTTCCGAGCTATTCTCTTCGCCATTGAAGACTTTAACGCCGCCTTTCACTTCATCAATCTTTATTCTGCTCTCCCAAATGGACCCTACCACCACACTGCCTCTGGAACTGCTCCCTTCTTCTACTCAAATCCATTTTTAGCTTTTCTATATTTCTCTCTCTCTCTCTCTCTCTAAGCTGCAATGAGTGCTCTGTGGACACGGCAGTTAGTAGTGGCAATGGATTGAGACTTTGAGATCAAGAAATGGAGGTTGGTGGTGGGATGAAAATCATGTAGCATTGGGATTCCCACACACACACACTACAGAGCAGAGAGTTAGAGGAGAGTAAATTAGAGAGAGAGAACGAGAGCACGTGATGGGGGGGGGGGGGGTCGCCGGAGGTGGGGATGAAGAAGATGAGATTAAAAAAATACAATGCAGCCCCTTAACTTGTTGAATAAGTTACAAATAGATCCTATTACATTAGTTTGAATAAAAGAATGAAATTATCCCTATTAGTCGCCGATGTCGCCGATGATGGGTGGCGGTGGGGGAGTTGGGCGGTGGGTGGTGGGAGGTGGCGGTGGCGGTGGCGGTGGGTGGTGGCGTTGGGAGGTGGGGGAGAGTGGTGGCGGCGGTAGGAGATGGCGGTTGCCAAGGTGGCGGAGGGTGGTGGGAGTTGGGCGGTGGCTGTGGGTGGTGGGAGTTGGGCGGTGGCGATGAGAGTTGGGTAGTTGTAAGAGACAAATATAATTATTTAAAAAATTAAGAGTAGAAAATATAATTTTAAAAATATAGAGGTTTTAATGGATTTTTTTTTAAAAAAATAATCTAAAGACAATTTTGTCCAAATTGAGGTAAATGGTGTTTGAAAAAAAGACATGAGAAGTCTCTAGTATTTGTAAAATGACAGGAGAGGTATTTGGTATAGTGCAAAATGACAGAGGAGATAATTGGTATATACCCCTAATTTCTATGTGATTTGATAAGTTTGCCGTGTTTCACTTTGAACCATATACTATCTTTAATTATGATTTTAATTAGTATTTTTGTTTAATTTAGCTATTAAATTAGATGGATTAAGGGATAAATTTGTAGATTTATATATATATATTTTTTTTAATCTTTCCGTTCTTCTGTTTGTTTTCTTCTTCACTAGTCCTCTTGAGATTTCGCAAAGGTTTCAGGGATTTTGCCTTTCGATGTGATTTCGACTATGTCGTCTTGTTGCCCTGGTAGTTGGCGATAATATCAACCAGATCGTTCATCCATACATCGACACAGCTGTAGGCAGTGCTCAAGTATATTCTAGGCGCCTTGCCTTCTTTGGTAGCCATTGAAACACTGATTCAGATCTCAAAAACATAGAACATAGTAAAAAAAGAAATGAGTTTTTTAGTGAAATCAATTAGAAAGAATAATTGAGGGATCCAATTGCTGAAAAAGCTTTGATTTCGAATTTAGGTTATGAGTTTGATTCAAGGTTGAGATATATCAAATTTTTGATGAAGATGAATGAAGTGATTATGAGGAGGATGGTGGTGGTAGTGAGGATGATGAGAGTGACAGTGATAGTGATGAGGATGAGAATGGTGAAGATGAATCAGCCGATGATGATGAAGATAGTTGTGGTGGTTGGGGTAACGAGGATGATGGTGAGGTTGCACAAGTTGATGAACGGACAAATAGACATCCAATTTTATGAACAACTCCAAAAGTTTTTCATGTACGAGAATTCTGCATAAGACAACAAATATTAAAAAATATTATGTCACATCCCAATTCACATAATTGTGCAACAAATAAGAGGTTTAAAGTGAGTTTTGGAATTAAATATGTGTTAAAAACAGAAAGATATGAAATAGAAATCTAACAATATGACTCGCACGCATATGAAAACAATCAGTAGTATGAATGGTAGGAGCATTCACAGCGAATAGTTTGAATGAAAAGATGTTAGGAAAGGACAGGAAAAAAATTTGTACCATAATTAAAAAGAAAACATATGAAGATTGAAACGATATCCCCAATAGAGATGGAAAAAATGGTGGAGGCAAGATTAGATACCTTGCTGGTAGCAAGGCCAGTGAAGAACAAGTCTTGGATATCATCGTTGAACTGGATCAACAATATACTAGAAAATATATGGTATTATGTGAATCTTGAAAAACAAAGATCACAGATGAATTCAAAGTGCTAAAATTATCCAGGAATTGGTTTAAGGCCATGAAGAATCGATTGATAAACTATTGAACCAATCAAAATATCATGATAAATCGAATCAACAATATCAAAAGAAGTGTATTGTATTATCTAAATATGAATTATTAGAATAATAGAGAGGTAGGGTGTTGAGAGAACATAAGAAAATTGTATTGATATATGACAAAGATCAATTACAGAGATATACAGAGAGCCTATATGTCACACCCCATCCCGGACTCTTGTCATCCTGGGGCCGGCGTGACGTCGACATGACATCACCTAACTGACTAGACAACCACAAAAAAAATAAAAATATATAATACACAAACAAATGATATGTACAACATATACATTATTTCCATTGATAGGGACACATTGTCCGATCTTATCCCATGAATCTCACTTAGATTTATCTCTGACACCTCGCCTCAAAATCCCTCTCTAATGACTCCATCGCATGATTCCTAACTATTTTATCTGCGAGTGTATTGCCTTCTTAGTAAAAACATTTTGTGATAATAAATCATTCTACAACATCTAAATTGATCAAGCGTAGGTATGTAAACAACGCGTAACTAGTAAAATTTCTCCATAATATAAGTAGTGGAAATAAACCCATAAATAAGTTTCATCCAAATCCATCTAATATAAAATTATACCAATCACTAGGGTAAATAATAAATTACCCAATATAAGTAAAACACCACATCTCAAACACACACACACACTAGTCAGCCCTAGTGATCGTTTTAACCTCACGATCGGGAGTTTGCAACGGTACCGTACCATCCGTAGGATATGCTTTCTTACGAACACCCATCACTCCGCCGAAGCGGATAATCACTGCGCAGTATAAACGTTTAACATCACTCTGCCGAAGCAGATAAACATCACTCCGTCGAAACGGATAACATCACTCTACCGAAACAGATAAATACTGTGGCATCGTCAAATCAAATATAGCATCATCGAATCACAACTTAATAAATATCGTCTACTCAACATCGTCAAATCACCACATCTATATCTTTTTCTCAAAATCAACTTTTAAATCCAAAAATCATATTTCACAATTTCTTTTAAAGAAAACGTCTGATTTTATTAAAACCACTTTTTCACCCTTTATTTTTTTAGGAAACCAGGTATCTCTAGAAAACAGATGTTTTTTATTCTCTTTTAAAAACATCATCCGATTTCACCAAATCCAACAAAAAATCATTTTCAACTTCATTTCGAAAACCACCGAAATATTCCGAAAATCCACCTTACCAACTCACCCACATCCTGCTTGATCCATATAATTTATAAAATTGTACGGTTTAAGTAAACCAACATTTCATCATATATATATATATACAAAAATAATTTAGTAAGAAGATAGTACACTCACCTCGTTATCCGCTCTCCCAAACCTTCCCTGACCATACTCTATCGAGGCACTGGTGCCTGCGAACCTATTAATAACAGAGCTTAAATTAATATCTTCTCTAAAACATCCTAATTGTGCAATGCAGACTCTATATTTCGAATCGTTACTATTTTATGCACCACGTAATTAAAAATAATTAATCGTTACGAAATTATTAAAATTTTAGGATTTGTAACACTAGATAAAATTTAATTTCATGAAAATTGTTCATCGATTGAAATTTCACCTGTTTCTAAGTCGTTTGACGATCACGTGATTGGTTTTAGATTTTCCTGGGGTGGTTTCTGCAAATTCCCCCTTTTTTTTTCTTTTCTTCCCCGTTTCCTATTTCTGCTTTCCGTTTCTGTTTGTTGTTCCCTGTAGCCGCCGACCTCTTCCATTCCTTCCGGCCATCGTCCGCCGGCCAACCCACAACCGACCACCCGCCTACACTCACAGCAGTACACACACAACACTCATACTGAGACAACCACATACCCACACACACATACCCACTTCCTCTCTCTCCAACTCTCCAGCCATCCACACACACCACCGAACGGCAACACCACCGGACCAAATACACCCTTTCACGTACAACACACAAGCCGATTGCAAATCACACCCAGACACACACAAACACGAACGTCCGAAACACACCCACCCACACACTCGTCGGACCAACCGTACCTCCGACCAAACCAAACCGACAAACCCCACCTCCTCACAGCGTTGGGGGTCACCGTCAATCGATCAGGAAACGCACACGCACACAAACTGTCCCAAACAGAAGAGCCGAACGGCACACCCGCGTATACCCACAAAAATCGCCGGAAGAGCAAATGACGATTCCACCCAGTCCCTCGCGACGTCGACCAGCACTGAACACACAAGCAACACACACACACCTACTCACCAACGACGACCGACACACCCACGCCGGAACAGCGCTGGAACTCCGAACCCATTACCGCCGGTCAAGCTTCCTTTCACTCTCTCTCTAAAATGTTGTGTTTTCCGATTTTCTTACCTCGTTTTTTATCATGATCCCTGCACAGATGGATTTATATGCACGAATTGAGTAGTATTTCTTGATCATAACGTTGCCACGTCGTGAGCTTGATTTGCTCTGGATTCCACCGACGGCATGTACGCATATATATATATATATATATATATATATATATATATATATATATGTTTATTAATTCATTTGCCAAAATTACATTATCCCTCCCCCTCAGTTTTCATTTGATTCTTTAGTGGAACCCAAATTCAAATTTAATTTTTTAAAAATTGCAGATCGACCCCTACACTTTTGAATTCTATTTTTTTTTTTTTTTTTTACTACCAAAAATTTATCCCAAATTTTCCAATACTTTAAAATACAACTATTAATGACGTACTTATTATGATTTGGGTCTTACACTATATATAGGATGTGACTAGGGTAACTCTAGTAGAGTTAGGGTTTGATTTTCCTAGTGAGACTAGAGTTTGACATAGTAGGTTAAGGCTCATTACATATATTAACATCTCTCCCTCAAACTTAAGGTAGTGAATGAGACATGAACTTGAGTTTGGAAACCAAAGTATGAAAGCATCCCAGTAGATGAGCCTTGATGAAAATATCGGTTAGCTAAATTGATAGATTGAAGACGAACCGTATTCTAAAGAATGTGGTGACGGATGAAGTGACAATTAGTTTCGATATGTTTTGTACGCTTGTGGGAATTATCATTATGGATGATCTGAATAACACTTCTATTGTCACAATGTAGAACAATGACAGTGGGGGAGTAGACTCCCATGTTAGCAAAGAGTCAACGAAGTCAAAATAGTTCTTGTGTTACATCAACGATGACATGGTATTCAACTTCATTAATGGAGCGGACAACCATAGTTTTCTTCTTCTTCTTCTTCTTTTTTTCACTAGAAAATGAGAGAGTTACCTAAAAAGAAATAGTAACTAGTAGTTGAACATCTGTAGGTGGGTTCTCCAACCTAGTCGGCATCAAAATAACACTACAAGAAAAATGAATTTTGGCTCCGAATTAATTCGTGGGTAAAACTTAACATTTCGTAGTGAAATCTTTTTGGCAACGAATATTTTTCGTAACTAGGTTTGTAGTTGTATCTCCGTGGCAGAAGACATTTGGCAACGAAGTGTACATTTTCGTAGCGAAATGTTAATCTTTCGCTACGAATATTGAGACATTTGTTTTCAAGACATAAATTTCGTAGCTAAAAGAATATCTTTCGCAACAAAAATGGACACCCATTAACAGTAACGAAAGTAAAATTTTGTAGCAAAATATCGTAGTTTGCTGCAACAATAATCCGTAGAAAAATGACTTATTTCTCTACAAAAATATTATTCGTAGGAAAAAATAGTAATTTTGCCTAACAAATACCAGCTTTGTAAGGAATAAAACTATTAGAAACAAAAATTTATATTAGCAAATTAACAAATTAATTTTGCTACGAACATAATTGTTTGCAGTCAAAGTTAAACCATCATTTTCAGCGACAATAAGTTTGTTACAAATAAATTATATGTTCTTTAGATCAAATTGGCAATACAATTTACCAATTGAAATAATTCAACAAAAATAATGCATCAAATAGTAAAGATTCTAAACACAATTAAAAAAACATGGTACATAAATGTAGACACGGCATTTTGACCGCCTCGCAAAAAATTATACTTTATTTTATAGTTACCTTTATTTTATTTTTTTATTTATTTTGTTTTGATTGTACCGTATTTATGCGGTTTAATACTGCTAAATTAAATTTTATTAATCTCTTAAGTAAATTAAATATTAGTAATTGATTTTTATTTTTTTGGTTTTGTAGATTTTTCGAAGTGGAATAAAAACGCGTTAATTCGGAACAAAATGGACAAGAAACAGACGAGAACGAGAGAGGTCTGGACCGAACGGGGGTGGGGGGGTGCACAAAGGTCGCACGTGCGACCAAAAGCTGGTCGCATGTGCGACCAGCTGGCCGCACATGCGGCCAGCAAGGGGGGCAGAAAGCCCCTTTTGGGTGCACCAAGTTTTGGTGCACCCAAAAGGGGGTGGGTGCACCAAATTTCGGTGCACCCACCCTCTTTTCCTTATCTTTTCGCACGCTTTTTGTTCTGAGGAGTTTCAGAAAATTTCCTATAAATAGAAGAAGGCTTAGACAACTCAAAGGAGGAATTTTTTCGCCAGAAGAAATTTTTTTTTTTTTAGAAGAATTTTTTGGGAAGGGAGAGGTGAAATCTGTAGAGAAATTTTGAAGAAAATAATATTATTTTCGTTTTATTGTAATTTTGAAGAAGAAAAATCTCCAAGAAGGTGGTAAATTTTCATCTGTTGTAAATCTTACTCTTATTTTTTTAAATAAATTGTTATTATACTAATTTTTTTTTGTAAATTAGATTTTTTTTTTCTTTTATTATTTATTTATTTTTTTTAAATTTTTATTTTTTATTTTATTTATTTATTTATTTATTTTTTAAATAATACGAGGTGGAAAACTCTAACCTTCCATTGGAACGGTTTAAGTTTAGAATGAAATTACTCCCCTTGAGAAATGTGTGTGTGTGTGTGTGTGTGCGGGTGTTTTATTTAATTTGTATTAAATATAATGTGCTAACAAGATAAGGTGGAAAATTCTCAACCTTCCATTTGAACGATTTAAATTTAGAAGGGAATTACTCCCCTCGATGCGTGTGTGCGGGTGTGCGTGTGTTTTATTTAATTTGTATTAAATATAATGTGCTAACAGGATAAGGTGGAAAATTCTCAACCTTCAATTTGAACGGTTTAAATTTAGAAGGGAATTACTCCCCTCGATGCGGGTGTGCGTGTGTTTTATTTAATTTATATTAAATATAATGTGCTAACAAGATAAGGTGAAAAATTCCCAACCTTCAATTTGAACGGTTTAAATTTAGAAGGGAATTACTCCCGTCGATGCGTGTGTGCGGGTGTGCGGGTGTTTTATTTAATTTGTATTAAATATAATGTGCTAACAGGATAAGGTGAAAAATTCTCAACCTTCAATTTGAACGGTTTAAATTTAGAAGAGAATTACTCCCCTCGATGCGGGTGTGCGTGTGTTTTATTTAATTTGTATTAAATATAATGTGCTAACAAGATAAGGTGAAAAATTCCCAACCTTCCATTTGAACGGTTTAAATTTAGAAGGGAATTACTCCCCTCGATGCGTGTGTGCGTGTGTTTTATTTAATTTGTATTAAATATAATGTGCTAACAGGATAAGGTGGAAAATTCCCAACCTTCCATTTGAACGGTTTAAATTTAGAAGGGAATTACTCCCCTCGATGTGTGCGTGCATGTGTGGACGTGTGTTTTCTTTAACTCGTATTAAATATAATGTGCTGACAAGATAAGGTGGAAAATCCCAACCTTCAATTTGAATGGTTTAAATTTAGAAGGGAATTACTCCCCTCGATGTGTGCGTGCGTGTGTGAGCGTGTATTTCTTTAACTCGTATTAAATATAATGTGCTGACAAGATGAGGTGGAAAAATTCTCAACCTTCCATCAGAACGGTCTAGGTTTAAAAGGGAAATCACTTCCCTCAAATGTGTGTATATGTATGTGTGTATATGAGGAAGATTTCAAAATAAAATAAAAACATTCGGATTTAAATTTTAATTGGACTTAATCGGATAAGGTACCGTCTTTGGACGGGCGTCTTGGGGTGCTTGACACCTTCCCCGAGTGTAACTGACCCCCGAACTCTTTAAACGAATCTCTGATCAGACCATGTTATTTTAGGAGTCAAATTTTTACTTAAGCCATTTTTTTAAATTGTTTTCAGAAAAGAAAAATATAGTGACCTAGCACATCATTTAAAACCAATGTCAGGTGGCGACTCCTTTTTTCTAAAACAGGCTTAAGTATATTTTAATGAGAAAATCGACGTTTTTAAAAACCCTTCTCATTTTACCAGCGCCAAGCATATATCTATATTTTTTTATTTTCTCTGGAAAATCGGGACGCGTTCAATAAAAGAGAACAAATCAAGCTAAAATTTCAAGTTGTGTGCTAATCTTGTGTAAAATGATCTTTATCCATCACCAATCCATCAAAATCTACAATAAAAACAATGACATCGAATTTAAAAAGTAAATATATATGTTAAGAACACTTCAAAATACAATAATATACTACTAAGAGATAAAAACAATTGTATATTTTTAATATATTATACTTAGTAAATATACACTTACCAAGAAGTAGAAGAAATTGATCCCTCAAAGAACCCCTTAATTTTTTTTCCCAACACTATTGTTGGCCCAGTGATCTACCTAGGGAGGGGAGGGGAATTGGGTAGTTATAAAAATTAAAGCAAATTGTTATCTTTCGACACTTAAAAATTCAAATAATTAATTTAATCCTAATTAATTAATTATGATCTCTATAACACAGTAGGTAAGTGTTATATAAACTAGGTGCAGACCCAAACAATAGAAAATAAATAAAGTAAGAATACAACACACAAAGATGTATACTAATTCACCAAGTTACTCTTGATTAATCCAGTCCTTCGAATCCTACGGAGAATCGCACCCACAAAACCAATAGATTCTTTTAAATTAGTAGGAACCAAACCTTTACATAATAATTCTTTTACAGACTCAGAATCAACCTTTACAATTTTCTTTTCACAGACTAATGAAGAACCACTATTTTTTTCTAGGTTAAAGACTAACATAATTCCATTAAAAAAGAATCACCACCTAATCATTTTCCCAAGTGCATGAATAACCTTATTTTTTTTTTTTAGGCTCAAGACTAACCTAATCCTTTCACAGGCTAATGATCAAACCTAATTATTTTATACCTTAGGTTAAGAATCAAACCTGACAATCATTCCAAGTATCATTTTCCCAAGTAAGGACATAACATTTACAAAATCACTCCAAATAATTCTAATTAGGAAGAATCACGCCTAACTCTTTTCAAGGGAAAAGAGTAACATAACCTTATTATGTACTAGGTAAAGATCAAACTTTAATATTTTTATCGGAAAAAATTGAAATCTAACTACCCCTAATTAGATATTCCCAACAATATCTAATCCACACACAACTCACCAATTACAATAAATTAATAAGTTTCCTTTGACCCGGAGCTTCTACCACCTCAAGTCTATTTAAACTCAATTAATGTCCTGGTAAATACTAGTGATAGAATTAAGTGAGAAATTTAAAATACGATTATAAAATAAGTGGATAGCATACAATTTAGCACGTAATTAGATTATCACCAAAATTATTTTTTAAAATATTTTTTATACAATTTAAAGTTCAAAAATAATTTTACAATGATCTAGAATCCAAGCAATTAATAATAATATCACATAAAAATTAAGAACAAAATCTTGGAATGATCTCAGCAGAATACCACCAAAAGAATGAAAACTGAATCGCAGTAAAATTTAAATCGATGACAGCAAAATTATCAGTACTTATTCTCAAGAATTTTTCTCAAGAATGATCTCACAATAAAATTTCATTATAATATTAAAATAATGACTCAGAAAACTCAGGAATTGATTTGTTCTTGATAGAATAATATATCTCATAGGTGAAAAACGCAGGTATATATATAATGATTTTAAATAAGCCTTCTAACGGCTAATTCTTACAAGATATGACATTTAAATGCTCATATGGACCCCATATATTAATATTATTCAATCCTGGTTCAATTAACTTAATTATAACTTTTAAATCTTTCAATTTAGTCCCCCAAATATTTCTCAATCTCAAATAAAACTAGATAGGAAGTATTGAATATACCACTTTGAGAAACACTTAAAATATGTATACCACATCTATAAAGATATATAAGTATGAATGAGATATCTATAATATGTTCAAATCTCCAGAATATCTCCAAGATATTAACCATAAAATGACTAATAATGACTACTTTTAGATAAAATCCTCGAAATCTTCAAATCATGAAACTGCACAATCGGTTAAACGACCAAACCACCATCAGTCGATCGATCTTTTCTGGTTGTAGCCCAAGCCATTTTCATAGGCCAGTCAGTCAACCGACACAATCGGTTGACCGACCAAACCACCATCAGTCGACCGATCTTTTCTGGTTGTAGCCCAAGCCATTTTCATAAGCCAGTCAGTCGACCGATCCCCCACGGGTCGGTTGACCGATTAATTCAGGATGCTCCTCAGGCCATTTTTCGGCTCTGATTGGTCGACCGATCATCGACGGTCGGTTGACCGACCAATTCAGAGAGTTTACTTTTAATCCATCGGTTGACCGATCTCTCTTGGTCAGTTGATCGATTGATTCAGAGTCTTTTCCAATTCCCAACCTACGCCCATCGGTTGACGATCCCTTACGGTCGATTGACCAATTATTGTTGGAACATTTTTCCTTAATCTATTTTAACTCCAACATTCGACATTTTCAACCCTTTAACCGATTTCTTTTTTCGGTTAACATAATTGACACAATTAAATAATTTTAAACACTAATCTTTCTTAGATTAATTTTTTTTTTTTTTTAATTTCACATTGGAGCAAATATGTGAACTAATTAGGATCCTAATAAAAATACACATAAATATAAATCATTTTTATGTCATGTGTGATCCTAATTGGGAAACATTAAGATTAAAAAATGACTTGAATTGTTTTCACTTAGATTCTTCAGAATCTTCAATCTCCTAATGTTCGTCTTTTTGTCTGTCTCTTTGCATCCTTAACATCCTTAACAATTACTTCATAATAATATCAACATTGGAACTTTTACACTGAAACACTCAATAAACTTATTAGTTCCACAAAAAACATCAATACTTAATTGTCCATCAAAACTTGGGATCAACAACTGCTAGTCTAGCCTGATGGCATTGTTCTTCTGTAATCAAACAAGCAAAGAACATTAAATTTGATTAATTTAACTACATAATATAATATGCGAGACAAAGAGAAAAATAAATATACCTAGTCTTACCACATAAGTTGAAATATTAAGCAATCTGTAACAAAAAACAATCTTGGAAAAATATGCTAAATACCTCAATCCGTCTGCTTTTTGGATCACATTCATCGTACAAATCATCTTATGCCCGATTGACTTGGCACAAAGAAAATTTATCTTTGTAGCCCCTTTCTGCAACAACCTTGCGGTTAACTGTTTTATCATTTATTAGCATAGAAAATTGAACTGAAACAGCACAAAACCGAAACAGTGCACAGAGACTTATTCAATTCCCAACCTACGCCCATCGGTTGACTGATTATTCATGGTCGGTTGACCGATCATTGCTGGAACATTTTTCCTTAATTCATTTCAACTCTAATCTTCGAAATTTTTGACCCTTTAACCGATTTCTTTTCTAGGTTAGCATAATTGACACAATTAAATAATTTTAAATACTAATCTTTCTTAGATCATTTTTTTTTCAATTTCACATTGGAACAAATATGTGAACTAATTAGGACCCTAATAAAAACACACATAAATATAAATCATTTTTGTGTTGTGTACGATCCTAATCGGGATACATTAAGAGTCAAAAATAACTTGAGTTGTTTTCACCTAAATTCTTTAGAATCTTCAATCTCTTAATGTTCGTCTTTTTGTCTGTCTCTTTGCATCCTTATCAATTACTTCATAATAACATTAGCAATGGAATTTTTACACTGAAATACTTAATAAACTTGTTAGTTCTATAAAAAATATCAATACTTAATTGTCCATCAAAACTTGGGATCAACAACTGCTAGTCTAGTCTGATGGCATTGTTCTTCTATAATCAAACAAGCAAAGAATGTTAAATTTGATTAATTTAACTCCATACTAATATGCGAGGCAAAAAGAAAATAAAAATAAAAAAATACCTGGTCTTACCACATAAGTTGAAATATTAAGCAATCTGTAACAAAAAACAATCTTGGAAAAATATGATAAATACCTCAATCCATATGCTTTTTGGATCACATTTATTGTACAAATCATCTCATGCCCGATTGACTTGGCACTAAGAAAATTCATCTTCGTAGCCCCTTTTTGCAACAACCTCGCGGTTTACTGTTTTATCATTTATTAGCACAGAAAATTGAACTGAAACAGCACAAAATCGAAACAGTGCACAAAAACTTAGCGTCTCATTGTTTTCTGATTTATTAGCACAGAAATAGGGAAAGAGAATAGTAACATAACCGAAATAGTGCATAGAAACAGCATAAAACCGAAAAAAGTAGCTGCAGCAGAATGAGAGAAGCAGAAACAGAACCTGGAAGAAAATAGATTCTGGGACAGAAACAGAGAACACCATATCACATGAGTATATTGGAAAAAATCTTCTTTAACGCATAATTGGATCAACAAAACCAATCTCAAAAGATTCTTTAAGAATTAAGAACATCTGTGGATTAAAAACGGTGATAAAGGGTTTTGAACTTTAGGAGGACACTATATTGCGAAGAACACTCACCCAATGTTTCCATTTCATCCGAAGCTCCAATGACTTTGAAAAATAAAGTACTAAAGGAAGACTTATAAGAACACAGAGATTAATCCATGAAACATTTGAGATTTTGATCACCATTTATTTTTCTTATTAATTAACAACATTTATTTTGTTCCTTGGATTGCTGCATTCATTAAAACACAACATTAGCCAAAAAATAAAAAATCTAAATTGTACCTAAAATAAAGAACATTAATAGGATTTACATTGTTGAACTAAAAATGAAAATTTTACCTCTAGGTAATCTTGATTAGCCAATTATGCTAAAAAATTCCTGGAACAATGGAGGCATTGGGAACACTAACACAACAGAAAATGAAAATGAGAACACTAATGAAAAGAAACTGAAAATGGGAATAGAAATAAAATAGCGACGAGGAACAAAACAATTCAAGGTATATAAACCTGTTTAAAAATTAGGGGACATCAATTTTTCTTGAAATGCTCTCATTGCAAGTACATAAACCTGTTTAAAAATTAGGAACAAAACAATTTGAGGTTTGTTCAAATGCTCAAGTGATCGTATCAAGAAGCTAACCTCAATGAAACACAAAGTGATTTTAACAAAAAATAAATAAATAAAACATTTAATGAAGTATGCATATAACCAAATGCAGCAGAAATAATTTAAAATTTTGGAACTAAAACAAAAAAAACTAAAAATGCAGAAAATGAAGAAATTTATGTTCTTTTTAGCTTGCAATTTCAGAAAATTCAGAAAATTATCTCAGTGCCGTTCTAATTTCAAGCACTCAGAAATACTAATCAAGTTATCCACAGATCGGCGGCTAGGGCTGAACCTGAAGAGAATCAAATTGAAACACTACCAATTAAAACCAATTGAAATGAAAAATCAACAAAAAAGTGTATAAAATTGATTCAATGACAATGAAGATTTAAATTAAAAGCCCGAAGTAGAAATTAAAGCTTAGAAAAAGGAGCTTACGAAGATGAAGTTCGGTATCCTGATTTGAAGCCATGGATTGAACCACGAAGCTCGAATTGCGGCAGATCTGAGGTAGTATTTGGAGAAGACGATGTTAGTAATGGCCGGAGAAGAAAGAACGAAGTGAAGGCTGAAGACGACGATAGAGATGAAGGCTGAAGGCTTCGCTATGGCGATGACGACTGTTATGGAGAAATCTCAGTGATTTCGATGAAGGAAGTTGAATGAAGAAATCTCAGCAATTTCGAGATCGAGAGAGAGGCTTCGATCAAGAGAAGCTTCGATTGAAATAGGCATAACGACTGCTAGGGTTGATGAAGAAAGGTGGAAGCAAGAAATGTCAGCGATTTTGAGATCGAGAGAGACATCGAGATAGAGGGGCTTCAATGGCGAGAGAGAGAGGGGCCACACTAGGGGTTGGGACCGCTAGGGTTGATGAAGCTGCAAGCAAGAAGTGGATTTCAACGTAGAGTGGGAAAACAAAATTTCCTAGTCCCTTTTTTTGGGGGGAGGGGGGTAAGTTTGGCGCAACTTTAGCTTAAACACCGATTAATCTCACTTATTTATAATAATTGTGATAAAACAATTTCCTAAAATAGTGAGATAAAAAATATTTTTTTATCACATAATAAATTTGAAGCGAGATTATATCTTATTCATATTGTTACAATCACGGTTTGGGATTAAAAAAGATATTGTTTACTTATTTATTTATTTCATTATTTCCTTTAAAATTGTGATTAAATTATAATAAAATACAATATTCAATATTATGTTTTAATGTAGTTTTTATTTTTAGGACACTAATTTTAGTTTTTATATGTTATATTTAAGTGTTATTTTTTTTATAACTAATTTAATTTCATTGGACGCCAGCTCGAACCATGCGACAAATTCAAAAACTTGTGCAATCCATGTATTTGGCAACAAAATTTACAATTGTCGCAAAAAAAAAAAAAAAGTCATTTTTTTGCTACAAAATTTAGTTTCGTAGCCTATATAGTCTTTTGGTGACGAACAAATACTCGCCATAGCTAATAAGTTTTTAAAAAAAAAAAAATTTGCCTACGAATGAATTTTGTAGTTATACCATTTGCTCCAAAAATACTTTGGCAGGAAGACATTTGGCTACAATTTTTATAGTTCGTTGCGAAAAAATGACGTTTAGCTACGAAATTTTATTTCGTAGCCAAAATTTCGTGGGCAAAATCATTTTTCTTGAACTGAGCCTATAAGTTGGGAGCAGATTGGGCAGATAAATAAAGTCCGTGAAATAAGGTGCCCTTGACATACCGAATAATGCGAAGAACAACCGAGTAATGAGTGGTCTGAGAAGTGGACAAGAACTGACTGACTTGATGGATGACATAGACGATGTCTGAGCGAGTAACTGTGAGATATATCAAACTTTCAACTAATTGGCGATAGAGAGTAACGTCTGAGAGAAAAATGCCATCTAGTGGAGTAAGTCTAATATTCGATTCAGAAGAGTCTTGGTAGTGGTGAAATCAATGACGCATTCCTAATAAAAAAAAGTCAGATGAATATTTGGGTTGAGAGAGAAAGTATTCATTTGAACCAGTTGACATTTCGAGACTAAGGAAATAAGTAAGCACACCAAGATCTGTCATCTCAAATTGACCACTGATAACATATTTGAGTTAAGAAATTCCACGTAGATCATCTCTTGTAATGATCATGTCGTCCAGATACAGTAGAAAAAGGATAATGCCATTGCTAGGTTGGCGAATAAATAAGTCAGAATCATGAGCGTTGAATGTGAATCTAAACTAGTGGATAGTAAGGTTTGAGGTGGTTGAGAAAGAACAACCCTTAGACATTGTTGTTAAATCAGATCAATAATATACAACATAGTATACTGTATGATATGAATATGGAGAAACCGAGATCACAGATGGATTCAGAATGTTGAAATTATTTAGGAACCTATCTATAATCGTGAAGAACGGATTGATGAACACTTAAACCGGTTAAACCACCATGATGAACTAAATCAACAATATAAAAGGAATTATACTGTATGCTTCAAATTTGAGTAAACAAAGACCACAAATGGATTCAGAATGCAAAAATTAGCCAAGAACCAATTTATATTCGTGAAGAAATGATTAATGAATACTTGAACCAGTCAAACCATTGCAACAAATAAAATCAATAATATAAAGGAAACTATACTGTATGATTTGAATTTGAGTAAAACGAGGCTACCTGTAAAGCCCAAATTATAGTACATGCGTCATTAATAATCGCATTTTAAAGTATTGGGAAATTCGGGGTAAATTTTTGTTAATGAAAAATAAAAATTAAAAGTTTAGGGGTCAAAGTTGAAATTTTGAAAAATGTGGAAATTATATTTGAGATCCAAATGGATAATTAAAAATCAAAAATTGAAAATAGTAAGTGTGAAATTATAATTTTAGGAACTTGTAAAAGTTAGAAATTATCAAAATAGGATCTTAAAGGAAGTTGGGGGAGGAAAGTGCATTTTAACTTAATAATTGTTTTATAAACACATATATACATATATCGTGAGTTGGAGTGTGCAGTGACATCGCCAGCGACGGAGAGAGAGGAAATGAGGAGACGTGGCAAGCAACGATCCACCTTTACCACTCACTTCATGCATATAAAAAGAACACACGCAAGAAATATCGGGATAAAAAAACACTACCAGAGGAGAAAATCCAGAATTTTAGAGAGAGAGAGGGTTCGGCACTGACGGGTGTTCCGGCGAGGTCGTCTGCGTGGGTGATCCGTTCCATTTCAGTGTTGCATGTGTGTATTGATCTTCGTCTATGGGGAAGGGAATGTGATCAGCTGTGGATTTGCTGTCGTGCATGTGGGTTGGATCGGCACTGTTTCGGTACCGACGGGAGTGTGCCGAAGCAGGTTTTCTGTTCCAGTTTGGTGCAGCGGTGGTTGGGTGTGGGTTTCTGTTCAGATCTCCAGTCTTCAATCATCTACGATCGTATGAGGGTCGTCGTCGGACAGTGGCAGGCGGTTGTGACCGACGTAGGGTGGCTGGCGGTGAAGGGGAGTTAGTGAGAGAGAGAGCATCGGTTGCGGGTACGTGGGGGTTTCCACTGCTGTTCGACGGTGGTGTTCGACGATGAGGGTAAGGTGGTTGGTTGCTGCCGGTGAGGGGGGTGGTTGGTCGGTCGGTCGGCAGGGAACCCGAATAGAAACAGAGGAACGGGGAAGGAAAAAAAAAAAAAAAAACAAAGAAAAGAAAGAAGAAAAAAAAAAGGGAAAAACAAAAGAAAAGGGAAAAAAATTACACGAACACCCCCAATAAAAATTCAAAAATTTATCTCGTAGCCGACGGACGACTCGGAGCAGGTAAAAGTCTAAATCAATTACCATTGTTGTTAAATTGAATTATTAGCAAACGGGATTATAATTGGGAATCGTCAATTCTAATAATTTTTGTCACCGTCCATACTAACAAATGCGTACCGTAGTTATTAACAAAACGAAATTTACCAAATAACAATTTCCCGTAATAAAAATGAGGTACGGGGAAAATTATGGAATTTAGGGCCTGCATTGCACGATTCGATTATTTTACATAAAATATTAATTTAGGCCCTGTCATTATTAGGCTCGCAGACACTGGAGTATCGGTAGAAGATAGTCAGTAAAGACTGTTCAGAACGGGTGGCCAGGTGAGTGTACTGTCTTCTTGCTAAATTATTTTTGTATATATAGGTTGAAATGTTGGTTTACTCAAACCGTACGATTTTATAAATTATATGGATCAAGCAGGAGGTGAGTGAGTGGGTAAGCTAGATTTCCAGAAGATTTCAGTGGTTTTCGAAATGAAGTTGGAAATGATTTTTTGTTGGATTTGGTAAAATCAGACGGTGTTTTAAAAAGAGAATAGCAAACATCTGTTTTTCTAGAGATGCCTGGTTTTCAAAAAATAAAATAAAAATAAAAATAAAAAGAGATGGAGAAATGGTTTTAACAAAATCAGACGTTTTCTTTAAAAGAAAGTGTGATATATGATTTTTGAATTTAAAAGTCGGTTTTAAGGAAAAATGGATAAGCGTGGTAATTTGACGATATTGAGTAGACACTATTTATTGTGTTGTGATTCGATGATGCTGTATTTTGATTTGACGATACCATAGTATTTATCTGTTTGGTAGAGTGATGTTATCCGCTTCGGCGGAGTGATGTTTATCTGCTTCGGCAGAGTGATGTTAGACGTTTATACTGCGCAGTGATTATCCGCTCCGGCGGAGTGATGGGTGTTCGTAGGAAGGTATATCCTACGGATGGTACGGTACCGTTGCAAACTCCCGATCGTGAGGTTAAAACGATCATTAGGGCTGGCCAGTGTGTGTATTTGAGGTGTGTGTTTGAGATGGGTGCTTGAGATATGGTATTTTACGTATATTGGTTGATTTGATAGTTATTATCATGGTGATTAGTATGATTTTTATATTAGTTGGATTTGAATGGAACTTAATTATGTCGTTTTATTTTTCCTGCTCATATACTGAGGATTTTACAAGCTATGTGGCATTTATAAACTTACGCTTGATCCATTTAGATGTTGTAGAATGAATTATTATTATTTTAAAAAAAATATTTTTACTAAGAAGGCAGTACACTTGCAGGTGAACAGTTAGGAGCCGGTCGGTCCCCTACTGGCGCTAAATAGAGTTATGCGGGTTTATGCGATGGAGTCATTTGAGAGTAAATTTTGAGACGAGGTGTAGAAAATGAATCTAAGTGAGATTCGTGGGTTTTGTTTGGGTGTTCTTATACTTGGGACTGTGTGTCCCTATCAGTTAGAATTGTGTATATGTGGTATTGATCATTTGTTTGTATATTTGTCATAATTGTGGTTGTCTGGTCAGTTAGGTGATGTCATGTCAACGTCACGCCGGCCCCATGGTGACGGGAGTCCGGGACTGGGATGTGACACTACCCATGGATTCAAAATGCCGAAATTAGCCAAGACCTGGTCAATGGAAATTGAGTACTATAAACCAGTGTCGTGGCAGAATGTGTGGCAACAGGTGTTGACGTAGCACTGACTAACACGGTAGGGCTAATATGGCGACTGACTAATAGGGATGGCAAAAAAAAAAAAACTGATGGGTAACCGAGAGAAACAGAACCGAATGGTTTGAGTTGAAATCGATTAAATAATTTTGGTCGTAGTTTTGGTTTTAAATTTAGAAACTGAAGCGGTTTTGGTATTAGGATAGTAATCGCGTAACTGAACTGCATAATCGAACCACGTGACTGAACTATGAACTGAACTTTGTAATTGTGAAACCGATATATATATATATAGGCAACTGCTAGGGTTTATGTTTCATTTTTCTCAATGCTCCGTTCATTCTCAAATTTCCTCTGTTATCTTCCTTTTCTCTTCCGTTCATCGTCATGAGCCCTAGTGTATATACATATATATAGCTCAATGCTTATAGGCAGCTGCTAGGGTTTATATATGCTTATAGGTAGTTGCTAGGGTTTATCGTTACCCGTGAGGAACATTTATTATAATAATTACTAATTTTGTGGTTTGGTTTTTGTTTTTGGAATTTATGTTTTTGTTCATATATAAGAAACAATGGTCGGCGGTTTCGCGGTTTTGATTTTGATTTTTTATAAAATTTAAAAATCTTAAATGATTTCGTAATTTTGGTTTTGGTTAAAATTAAAGTTGTGTTTGGGTAAGGGGTTTGGGGGAGGAATTTCAATTGGATAAGGGATTTCAAAATCCTCTTTGACAAATAACTTGTTTGAGTTTGTTTGGATTTTAGGAATAAGGGATTTGTCAAATCCCTTTGGGGGTGAAATGAAGGATTTCAAAATTCTTTTGGGAGTGACTGAATTTGTCAAATCCTTCGATCACCGTCTTCTTCGTTCTTGTTCTTCTGTTTTGTTCTTCTTCTTCGTTCTTGTTCTTTTGCTTCGTTCTTCTTCTTCTTCGTTGTTGTCATTTGTCATCGTCCGTTCTTTTCTTCGTCGTCGGATTTGGTCGTCGTCGTCAACTTTTCAATCTTTGAGGGATTTCGATTTCAATTTCGTTTTCGAAATCAAAATCGAACAACACTTTCGATTTCAAAAATGAAATCCATGTAAATTTCAAAATCGAAATAGGGTTCGAAATCGATTTCGATTTTCGAACGATTTCTAGTCAAACGATTTTGTCTTCTTCGTCGCCGATTTCGTCTTCTTGTTCTTTGTTCTTCGCCGATGTTTGAGTGATTTCGATTTTGAAATCGAAATCGAACAACACGTTCGATTAGGGTTTCGATTTCAAATTTGTTCTTGAAGTTGTTCGAATTTGTTTTTGGATTTCTTCGAACGTCGTTGTGTTTGGCGGTGGCAAGAATGCTCAGTCTTGTTCTTCGGTTTTTTTTTTTTTTTTTTTTTTTAATGTTCCAGAAATGGGACCAGAAATAAAAAACAAATTTTTGTTTTGTGCCCATAAATTTGTTGTTGAAATTTGTAATTGTAAATGTTGTTTTGTTCCCATAATTTTGTTTTGTTCCCATAAATTCTATTTCGTTCCCATAAATTTGTTGTTGAAATTACATGTTCAAATACTTCAGTTCAAACAATTATTCAAAGAAGGGATTTGTTCCCCTATCCAAACGCAACCTAAATGGTCTGATTTTAAAACCATTTAAAAAAAAAAAAACCCAATGATTTTGGTTTTGGTTTTGTATGAAATCGAGTTGAACCTGGACCATGGACATCCCTACTGACCGACACCATTAATGCTGACATGGAAGATGACGTGGTGCTGGCGTGCACTGAGGTTGCAGCTGATGTGGCTAGGATCTGGCAACTAACGTGGCTGCTGACTTGGTGATGTGGCACACGGGTGGTGCTGGCTATCCAAACTGAACCTGCTACGCTACCGTTTTCAATTAATCCATGTCTTTTTTGTTTTTGAGAATGTAGTCAATGGAGAGTCCACCGCGTCGTCAATTAATCTTCTTTCTTAAAGCCAAAGCTCAGTTAATTAAGAATAAAGAGAGAGAGAGAGAGAGAGAGAGAGAGAGAGAGAATATATATGAAACACGAGTGAGAATGGAATGGTTAATTAAGAATAACGAGACAGAGACAGAGAGAGAATATATATGAAACACGAGTGAGAATGGAATGTGCCAAAAAAGTTGCGTGATTTTGATTTAATTACCATTTTCAGCACAAGTGCGTTCACGTGATTCAACCCATCCGTCCATCCTTTAATCACCTCTGTTATCCCTTCTCCATTCTTCTTCATCAAGAGAGAGAAACAGGAGAGAGATGGAACCCCCAGCAGCCCAAGCCATTGAGAGAAGCCACCCGCCGAAGGAGGATAAACAGGAAAAAGTCATCACCCAATGGTAATTCTTCTTGACAAATTCCTTTTTTTCTCTCTCCTGGTTGAATCCCGCTTTGCTTGTTTTACCTAATTCTGAGGTATGTATAAAGTCGAGGGCAATCCTCCTTTTATAAGATGTGTTTTGAGAGTGAGTTAGGCCCATTGGATTTCTACATGATATCATAGCTGGACTTTTTATTTGATATTGGGTGTGTTGAATCCCATATTGATGTTGGGTCTTTCCTCGATATTCGTTCGCTATGGTTTGTTAAAAGTTTACCCTGCGCATGAGGGGCATGTTGAATCCAACATTGTAGAGATTCAATGGGTCTAACTCAAACGTCTTGTAAGAGAAGAATTGTCCCTAGACTTATATATAACTCAAAATTAGATAACACACGTGGGATTCAATAAACGTTATTTGATTTCAATTTCTGTGTTTGAGATTTTCTTTTTGGTTTTTTGGGTGGGTGCAGTTGTTCTTGGTGCTATGAATGCATGCATAGCTGTTTCGAGGACTTGTGCTGTAACTTCTGTCAGTTTTTCCGACGAATAGTAGACTAGCTATATCAGTCGGTTGAGAAAGAAAAAGAATTGTTTGTGGTAGACGATCTTTTCTAAATCACTTTTTTTTTTCTTTTATTTTGGACTGTATTTGATTTTCATTTTCAAATGGGTGATCTTCTCTGAAGTTCAATCTTCAATTTATTTTCTTTCTGGTAATATAGAATCAAACTAACTCTCTCTCTCTCTCTCTCTCATGCGTTCAAATCTGATTTTTTTCGATACATATCTAGAGTTGAACTTTAGACCTTTTACAAGAGAAAGTAAGCTAGATATTTAGATCATTCAAATTGGATTTGATTCCTATAATAAAAGGGCATCCTGGTGGTACAAAGCTACTATGTGTATGGTCCGGGAAAAAGTCAGACCACTTAGCTCTATGTGTGGTTTGATTCTTGGAATATGGTCTGATTTAAGACAGTAAATTGCATTCCTCAAACATTTAACTTGCTATTTAAATTTGGACCAAATTTGTAAGATAAAACCATTGTAATTGTGGCGTGATTTGATTTGCTCAACAAATCATTTTTGTCATAATTTAAATGTTAACTTATTAGATAAAATATAATTAAAAATTTAATCAAAATAATTGTATGTTTCATTGTTTAGTTAAATTTAAATTTAATTTAAAAAAGATAATTATAAAAATCAATTTGTCATAAATAAAATAGTATAAAATAATTTAACTTATTAGGTAAGATATAATTAAAAATTTAATCAAAATAATTGTATGTTTCATTCTTAAGTGAAATTTAAATTTAATTTAAAAAAGAAAATTACAAAAATCAATTTGTCATAAATAAAATAGTATAAAATATGGCAAAAAATAAAATGTCTTTTTTCCCAGGTATTTTAAAGGTCAAAAAATTATATTTCTAAGGACTATTAAAATTAAATTTGTTTAAAAATACTAAAATAATTATTATTCTAAAATTATCATTCTTTTATATACATAATTTTCACTTAATTTTAAAATAATTATGAAGAGAGAGAAACTCTCTATGGGGAGGTGTGCCCAATTTTCAAATCTTCATCCGGTCCTTCTTGTCATCGGCAGTAAGTGATTTCGCCGTCGGCTGTCGATCTCTTAGTCTCCAGATCCGACTGCTCTCTATCGTCTTCGACCCTCTTCTATATTGTCTTCGACCCTACCCATCGTTTCGCCGCCGGTTGCTCTACACCGTCTCCGACACTGTTCAACGCTGGTGTACGGCTAGCCTCTCCGTTGAGGCTCTCGTGGTTTCGATTTCGATGGTTTTAGGCGGTGACCAAGGTGGATTTGAGTCTAATTCAAGTAGGTGGCGACAATCGTCTTTGCTAGGGTTGTGCAAGGGTGAGATTCGGGAGGTTCGAGAAAAGGAAAAAAATGTGACTTGGGAGGATTTCAGATCAACTAGTGGGGGTTTGGGTTGGTGTTTTGCCTCGATCACTGTCGTTTCGTCTTTTTTCGATTGAGTCTTGTGAGTCGAAAACATTTCCAGGTGCTTGCCTTCTATTCGATTAACGGCGAATTCTATGGCTCGAGTCAATTACCGTTTGGTAACCGTTTTCATTCCAAAAATTTCCATCCCATTTTCAGATTTTTGAAAATAGCGTTTGGTAATTTTTGTTTCCATTTCTATTTCATTCCCATTTAAAAATTGTGCCAACTTTTTTCTTAAGAAATGAGAAACAAAAAAAAATTGTTTCTTGTTATTCCCATTCCATTCCCAAAACACACGGTCACTGTTCATCCGCCGGCTGACCACCGTCGCCGGTCATCGTCCGGCCGGAAAACTTTCCAGCCACTGTCACCCACCGGCCATCGCTGTCCGACCGTTGCCGGCGCCATTGCCGTTCGACCATCACTGGCGCTGGAGCCACCATCGTCCTGCGTCGGAGCCACCTCCGGCCGGTGACGGTGTCAGGCCAAAACAGGGGAAAAAAAAAAGATTTTAGGATAAAATCGTTACCAAACACAATTCTCTTCCCAAAACAAAAAAAAAATAAAAAAATAAAAAAATAAAAAATTATCGTTACCAAAAGTGATTCTACTCCCAAGAATAAAACAAAATTTTCATCACATCCCATCCTATTTCCATCCCACTGCTGGAATAGAAATAGAAACGATTACCAAACGCCACCTAAGTAACCTCTTTCTATGATCTGGAACATTCTTGCTCTGAGTTTTGTTGGCTTGTTGTTTATCTAGAGTTACTAATTCCTATATTTAAATTAGTATGTGTTAGCCCAGTGAACTACCCAAGAGGAGAGGTGAATTGGATAATATTAAAAATTATCAGAATATAATACTTAAAAAATTAAACAATTAATATTATTCTAAAATTAATTATTATCTTTTATAGCAGCGAATTGTGTGTTATCAACAAGATACACACTCAAACAATAAAATATAAATAATATAAATATCGCAGTACACAAAAGTTTATATTGGTTCATCAAATTACTCTTGGCTAATCCATTCCCCCAAGTTCCACGGAGAGTTGCACCCACTAAACTCAAGATCCTTTTAAAAGTAGGAACCAAACTCTCACAATTATTCTTTTCGCAGGCTCAGAATCAACCTTTACAATTCATTTTCACAGGCTAAGGAATAACTTCTATTTTTTTACTAGGCGGAAGATTAATCTAATTCTATTACAGGGAGAATCACGACCTAATTCTTTTTATACCTTAGCCTCAAGAATTAAACCTCACACAAACACGCTCCAAATATCATTTTACCCGGTAAGGATTGAATCGTTACAATTCACTCACAATTCTATAAAGGAAGAATTAAAACCTAATTTTTTTATACTCTAGACAAAGATCAAAATCTCAATCTCTTTACCGAAAGAGATTGAAACCAGCTGCTACCTCTGATTAGACACTCTCAATAGTATCTAATCCGCACACAACTCACCAATTACAAAAATTGATAAGTTTTTCCCACTCGGAGCTTCTACCAGCTCAAATTAATTAATACTCAATTAATGTCCCGAAAGTAATGATAGAAATAAAGTAAGAAAATTCAAAATCTGATTTTAAACAAAAAACGGGTAGTAAGCAATTTAGCACGTAATCAGATTTTTTAAAGAAATTGTTTTAAAAAAAATATTTTTCAATAAAAATTTGAAAAACAATTTCAAAGATCAACTTCCAAGAAAATAATAATAATAGCAAATAAGCAAATAACTTGGAACAATCTCACCAGAAATCCACCGAAAGAATAATAATTCGAATAACAATGACACTTCAGATCGGTAGTAGCAATAACCCACAACAAATGTTTCTCAAGAACAAATCTCAAGAAAGATCTCACAATGCACTTAGTATGATTTTAGAATGATAACTCTCAGAAAGCTCAAAAGCTGACTAGATCTTGAATTTTGATTGATTTGGATTATTGAATTTTTTAAACCTAAAAAACGCAGGTTTATTTATAAGGGTTTATAACAAACCCTTTAACGGCTAGTTACCATATATCATTGTTGGTGCATAAAACTAGTACACACATCAAGTATGGTCCAGTCGAATGATAGGTGGGTCCTCTTGTTGAGGTGGAGTCATCGGTTTAAAAGTCCTCACGTGAGCTGTGCTTGGTCCTGAGAGGACTGACCTGCTATGTTCAGAGTCCTGCTCCTCAGGGAGTGTACCTGCAGAAGGCTCAGACCGGGATTTGTCCCGGTAAAGTCCCTCCGGCGTGGTAATCAGTGCTTAGAGAGAAAATGTACAGAATAAAGTAAGCAAACAAATGAACTCGTGTGTAATGTAAGTCATTAAAGCGTACCTCGGGCTTACATAGCCCTCGATATATATAGGCGTTGGAGATGATTAGTCGAGCCTAAACATGATTAATTAGTCGAAATCTTGTGTTTAGCCGATAATCTGGGACGTTTAGGAGATAATCATTGGGCTTGGGCTTTTGGGCCTATTTGGCGAAGCCTGCGGGCTTTTATCCGGCCTGCGGTAGTGAGCTAATGAAGGAGCGCAGAGATCCATGAAGTCCTGGAGAAGAAACAAGGTGAAAAGGGGAGCCGGTCAAGGTGAATGGCTGAGTCCTTGAAACTGATCGTCGATGGCACGGCACAAAGCTCAAAGCAGCACGTTCCTGCGGGGCTCTTCGCTCCTATCTAGGATCAAATGATATTCCAGGGAGAATCCGTAGTCGGTGTATACTCCAGCGTGGCGTTGTGGATTCTGGAATTCGTCCCCGTCATTGTGAGGGTTGACACGTGGCTGAGTCCCAAGTGTTGACTCAGAGGCGCCCAGAAATACTCTCATCAATCATGATAAATAATTACTTCATAAGCCCCCTTATATCATTAAGACTCAATCCTGGTATAATTCACTTAAATATATCTTTTAAAACATTCAATTTAATCTCTCAAACTTTTACTAAATCTCAATTAGATAAGATAAAAAGAATTATATGTACCAAATTGAGAGATATATAAAATACTTGAACTATATCTATAGGAATATTCAAATTGGAGTATCATATCTTAAATATATTCATATCCCTAAGATATCTCGATCAAGTAAACAAATAACGGCTAGTTTTTTGAATAAAATCCTAAATTTTTCAAAACCTGAAACAGGTCGTCGGTTGACCGACCAACACTCACCGGTTGACCACCCAATTCAGGACGTAACCCAAGCCAAAAACTATTTGCCCATCGGTCGACCGCCTAACCTTTATCTGTCGATCGAATGATACAGAGACTTTCACAAGTCGACCTATCTGTCGACCTAACGATCTAGAGAGTTCATTCTCTAAGCACAGATCGACTCACCTGTCGACTGAACAATTCAGAGAGTTTCATAAGTTGACTCACATATCGACTGAATGATCCAGAGAGTTAGCCTTATAACCTCAGGTCGACTTATTAGTCGATTAACCATTGCTGGAACACTTATCTCAATTCGATTTTAATTTATTTTCTTCGACATTTTCTTTAACCGATTTTTTTTTTTTCGGTTAGCTCCACTAAATTCTTAAATTCAATTTTAATTAATTATCAATGTTTCTTTTTTCAATTATATATAGGAGCAAATAATTTAACTAATTAAGATCCTATAAAAAACACACATATTTGTGAAAAATATTTTGTGTCGTGTGTGATCCTAATCGAGAATGATTAAGAGTAAAAATTTAATCTAAGTTATTTTCTCTAAATTCTTTAATTTCTTCAAATTCTTAGTATCTGTCATCTTCGTTAGTCTCTTTAGTATTTAGTATCTATTTCAACTTCTTCATGATAATAACTTCATTGGAACTTATAAACTGAAATACTCAATAAAATTGTTAGTTCTATAAAAAATATCAACATTTAATTGTTCATCAAAATCTTAGGATCAACAGTATGAGTGGTAAAATAGTAAATTGGAGGGAAAATTATGGGGAGTTGAATGACCAATTAGTGTCAATTTTTGTGGATTCAATCCCTACGAAGATGGGTAGGAGAGGCTTAAAATTCATGTTTTAATGGCATGGAGAGGTGCGTGATGTCTATATCTCAATGCGGAGAATGGTTAGAAGAAAATCTAAGTATGGATTTGTTTAATTTTTTACTTTGGCCGAAGCTTTGTCTGCTATTACAATTCTGAATGGAATTAGAGTGAAAAATAAAACGATTCACATTTGTTTGGCTTCATCCAGTAAGAGAACTCAGACATTTAGTGTGAAAAAAATGGGTTAGAAAGGAAGGAGGCGATTTAGCAACTACATGTTGTGAACCTGTTTTTCTTCCCCCACTTCCAAGCCTTCTCTTTCCATGGTAGGGTGAGGTTCTGATTCGTTAAACCCTTCTTCCTCAAGTCTTGTGGATTTATCTTTAATTCCGTCAAAAGATCTTGGTAATAGTGAGATCTCTAATTCTAATAGGGACATGATATATAGAATCAAACTAGTGTTGCATAGAGTAGAAAAGCTGATGGATTATGGAAAAATTCTAGGTTTGTCTACGACTTCAAATAGACTAGAATTTAGATAAATGATTGCGAATCTGATTCTTAGGGAATGGGACGCAGTGGGATCAAGTGGTATTGAAGGGCTACTACCGATAGATTTAGCTAAAGGCTTGGATCAAGCGAGTACAATGAACCTCAATTTAGATGGAGATTTGAACTCGAGAGTAGTGATAGAAACTTCAGCCAATGTTGATCTCGGAAAGAATCTATCAATTGACAAAGATGGTTGTTTCAGCCCAATAGATGGTTAGCTTGTTGCGAAGTCGTTTTGCCAAAGCAATTCAAATTAACCAATTGCTAAAAATGATAGTAACTCTGCAAACTAAGAATGGTCGTTCTCAAGTGATTCAGAAGATAGTGGTAATGCAATTCGAAGAATAAAATTGATGAAATTTTTTCCAAAATCGATGATAAAAGTGCGATTTAAAAAAAAAAAAAAAAAAAAAAGAAGATTTTTTCAGTACCTAAAAAGAAAGGAAAAAAGACAGAGAGTAGACAATGGTTACAGTTGGTTGGTTGGTGGTGGCCGGTCGTGGTGTTTGGGGAAGACGATGAAATGAGGACCAAGATGAATAATATAAAAAATACACTACGATCCCTTAAATTTTTAAATAGTATAAAAATCGTCCCTATTAAATTTTTTAAAGGGTATAAATGCCATTTATTATTAATTAATAGTTTTTCTTTGACTTTCAATTGTTGATCGTTAAAATTAATGAAAAACTTGATCGTTGCACTTAAGTCTAAAGGACAGGGGTGTAAGTGGTAACGAAAATATCACATGGGTGCAAAGCGCAATTAGACCTAATTATAGGGTGGAAAAGTGTAATTAACCCAAATAAAATAGTATAAAAGAGGTTTAGCAGCCCTCTTGAGATTTCTGGATGGTTTCAGGAATTTTGCCTTTCGATGTGATTTCTATTGAAAATCGAGCAATTTCAACAGTTTAAATTAGAAATTCTAATATGGTTCCCCAGATAAGATTATTGTTGAGATTAAGCGTCTCGAGGAAGTTGTAGGTGGAGAGATCTAAAGAGGTAGACTAGTTGAACCGTTGTCAGAATTAAATATGTATATGAAATTGAAAGATATGAAGCAAAAATCTAAGATTTATACGCATATAAGAACAATCAACAATATGAATAGTAGGAGCATTCACTGCGGATAGTTTGGATAAAAATATGTTAGGAAAGAATAGGGAAAACGTTTGCAACAAAATTAGAGAGAACAAATGAAGATTGAAGCTATATCCCCAATAAAGATGGAAACAACGGTGGAGGCAAGTTTAGAACCCTTATTGGTAGAACGATCGATGAAGGACGAGCCTTGGACATCATTGTTGAATTGGATCAACAATATACAAGAAAATATATATTATGATGTAAATCTGGAAAAACAATGGTCACAGATGAATTCAAAATGCTAAAATTATTAAAGAATCGGTCTAAGACTGTGAAGAACTGATTGATGAACCCTTAAACCGGTCAAAATACTACGATGAATTAAATCAACAATATAAAGAGAAATTTATTATATTATCTGAGTTTGAATAAATAGAATTTGCAGATAGATTCAAAACACTGAAATTAGTTAAGAACCAGTCTTAGAACCCAAAGAACCAATGGAAAAAAATGGTGAACGAACCTCAAAACTCTCATGTACCAATAGTGAACCAATCAACAACCAGGGTTGACTAGGGCTGATGTGGAACGTGGCGTTTCCAGGCATGTGGTGACGGAAATACTACAACTTTGGGTAGCATGCGAGATGTGTTCTTGCGATGATTTTTTGGTGTTAATCTCTTGTCTCGTCAAGACGATTCAAATGGTATGGTGAGTGTAGATGTCCGAGCAATCATGAATCCTGTAGAAGTTAACGAAGATAACGACGGTGCTAGATTTTTTGGTGGCATATGAGAGAGCGTGCGATATTGGTTTGTATTTTCTCCTGCGGTGTTGGACTCGTCTTATTGAGATGAGTAAAGTTGATACCACGTGTTGTAGGCAAAGGCTGCGGCGATGATTTGATTTTTTTTTTTTTTTTTTGCAAAATTTTAGTACAGATAAGGTCAAGAAAAATTGGCTCTTGATATCATGTTAGAATAATTGAGAAACGAAATATTGAGAGAGAATATAAGACGATTGTATTGATATTTTTAAGCGATACAATTCACAAAGATCTACAGAGGTATCTATATATTGATAAATATTAGAGTTTTTAACTTAATCGGTCAAGATCCATGTAAATATATTAACACCAAGTATAATTAAACATCCATAATAATTAAACACCCCTATTATTCACTTTATTTTCATGCTTAACTACATTGATCGCTATCAATTAAAGTTTTGTAATATTATTATATACATAATTTATCTTAAATATTATTAAATGATCGAATCAGGTCTGGAAATAAAACTTTAGGTCTTATCTTGGTCCTAAAAATTAAAGTGGCATTTGGTTAGTGTTTCCACTTTTCTCAACCCAACTAGGATAGGTTGGGTTGAGTTGAGTTGACAATTTTGTTTCTTTCCGGAAACAGAATTGCGTTTAGTAACTATAATAATATTTTATTTTATTTTTTTGTGCTGGGAACAAAATCGCGTTTGATAACGGTGTTATCCTAGAATTGATTTCTATTTTTTTCATTTTTTAATATTTTTCTTTTCCTTTTCTCTTTTCTTTTTTATTTAGTCATCTCTCTCTCATCTCCATTTTCACTCTAGCAGCCTCTCTCCGTCAAACCAATGCGATCTTAATCAACCTATCTCTATCATTTTCTTCCCATCGAAAACCCAGGTTTTTTGACAATTCCCATGCTGCAAACACCGAGAACTCGTCTTCTTCTCCCTCGTGTATGACCTCCAATGGTGCTCCGACGTTCTACTCCAAAAAATTGTCGGCGCAAATGAATTCATGTTAAAAAATAACGTCCAAATCAAGTTCAATTTCAACCTCTGATTCCGATTCGCCGGTGACCAAATTTGAGATCGAGCCCGACAGAAGAATCAAAACAATACAAAATGCATTATTTTGGAGAAACGAACAGATGAGAGAGAGAAAATCTAAATTGGGTCTTTGCATGGACAACCCAAATCATCAAGACAGTGGTAGAGGTCATTTTGCTTCTTCTGTAGAGTCACGAGTGGTAGAATCATTCTGTGGCCCGACATCTTCTCTCGAATTCATAGCAATTTCATATAATCTCTAATTTAATTTGTTCATGATCATCACCAAAGTAGCCAATCAATTAAAGAGATGAACGATAATTGAAATGAACTGAAAAAAAATAGAGAAATCGAAACCCAGAACCCTAACCCAGATTTGTTTGATTAGACGATAGAGATGGTGATGGGGAGATGACGAAGACGAGAAGGCGATGTCAACGGTGAAGTGTCGACGTCCAGACAACGACGATGGCGAGATGACGACGACCAGTCAACGGCGATGGCTCAGGCTTTAATGACAATGGCAGCGAAGTAGACGACCGTCAAGGGCTTCGAAGAACAGGCATGACTTTGGAGGAAAAAAGAAAAACAAATTATATGTGATTAAGCTTGAGGAAGGCCGAACAAGGACTCTTTAACATTTCCAAAAATTTCGAGTGTGTCCCTAAAGTTGGGTTGAGTTTTTTGGGCAAAAAAAAAAAAAAAATTGTTTCTCATTTCCTTAGGATTTTGAGAATCAATTCTCATTTTTTTTGGTTGGGTTGGATTGAGTTTTGTGTTTCCAAACGCGTTCTTAAAAATCAATCCTAGAATTTTCGAGTTGGATTGGGTTGGGTCGGAAACACTAACCAAACGGGGCCTAAGATACCTAAGATTCAAAATCCTAACCCAATTCTTAAACCTAAACTTTTTGTTTAAGCTCTAAACAAGTTGAGTGGACTGGATAAGCGTCCACTCCATGAACAACCTTAATTTTTAGGGTTTTTCTTTCGGAGTTATCAAAACCTAAATAAACACATTTTTAAAGACTGGTATAATTTTTTAATGCTACAAGTACTTTAAAAAATCATTTCAAATTTATCCTTCTTTATTTGTAGAATCTTAGTCACAAATGTAGATTATTTCTCATAATCACAATAAAACGGAATTAATTAATAATCGTAAACATACATGGATTATAGGACACAACAATGAAGAACGGTAATCGAAAGCGTACATGTCTCAACCATCGCAGCAGATTGAATCTGCCGCAGCAGATTACTAAAGAGGTCTTCCTCCCTATGATCTAAATTTCGTGATGGTGGCTCTTGGCTAGTCCTCGAGCCAAACACACACACGAAAATGAAAAATATAACAAACTGAATTAAATAACAAACAACCTAAAAACAATCTAAACATAAAGATATGCTAGTTTTATATTCTTCTAATGGCCAAGTTATTGTTGTCCCTCAACAACCGCCAGTCATATCGAGTTCAGGCGGTAACACACATCATGTAATGTTTTAGAATTTCGACATGCAATACTGGTGAATACCATTCTAGATCCTGTAAACGTGTTAGTGCGTGACTCAATAATATAACTATACAACAACTTAATTGGATCATCCACCAACGAAACTCATGACTTAGACCATTTAGGACTAGGATTTCCATAGGCCTGATTGGGGTCTACTCTCCACTAATGTAGGTTAAGTAGTTCGTGGAGATCATTAGGACTTGGTTCGGTGAAGGAATAGTTGGCCAAGGGTATTTCGAAATTGAAAACAGGTTAACGTTATTAACTTAACGTTACCCAAGGCTCAACGCTTGGCACATTCACTCTCGAACCCCCATAGAAAGATTGGAAACAATCCCGAACAATCAATCTTAGATCGACGTACGCACTTGTAAAAAAAAAACGAAAATAAAAACCGTATTTACATTTGATATTTTTTTCTTTTCAACGAACACACCCTCAAACTTATTTGATTGTTACAATTAAAGGGTTGTGTAAAATTCAAATGAAAAACGACAAGTGAGTACTCAAATATCGAACCAATTAGAAGTTCGCCCTAAACCCAACCGCTCACATCAAGTAGCATTTACAATTGCTAACTTGATTCACTCAAATGTGCCTTTAAATTCAGCGATTTAGGTTTGGAAAAAGATCCACTGGCCATGGTATTAGTTTATGTGTTCTGAATTGATTTTGCATTTAGGCTTCGACAGGGTGACGAGGGATAAACATATATCAGGGTAGGCTTAAAAAGGCTCAAGCGACAAAGAGAATGCCTAAATCACATCTCCTGAACTACCTCATCTAGGATTTCACCTCAAGCTTTCCTTCAATCAAGTTCTAGAATCCTTAATGTGTCATGAATTTGGTTAATCGATAATCGTCCTCAAATCAATTGAATAGAAATACATTGAGTCTATGTGCTCGTGCAAATTAGGATCTACAATAATTTTTACCAAAACGCATAGTCAAGCACACAGAATCACACATGCATGGGTATTACCCTTAATTTCAAAAACAACCAAGGGTAATTATCATCATCGGGTAACGACCCAGATGAACACAAAATTCAACATAAAAAATAACAACACAAAAAAATAAACACATTCTAACCTAAACACACATGCACACAAGAAAATAATAACACATAAACTAACAATACTAAATATTACACATCACTTCTGAACTCAAAATGGACAATATCCTCAGCGATCTCATTAATCATTCTCAACATATGAAATTTAACGCATGCCGACGAAGGGTGTTTAGAACACTTACTTGGGAGGCGAGAGGATCTCGCCTTCGATTCATGTCGGATGTGACGGATTTAACTTATTTGACCTTGGGTTGCCTCCCAAGAAGCGTGTGGTTTAATGTCCTCGAACCGACATTTTCAGATCGCCCTCAAGCTTGACGAGGTTTTGCTTTGGATGGCTCAATCTTTCAACGAAACGCCTCACCGGATTATGTGTGTGGCCCCGCACCATAAAACGACTTGGAATCCCGTCGAAAGGAATGCATCAATACCCGTCAATCTAACATCGCCAAGTACCCTGCATTGGAAACAAAAACAAAACTACAAATAAAAATTATATACAAAAGAAATGCCTAAAGTAAAATCAGGTCATTTACTCACAATATCAATAATAACGAAATTGTCAATCCCTGACAATATGATACACTTGCCTCTCCTATCTAAAACTTAAGTCCTAAGCTGTTATTGCGTATCTCTGGCAATAACATCAAAACAATCCTCGACAACGGCGCCAAAAACTTGGTAGGCGTTGTCGGAAACAGAATTTGACAAACAATTAATCCCCGGCAACGGCGCCAAAAACTTGGTAGGGGCGTGAAATACGCCGTTACTTACACTCGCAAGTATACGAGGTATAAGTTTTAGTATAGTGTGATCGTTAAGATTAGGTTATCGTATCTGCAGGGATTGGTGTCGTTACTATCGAATACTGCGTTTGTCGTGATCTAACTTTATCTAGACAAAAAATAAATGTATTTAATTAATTAAACTAATACTAATATATCCTAAATTAACTACACTAATATACTAATATGTTTTAGGGTGAAGAATTGCCTAGGGATTAACATGTTTACAAATACGTGTTCGATTTTGATTTACTCACGTTTATGGTGTTCGACCCATTTGACAACTTCGGTACGTAAACTCCACCGCCACCTCTCCTGAGTGTAAGACCGGGAAATACATGACTTCGAGTTAACAAAGAAGTCCCCCTCAATGTCTTAACGACCCTAGGTCAGGTGAGTCTCGCCCAACGTTATTGATTGCACACAATCCAACTCCCGACCGGGTCATTGGATCGTGCGTTGTATTTACCCTATCAACAATCTTCGTTCTAAAACTCCCTCGCCACCTCTCCCAAGTGTAAGATGGGGGATATAACGCAACTTCAAGTCAACGAAGAAGTCCCTCTCAATGTCTTAACGACCCTAGGTCGCGTGAATCTTGCCCCAACGTTATCGATTGTCCACGATTCAAACCCCGACCGGGTTATAAAATCATGGTGTTTGTTTACCCAATTCTGAATCCAAGATTTGTCAAAACCCCGTATTCTCCATTTATCAAACTAAGCCGATAAACAAACAATACAATAAATACAATCAAACTACGAAGAACAATCACAAACGAAACATCGAAATCATCCAAACAACATATTCATAAATTTATTGTTAATCCCTACTACAATCCATATTTAACTCGTGGCCATAGCTACATGTACAATAAAATAACGAGCTAAACATGCTCACATGGTCCTAAGATAAATAAATAAGGAAAAACAATCGAAGAATTTAGCCTCGTCCGAAGATAAACCGCTAAGAACGCTCAACGATCGATTTATCGTCTTCTCCACTTCGGGATGTGAGCTCCACCTCTAAAACTCCTAAACCCTAGCCTAAATATAGCTTAAGGTGCCCAAATGGCTAGGGGATTTCACAAGGAATGGATAGGGGATGGTATTTATAAACAAAATATCTCAAAAAATATCCTAAAAATATCTAGGCTGTGCAGAGGCTCTCCGCCTAGGCAGAGGTAGGTCAGTTTGGCTGATCGTATAGGCGAAGAAATAAGCAGTGGACTTGAAAATATTTCTGCTGGATTTTCGCCTAGGTGGTGGGCTGTCAGTAGCCTTTGGTCATTCTCAGCTTCTTCACCGCCTAGGCGGTGGGCCTGTTTCATAATTTTGACTCCGAGCTTGTTTATCTACCGTAATTTCGATCGCTTTTGGTTCGATCTCATCGTTTTCGCTCCAGTTTCCTATATTTTTGTCCCATACACCTGATTTATACAAAAAGTATGAAAACTAATTAAAACGTAATAAAATATTATATAAACACTCGAAAACTAACTTAATTCGATTTGAAAATACGTAGGTAGATCAAACCTATCAGCTCTCAATAGGAAGAAACCTCCTAATCTAGATTAGGGAGGAGACCTAGTTATATATACTAAGGTTTCACGTTGGGCTCTCCCATAACGGGCTTTAACGAAACTCTAAACCTATACTTGCCACTTAACTGGGTTTCTACATCAAATAAGCCACAACCCAAATCAAAATACGATAACTGATATTTGGGTTGCCTAACTAATAGACTATCCATTAACCCGTTTTTGTAAAATAATTAATTCAAGCAATGTTAGCCTATAAAAATATTCCAACAACAAATTCCACTTAATTGTTTACAATTCTACTTAATTATACTTTATAATAAAATTTGGGAAATTTATTGTTTAAACCTCAAAAGATTCACAACGTACAAAAATGAACTTTTCGTGATTGTAATAAAGTTTTTAGTTCTTAGAAAATAATCCTCTATTCTTTGACCAATTTTTTTTTTCATTATGTACATACAGTGTCATTCTGTAAAAATAATAAATTATGAATATTCACATTTTCATCTCTCTAATTTTAAATATTTTTATACATTTTAGCATTGATTGTGTGATTATGAATGTTTATTTTTCTTTATGTGAATAAATTTACAAACCCACAATTTTCACAAAATACACCGATATATATATATTCACCAAACCACCATAATACTGATATGAATATTCACACGAACACACAGATGTGCATTTTTAGGAAAACACCAAAAACACTCAGAAAATATATCATATGAATATTCACAAAAAGAACAAAAACAAAATCAACAAAAAATCATTCTTGTGAATAAACAAAAATTTCACAAAAATCAACAAAATACACCGATGTGTGTTTTTATCAAAATACCAAAACACATCGAAAACATACCTATAAACATTCACAACTACCATTTCTAAAAAATAAAATGATTAAACATGAACAATCACAATTAATAAACCAAACTCCACTAAAATAACAACCATGGGACCAAAAATCAAAATAATGAACATTAAAAAAAACGGAATCAAAATCAGTGACAAAAACCTAAGATCAACGAAAGCCAACCAAACATGAACATTTCACCAAAAATCACACTAATATTCGCAAAAAATACAACCCTAAATGAAACATTCACAAACACAAAATAATCAACAAAGAGATACACTGTGAATATTCACCATAGCGGTGATTGTTCCAGATCTGAAAATTTTTAGATCGAAAATTTCTAAATCTAGAGTTGGACGAACTCAATTTGGCAAAACGAAGCCAAAAAACGAACGACAAAGATGAACGAATTATCCCTCTCAAAAATTAAAGAACCAAAATTGCCGTGCAAAACTCTCTTATCTTCCTCCGATTGGATGCTCAGAGGGTGCCGGCATCCCAGGTGTGACCTATCGCCATCTATCTAACCCAAATTGCTACCCCGCAAGAAGACGGAGACTCCGCCACCCTATAAACATTCATTGTTTGGTGGAGTTTGGATGCTCAGAAGGTGTTGGCACCCCAGAACACAATCCATCACCGTCGATCTCGCCCAAATTGCGACCCCGATGGCGACTCTTCCACCCTCGCCGATATCGATTGTTTTCTCTTCGAAAACTTCAAATCGTTGTACAAAAATGGCGCATCCTCCTCCTACGATAATAAAGAAGAAAACGGTGCCAACAAAGAGAAAAAACTTTATCCACGGCCGGATCTTTGTGCCAGCGAATCAATCTGTACTAGGATTCGAGGAATCGATGGCGGTGAAACAGCGACAGTGGCTGCCGACGATTTCATCGCCCTAGAGACGTGCTCGTTGAGTTTGCAAGATGAGAAGAGCTGGCTATTTTCTCAAAACAAATGAATTTGGGTTTTAGGGTATATATATATATATATATATATATATATATATATATATATATATATATATAAGGGTAAATATGTCCCTGCACTATAGGTAAAAGTTTATATATTAATAATATTTTAATAAATAACTAAATAATAACTTTTTTATTTGAAAGATTTATTGAGGAAAGAGAGTGAGAATTTTGGTCTAAACATTAAAAGTATTTAAAATATTTTGCATAGAATTCGCGCTACATATATCAAGACTGACAACCAAGAAGATGTATCAGAAAAACGATTTAAAAAAAAAAGAAAAAGAACAAGAATAAGTTCCAAGTATGTGTTTAGAGAAAGAAAAAGATCAACCTCACCTATCAATATAACCCAGCATCCAAAATTAAAAAAAGTATAAATCCATCAAGTGCTTAGGAACATATGACCATCAAATCATAGCAAAACACACACACCATAAAAAATAAAAATAAAAATAAATAAAAAAGAAAGAAAGAAAAAAACAAATGACCATCAAATCATAGAAAAACACACACAAAAAATTAATTAATTAATTAAATTCACAGCACTCACTCAAAATTAGAACTGCACTTTTTCTTTTTTCTTTTTTAATTGTTTAAGCCATTTTCAGCTTTCTCCCATCTCATTTAACCTGTTTTTGAAAAAAATTATTTTTTAAACCCCTTTCTAAACATTCTTAGAAAAAAATCTCTTTCAAAAACTAAAATAAATAAATGGACAATTATACCCCTTATATATATACATGAAACCCAAAATTATGAATTATATTTTCACCATCTTCCTCAGCCACCTCTCCAATCCCCTCTCTTGATACCACACAGACGAACGACTGCGACTGTCGCCGTCGAACGATTGTTGCCAACCTCCGTCGCGCCTGCAGACGAAGACGATGAATGATTGCCTCCAACCATCGCTGACCGTTTTGTTCAGATCTGGTGGATGCTGCTTGCAGACGATGAACGATCGCTGTCGACCATCTCCGGCAGTTTTGTTCAAATCTGGTGGACGCCGCCATTGTTACCGCCGTACCGTCATATCTCATGCAATCCATTATGTCCAGATCTCATGTAACTAGATCGTCACCGTCGTTCATCAAGTTCTGATTGTGCAAATAGATCTGATCGTCCACACCGCCGTTCTGTCCGTCCAAATCTTATGCAAGCAGATCGTCACCGCCGTTCTTCATCGTGCAAGCATATTGGATCGTCCATCGCCATTCCATATCAGGCGTTGATGGCAGACTTCTCCCTCTTTCTCTCTTTTCGAACCCATCGGAGACGGCGACACCCCGCCCATCGAAATTAGATTGCAATTACTCTATGAGATCAGATCTATGATTATCTGAAAAATTGAAAACAAAATCTTATTTTTCTCAATGTTTTCTTGATTTTTCTGCCCTTTTTGAGCATTTATTATTAGTTTTCTTCTCAGATTTTTAAATATTTTACACGGATCTATATGGCGATGGAGAATTGAGTTCGTCTTTGTCATTCATTCGGCTTCGATGAGAGAATGGACTAGGCGGCGATGATGAAACGGTGAGATTTTTTAGATCTGGGAATTTCCAGACTAGCTGAATGTTCACCTCTATGATTTGTGTGAGGTTTTTGTTCTATGTGAATGTTCAGATCAAAGTGAATTTGTTTAGTGTTCATGTTTATGTAATTTTTTTTTATTGATTTTATGTGGAGTTTTTGTTCATGTGAATGTTCTTTGGCTCCACTCATGTCGTTTCGCCACCGCCGTCAGCACTAGCTGCCAAAGTTCACCAGTGGTAGTGATTGTTTTTTGGTTTTGTTAGGTTTTGTTTTTTGTTGAACGTTCATTGTTTGATTTTGGTGTTGCGGTTGTGATTTTAGTGGAGTTTAGTTTATTTATTGTGATTGTTCACATTTGATCATTTTGTTTGTGTGAATGTTCTTATTAATGTATTTTTGTGAATGTTCTTATCGTAATATTTTGGTGTTTTGATGAAATTGCATATTTCAATGTGTTTCGTGAAACTATAAACATTCACAGCAATACAATTAATATAAATATGTATTAAATATTCAAAAATAACAAAAATAAAAATGTGAATGTTCATCTTGTTGAAAAAAGGATTTTTCGTAAATTTATTTTCAAAAGAAATGAACATTCACAAATCAGCAAAAAGTTACCAAAAAAAATTGAAATTCATATCGTCGGAAAGAAGATTTTTCGTAGATTAATTTGGTGTATTTTTTTTTTTAATTTCTATCAACTGTGATTGTGTAGAGAGATTTTGGTGATTTGGTGATTTTTGAAAAAATGAACACTCACATTTTTTAACAGATTGGTATAAATTGTAAATACAATATAAATAAGGGGTAATGACCAGGGATTAAACTCTAAGAAAGCTACGGGAACCAAAAACTTAATGTAGTCATTTGGATGATCATTTTCTTAATACACTATGTTATGAGGACCAAATAATAAAATTTCCTTGTTTTTTTTTTACGTTCGGAAAATAAAGACAAACAACAAAAACAACTAGTCTTCTAGGCCCATTTCGAACGTCCTTTTATCCATTTTTTCGAATAAAATATTTTCAAGGTCTGTCGTTGGAGTAGCAAGAATCTCAAGGGAGCTATCTTATCTGGGACCTCTCTTAGTCAAAATGTTCGCGCAACGGTTCATTTCTTTGGAAGCAATGTGGAGAGTATAGTCATTTATCAGCAAGACTCTTTTGCATTTCTCGATCAAATCTCTGGAACGGTGAATAATGTAACAAAATATAATTAGTATATATAATCTATAAATTTTATTAGCACATTAATTTAGTGGAAATCTAGAAATCCACTTAATTAGAAATTCATGAAAAAACCAATGAAGGAAACTGAATATAAACTAAACTAAGGTAAGCGGAAGTCCACTTAATTGAATGAAAATCAACTTCGCTTTAGATACCTATCTAACACATAAATTATTCAAGTAGATATATTTAAAAAATTAAGTGAAATTTTTAAAAATCAATAAAACAAATGAAAACAAACATAAGAATTTAGACTTGAGTTGATGATAAATGATATCAAAACTTGAGTTGAAAGTTGAAAAGAAAATGATGTTGACAAAAATTATTAAATTATTAAAGATTCAATTGCAAAATTCTGAAATCATACCTAAGTTGAACTACATCCATACAATCAGAGTTAGATCTCAACGTATCAAAATCAGATCGGGATAAAAATGAACCTGTATTTGAGCAAAATAACCAGATCTAAGTTCTTTCATCTATCCACGAACAAGTACTGATGATGGAAACAAGACAAAGAAAGCAAAGGTCGTGGCGGCGAAAGAAGCATAAGTTATGGTGGTGTAAGTGGAGGCAAAAAATGTTTGCAGATCAAGCAAGATCTACTCAGATTTGGTCAGATTTGAGTAGTGCGGAGGTCAAGGATGCAAAGGAAGCAGAAGTCATGTTGGTTGGCACCGACGATGGAAAGTGGAAGCGAGTTGTGGCAGTGCAGGAAGCAAAAGTCGTGGTCATAGCAGCGGTGACAGTGGACAGAAGAGGAGGTCGTGTGACAATGGAAGAAGAAATCGTGATGGTGGTGGTGGCAGCAACACGATGAAGCAAGCAAAAAATCGTGTTGCTGGCAACGACGGCAAATGAGGTAGAAATCATGGGCGTTCTGTGTGTGGAGGGGGGGGGGGGGAGGGCTAAAATGAAATGTGTGATAATTGGGGGATGATTTTTGGATTTCGACAATTAGGGTATTTTGTCATTAAAAATTATTAGTCCTTAAAAAGTTATTTAATATTAAAAATGGATTTATGGTAGTATTTATTGGTGGTAATTACTAAAATTTCAAAATACATACTTAAATAAATATGGAATAAAACTAACAGTTGTTAAACAATATTAATGTGAACATTAACTAACATGTATGGGTAGTCAAATCAAAATATAAAAATTATGTGAAACAATTTGACGTGTATACTAAATCAGAATCGTGACATTAACATTTACGTAACAGAAATAGAAACAACAATAGAGAAGTGAAGTAAATATTTACGTAACAGAAACATAAGAAAAAGTAGTGACAGAATGTGTTAATATTTATGTAACAAAAACAATGTTTTAGACTTTAAATAAAAACTTATTCGGATATTTAAACGAATATAATTGAAGTAGATTGAGACTAGAGCTTAACTCTATGCCCTTAAAGAAGATTCGCGCCCCCACACTGGTGTTAAATGTTGAATAGACGTCTACCTCCCAAGGTACAATGATCTTCAAGTTTTTGGTACAAGTACTTGAAACGAAAAATTTCAGCAAATTAGACTTATGCTTGAACTCTCACAAAATTCTAAATTGTTGGCCCAATGAGCTACCCAAGAGGGGGGGGTGAATTGAGTAGTATTAAAAATTATCCGAATATAATACTTCAAAAAATCAAATAATTAATTTTATCTTAAAATTAATTCTTATCTTTATAGCAGCAGGTATGTGTTATCAACTAGGTGCACACCCAAAAAACAAAATATAAACAATATAAATAATGCAGCACATAGAAATTTATATTGGTTCACCAAACTACTCTTGGCTAATCCAGTCTCCTGAACTCCACGGAGAGTCGCACCCACTAAACTTAAGATCATTTTAAAGGTAGGAACCAAACTCTCATAATAATTTTTTTCGGAGGCTCAAAATCAACATTTACAATTCTTTTTCCTAGGTTAAGGAATAACCTCTATCGTTTTACTAAGCAGAAGATTAACTTAATTCTATTATAAGGAGAATCACAACCTAATTCTTTTTATACCTTAGACTCAAGAATTAAACCTCACACAAATACGCTCCAAATATCTTTTTATTCGGTAAAGATTGAATCGTTACAATTTACTCACAATTCTATAAAGGAATAATTAAAACCTAATCTTTTATACTCTAGGCAAAGATCAAAATCTCATTCTCTTTACCGGAAGAGATTGAAACCATCTACCCCTGATTAGACACTCCCCAATAGTATCTAATCCTCATACAACTCACCAATTACAAAAATTGATAAGTTCTTCCCACTTGGAGCTTCTACCACCTCAGATTAATTTGAATTCAATTAATGTCCCGATACTAGTGATAAAAAAAAAGTGAGAAAATTCAAAATCTAATTTTAAATAAAAATAAAATAAAAATGTAGCAAACAATTTAGCACGTAATTAGATTTTCTAAAGAAATTACTTCCAAAAATATTTTTCAATAAAAATTCAGAAAACAATTTCAAAGATCAACTTTCAAGAAAATAAAAATAATAACAAATAAGCAAATAACTTGGAACAATTTCACCAGGAATCCACCGAAAGAATAATGATTAGAATAGCAATGACACTTCAGATCGGTAGTAGCAATAATCAACAACAAATATTTTTTCAAGAACAAATCTCAAGAAAGATCTCACAATGCACCCAGTATGATTACTCCTAAAAAGCACGAGAGCTGAATAACTCAGAATAATTGAGATTATCTTGATTAATTAAAACATTAAAAACGTAGGTTTACTTATAAGGGAATAAAATAAGCCCTCCAACGGCTAGTTCCCATAAATTATGACATTTAATTATACCAATAGACCCTCTATATCATAATGATTCAATGCTGGTATAATTCTCTTAAATATATATTTTAAAACATTCAATTTAGTCTCTCAAACTCAATTAGATAAGACGAAAAGAATTTGATGTACTAAATTGAGAAATATCAAAACTACTTGAACCATATCTATAGGGATATTTAAATTTTAATTAAATAGCTCAAAATATATCAGATCCTTAAGATATCTTGCATATCTTAACCATAAACGGTTAGTAATGATTGTTGTTTGAATAAAATTCGAAATTCCATAAATCCTGAAACAAATCCATCTGTCGACCGACCAAGGCCTGTTTGTCGACCACCTGATTTAGGATGTAGCCAAGCTAAAAATCCTTTGCCCATCGGTCGACCATCCATACTTCATCTGTCGACCGGACGATTCAGAGAGTTATACAAGTTGACTCACCCGTCGACCGAAAGATTCAGAAACTTCATCTTTTGGCCTTAGGTCGACTTATCTGTTGACCGAACGATCCAGCAACTTTTCCTTTTAAGCATCTGTCGTCTGACTAGTCGACTGCAAAAGCTGGAACATCTCTCTTTAATATGATTTTAATTTATTTTCTTTGACATTTTCACCCCTTTAACCGGTTTCTTTTCTCGGTTAGCCTCACTAAAATCTTAAATTCAATTTTAATCAATTATTTTTCTTTCTTTTTCAACTACACATAGGAGTAAATAATTTAACTAATTAGGATCCTATAAAAATACACATAATTTTGAAAAATATTTTGTGTTGTGTGTGATCATAATCGTGATACATTAAGAGTTAAAATTTAACCTACGTTGTTTTCTCTAGGTTCTTCAATTTCTTTAAACTCTTAACCTTCCATCATCTTTTCCATCATCTTTAACATTGTCACAATATCTTCATGATCGTTTTCATCACTGAAACTGGTAAATTAAAACACTCAATAAAATCGTTAGTTCCACAAAAATATCAAGATTTAATTGTTTCTCAAAATCTTAGGATCAACAATTTCTCCCTTTTTTATGGTGACAATTAATTTTGATGTTTTCTTCAAAACAAAAATGTAACCATACTCCCCCTAAATCCGGGACGGGTTATTTACTTATTAAAGCAGAGTAATGAAGATAATCATAAGATTTTCAACAAAGAACAAATTTCAATATATAATAAACTCCCTCTTAAGATATTCAACAAGATAATTCAAGCTCCCCCTTAAGATATTCATTAAAATATCAAATAATTCTCCCCCTTTATCATCTAAAAAAAATGGGGAAGGGGAACTACAAAGAAACATTACTCTAGGCATACATTGTTATACCTAGCGATACCCAAATTGCGAATGATTTTTACAAACTGATCTTCCGCTAATAGTTTGGTAAAAATATCAGCTAACTGGTCGGAGGTATCAATATATTCAATAACAATGTCCCATTTTCTGAATGTGATCACGAATAAAATGATGTCTAATCTCTATGTACTTAGTTTGTGAGTATTGTGCAGGATTTTTACTTAGACAAATAGTATTTTTATTATCACAATAAATCGGGACATTCTTCATACAGATTCCAAAACCATTTAACTATTGCTTAATATATAAAATTTGAGCATAACAGTTACCAACTGCCATATACTCAGCCTCAGTAGTGGATAAGGATATCGAATTATGTTTCTTGCTTGACCAAGAAACCAAGGCATGTCCTAACAAATGACATGACTCACTTGTACTTTTTCGCTCAACTTTGCAACCGGCAAAATCAGCGTCGAAGTAACTTATTGATTTAAAATCACTCTCCTTAGGATACCATAAGCCTAAGTTAGTTGTCCCCTTTAAATATAAAAAAAAATTGCTTAACCGCATTCAAGTGCGATTCTTTAGGACTAAAATCTAGCACATAAACAAACACTATACATGATATCAGGTATACTAGCAGTTAAGTATAGTAGGCTACCAATCATACATCGATACATTTTTTCATTAACACTTTTACCCATATTATCTTTGTCTATCTTTGTAACAGTTGCCATGGGAGTTTTGTATTCTTTAGTACCATCCAAGCCATATTTCTTTAACAACTCCTTAGTTCATTTAGCTTGGTTTATAAATATCCCCTCTTTAATTTGCTTAATTTGCAACCCAATAAAAAAATTCAGCTCTCCCATCTTGCTCATTTCAAATTCGACCTGCATTATCTTAGCAAACTCTTGGCAAATATCCTCATTAGTAGATCCAAAAATAATGTTATCAACATAAACTTTTACTAATAGGATATTAGAGTCAGTTTACTTAACAAATAGTGTTATATCACAAATACCCATTCAAAAACATTTTTCGATCAAATATCGGCTAAGTTTCGCATACCAACCTCTAGGAGTTTGTTTGAGCCCATACGAAGCCTTACGAAGTTTAAATACGTGATCGGAAAATTTATCACTTTCAAATTTCGAGGGTTGTTCCACATAAACTTCTTCCGCTAGAAAGCCATTTAGAAATGCACTCTTAACATCCATTTGATATAATTTAAAATTACGTGAGCATGCAAAAGCGAGTAGCATTCTAATAGCATCTAATCTAGCTACAGGAGCATAGCTTTCATCATAATCAATTCCTTCCTCTTGATTATAGCCATGTGCTACTAATCTTGCTTTGTTTCTAATTACTATACCAGACTCTGTCACGACCCGTCCCGGACACCTGTCATCCCAAGATCGGCGTGACGACAATATGACATCACCTGTTTCATTTTTTTATCTTCTTATACATTACATAATTACATAAATGTTCTATACAATTTCAACATACAACATGTACATAATCTTTAACTATCTTATTGTTCCTCTCTGTCAGCTCAACTCAAATATTTCTCAGATGACTCCACCTAATGCTAGTAGGGGACCGTCTCCTAAAGGATTTACCTGCGAGTGTACTGCCTTTTTAGTAAAAACTATTATTTAACATAATAATAACACATTCTAAATAATACAACATTCATATGGATCAAGCATAAATATATGTATATCCACCACACAATTGGTAAAACTTCCAATATCAAAAGAGCAGTGTAAATAAGTTTACAAACACCATAATCAATAATAAATCATCCAATATATATATACAACACCCCAACTCAAAACACACATCTCAATTCCATACCCACCGGCTAAGCCATAGTGATCGTTTTAACCTCACGATCAGGAGTTGTAACGGTACCATAACTATCCATAGGATATGCCGTCCTAGCGGACCTAATTACGTAGATCACCGCCAACCGGATGTCTCCGGAGGCCAATAATATAAATCACCACATAACGTCAATCACCATATAGTAAATATCCATCTGCCGGACCACCCTCCGGACAGATCATAATATAAATTATGGCATAGTCAATTCAATAATATTATCACCCAATCACAAATAATTATCCCTCTACCAGACCACCCTCCGGACAAACCATAATAATAATCACCACATCAATAATATCGACAAAATCACCATTTCATCTATACCGTCAAAATCACCCTTGTCCACCTCTTTTATTACAAAACCCACTTTTAATTTAAAAATCATGTTTTTTCCACATTTTTATTAAAACCACCAAATCCAACAAATTATTTATAAAGTCTTTCTTTTTAAACCCAAACATTTCAATAGAAATCCATTTTATCAACTCACTCACAACTGGCTTGATCCATATAATTTATAAAATTCGTACAGTTAAATAAACATATATCTCATCATATTTATATGAAAATAGTTTGGCAAGAAGGGCAGTACACTCACTTGATATCCGCTTTCGTAAACTTTAACTGATTATCCCCTATCTGAACTCCGGTGCCTGCGTACCTAACGGTGAGAGGGCCTAAATTAATTTTTTTGTATAAAAACAAACTAATCACGCCATGAAATCCTATTTTCCTTAATTTCCTATTTTTCCTCTTTTATTATGAAATATAACTATTCAACTAGTATCATTTCGTTACGATTTACTATTTATAAACTCTGTTCTTATAAACAAATCTCGGGATTTATTATTTTCATTTTATTACTCTAAGGTTAGAAAAACTAAATTTAGAATTTACAAAATAAATTAGAAAGGTTACCCATTCTGAACCGATCGTGGATTTCCCTAAAATTCCATATATTTTTCTAATTCTGACGTCCCACCGCCTAAGCGACGTCCCACCACCTAAGTGAACGAGTGACTGTTTCTCCCTTTCACTCAACTGCACACTGCATTTTCACCGCCTAAGCGAAAATCCACCGCTTAGGCGGTAAACGTCTTTCTCCTTCTGCTCTGTTTTGAGATCTCAGTCGCTACCTTCTCTCTCCTCACCTCGCCAACTTCGATCATCCCCAAACACCCACAACGGTTGCCGAACACCAACAACTTTACACTACCCAACCAAATACACGCACACACACAACAAAACACACACACACACAAATGCATGACAAAACCCACGCCGGCAAACCATACGCATACCCACACGATCACCGGTGACCCAATCAATGAACGGCATACCCGTATACATACTGCGGAACATACTCACACACACTCCCTTCACTGCAGACAACGATCACCAGAAGAACAGAACCGCCGAACTACTTCCTCTCTCTCTTTTGTTTTCTGTTTCTGTATTCTTTCAGCCAACCAACGGTCACACACATACATACACACCACCGGATGACTAAGCGACACCAAACTCTCCTACACCGTCGGCTGTTAACCAGCCACGCCACCAACCCCCTTCACCGTCGGAGGAACACCCAAACAACACTCACACACTCGCCGAACGTCAATGACGAACAGCGATGCCACACCGTCGATCATCCTTCACTGATCACTCACACACACACACACTCGCCGGAGATTGAACAGCACAGAACACACATACACACACCGTACTCACGCTGGAACACACACACACAATCACCTCGGAGCACCACTGAACGGATAACCGCAGATCTCCGGTGAACCGTAATACCGCCGACGACGACACGATCAACCGACTGCCACACTGAACAAACTCCCTGAATAAAACAACCCACCGTCGACCGCCCTGTACCTCACCGTCGACGTTGCACCCGAACTCTTTCTCTCATTTCTCTTTCTTTCTCTCTTTCTTTTGGTTCTGGATTCACATAATTAATATCGTAGTCCACCCTGACATTTCCAAAATATTTTTAAAACGCGACTTGAATTATTCGTATATGAAAAGTCGGGGTCTTACAGACTCATCCTTTTTATTTCAAAAAATCCATTTAGTACCAATAACAAGATGAAAATTCGCTCTCGGAACAAGATACCATACTTTGGTCCGCTCAAATTGAACTAACTCATCTTGCATTGCGCAAAATTCAAGATTCGTCAGTTAACGCCTCATTTACATTTTGAGACTCAATTTGAGATAAGAAAGCAAGATTAATTATATTTCTAATAGAAGGACGAGTACTTACACTTATTTTGAAATTACCAATAATTTCTTTTACCGAATGTCCCGGTACTGTCTTTATAACTCGTGGTAACGTCGAATCCTCTTCCTTAGCCTCTTTCTCTTTTTGAGACTCCTTAGTCGCATTTTCACCTTGGTTTTGGTTATTTGAAATACATGCATCATCATCCAAAATCTTTCTCGACAAAAATGGGTTAGCTTCCTCAAATACAATATGTATAGATTCTTCTACTACTAACATATGTTTATTGTAAACTCTATGAGTTTTACTGTTAGTGACATATCTAAAGAAAATCTCATAATCAGATTTAACATCAAATTTACCTAAATTATCCTTGTCATTCAGAATAAAGCATTTACACCCAAATACTTTAAAATTGCAAATGTTAAGAGTCTTACAATTCCAGATTTCATATGAGGTTTTGTTAAACCGTCTACGAATCGATACTTGATTCACCACATGGAAAGTTGTATTTACTGCTTCGGCCCAAAAGTAGGTTAGTAAGCCATTTTCATTAAGCATTGTTCTAGCCATTTCTTGAAGTATTCTGTTCTTCCTTTCCACTATACCATTTTGTTGTAGTGATCTTAGTGCAAAGAAATTATGAGCATAACCATGCTCATCACAGTAACTAATAACATTACTATTCTTAAACTCTCTTCCTCTGTCACTACGAATATTAATAATAGAACATTATTTCTCATTTTGAACACGTTTGTAAAATTTAGTAAATACAGAAACAACTTCACTTTTCTTAGCAATGAAAAATACCCAGGTAAGTCTGGAATAATTATAAACTATTATGAAGGTATAAAACTTACCATCAAGACTAGCAACAGAATTTGGTCCAAATAAATTAAGATGCAACAATTCAAGACATCTAGATGTGAACATGTGCATCTTTTTCTTAAATGATAATTTAGACTCCTTGCCTAATTGATATGCATGACATACTTTATCTTTCACAAATTGCAAATTAGGTAAGCCACGTACAAGACTCTTCTTAGATAATTTAGAAATTAGCTCCATACTAGCATGCCCAACTCTCCTATACCATAACCAACTATTTTTAGATAAAACATTCAAACAGGATAAATTTTGAGAAGTAAAATCATCAAATGAGCATGTATAAACATTCTCAAAATATGATGCAACTAACAAGATACTACTATCATGACCATTCTTAATGATGTATTTATCATAATCAAATATCACATTATAGCCCTTGTCACGTAGTTGACTAATACTAAGTAAGCTATGTTTGAGTCCATCAACTAGTAACACATCTTTCATAATAGTAGTATCATTATCGATATTACCTATACCGATAATTTTACCCTTTGCGTTGTCTCCAAAAATCACATGACCTCCATCCTTAGGTGTCAAAGATGTGAATTTTGATTTATCTCCCGTCATGTGTCGAGAACAACCACAGTCTAGGAACCATTTGTCCTTACTTATTGATACTTTTAGAATAACCTTCAAGGAGTACCTCAAATAGTTCCTAAGTGGTACTCAGTTTACGTGGGCCCGATCTTATTAGTTGGGACAATTTTAGTTCCTTTTGGAACCCAAACTTGTCTACAGTCATATATTTTAGCAAAACATTTACGAATAGTATGTCCTACAACATTACATTTAAAACATCTAATAAGATCCTTGGTTTCATAAAAGAATTTTTGAAAACGTTTTTGTTTAAGATTTTTCTGAAATCTAATACCGGCTCTATCAAAAATACCACGTGAATTTCCCAAAAGCATTTTCAAGTTATTCTCACCACCGGTGAATTTGAGAACAATTGAATGTAAATTCGACATCTTGGATTTCAATTCATTGTTTTCAAATTCGTAGTCCATTACTTGTTTGTTTAATGTATTAATTGTACTTTGAAGGGCATTTATTTTAGAACACTGATTTTTATAATCATGCAAAAGTTCTTGATAAATATCAAATAATTTATCAAAATCTAATAGACAAGAACTTGAACATTTTGTTACCTCACCACCAATGGCTATCAATGCAAACATGGACATTTCTTTACTTTTTGATTTTTCGGAGCTACTTGATTCGGTATCATCCTAAGTAACCTTCAAAGACTTCTTCTTGCTATTCTTTCCTTTATTCTTCTCTTTTATCTTCTTGACTTCGTATTCCATTGGAATAAATGGACCATCCTTGACTGTTAACCCTACATCATAATTTGTGGTCTGAAGGAAGACTATCATTCTGTCTTTCCAGAACAAATAATTTTTGCCTACAAACAACAGTGGTTGGTGCATAGACTGCCTCTCAGCTAGTGTGACTATTATGTGTGCCATATGATCTTTGTTAACTAAGTGTGTTGAGCTAAACCAGCTATGATGCCAATTGTTGGCCCAGTAAACTACCTAAGATGGCCCAGTAACACTTCAAAAATTCAAATAATTAATTTTATTCTAAAATTAATTATTATCTTTATAGCAATGGATATGTGTTATTAACTAGGTGCACACCCAAATAACAAAATATAAACAATATAAATAATACAACACACAGAAATTTATACTGGTTTATCAAGCTACTCTTGACTAATCCAGTCCTCCGAGCTCCACGGAAAGTCGCACTCACTAAACTCAAGATCTCTTTAAAGGTAGGAACCAAACTCTCACAATGATTCTTTTCGGAGGCTTAGAATCAACCTTTACAATTTCTTTTCACATGCTAAGGAATAACCTCTATCTTTTTATCAGGCGGAAGATTAACCTAATTCTATTACGGGGAGAATCACGACCTAATTCTTTTTACACCTTAGACTCAAGAATTAAACCTTACACAAACATGCTCCAAATATCTTTTTACCTGATAAGGATTGAACCATTACAATTCAGTCACAATTCTATAAAGGAAGAATTAAAACCTAATATTTTTATACTCTAGGCAAAGATCAAAATCTCAATCTCTTTACCGGAAGAGGTTGAAACCAGTTACCCCTGATTAGATGTAAGACCCCGAATTAACACGTACGTCATTTCAGTTGTATTTTAGAATAATTGTAAAAATTCGAGATGAAATTGGGTCAAATTAAAAATCTAGAAACGTTAAATCCCAACTTAGGGAGATAAATTGACATTTAACTTTTAATTGAAACTTAAAAGGGTGAAATTGCAAATCTTAGAAACTTTAAAAAAAAATTGAAATTGATTAAAATTAAGATTTAAAGAAAATTGGGGGGAGGAAAGAGTAATTAATAATAATAAAAAAAATTATTTTATATATATATATATGCGTGATCGGACGACAACCGGCCGGCAGGGGAATAGAAAGAGCGGCGACGTGGCACTCTTGGATGAATTGAACCCACCAATTTCATGCAGTATATATACCTTCATGCATGTGTAATGATCAAAAATATCAAATTAAATCTGGAAAAAAAAAATCATCAAAGAAAATCTGGAAACAGAGAAGAGAAAGAGAGAGGATCGGAGCGTCGGCAGAGTGGATACATTGTCCGGCGAATTTCTTGTGAGTATTGTCGTCGCCGGCGTGTGTCGTCGTTCGTCCGGGGAATGGGAGTATTTCGGTCGGCCGATAAGTGTGTGCCCTGTTTTCCGTTCATTGTCGTTGGAGATGTGAGAGTCGTCCGGCGGTGAGTGTTTCGGGTGGGGGTGTTGCCCATTCGTCCGTCGTGGGTGTGTGGGTGTGATCAGAGCAGTGATCGGCAGGGGAACTCGTCGGCAGTAGTGCTACGGTTCACGGCGATCGTGTGTGGTACGTGTTCTGTCCGACGATGTGCATAGGTGTGGATGTTGGGTGTGCATGTTTCGGTGCTTGTGTATGAGCCGTCATATGGACTGTTGTGTGTGTGTGTCTGTTCATCCGTGTGTGTGGCGTGTTTATGTGAGCTTGCGTTGTCCCTTCTATCCATTGGCGGTATGTAGGTGTGCTGCGGTTTGTGGGGGTGTTTGATCAGGCGTGTGTATGTGCGTGTGTGCTACGGATCAACTCAGTGGGGTGGGTGTGGTTGTCGTAGGGTGGGATCGGTGAAGGTGGGTTGATCGGAGGTGAAGGTGTACCGGCGGGAACCCATATCAGAAATGGGAATGGAGGAGAGAGAGGGACAGCTGAGAACTAAATAGTAAACAGAAAAGGAAAAAAAAAAAAAAAAAGAAGAAGAAGAAGAAGGGAAAAAGGAAAAAAGAAAAGAAAATTACACAGACTGCCCCACTGAAAATCAAAAACCCATCTCATGGTCGCCAAACGATTCGGAAATAAGTAAAATTTCAACCGATTATTAATTTTCGTTAAATTAAATTTTATTTAGCGTTATAAATCCAAAAATCGTAATAATTTCATAACGATTAATTAATTTTAATTACGTGGTACGTAAAATAGTAACGATTCGGAAGATAGGGTCTGCATTGTATGATTCAGATGTTTTAGACAAGATATTAATTTAGGCTCTGTCATTGTTAGGTTCGTAGGCACCGATGTCCCAATAAAGTGTGGCCAGTGAGGGTTTTGGAGAATAGATAACGAGGTGAATGTACTGTCTTCTTGCTAAATTATTCTGCTATATATATATATATATATATGATGAAATGTTGGTTTACTTAAACCGTACGATTTTATAAATTATATGGATCAAGCAGGAGGTGGGTGAGTTGGTAAACTGGATTTTCGGAAGATTCCGATGGTTTTCGAAATGAAGTTGAAAATGAATTTTTGTTGGATTTAGTGAAATCAGACGGTGTTTTTAAAAAAGAATAGAAAACATCTGTTTTCTAGAAATGCCTGATTTTCTAAAAATAAAGGGTGGAAAGTGGTTTTAATAAAATCAGACATTTTCTTTAAATGAAAGTGTGATATATGATTTTTGGATTTAAAAGTTGGTTTTGAGAAAAAAGATAGACGTGGTAATTTGACGATGTTGAGTAGACGATATTTATTGAGTTGCGATTTGATGATGCTGTATTTGATTTGACGATGTTATAGTATTTATCTGTTTTGGTAGAGTGATTTTATACGCTTCGGCGGAGTGATGTTATCCGCTTCGGCAGAGTGATGTTATCCGCTTCGGCAGAGTGATATTTATCTGCTTCGGCAGAGTGATGTTAGACGTTTATACTGCGCAATAATTATCCACTTCGGCGAAGTGATGGGTGTTCGTAGGAAGGCATATCCTACGGATGGTACGGTACCGTTGCAAACTCCCGATCATGAGGTTAAAACGATCACTAGGGCTGGCCAGCGTGTGTGTGTTTATAGATGATGTTTTGAGATGTGGTGTTTTACTTATATTAGGTAATTTATTATTTACCCTGGTGATTGATATGATTTTATATTAGATGGATTTGGATGAAACTTATGCTTATGGGTTTATTTCCACTGCTTATATTATGGAGAATTTTATTAGTTACGCGTTGTTTACATACCTACGCTTGATCCATTTAGATGTTGTAGAATGATTTATTATTACAAAATGTTTTTACTAAGAAGGCAGCACACTCGCAGGTAAAACAGCTAAGAGTCGGTCGATCCCGTATTGCCGCTAGATAGAGTTATGTGGGTCATGCAATGGAGTCATTTGAGAGGGATTTTGAGGCGAGGTGTCAGAGATGAATCTAAGTGAGATTCATGGGATTCAAATTTTAGTTATTTTTATAGTTCAGACAATGTGTCCCTATCAATGAGAATTACGTATATGTTGTACATATAATTTGTTTGTATATTTTTTTATTGTGATTATCTAGTCAGTTAGGTGATATCATGTCGATGTCACGTCGGCCCCAGGGTGACAGGAGTCCGGGGTGGGGTGTGACATTAGACACTCCCCAACAGTATCTAATCTGAGCATAACTCACCAATTACAAATATTGGTAAGTTCTTCCCACTCGGATCTTCTACCACCTCAGATTAATTTAAACTCAATTAATATCCCGATACTAATGATAAAAATAAAGTGAGAAAATTTAAAATCTAATTTTAAACAAAAAAAAAAAAAAAAAACGGGTAGTGAGCAATTTAGCATGTTATAAGATTTTCTAAAAAAATTGTTTCAAAAAATATTTTTCAATAAAAATTCGGAAAATAATTTCAAATGTCAATTTCCAAGAAAATAATAATAATAATAGCAAATAAGCAAATAACTTGAAACAATCTCACCAGAAATACACCGAAATAATAATGATTAGAATAGTAATGACACTTCAGATCGGTAGTATCAATAATCCACAATAAATATTTTCTCAAGAACAAATCTCAAGAAAAATCTCACAATGCACTCAGTATGATTACTCCTAGAAAGCACGAGAGCTAAATAACTCAGAATAATTGGGATTATCTTGATTAATTAAAACCTTAAAAACGCAGGTTTACTTATAAGAGAATAAAAAAAGTCCTCCAACAGCTAGTTCCCATAAATCATGATATTTAATTACACCAATAGACCCTCTATATCATAATGATTCAATGCTGGTATAATTCTCTTAAATATATATTTTAAAATATTCATTTTAATCCCTCAAACTTTTACTCAAACTTAATTAGATAAGATAGAAAGAATTTCATGTATCAAATTGAGAAATATCAAAACTACTTGAACCATATCTATAGGGATATTTAAATATTAATTAAATAGCTCAAAATATATCAAATCCCTAAGATATCTTGCATATCTTAACCATAAAAGGCTAGTAATGGCTATTGTTTGAATAAAAATCCGAAATTCCATAAATCCTGAAACAGATCCATTTGTCGACTGACCAAGGCCCATCTGTCGACTACCTAATTTAGGATGTATCCAAGCCAAAAATCCTTCGCCCATCGGTCGACCGCCCATACTTCATCCGTCGACCTAACGATTCAGAGAGTTACACAAGTCGACTCACCTGTTGACTAGAAGATTCAAAGGCTTCCTCTTTTGGCCATAGGTCGACTTACCTGTTGACCGAGCGATCCAGCAACTTTTACATTTAAGCATCTGTCGACCGACCAGTCGACTGCTCAAGTTGGAACATTGATCCTTAATCTGATTTTAATTTATTTTCTTCGACGTTTTCACCCCTTTAATCGATTTCTTTCCTCGATTAGCTCCACTAAAATCTTAAATTCATTTATCTTTATTTCTTTTTCAATTACACATAAGAACAAATAATTTAACTAATTAAGATCCTATAAAAACACACATAATTTTGAAAAATATTTTGTGTCATGTGTGATCCTAACTGAGATACATTAAAAGTTAAAATTTAACCTGAGTTATTTTTCCTAGGTTCTTCAATTTCTTCAAACTCTTAGTCTTTCATCATCTTTAACATTATCACAATATCTTCATGATCATTTTCATCACTGGAACTAATAAACTAAAACACTCAGTAAAATTATTAGTTCCACAAAAAATATCAATATTTAATTATTCATCAAAATCTTAAGATCAACATAAATGTTTTGTGCTTTGGTGGTGATATGAAGTGATAATGTTGTGAAGTCGACTTATTGAAATGAATGAGAAGTATCTTATTTATGGAAGACCAAAAGATACCATTGAATAGGTGCAACCAATGTTTTAAAAACAGGACCGAACATCGAACTGAAAATATTACTCGGTCACGGGTTACCGGTTCAACTGGTAGGTGAACCGGTATATATATATATATATATATATATATATATATATATATATATATATATATATATATATATATATATAATGCTGACATGTTCATGGCAAAATTGTAATTCAATCAATCTATTTTCCTCATGGGTCATTTACCATAACATGTTCATGTCCTTATATGTAATTTTACGTGCCAACCTCAACCATACCCTAATGTGCTTGAAATTCATTTAACCTTTTAGTCTCCTCTATTTCACCTAAATCTTCATTTCGCGATGCCTATCTTCCAATCATCAAATCTTATCGAAGGTCAAAAGAGAGAATGAAGAATCGATCGACGTTACCGCTGGCGCTAACCTCTGAGCTGCTACTAGGAGGTGACCGAGAGGATGCCTTCGTCTGTTCATCGTCGGTCATCGTCGTGGCTAAAATCTAAGATGGGTTTGAATGAGAGAAACATAAATAATGAGAAAGGCAATGATTTTGGTAAGACTAAAGGGATTCCACTTCACTGAATCTCCTAAATTATACTTGAGGAGACTGCTTGAGACCATAAATAAATTTCTTCAAGCGACATACCAAACCAGACTCTCCCTGAGTAACAAACCCAGGAGGTTGTTTCATGTTAACTTCCTCAGTCAAATCGCCATTTAGGAACGTATTATTGATATCAAGTTGATACAACGGCCAACGAAAGGTGACAGCCAAAGAGATGAATAGGCGAACAGAAATGAGTTTAGAAACTGGAGAAAATATCTCTGAATAATCAAGACTATATACCTGAGTGCAACCTTTGGAAACTAAACGAGCCTTAAGTTGATCAATGGTGCCATCCGGATGAACTTTGACTGTATATACCCATTTACATCCAACTATTATTTTGTCAAGCGGAAGCGAGACAAAATCCCAAGTACCATTTTGATGTTCTTTCATTGTGGTTATCCAACCAAGGTGAGTTAGACCTTCTGTGACAGACTCAAGAATAGAAACAGATGATAGAGAATCAACAAAAGAGGAATATGAAGAAGATAGATATGCATATGAAACAAAGTTAGAAATAGGATGTTGAGTACATATGCACTTACCCTTCCGAACAATAATGAGAATGTCCAAGTTAGACACGAATGGATGAATTGGAGAAGAATTTGAAAACACAGAGACGATAGGCTCGATTGTAGAGGCTACCTTTTGGCGATGAGAGTATACCTGGAAAGGTGGTGAACAACAACTAGGCGGGACAGGTTCTGGTGTAGAAGGAGATGGTGTCAGGTCTGGGAGGCTTGGTAAAGGAATGGTGATATCCATATCATCCCGATGAGATAGGACAACAAAATAAGAGGTGGACTCAAAGAAGGTGATATCTGCATAAATGAAAGAGTGACGTAAAGAAGGATTATAACACCGATATCCCTTTTGTTTGTGAGAATAACCAAGGAAGACATATTTTATAGCACGGCGATCTAACTTATCCTTATCGGGAGTCAACTGGTGAACAAAACAGACACATCCAAAGAAACGGGAAGGTAAAGCAAACCAGGGTGATCGAGGAAAAAGAATGGAATGAGGAACTTTGCCACTCGGGGTAGAAGATGGCATTCTATTGATCAAGAAGCAAGTTGTAAGAACTGCATCTGCCCAAAAGTATTTGGGAACATTCATCTCAAACATTAGAGTTCGAGCCACTTTTAGGAGATATCGATTCTTACGCTCAAAGACTCCGTTTTGCTGTGGTGTGTGAGGACAAGAAGACTGATGCAATATATCAAACTGTGACATAAAGAAAGTAAAGGATTGAGAAAAATATTCTTGAGCATTATCACTACGAATTACACGCACAGGCACATTAAATTGAGTTTTAATTTCAACACAAAAGGTAGAGAAAATAGAGAACAATTCAGAACGATATTTCATTAAATAGAGCCATGTAACCCTAGAGAAGTCATCGATAAACGTGACAAAATAACGAAAGCCTAATGTAGAGGCAATACGAGAAGGACCCCAAACGTTTGAATGAACTAAACTAAAAGGACTCAATACTTGAAATTGAGCTGGGGAAGTATATGAAGTACGATGATGTTTTCCCAACTGACAAGATTTACAATCTAAAGAGGACAAATGACGTAAACTTGGAACAAGGCAAGACATGGATGACCTAAACGACAATGAATTTGGTGGGCAGATACAATGGCAGGATAAGCAATGGGCGGGATAACAGGTGTCTCGTCGTGATTGTCAAAGTAATAAAGGCCATTTTTTCTCACACCCTACGTTAATCGTCTTTTGTGTTTTCAAATCCTGGATAATGAGAAAATCAGGAAAGAAGCAAACAGAACAATGAAATTGTTGAGTAAGCTTACTAACGGATATCAAATTAAAAGCAAAAAAGAGAATATATAAGACAAATGGTAAAGAGAAAGAGGGTGAAAGTTCCACAGTGCCAATACCACGAACAGGGACGGTGGAACCATCAGTAACAGTAACAGGGGATAATGAGGGAGATGACTGAACAAGCGTAAATAAAAAAGAAGTACCTGACATGTGATCGGTGGTAGCGGAGTCTATGATCCAAGGTATAAAAGTGGAATGATGAAAAGAAAGACATACAGTAGGATTACCTCATTGAGCTAGCGAAGTAATAAGGGTAGATGGCTACTTGGACGCCTTAAACTGGAAGAACTGAACATACTCGTCATCAAAAATTACCTTGGGAAGTAAAGAGTTAGATGCTGAAACGGGAGCAATTTGATTAGAAGTTGCCACATAAATGGACTTAGAAGAACAACCAACTCTATACCAATATTTATCTTGGGTATCATTTTTCTTGCCACAAAATGAGCACCGATGATTTTGACCACGATAACCACCTTAGCCACCTCGAAATTCATTACTACAACTTCCTCGGCCACCTCGTTGCCCTTGATCGGTAACAACAACTTGTACAAATTTGGACCATTGTAAGTAATTGGTCACGTTTAACTTGCGGGTTGTTAATGGTTGAGGTGTAGCCATCGACATTAGTACTCGCCAATACAACAACGGAGAAATAACTTGCACAAGAGAAACAAATCAACAACACAAACAACTGTAGGGCTTAAATAAAAAATATGATAAGCAGAACAATACTCACGAACATGTGGGACATTAGATCTGGTCCAGAATAATTTCTCAAATCTAAATAATCAAATGAACGGTGGTAGGTGCAGCGGCGACGAGGTAGGGTTTCGGTGGCGGCGACGAGAATGTTAGGGCTGTAAACGATCTTTTTGTTTTTTTTTTTTCAATGGAAGAAAAAAAAGGGGGGAAAATTATGGATCAATAGGATTACGAGATTTGTGTCCTATAACCTGCTCTAGATACCATGTTAAAGAGAAAATTGAATGAGAAGGCTTACACATTGTGTTAGTCTTTTCCTCTATTTATAATAGTAATTAGGAATAATACAAGAAACCCTAAATAATACTGAAAACCTTGAACAATACTGAAAATACGTAAATACACTTTCAACAGTGATAATTATGGAAATTTCAAAATAAATATTTAATAAACATGGAATAAAACTATTGGTTGTTAATCAATATTAATGTGAACATTAACTAAACATGTATGGCAGTAAAATTAAAATATGAAAATTCTGTAAAACAATTTAAAGTGTATACTAAATCAGAATCGTGACGTTAACATTTACGTAACAGAAACAGAAATAACAACAGAGAAATGAAGTAAACATTTACGTAACAAAAACATAAGAAAAAACAGTGATAGAATGTGTAGATGTTTACGTAATAGAAACAATGTTTAAAATTTTAAATAAAAACTTACTCGGATATTCAAACAACGAAAAGAATTGAAGCAGATCAATGCTAGAGTTTGACTCTATGCCCTTAAAAGAGATTCACGCCCAAATTCGCGCCCCTACACTAGTGCTAATGGTTGAATGAACATCTTTTTCCCAAAGTACAATGATCTTTAAGTTTTTGGTACAAGCATTTGAAATGAAAAATTTCGACGAACTAAACTTGTGCTTGAATTCTCACAAAATTCGAAATGTCTTGTGTTTTGGTGGTAATATAAAGTGATAATATTGTGAATTCGACTTATTGAAATGAATTAGAAGTCTTCTATTTATAGAAGACCAAAAGACATCATTAAATGGACGCAACTTTGAAAATGCATCTATTTGCGTGAATGTTAACGCGAACCGTCACTAATGAACCTACATGTTTGTTTATTGGTGCTAATTCAAAATTAACTGTTAAGCAGTTAATCAACTGCTTAACTGCCACTCAATTAAACTTTAAACTGTTCTAGCGGGTCAAGATCCGACTAGACCCGGATCTAAATATGGATCGGATTGACCTGACCCAAACCTGACCCTGTCCGATTCAAATTTGAATGTTTGGTGATTAGTGGCTTGCCTTTATTATAAATTTATAAATTGATACAAATTTGAGTTTTTCCTCCACAACCAATGTGGGATAACTACACTGTACAATTCAAATTATCATTTTCCAAGCAATGTGGGATAACTTATTAATTATATCTTCAACCAATCTCAAATTGGTTCTTTTAAGAATTAAAATCTCATTCAAATCTTAATTATTTTTGGCATATAAATATATTACGTCGATTATCAAATAACAAGAAACGCAATGGAATAAGAACTCGATTAAATTAATTAATAAATCTCATTTTAATTAATCAATTAAAGTAGAAAAAAATTTAGTAGTATTATCTTACTTTTTTATTATTCAAGATAGGTGTCTCACATTCCAAGATAAAATAAATTATCCAAATGTGCAAATTTAGACCTAATACTCAAATTTAAATTTTAAATTAAAATAGGACTACAATTTTGTATACTCGTGGGAGTAGAGGGCTCTCCAAGATGACATAGTCTCCACCGCTTTGATATGTGGGAGTATGAGTTGAATTTTACTAAAGATTTAAAATTAATACTTTTTGCCGACCATTTTTCAGTTTAGTTGCCAAAAGATGTTTTGCCTGCAAAACAGAAAAATATCACTTTTGCCAGCCGCGTTGTCTTCATGCATTAATTTGGTCATGAAAGACCTCTTTTTTTGGGAAAAAAGAAAAAGTTTAAAAAATTCTCACAAAAACATGAGAAACATATAATAACAAATTTATTTATTTTAATAAAAGATGGATAACTTGAACTTGAGTTACCAAATTAAATTTTAATGCCACTAGAAAAATATAACCCTTATTCCATTAAAAAAATTATAGTCGCTGCCTATATTGACCCTTTATATATTTTTTTAATTTGTTACTTTTATATATATCAATACAGTCGTTTCATATTTTTTGAGAATATTTTGTTTCTTAATTATTTTAACATAATATTAGAATCAAGATTATGACAAAAAATCGGTCGGACGAGTCGGGCAGAGGATCAAAACCTGCCCAAACCTGAATTGGATGGACCGAACACCTGATCGGGTTCATGTGCATTGGGTCAGGGCGGGTTTCAAGAAGCTCAATGTAGCATGTGCAAAGGCTTTGACCATACTAAGCAAAGGAGACAGAGACGGAGATGGAAAAAACCAGGAGAAACAATTAAACAAGCAAGGAGCAGTAGGAGATGGAGAAACGTATTAAACAATCCAAAAACATATTAAAAAAAAAAAAAAAAGAACTTACAGATCAGAGATGGAGACGAAAACGGTGCAAGAGACGGAGCACGTAGATAGCGAAGGAAGACGGATCATGGTGGCAAGATCTTAGCCGAAGGCTTAGAGCTCAACATATTGAGATTTGAGGAGAGAGAGAGAGAGAGAGATGAGAGGACTGAGAGAGGAGGAGATGAGAGGTTAATGGGAAGTGACAATAGGAGAAAAGACTTAATTAGGGTTTTTGTGTTTCTAATATATTAAGGGATCTTTTCGTAGTATGTCATTGTTTAAGGGAGGATTTGGTAAAGTACTAGTACTATAGTTACTAAGTCGGTCGAGTTCAGGTGGTGCGAGTATGGGTAGCAGGTTAACCAACGTCAAGTCGAGCGCGGGTCTGCGGGTGAAATTTATTCCCCTAGCCAATGTTATGGGACTTCACCTCTTCTCTTAATCAAATTGTTCGTTCAAGTTGGGGATTGTACTTTCCTCATTGTCAAAGCCTCAATTATTCTAACAGCATCAATAATTCTAATATATCCCTTATCAACGCCATAACTTTTTACATAAAATAAGAGAATCCAAACAAATGATAAAATGATTTGAAAAAATATAATCCCTTCTTCTTCTTCTTTGATAAATCAAGTTCTTGGTTTTTTAACGATTTCATAATTTGGTTCAAAATAGATACAAATAGTGGCGAAGCTACATAGGGTTGAGAGAGACTCAACGCCCCCTCAATTTTTAAAAATTTTAAATTTTATTTTAAATATATTTTAAATAACTCCTTGATTTATATAAATATCTAATAAATATCTATTTTTTAACCTTTTTGATCAATTTTTTAGATCTCTCGTTGAATACAAATTTAGTCTCATTTCTTTAATAAATAAATATATTTCAAAGGTCTTGATAAGCCACCATGCACACTAATTTCCACCCACTCATGTTAATGCTTGTAACTCCACACTCCACTACCATTAATTTTTCTTATAATATTCAACACTTAAACTCACTTCTAATGTGCTTATAGTTTCAAAAAGTCAATAAGCCAAGACGTATGTTTGTGCAATCCATTATTGACAACTTGGTCATGTTTTATCTATAGGTATACCCTATCCTCCCACTCAAAATTTTTAGTATATTCCAATTCCTTCACCAATTGAGAGATTTATAATAGTGCAAATGTGCCTACTTCTAGTGAAAGAGACATCCTTAGTGACCATGCCACTCTCTCAAAGACCAAAATATATATATATATATATATATATATATATATAAATAAATAAATAATGACAGAACATGTGTTGTATTCTTTCTATAAATACGTTCAATTATCTACTACTTTTTTTCACACTTCACTAGAGAGTATTGTGACAATATTGAAGATATGAATCAAAGAGGCTACAAAGTTGCTCCTTTTCCTCTTCTTTGCTTCTTGTTGTTGAGTCATTTAATACACAGTGAACTTGATTACAAGTATTATGATAACACTTGCCCCAACTTAACCAACATTGTCCGATACAACGTGTGGTCCGCTATTAGAAACGAAACCAGAATCGCTGCGTCCCTTCTTCGCCTCCATTTTCATGATTGTTTCGTCAATGTAAATAAGACTTTGACATTCAATTTCTATTGATAATCATATGATCGTATATTTTTCTTTAATTTTTTTTTTTTATATATATATATGAATAGGGATGCGATGGATCAATATTACTAGACGATAACGACAAATTCACGGGGGAGAAGAATGCGTCGCCTAATCGAAATTCAGCAAGAGGGTTTGAGCTCATCGACGCAATTAAGGCTGATGTGGAGAAAGCTTGTCCCTCCCTTGTTTCTTGTGCTGATATACTAACTCTTGCTGCAAGAGAGGGAGTCTATCTGGTAAGAAACTTGTTACCCAAGGCACCAAATATTAAACTTTTTGAATTCAATATTCCATGTACTATACTATATTAATGATTTTGTTCACTTATGTTTTTTTCTTAGACTGGAGGACCTTTTTGGCCTGTATCATTAGGACGTCGAGATGGCCTAACAGCAAACCAAAGCGCAGCTAACAGAGATATCCCGTCGCCTTTTGAGCCCTTAGAAAACATCACCGCAAAGTTTACTTCAAAGGGTCTCGACTTGAAAGATGTAGTCGTACTTTCCGGTAATTAAGATATTTCGTTCTTTTAAGACTTAAAAGTTCAGTTGACAAGGAGAGATATCTCTTTTCCGTGTCAACCAGCGTTCGACTCTTCTAGTAAACACTTCGGGAATTAAATCTTAAATTTAATCTTGAATACACTAGACCGATGTAGAGGAGTGTGCCTTTAAGATCGCCCGAGGAGGTGATCAGTCGAGGTACACGTAAGTTGACCCGGACAACACCTTACCGTAAAAACAAAAAAAAATAAAAATTCAAATAGTTGAAGGGTATAAAGTGTGATTTAACCCTTTTTTTTACTTGTTCTTTCCTACAGGCGCGCACACCATTGGTTTTGCTCAGTGCTTCACATTCAAGCAGAGGCTATTCAACTTTGACGGGTCGGGTAATCCTGACCCGACCCTGGATTCGTCTATGCTAAGCAATTTGAGGAGCGTGTGCCCGAACCGAGACGATTCAGATTCAAATCTTGCCCCGTTGGATCCGGTCACTAAAGACAGGTTCGATAATATATACTTCACCAACCTGGCAAACAATTCGGGTCTTCTTCAATCGGATCAAGCCCTAATGGGGGACAACAGGACAGCTATGATGGTCCTTACCTACAGCAGATTTCCTTTTCTGTTTCTCAAAGATTTTGGGCCTTCAATGATGAAGCTGGGCAATGTGGGGGTACTTACTGGACAAGAAGGGCAAATTAGGAAGAATTGTAGGGTTGTGAATTAGATGCTGATTTTGACTTTTGAAAAATGGGATGCACAATTAGAGGACTATCCTTCTTAGTAGTGTATGGGGGGCAAAGATGGAAGAAGAAGGAAAGAAAAGAAAAAAAAAAAAAGTGTAAAATAAGGGTTGTGAATTAGACGTTGATTTTGAATTTTCAAACTGCGTTATGCAGTTGTGGGACTTAGCTCTTAATTTTAGTAAAGTGTATGAGGGCAAAAATGGAAAAAAATATGTGTAATTAATATTATACCCTTGTGTTAAATTACCACGAAGGCTATCATTATTTCAAATTAATAAAAAATTATTAAGTAATGTACACCCCTTTCCTAGAACCTTTCTTTTCTTTTCTTTTTTCTTTGGTACGAAACGATAAATCAAGTTAGGAGCAACGATCGAATGCCTCTGAGAAAACTAAAGTCGTCATTTCTTCAAGTGGTAACTCCATAATCTTTATTTCTTCATTCCTGCTGGTTTCCATTTTCGTGAGATAGTCCGTACACTTGTTGTGTTCTCTAGGTGTGAACTATAGGGTGTAATTATTGATGGTGAGGAGGTTGAGGGTGGAGAATTGTTAGTGTAATTTTTTTTGTTGTATTATGTTTTTTTTTGGCCCGGGGGGGGGGAGGAGAGAGAGAGAGAGAGAGAGAGAGAGAGAGAGAGAGAGACCGCGTTGGTGGTGGTTTTCGCCGGACAAGAAGGAGATGAAGAAGGGGGAGAAAATATAAAATAAAAAATATCTAGGAAAATATGTGTAATTAATTTCTAGGGTAAAATAAAAAATTTGGACCATATTGAAACCAATTTAATAGTTTAGGCCCCGTTTGGTTAGTGTTTCTATTCCATTCCAACCCAACCCAAAAAATTTGGGATTGATTTTTGGGAACGCGTTTGGCAAACACAAAACCCAACCCAATCCAACCCAAAAAATGAGAATTGATTCTTGAAAAGCTAAGGAAATGCCCAAAAAACTCAACCAAGAAAAAAGGATGCACTTGTCATTTTATCAAAAGTTAATGAGATCATATATTCCAATTTCATCCCAAACATTTCTCGCAATCTCAGCTCTCTCACCCATTTTTCCACCATCGCTGATCTTCCTCTCTCTCCCACCTCCGACGTCGCTGCTAAAATCGCCCAACCGATATCATCGCCATCGTCGTTGCTCACCGTCGTTGTTCCCACTCCCTCCATCGTCGTCGCCGCCTAACAGTCTGTATGTCTTCGTCCTCTTCATCTTCGTCTTTCCATCGACTTCTTCATCTTCGTCTTGCCATCGTCTTCACCGTCCACCTCCTCCTCGCCATCGTCTTTGCCGTCGTCTTCCTCGAAATTGTTGGATTCTGCAATCGAACAGGTTTGGTTTCGATTTCGATGCTTGTTGATGAAATCGATTTCGATTGCGTTGTTCGTTCACGAAATCAATTTCATTCTTCATTCACGAAATCAAAATCGATTTCATTGCTCGTTGACGAAATCGATTTCAATTTCGTTGTTGGCAGTGGTGTTTGTTCGTCATTCTTCTTCAGATCGTCACTGGTGGGAGGCCAATCGTTCTTTTTCTTGAAATCGATTTAGGGTTTCGAACACGAAATTGATTTTTATTTCGTTATTGAAATCGATTTCGGTTCTTTGTTCGTCTTCGTCTTCGTCTTTGTCTTCGTCCGTCGCCTGGGTTTAGGTTTGCTCGATTTCTAGTTTCCTCTTAGAAATTTGCTCTTGAAAATTTATGGCAGAACATAACAGAAATTTGCATTTAAACTTGCGTTTTGAATGTTGTGCGTGTGTGTTCTTCAATTTGTTCTGTTTTTTAACAGAAATGTAGAGCAGAACATATATATATATATATATATATATATATATATATATATATATATATATATATATATATATATATATATATATATATAATTTTGTGTTTTCTAGGCAGTGTTTGCATTGTTGGTTGCTGTATTTCTTCTTCAGGCAGTGTTCTCGAATGTAAGTGGTTGCTCTATTTGCGTTTCTTCTTCGATTTCAATTTTTTGTTGGATGATTTGATAACTTCTCTTTTAGGATGATTCGATAAATTCTCTATTTAGATGATTTTGTTTGGATAATTAGATAATTTTCGTTTGGATGATTTGTTTTGTTTGAATGATTTTTGTTTGGATGAAAAAATAATTCCAGAATAATGTGGTTATCAAACGCGATTCTGTTCTCAACACAAAAAAAAAAATTGTCGTTACCAAACGCAATTCTGTTCTCTGAAGGAAACATAAATCTCAACTCAACCCAACCCATTCCAATTGGGTTGAAAAAAGGGGAGCACTAACCAAACACCACCTTAGAGACCCTTTTCCTCCCGTAATGAGCATACAACCGTTGCACGTACTTTGTTATTCTTCAGATACCAAAAATTGAACCCCATTTCAATTGCAAATTGCTTCAGCACCGTGCCAAACTCACTCGTCCTACCCCTTATTTTTTGTTTCTCCTTTTGTCTGCCATTTGCCCATTAAGCAAACAATAATAATTTGTCATCATTTCTTTGAAGCATATTGCCATATGTTCCTATATAGTCCATTTTATTATCGCTATCATCGCTGCCAACATTGTTGACTGGAACAATGACACTTGACGACGACCCGTTCAACCTATTAAATCATTCCACTTTTTTACTCTTTATTATTATTATTATTATTATTATTATTATTATTATTATTGCTATTGCGCTCTAAAAACTCAATCTTCATGTGTGCAACTAAGAAAGTTATTTCCTTGAAATTATTTTGGTCATCGAGTACAGAGTTTGGACGTCTAGGCAACGTGTGCGACATATCAAATCTACCATTAGATATGTCTAGGAATTTGTTAATAATTTTTGAGATATTTATTTTTTAGTCCTTATTAAAGAGATGATGTAAAAAAAAATCCAAAAACCCAGTTCTCTTAGCCTTTGAACCTACCAGTACAATTAGCTTAGTTTTCAATCATAGACAGCTAATAAAAAATCATGAATAAACAAATATGCCCCTATATATATAATTATCAAAATCCTCTATCTCTCTCTGAACCGTAGTCACTTTCACATCACGTACCACACGGTTCACAACCGTTAACACACTCTCTCTATCCACTTTAACTTATTTCCAAAACCCTAACCTATCTCTCTCTAAACCATAATATCAATGTTGTGGCGAACCCTCTCTCTCACTAGCTTTCCTTTCTCTCTTTCTCTCTCTCTCATCAGAAACAGAACCCCGTCGTCGTGTCGTTCGTCTTCGCCGTCGCGCACCATTCGTTCTTGAAAGTCCCCGTCGTCCTTACAATTCCTTCTCTCATCTATCTCTGTTTTTGCTGGAGGTAGACGACCACCATCGCCTCCATCTTACCTCGTTGCACAAACTCTATCGCCGTTGTCATGCTTGCCGAATGATCTTCTCTCTCTCTGTCTCTAGCAGATCTGAAACAGTTGTCCGTCCAGATCTGGAACGCCATGAGAAATAGAAAAGAGAGAGGTGAGAGACATGCTCGAGAAAATCGAATCTAAATTATTCGGGGTGTAATGGAATTATAAAAGTACTTTTAGGTTCCATAAAGCACATACATGGTAGTGATGCAGATGAGGCGGCGGTCGTCGGAACCCTAATGTTATTCGACTGCCACTCTCTCTCTCTTCTATCTCTCAGCCGAAACGGAGGAGCACAGACCCCTCTCGTTGCTGTCTCCATGTGCATTGCTGTCATTGAACTCGTTCTTGAAGGTCTTCACCGTTGCCATGTTCGTCATTAATCGCCGTTGTCCTCGCCAGCCCTTAAAGTCAGATCTATTTCGCTGTTAACTACCATCGCCATCGTTCATCATTCGTCGTCGTGTCACCAATTTAATCTCCGTGCCTTGCCACCGTTCTCTCTCTCTTTAGATTTGGATTTCCGAATCTGAAAACTCAGATCTGGAATTTTCAGTTTTAATATTTTCAAATCTAGATTTGTTTAATGCATGTTCATCTGATTTGGACATTTGATTTGTTCAATGTTTTTTTTTATTATTTTGTTCAGATCTCAGATTTGAGGATTCGAAAAATTCCAGGCTTGAAATTTTTTCAATTCTAAAAATATCATGTTAACACACGATTTTTACGTGAATTAATGTGTATATTTTTTACATTAACATGAATGTTTGCGTGATTTTTATATATGGATTTTTATATTAAATGTTTGTGTAAACATTCAAGTACCATTTAATGTGATTGAATATTTTTAGAATGTCCAAATTTGATTTTAAAAAAGGATATTATGTTTGTATGAAAATACGATTTGCGTGAATGTTAATGTGTATACATTTCTAGGTTTGAACACAAACGTAAACATTGAGTGAACGATTGTTCTGAAATTTTTGAGTGAATATTAAGTAAACATGAATTTGAGTTTATTGAAATAGTATTTTGAAATATTGAATAAACACTTATGCAAAATATTTGGATGAAAATTGAGTGAACTGAAATATTATTTTGAAATATTGAATAAACAATCACACAAAATATTGAGTGAATATTACATCAATATTAACATAGTGAAATTTGCATTGTTTTAATTAATTTTTAAGCACAATATGGATATGAGATTCAAATTTAATATTGTTCGAGAGTAAAATATGTTTTATTCAAATGTTTACGCATAGTTAAAAGGTATTTGTTGGTGAGATTCAAATCGAACAAGTAATATAAGGAAAGACGTATTGTTTGAATATTTATGCACATAATAAAAATGAGATTAAACCTAACATTTTTAAGAGATTAGAAAGTGTATTTCTTTCTGATAATTTAAAAAAAAAAAAAAATCATAACTAGTGCATTGTGAAGTTCTATTTTGTAATTTTAAGAATATTTACGGTAGTTCAATCAATTATTGTACTATAAAATATAACAAGTCGAGGTAAATGTTCACATAAATATTGTGAACATTTATAACAATACAATTAGTCTCCGTTAACATGCATTAAATGTTTAAAAATAACAAAATAAAAATGTGAATATTCACCTGTTGTTATATATTACAGAATGACATTTTGTGTAAATTAGTGAAAATCAATGGTCAAAGAAGAAAGACTATTTTTTAAAAAGTCTTTGAGGACAGAAAATTTAATTAAAGTTGTTAGAGGTCAATTTTATTGTTTCAATATTTTTAGAGGACTAAACAATAGGCCTCGTTTGGTAACTGTTTCCATTCAAAAAATTCTCATTCCATTCCTAGATTTTTGAAAATTCTGTTTGGAAATAGTGTTTGGTAATTTTTGTTTTCGTTCCCATTCCATTCCCATTTGGGAATTGTGCCCATTTTTTTCTTAAGAAATGAGAAATAAAAAAAAAATTGTTTCTCATTATTCCCATTCCATTCCCAATATCTGTTACTGTTCATCAGCCACCACTGGCCACCGTCCACAGCCGCCGGCCATCTCCGGCGACCGTCGCTAGTCACCTCCGGCCGTTCACCACCGTTACCCACCCGCCAGTCATTGTCATCGTCGTCGTCACCCACCTGCCGGTCACCGTCGCCGCCATCGGCCAAAACAAAAAAAAAAAGAATTTTGATTTTAGGATAAAATCGTTACCAAACGCGATTCTCTTCCCAAAAAAAAAAAAAAAAAAAAATAAAAAAAAATATATATATATATATATATATATATATATATATATATATATATATATATATATATATATATATATATATATATATATATATATATATATATATCGTTACCAAACGCGATTGCACTCCCAAGACTGAAACAAAATTCTGATCCCATCTCATTCTTATTCCACTGCTGGAATAGAAACAGAAACGGTTACCGAACGCCACTTAAAATTGCCTCCTTTTCATCATATTGATTTAATCAATCAATAATCCTTAAACATGTTAATAATAATAATAATAAGATTTATGAAACATTTTCTTTCATTTTTGACTCAATTATTGATTCTCAAAAAATTTGAAGAATCTGGGTCGTACTCACAAGTTTTTCCTTGCTGCGCGATTACTCACTCCCGAGTCTTCAATGGCCGATTCCAATTTAAGGTCCTTCAAATGGGCACAAATCTCTCTCTCTCTCTCTCTCTGTGTGATATATGTATGTATAAATTTTGGCTGAGAGAACTCTTGTGTGTTTTAATTAGCGATTCGGTTGAACCTTCAATGGATTATTCAGAGATTGTTGTCATCCGTCACGGCGAGACCGAGTGGAATGCTCAATCCAGATTTCAGGTACGATTTCCTTTTCAAATCTGTTAATCCACTTCGAATTGTGTTAGCTGATCTTTTCTTAACAATTTTAGAAATAAAGAAGTTCAGAATCCCCATTGCTAGTGTTCGACAATGTGTAGTTAAGCATATTTCGCCCTTCTCATCGGTGCTTAGCGTCTTCTGGACTACGTTTCCCTTTTAGAAAGGCAGACTAGAAGGGACATGCATTGGATTAAGGCCATGTTCGCCCAACTTTCAATTAATTTCAATTAGGGACGCCAATTCTCATTCACCTGCTAATAATTTGAATATGTCTTTAGGCCCCATTTGTTTAGTGTTTCCGCTCCCTAATTTCTGTTCTTGCTCCCAAAATTGTGAGAGCAATGTACGGAAACGTGTTTGATAAACATGTTTCTCTTTCCAAATATTCTCAAAATTTTGAAATTACTTCCGGAATTCTTTAGAATTTGAAAAAAAAAATGTTGTTTTTGTTTCACTTAGACAAAATCATTCCTAAACAATTTGTTAAGTGTAAATATTGAGAACCACTACCAAGCCAATCCACAACTACCACTGCACATCTTCATCTTCTTCTCTGATCTCCTCTCTCTCTATCACACACATATATGTGTGCATATATTTATTTTTAAAAAAAAAAATGATCGAAGCTTAGTTGCAACCAAATGCATTTTTTTCGGTTTTTGTTCTAAGAAATTTGTAAAAACATTTTAAGAATAATTGTGGTTACCAATCGCGATTATGTTATTTTAATACTCTTGAATGGAGGGAATTCTCATCCCATTTTATTGAGGGTAGAAACAAGAAAAGCGGAAATGTTAATCAAACCCACCTTAATCTCTTTGTTGAGAAGAAGTCATAGGTACACAGACACGACACGGTTATGACTGAAATTCGGATACAGCTTGATAGAGACACGATAATGCATGTATATTTTGACTTAATCTATGGCCTTCCATGCCATGCATTCGAATTTACTGTTCACCTTGACCATCTTTCACTAAAAATGTCACAATAAATCCATGAAAAATCATTCAAGCATCATTGGTTCCATCATCACCAATTCAATGAAAAGAATTACAAAGAGAAGAAATTAGATTGTCAAAAATGGACCAACGGTGTAAGAGTCTTGATTTTGCTTGCTTCAACTTTATCTACCTTTTTCCAGGGACAAACCGATGTTGAACTGAATGATTATGGACGACAGCAAGCAGCTGCTGTGAGTTAATTACGAATTAATACAAGATTCCTCCTTGTTCTTGACCTCTATATTTCTTGAATTCAGTCTTTTGTTCAAGGTCGCTGAGCGGCTTTCCAAGGAGGAAAAAATATCAGCCATATATGCATCAGACTTGAAGCGAGCTTCTGAGACAGCAGAGATAATAGCAAAAACCTGTGGCAGCCCTGAGGTTTGATGTCACTTTTCCTCGTTTACTTGGACCTTTCAACTTGGGAAACTATAAAGAAACTAAGAGATGTTCGTGCAGAGTCCATTAAAGTCAGGCTATCTTACAACGTGAATTTCTCTTTTAATAATCTTCCTATGATATAACTTGAGTCATTGCTGGTAAGGTAAAAGTATTTAGAGGCTCCAAGCCGCAATTTTGGGATTCAAACGAAATGATTTTGAACATCTAAACGGAGCTTTGGATTTCAAAAATCACCCTATTAAAAAAAAATGGCACTCTAAATATGGTAGTTTTCAAGAAGTTTATGTGTGGATCATCTGAGTAATGAGCGGAAGCTTCAACTATGTTTCAAATATTTTAGCATCACATTCCTCTTCCTCTCTTTTTTTACAGGTTATCAAAGATCCAGCTCTGCGGGAAAGGCATATGGGAGATCTTGAAGGCGTTCAATTTGATAAAGCGGCCAAAAGCTTTCCTGAGGCTTATCAAGATTTTGTTTCTCGAAGGAGAGACCAAGCAATTACAGTGAGCGATTTCCTTACATAGGTTAAATTTTAAGCATCATTGTTGGATTTAGCGTCTTTATACAAATTGTGTTGAATCCCGCTTCGCTTGTGTTACCTAATGTTGAGCTATATATAACTCTAGGGGTATTCTTCCTATTTCAAGGCGTCATTTGAGAGTTAGTTAGGCCCCTTGGGTTCCTACATGGTATCAAAGTCAGATTTTTCGTCTGATGTTGGGTGTGTTGAATTCCACATCAATGTAGGGCCCCTGATATTTGTTCTCAGTGGTTTGTCAAAGTCAACCCTGCACGTAAGGGGCGCATTGAATCCCACATTGATGTTGGGCCCCCCCGATATTCATTCGCAGTGATTTGTCAAAGTTCACCCTGCACGTGAGGGAGCGTGTTGAATCCCACATTGCTTGTGTTACCTGATCTTAATCCATATATAAATCTAAGGGTAATCCTCCTTTTTTAAGGTGTCTTTTGAGAGTGAGTTAGGCCCCCTTGGGTTTCTACAAATTGATCCAACTTCTCGTAGCATTGCAATGAATATACAAATTGATCTATCTTCACGCACGCGCGCGCACATATAATTGAAGAACCCTATTGTTTATTCCTTTGGCGACGCATTTCTTTACCATGCATGAAGGGCGGAGGAGAAAGTATTGATCAAGTATACACACGCTGCGTGCCTGCACTGCAGAAAATCGGAGACAAACACAAAGGTATTTTTTTTTTTTGTCATAAAAAATCACAAATCTGCAGTCAAAACAGGACGCTTCTTTCCATTGCAGGAGAGCGGGTGGTTGTGGTCACTCATGGGGGTGTTCTTAGACAATTCCACAAGCATTGTTTGCAACCTGGCAAGTCGGCTCGGAAGAGGATCGAGATCCCAAACACTGGCGTCAGTATATTACACTTGGCTGGAGATGAATGGACCTTAACTCTATCGGCCGATGACCGTCATCTTGACCAAATAGGATACCTCCAGTAGGGGTTTGACGGAGAAAAAACTTCCGGTTAGAATTATTTTGTCTTTTTTTTTTTCCGGCCAGAATTCATGATGTCAGTACTAGATTGTTAGAGCATCTACAACAACAATCTCTAATATTTTTGTTATAACAGGGAATAAAACTAATCAAATAGGGAATTATGAACTACTTTGCTCTAATAGTATTTTCGATTCTAACAAAATTTATTTATTTATTTATTTTATTTTTTTCAATTAGGAATAGCATCCCATCGAAGAGAAGAAGAGAAATAATCGTTTACGATGGTTTGGACACGTGCATAAAAGACCCATAGAAGTATTAGAGCGAAAATGTGATTTAGTTCACGTGCGAGGGTTACAAGAGAAAAAGGTAGACCTAAGTAGATTTGGGACGAGATATTAGAAATGATTTGATGGCATTAATCTTGTCTAAGGGTTATCTTTGATTGATCACTATGACATAAACGGATTCATGTAGTCGACTCTATTTAAGTGAGACAAATACTAAGTTGTTGTATTACATGGTATTATTGTGTTGAAAATAAGTGTGGTTATCTACATTTGGAGAACCAAATATGCTTTGTCTAAGACAATGAATGTATTGATCTCTTGGAGCTTAATTTAAAGTGATGGGGATCAAATAAGACTAATGCTTTCAACTTAGGCATGGGCCAAAAAAATCATTATTTTTTCTCTTTGGAAATTAGATTTATAGTAGTTAAGTAGTCATTATTATTTATTATTTTCTTTTTAGAATTAGCCGTTATTGTTTATTATTTCTCTTTTAAAATTATAATTGTTAAGTAGTCGCGTTATGCTTGTTCTTACCATTTTTAGATTAAGCCTATATAACGAGGGTTTATTGTACTCGAAGAAGTAACTTGTATTATTGATCATTGGCTATTGAATTATTTAGATTTTTTTTTTTTTTTTATTCCTCGTTTGGCTTCTCTCATCTATTGGTATTCATAGTTTAAAGGACCAATTACCCGCGAGTCCAACTAAGAGAGTAAAACTACCAAACAAACCTTTTTTTTTAAGCGGATTACAAAAATAGTTATTTGTAAATATTTAGTCAAATTTGCTTCTACAACTACTTACTTAATATATAACTTCTTAAAAATTTGAGATTCAAAATTATTTTATTAAAATCAAAATAACTATTATTTGCACAATTTTTTTTCACGGTCTAATTATATATTCAGATTCCTCTGAATATGATATTCAAAATGATATCACATTAATCACTTTTCATCAAAATTTCAGATTCATGTTACAATAAATATGATACTTCAAGAATTTTTAGTTTTTCAATTTCATGTTACATTTAACATATTATTTCGAGACTCTTATAGTTTTTTACATTGTGTCGAGTTTAACAAGATTTTTTTTTTTTTTTTTCATGATTTAATTACATATTCAAATTCGTCTCAATAAGATCTTAAAAATAATATCACATTCATCATTGTTTTTTTTTTTTTTTTAAGTATTATTATTATTATTAAAATTTTAAATTCGTGTTGCATTCAATATGATTCTTTCAGAATTTTTCAGTTTTTAATTTCTTGTTGAATTTCACATGATACTTCAAATGTATATTTTTTTGAAGTCAATTATATCACGTCTATAATTTTTCATCAAAGTTTTACATTTCATGTTGCATTCAACATGCTATTGTGAAACATTCGTAGTTTTTCACACCGTGTTGAATGTAACATGAATTTTTTTTTTTTTTTTATGATTTAATTATATATTCAGATTCATTATTTTTTCATCAAAATTTTATATTTGTATTACATTCAATACAAATTTCATATTTGTTTTATATTCAATACAAAATTCATTATTGTGTTGAATTTAACACTATGATAGATTATATATCAAAATATATACAAATGAACGTTGTTTTCAAATCAATGACTTCTCGATCATAAATCTATAATCAAATCAAGCAAGTAAAAAAAAAAAAAAAAAAAATTTATCGGTAATTTAGGAATATAATGTAGTTTAGTTTTAATTTGTTAATTGTCCCTAATCCTATAAATACGTTTCATAAATAGTCAATGAGTAAATTGCAAAAAAGTACTTTCGTCCGTATCTAATTTCATATTTGAATTTGGAATTATTCGATAATACAATTTTGAGTAGATTATAGGATAATTTGATAGATTTGTGTTTGTTTGTTTTTTTTCCTGTTTGGGTAAGGTAGAAAAACGAAACAACATAAAACAGAAAACAACAACTAAGGCGGCCACATATCAAAGGCCATTTTGTTCATTTCAACAAAAAGTAAATCTTCTAGGTCAGTCGTTGGATTTTTGAGTATCTCTAGTTCTTTTTTTGGCAAGCTTGTCGGCACACTGTTTGTTTTCCTTTGCGCAAATCGAAACGTGTAATTATTGAGCAACAGAAGGCATCTACATTTCTTAACCTTGTTTTTGAATTTATGATTTTCAGGGCAGGAGTCTTGAACAAGGGTAACCGCCTCCATAGAATATTTCTCTACCATAACACGTGGGTAGTCTCGACTCGCAACAATTTTTATTCCGGTGACAAGACTCTTGAGTTCTGTTTCCAGCACTGTGCAATTTTCGAATAGCCTACTTTCCAGATTCCTAAGCAATCTCGCATCAAGTCTCCCATGCCTAATTTGTGATTCTAATAAGACTATTATGTTGTTCTCCCTAGTTTTTGGTTATTGCTCATCTGTAACCCTAGACATATAAAACACCAAACAACTTCCTGAGTGTTTCCTGTTGCTGCTCATCAACCGACCCGACCCGAACCGACCCGACCGCTCGACAATCAAACCCACTATATGCGGGGCATATTATACCCAAACCCGAGCACCCGGAACCCAACCGAAACACCCCATTTAAAATATATGTCTGTTACCAAACACCCCCTTAAAAATATTATTAAAGTTACCAAACACCCCCTTTAAGCCCTCTCGTTCCAATCCCCGCCGTCTGCATCCCTCCCTGGTTCCAGTTCAGCCGTCTCTCCTCCGCTCTCGTCCTCCTTCCCCGTCTGTGATCTCCCTCCCTCCATCCTCAAGCCATCGTCTTCTGCCTCTCATTCCTCAGCCGTCTGCCTCGCCTCAAACCGTCGCCGTCTCCCCGCTCACTTTCAGCCACCGTCTCCCAGCTCCGGTGCTTCCATCTTCCTCTGCTCAGTACTCATCCGTCGTCTCCCTTTCTCCCTGCTCAGTGGTCAGTCAGCTCAGCCCTTGGGTAAGTTTCATTATTTAATTATGTATATTTTTTTCAGTTTTTATTTATTTGTTTGTTTACGCGGAATTCATTTGCTTCAAGCTCGCCGAATCATGTATGTTTTGATTTACATCAATATTGATTGTGAATTTGTGATTTATATGTGTTTCATGTTTTTGTTTTGCTGTTGACGTACGTATAGCATCATTGTTGCGTTCATCAATCAATTTTATTTTTCATGTTTTTTTCTTCTGTTTATTATCTCATTTCAGATTCTATTTCCGTATCAGTTCATGTTTATATCTTGTTTGGATTATGAATTAATTTATAATCCTCTGTAATCCTCTTCTGTTCAGTTTCTAAGTTTTGTTAGGGATGATTAGGTTGAAGAATTAGAGTTATCCAGAATTAGCAACCTTAAAATTTGAAGTTCCATCGCCGCCCCCTCCCCATACCCTTCACCCCAGCCCTCCCCTTTGCCGCCATTGCCTCCAGTTCCCCCGGTGCCAAATCTTCCTAGAAAACCTTCTGAACTCCCCTCTCCATAGCCATGGCTGCTGCCAAAACCACCAGGAAAACGACCTTTCGAACTATAACCCTCACCCTTGCCTCGCCCATGGCCACTGCCGCCAGTATCACCATCTCCTGAACCCCAACCCTCACCTTGCTCTTTGCCACTAGCCCACTATCACCATTTCCACTACCTTCTCCATAACCATAACCATGGCCCGCTACCACCGTTTCCTCTCCCTTCTCCATAACCACGGTGTCTGTTGGCACTATCACCACCGCCTAAACCCCAACCCTCACCCTCACCTCTCCCTTCCACCAGCACCGAAGTCTCTCTCACAATCAATGGCTGGTCTCCGTTCCTCTCTCTCATCTCTTGCGTCTGAACAACAGTTTATTGGCTTTTGTTTTCTCTCCACCGGCGATTCGTCCTTCTCTCTTTCATAGAGATTTTGGTTTCTATTTTATTTTACCATATCATTGCTATTTCGATTTCGTTTTCACTTTGTGAGTTCTGACATCGACGAATCAATAAAGACGAAGCCGAACACACCAAATAGGTGCAATATTTAGTTTTGTCTCCTCTCTTGATTTTTTTAGTGACGGAAACACAAGGTGTACACCCCGTCGAATTTCACCCGGGGCGAAGTTGGGCGTCGCCCACCGCATTTGGGCGCTTGCCTAGCTGGAAAATCGCCCCCCAATCGCCCTGGGGCAATTTAGGACCGTCCTCTCTTGGCGAGCCCCACAAACGTCTTTTACAACATTCATGAGAATCACTCTCTATCTATATGAGATCTTTTACACGTTTAGAGAACATAGAATGGCATGTGTATGTGGTCCCTTAATTTTAATTGCTGTTTAATCGCTTCTTTTTAATGTATTAATAGTGCCTTTAAGCACAAATAATTCACTCATATAATCATACGTTCATTTCCTTTGTTTGAAGTTGAACCTGCCTAGATAGAGTTCGCAATTATCAACCGAAGTCCAACAATTAAATTGCAATGGAAAGAAAAGATATTTTGGGCGATAATCGTATTGAAGATGTTCGGTGGCTTTGTTCACTGTCCGAGTCAGAGATTGTAAGTCTTAAGATTTGAAATCCTGAAAAAAATAGTTTAATGATTTTTTTTCAAGACTCAATTATGTATTCTCCTGTCTTTGAATTTTTCTAGGATTTTTTGATTAGCTTAAAACTGCTGGTTCTCCAGCGTGCAAAAATAATTGGTCATGAAGATTTAGCAAAGAAGTTTGATTTGAAGATAATTCGAGCTCTTGGTATGTACTTCAGTCCTCTTCTAACACCACATGCATGCATCCCCACCCCCTCCCTCCTCTTCTTTTCCGTTTTCGGGTAAATGAACAGGAAAGGAATGATGAAACTTGTTTCCGGGAGTTGGGACAACTCATAACATCTTGACTATCCATTTCAATTAACAAAGTTTTTGCATGAGATTATGAGATATTCAGGTAACTTTTGGTTAGTGTTTCTGTTTCTGATCTGTTACCAAATATTTGTATCAAATTGTAAGGATCAGAACAGGCAAGGTTTTTCATTGTTCCTCATTGGTCTAAGTTTTCTAAGAGCGGGAAGAAAAAGAAAAAACCAGAAATATAAACACTGAGTTGCCGTTTGTTAAGAATTAGGGTAACAAAAAAACAGGTTTTATTCTGTTCTCATATTTAAAACAAATTTCTAGGAATACAACAGAACTTTCCTTGGATTTCTTTTTACGGGGGAACTGAAACACCAAACAAACCCGATGTCAGTAACTTTACATTGATTTTAAATGATAATGTAGAAGCTGTTTATTGATTTTTCTTGCTAAACGTGGAGGTGTTGCAGACTTAACATTTATGTTTCGGCATAACAAAGCTTGCACTGTCTTTGCACTTGGGCGCATTGCGTGGTCACTTCATTTGTCGATGTCAAAAATTGATGGTTCTCTTTGCAAGGTTGTAGCACTTGATAGGAGATAACACCCCCACCCCTATCCCCAACCCCCAACCCCACTTGTAGTCTACTGTTCATATTAAACCAGGTTATGTTGATGCATTTGAATGGGGGAAGAAAATGTTGCACAAACAATAAATAAATAACTTACAGAGCATGGTGTTCATTGAATGGTTCAAAATGTTCAGAAAACAACTAGACTTCTTCAAATTGATGATTGAACCCAACTCGGATCAGTGTGCAGACATCAACATATGAATGGATATTTTTTTTCTTTTATTTTTTTTATTTATTTATTTTTTATTTTTATTTTTTTTACGGTAAGGTATGTCCGGGTCAACTTACGCGCATCTCGATTAATCATCTTACCAGGCAATCTTAAGGGTGTACTCCCTCACATCGGCCTGGTACATTTAGGATTAATTCAAGATTTAATTCCTGGAGTGCTCTCCAGGAGAGTCGAAGCTTTGATTGACAGGGAAAGAGGGCACCTCACCTTGCCAACCGGACCAACATTATGAATGGACATTCTAACATTTATATAGGTTTCTCATTTTGTTTTCTGATCCGCATCTATGCTTTTGACTTCATTTTGCAGCTTTTATTTTAATGGAGCATCTAAAATTGCAGTTGGAGCACACATCCATAGTACCAGACTTGACCTCATCCTCTGCTTTTTTAGATGGATGCAATCTATTAAGAACTAAGCTTAATGGCGGTTTCGATGGCACGAGTATTGAAGAGTTAAAGTCATATATTGGCTCTGACCAAAGGAAGCGGATCGCAGAAATGTAAGTTGACTATTGAAGACTTAGAAAGTTGTATAGAACGTGTTGATATTTTTTATATTCTTAGTTCTTTTATTTTCTGTTCAGGTTTTTGGACGACGTTGTTCTGAATCAAAAGAAGAAGAAATAGATTGCTCTATTTATGTGCTATAACTTTTTTTTTTTGGGAGGTGCGGTCGTATCGATAGCATCATTAGTCAACCATTAGGCAACATTTTTTTACATCCACTGCTTTGATTTATTTCAGTATTTATGAAAAATTTACATCCACTGCTTTGATTTATTTCAGTATTTATGAAAAATAGAAGCAAATTTGCCTCCCAAATTGTTTGTAAATGTGAAGGAGATCTTTTATTTTTTACTTATTTAAAGTGGTCATTTGAATGTAGTAGGTTTGTTTCTCAAATGAGTGATTTTTTATTGTTTTAATACAGAGATTTGCTGGAGAGTTGGTTAATATTGATGTGAGAGCCATCTTTATAGTTCTTTGAGTTCTGGCTTCATCTACTACCAGGCCTAATTCACTGTCGTCGTAGAGGTGGCAAGGTATATGAACATCTCTTTCCCAAGGCTTGGCGTAGTTAGGATCAGTGTGGAGGAGACCTACTTTTTCAAAGCTTTAAAGGATTTTTCACACTTGTCTGTACACTCTGGAGCCTTTCTCTCAGAGTGTCTTGAAGAACGAGCAGTATTTGTTAGAGGCCCTTGAGATAAACCGATTGAGGCCGCGATTCTCCTAGTGAGACATTAGGCCTCCTTGATTGGGTTTTTTTTTTTTTTTTGGATGTCAATGTAGACCTTCATGGTTTTTCCTAGCAATCAAGTGAACATCTTGTTCACCAATCTCTAGTACGTTTCCCCCGTGTTCTTCAGTACAAAGGGCATGGCTTGGTACCAATATAGGCATTTATTGGTTATAAAGGTTGTCTTCTACTTGTCTGGAAGGTACATGCTAATTTGGTTGTACCTTGAGAAAGAATCTAGGAGTCTATTAGCAATTCGAATCTCTTAGTGGCGTTTACGATCACGTCAATCTTGGGGAGAAGTAAGCAATCTTTTGGGCACGCCTTGTTGAGGTCGGTGAAGTCTACACACATGCTTCACTTGCCCATTTTCTTCTTTACTAGGACCACGTTGACCAACCAAAGTGAGAAGTTGACTTCCTTGATGGTGTTAGAGTCGAGCAACTTCTTCATCTCTTCCTTGATAATCTTCTGCCTCTCTAGTCCGAAGTTTTGCCATTTTTGACATACAAGGGGATGGTTAGGATCAATGTATAGGCGATGCATCAAGGTGTTGAGGACGATCGCGAGCAGTTTTGCATTTGACCAAACGAACACGTTGCTATTTGCCCGAAGTAAGTCGATGAGTTTTCCTTTAAGCTCGTTGGTATCGCTAAGCCGATTTGTACTATTCGATCTTCAATGGTTGGATAAATTTGAACCTCAATTAATTCCTCGTCGGGGTGGAGGCCAAATTTGATTTTGGTTATTCAATCCATGGATTGATAATCTCCCATTTCCCTAGGGATTCAATCATGTCTTTCGGAACAACGTCCTCGTTATCCTCCTAAATTTGCAGTTGCTATTTGGGGATCTCCATTTAGGTCAAGAAGTATTCCCTGATCATACTCTAGCTTTCACATACTTCCCTGACTCTATTATTTGTCGAAAATTTTATGGCCAGGTGGTCCATCAATGTAATTACCTTCAAAGCGTTTACGCACTGTCGGCTTATGATGACATTGTAAGCGGAAGGACAGTTGACTACCATGAACCTCGCGTCCAAAGTGGCTTGTTTGGGTTTGGTTCCCGCGATGACTTGTAGCGTGATCCATCCTGGCAGTTTCATGGTCGAGCCACCGAAATAGACTAGGGGTGTCATCACGGGGTTCAGCTTGCTAAAGCTAAGCCCTATCTTTTTTAACGTCTCGGGTTAGATTATTTCCACCGAACCCCTACTATCGACCAACACTCGCCCAACATTTTTAGTTGGCAATTTGTAGAGTAACAACAATGCGTAATTGTTTGGAATGTAAACCCCCTGAGGTCTTGCTCGGTGAACGCCATGGCCTCACGCTCGGTAACTGAAGCCTTGGTTACTTGAAAGACGTAGTCTTCCGTTTTTGTCTTACCTTTCTAATCATGTACCTTCTCCTCATCCTTGGAAACTCTTCCCGAGACGAACCCTCCATGGATGGTTCGTATTTCACCTTTGACCTCGGGTCTCTGTTGGGCTTTTTCTTTTCTTTGATCGTCTTGCTCTTGGTTTACTGTGAACATCTTTTGGTGCCCTCTTCGAATAAGCATCTCATTCTCATTTTTGAGATCATAACAGTTGTCCGTGGTATGGTCGTGGTCTTAATAGAAATCGTATCACTTGTCGCAGTTGGTGGCCTTTCGTCCATTCCTCTAAGGTTGAGGGCACTTCATCAACTTCTTGTCTTATCTACATCAGAATTGTGTCTAGTGGAGCGGAGATCTCGGCCCCTCGGGCGCTTTATCCGACCCTCCCCGATATTTGTCTTTTTTTTGGGGGGGGGGGGGGGGGGACATTCGGTGGGATATCCCTTATTTCACTCTTAATTTGTAAAAAGTCCCAGAGGTGAAAGAAATTTTTATTTTAGTCTCGCCTATTTTAAAAAGATGGAAGCCCTGCACACACGCCTGTACATGTAACAATTTTGTGTGTAAAATTTTGTTACATGTTACAAATATTACTGTATTTTGTAACATGTAACAACATTGTGTGTAAACTTTTATTAAACGTAACAAAAATCACACAAAATACATGTAATTATCGTGTAATTTCACATCGCCACTTTCACCGCAAATGTACGGGTCAAGTTTTAGTATAATGGGAAGAGTTAGGGTTGTCGTATCCACAGGAATTGGTTGAGATTATTGTCAAATACCGTAATTATCATAACCTAATTTTATCTAGGTGATAAAAATTGTAGTTTTTATAATTAAATATACTAATACTAAGTTAATTAAACTAATTATACTATAAAACTATATTGAGAGGTTTAGGGGAATAGATTATCTAAGGATTAATTTCGTTTACAAAAACTTGTTTGATCTCGTTTAATTATCAATAACGGTATTCAACCTATCCGATAATCTTTGTATCATAAACTCATTCACTCCCTCCCCCCGAGTGACAAGTGAATGAATATGTAACTTCGTGTTAATGCCGAAGTTCCCCTCTAGCATTTTTTAGAACACAGTCACTTGAGTCTTACCCCAATGTCATTGATTGCACACTTTCTAACTCTCTCCCGGGTTATTAGATCGTCACGTTGGACTTAACCCTAGTACGAATTCGAGGTTACCTCTCCCAAGTGTCAAACTCCGATTTCTCAATATATCTAAACAAGTATATCATGGAAATACAAGAATGGTAAACACAATCAAATTAGTGAAAAACAACCGTTAAAGAAACACAACTCAAACAAATGACATTTTCATAAACTATATTAATCCCATGGATAATCCAAGTTTAGCTCATGGCCATAACCGTTTATATAACAAGAATCGAGCTAAACATGCTCAAACAATAAACCAAAGCTAAGAAACGAAGAGAGAAACGAGAGAAACTAGCCATTGTCCAAAGATTTGCCGCTAAAACTGTTCAACGATCGCTTCTCCTTCTTCGTATTGTATTCTTATTCTTCGAAATTATTGAGCACTCCCCAAAACCTCTCAAAATACTCCCTAATATGTTCTAAAACGTGTTGGGGATGAAGGGATCAACTTAAGGGGTGCAAAATATCCCAAAATATCAAGAAAAACCCTTTACAACTGGTGTAGCTTAACTTCTCGGTCTTGCGTTTGCCTTTCTGGTCTCCCTTCTTAATTTCCCGCCCGATAAACATCTTCTGTTGAAATAAATTTTGGTAGATAAAGGTTGAGACCAACATTTTTTGTGGGACCTAGGACATTTCATAAAAGAAAGGGTCTTTCTTGATTCACTCTTCCAATCAAAATTGCAACGGCCATCCCGTCATTCAAATCTTTCACCTAGTTAAATTCTTGTTAGAATTTCTCCAAGAAGGTTTTGAGCCTCTCGTCATTCCTTTGTCAGAGTACCATTAGGTGAGACGGATTTTTGGCTTGCTTTTTACTGTTGACGAATCTGAGGATAAACGTCGTGCTCAAGGATTCAAACGAATCAAACATGCCAGGCCTCAGGCCTTTGTACCACTTTCTAGTCGTTCCCGCCAAGGTCACTTGGAAGGCCTAGCATTTGATCGAGTCTGTCACTCCTCACAAGTCTATATGAGCGTGATAGGAGTCCAAGTACTCAACATAGTCGATATTTCTTTGATAGGTCCCAGTTTGGGATAACAGCTTGAAATTGGCTGACACATTATCTCATAATACCCGAGCAGTGAATAGGGGGGAAAGTTCTTTTTCACAATCTTATAAACATTGGGCTCCCATTTCCCGATCTACTAAAGCTTCTCGTTAATTGTATTTATCTGGTCCCATAGATCATTATTGACTTAGCAATCCTTGTTGGACCAGAGAGTCCTCGATTGTATTCCTGAGAATGTATTCATTGAATACAGAATGTCTTCGGGAGTCAACGATGTCGCTTTACAGATGGCTCGGGCGTTCGACACGTCATTCTTCAGAGTGGGCATTTTGTTATTTCTCTTTGTTGACCGAGCAGGTTGTACCTTGGGACTGAGTCTAGAGTGCACGTTGGCAATTCGCTCGGTGACCCAAACATCATTCCCTACTCAGGGCCTGTTATCTATGCATCGCAGTTCGTCTATTTCTCTATGAAGCTACTCCAAGTCCCTATGGAGTTCTTATTGTTTTCTCTTCAATTATTCCTCCCAATGTTGTTCCCACTTGATTCTACGTCCCTCATCAACAATGGCATGTGCCTTACTATAAGGAGGCACAAAACCTTGTAAGACTGATGGTGGTGGTGGTAGTTGGTTTTGACCAACCAGACTCTACATGTTTTGAGAGAGGTTGTGGACCTCTCTCATCAAGTACATTAGCAGCGATGGCGATTCTCCCAATGGACCAATCTCCAGGTCTAACATGCAAAGGGTTTGCCTTTCGTCTCTTGCTCATTAATCATAATTCTAGATCTTTAAGTGACCTTAAACATTTCCCAAACTTTGTGAGAAAGATAGTCGTTTTCCATTTTCGGCGCCAATCTGATGATGCCAAAAAGTGGATCGTCAGATATGGTTCTCGAAATTTGAAATGTGATCCTTTTCAAGTTGGGATTCTTGCAAAACAATGCATCGTGGGAGAGTCTGCAAGTGTTGCACCTCTTATATGAGAATTAGTAGGGGATTCTTAGTGCAATTTTGGAACGTATAGACTACTAAAATTGCGCGTACCTGGCTAAAATCTCCTTGTAATATTTATAGAAGATTAAAAACTTGCCAAGCATATCTTTCCATAATCGTGGACACTTCCTATTAATGCTCTGGATTCCGTGGGATCATGGGTTTGATGATTGTTATCCTAAATATGACCGCTCTTTCTTTATATGTAGCGGACAACTACGGCGACTTGCGATATGGATCATGGTTCGAGCTGGTGTGCCTCGGGTCATCCTTAAAGATAGGATTATAGGCATACCGATTAAGGATGTTCACTAGTAACACCCCGAAAAGTCTTTCTATAAATACTCGGTAAGCAGGTTTAATTTAAGATAAAAATAATGTGAATTGAAACTAGGGATGTCAATGGCCAGGGTTCGGCTCGGTTTCATATAAAACCAAAACTAAAACCGTTTTACATATATAAAACCAAAACCAAAATCAAAATTGTTGGTTTCTTTTAAACGGTTTTAAAATCGGACCATTTAATTTTAACCAAAACTAAAACCAAAATCGCAAAACCATTTAAGATTTTTAAATTTTATAAAAAAACCAAAACCAAAAGCAAAATCGCAAAATCATTGACCATTGTTGAAAGATGAGAGGAAGATAAAAGGAAGAGCAAGAGGAAGAGCCACCGAGCAAGATGAAGAGAAAAGTTGAAGAGGAAATCTAAGAACGAAGCAAAAGAAATAAACCCTAGCAGACGCCTATAAGCATATATATATATATGAGAATTTTATTATATAGTCCTCAAGAGACGTACAACTCATAAAATGAACTTTTCACCTAGAACAATAAATTTTTTAGTTCTAACATTTGCCCCCTAATGATGTTGTATTTACAAACCACTGCCATTGAGTATTACGCACGGCCTGTATTTATGAAAAGTTACAATTTCGAAAAACATCAAAAACAACCAAAAAAAAAAAAAAAAATGCTATGATCGAAATCCATGCTTAAGAAGTAAACAAAAGCATCAAGTTGATATTCACAAAATCATCTTTCTAATGAGATAATTTTTGAATTTTTTGGACAAGAAATGAAAAATAGTGAATGTATATCACGGTCACTGCAAAAACCGTTTCAGCATTTATGGACATTTCACCAATCCTAAAAAAAAAAAAAAAAGTTAATAGCACTTTACCCCTCCTGTGATCAGATATTTGTTGTACTTATCCCCCTGAAGGGGGTAAGTGGTTTGAAAATCTAACCACAGAAGGGATAAGTGACGATTTTCAAACCATAGGGGGGTAAAGTTTAATCAACCCTAAAAAAAATATCAATGAAAACACACTTGTATGAACATTCAAATTTGAATAGTTTGGGAGAATATTCACAATAAAAATCACACCAAAATTACCCCAAAAACAAATTTGAAAGAATCGATATCAACAAAATCAAACAAAAGAGAATATTCATAATGAAAAATCAAAACAAATCTAGAACATCCAAAAAAAAAAGTCTACCTCAAATACATATCAATTTGGGAGAATATTCACAAATAAAAAATCAAACTCTGAACAGATTTGTGAGAAATATTCACAGTGTGAATGTGTATTCAATATTTTGAAACAAAATAACAAGAGATAAATATTTAGGGGTGAAAATGTGAACATTCAGGAATTGAGGGGTGAGAATGTGAATATTCAAACATGTCTAGGTCTAAAGAGAGATAGAAAAAGATAAAGAAAGCGAGGCAAGGAGATTAAAGTGGCGAAACGACTGCGAACCAAATCTGGAGACGGCGTAGACGAACATAGCGATAGAGGTTAAAGGCGAAACAGATCTGGAAGACGACGAAGTTTTGGTGAATAGATGCGGCAGTGGGGCGCGGTTGAGGATGAGAGACGGTGGGTGTCACAACCCGTCCCGGACACCCGTCATCCCGAGGCTGGCGTGACTACAACATGACATCACCAAAATCCCAAATAAACTAATGAAATAAACTATACACACACTTAAATAATACAAATATCTATTATGAGGGACACGCCCGTCCCGAAATTTATGAATTTTTTATAGGTTCGTCTTTGACAGCTTCTATCGATCGTCTATATGACTCCATCACATAGCTCTACTTAGTACCAGTAGGGGATCGACTCCTAACTGTTGTACCTGCGAGTGAACTGCCTTCTTAGTAAAACATTTTTAAAATAATGACACATTCTAAATATCACCATAATTAAATAATAAATCAAGCATAAGTATATAAGCAGTGAAAATTAAACGATATAGATAAGTTCCATCTAGTATAAAATCGTACCGATCACTATAATAAATAATAAATCACCCAATATAAGTAAAATACCACATCTCAAACACACACCTCAAACACATATCTCAAACACACCACTCCACCACAACACACATACTCTGGCCAGCCCTAGTGATCGTTTTAATCTCACGATCGGGAGTTGCAACGGTACCGTAACATCCGTAGGAATGCCTTCCTACGAAATATCCACATCCCTTTTTGAGAAGAAATATAATCCACACCCCTTACGGGGAGAAACATAATCCACACCCCTTACGGGGAGAACAACTATGGCATTGCCAAAATCAAATACAGCATCATTGAATCACAACTCAATAAATATTGTCTACTCAATATCATTAAATTACCACGTCTATCTCTTTTCCTCACCACCAACATTTAAATTCAAAAATCATATTTCATACCTTCTTTTAAAGAAAACGTCTAATTTTATCAAAATCAATTTTCCACCCTTTTATTTATAGAAAACCCAGCATTTTTAGAAAAACAGATATTTTCTATTCTCCTTTAGAAAAACATCATATGATTTCACCGAAACCAACAAAAATTTATTTTCAACTTCTTTCCGAAAACCATCGAAATCTTCCAAAAAAAATCCAGTTAACCAACTCACTCAAATACTGCTTGATCCATATCATTTATAAATTCATAAAAAAATAGTTTGGTAAGAAGACAGTACACTCACCTCACTTCTTGTGCTACAATAATTGCACCGTCCATAACTTACCGGGATGCTGGCGTTTGCGAACCTAGTAATGATAGGGCCCAAATTAATATTTTATTTTAAAATAACACCTTAAATTCAATATTTCTCATTCCCCAAATTGATTATACAAAATTTGTTATTTATGCCCCTTTTTCAACGTTAATATTAACTGTACGACATTATTAAAATTAGCGGTTACAAAATTATCGTAGCGATTACTAAATTTAATGCTAATAATTTAATTTGATAGAAATAATAATTAATGACTTAAAATATTAACCAACGAAATCATCACCTGTTCCGAATCACCCGCCGGCCGCTTATTGGGTTTTGATTTTTATTTAGGGTTGTTGGTGTAATTTTTTTTTTTCTTTTTCTTCTTTTTTTTTTTTTTCCTTTTTCCTTCTTCTTTCTTTCTTTTGTTTTATGTGTTCTGTTTCCTCCGGTTCTCGCCGCCCACGACACAGCCATTCTCTCACCACCTCCCACTGCCGGCGACTCACCACCTACGAACGGTGAACGGCCCACACACATGCGAAACCCATACACCAACGGCGAACAGCCAACACACACCCGGCACACACACTCACGTCAACACGGACGTCGCAACAGCTCCGACCACCGCCACCGTCTGCAGCCGTCGCCGGCGAGTTGAACAGACACATGCACACAGCCCCTACACGCACACACTCACTCCGCCGGTGACCCAACAGTACCGCCGACGACCCTCCACATCTACCCACCTGATAAACAGTACATACCCCTGCCCACTTAACCTCCGTCGGCCGGCGACCAACGGCCGATCACCTACTGAAAGTAGAGAAAAAGAATATTCATAAAGACTCACCAGACGATGGAGACGGACAGCGATCAATCACACCGTTGACGATCTCACCCCCTCCGAGGCCACCAAGCGAACCACCAGAAATTCACTCGATCGTTTTCAAAGCAGCGGCCACAGGAACATACACATGCAACCACGGGATACACGCTCTACTATCTTACCCGCGGAACGCCGATCACGGAGCCCCGACGTCCTCCTTCTCCTCCTCTCTCTCTCTAGATTTTTTTCGCGTTTTTCTTCATTTTCCCGGTTTTTTCCTCTCTTCAGTGCATGTAGGAGGGTTTTTAACGCTTGAAATTAGTGGTTAAATCAATTCTGAACTTGCCACGTCGCCCCTCGATCGTCCCTCCTTGGCCGGTGGATCGCCGTCGGCTTGCCATGTGGGTATCGTTATATATATATAAAAAATAAAATTAAATTACATTTTCCTCCCTTCATTTTCTTTGGGATTCTTATTTCAGTGTATTTCTATTTTAAAAAGTTTCAAAATTATAATTTTGCCCCTAACATTTTTTACTTTTGATTTCTAATTGCCAATTTAAATCTCAAGTTTGTCTAATAAATATACATGCGCGGAAGTTAGGGTCTTAAAGGCCCGATCCTCATCTCCACCACTTCTTTTTCTATAATTATAGTATGTATATATAATTGCACTTAAACCCCCTTCATTTTAGTTAAGTTTATGAATTAAAACAAATTTTATTTTATTTTAATGTTTTTGAAAGTTTACCATTTGGTCCCCTAAACTTTTAAATTACATCTTTGATTTCAAAATCCTTCCTGCTATTTGCGAAATATTATAAAAATGCAACCAAAACTATTTGTCTTTAAGAAATCGGGGTCTTACAGTGGGGCGGGGCGAGTCACTGGAAGTGCGAGTCACGACGACGAGGGTGCTGAGAGAGCGAAGAGAAAGAGGCATCGTTACTGGAAAACGAAGATGACAGAGGCACCGTGACTGGAAGATGAAGACGACGAAGGCACCATGAATGGAAGATGAAGACAACGAGAGGGAGAATGAGAGAGGCATACGACTTTCCCAGTTTAATTTAGGTTTTAGGGTTTGAGTTATTTAGTTATATATAGAAGGGCATATATGTCCATTCACTATAGACAAATGATTAAATAATAATAATATTTTAACAAAGAACTAAATAATAACATTTTTACTTGAAAGGTTTATTGAGGAGAAACATAGTGAATTTTGGTCTAAATATTAAAAATCCTTAACACACACACATACTTAGGTTAAAGTGTAAATTAAAAAAAATAGAGATTAAATTGTAAATAATAAATAAATAAATAAATAATATATATTAAAAATTAGTTATACGGTTCGGTTCACGATTCTGGTCATGTGGTTCGGTTATGCAGTTGATTACGCGGTGACTATCGCAAAATTGAAACCAAAACTAAAATCATAGTTAAGATCAATGAATGACATCAAAAGTTTAGAGAGAAAAGGATGACGGCTAGGGTTTTATTATCTTTGTAATCAAGAATACGATAATACAAATGAAAAGAGAGACTTATATAAGAGTACAATGAAAAACCTAAAAAGTAAGTAAAAGACAATTTTACCCTTACTAAATACTAATAATAATAAACTCTAATATCCCCTCTCAAAGTCACAATGTTGCTGCAAGTAGCATCGAGAGTTTGCCAACCAAAAAACGAAAGCGCGAAATAGAAAGCGACTTGGTGAACAAGTTGGCAACTTTCATGGAGGATGACATAAAAGGTAAAGTAATGGTCCTATGTTGAAGATGATGACGAGTAAGATGACAATCGATCTCGATGTGCTTGGTCCATTCATAAAAGACTGAATTGTGAGTAATCTGAATAACACTCTTGTTATCACAATACACGGGAGTGAGATGAGAAAGAGAAACACCCATATCTGCAAGTAACCAACGCAACCAAACTATTTCAGTGGTAGTGGATGCCATCGCACGATACTCAGCTTCCGTGGAAGATTTAGAAACAACGGCTTGCTTCTTGCTCTTCCATGAAATAAGAGAATCACCCAAAAATACACAAAAACCTGTGACAGACTTGCGATCTATGGGATCACTAGCCCAGTCAACATCAGAATAGGCATGTAGTTCCAAAGACAAGGTCGATAGAAGTAAGAGACTCTAAAATAGGGTACCCCGAAGATACCAAAGGATACGAAGAACAACAACCCAATGAACTGTAGTAAAAGAAGCGACAAATTGACTGACAATATGAACAGCATGAGCAATGTCCCGGCGAGTGATAGTTAGATAGACCAAACTGCCAACAATAGTACGATATAAGGTAGGATCTGATAAGGGGGTACCATCGGAAGGTGAGTAATGAACATTCACCTCTAGATGAGTATCAACAGTCCTAGTATCAGTAAGACGAGCACGCTCGAGAATGTCAGCTGCATATTTGGACTGAGAGAGAAGATAGCATTTCGGAGAAAACGCTACTTCAATACCCAAAAAATAACGTAAATCCCTTAAGTCCTTCATTTCAAACTGCCGAGATAATTCTGATTTCAAAATTGCAATCCCATCAACATCATCACTAGTAATAATCATGTTATCCAAATATAAAGATAGTAGAATACGGCCGGCAGTGGTACGTTTTATAAACAAAGTGAAATCATGATTACTTGGGTAAAAACCAAACGAAGTAATTACCATAGAGAACTTCTCAAACTAGGCTTGAGGAGCCTGTTTAAGGCCGTATAGAGCTTTCTTGAGTTTGCAAACTTCTCCAGACTTATGAGCAACACCCGGAAGAGGAGTCATGTAAACTTCTTCTTGAAGGTCGCCATTCAAGAAGGCATTTTTAACATCCATTTGAGAAATATACCACTGACGAACAGATGCAATGGAAATAAGAGTGCGAACAGTCGTCATTTTTGCAACTGGAGCAAAAGTCTCCTCATAATCCATACCATATTGCTAAGAAAATCTCTTGACAACCAAACGAGCTTTCTACCGCTCAACTGAACCGTCAGACTTGGTTTTAATTTTGTAGACCCACCGAGAACCAATTGGACTTTTACCCGGAGGTAAAGGTACCAAATCCCATGTATTCGTCTAGTATAAAGCAGAGAGTTCCTTAGCCATAACCTGTTGCCAAAGAGGATCAAATGCTGCCTCTTTATAGGATAAAGGCTCAGAGAGACAGTGAATAGAGGCTAAAAATGAAGCAAAATAATGTGAATAGTAAGAGTAAACAAAATCTGGTATATGCGTGGACTTATGAATGCGCTGAGGATAGCGAGGAGAGGGATCCACAATCTGAGAAGATTCTTGGTAGATCGTCGGAGGGGAGGGGACCCTAGAAGTATCAATACATGCAGAGCTACCAGTGTCAACATGAGGTTGAGACACATGAGATGGGTCAATATCTGTAATGCATGAGTTGTGAGAAGATAAACTATTTGTGTCATCAGAGAAAGGATCAATAGAAATGAGATCAGATTTTGTCAAGTTATATGTACTAGAAGGAATAGAGAAAAAAGGTATATGGTCAAGAAACACAACATGACGGGACACATATAGTTTTTGTGCAACTAGATCAAAACAACGATATCCCTTTTGTCCCTCACAATAACCTAGGAAGACACAAATAGCAGAACGAGAAGATAACTTACCACGCTCTACTCTCGGTCGAAGAACAAAACAAGTGCACCCAAATACTCTTAAGGAGGAATAGTTGGGAGCATGACCATACAATTTTTCAAATGGAGACAAACCTGAAGAATAAGAAGATGAGATCTTATTAATTAGGTTCACTGCAGTAAGTACTGCTTCTCCCCAAAATACACTAGGAACAAAGGTAGAGAATAAGAGAGAACGAGCAATTTCAACAATATGCCTATGTTTCCTTTCAGCAACACCATTTTGCTCAGGAGTTTCAGTACACAAGGTTTGGTGAATTATTCCATCTAGAGCAAGCAAGTTAGTGAAAGGATTATAAGTGTACTCCCTACCCAAATCACATCTAAAACACTTGATAACAGCAGAATGTTGGGTCTTAACAAGAGCTCGAAACTTTTGAAAAATATCAAAGAATTTAGAACGACGTTTCATAAGATAAACCCAATAATATCGAGTGTAATCATCAATGAAGGAAATATAATATCTAGACCCCCCTTTTGTAACAATCATGGAAGGTCCCTATACATCAGAGTAAACCAAATCAAATGGTGCAAGGGAAGAGGAAATGCTTCGATTAAAAGGTAAAGTAGAGAATTTTGCAAGTTTACAACCACTACAATAAAAAATATCACAAACTGATAAATTCCCTAAGGATCCTTTAGATACTAAGTATTTTAAACGGGATGCTGAAACATGACCAAGACGAGAATGCCATAAATAAAAACCAGAAGATGAATAAGTCAAATGAAAAGACGACAAGTCAATACCGGAAGCTACAACATCTGGTACTCGCAGTTTATCCAGTATATATAGTCCCCCCTGCCTATGGCCTATCCCAATCAGCTTCTGGGATTGCGGATCCTGTACCTAACAAGAGGTAGAAAAGAAAGAAACTGAGTAACCAGAATCACATAATTGGCCAATAGAAATAAGATTCAATGCAAGGTTGGGAATATGATAAACACTTGAAAGAGATAACCGAGATTTAACAACAGAACCAATGCCTGCTAATGGCATCGGAGTACCATTAACAATCATAACAGATACAGATGAGGTAGGTTTTAAAGAAACAAATGATGAAAAATCAGGTGACATATGATGAGAGGCTCCAAAATCTAGAACCCATATGGAAGAAGCCATACCTGAAGAGTTAGAGGGTGACAAACTTACTGAAGATGCAGCGGACATGGCATGTGGTTGTGCGGCAAGGAACTTCTGAAATTGTTCAGTAAGGACCTCCATTGTGGCATTAGAGGATACTGGGTCTCCAAAATTAAACGAATTTGATGATGACGCTGCAGTTGTTGCAGTATTAGGCTGTGGAGGCTTGTAAGGATGTTTTTGAAAATGATTGTCAGATTTCCAATGGGGAGGCAGTTGTTGTTGTTGTTGTTGTTGTTGTTGTTGTTGTTGTTGTTGTGTTCTACTCAATTTAGGGTATTGAGCCTTCCAATGACCTTTCTGCTTACAAAAGCTACATTCATTAAAGGCAGACCTCGAATAAGGCTTGTTTTGATGATTAGAAGGGACTGCCAGAACAGATGGACTGGCTGATTTGAGAACCCTTGTGTCTGACTAAGACTTGAAGCGTATCTCCTCGGCCAATAATTCACTAACCACTGAGTCAATAGAAGGAAGTGGATTACGGTGCAAAATTTTCCAACGAAGTCCCTGGAAATCATCACGTGTTAGCCATAAAAAATTGAACCAAACGTTGTTCTTCTCTACGAGCAATATACCGAATAAATGCTCGTAATTCTGCAGATTCTGTGAGAGTTAATTGATCCCAAAGATCTGTCATAACGGAGTAGAATTCCTAGATACTCATATCATTCTGCTTCAGGGCTCGAATATCATATTCCAATTGATATTGTTTTGCAAAATTAGACTGTATGTACAGCCTTGACAGATGATCCCAAACCTCTTTGGTGTACTCATATTTCGCCAATTGCATATCAATTTAATGTTCAACAGAATTATTAATCCAAGTAATGATTTTCGAATTATTTACCTCCCAAGTATTTAACAAAGTTATATAATTTTCAGCACTTCCATCTTTTTGTTTAATTAACGTACCACTAATGTAACCCCACATCTTTTTACTTTTAAGAAAAAATTTCATCACATAACTCCAATATGAAAAAAAAATTACATTCAATCTCACAGCAATAGATTGAAGTGAATCATCCATTTCAGACGCCATTACAAATACCAACAAACGAAATCACAAATCTAATATAACAGATAAATAAAATCAAATACCAGGAACAAATCGATGATTCGCTACAGAGAAAACCAAATCAGAATTGCGCGGAAGTCAGATCTGTACGAACATCAACAATCATAGTCGTATGGATGTTGGATCTATATGAACACCTTGTGGATGGAATCAATCTTCTTTCCATGAGATTAGGCTCTTGATATTATGTTAATATCAATTAATAACATCAAAAGTTTAGAGAGAAAATGATGACGGCTAGGGTTTTATTATCTCTGTAATCAAGAATACGATAATACAAATGAAAAAAGAGATTTATATAAGAGTACAATGGAAAACCTAGAAAACAAGTAAAAAACAATTTTACTTTTACAAAATATTGATAATAATAAACTCTAATAGTTTGGTTGCTAAATTTAAAATCAAAATCACGGCTAAAACCATTTATTCGGTTTTAAATCAGACTCCTTAGTTTGATTTGGGACACACTTATCCAGGGTTCGATTTTAATTACTGCCCCAAATTGAAACAAATACAAGAAAAAAATAAAAAAAACAAGAACATCCCACGTGATACGCAATTCTTAATTTTATAAATTATTATAACCCATCCACCAACAAAAAAAAATAAAAGAAATAAAAAGAAATAAAAAATATATATATATATATGCTTATGATTGAACTATACCCGCAAAAGTAAATAAAAGGGTTGTTTGAAATTGTGTCCATTGACAATTCAACAACACTCAATCATGTACTTTAATAACTAACAAAATTAATAAGAGATTTTAAATATTTATTAATATATATTAAGAGTGACTTAGACTTATTTGATAATTAAATAAAGCATTTAAAATTGATTATATTAAATACTTAATTAATTAAATTTATTTATTAGAATAACTTAATTAATTAAGTTAATTTAAAATTAAGTCAAAATATAAATAAAAAAATTAAGTAAAACACATTTGGGCATGCATTTCAATGAAAATTAATATTATATAATATTATTTTTTTAGCTTTATTTTTTTTTTTTTTGTCTTTTAGTATTTTTAGTTGTTTTTCTAATATTAAATTTTAAAAATTTTATTTTCAGTTTGATTTTTTTCAATCTTTTTTAAATTTGTTTATTTTCCATTATTTTTAAATATTATTTTTTTTGTCTTTTATTTTTCTTTATTTTTTATTTTTTCTAATATTAAATCTTAAAATTTTCATTTTCAGTTTGATTTTTTTCATTTTGTTTACTTTCTTAAATATTTTATTTTTTCATTTTGATTCAAAAGAAACAAAAAAATAGAAAAAAATTAATTAAAAAAATATAAAGCAAAAAATAAATCAAAAGAAAATAATTAAAAGGTTAAAAATAAGAAAGAAAGAAAAAAAGAAAAATAAACAATAGAAAATGAAACAATCAAATAAAATAAAAATAAAAATAAAAATAAAAAAATCGTAAGTAATAAAATAATAAACAAAACACAAAATAATAAATTAAAACCAAAACAAAAATAAAAAATAAAAAATAAAAAAACAATTAGAAAACAAAATAAAAAAACATAAAATATAACACAAAATAATATTATTTTGATTCAATGGTAGTTATAGTTATGTAAATTAAATAATTTTTAGCATTCAAATTTTGTATTTATCAAACAAATAAAAAAAATTCAATACTTAAAATTTTAATTTTATCAAACAACATTATGATATTTTCAGTATTTAAAATTTCAGCACTTAAAATTCAACACTTAATTAAGTAGTTATCAAACATGCCCTTAATATCTAAGATTTTTCTCGTCTCTTTTATAACTCTCGTACATTTTTGTCATAACTTCATATTAAAATGATTATGTGTCGATACATCAAAAAATAAGAAAATTACCAGACACACTTTGTATTTAAGATGATTATTACGACAATATCTTGTCTTTTTCTTTTTAAATACCACGGAAATCCCTTCTCAGATAAATATAATAACCTCACCTATTTGTCTTTATCTTTTCAAAAAATAAAATAAATATAATTACTACTTTACCCTTATGTATAATTAAGTTTTTTTTTCCTCCTTTTTTTTCTTTTTGTTTTACTCTTTCTCTCATACCCCTGCACCATCACCGCCACCACCACACCTCTTGCCACCGCCACTGCCACCATCTTTTTCTTCTCTTCTCTTCTTCTTCTTCTTATTTTCTTTTTTTTTTTTTTTTTTTTTTTTTTTCTACTTTTCTTCTTCTCCTCTTCGCCGGGTATGCACAAACCTGGAGAGGAGAAGAGGAAGAGAGATAGCGAGGAGGATGAGAAAGAGGAGAAGGAAAGAAGAAGATGTTCATTGGCGGCAGAGATTGCTGGTGGAGATCCTTGGAGAAGACAGTGGTGGGAGGATGAAGAAAGATGGAGAAAAGAAAAGAAAAGGAAAAGACAAATAAAACAAAAAACAAAGAAAGAAAATAGAGTTAATGAAAGATAATGTTGTTATTTTACACATATGATAAAGACAATTTAATATTTTAAAAATAAATTTTACACTTTAAGGGTAAAAATAGAATTGAAATGTTTATATCAGTCGATCAACTCTGATTTAGAAAGTTGAATGTTCCGATTAAAAAAAATAAGGATTCTCCCTTATATTTGTTAAGAAATAAAATATTACGGTGACATCTTTCTCAAAACAGAGGCGTCAAGGCTAATTTCCATAAACTAATCACTAGATATTATTGTTCTATTTACTTTTATATTTGGTATTTATCTAAACTATTAAAACACAACAAATAATATATGCCTTTGCCAAAAGGAGAGGCATAATATACCCTACCCACCTAACACAAACAAGTATATAAAATTGCAACATGCCTCCATTTAAAACATGTTCAATTTGTGGTGCTAAGACTATAAATACAAGGGTTAATTTTACTTTATTCCCTTTAGTTAGGTCATTTTACACTTTGTTCTCTTGCAGTATTGGCGTCACCACTTTATTTCCTGTTATTAGATTTTTGTTGCATTTTACTCCTTTATTAGTACTTTGTCTCTTGTAGTTATGCCTATATCATGGGATAAAGTGCAACAAAGTCTAATTATAGAAGACAAAATGGTAACAAAAATATAGTAAAATGCAAAATGACGTAAATAAAGTATAATTAACCCTAGATACAATAATTGTGTTGCTTTACCTTTTTTTACTCCAAAAAAATACAGCTATCTGTTATCCACTCGAAGCACTGCCACCACCTTTACCTTTATCCATGGCCTCTCCATTGAAAACATGCTCTATTGTCGGTGTTCAGACTCCTATAAATAGAGCTATGGCCTCTCACTCGTTATCCATGCAAAGCACTATCACCACCTTTACCTTTACTTCATCCATGGCCTCCACCTTCTCTTCACTCTTGCTAATCTTCTTCTCTCTCCTCGTCACTCTCTCTTCTCTTAGCACCGCCGCCACACCTCCGCCTGGCATTCTTCTTCCCGCCACCAAATACTCAACCTACTCAGTCCAATATGTCACCCAACTTCACCACAAAACACCTCTCCGCCCCGTAAACCTGACTGTCGACCTCGGCGGCCAACTGTTATGGCTTTTCTGCGGCGATTACGTCAGCTCGACTTACCAGACGCCGCAATGTGGCTCGCCACCGTGCAAACTCGCTGGCGCTGCTGATTGCCTTGGATGCCCCGGGATCGCCTGGGTGCCCTCCTGCAAGAACGCCCGAAACGACACGTGTACGGTCATGGCGCGTAACTGGAGGGAGATTAGGGGTGTCGCGCAGATAGCCCAAGACGTGGTGTCGGCCAAGTCAACCAGTGGAGCGGGTTTAGTTTCGATGTCCGGATTCATATTCGGCTGCGGCCACACGGATTTGGACGAAGGTTTACCCGAATGGATACGGGGTGGGGCGGGGTTGGGAAGGACCAAGGTCTCACTCCCCGCACAATTATCCAAATCATTCGGGTTCCCTGCAAAATTTGTCTTCTGCCTGAGCCCGTCTAAAACAGGTTTTATATCTTTTGGTAACGTGCCCCATATTCCGAATATAACCTACACTCCAATGGTCACTATCCCGGAATATCCATCTGAGTATTACATAGGTGTACAGTCAATCAAAATCAATGGTAAAGAAGTGAAAATTAACTCGAGGGTGCTCTCGTTGGATCGCCGAGGCGGTGGCGCCAGGATCACCACTGATCCCTTCTCGTACTTAGAGCAGTCTGTTTACGATGCGGTTTCGAAAGCTTTCGATGAGGCTTTTAAAAACAAAGGGGCCCGTCCAGTGGAGCCGGTGAATCTCTGGAGGCTCTGTTACGATGCGAAGAGCATAAATTTTACAAATGCAGAACCCATCACACCCCATATCGATTTCGTTCTACAGAACAAGAATGTTTATTGGAGGATTTCTGGTAGTAATGCCTTAGTGAAGGTAACTAACAACATGTACTGCTTGGCGTTTACTGATATGGGGGAGAACCATAAAACTCCGATCATGTTTGGACTGCAACAACTAGAAGACAATTATATCGAGTTCGATGCCGAAAAAATAAGGATTGGGTTTAGTTCTTCGCATCAAAACTGTGGTTCCATAAAAAGTGGTATGGTTGAATAATTGTCTACGCCGTCTATTTTGGAATATTGTGTGTGCTATTTTTGTGGTTTATTTTCTATCTAGTGGTTGAATAAATGGCATGTGATGAAAATAAAAAGAAAGAATTACACATTTGATGTGTAAAGTTTGGGTGGAGTCTTTATGTAATTCGTGTGATTGCAAAAATAATATATTTAATTCTGAAATTTGAAATTAGTTTGAATTTGGTACAATTAATGACTTTATGTTAAATATTCGATGGAAAATTTGAATCCTCCATTTAATAGAAATATTCTTAAGTCTCAAGAATGTTAAATGTTTTGACAAAATTATCCCTGAATATGCACATGACTTTTCCCATTGAGGATGTTAGATTAATTTGATTTTTTTTTAATTGCATATGAACATTATATAAATATTTCAAATGTACAAAAAATAACAATAAACACAAATTTAAAGTTCATAACTTATTTTTAATAGGTTTTACACTTCTAAGTTCATCGCACCTTTATTTTTACTTCTTATATATTTATAGTGTTTCGAATTCTAGTTGACCTTATCATTTATAGACATGCCACTTTATTTATATATTACAACTTGATGAAAGCAAAGAATGGAGAAAATAAAATAAAATAATGGAGTATTTAATTCTTCCTCCAGTTTAGATAGTTTATCATTTTAGTATCTTCAATTTTTTAGTTTATATATTTCGATTTTTCTTTTGTGTTTTATTCTCGTTCGTTATTTTCCATTTGCAGTCGTTATTTTACTTTCTATATTTTTTATACTTGATTTCTTATTTTTATGTGTTTTATTTTCATTTTCTTATTGGTTTTTTCGTTCCCCATTATTCAATATATATATTCCCTATTTTTCATTTGTTTTTTCCGTTTTTCATTTTTCATTTTCCATTTGCGTGTACTAATAAAAAATGAAATTTAAGAAGTAAAATGTGACTATAATTAAATTTTTAAGGATAAAATCTAGGGGCATGCACCATTTAGTCCTAAAATACAAAAAAAATTACCAAATACTCCCATTACTTTTTTTTTGCACCAATAAGTCCTTTTGTCTTTTTATGACCAAAATACCCTTCACATGGATGTTGAATGTAATATCAAAATTATTAAATTTTATTATTTTATTTTTTATTTTTTTTTTATGCTATTTTTTTCTGACCAAAATACCCTTCATGTGGATGTTGAATGTAACATTCGGTGTGGAATGTAACATCAATTGTTTGTTTGTTTATTTTTTTTTTATTTATTATTTTTTTTAATGCTATTTTTTTCTGACCAAAATGCCCCTCATGTGGATATTGAATGTAACATTTAACACCTGTGAGTGTTGAATGTAATATCAACTGTGTTTTTTTTTTTTTTAATGTTATTTTTTCTGACCAAAATGCCCCTCATGTGGATGTTGAATGTCCCTCATGTGGATGTTGAATGTAACATTCAACACTTGTGGATGTTGAATATAACATCAACTGTGTTTTTTTTTTTAATGTTATTTTTTTCTGACCAAAATGCCTCTAATGTGGATGTTGAATGCCCCTTATGTGGATGTTGAATGTAACATTCAACACCTGTGGATGTTGAATGTAACATTCAACATGTAACATCAACTGTTTTTTTTTTTTTTAATGTTATTTTTTTCTAACCAAAATACCCCTCATGTGGATGTTGAATATAACATTCAATACCTGTGAATGTTGAATGTAACATCAACTGTGTTTTTTTTTTTAATGTTATTTTTTTCTGACCAAAATGCCCCTCATGTGAATGTTGAATGTAACATTCAACACCTGTGGATGTTGAATGTAACATCAACTGTTTTTTTTTTTTTAATGTTATTTTTTTCTAACCAAAATACCCCTCATGTGGATGTTGAATGTAACATTTATTATTCTCTTATTTTTGTATGCAGAGTAAAATACATATGATATTACATTGAACACCTGTAAAATGTTGAATATAACATCAATTGTTCTCTTATTTTACATTACGTTTAGTAACGATTTTATCCTAAAATTAAGATTTTTTTTTTTTTTTTGAAACATATAAAAGTGACAAAAAATGATAAAGTTTGGGGGTAAAGCTGTAATTTATGGAGGCGGCGACCGGTGACCGGCGGCGGCTGGCGGCTGACAAAGGTGGTACACCAATTTGACGATCTTCCTTCTCAATGTGAAACTCATGGGAGGGCATTTCGGTAAACTCAATCCTCACCATTTTTTAAAATGGGACTAATTGGTGCAAGGAAAGGTGTTGATGGGACTAATTGGTACAAGAAAAACGTGTTGACGGGACTAATCGGTGCAAAGAAAAATCGATGGGTGTAGGTGGTAAATAATTTCTTTTTTGGGGATTAATAGGTAATTTTTCCTAAAATCTAATATTTTATTTAAAAGTTGAATACATAAATTGAGAGAATGTTTGCTCATTCCCAAATATTTGAATATTAATATATTAGGAAGTAAAGGCCAAGTAAGCTCAAATTCTAAGAGTAAAATCAAGAATTCAATCAATTTGAAAATTGAAGTGATTAGTTGGAATGCATTCTTTTTTTTTTTCTTTTTTTTTTTAATTTGAGAATTAATAAAAAAATAAAATAAAATATAATGTAAACTACAAGAACAAAAAGTGTAATTATTTTGTTAAAATTGTGACTATTAACATATTATTGAGATTTTATTCCCTATAAATCTAAATCTATAGCACCTTAATCAACATGTCAAATCACCAAAAGTTCTAATGTACACTTAAATTACATACCTGGATCCATTACGATCAATTGACTTCTGATGCGAATCCTATGACAATCGATCACGAGAAGAACACGGATCGGGTGGATACATGGTCTTCCTCATCCAAATCTCCAGAGTTTCTTAATGAGATTCACGATTCACTTCCAGATTGGGAGAATTGAGCCGTCAAGACAATTTTGTATTATTGGGGACCATAACCTTAGCATTACTTATTTATATGGTGTGATTAGAGTTCCCATAATCTCCTGATCACTATAACAGTTTTTGGTATCTACTTATTTAACCCACATTCTTTTAAGTAGTCTATGGGCTTACCCAAATTAATTAGATCACTTAATTTTAGCCCATTAAATTTAAATAGCAGATATAATTGTGTTAATAATATATTGCCCAAAATTAGATTAGGAAATAAAAATTCCTAACAATCTCCCACTTGAGCTACATATTATCCCTCATTATATTACAAAACTCCTTAGGTGCGCATCCGTATGTTATTTATCCTTAGACTTCTCTTTAAACAATCTGATCAATCTCATATACTAGCAATGGAATTATCGCAACTTTTATCACAATACAGTCGTGATTAAACCATAATGATTACCATATCAATATACTCAATGACATAGATCAAATATGGATGAGTAGCATGAAAATTACATGCAATGTAATCTCAGACATGCCTATTTCCAACTGATCCAACTTTAGTCTTTAGTGAGATCAATCCTTAGTCTTTCTATCCTTATGTTAACCACAATTAGAAAGAATACATTCAGAGTAAATAAAATTTAATTTATCAACTTTATTCTGCAGCAATTAAATATACGTATCTAATAAAAGAACATTCAACAAACACGAACTCCAACTAAACCAGCACATCATCAGATAAAACCATACCTACACGAGCAATGTGCTCATGAAATACCTTAGGTAACAAACCTTTAGTGAGCGGATCCGCAATCATGGAATTTGTTCCCATATGTTCTATAGACATTATCCTACGCTGAATTCTCTCTTTAACAACTAGAAACTTGATCGGAATCATAATACCCTATGATCTCCAAATTATCTGTCTTCCGATAAGTGAGTATGTAATCATTTATTTTCTGTAAATACCTTATAACCCGTTTGGTTAGTTTCCAACGATCCATTCCAGGGTTGCTTAAGTATCTGCCAACATTCCAAATATAAACGCCAAATTCGGACGTGTATATACTTGAGCGTACACAAGACTCCCTACTATCGACATATAGGGAATCTTTTACGTCTCTTTCTTTTCCAATCTTATTCTTGAGGCATTGAGTGAGACAAGACTTGTCTCCTTTAGAGACGAGTGTATCTCTTGGTTTACTATAGTTCATGTTGAATCTACTCAGAACATTATCGATATAGCTCTTTTGTGATAACCCAATGATACCTCGAGAACAATCTCTCAGTATCTGAATACCTAATACAAAATAAGCGTCACTATGATCTTTCATCTCAAATTTCTTCATCAGAAATTTCTCGACTTCGTGCAATAAGCCTATATCGCTACTAGCGAGCAGAATATCATCGATATATAATACCATGAAGATATATTTACTCTTATTGAACTTGTGATATACACAGTCATCAACGACATTCACCTCAAAACCGTATAAAGTGGTGACTTGATGAAACTTGTAATACCACTGACGGGAAGCCTGTTTGAGACCATAGATGGATTTCTTCAATTTACAGATCATAGACTTCAGATCTCCCGATATAAATTTTTCTGGCTGTACTATATAGACCTTTCGTCAATATCTCCATTGAGAAATGCACTCTTGACATTCATCTGATGTAGATCTAGATTAAAATGAGCCATCAGTGCCATTATAGTTCTAAAAGAGTCTTTCGAAGATACCAAAGAAAATACTCTTTGTAGTCTATGCCTTCTTTTTTAGTAAAGCCTTTGGCGACTAAACGAGTTTTATATCTCTCGATATTACCCTTCGAATCCCTCTTGGTTTTAAATATCCATTTACAACCTATGGGCTTCGCACCTTCAGATAACTTGACGAGATCCCAAACGTCATTGTCTTTCATAAACTTCAACTCATCTTTCATGGCATCGATCCATTTTTTAAAGTTAGAACTGTTAATAGCTTAATAGAAGTTGATTGGGTCATCCTCTGTTAAACCAATGCCATTCTCATGTTCTTGAAAAAAGACGATATATTCATCCGAAATCGCACTTCTCATTTCCCTAGTGGATCTCCTTAATGGCAATTCTTGAGGTTTTTGAGTTTGTTTTATAGGTTATGTTTGAGGAAGAATCTCATTTTTGTCTTGATTTCGAACAATGTCAGGAATAGGAACCTGAGCCTGAACATCATTATCTAGAGCCGAAACAATGTCTTGAACAACGATAGGTATAGAGACTTGATCACCGTCAATAACATGTTCCTTTTCGAAGAAAATTGTGTCTTGAAGAGCAATAGGTACGAAGACCTGATCACCATCAATGACAGATTCTTCTTCAAAGACAACATTACTTATGTTTCCTTCCCCCTCAAATTCGACACCCTCAAGGAGTCTCGCATTTCCCACTTTAAGGAAATATCTTGATGTGGGATCGTAAAACTTAAATCCTTTTGATCGTTCAGTATACCCAACAAAGCAACAACGAACTATTCTTGAGTCTAGTTTTCATTTATTTGGCCTGCAAGGCCTTGCCTCAGCTAGACAACCCCAAACATGTAAATGTTTTATGCTAGGTTTTACCCCTAACCACAGTTCATAAGGGGTTTATTAACCTCTTTACTTGATACCCTGTTCAGGATATATGCTACGGTCTTAAGTGTTTCTCTCTAAAGTGATTCTAGTAAAGAATAATGAATTATCATACTTCTTATTATGTCCTTAAGTGTTCTGTTTCGTCCCTTAGCAACAAGGTTCATACTAGGTTTGCCCGGCATGGTGTACTGCAGAACAATTCCACACTCATTAAGAAAAATTGCGAAAGGTCTTGGACGTTGTTCCCCTGATCTGTCATTTCTCCTGTAGTATTCGCCACCACAGTCCGATCTGACATCCTTAATTTTCTTTCCATGGTGAAGTTCAACTTCAGATTTGAAATATTTGAAAGCATCCAAGGATTGAGATTTCTCATTAATCAAATATAGGTACCCATAATGAGAGTAGTCGTTTATGAACATAATAAAATATTGTTTTCCATTCCAAGATGCCGTAGGGAATGGTCCGTAGTACGTATCAGTTCTAAGACATCGGAACTCCTATTGATACTCAATATCCTTATGTGTTGTCTGTTTCCCCTTTACTCATTCAATACAAACTTTGAAATTTGTTAAATCAAGGGAATCAAGAATTCTGTCAAAAACAAGCATCTCTATTATCTGTTTAGAGGTATGTCCCAAATGCTTGTGCCAAAGTATAACAGAATTCTCATTAGCTAATTTGTGTTTTGTACCACAATTAGTTATTTGCAAGGTTTCATTATGTGAACCAATAGTATCCAACAATTATAGATTATCAATTAAAGAATTAGTTGCAATAATATTTGGATTTCAAAAAAGTCTAAGGTTGTTATTTCTAAATGAATAAGAAAAATCAAATTTGTCCAAAGTAGAAATAGAAACCAAATACTGTCTAAATGACGGTTTTACATATGTCTCTTTCAAATCCAAAAAGTAATCAGTTTTTAAGGATAATCTAAAAGTCTCTATTGCCTCAATAACAACTGTTTTGTCATTGCCCACATAGATGCATGTTTCAGCATCAATTAGCTTTCGGCTCCATAGACAACCTTGCATAGACACACTTATATGAGTAGTAGCACCAGAAACTACCCATCAAGTATGACTAGGTACAGAAGCTAAATTAACCTCAGAACAAACTAGAGTGAGAAGCATACTCTTCTTTACATACCATACGGCGTACTTGGAATACTCCATTTTTATTTGTCCAACTTTCTTGCGGAAGAAATAGATAAATTCTTGATCCTGATTCTTTTGCAATTTGGACTGTTGTGTTCCAACATCAACTTATTGACCTTTATCTCTTTGTCATTTTTTACCCTTAGAGGTAGCGGCTAAATGAGCACCTTTTGTCATTTCTCGCTTAATTCTTTTCTTTTTCTCGCACACAATCAGATATGAGCTCATTAAGAGTCCATTTATCCTTTCAAATAGTACAACTCACCATAAAAGGATTGTATTGTGCAGAATGAGAAATGAGTACTAAATGCACGAGTTAGTCCTTAGACAGCTCTACCTTTAATGCCTTTAGTTCTGAAGCGACATTAGACATTTTCATAATGTGCTCATTTACGTTCCCTTTTCTTTTACACTTTATCGAGATAAGATTAGCTAAAAGCGTACTTATCTCTACCTTTTCGTTCTTTACAAAATATTTTTCTATTTCTTTAAGGAACGTCTCAGCAGTTACCTCATCGGATATACCGCTCCTGAATATTTTCGGAATGCTGCGTTAGATCATCATAAGATTTATGCGTCTTAGAACAGTCCCATTTCTCATATTCCTTTTTTTCCTTAGATGAGCTTTCTTCAGTGAGAGGTGAAGACTATTCTTTCTTTAGCGCAAAGTCAAAATCCATACAGCCTAGAATAATTGAAATGTTCTCTCTTTAATTCTCAAAATTTGTGTTGTTAAGCACTGGAATGGAATGTATGTTGGCAGTAATAATACCAGTAACTAAACAGAAAATGAAATAAACGCTTACACATACAAACATGTCATAAAATAATAAAACAAGATATGAATAATTAATCCAAATTTGGGGACCCATCTCAAGATACCTAGCACAACATTAATTCCAAGTCTTTGAACAAATGAATTAATTGTAATTGGTACTTTCAGTGTAGGAATCAAATGTTGATAATAGGTCATGTTAAACAATAAGTCTTTCTTTGGATCGACTTATTGTTCACATGAAAACTTGATAATCATCACACATTTATTCCCGCATGTATGTTTATTATTTGACCAAATAATAACCTTCTTTTGGGCCTATTATTGATTGCATAGATAATAACTATACTAATATCAAACAGTGTCAATTATTTAGTCAAACGATAATCTTCCTTTGGGCCAGTTATGGTTTGCATAAATAACAAATATCGATATTTATTATTCGACCAAACAATAGTCTTCCTTTGGGCCGGCTATTGCTCGCATAAATAATAAACATTTATATCTCAATATCCTAAAATAAAAAAAACTACACAATATAGATTACTTTGGTAACATATTGTTTAATTTTAATCTATTTCAAGATATAAGATTATGTTAGTTGACCGTCCTTATTGTCTGTTGATCTAATGCTGTGGAACGAGTTAAAGTTTCTGACGTTGGGACATTCAATCGATTAACTGGTCCTTAAAATTCTACTGATCAAATCTGTCCTTAAACCATCGATTGACCGACCATAAAGGTCCGATCGAATGAATCTGTCATCCCAGAAAAATGTTGGGATCCTGAATTAATCGGTCGACTGACCGAAAAGGTTCGGTTGATCGAAATTGGGTAATCTTCACATCCTGTATCGATCGGTTGACCGACCATAAAGGGTCGGTTGACCGATCGATCATCCTGAAGAAAAAAAAAAAAAAAAGTTAAGATCTTAAATTAGTCGGTCGACCAGCTGAAATAAGTATATATATATATATATATATATACACATACACTAAGGTTAAAGTGTAAATAAAAAAAAATAGAGATTAAATTGAAAATAATAAATAAATAAAAAAAAAGATATATTTTGGTTACACGGTTCGGATCACTGTTTTGGTCACGTGGTTCGGTTACGTAGTTCGATTATGCAGTTACTATCTCAAAATCGAAACCAAAACTAAAACCGCTTCGTTTGTTAAATTTAAAATCAAAACCACGACCAAAACAATTTACTCAATTTTAAAACTGCACTGCTCGGTTTAATTTCGGACAGTTACCTATCGGTTCGATTTTAATTGTCATCCTTAATTGAAACAGATACAAGAAAGAAAAAACAAGAACATCCCACGTGATGCGCAATTCCCAATTTTATAAATTATTATAACCTCACCCATCCACCAACAAAAAAAGAAATAAAAAAAATAAAAAAATGCTTAAGATTGAACTATACCCACAAAAATAAATAAAAGCGTAGTTTGAAATTGTGTCCACTGATGATTCAACAACACTCAATCATGTACTTTTATAACTAACAAAATTAATAAGAGATTTTAAATATTTATTAATATATATTAAGAGAAAGTTAGGACATGTTTGGTTACTGTTTCGTGCCCATCCCATGCAGTGGAATGAAAATGAGATCAGATTGGATGAGAATTTTATTTTTTTCTTGAGAGCAAAATTGAGTTTGGTAACGACAATTTTTTTTTTTTGTTGTTATGGGAATAGAATCGTGTTTGGAAACAATTTTATCCTAAAAATAAAAAACGAACTTTGAACCATAATCAAGAAATCATCAAACAATCGAACCTAAACCATAATAAAAAAAAATCATCAAGCAATCAAATCCCAATTGAAATCGAAATCCTAAACCCTAATTGAAATTGAAATCATAAACCCCAATCGAAACCCTAACCGAAATTGAAATCGAAATCTTAAACCCCAATCGAAATAGAAATCGAAACCCTAATCGAAATCGAAATTGTGACCCCAATTGGAATTGAAATTGAAACCCTAATCGAAATCGACCAAATCAAAATACCCTAAATCAAAATCGATTTCCCTAAACCCTAAATCGAAATCGATTTCCCTAAAGGCCTAAATCAAAATCGACGTAATCGAAATTGATTTCGATTTAGGGTTGAACAAGGAAATCGACAACGAACACGAAATCGACGGTGAACACGAAATCGACAACGAACAATGAAATCGATAACAAACACGACAAACAAGGAAATCGACGATGAGGAACAGAGGAACACGACAACGAGCCAGGCTAAGGAACACGACGAGGGTCCAGGACGAGGAACATGACGACTACAAGGAGTAGGGCGGACAACGACGAGGAGGAGGAGGAGGAGGAGTAGGTCCAGATTTACACCAACACGAAGACCACGTTGAAGAAGAATAAGAAAAATGAAGAGAAAAAAAAAAAGGCTTACAGAAATTGAAACCCAAACCTCATTAACAATTTCAAAAATACCAGGCATGGTGTAAAACTTAAATCGTAGAACGTACGTCATAAATAGTTGCATTTTAGAGCATTAGAAAATTTTAGAGTAAAATTTTATTGATTAAAATTTAAATCAAAAGTTGGGGTCAAATTGAAAATTTAGAACATAAAATTTAAACTTAAGATTTAAATTGACAATTAAAAATCAAAAAGTAAAAATATTAAGGGTGAAATTATAATTTTTGAAACTTTTAAAAGTTGAAATTTATTGAAATTAAGATCTTAAAGGAAATTGGGGGAGGAAAGTGCAATTTAACTATTTTTTAAAACATACATACATACATACATATATATATATATATATATATATATATATATATATATATATATATATATATATATATATATATATATATATATATATATATATATATATATATATATATGAACGCTGTGTGTGTGAGTGACGGGAGATTACCGGCCGGCAGGGAGAGAAAGATCAGGCGACGTGGTATGAGGAGATCAAATTTACCCACTAAATTCATGCAATAAATACCCACTCATGCAGTAGAAGTGATCAAATCCTAGATCAAATCTGAAAAAAAATCAGAGAAATTCTAGAGAGAGAGAGAGAGGACCGGAGTGGGGGTCGTCGGTTTTTTTCTTGAACCGGTTCCTCCGGCAGCGTGGTCGTGGTTGTTATGGGTGTGCGTGATCGTGTGGATATCGTCGACAGTTCCAGGGGAGAGCGAGGGTGGTTCGGCCGGTGGGGTGGTTCGTCAACGGCGTGGCAGTGTGCGTTCTTCGCATCGCCGGTGAGCGGGAGTTGCTGATCACTGTCCAATCATCGACGATCGTCGGGCTGGTGAGTATTTATATTTAATTTCTCTAATTATTTTGGTGGGTGTGTGCATGCATGAGTGTTGCGAGTTTGGTCGGTAATTTTTTGGCAGTGTGGGTTTGTGCTCTGTTTTTTTTTTCCCGACAGCGTGTGGGTTTGTATGTGTGTTCTAATTGTCCAGTTAGTGTGTGTGTGTGTGTGTGTGTGTGTGTGTGTGTGTGTGTTGTGTCGGCGAGAACCCAGCAAAAACAGAAATGGAAAGAGAGAGAGAGAGAGAGGTCGATCAATGACGGTAGTGGTGGTGCGAGTTGGGAACGACTACAGTGTGCCGCTGTGTGTGTGTGTCGCTGTCGGCAAGGGTCGTTGGTCCCGTGGCGTGTCGTCAGCATTGGGCATGCATGTGTAGTTGTATGCATGAGGGTGTGTGTGTCGCAACGTGCATGGGTGTGTGAGCGGTGATCTGGTGGATGTGCGTGTTAGCTTGTGAGGTAGCCGGTGGTGGTGTTTGATCGGTGTTGTGGGTAGTGCAGGGCCGACGGTGAGAATCGGCAAGGAGTGAGAGGCCACCGATGGTCGGCAACAGTAGAGAGAGAGAGGGAGCCGACCGTCGAGTCTGGAGAAGAACCAAGAACCGAAGAAAGAAAAAAAAAAGGGAAAATTGCACAACTAACCCCAACAAAAATTCAAATCCATCTCGCAGCCCGTGAACGATTCGGAATGGATATCGTTTTTTGTTAAATTTATTTTAGTTTTGTTAAATTCAATTCTAGCATAAAAGTTTTTATAACCAGAATAATAAATTTGGGATCGTTCATATTACAAGATTTTTATGCAATAATTAACGGAATGAAATTATCTGAATAAAAACAATTTTCATATATAAAATATGGGGAATGGAAAAATGTGAAACTTAGGGCCTACATTACATGACTAGCTGATTTTACATAAAATATTAATTTAGGCCCTATCATTACTAGGTTCGCAGACACCAATACCTCGGTAGGTTTTAGACGGTGCTATTTTTGTAGCACAAGAAACGAGGTGAGTGTATTGTCTTCTTGTCAAACTATTATATATATATATATATATATATATATATATATATATATATATGATGACATATATATTTACTTACACTGTACGATTTCATAAATGATATGGATCAAGCAGGTTTTTGGGGTGAGTTGATAAAATAAATTTTCAAGGAATTGTGTTGGTTTCTAAAAAGGATGATTAAAAATAATTTTCGTTGGATATGGGTAGTTTATATTTCTCTCCAAAAGGGGTGTGGTTTCTCCCCGAAAGGGGTATGGATTATATTTCTCCCCATAAGGGGTGTGGATTATATTTCTCCCCAAAAGGGGTGTGGATATTTCGTTGGAAGGCATTTCTACGGATGTTACGGTATCATTGCAACTCCCGATCATGAGGTTAAAACAATCAGTATGGCTAGTCAGTGTGTGTTGTGGTGGAGTGGTGGTTTAAGATGTGTATTTGAGATGTGGTGTTTTACTTATATTGGGTGATTTATTATTTATTATGATGATTGGTATGATATTTATACTGGATGGTTTTGAAATGGAACTTATATATATTGCTTTATTTTCACTGCATGTATTATGAAGACTTTTACAAGTTATGTGATATCTATATACTTATGCTTGATCCATATTTAAACGTTGTATTATTTAAAATATATTATTATTAAAAAATATTTTTATTAAGAAGGCAATACACTCGCAGGTGAAACAACTAGGAGTCGGTTCCCTACTGATGCTAGGTAGAGTCCGGCGATGGTATAGTGAGGGAGTATTTTGGGAGGTGCTTTTTGAGGCAAACCTAGGAGAGGTTCATTGTCGTTTTATCTTTTGTGATTATTATGATTCAAGGACGGGTGTGTCCCCAGTTAGAAAAGATGTTTATGGCCTGTTTTTTTGTGGTTGTATAATTATGAATGCATATTGTCGCTTTCTAGTTTGATTTGTCACTCAGGTGATGTCGTGTCGATGTCACGCTGGCCCTATGGTGACAGGTGTCCGGGGTGGGGTGTGACACATGTCCTTTTTTTTCTTAGATGGGAATAGGTGGAAATAACTTTTTTTTTTTTTGTTTCTCACTTCTTAAGAAAAAATGGAAATGATTCTTGGTTTTGGAATGAGAATGGGAATGGAAACAGATTTACCAAACGCTATATCTAAACAGAAATTTCAAAAATCTGGGAATGTGATGAGAATATTTGGGATGAGAACGATTACCAAAGATGGCCTTAATATCTGAGATTTTTCTCATCTCTTTTATAACTCTTGTACACTTTTGTCATAACTTAATATTAAAAAGATTATGTGTCCATGCATCAAAAAATAAGAAAATTATCGGACACTTCTTGTATTTAAGATGATTATTATGACAATATTTTGTATTTTTTTTAAATACCACGGAAATCCCTTGTCGGAGAAAAATAATAATTTTACCTATTTGTCCTTATCTTTTCAAAAAATAAAATAAAAATAATTACTATTTTATCCTAATGTACAATTAAGTTTTTTTTTTCTCCCTTTTTTTTTGCCTTTTATTTTACTCTCTTTCAAACCCACCTGCACCATCACCGCCGCCACCACACCACTTGCAACCGCCACTGCCACCATTTTTTATTTCTTCTCTTCTCTACGTCTTCATTTTTTTTTTTTTTTAACTTTTCTTCTTCTCCTCTTTGCCGGGTATGCGTAGACCTGGAGAGGAGAAGAAGAAGAGAGATAGCGAGGAGGAGGATGAGGAGTAGAAGAAAAAAAGATGTTCGCGGGCAGCAGAGGTTTTCGGTGGATATCCTTGGAGAAGATGGTGATGAGAGGATGAAGAAGGATGGAGAAAAGAAAGAAAAAGAAAAAGACAAATAAAACAAAAAAACAAAGAAAGAAAATAGAGTTAATGAAAGATAATGTTGTTATTTTACACCTATGATAAACACAATTTAATATTTTAAAAATAAATTTTATACTTTAAGGGTAAAAATAGAATTGAAATGTTTACATTAGTCGATCAACTCTGATTTGGAAGATTGAATGCTCTGATTAAAAAAAATAAGGATTCTCTGTGGTATTTGTTAATAAATAAAAAATTATCGTGACATATGTCTCAAAAACAGAGACGCAAATGCTAATTTCCAAAAACTAATTACTAGATATTATTGTTCTATTTACTTTTATATTTGGTATTTATTTAAACAATTAAAACACAACAAATAATGCATGCCTTTACCAAAAGGAGGGGCATATTATGCAACTTCTTTACAAAATAAATATTTAAAAAAAAAAAAAATCTGACAACACGTGATTTCCAACTTATTTACCAAAGGAGAATATCCCGGTGTTCGGAACATTGGAATCTTAAGTCCTGGTGTTCCGAATATCGAGATCATTCAATATATTTTTATTTTTTTTAATTTGTTGGTCCCAGCGTTGTGAACGCCGGGACCAAATTTTTTTTTAATTATAATTTTGACGGTGAAACGGCGATACACCGTTTCACCTTACAGTCCTGGCGTTTTAAACGCCGGGACTGTAATCTTTATGAACAAAGAGGAGAAAGAGAGAACAGTGAAGAGAGCGAGAGAGAGAGAGAGAGAGAGAGAGAGAGGGGTCACAAGTGGGAAAACGAAAAAGGTTTTTGACAGTTTATTCCCCTAAAGTTTGATTATTATTTCTTTTATTTTTAATAAAAATATTTTTCTGTTTTTTTTTTTTAGTTTTTACTTCTTTTTTTTTTAATTTCTTTTTTTATAAATATTTTTTTTTTTTTTTTTTTTTTTTTTTTTAATTTTAATTTCCTTGATTGTTGTAATTTTAATTTAAAAGTGAGCTCAAACAATCAATCGAATAAGTTAAACATTCGACTGGTTAAAGCAGTGAGGTAAAAAAATTTGAAACTAATCAAGTTTGTTGACCGACTTAACAAATCAGTCGACTGTTAAAAATAATAGGTTTAAATTGCATGTTTCGATCTAATCGATTAACCGAATGGGACATCCGGTAAACTAAATTAAATTTTTACTTGAATTCAATTGAAAATAAAAAAAAAAAAAAAAAAAAAAAAAAAAAAAAATCACTTTATTAATAATATAAAAAATAAAAAATAAAAAATAAAATTAAATATTTGGAATAATAACATCTATCACTGTTGATATTTGCCTCACGTTAAAAGTTAACATTTATTTAAACCCAAAAAAAAAAAAAAATAGTGTTAGAAAATAAATATAATAAAAAAATAATAAATACATTTTATTAATAAATAGCTTTAAAAAAAAATCTGACAACAAGTTTATTTAAACTAATTTACCAAACCCAAGAATCTCGGTGTTGCGAACACCGAGACTGTTTGAATTTTTATTTTTTTTTGGTCTCGGCATTGTGAACACCAGGACCCAGTCCCTTTTTTTTTTGTGGCCAACAAAGAGAGAGCGGAAAGAGAGAGAGAGAGCGAGAGAGAGTTTTTTTTACACCATATATGTAAGACCCTAATTTTCGCATACGTATAGTCATTAGTTGCATTTTAGAATATTTAAAAAAATAACGGGATAGAATGTGTCATTTATTGTTCAATTTAAACTTTTAGGGGTTATTTAGAAATTTTAAAAAAATATTAATTTTGATTTGGGTTTAAATAATAACTTAAAGATAATTTAAGGGGGGGATTTATGTAAATTAAGAAAACTAAGATAAGAATAAACGAATGGGTAATAATGTGATCATCCACTACCATTTGTGAATATATATATATATATATATATATATATATATATATATATATATATATATATATATATATATATATATATACATCTATGCAAAGCCTAGAACGGAGAGAAAACAATGAAGCACGAGAGAGTGGGCCAGCGTGGTGGGTGATTGCCAGTGTGGGTGTGTGTGATCGGTGTGTGTGTGTATGGTGTTCTGTGTTGTTCAGTCTCCGACGATTGTGTGTCTGTGTTGTCGTCGGTTGGTCGATCGTCGGTGGTGCCGACGATGTGATGTTCTGTTCGTTGTCGATGGTGTAGACTGCCGATGGGGTGATCGTCATTGTTTCACCGTGGGTTGCCGTCAATCAGTTCGGTGGTGGGGTGTTCTGCAGCTGGCGGTGGTGTGCTAGGTTGACGATAAGCGTTCGGTGGCTATTGATGTCGTTGTTATGCGTGTGTGTGATCGTGTGGGTGTTGTCAATTTCTGGAGTAAAAGAAGGTGGTTTGGCCGGTAGGGTGGTTCGTCGACGGTGTGGCAGTGTGTGTTTTCAGCGTCGCCAGTGAGCGGGAGTATGGGTTTCGGTTGTCTAGTTCGTCGTCGATTTCTGTTCAGTTGTTGACGGTCGTCAATCTTGTGTTTGGTGCGTGTGAGCTGCTCTGTCGGCAATCGTCAGCAGTGTAGGTGGTTGGTGTAGATCGTTTGGTCGGCGGTAAGTGAGAACCAGTGAGAGAAAGGTGTCGCCAGCGGTGAAGGGAGGCGGAGAAGGTGTCGTCAGGCTAAACCAAAAACAGGAGAGAGAGAGAGAAAAAAAAAAAAGGGAAAATCAAATAAAAATCCAAAATTCAACTTCTCGACCTGCGAGCGATCCGAAAACAGGTAAAATTTTAATCAGGTATTAATTTCGTTAAATTAAATTGTTAGTATTAAAAGTTTCGCAATCATGATAGTAAGTTTCGTAATCGTAATAATATTGTACTATTCGCTAATCTAAATAAATTGGTACAGTAAATATTAACGTAGCGAAACGGACGAAATAATAAATTTTTCATAATAAAATTTGGAGAATGGGGAATTATGAAATTTAGGGTCTGCATTGCATGTTAGGTTATTTTAAATAAAATATTAATTTGGGCCCTATCGCTATTAGGTTCACAGGCGCCAGTGTCTCGGTAGGTTTTGGACGGTGCTAGTTTTGCAGTGCGAAAATCGAGATGAGTGTACTGTTTTCTATATAAATTTATAAATTTTATTTTCATATAAATTGTGAAAAATGTGTTTATTTAAAATGGATGATTTTGCAATGTATTTGGTTCAAGTTGGTTTTAAAAGTGGAAAATGATTTTTTGTTCAAGTTGGTTTTAAAAGTGAAAAAAATACTTTTTGGATCAAGTTGGTTTTAGTTTTAAATGTAAAAAATGATTTTTGGATCAAGTGGGTTTTAAAGGTGATTTTTGTCCAACAATGTCATAGTTTTCTTCTCGTTAGGCGGGTATGACTTACGAGATGTGGATTTTCTTCTCGTTTGGTGGGTATGACCTACGAGATGTGGATTTTCTTCTCGTTAGACAGATATGACCTACGAGATCTAAATTTTCTTCTCGTCAGGAGGATATGACCTGCGAGATGTGGATTACCTTCTAGACAAGTCCTGCAAGGTAGTTTGAACCGTCATGAGTGCAAATCCTGTGGGTGGTACGGTACCATTGCAACTCCCGATCGTGAGGTAAAAAACGATCTTATGGCTAATAGGAGAAGAGGTGTGATGTATTTTATTATACGTTAAGATATTTGGTCTGGTTGGTTTAAAATATTTAGATTGGTGGATTTAAAATGCTTAGGTGTGATTTATTTAAAATGTTTGGAAGTGGAGTTCTTTACCTAATAAATATATATATATATAAAAAAAAAAAAAAAAAAAAAATTCTGACAACGGATATATTTTAACTTATTTACGGATCCCGTGTATTTCGGGGTTGGTAATCCCGGGAACTGAGATCCCGGGATTGCCAACCCCGAGATTTGCTAATTGAAATTTATTTTATTTTTATTTTTTTTTGGATAGATGGTCCCGGGGTTACCAACCCCGGGACCCTAAGCTAGAGCCGCATAAAGCAGCCGGTCACGGACCGAAATCAGCTGAATAAAACAGCTGAATTCAGCTGCTTTTGCAGCTGTAGTTTCAGTTTTGAAACCCCTACCGGCATGCGGCTGAGCCCTATATAAACCCCAACCGGCCTCCTCCATTTCATGCAACTCTCAGCCTTCTCCTTCTCCTTCCCCTTCTCCATCTCCTTGTTCCTTCCTCAATTTCACAAATTTTGATCATTCCATTTTGGGTGTAAAAATTTAACGAAAATTGTTCATCAATATTTGACAAATTTCACAACTTCACAACATCTTCCTCCTACTATAAAAGGTAAGTTTATTTTAATTTTTTTAATTTATTTGTTAATTAGATTAGTATGTTTTTTACTTATTAAATTTACTTACTTGTTTAATTGTTAGTTTAATTTTTTTGTTTAATTTTCTTGTTTGTTAGTTTCATTGATTACTTGTTTTTTACACATTATATAATACACTATTTAATAAATTAGTTAGTTTAGTTGTTAATTTAATTTTTTTAAAACATGAAAAAAACATTAGAGGATAGTTTAATTTTAATTTGTTACTTGTCTAATTTGTTAGTTAATTTTGTTTGTTTTGTTAGTTAGTTTACTTGTTTAATTTGTTGGTTCGTTAGTTAAATTAATTTATAAATTAGTTAGTTAATTTAATTTGTTAATTTAGTTGTTAAATTAAAAATTACACTATGACCCATTTCACATGTGTAGAAAAATATAGATTAATATATTATTTAAAAACATTGTTAGTTAGTTAGAAAAATACACTTTGACCCCTTAAAGTATAACAATTAGAAAAATATATGATTTAATGTATTGTTTTAGAAAAGTTTTAAAATAAATTGTTATTTTTTTTTTAATTTAGTTAAAATATTGAATTATTTAGTTTAATTTATGAATTTAGTTGTTTAATTATAAAATTTTAATTAAAAATTGTGCACTTTGACCCCTCAAAATTTGACAAATTATAAAAATTAAAATTAAAATATATTGGTTTAAAATAAATTCTAAGTTAATTTGAGTTTATTTTTTGAATTTAGTTGTTTAATTAAAAAAAAAATACATTTTGACCTCTCAAAGTATGACAATTACAAAAATATAAAATTTAATGTATTGTTTTAGAAAAATATAAAATTTAATGTATTATTTTAAAATAAATTGTTAGTTGGGGTTTTTTTTTTTTTTTTAAATTTAGTTAAAATTGTTAATTAGTTAGTTTAATTTATGAATGTAGTTGTTTAATTATCAATTTTAATTAAAAATTGTGCACTTTGACCCCTCAAAATTATGCAAATTAGAAAAATATATATATTCGTTTAAAATAAATTGTAAGTTAATTTGAGTTTAATTAAAAAAATGTACTTTGACCCTTCAAAGTATGACAATTAGAAAAATATAAAATTTATTTTATTGTTTTAAAATAAATTGTTAGTTGTTTATTTTTTTTGATTTAGTTAAAATTTATGAATGTAGTTGTTTAATTATCAATTTTTAATTAAAAATTGTGCACTTTGACCCCTCAAAATTATGCAAATTAGAAAAATATATATACTGGTTTAAAATAAATTGTAAGTTAATTTGAGTTTAATTAAAAAAAATGCACTTTGACCCTTCAAAGTATGACAATTAGAAAAATATAAAATTTATTTTATTGTTTTAAAATAAATTGTTAGTTGTTTATTTTTTTAGATTTAGTTAAAATTGTGAATTAGTTAGTTAAATTTTTAAGTTAAATTTATGAATTTAGTTGTTTAATTTATAAATTTTTAATTAAAAATTATGCACTTTGACCCCTCAAAATTTTTCAAATTAGAAAAATATATATATTGGTTTAAAATAAATTGTAAGTTAATTTGAGTTTAATTAAAAAAATCCACTTTGACCCCTCCAAGTATGACAATTAGAAAAATGTAAAATTTATTTTATTGTTTTAAAATAAATTGTTAGTAGTTTATTTTTTTTGATTTAGTTAAAATTGTGAATTAGTTAGTTAAATTTATGAATTTAGTTGTTTAATTTATAAATTTTTAATTAAAAATTATGCACTTTGACCCCTCAAAATTTTTCAAATTAGAAAAATATATATATTGGTTTAAAATAAATTGTAAGTTAATTTGAGTTTAATTAAAAAAATCCACTTTGACCCCTCTAAGTATGACAATTAGAAAAATATAAAATTTATTTTATTGTTTTAAAATAAATTGTTAGTTGTTTATTTTTTTTGATTTAGTTAAAATTGTGAATTAGTTAGTTAAATTTTAAATTAAATTTACGAATTTAGTTGTTTAATTTATAAATTTTAAATTAAAAATTGTGCACTTTGACCCCTCAAAATTATGCAAATTAGAAAAATATATATATTGGTTTAAAACATACTCAAAGCCATAAAAAATTAACACTGTAAACATTGGTATAAGAACATACTTTGATATTATTTTCTTGTTTTGTTTTGCCTTTTGAAATGATAGCCGCTTGAAATGGATCACGTTCGTTTGTTATTGTATTGGGGTGGTAGAATATTGGAAGGTACTGAATTCGGGATTAGTTACAGTACATCAACTATAAAATATTTCGTTGTCCATAGGGGAACAACCTTAGATGAATTAATTGAGATGATAAAACCGTGTGTTCTTGAGAATGAGACTGATCGGAATTTGAAACTAAAGTGTAGGATGCCGATGGCACTTTTCGGGGCGAATTATAAATATACCCTATTTTCTATCGGGGATGACTCGGCATTAAATTAAGTACTTGAGTTACCACTTTACATACCCTCGCTTCTTGCTGTTGAGGTGTATGTAGAGGTAGAACGAGCATTTGCTGATGGTTCAAATTTTTTCCCTCGAAGTGGTCATTTTACCAACTTAATGAGTCATAGTTTTAATCCGTACAGTAGCCAATCTGATGGCCAATTTTTTGGCACCTTCCCCCAAGCAGTCCAGTCTAATTATATTATCCCACCCCCTTACATTCCAGAACAATATCATTCCCACAGTACTCCCATGTCGCAACCCCAATCTGATCACGATCGGGGTACCAGCTCTGGTCTTCCACATCACCATTATTCACCGACTAGTCCACCGCAACATGACACAAGTAATTATGGTGGTGAGTTTGATACAATTGATAGTCGTCATGATGTGTCAGAGGAAGAGTTAGATGCAGATGTTGCGTTTGACCCAGACGAAGTTGTAGATGCTGGGCCTAGTGGGTAAGGGAGTGAGAATCAACAATTGCCGTTGGAAAGGGATATTCCATTTTTCAGTAACTTGGAATGGGGTGACGACGATGATATGGCAAAATACGAGCCGAAATTGCGGAAAAAATTTTGGACACCAGAGATGGACGAATTTCGTATTGGTATGGTCTTTAAGGATAAGGAACATGTGTAGCAGGCCGTTAAATATTACCACGTGAAGAAAAACAAAGAGTTTCGTGTGTTGGAAACGAACAAAAAGGTCTGGTCAGTTCATTGTTTGCATGGATACAGTTGGAGGTTGCGGGTGGGTAGGAAAAAAAGTCACGGCATGTTTCAGATTACGCAGTATGAAGGGCAGCACACATGTTTTTATAATCATACTGCTGTAAATCATAAAAATCTGGATGATGGACTCATTGCAAACCTAATACTTGGACAAGTCGAACAGGATCCAGAATTGAAGATTGGCGTGATTGTGGCTTACGTCAAGGAGTCTCAAGGATTCACCATCTCCTACCGAAAAGCTTGGATGGCTAGAGCTAAAGCCATCGAGACCTTGTTCGGAGATTGGGACGAATCTTACCAGAAGTTGCCGAAATTTATGTTCGCATTGCAGCACTATAATCCGGGAACGATTGTCAAGTGGAGGACTGTGTCGACTGATATGCCTGCCTACAAGACGTTCGACATGGTATTTTGGGTATTCAAAGCTTCAGTTGACGGATGGCGTTATTGTCGCCCCGTAATCACCATCGACGGGACACACTTGTATGGTAAATACGAGGGAAAGATTTTAATCACCATTGGAATGACGTCGTCTAACAAGTGCTATCCATTGGCATTTACCATCGTACCGACAGAGGACTACCGATGCTGGCGATGGTTCATCTACATGCTTAAGAGGCATATTGTCGAAAATCGACCTGAGGTAACATTGATATCTGACAGACACGGCGGCATTACTAGTGCGGTTGACAGTATTTGACTTAATCAACATAATGAGCCTGTCCGACATCATCGATTTTGTTTGCGTCACCTTTGCAACAATTTCAACAAGATTGCTAAAAATCAACATCTCAAAGATCTTGCTTAGAATGCGGGTGCTGCGACACAAATTCGAAAATTTAATGCTATCATGGAAGAGATGAAAAAAAATGATGTTCAAGCGCATGCATGGTTGAGCAATCATCCACCTTATAAATGGACCAGGGCACACGACGATGGTAAGCGTTGGGGAGTGATGACGACCAATTATGCAGAGGTATTTAACAACTGTTTGAAGGGCGCAAGATATGTTCCAATTACTGCATCCATGAAGATTACGTTCTACAGGATGGTTAAATACTTTGATATTGGTCGACAACAAGCTCTAAATGACTCGGCCGATGGTTATGTATATGTTAAACACGTCGTTGAGAAAATACTGAAATCTCAAGCCAAGTCTAAAACATACAGAGTTCAAATATTCAATCGGTAATTTATTATTTTTTAATTATTTTCATGTTACATATAACTGCATCGACACATATTTAATGTAATATAATTTTTTTTCTAGAGAGAACATGATCTACCACGTGAAAACTAGAAAGACTCTCATTGGGGGCCTGATCGCTCATGAAGTCACATTAAGGGATGACGCTAATTGTACATGTGGAAAGTATAAAATTTGGCGATATTTGTGCTCTCATATGCTTGCGGCCACCGAGTATAGTGGAGTTGATGCATTTCGCTATATTGCAGCTGAGTACACAATGACAAACCAATTGATGACATGGGAGTCATCGTTTCGCCTGATTATTCACGAGGACTACTGGCCAAAGACCAATTTTTCGAACCTGATTCCAGATCATGACAGACTTCGGGTTGTGCATCGTGGTCGACCAAATTCCACTCGCATTCAAAACGAGATGGATCAATCATTGAGAATAATGAAAAATCGTTGTGGTTTATGTTCTCAAACTGGACATGATAGGCGGAGGTGTCCATCCCGACCCCGTCATACGCCCAGTTAACCTTGTCAGTTCATTATAATTATGTTTATGCTACTTTATTTGTTTGTTATGTCAACTTTTATATATTATAAATTCCACGCACACATTTCTTCATGATCAATGCTATATTTTGTTTATAAATGTCATTAAATTTTAATTTCATACTAACAAATTTACCACAAGTGTTGACGGACCAAATTTCAGCTATGTCAATCCCTGGACCCGAAGATGTTTCAGTTCTACATATGCAGGCGCAACATAGGTCTGAAGTAGTCTGGGCAACACAGGTAAATATTTAGGCTATTGCATTGTATTAATTTTTTTATTTCAGTTTTTAAAAAATTTAATGTTATTTATTGTGTCTTATTTAATGTTTCAGGATATTCGTTCTCTTGACTGTCCTGGATCCGATGGAGGAGAATGGAGAGAAAACATTCCCCCTCAAATTATATAATTGATAGAATCAGCCGATTTCTACGGTCCGTTCAGGTTGTGGCCGAAGCGGTTAGATAGGGCTCTCATAACTGCATTGGTAGAGAGATGGCATCCGAAAACACACACTTTCCATCTACCCATCGGGGAGATGACCATCACGTTACAGGACGTTGTCGTCTTGTTGGGGTTACCCGTGCATGGGAAGCCGGTTATCGCCAATGAGCCAGTGCGAGCGGGACCCGAATGGCAAGCACTTTGCCTCCAGCTCCTTGGAGTAGTACCACCAGAGCCACAGATTAGGAATGGGTGTTTGAAGCTCAAGTGGTTACGGAACACCTTTGCCGAAGTTCCTGAGGATGCCGACGAGGAAGTCATGCATTGCTACGCACGTGCGTATTGCTTGCTTATACTTGGCCAGATGTTGCTGCCTGATAAATCGCAGAACAGCGTCAGGCTAATCTACCTCCCATTGCTCGGTGAATTGACACCTAGTGTCAAGTATAGCTAGGGCAGTGCGACGCTAGCAGTCCTCTACCGTGAGCTATGTAAGGCGTCGAAGGCCAACACGAAAGACATAGCCGGTTGTCTATTATTGTTGGAGTGTTGGGCTTGGGAGCGGTTGCCGAGGCTTCAACCTGAAGTTATCCCTGAACCCCAGTATGACATCGCAATCGGAGAGCTGGACTTCGGTAATGGTGTGACGTTCCCAGCTGCTCCAAGGGGTGCTTGGTAACTAATTCGTATTTTATTTTTAATTTCATTTACCGTGTAATAAATATTTATTTATGGATATTAAACTTATGATTTATATGTTTGTTGTACAGGTGGACCCTTGAGTTCAATTTAGAAAACTTGCCAATGCATGTTCTAGTGGTGTATCACGATCAGTTAGATCGCTTGCAGAATGACGAGGTTACTTATTTATTTATATCAAAATTTAAATAAATTTATTTCTTTATTTATTTAAATAAATTTATATTTTGTTTTGACAGGTTATTTGGATGCCCTATATCTTGTCGACTTTGCCTCCATATACTATAGATGGAGAAGATATATGGATAGCATCGCTGCCTCTCATTTGTTTCGAGGTCGTCGAATACACGTATCCCCTGCGCGTGCTACGACAGTTTGGTTATCGCCAAGGGGTTCCTCAGTCGGTAATTATTAATCGGGACTTGCACAAAATGACTCAGCGATGATACTTTGGTGTAAACTGGACTGAGAAGCACCACGCACATATAGTTGCGTGGAATAGACAACGAGCACCAGATGTGCGCAGATTTCAGCAATGGATAGGGGTTGACCAAGGATACATGGACTGGTATTGGAGAATCACACGAAGGATCTTGGTCAACCAGGTGTACCGACCTCAGTTTGGTATCTAGCAACGGGAGGACGAGTTGTGTTAGAAGTGTGGCCCCCATTTGACTGTACCATCTGTTTAGTTATATGAGTTTGATTATGTTGTTATTATTCATGTATTAATTAACTAATTATATGTGTTTCGTAGGATACGGAGGTATCAAACCTGATACGCTTGAGTGATCTAACTCTGCGGTCGGGTACTGCGGAATCAGGTATTGCATTGGCTCATGCCATCAATGATGGCACCATTGGGAGGATGCACCGAGGAGTACCACGCCATGTGGCAGCTGACGTTCCTCCATCTCCTCAGCCTGCTCATCAGTCTCTTCCTTAGCCATGGATTCTGATGCCTACTATCCAGATAGTGTGGGTGATGTCAGACCATCCACATCGTACAACATGGGTGCTTATGACGGGCCATTTAGCACGTACGGATTGGGTGACGGTGCTGGGCCTTCCGACGTGTACCAGATGTACGACCCTTATTCGCATGAGCCATTGCAGCTAGGTACACAACCGTCACCTTCATTCTTCACTCCTGCGATGGACGAAATTGTCTCAACTTTAGGCGTGAATCCTCCAATGGCATTTGTCCAACCGACAAGATTGGAAAGACAAGTGTCACCGGTGCCATGGTTGGGGGACGATGGACAAGTTACACAGCTTCATGACGAGGTTGAGGAACCTTCGATTGCTCAACGCCGAGGGCGGAGGAACGTCCGACGTAGGCCTTGTGGTAAATAGTTAGTTAAATAGTAGATAGTTTAAGTATAGGATTGTAAATACAATTTTTTGTAAATAATCCTTTTTTTTTTTTTAACGTTTGTAGAGGTTAAAAAGTTGTTAATCTACCATACATATTTATTCTTCTTGAATTTGAAAGAAACTTTTTCGAAGGTAGACATGATATAGACAAGGTATAACAAACGCAATACATAACAAAGACAATACATAAAAAATAAAATACATAACATCACGAAAAATAGTTGTCAAAAAAACATTAAAGTAACAAACTAACTAAGAAATTAAACAAGTAATCTAACAAATTAAATTAACTAACTACTTAACAAATTAAATAAGTAAAGTAAATAACAAACAGATTAACTAAATAATAATTTATTCAAATTTTGAGATGTTAAAGTTCCTAATTTTTAATTAAATAACTAAATTAACAAATTAAATTAGCAAAATAACTTAAAAAATAAATTAACTAAATTAATAAATTAATTATAAATTAAGTAAACTAATTGATTAAATAAGTAAAAAATATAATAATCAAATTAACAAATATATTAAAATTACCTGAAAATCCGAGAGATAAAAGAGTTGTAAGAAGGGGTCGGTTGGAGAAGGCCGAGAGAGGAAAGAGTTACAAACAGCTGCTGAAGGGGTTAGATTTGGCGGATTAATTTTATTTTTTTTTAGACGGATGGTCCCGGGGTTTGTAACCCCTGGACTCGTCAGCCGCCGGAGATGCCGTCGCACGGCATCGACGGCATCTGCTTGGAAGAGTCCGGCCATAAGATCCCGGGGTTACCAACCCCGGGATGGTCACGACTTCCAACACCGACTTGTGCAAGCAGCTAGCGGCTCTAGCTTAGGGTCCCGGGGTTGGTAACCCCGGGACCATCTGTCCAAAAAAAAAAAAAAATTAATCAAAAAATCCCGGGTTGGCAATCCCGGGATCTCAGTTCCTGGGATTACCAACCCCAAAATACACGGGATACATAAATAAGTTTAATTACATCCTTTGTCAGAATATATATATATTTTTTTTTATATTTATTAGGTAAAGAACTCTTTGGAAGTGTTGACTTAAAATAAATATTTGAGTTGGGGGTTAATTATATTTCTTTCTTGCATTAGTTGTAGTGGAACTAGATTTTCAACATAGTACGCGGTTATATTATTATATTTTGAAATGGTGTTTAACATTTCTGTTTGTTTTAAATATATTAGTATAATTACATTGGTGGCAGTGGAACCGGATTTTCAACCTGGTATGTGAATATAAAATATTATATTTTGAAGGATGATATTTAATAATTGTACTTGATCTATTAAATGTTTTTTATTATGAAGACAGTACACCGATAAAAAAAAAAAAATTGGTTTCAGGTACCGCAGCTAAGAGTTGGTCCATTACTGGCACTAAGTAGAGTCCGAAGGTAATGTCATTTTGGGAGTGGGCCAGTCAGAGGCGAACCATGGAAGATATTATTTTTGAAAGAAAAAAAAATTGATAGGGTTGCGCGTGCGTTTGAGAATGTATATGGATGTATGAATGTATTTAGTTGATTGGTCGGGAAGTATCATGCCGATGTCACGCCCGGCCTCGAGTGACGGGTGCCTGGGGGGGGTGTGACAATATACCCCTAAAGTTTTATCATTATTTCATTTATAACAATTTTTTTGTTTGTTTTCTTTTATTTCATTTTTTAAATATATATTAAAAAAAAAAAAAAAAAACTTGGAATTTTTTACTTGAATTCATTTTTCATAGTAGATTTCTACTTCAAAAAATATTTTTAAAGTAGATTTCCACTTCAAAAAATCTATTATAATAAAAAATCATACTAGATTTTTCTAAAGCAAAAAAACATATTTATCTTTTTTCAATTGAAATAAATATTTTTTTTTTAATTGCATTCAATTAAAAATTCAATTTAGCTGACAGAATGTCTCATTCGGTTGACAGGTTAGATCAAGACATGCAATTCAAACCCACAATTTTTAACGATCGACTGATTTGTCAAGTCGGTCGACCGACTGGATTAGTTTTCAGAATTTTTTACATTACTGCTTTAACTAGTTAAATGTTTGACTTATACGATCAACCATTTAACCTCACTTTCAAATTTAAATTACAACAATGAAAAAAAAAATTAAAAATTACTTGAGAGTTTTTTTTATATATAAAAAATGAAATAAAAAAAAAAGTAAAAATTAAAAAACAAAAAACAATTGTTGTAAATGAAATAATGGTCAAACTTTAAGGGTATATAGTGTAAAAAAACTATTTGTGTTTTCATTCATTTCGTGCTCTCTCTCTCCTCTCTCTCTCTCTTTTCTCTATTGGCCAAAAAAAAAAGGACTTGGTCCCGGCTGTCACACCCCACCCCGGGCACCCGTCACCCCTGAGGTCGGGCGTGATGTTAACCTGACGTTACTAGATAAGCCTACGAATATCCAAACAAACACAAATACAAACACACTCGCCTATTTGTAATTTTTTCTTATAATATATATATATATATATATATATATATATATATATATATATATATATATATATATATCTTAACCTTCCATGGTTCATGTCCGACCGACTCACCTCCAACATGACACTACCTCCAGACTCTCCCTAGTGCCAGTAGTGAATCACACCTAGCCGCGGTACCTGCACCCCAAAACTTTTATCGGTGTACTGTCTTCATAATTTAAAAAAAAAAATAAAAAAATCATGGATCAAGTATAAATAATAAACAGCATACATTCGAATTATAAAATAATATAGTCACATACCCGGTTTCATTGCCACAAATGAAAAGAAATAATAAAACGATAATACCACATTCGGAACCAATTCCCTTCTGTCCACTATGTAAAGAAATAATGTATTTAAAACACCCAATATAAATAAAATACACCACCGTACGGAAATCCAGTTTCCCTGTTCCTAATTAAATAAACCAATATATATATACATTGAAAATATCCAATCCAAACATTATAATTCAATCAACCCGATTATTTTAGATCAATTAATTCAGATATTTTGAAACAGCCAGTTTCAAATATTTTATGTCGACCCGTCCAAGTATTTTAGACCCACCAGTCTAAGATCTCATCACCTGATAAAATATCCCACCAGTCAACCAAAATAATATTAAAAAAAAAAATCACATACCACACGGAAACTCGATTTTCCAGTCATCACAAAAATAAACTCATATATTTATAACATTCCATCCAGGCAGTGAAAATCAATCAGAACACGATATCTATCCAAGTAGTGTAAAGCAACCAGAATAATAAATACACCAATATATATGGATGCACCAATCCAGTGTAAAGTAATATATATATATATATATATATATATATATATCCAACCGGTTCATCGTATACGACAAAATATCACATCACCCTCCGACTAACCTCACGATCGGAAATTGCAATGGTACCGTACCACCTGTAAAATTTGCCTTCTTAATAGGTCATTAACAACGCTCTGTCGGACTATACCTAGTAGATAAACAACGCTTTGCCAGACTTTGTCTAGTAGGTAATCAACGCTTTGTCGGACTATGCCTAAAAGGTAATCAATGCTCTACCGGACTTTGCCTAGCAGGTAATCAACGCTCTGTCGGACTTTTCCTAGAAGGTAATCAACACTCTGTCAGTCTATGCCTAGCAGGTAATCAACGCTCTGTCGGACTATATATGTCTAGCAGGTAATCAACGCTCTACTGAACTTTACCTAACAGGTAATCAATGCTCTGTCGAACTTTGCCTAGAAAGTAATCAACACTATGTCGGACTATGCCTAGCAGGTAATCAACGCTCTACCATACTATATATGCCTAGTAGGTAATCAATGCTCTGTCGGACTTTGCCTAATAGATAATCAATGCTCTGTCGGACTTTGCCTAACAGGTAATCCACATCCTTTTCGGGAAGAAATACTATAACATAATCGGACCAAACATCAATCTTCACCTAAAAAATAAACGACTCGGTCCACAATCATTTTTCACCCTTTTAGGAACCAACCAGATTCAACAAATAATTTTTCACATTTTTAAAACCAACGTAATCCACAAAACATTTTTCCACAAACACCTAAAATCGCTTGATCCATATAAGTTGCAAATTCGTCAAATTTTAAATAAACACATTTTCCATAACATATATACAAAAATACAATTTGTAATTTACGTAGAAGACAGTACACTCACCTCAATTCCCGTGCTGTAAAACTATCACCGTCCAAATCCTACCGGGACATTGACGCCTGCGAACTTAATAGCGATAGAACCTAAATTAATATTTTATTTCAAATGACCTAACATGCAATGCAGGCCCTAAATTCCATAATTCCCTATTTCTCAGATTTCATTGTGGAAAATTATTATTCTGTCCGTTTTGTTATGTTAATATTCACCGCACCAATTTATTTAGATTGATGATTAATAAAATATTACTACGATTATGAAAATTTCTTTCACGATTGCGAAATTTTTAATATAAACAATTTAATTTAACAAAAATAATACTCGATTAAAATTTTACCTATTTCCGAGTCCCCCGCTGGTCGCAAATTGGGTTTTTGGTTTTTATTCTGGGTTGTTTGTGTAATTTTCTCTCTTTTTTTTTTCATTCTTATTCCTTTTTTCTTCTTCTGTTTTCTATTCAGTTCTCAGCTGTCCCTCTCTCTCCCCTATTTCTGTTTCTGATGTGGGTTTTCGCTGGTACACTTTCACCGCCGATCAACCCACTTTCACCGATCACACCCTACGACGACCACACCCACCACACTGAACTGATCAGTAGCACACACACACATACACACGCCTAATCAAACACACCCACAAACCGCAGCACACATACACATAGCCGACGGATAGAAGGGACAACACACACACACACATACACGCCGCACACACGGATGAACAGACACACACACACAACAACCCACATGACGGCTCATACACAGGCACCGAAATACACGCATTCAACGTCCACACCCATGCACATTGTCGGATCGAACACATACCCACACACGATCACCGGTGAACCGTAGCGCTGCTGCCGACGAGTTCTCCCGCCGATCACTACTCTGATCACGCCCACACACCCACGACGGACGAACGGACAACACACCCACACGAAACACTCACCGTCGGATGAAGCCCACATCTCCGACGACGATGAACGGAAAACAAGACACACACACAGTCACACACTGATCGACCGACCGAATTACTCCCACTCACCGGACGAACGACGACGCACACCGGCGACGACAACACGCACATGAAATTCGCCAGACAAAGTACCCACACCGTCGACGATCACGAGACATCATTGACGCTCCGATCTTCTCTATCTCTCTTCTTTGTTTCCATATTTTTCTTTTTCCTCTGATTTCTTCTTCTTTTGAGAAGTCCCGATCATCATTTTGCATAAATTTTAGTGCTTCGGTTGCCACGTTGCTCCTTCTCCTTCTTCGTTCTCGATCATTCCGTGTTCCCCCCCCCCCCCCCCCCCCCTCATTTTTTTTTTGTTTGTAGACACACACACACACACACACACACACACACACACACACACACATATATATATATATATATATGTGTGTGTGTGTGTGTGTTTATTAAATTATATTCATCCCTCCTCAATTTCATTTAAGTTTTTAATTCAAACCAAAACAAAACTTAAGTTTTGTAAAAATTTCAGATTAACCCTCTAAAATTTTTAATTGAATTTTATTTACGAAATCGACTATGTTATTTTCTACATACTTCTACAACACAGCTAAAATCATGTGTATACAAATATCTGGGTCTTACACCGGCGTTCACAACACCGGGACCAAGCGAAAACAGTAAAAAAAAATTTGGTCTCGGCATTCTGAATGTAGGGACCAAAAAGAAAATTATAAACTGTCCAAGTGTTGCGAACATTGGAACCAAAGTGATCCCGGTGTTTGCAACATCGGGATGCTCGAGTCTGGTAAATATGTTTAAATAGACTTGTTGTCAGATTTTTTTTATTTTTTTTAAACTATTTATTATGTAATGAACTCTTAGAATTTTAAGACAATAAACGGATAAAGTGTAATTATCAACCAAGAATATCCCCTCATTTTTGTTTATTATATTTAACAAGTCAAATTAAGTGGGGTTCACATTGTTCACACTCTAATTAGGAGTTGTTTACACTTTTACAATTTTTTTAAAACAAAATTACTGAAATAGTGCAGATCTTTACTTATTTACATTTTTAGTGTTACTCAAAATTTGGAACCCTTGGTTTGTGGGGCCGTCGGTATACCCGGGGTTCGGAACCCCGGGTATACGAAAAAAAAAAAAAAAAATTGGTATACGGTGTTATACCTGGGGTTTGGTACCTCGGGTTCAATGTAGAACCCGGGGTACCAAACCCCGGGTATAACCCGAATTTAAAAAAAAAAATCGTTTTTTGCCCAAGAAATTTTTAAAATTTTCGGCAACTTTAAGTTGATTAACGGTGGTCTATCGATATTTTAAATAAATCTAATTTTTTTGTGCATAAATTAGGTTCAAAACATTACATAATACTTTTTACAACACTAAAAATAGACAAGTGGATGAATTTTAAAAAATCGCCAAAGTTGACCAAATGAGTTATTTCGATAACGGCGGAATTTTTTTCGGCAATTTAGAATTAACAAAAGATTGCATGTCCGTAACAGAAATGAACCAAATTATTTGTATATAAACTATGTTCATAACACTACATAACAAAACTTAGAACACTAAAAATGTACAAGTGGATGAATTTTAAATAATCGCCAAAGTTGATCAGACAAGTTGTTTCGATGACGATACAGTTTTTTTGAAAATTTTGAATTAACAAAAAATAGTCGTCTATCCGTAACAGAAATGATTATGATTTTTTTGTATACAAACTACGTTCATAACGCTAAATAATAAAATCGAGAACACGAAAAACGGATAATATGTTATCGAGAGAAAATAAAACTTACGTAAAATAATGGAAAAAGTTTGTATGGACATAATTTTGTGCTCGGTGGTCTGTTTGAAGCGATTTTTTTTTTTGATTTCGGGTATTTTTTCGAGATTTAGGGGCTGAAAACGCCGTAGGCAGTTTGGTCCAGTATTTTTTCAAATAAAGCCCGTTTGCACCTTCAATTTTGAATTCGAAGTGTTGGGTGAATAAATTTGTAATCTTCGTTGCGAACGTGTGTTTTATTCTGTTGATAAAATTGAAATATTCAAAAGCCATAGTGATGACTCAAATCAAACTCAACTTTTAAAAAAAAATTGCCCCCAACGGATCACCGAGCGCAAAGTTATATCAATCCAAACATTGAAGAGCAATATAGTGTTTTTTGAAACGTTGAAGAGAAATAAAATGTTATGATAATAACCATTATTTAAAAATTATTCACTAATCCATTTTTGGTATTCTCGATTTTATTATTTAGCGTTATGAACGTAGTTTATATACAAAAAAATCAGGATCATTTCTGTTACGGATAGACGACTATTTTTTGTTAATTCAAAATTTTCAAAAAAACTGCATCATCATCAAAATAACTCGTATGATCAACTTTAGCGATTATTTAAAATTCATCCACTTGTCCGTTTTTAGTATTCTAAGTTTTGTTATGTAATGTTATGAACATAATTTACATACAAAAAATTTGGTTCATTTCTGTTATGGACATGCAATCTTTTGTTAATTCTAAATTACCGAAAAAAAATTCCGCCGTTATCGAAACAACTCATCTGGTCAACTTTGGCGATTTTTTAAAATTCATTCACTTATCCGTTTTTAGTATTGTAAAAAGTATTATGTAGTGTTTTGAACCTAATTTATGCACAAAAAAATTAAATTTATTTAAAATATCGATAGATCACCGTTAATCAGTTTAAAATTGCTAAAAATTTTATAAATTTCTTGGACAAAAATGATTTTTTTTTTTCTTTTTTTTTTTTTTAACCCGGGGTTTGGTACCCCGGGTTCTACATAGAACCCGGGGTACCAAACCCCGGGAATAACGCCGTATACCAAAAATAAAATAAAATTGTACACCCGAGGTTCAGAACCCCGGGTATACCGCCGGCCCCACACACCCGGGGTTTCGAACCCCGAATAACACTAAAAATTGTGAAAGTGTAAACAATTCCTCTAGCTAGCCTTGAAAAGGACCACTCGACTTGATAAGACAGATCCAAAATGACAACTCACTTCATCTGTACAATACCCAATGAGTCTTCACCATGTCCAAGAGATCTTCTAAAAGGCTGCATAAAATGTTGAAAAAAAGCAAATTTATTATTGTAATTAGCTGACATTAGCTCTTGCATTATTGAGAGGGATAAATTTTGAGAGTACCGGGATTTTAAAAATAAGTTTTTAAATATCATCTTAAAAATAATTACGATTACATAACCCTATAAAATAGTATTTTTATGAGATTCAACTTTTAGAAAAATTTCTCTTATTATAATTAGCTGACTATTAAGGCCCCGTTTGATAACTGTTTCCATTCCAAAAATTTACATCCCATTTTCAGATAAGGTCCCGTTTGATAACCGTTTCCATTCCAAAAATTCACATTCCATTTTCAAATTTTTAAAAATTCTGTTTAGGAATAGCGTTTGGTAATTTTTATTTCCATTTCTATTTCATTCCCATTTGAGAATTGTGCCCTTTTTTTTTAAAAAAATGAGAAACAAAAAAAAATTGTTTTTCATTATTCCCATTCCATTCCCAAAACACATTGTCACTGTTCATCCGCCGCCGACCACAGTGCAAACTCGCTGGCGCTGCTGATTGCCTAGGATGCCCCGGGATCGCCTGGGTGCCCTCCTGCAAGAACGCCCGAAACGACACGTGTACGGTCAAGGCGCGTGACTGGAAGGAGACTAGGGGCGTCGCGCAGATAGCCCAAGACATGGTGTCGGCCAAGTCAACCAGTGGAGCAGGTTTAGTTTCGATGTCCGGATTCATATTCGGCTGCGGCCACACGGATTTGGACGAAGGTTTACCCGAATGGATACGGGGTGGGGCGGGGTTGGGAAGGACCAAGGTCTCACTCCCCGCGCAATTATCCAAATCATTCGGGTTCCCTGCAAAATTTGCCTTCTGCCTGAGCCCGTCTAAAACAGGTTTTATATCTTTTGGTAACGTGCCCCATATTCTGAATATAACCTACACTCCAATGGTCACCATCCCGGAATATCCATCTGAGTATTACATAGGTGTACAGTCAATCAAAATCAATGGTAAAGAAGTGAAAATTAACTCGAGGGTGCTCTCGTTGGATCGCCGAGGCGGTGGCGCCAGGATCACCACTGATCCCTTCTCGTACTTAGAGCAGTCTGTTTACAATGCGGTTTCGAAAGCTTTCGATGAGGCTTTTAAAAACAAAGGGGCCCGTCCAGTGGAGCCGGTGAATCTCTGGAGGCTCTGTTACGATGCGAAGAGCATAAATTTTACAAATGCAGAACCCATCACACCCCATATCGATTTCGTTCTACAGAACAAGAATGTTTATTGGAGGATTTCTGATAGTAATGCCTTAGTGAAGGTAACCAACAACATGTACTGCTTGGCGTTTACTGATATGGGGGAGAACCATAAAACTCCGATCATGTTTGGATTGCAACAACTAGAAGACAATTATATAGAGTTCGATGCTGAAAAAATAAGGATTGGGTTTAGTTCTTCGCGTCAAAACTGCGGTACCATAAAAAGTGGTATGGTTCAATAATTGTCTATTCCGTCTATTTTGGAATATTGTGTGTGCTATTTTTATGGTTTCTTTTCAATCTAGTGGTATGATTGAATAAATGGCATGTGATGAAAATAAAAAAGGAAGAATTATACATTTGATGTGTAAAGTGAGTTGTTTACATAAATGAGTTTTAAAAGATGGTAAAATACAAATATGGGTCCGCTTTTAACTTATTCATCTCTCCGGCCGTGTGACGGCCGGTTTCATTTCTTTTCTTATTTTGGCATAGGGCGGGTTTCTCTAGTTTAGGGGATGCCCCTATGGCAGCCCCTCCCCCCTAACCCCACATCCCATCTCCATCCTCATACCCCATCCATTAAAAAAAATGTATAACAAATTTTTTTTGGATAGTATTTTAATCTTTTTTAAAAATATTTGATGTAAAATGGACAACATATTTTAAATGTTTTTAGTAATTTTTAGGTAATTAACGATGGTATATCAATATTTTAAATAAATTAAATTTTTTATACATAAATTACGTTCAAAACACTACATAATACAGTTTATAATATTAAAATTTGTTTTATATATATTTACCCATATATTTTTTTATAATTTTAAAATTTATTTTATATTTTGAATTTTAAAATTATACATACAAATTATAATTATTTTGTAATATGTAATTATTTTAAAAAATATATTGAAAAAAATATTTTCAAAAAAAAATATTTTTTAAATTATTAAAATAATTTATGAATAATTGAATCAATTTGTATTTTTTTTTCCCTCCAATCATTTCATTTCCCTAAATTAATGAAATTAAAAAAAAGAAAAGAAAAATCAAAGTATAAATTTTGATTTGATATGAGATGGTTTGACAGCTACATCTTACATGGGCCACATACCAAACCCCTCCACCCCCACCCCCAAAAAAAAAAAAAAAAAAAAAAAAAAAAAAAAAAGACCAATTCTGGTGGTTCAAGGGCTGGATTTGGTTAGGAGTATGCACTTTATACCCTTAATATTTTAGTGATATTTTTATTGTTGCAATTTGGCACCTAATGTATGAAAGTTATTTTTAAATGAATGAAAGAAAAAAAATATTATAGAATGAAATTGTTAAAAAAAAATTATATATAAAATATATAACAAAAAATAATTAAAATAAATTGTGCCACTAATATTTTGGTGATGTCAAATTTAAGGGTGCACAGTGCAACATAATATTTTTTTATTGCATTTATTTTCTCTCATGCAAGTCACATGACTAATTATATCAATAAAATTGATTCAAAGTAGACAATTGGATAAAATTAATAAAAAAAGTAAACTTTAAGAGAAATTGCAACAATTGAAATATTAAGAGCTAAAGTGGAACATCACTAAAATATTAGGGGTATAATATATTATTAATTATTTATATAAAAGTATAGAGAGAATCCGGCCCTAGTAGGGCCGGATTCTCCAATAATATTTCTTGATTTTTGTTTTCTATTTTTTTCTGTTTATATTAAAAATTATCGTTTTTGTATTCTAGTTTATCGTTTTTTTTTTTTTTTTTTTTTTTTTTATGTAAACTGTATTCGTAACACTACGCAATAAAATTAGAACACTAAAAATGATAATTTTTAATATAAACGAAAAAAATTGTTAAAAAATAAAGAAAAAACAAAAATCGAAAAAAATATTAGCTACTAATATTTCAATTGTTGCAATTTCTCTTAAAGTTTACTTTTTATATTAATTTGGTTCAATTGTCTACTTTGAATCAATTTTATTGTCAATAAAAAAATTATTACGTTGCACTCTCCACCCTTAAATTTGACATCACCAAAATATTAGGGGCACACTTTGTTTTAATTATTTTTCATTTTTTTTATATATAATTTTATTTAAAATTTCAGTCTATAATTTTTTTCTTTCATTCATTTAAAAATAATTTTTATACATTAGTTGCCAAATTACAACAATCTAAAGAATAAATTAGGACTGGTATATTTACAGCCGTCGGATGAAAGACAAAACTCTAGACATTTTAATTCCATCAGATCATCTTAGCCTAGGTATATAAGAAAAAATAGTATCAAAACCCAATTAGGTTAAAAACAAATTACCGCAGTCTCTCTCTCCTTCAGTCTTGCTTCTGCTCTCGGCTTTTGCCTATCACTCTCTGCTTCCTCTTTACAGGTCATCGCCACCATCACTATGGTCGTTCTATCGCCTCCATCGTCAGCCGCAACGAACCTGGTTTGATCCTAATTAAGGTTGGTTTATCTCTCTCTCTTTCCCTTTCTCTCTATTTCGTCGATCTTGCCTACTATACGATTTTCTGTTTTTCTAATTTTTCAAACACCAATACCCTCCATGGATTTCGGATCTCATATTTACACTTTTCAATTTTGATTTAGGGTTATTCCAATTTTAGATTTGATCTTGGTTATCCACGTTGCTCTCTGCCTCTCCTCTTTGCATGCCAATGCCGCCACCCCACAACCACTGGCCTCCCTCATTCTCTCTCTCATTCTACAAATCATGCTTATTTTCTCCTCGCTCCCTCAACCATCGCCTCAACATTTTCACGCCATAGCCTTGCCATCGCCGAGCCACCGCTTCCACAGTTTCTTTCTCTTCGTTCCATCGCCGCAATTTTCTTCATCGCCGTTATCTCCATCGCCAGCATCGGCCACAACAACTCAAGTAACTCTGTCAAAGACTGCCACCATGCTTGATTGAACCGCTAGGTTGCCACCACGACCTATTATCTTCTTTTTTTCTCCGAAATCCTATTCCCCTTCACCTTGAACTTGATTTCTGTTTTTGATTTGGGAAACATTAATTTCCAATTGATGCTTGAGTTGGCTAAATCTAAGTTCGATTTCTCTATATTGGTGTTTGATTTCAGCGTATCTGAATTTTATAGATCTTTATTTGCATATCCAGATCAGGAAAATTGGTGTTGCATTGGTGTATTTGTTTGCGATTGAGATTTGGGGTCTCATATTAGAATATTTACATATTTGGATGTAATATGTTCACTCTAATTTCTACATATTGGTGTTTACTCTAATTTCTACATATTGGTGTTCATCCGATTTTTTTTCTCATTTGGTTTCTAAATTAGCTAAGCTCTTCCCTTATCTCTCTTTATAGGAAAACCCGGGATGGAGATTTCATTTCCTTGTTGCCAGGTATGCTACCCCTTCTCCTTTTCGTCAACTTTTGTTTTATTGTTTCCATTTTTTTAAATAGTGTACTCCAATTTAGGTAAGTTTTTATCCTGTTTCTGTGTTGTTCATTTTTCCTGTTTTGCCTGATTTTTTTAACAAATTTGATCTGTTCTATTCTCATTTCTATACACATGTGTGTATTCCCAATTCTATTTCTCATTATAGTCTTTGTTCACGTGCCTTCATTACTATGCATGTTGTGCCATTTTAATTAGGGTGTGCAATGGGTGGGCAGATCGGGTTTCGAGGGGGCAGGTAGATCAGGTATTGGAATTCCACAGATTTTCTTTGCATACAGTACACGGTATGTAAGACCCTGACCTTTGGCATACATATAATTTAATTCGAGTTTTAAAATATTTCAGAAATAACGGGGTTGGTGGTGTTAATTATGATTTAATTTTAAATTTGAGGGGTTAATTCGTAATTTTTTTTTTAACATTAAAATAGAAGTTGAGTTTAATTATTAAACTTAACTAAAATAAAGGGGATGATTGTATAAATTATATATATATATATATATATATATATATATATATATATATATATATATATATATATATAGAGAGAGAGAGAGAGAGAGAGAGAGAGAGAGAGAGAAATGGTGAAAAACGCATAGAGGAGAGAGGGCCACTTAGCCGGTTTCTAGAATCACGCGCACACACATATATATACATATAGAGATAGAGTTGAGAGAAGGATCGAAAAACGATCGGAGAAAATGAAGAGAGAGAATCCGCAATGGAGCTCCGGCGAGGAAGGGGGTGTCGTCTTTTCAACGGGGTGGTCGTCACTCCGGTGAGTGTATGTATGCTCTGCTTCTGATCGTTTGGGTGGTAGTATGTGTGTGTCATTGCCGTCGGTTGGGGGGGGGGACCGTTCGGTTAGGTGTTGCCGGAGTTTGCCGGCGGTGAGTTAGAGAGATAGTAAGTGGGTTTGGTTTTGTGTGTGTGTTGTCTGTGTTTTGTGTGTGTATAATGTTGTTTGACGTGTGTGTGCGTGACTGTGTGTCGCCGGTAGTGAGTTAGAGAGAGAGCTTGTCGACAGCAACCATCGTTTCTCTGACATCGGTGGCGGAGGTGTCGTGTTTGTCGTGTGTGATCGGCGCTAATCAATCCGGTGGGTGTATGTGATAATGGCTTGTCCGGTCTGTGGGGTCTTTGATCGTTGAGGAGGTCGGTGATGAAAGCCGCCGGAGTTGTCGCCAGAGTAGAGTATAGAAAGAGAAAGCAATGAGTGTGTGTTTTGCGTCGGCTGTGGGGGTGTGACCAGTCGGTTGAGTGTGTTTTGGGTATGTATGTGTTGCCGGCAGAGAGGGAGGCGTGTGGCGTCGCCGTTCGTCCGGCGTGGGGGGGATGTTGTTGATCGTCGGCCATCCGTGACGGAGGAGGGTATGTCGTCGTGGGTTGGCTAAAAAGAATCAGAAACAGAAAATGAAAGGGAGAGAGAGCAGGTGTGGCGGGCGGTGGTAGAAAAGAGAGAGAGCAGTCGGCGACTAGACTCAAACCGAAACAAAAACGGGGAAACAAAACAGAAAAGAAAAAGGAAGAAGGGAAAAATGCACAAACCACTCCAATAAAACCTAAAACTCATCTCGCGAACCGATGGAAAATCTGGCGAAGGTAAAATTTCGAACTCTCTTAATATATGTATTTAATTGTCTCGTGACTGATTATTGAAATAATTACTAGCATCGAAAATGTCGAAATGACGATAATAAATATTGAGACTGTTTACTTAACTAAATTCGAATATAGTAAACTGTAACGGAGCAATACTCGTTGAATAGTAATATTTCACAATAAAAGGCGGAGAATAGGAAATTATGGAAATTAGGGTCTGCATTGCATGGTTAGGTTCTTTTTACATAAAATATTAATTTAGGTCCTGTCACTATTAGGTTCGCAGACACTGGAGTACTGGTAGAGGATAATTGGAAAAAGCCTCCAGAGCGGATAACCAGGTGAGTGTACTGTCTTCTTGCCAAATTTATTTTCAAATGTATGATGGAAAATGTGTTTACTTAAAAACTGAACGCATTTATAGTTTATATGGATCAAATGGTTTTAGGTGATTTGAAAATGCGATTTTTGCTGGTTTTTAAAGATAATGGAAAAAAAATGATTTGTTAAATCTAATTGGTTTTAAAAGACGATGGAAAAATGATATTTGGATTAAATCGGTTTTGGAGATAGATGTTGATATTATTGAATTGTAATTTGATGATGTTGTTATTGTTTTGTCGATACTATTGATTTTATCTGCTCTGGCAGAGCGTTGATGTTTTCTATTGAATTGTTGTTGTTGAGATAGAGATGAGTTGTTGTTGTTTAGGTGGAGATGAGTTGTTGTTATTGTGGTGAGGTAGAGATTGGTGGTGGATTTTCACCCGTCTGCCTTAATCCAGCGGAGCGTTGTTTCACCCGTCTGGCTTAGTCCAGCAGAGCGTTGTTTCACCCGTCTGGCACAGTCTAGCGGAGCGTTGTTATATCCTGCTAGGAAGGCATATCCTATGGGATACGGTACCGTTGCAACTCCCGATCGTAAGGTTAAAACGATCACATGGTTAGCCGAGGTATGGTGTGATGTGGTGTAGTGTAGAGTGATGTGGTGTGGTGTGGTGTAGTGTGAAGTGATGTGGTGTGGTGAGGAGTGGTGTGGTGTGGTGTTTGAGATGTGGTGTTTTATCGTATTTGGTGTTTTATCATATATGGTGATGTGGTGTTTTATTATATTGTCTTGGTGTTTTATCATATTATTTTATGCTGATGGTTTGGATGGATTTCATATATTTGATATATATATTAATGATTTTGAATGGTAGGAAGAAGGAGTTTTCTCGTGGTATATGATTTTTATACTACTGTTCAAAATATGTTTGTTTATACGCGTTATGCTTGATCCACTTAAATGTTGTATTATTTAGACTGTATTATTATTATTTAAAAAATAATTTTTATTAAGAAGACAATACACTCACAGGTACAACAGTTAGGATTCGGTCCCCTCCTGACATTAGGTAGAGTCATGCATTGGAGTCATGTGGGAGTTTTTGGTGATGAGCTGTTTAAGGAAAACTTGTGAGAGGTTCATAGTTATTATGTTTTTGGGTGGCTATTATTGTTGGGGACGGGTATGTCCTCCATAGGAGAGGATGTATATGGCCTGTATATGTGATTTTATATTTATGTATGCATAATGTCATTTTTTTAGTTGGTTGAACGTACAAGTGATTTTGTGTCGACGTCACGCCGGCCCCAGGGTGACGGGTGTCCGGGGTGGGGTGTGACATAGTTTGTGCTTTGGTATGGTGCATGGAGGGTTGTCTTGTTGGCAAGCAGTGATATGACCTGTGGTGATATTGCTAGTAGCGGATTTGAGTAATGTTATGATGTTAGTGAGGGTAATATGTACATTGCGATGGTGAAAGAATACATTATTGGAAAATGTAAGTTGTTAATTGAGAAACAATTATATGCAAATGGCGTAAGAATGAGATAATGATCGGTAGCACTTAGTGAGTCGTTCTTAATTACTAGATAGTAGAGTAGAACACAGAAGTTGGAAAGAATCTTATAATAATATTAAGAAGGGAAGTTGAATAGTTGGAACTAAGAATGTGATAAAGATGTGGCGAGAAAAATTGTTCTGGGTTGACAAAAAAGTAGAGTAAAAGTATGGGAACGAGGAAATATAACAAATGAAATAAAAGATGATATGTAGAACGTAACTGAGAATTGTGGGTCTGGAAGAATAGTGGGTGTGTATAAATATAATCCATTTAAGTGAGTAATATAAAATTTCGGGTGAAGTCAAATTTGTGATGAATAAAAGTATGTATCGTAGGGAAGGCATATCTATTACCTCCGCTAGTCCGGTAGTGGGTCTAGGAGGTTAGAAAAGTGTTAAAGAAATGATATCACAATTCAGTATGCAGGTGCTGGGCAGTAGTTCAAACAAGTATTGGCAGTGAATATTGTAGTAGCTAGAAATTTTCCTTATGTGGGTCCGAGAAATTGACGGAGTGCTAGTAGGCATGATTAATAATTGTGGTTGCTGTTAAATAAGTTCCAAAATTTTAAGGAAATGAACGTTCGGCTCAATAAGCTAATTAAATACACTTGTGTTGATAAAATGTGAGAAATTGAGACTTGAAATTAGAACCTTGGGACTTTAAAGGTGATCGCCGTGGTATAGAAAAAAAAATAAAAAATAAATAAATAATAAAATTAAGTGGATTAATTTAAGTTGACAATCGATTGCATTTAGTTGAATTTAATTAATTTCTGTGGTGTAAGAAAAATTTGCGGAATATTGGGAATTGGAGTAAGTTCGTTTCCAGTTTAGGAAGTCTTTAATAGGAGAAGCCTTATAACGGCCTTGGGACACAGGATTGTTACAATAAATTAGACTATCAATTCATGATTTACGTAGACCTGGTGTGTTTTTCCATGAAGATCTGGTGTTGTTAACGCATTAGTTAGAATGGATGGGTTGTTAAATCGACTGCAACAGAGTAGAGGTTAGATTTTTTTTATTTTTTTTGAGTAGGGCATTCGTAATTAAAAATTAGAGACTGTAACGTGGTGGAAATGGTGATCCGGTTGATAGTAGAGAGAAGTATGTAGAACATATCCAGAATGTGTTACTAAGATTGTGGGATTGTAGGCCAAATACAATAAATATGAGTATTGGTTGGATTGAGTGGTAATTTTGGGACTAGTGCTCTTGAGGTATAGTATTCAAGTAAATCCCAAGGTAGTCGAAGTGGTGGGGTGACGGAATATGGAGTAGGCCGAGAACATGTGACTGGAACTCGAAACCTTTTGGAGCTATTAGTGATTGTTTTTGTTTTAACATTTAGCGACATTTCCTGTATGTGGGAATTTGTGTTTTAATTCAGATGTATTGGGTTACTCATACTAATGTATGTGTCAAGTTGGGATCTTAGTGAGTTTATTAGGTAATTGGTCGGATGACCACTCTAACTAAGCTTTTAAATGTGAAATTGATAAGTATCAATGGTAGGGTAGAAGTACAGAAGTAAGATATCCAGTTGGGAAAGATTAGAGGGGAAGGGAATAAAAGATGGACACATGGCTGACTATAGTAAATACTTTAAGCCGGAAATTGGTGAGTTGATAGTTCATATAAATTTATGAGTTGAGTTGAGACCCTTGTAGGTTTAGTGGCGGTTGGTTAGATGGTAGCATTGTTTGAAATTTTGATACGGCATTGATTGACCGTATTATAGAAATGTAAAAAAAAATCAGATGTCCAGCTAAGAAGATTTAGCGATGCAGTGGGAATTGATAGTAGAGCTGATTAGCGTGTCTAAAAGAATAATGAAATTTTGAGGATTTGAAAATAAAATGTGTAAGGTTAACAATTTCAATTAACGGAAAAGACCTTAAAAGAGGTGAATAGAACAATGTATGCAATGTTCGGAAATGCTAAACTATTGAGATTGTGTGAGCATTATTATTAGATTTCAATGGAAATGGAAAATCGTTGCATTTGTTGTTCGATGATTTGTTAGTAAAGTTAAGGTTGAAAAGTAGTGTAATCTCTAGGTGAGTTTTTATAGCTTTGACCTCTTCCAGAAGGAAAATGGGAGAGTAATTCAAGGAATATTCTCCTAGTGCGTATACCCAGTATATATACATATATGTGTTGATGGGATTGTTTGATTACATGATGTACCAATTCAATGTAAATATTAAATTAAGGTAGGATAAGATATTCTTTTATGTAAAAAATAATAAGAATTAGTGACTTTTGGAATTTTATTAATCGGTTAATCGAAATATTTAGAATTGGAAGTATGAAATCATAAGTATGTCGCCATATTGTGACTTGGAGGATAACTGTTATCAAAGCAAAGTAAATCGCCATTGGATGAATAGTTAGTGGAGGAATTCGAAAAATGTAGTATTGAATGGTGATAACTTAAATCAGCATGTTGTAAATATGGGAAGTTGGATAGTAATTCCAGGAAATAATCTTCAATCGAAGGAATGGTGTAGAAAGAAAAAAATTCTAGTACCAAAATTTGATAATTATTTTGACGTTTTAGTTACCTTTTCATTTCTCCTTTGGGTGTCAAGTTGAGAGTTCGTAACTCTTCTTATTTGCACATTAACGGTCAATCAAGAGGTGCAAATTCAGGTATTGGGGGATATGTTGAGGAGTTGCGTTCTGGAATTTTTCTGATAGCGAGGAGAATCACGTGACGTTAATGAAATGTGTTTAACTAATAGATATGTTGTCTACGATCAAGGTAGCATCGTATAAGGTGCTATATGGAAAGGATATGGGATTTCAATCAAATAGACTGAATGGAGAAAGAAGAACATAATTAAAGCACGTGACCGTTTCAGGGATTTGATTTAATGTAGAGGCATGAAAGAAATTCTTATAGATGACCCGTTTGATACATTTGAATTGTAGTGTTAAGGGTTGGTGATATCTCGGTGTTGTGAAGGATATCTATCTGATTGTATCACGATTTGAACCGTATTTATGTGGTTCTGGTGGATTGCAGAAAAATGAAAATAAAAATAAATAAATAAATAAATTATTAAGTTAACGGTAATATTAACCCGTTTATAAGGGTATTGGAGTTCTGGGAAAGATATGCAGGTTGATGATTTTTTTTTTTTTTGGGCTATCTGTGCTTATGAAAATACATATGGGATTGGTTGTGAGTATTGTTGGGTTAAATGTGTAAGGACGATATTGTGGCAAACTGATTGACATGAAATAATAGATGAAATGGATAAGTGTTAGTTGTCGGAATAAGATAGGCTCAATCAATTGAGATTACCGCGATAATTTAAGCATATATCGGAAGATGAAACATGACCAAGACGAAAACTTAAGTATCTAAGGATCCTTTAGATACTAAGTATTTTAAACGGGATGTTGAAACATGACCAAGACGAGAATGCCATAAATAAAAACTAGAAGATGAAGAAGTCAAATGAAAAGACGACAAGTCAATATCGGAAGCTACAACATCTGGTACTCGTAGCTTATCCAGTATATATAGTCCCCCTGCCTACGGTTTGTCCCAATCAGCTTCTGGGATTGCGAATCATGTACCTGATAAGAGGTAGAAAATAAAGAAACTGAGTAACCAGAATCACATAATTGGCCAACAGAAACAAGATTCAATGCAAGGTTGAGAATATGATAAACACTTGAAAAAGATAACCGAGATTTAACAACAGAACCAATGCCTGCTAATGGCATCGGAGTACCATCAGCAGTCATAACAGATACAGATGAGGTAGGCTTTAAAGAAACAAATGATGGAAAATCAGGTGACATATGATGAGAGGCTCCAGAATCTAGAACCCAAATGGAAGAAGCCATACCTGAAGAGTTAGAGGGTGACAAACTTACTGAAGATGCAACGGACATGGCATGTAGTTGTGCGGCAAGGAACTTCTGAAATTGTTCTGTAAGGGCCTCCATTGTGGCATTAGAGGATGCTGGATCTCCAAAACTAAACGAATTTGATGATGACGCTACAGTTGTTGCAGTATTAAGCTGTGGAGGCCTGTAAGGATGTTTTTGAAAACGATTGTCAGATTTCTAATGGGGAGACAGTTGTTGTTGCTGCTGTTGCTGTGTTCTACTTAATTTAGGGCATTGAGCCTTCCAATGACCTTTCTGCTTACAAAAGCTACATTCATTAAAGGTAGACCTCGAATAAGGCTTGTTTTGATGATTGGAAGGGACTGCTAGAATAGATGGACTGGCTGATTTGAGAACCCTTGTGTCTGACTGAGACTTGAAGCGTATCTCCTCGGCCAATAATTCACTAACCACTGAGTTAACAGAAGGAAGTAGATTACGGTGCAAAATTTTCCCACGAAGTCCCTCAAAATCATCACGTGTTAGCCATAAAAAATTGAACTAAACGTTGTTTTTCTCTACGAGCAATGTACCGACTATATGCTCGTAATTTTGCAGATTCTGTAAGAGTTAATTGATCCCAAAGAGCATAGCGGAATAGAATTCCTGGATACTCATATCATTCTGCTTCAGTGCTCGAATATCAGATTTCAATTGATATTGTTTTGCAAAATTAGACTGTGTGTACAGCCTTGATAGATGATCTCAAAACTCTTTGGCGTACTCATACTTTGCCAATTGCATATCAATTTAATGTTCAACAGAGTTGTTAATCCAGGTAATGATTTTTGAATTATTTGCCTCCCAAGTATCTAACAAAGTTATATAATTTTCAGCACTTTCATCTTTTGGTTTAATTAACGTACAACTAATGTAGCCCCACATCTTTTTACCTTTAAGAAAAATTTTCATCACATAACTCCAATATGAAAAAAAATAAATTCCATTCAATCTCACAGCAATAGACTGAAGCGAATCATCCATTTCAAACGCCATTACAAATACCAACAAACGAAATCACAAATCTAATGCAACAAAGAAATAAAATCAAATATCAGAAACAAATCGATGATTCGCTACAGAGAAAACCAAATCAGAATTGCGCGAAAGTCAGATCTGTACGAACATCAACAATCATAGTCGTACGGATGCTGGATTTCTATGAACACCTTGTGGATGGAATCAATCTTCTTTCCATGAGATTAGACTCTTGATACTATGTTAAGATTAATGAATAACATCAAAAGTTTACAGAGAAAATGATGACAACTAGGGTTTTATTATCTCTGTAATCAAGAATACGATAATACAAATGAAAAGAGAGATTTATATAAGAGTACAATGAACAACCTAGAAAGTAAGTAAAAGACAATTCTACCTTTACTAAATATTGATAATAATAAACTCTAATAGTTTGGTTGCTAAATTTAAAATCAAAATCACGACCAAAACTATTTATTCAGTTTTAAAACCAGACTGCTTGATTTGGTACATTTATCCATGGGTTCGATTTTAATTACCGCCCCAAATTGAAACAAATACAAGAAAAAAAAACAAGAACATCCCACGTCATATGCAATTCCCAATTTTATAAATTATTATAACCCATCCACCAACAAAAAAAAATAATATATATATATATATATATATATATATATATATATATATATATGCTTATGATTGAACTATACCCGCAAAAGTAAATAAAAGGGATGTTTGAAATTGTGTCCATTGACAATTCAACAACACTCAATCATGTACTTTAATAACTAACAAAATTAATAAGAGATTTTAAATATTTATTAATATATATTAAGAGTGACTTAGACTTATTTGATAATTAAATAAAACATTTAAAATTTATTATATTAAATACTTAATTAATTAAATTTATTTATTAGGATAACTTAATTAATTAAGTTAACTTAAAATTAAGTCAAAATATAAATAAAAAAATTAAGTAAAACACATTTCACTTGATTTTATGGACATGCATTTCAATGAAGATTAATATTATATAATATTATTTTTTTAGCTTTTTTTTTTTTTTTTTGTCTTTTAATATTTTTAGTTGTTTTTTCTAATATTAAATTTTAAAAAAAATATTTTCAGTTTGATTTTTTTCAATCTTTTTTAAATTTGTTTATTTTCCATTATTTTTTGTCTTTTATTTTTCTTTATTTTTTATTTTTTCTAATATTAAATCTTAAAATTTTCATTTTCAGTTTGATTTTTTTCACTTTGTTTACTTTCTTAAATATTTTATTTTTCCATTTTGATTCAAAAGAAACAAAAAAATAGAAAAAAAATTAATCAAAAAAATATAAAACAGAAAATAAATGAAAAGCAAATAATTAAAAGGTTAAAAATAAGAAAGAAAAAGAAAAAAGAAAAACAAACAATAGAAAATGAAACAATCAAATAAAAATAAAATAAAAAAATCGCAAGTAATAAAATAATAAACAAAACACAAAATAATAAATTAAAACCAAAACAAAAATAAAAAATAAAAAATAAAAAACAATTAGAAAACAAAATCAAAAAACATAAAATATAACACAAAATAAAATTATTTTGACTCAATGGTAGTTATAGTAATGTAAATTAAATAATTTTTAACATTCAAATTTTGTATTTATAAAAAGAAAATTCAATGGTAGTTATAGTAATGTAAATTAAATAATTTTTAACATTCAAATTTTGTATTTATAAAAGAAAATAAAAAAAATCAGTACTTAAAATTTTAATTTTATCAAACAACATTATGATATTTTAATATTTAAAATTTCAGTACTTAATTAAGTAATTATCAAACATGCCCTTAATATCTAAGATTTTTCTTGTCTCTTTTATAACTCTTGTACACTTTTGTCATAACTTCATATTAAAATGATTATGTGTCGATACATTAAAAAATAAGAAAATTACCAGACACACTTTGTATTTAAGATGATTATTACGACAATATCTTGTCTTTTTTTTTAAATACCATGGAAATCCCTTCTCAGATAAATATAATAACCTTACCTATTTGTCTTTATCTTTTCTAAAATAAAATAAATATAATTACTATTTTACCCTTATGTATAATTAAGTTTTTTTTTCTCCTTTTTTTCCTTTTTGTTTTACTCTCTCTCTCAGACCCCTGCACCATCACCGCCACCACCACATCTCTTGCCACTGCCACCGCCATTGCCACCATCTTTTTCTTCTTCTCTTCTCTTCTTTTTTTTTTTTTTTTTTTTTTTCTACTTTTCTTCTTCTCCTCTTCGCCGGGTATGCACAAATCCGGAGAGGAGGAGGAAGAGAGATAGCGAGGAGGATGAGAAAGAGGAGAAGGAAAGAAGAAGATGTTCATTGGCGGTAGAGGTTGTTGGTGGAGATCCTTGGAGAAGACAGTGGTGGAAGGATGAAGAACGATGGAGAAAAGAAAGGAAAAGGAAAAGACAAATAAAACAAAAAACAAAGAAATAAAATAGAGTTAATGAAAGATAATGTTGTTATTTTACACATATGATAAAGACAATTTAATATTTTAAAAATAAATTTTACACTTTAAGGGTAAAAATAGAATTGAAATATTTATATCAGTCGATCAACTCTGATTTAGAAAGTTGAATGTTCCGATTAAAAAAAATAAGGATTCTCCGTTATATTTGTTAAGAAATAAAATATTATGGTGACATCTTTCTCGAAACAGAGGCGTCAAGGCTAATTTCCATAAACTAATCACTAGATATTATTGTTCTATTTACTTTTATATTTGGTATTTATCTAAACAATTAAAACACAACAAATAATATATGCCTTTGCCAAAAGGAGAGGCATAATATACCCTACCCACCTAACACAAACAAGTATATAAAATTGCAACAGGCCTCCATTTAAAACATGTTCAATTTGTGGTGCTAAGACTATAAATACAAGGGTTAATTTTACTTTATTCCCTTTAATTAGGTCATTTTACATTTTGCTTTCCTGTAGTATTTGTGTCACCACTTTATTCCCTGTTGTTAGATTTTTGTTGCACTTTATCCTCTTGTTAGCATTTTGTCTCTTGTGGTTATGTCTATATCATGGGATAAAGTGCAACAAAGTCTAATTACAGAAGATAAAGTACCGACAAAAATATGAAAGAAGAGTAAAATGCAAAATGATGTAAATACAGCTAGATACAATAATTGTGTCGCTTTTCCTTTTTTTACCCCCCAAAAATACAGCTATCTGTTATCCACTCGAAGCACTGCCACCACCTCTACCTTTATCCATGGCCTCCATTGAAAACATGCTCTATTGTCGGTGTTCAGACTCCTATAAATAGAGCTATGGCCTCTCACTCGTTATCCATGCAAAGCACTATCACCACCTTTACCTTTACTTCATCCATGGCCTCCACTTTCTCTTCACTCTTGCTAATCTTCTTCTCTCTCCTCGTCACTCTCTCTTCTCTTAGCACCGCCGCCACACCTCCGCCTGGCATTCTTCTTCCCGCCACCAAATACTCAACCTACTCAGTCCAATATGTCACCCAACTTCACCACAAAACACCTCTCCGCCCCGTAAACCTGACTGTCGACCTCGGCGGCCAACTGTTATGGCTTTTCTGCGGCGATTACGTCAGCTAAACTTACCAGACGCCGCAATGTGGCTCGCCACCGTGCAAACTCGCTGGCGCTGCTGATTGCCTTGGATGCCCCGGGATCGCCTGGGTGCCCTCCTGCAAGAACGCCCGAAACGACACGTGTACGGTCATGGCGCACAACTGGAGGGAGATTAGGGGCGTCGCGCAGATAGCCCAAGACGTGGTATCAGCCAAGTCAACCACTGGGGCGGGTTTAGTTTCGATGTCCGGATTCATATTCGGCTGCGGCCACACGGATTTGGACGAAGGTTTACCCGAATGGATACGGGTGGGGCGGGGTTGGGAAGGACCAAGGTCTCACTCCCCGCGCAATTATCCAAATCATTCGGGTTCCCTGCAAAATTTGCCTTCTGCCTGAGCCCGTCTAAAACAGGTTTTATATCTTTTGGTAACGTCCCCCATATTCCGAATATAACCTATACTCCAATGGTCACTATCCCGGAATATCCATCTGAGTATTACGTAGGGGTGCAGTCAATCAAAATCAATGGTAAAGAAGTGAAAATTAACTCGAGGGTGCTCTCGTTGGATCGCCGAGGCGGTGGCGCCAGGATCACCATTGATCCCTTCTCGTACTTAGAGCAGTCTGTTTACGATGCGGTTTCGAAAGCTTTCGATGAGGCTTTTAAAAACAAAGGGGCCCGTCCAGCGGAGCCGGTGAATCTCTGGAGGCTCTGTTACGATGCGAAGAGCATAAATTTTACAAATACAGAACCCATCACACCCCATATCGATTTCGTTCTACAGAACAAGAATGTTTATTGGAGGATTTCTGGTAGTAATGCCTTAGTGAAGGTAACTAACAACATGTATTGCTTGGCGTTTACTGATATGGGGGAGAACCATAAAACTCCGATCATGTTTGGACTGCAACAACTAGAAGACAATTATATCGAGTTCGATGCTGAAAAAATAAGGATTGGCTTTAGTTCTTCGCGTCAAAACTGCGGTACCATAAAAAGTGGTATGGTTCAGTAATTGTCTATTCCGTCTATTTTGGAATATTGTGTGTGCTATTTTTATGGTTTCTTTTCAATCTAGTGGTATGATTGAATAAATGGCATGTGATGAAAATAAAAAAGGAAGAATTATACATTTGATGTGTAAAGTGAGTTGTTTACATAAATGGGTTTTAAAAGATGGTAAAATATAAATATGGGTCCGCTTTTAACTTATTCATCTCTCCGGCCGTGTGACGGCCGGTTTCATTTCTTTTCTTTTTTTGGCATAGGGCCGGTTTCTCTAGTTTAGGGGATGCCCCCATGGCAGCCCCTCCCCCCTAACCCCACATCCCATCTCCATCTCCATCTTCATCCTCATTCCCCATCCATTAAAATATATATATATACATAAATTTTTTTATAATATTTTTTTGGACAGTATTTTAATATTTTTTAAAAATATTTGATGTAAAATGGACAACATATTTTAAATGTTTTTAGCAACTTTTAGGTAATTAACGGTGATATATCAGTATTTTAAATAAATTAAATTTTTTATACATAAATTATGTTCAAAATACTACATAATACAGTTTATAATATTAATTTTTTTTTATATATATTTACGCATATTTTTTTTTTATAATTTTAAAATTTATTTTATATTTTAAATTATACATACAAATTATAATTATTTTTAAAAATATATTGAAAAAAATATTTTCAAAAAAAATTATTTTTTAAATTATTAAAATAATTTATGAATAATTGAATCAATGAAATTAAAAAAAAAAAAAGAAAAGAAAAATCAAAGTATAAATTTTGATTTGATATGAAATGGTTTGACATCCACATCTTACATGGGCCACACACCAAACACCCCCCCCCCCCCCCCAATGACCAATTTTGATCATGCAAGGCTGGATTTGGTTAGGAGTATGCACTTTATACCCTTACGGCATGTTTGGTTGGACGGAATGGAAGGTGGGTGGAATGGAATGAAAAAAAGGAATAGAATGAGAGAATGAATGGAATGGAATGGAATTGTGAATGGAATCACTATTCCATTCTCTTGTTTGGTTGGTATGGAATGAAAGAAAGAATGGAATATTGAAATATAGTTAAATTTCTATTTTGCCCTTATAAAATTATTATTTCATTCTCTTCTTGGTTGGTTATAATAAAATTTTATTATATTTCACTATTCTATTCCTTTCCTCATTTTATTATATTTCACTATTCAACTCAATTTTAAGTTTTCGTTCTCTAATTTATATTTTTGTTCTCAATTTTCAGTTTCTATTATTTAATTTTTATTTTTATTCTCAATTTTCAGTTTCCTTTTTAAATTTTCCGTTATCTAATTTTCTATTTTTTGTTCTCAATTTTCTGTTTATATTCTCAATTTTTTATTTTTGTTCTCAATTTTCTGTTTTTATTCTCAATTTTCGGTTTCCGTTATCAATTTTCTATTATCTAATTTTATATTTTTATTCTCAATTTTCTGTTTCTATTCTCTAATTTTATGTTTTTGTTCTCAATTTTCAGTTTTCGTTCTCAATTTTCCGTTCTCTAATTTTATATTTTTGTTCTCAATTTTCAGTTTATGTTCTCAATTTTCTATTTCTGTTTTCAATTTTCTGTTCTCTAATTTTATGTTTTTGTTCTCAATTTTCTGTTTCTATTCTCAATTTTCAGTTTCTGTTCTCAATTTTCTAGTTCTATTATCAATTTTTTGTTCTCAATTTTCTATTTTTTTTCCCAACTTTCTGTTCTCTAATTTCAATTTATGTTCTCTAATTTCTGTTTTTATTCTCAATTTTCAAGGGTTTAATTACAAGGGCTATCATGTAATTTAAGATGTTGATTTCATTGGGTTGGAATTCCATTCCACCCCATCTCAAATGGAATCCCATTTCATCCAATTTCATTCCAATGGAATCACAAAAGTGATTCCATTGAAAAACCAAACAACGGAATAGGAATCGAGGGCGGAATGCGATTCCATTTCGCCCTCGATTCCATCCAACCAAACATGCCGTTAATATTTTACTGATATTTCACTTTGGCTCTTGATATTTTTATTGTTGTAATTTGGCACCGAATGTATAAAAATTATTTTTAAATGAATGAAAGAAAAAAAATATTATAGAATGAAATTGTTAGAAAAAAATTATATATAAAATATATAACAAAAAATATAAAATAAATTGTGCCACTAATATTTTGGTGATGTCAAATTTAAGGGTGCACAGTGCAACATAATATTTTTTTATTGCATTTATTTTCTCTCATGTAAATCACATGACTAATTATGACAATAAAATTGATTCAAAGTAGACAATTAGACTAAATTAATACAAAAAGTAAACTTTAAGAGAAATTGCAACAATTGAAATATTAAGAATTAAAGTGGAACATCACTAAAATATTAAGAGTATAATATATTATTTATTATTTATATATAAGTATAGAGAGAATCCGGCCCTAGCAGGGCTGGATTCTCCAATAATATTTCTTGATTTTTGTTTTTTATTTTTTTCTGTTTATATTAAAAGTTATCATTTTTAGTATTCTAGTTTATCGTTTTTAGTGTTCTAGGTTTTTTTTTTTTTTTTTTTTTTTTTTTTTTTTATTATGTAAATTGTATTCGTAACACTACACAATAAAATTAGAACACTAAAAATGATAATTTTTAATATAAACGAAAAAAAATTGTTAAAAAATAAAGAAAAAACAAAAATCGAAAAAAATATTAGCTCCTAATATTTCAATTGTTGCAATTTCTCTTAAAGTTTACTTTTTATATTAATTTGGTTCAATTGTCTACTTTGAATCAATTTTATTATCAGAAATAGTTATGTGACTTGCATGAAAGAAAATAAATACAATAAAAAAATTATTACGTTGTACCCTGCATCCTTAAATTTGACATCACCAAAATATTAGGGGAACACTTTGTTTTAATTATTTTTCATTATATATTTTATATATAATTTTTTTTAACAATTTCATTCTATAATTTTTTTCTTTCATTCATTTAAAAATAATTTTTATACATTAGGTGTCAAATTACAACAATCTATAGAATAAATTAGGACTGGTATATTTACAGCCGTCGGATGAAAGACAAAACTCTAGACATTTTAAGTCCATCGGATCATCTTAGCCTAGGTATATAAGAAAAAATAGTATCAAAACCCAATTAGGTTAAAAAAAAATTACCGCAGCCTCTCTCTCCTTCAGTCTCGCTTTTGCTCTCGGCTCTTGCCTGTCACTCTCTGCTTCCTTTTTGCAGGCCACCGCCACCATCACCATGGTCGTTCTATCGCCTCCATCATCAGCTGCAACGAACCTGGTTTGATCCTAATTAAGGTTGGTCTATCTCTCTCTCTCTCTCTCTCTCTCTCTTTCTCTCTATTTCATTGATCTTGCCTACTATACGATTTTCTGTTTTTCTAATTTTTTAAACACCAATACCCTCCATGGATTTCGGATCTCATATATACACTTTTCAATTTTGATTTAGGGTTATTCCAATTTTAGATTTGATCTTGGTTATCCACGTCGCTCTCTGCCTTTTCTCTTCGCATGCCGATGTCGCCACCCCACAACCACCGGCCTCCCTCATCCTTTCTCTCATTCTACAAATCATGCTTATTTTCTCCTTGCCCCCAACCATTGCCTCAACATTTTCACGCCGTAGCCTTGCCATCGCCGAGCCACCGCTTCCACAGTTTCTTTCTCTTCGTTCCATCGCCGCAATTTTCTCCATCGCCGCTATCTCCCTCGCTAGCATCGGCCACAACAGCTCAGGTAACTCTGTCAAAGACTACCACCATGCTTGATTGAACTGCCAGGTTGCCACCACGACCTATTATCTTCTTTTTTTCTCCGAAATCCTATCTCCCTTCTCCTTGAACTTGATTTCTGTTTCTGATTTGGGAAACATTAATTTCCAATTGATGCTTGAGTTGGCTAAATCTAAGTTCGATTTCTCTATATTGGTGTTTGATTTCAGCGTATCTAAATTTTATAGATCTTTATTTGCATATCCAGATCAAGAAAATTGATGTTGCATTGGTGTATTTGTTTGTGATTGAGATTTGGGGGCTCATATTAGAATCTTTACATATTCGGATGTAATATGTTCACTCTAATTTCTACATATTGGTGTTCATCCGATTTTTTTTTCTCATTTGGTTTCTAAATTAGCTAAGCTCTTCTCTTCTCTCTCTTTATAGGAAAACCCGGGATGGAGATTACCTTTCCTTGCTGCCAGGCATGCTACCCCTTCTCCTTTTCGTCAACTTCTGTTTTTTTGTTTCCATTTTTTTAAATAGTGTACTCCAATTTAGGTAAGTTTTTATCCTGTTTCTGTGTTGTTCATTTTTCCTTTTTTGCCTGATTTTTTTAATAGATTTGATCTATTCTATTCTCATTTCTATGCGCATGTGTGTATTCCCAATTCTATTTCTCATTATAGTCTTTGTTCACGTGCCTTCATTTCTATGCATGTTGTGCCATTTTAATTAGGGTGTGCAACGGGTGGGCGGATCGGGTTTCGAGGGGGCAGGCGGATCAGATATTGGAATTCCATAGATTTTCTTTGCATACAGTACACGGTATGCTCTATTTTTTAATTTATTTTTTATTAATGTTATTTATCCAACATTGTGTTTCATATTATTTTGACTTTACCTCAAAGCATATGTTTGGTTATAATTGTGAAGTGAGGTCCTCTGAGAGTAGTAGATGAGTGATAAATTTACTCATGTTTTAGATGGTCTCATTTCATTTTCCCTCAACATCCATAGCACTACATTCCAACAAATGCGTAAAGATGTGTACATAGATATTCTCAAATTCAGTTGGAAACCCAAAAAAAAAAAAAACTATTTATTTGAAAGAAGATATTGAAACTTATAAAAAAAGCACTGGATGAAAAGAGAAAGTTGCCTGAGAAATGTGGCGAAGGTGACCTATTGGATTAACCATCAAATACATGGAAATGGAGGAGTTTTTGACAACAATTCAAATTAAGGTGGATGTTTGCCCCAATCTCCACCCAACCCCTCGATTTTTGTTTAATTTGCTTTGCAGGAAATTACTTTATTTACAACCGTCATGTGCAAGTTCTCCATTAGCACCATTATGACAGACGCATAGAATTACAGTCTTACAAATTTAGTTTTTGAATTACCATGTGCCATGTCCCAACTACAGTTTTTGAACCTTTTTTCTTCTTCTTTTTAACTTTCGTTTCACTGTTAATTTTATAGGTTTGTATGGTGAGTAACTTTAGATAACATTCAATATTATTAGTTAACATCTTTTCCATTGTTTTTGTTTTTTATTATATTTTTCTTTCTTTTATTTGGTTCTTTTCTTAATTTATGTTTTGCTATATGAATTTCGCGAGTTCAGATATTTAATGTTAATTTACTTTGATTTTTTTTTTTTTTTTATATATACTTTTGTGGTTTGCAGGAGTTTTTGGAAGCAAATTTGGAATTGAGCATCATTTTATTGAGGTTTGTTCAAATATCATTTTTATTATGATTTTTGTAGGTTTGTTTTGACAGTTGTTTCATCTTCGCTAATCGATGTTGGTTAATGGGGGATTTGAATGTAATTGATTCAATTTTGGTATTTAATAGCAATTGGTTCAACATTGTGCATGCAATTGTTTGAAAATTGATGATAATTTTATCCTGCTTTTTTTGAGTAATCAAATGTTCATTTGGTTATTATTTTTACTCCCTATAAAAAAGATTGTTTGCATGTGTTAATTGTTTCATTTATGTCTAATTAGGGGGTTTAACTTTCAATTTTATTAATTAAATAGGTGATTACATTATTGAAAATCTCAAATTAAGGTGGATGTTTGTCCCCTTTGTCATGGTTCCCTCATCTGCAGGCAAATAATGAGAAATACTTTTTTGGAAAACCTCCACATTTTAGATAACCTTTCTAAAGTTTTAGTATACATTTAGTTATCCAATTTGTGGTTTGTTGTAGAAGACGAAAATTTGGTTATTTTGCACTCCTTATTTTTGACATTTTAACTTTATTTGGAATCTAATATGTGTTGGTTAGACTATCTACAAAGGAAAAATGGAGAAGAGAATGGAAAATTGATTTCTAATGTATGGCAAGTGAACAATTCTATTCTCTTTTGCTTGCTGATGCCATCAATTGCCATCATAACAAAATTGACCAACGACCGCCCCACGATAGTGCACGATCGAAACAGCTTGCGACACAGTCTGTTACTAATTTAGTTCAAATGGGAAAAACATAGTTGAATTTGTTTCCATGAACTGAGTTTATTTATGGTGGTTCTTAGTTTTGCTTTCAAATGCAATTTAATATCGTACATTTTTAGGCAACATTTTTAGTTTGAATTTTGATTTGGGTTGTTAATATTTGTAATTTTTTTTTTTTTTTTTTGGTAATTGGTAATTTTTGTATTTATTTATAATATGAGTATTTTGATTTAGTTTTAATGATTTGGAAATTGCCACTTACCCTCCTGTGGTCAGATATTTGTTGCACTTACCCCTTATATCAAGGGGTAAGTGATTAGAAAATCTAATTATAAGGGGGGCAAGTGACAATTTTCAAATTATAGGGGGATAAGTGCAAATCGGTCAAATCACAACAAGGTAAAGTTTAATTAACCCAATTTTTTTGCATATTTTTTTTTCCGTGTAGTTTTTCATGTATGTTTTTATTTTCTTCACTTTCTTAGAGTAGAGATAGAATAGAAAAGAAAATTTATGAAAAGTTCTATGTGGGTATACAAATAGTATGTATTTATAAAGAATGTATAATTTTCCTTTTTCTTATTGGGAATCAATAATATATGGGTGAAATGATATTTATTTTCACACATGATCTGCTATATAATTTATTTATTACTTGCATATAATCTGTATTAGGTCTCCTTATTTTATATCGGTACAAGTTTTAATCTCGATTGTTAGTTATTAGTTATGCTCAAATGAAATATGTGGATAATGTTAGTTTTGATTGTTAGTTATTATTGATATTCAAATGAAATAAGTGAAGAACGTTGTGTATACAAAGAAAATTGTGTTAATTTTTTTTTTTTTTTGTTTTACACTCATGCCTTTAGGCACAGGATATACACTAGTTGAAATTATAAAAAAATATATGTATATATATATATATATATATATATATATATATATATATAAACCAAATTTTAGTATTATAAAGTGCATTATGTAGTGTTTTGAACGTAATTTATGCATAATTTTTTTTTAATTTATTTAAAATATTGATATACTACCGTTAATTACCTAAAAGTTGCTCAAAACATTAAAAAGATGTTGTCCATTTTACATTAAATATTTTTAAAAAAGATTAAAATACTGTCCAAAAAAATATTATAAAAAAATTTTGTATATATATTTTTAATATATATGTATATATATATTATTTTATATATAAATATATAATTTTATTTTATGGATGGGGGACGGGGAGGGGGATGTGGGGTTGGGGTGGGGGGGAGGGGCTGCCATGGGGGCAGCCCCTAAAAAATAAAAAATGAAATCGATCGTGACACAGTCGAAGAGACCCATTTTAAAAAATAAGTTAAAAGCGGACTCATATTTGTATTTTACCATCTTTTAAAACCCATATAGGTAAACAACTCAGTGTAAAATTTGGGTGGAGTCTTTATGTAAAATTTGGGTGGAGTCTTTATGTAATTCGTGTGATTGCAAAATAATATATTTAATTCTGAAATTTCAAATTAGTTTGCGTTTGGTACAAGTAATGACTTTATGTTAAATATTAGATGGAAAATTTGAATCCGCCATTTAATAGAAATATTCTTAACTCTCAAGAATGTTAAATGTTTTGACAAAATTATCCCTGAATATGCACATGACTTTTTCCCATTGAGAATGTTAGATTAGTTTCAACTATTTTTTTAATCGAGTATGAAACATTATTATATAAATATTTCTAAGTTCATCGCACCTTTATTTTTACTTTTTATATATTTATAGTGTTTTTGAATTCTCCTTATTAGTTATAGGCATGTCATTTTATTTGTAAATTACAACTCGATGAAAACAAAAAATAGAACAAAAAGAAATTTAAATTCAATATTTAATTCTTCATTCTTCAGTTTAGATAGTTTATCATTTTAGTATCTTTAACTTTTTAGTTTATATATTTCGATTTTTTTGCTTGTGTTTTATTTTCGTTCTTTATTTTCAATTTATAGTTTTTATTTTTCTTTCTATATTTTTGATACTTGATTTCTTATTTTTATGTGTTTTATTTTCATTTTCTTATTGGTTTTTTCGTTTCTCATTATTCAATATATATATATATATATATATATATATATTCCCCCCTATTTTTCATTTTTTTTTTCTGTTATATTTTACATTTTTCATTTTCGGTTTTTGTGTACTAATAGGAAATGAAATTTAAGAAGGTAAAATGTGATTATAATTAAATTTTTAAGGGTAAAATCTAATATTTTATTTAAAAGTTGAATACATAAATTGAGAGAATGTTTGTTCATTCCCAAACATTTGAATATTAAAATATTAGGAAGTAAATATCTCAAATTCTAAGAGTAAAATCGAGAATTCAATCAATTTGAAAATTGAACAGATTAGTTGGAATGCATTATTTTTTTAAATTTGAGAATTAATAAAAAATAAAATAAAATATAATGTAAACTATAAGAACAAAAAAATTAATTATTTTGTTAAAATTGTGACTATTAACGGATGTGATTTGTCGATTAGATTGAAAATGATATATTAATTTTGGACTAATGTGAAAATGCTAAGAAGATAAAAGTAATATTATTTTAGAAAAAAGGCTAATAATACTTTATCCTCTTATAATTTGACCGATTTGTACGTAGTGTACTGTTGGTTTTTTTTTTAGCACTTAACTCCTTGTGGTCTTGGATTTAAGTGTAACCATAACTCTGTTAACAAAAAATATAAAATGTCAATTTTACCCTTCTAAAATTATTAACATTAACAGGGGAAAATCCAAAAGGTCCATAGTACGGCGGTTAAAGTGCAATTAACCCCAAATAAACCTCTGATTCCTCTCTCTCTCTCTCTCGGGTTCTCGTTTTCTCCCTGGTCCGCTGCTGCTAGGGTTTGAGAGTGCGAAATGCTTTGAGTGGCGCGGCGGTTGTCGGCGAACCTGAGAGAGAACGGCGGTTGTCTCTCGTTCTCTCTCAGTCTTCATGTGAGCGTCGATCGACCTCTCGATCTCACTCGATTTCCCGTTTGTTTTCCTTCAATTTCCCGTTCGTTTCCCTTCGATTTTCTCAGATTCTTCGATTTCCTCAAATTTTCTGTTCGTTTCCCGTTCGATTTCCCTTTCAATTTCCAGTTCGTTTCCCTTCGATTTCCTCAAATTGTTAGATTTTTTACGCCAGATCTGAGAACGATAGAAGGGTTTTGGAAGAATCGTGCAATATCTGTTCGATTGTAGAAGATTTTTGGATGAATCGGCGAGGTCGGATGAGGTACCCGGCGAGCGGATTCAATTCGCGATATTTGATCTGGCGAGCTTGATATTTGATCACAGAGAGCTCGCCGTTCAATCTCAAAAGACAACCAATTTCAACCAGAAATTCGACCCAGAAACTCAATCGTAACAACCCATTTCGTAATCTTGTTCTAAGTTGTCTGAATCGTGAATTTTTTTACAGATTTTTGATTTCGTTTTTGTCGCAGGAAAGTGAGTTCCACAGCAAGAGGCTGTCGGCTTCATACGAAGCTGCCGCCCACAACCCGTTCGACGAAAGTCCAAGATAGTCAAAATCGATACGTTCAATTCCAAATCAAGGTCCCGGAGAATGAACGCTTCTTTTTCCGATTCTGGCGACGACCCACATTACCAATCCCTCTCTTCCCCATGTTGTCTGGCGCCCGCCACGAATTTCCATCCCGAAGTGCCGCCATTCTCGTCCACAGCTTAGAGCACTCCCAGGTTCGCCACTGTTAGAATTAGAAAGAGAAGAAAGCTTTCTCCATAATATTCAATCAACCAACAGCCTTATAAATAGGCGGTACATCAACAATAAAGCTGAAAAATAGGAACTACTACTGACCACTAACACTACTAACCCATGATCTACCAACTAATACTGACCACTAACACCACTAACACCACTAACTCATGATCTAAATCAAGCTAATAAAATGGCTAAAGACTAGGAACAAAACAAATTCATAACAAACCCTCCCTTAAACTGATGTCTTCAAACATTCAGTTTTATAAGCAATTAAAAAAAAATTGAAGTCCTTAAAAAAATCCAGCATACAATCACCCAACAATTATCTTAACTTCAGAAACGAAGGCAATTTGAGAGTCTTTGTGAATATATCTGCAAGTTGATCTTCACTCCTGCAGTAGATGAGCTCAATTGTTCCAGCCTTTGTTAGATCTCTTAGGAAATGATACTTCACATCTATGTGCTTACTTCTCCCATGTACAACAGGATTTTTGGAGAGTTTGATAGCTGAATTGTTGTCACAAAAAATGGCAATAGGCTCGTCTCTTGAAATGAAGTTGTTCAAGAATTCTATTCAACCATATGGCTTGACAAGCACATAAAGTCGCAACAACAAACTTAGCTTCAGTGGTTGATAGGGTGACGATTGATTGTTTCTTTGATGACCACGAAACAGCCCCTGAACCAAGGATAAAAGCATCTCTGCAGTACTTTTTCTATCATCTTGATCTCCTGCATAATTGCTGTCAGTAAAACCAATCAAGTCTGACTTCTTCCCCTTCTTGTAGAAATAGCCCAAATTCCTTAGCATAGTTGTCAAAGGCTCTAGGCGCACCGAGGCGCACAAGGTGTCCCGGAGCCTAAGCGCTAGGTGCACGGCGAGGCGCTAGCCTGAGCGACACCAGGCGCACAACATTTAAAAAAATAAATAAATTAATAAATAGTACTTTTATATTGCAAATCTAAAATCAAGAAGTAAAACTATGACTAAATTTCAATTAGAAAATATAAAATACACTCACAAGTAGTCCAGAACTCCAAATGCAAGTTTTTAAACATACAAAAACAAAGAGCAAACAAAGATACAATCAACCAAAATCCAAATAATCAAATATCATCATCGTCATCCACCAAAGCGAAGTCGTCTACATCTTCACCATTGGACACGTGATCATCCCACTCACACTCTTCTTCTTCAGTCTCTTCCGAATTTGTTTCTTCCTCATCTAAATGGATTGTTGGAGTAGAAGAACTTGCCACTTGCTTATTTTTAGCATTCACCCTTGGAGTCGATTTCGATCTAGAATTATATTGACTCTCTTCTACTCCAGCGGCAGTAGCTACATTTGTCCATGTCAATCCATCTTCTTCATCATGCACATACTCATCATCGAGCTCCCTATCAGAATCTCCATCAACTCGACCAATTAACCATTCATTGCTATCATCAATATCAGTCAATGAGATATGATCAATGACGTCGCGTGCTTGATATCGACGAATCAATGCTCTATTATATTTCACATACACCAAATCATTTAATCGCTTTTGCGCTAGCCTATTTCTCTTCTTGCTGTGAATCTGCAATAATTTATGTGCAATAGATTAAAAGATCATTATTTAAGGGGATTATATTTGATAACTTTTAAATAAATTCAAATTAAATATTAAAAAAAAAACTTACATGTTAAAAAACACTCCAATTCCTTTCGCAACCGGATGCACTACATGTAAGACTAAGGATTTTTATTGCAAACGCTTGCAAGTTAGGTGTCGACCCACCGTATGAGGTCCACCAGTCGACTGTAAAATATAATTACTAATTTAGAATCATTAAATTAAAGCAATAAGACGACAAAAATTAAAACAAAAAATTTACCAGCTGACTTTGTGCTCCTATGTCTGACGGTCATAGGCATCCCAGAGAGGCCTTCGGATTTCTTGTACTTGTCCAATTCCACCGAAATTTTATCTTGTGCCGCAAGAGTTGGAACCAACCTCATAACACATTCATAGAAGCCTTTTATCACTTCCTCATCTTGATGAATGTCTTTGTTTCCGTGATAGTATTCCGGATTCAGAAAGTGACCAGCTGCATGCAAAGGACGATGAAGTTGGATATTCCATCGACGATCGATAATTTTAAAAATCTCACTATACTTCTCCTCGTCCTCTTTGAATGCTTTGGCAATGGCTTCTTTGGCTCTATCCATAGCCTCATAAATATACCCCATTGCGGGTTTTCTCTCCCCATCAACCAAACGAAGCACTCGAACAAGAGGGCCTGATATCTTAAGACCAAAAACGACATTTTGCCAAAAGGTCGGCATTAGTACAATGTCTTTTGCCCTTTTACCTTGTTGCTCCTTCGCCCACTTGCTAGTGGTCCATTCATCCGAAATGAACATCTTCCTCAAGTTATTCCTTTCTTGATGAAGTTTACACAATGTGATGAAAGCGGTAGCAAATCGGGTTTTTGCCGGTCATAGCAGTTCCTTCTGATGAGTGAATCGTCTCATCATGTTAACTACACCAGGGTGGTTATAAATGTAACCATTTAGAAATACCGCTTTCACAAAGGTTCGATTCATGTTTGGCAACTTAAAGATGTCTTCCAACATCAAATCCAAACAGTGGGCCGCACATGGTGTCCAATATAAATATTGGTATTTCGCCTCCAACAACTTCCCTGTGAAGAATAAAAAATAATACTTAATTGTTAATAAATTTGAAAAATGTATATTCTAATTAAAATATAATTATTAGAAATTAATATTTAAACTTACCGGCCATGACATTAGAAGAGGCACTATCTGTAACCACTTGCACCACATTAGATTCTCTAATCTTATCCACAAAAGTACTAAGTAGCTCAAACATCTTCTCTCCAGTCTTTGCATAAGCGGAAGCATCAACGGATTCAATAAAAACACTTCCTCGAGGACTATTAACCAAGAAATTAATGAGAGTCCTCTCTCGTTTGTCTTTCCAACCATCCGCCATAATTGAGCATCCATGGGTTTCACGTTCCTCCTTGTGCTTTTCAAGCATTTCATTTGTCTTCTGCACCTCCTTTTTTAATAGAGAAACTCTAACCTCATGGTATGATGGCGCTTTCATACCGGGACCATATTGTCCGATACCCTCAATCATCGCTTGAAAACTATCATATTTGACTGCATTAAATGAAATTCCCGCATCATACATCCATCTAGCAATGAGTGTACATGCTCTGGACCTTAACTCTTTCTTCGCATGATCATTATCATCCAACTTAGTTTGTTTCCCTTTCCCCTTTCGGTTTTTCACAACCGTTTCTGGATCGGGAGTGTAATACAAATCCAAAGGTCCTTTTTGCTTTGGCCTTTTTGGAACAAATGTACTTGAATTTCTACCTGAAGAAGGTGTTTGTCTTTTCAGGGATGTCACATCTCGAACATCATCCTCATCCTCATCCTCACTTCCGGCCTCGTAGTCATCAAAATTCGGAAGCAAATTAATTTGATCTTTTTCCTTCTTCTTCTTGGACATGTAGTCTCGGATTTCATCTCTCACAAGAGATGGACATTTTTTGCAAGCGGTGACATTTCTATATCCGCTAACAATGTGTTGTTTAGCCCGATATATACCTCCTTTCGTCACTTTTTTACAAAAATTGCATGTGACCGAATTTTTGTCTTGTGGATTCGCCAAATACGCATGGCTCCACGCGGGGTCCCTTGATCCTTCACTAGCCATTTAATTTGTCCTAACTTCTAACAAACAATTAAACAAACAAATAATAACAAAAATAAACTAAATAAATAATTAAACAATTAAGTTTTAACATGAACATAAACAAATAATATCATCAAAATCAGAAACGGAAACAGAAAATTAGTACACATTTTACACAAAATTAGAACACATTTTACACATGAATCATGAAACAAATAGGCAAATCATAAATAAAATAACTAATTAAGTAATTATATAAAAAAATTAATAAAACATAAATAATTAATTAAGTAAAATAAATAAACCATTACCTTACAGCCTTACCTGAGCAGCTGGAGGACGACGAACCGCGAACTGACGGCGATCGAAGCAGCAGCAGCAGTCGGAGGAGGAATCAAATAGCGAAGGAGAAATCGAACGGCTCGTTTTCAGCAATCTGAGCAGCAGCAGTCGGAGGAGAGCAAACACTACATGCAGCGAAGGAGAAATCGACGAAGGGAGCAGAAATCGGACCACCAACAGTCGAAGGAGCAGCAATCGACCAGCAGCAGCAGCGAGCAACGAAATCAATGGAAACCGAAGCAGAAAACGAACGAAATCGAGGAGAAATCGAACGAAATCGAAGGAGAAATCGACCGAAAGCGAAGCGATTCTGTTCGAGATTCTGTTCACGCCGATTCAATAGGGTTTCGGAAGCTCAGGTATGGGATATGCCGATCTGGGAATATATTTAGGGCTTGGGCTAGCTAATTCGAGAGCCCATAAGGCCAGGCTGGAAAAAAATCGCCTTGGCCACCGCAGGCGCGCCTCCGGCGACGCAGGCGACTCTCGCCCAGGCGTCAAAGGCGTTCGCTTCTTGTAGGTTCAGAGCCTAGACCTGAGCGAGGCGCGTGTGCTGCGCCTTGAGTCGCCTTGCGCCTAGGCGAGCACCTGGGCGCGCCTTTGACAACTATGTTCCTTAGTACCTTGCAAGTACTGAAGTATCCTCTTGGCAGCCAGTAGATGCATCTAGGGGTGTGCACGGGTCGGGTGGGGCTGTTTTTGGGCTAAGCCAACACCCGACCCGAAGGTCATCGGGTCAGTGATTCTTGAACCTGCCTACCGACCAATACTATCAAACAACTGACGTTGTCGGATGGCTTTCGGGTTCGGTCGGAGTCGGTCGGAAAACTAAGGTTGAGAATGAGAAGAGGATTTACCGATTTAGGGAGGAAGATCGAAGACATTGAATAGAAATGTAGAACAAACAAATTTGCAGAACCAACAATCAGATAAATAGAACTAACAAAACAGAAGCAAATTCACATATCTATAGAAAATAAAAACACACAATGGCGAAAACAAAATCAAAAACAGAAATATTCATATATTGAATAGAACAGAGACAAAAACACACCTCAAGTTGCCAATCGTCATTGTTGTATGCTTGTAATATCATCACTCACTGTCCACATGTACCGGCTCCATTGATTGAAGAAGAATTGTCAGAGAAGAAGAACAATTGAAAAGAAAGAAGATTGGAGAGTGAATAAGAAAGAAGAACAACAATCGATTGATTCGAATGGGAGGGATTCGATCCATTAGCATTTGGAGAAGAGAGATCGAAGAGGAAGAAGACTGAAGAGAGATCGAGAACGAAGCGGCGGCTACTGAAAGAAATATGAAAACCCTAGGGAGTTAAGGGATTAACCGGTCGGATCGGGTTTACTCGGATGGGTTTGGAGTAAACCCGTCAACCGCCCGCCTCTCTCTCTTACCGGGTGGGTCAATCGACCCGACTCTCTCTCTTATCTTCATTACCCGACCAGGGTGGCGCGGGTCGGACAGGTTTATCGGGTGGGTCGGGTCTGACGAGTTGGATGCACACCCCTAGATGCATCTCTTTTGGATTCTCTATGTATCTGCTGATGGGACTCACTGAATACATTATATCTGGCCTTGTTGCTGTTAAATACATTAAGCTTCCCACAATCTGCTTATAAAGAGTGTCATCAACTTTTTTTCCTCCATGATCTTTATTTAGCTTCAAGCCAAACTCAGTTGGCATATTCACGGGTTGCAAATTTTCATCTGAAATTTATCTAAAATTTCTCGCACATACTTCTTTTGAGAAATAAAAATTCCGGAAGCTGATTGAACAACTTCAATGCCAAGAAAATAGTGCAGCATCCCAAGATCAGACATATCAAATTCAATCATCATGGATTTTTTAAACTTTTCAAACATGGCCCTATCATTTCCCGTATAAATCAAATCATCTACATACAAGCATACAATAAGCATTTTCCCTCCATCTTCATGTTTGGTGTAAAGAGTATGCTCATATGAACATTTTTGAAAGTCTTCTGTGTTAAAATAAGCATCTATACGACTATACCTAGCTCTAGGGGTTTGTTTTAGTCCATATAAAGTCTTTTTCAATTTATAAACTTTATGCTCTCTACCAATTTTCACATAGCGAGGAGGTTGATCAATAAATACCTGCTCTTGTAAATCTCCATGTAAAAATGCAGACTTCACATCTAGTTGGTAAATGGGCCATGAGTTGTGAGCAGCTAGTGCAATCACCAATCTGATTGTATCATGCCTCGCAACGGGAGTGAAAACCTTTTTGTAATCCACACCAAACTCTTGTTTGTAGCCTTTAGCCACCAAGCATGCCTTGTACTTATCAACTTCTCCATTTTCCTTTAGTTTTGTCTTGTAAACCCACTTGACACCTATAGTCTTATGTCCTTTAGGAAGATCAGTCAACTCCCATGTTTTGTTCCTTTCAATGGTGACAATTTCATCATGCATTGCCTTCCTCCATTTTGATTCTTTGACAGCATCTTCAAAAACTGTAGGATCACAATATGAAAATAGAGCAAAATGAGTAAGTGGATCTTCACTTTGATCAATTCCAGTTACCTCATAATCTTGCATCCATATTGGCCTCTTTTTAACACGTTGGGAGCACGAACTTGCCGCTGCATCTAAATGATCATCAGATTTTGCAGCTGTTGATGAAATTTCAACAATATTTGGAGCTTCATTTGATTGATTTTCGGGTACGAAATCTACAGGAGTTTGTTGTTGTACGGGCTGCTGCCTTTCTGCTTAATTTTCACCTTCAAAATGAGCTCGAATATGTTGTTTGGAAGTGTTTTCATCCCATTTCCAGAACATTGTTTCATCAAAAATTACATACGACTAATGACAATTTTCTTGGTGATAGGATTGTACAATTTGTATGCTTTTGACGCCTTACTAACACCTAGAAAAATGCATTTTTCTTCCTTGTCATCCAACTTTCTTCTCTTTGCATCCGGAATGTGGGCATAAGCAATACACCCAAAAATTCTGAAATAATCTACCATTGGTCTTTGTCTGCTCCATGCTTCCTCCGGTGTCATATTTTGAACAACAAGTGTGGGGCTTCTGTTCAATATATGAATGCTCCAATCAACTGCTTCAGGCCAGAAATTTTTTGGAATGCCACTTCTTGTAAAAAAACTTCGCACCATATTCAAAGTAGTGCTATTTTTCCTCTCGCAAACTATATTTTGTTGAGGTGTGAACGCTGCTGTAAGTTGCCCTTTAATTCCATGGAACTCACAAAAATTTGCAAGTTCATGTGAGTTGTATTCTCCACCATGGTTGGTGCGAAGAACTTTTATTGGGCTTCCAACTGCTTTCGCAACAATGCTTTAAAGTTTTTAAAAACCACAAAAGCTTTAGATTTTTCCTGCAAAAAATATGCCCAAGTTTTCTGACTATAATCATCAATGAAGGTAATTATATATCTTTTACCTCCATTAGAGGATGGATTTATTGGTCCACATAGATTGGAGTGCATCAATTCCAATGCTTTCTTTGCTCTCCATGATTTCCCTTTCGAAAAAAGATCACGATGTTGTTTGCTAACAACACATTCTTCGCAAACTTGAGAAGTACTTGAGAATTTGGGAAGGCCAGTCACCATATTTTTCTGTTGCAATGTCCTTTAATCCACCAAAATTTAGATGTCCGTAGTGAAAGTGCCACAACCAAGCTTCCTCCTTCAATCTTGTAGAGAAGCATGAATGCGTTGTGTTGTGGAGATACATTGGAAACATTCGGTTGGCTGTCATGTTGACTTGAGCAATTAAACCCAATTTTGCATCTTCAATTCGACAGACTCCATCTTTGATAGTGATTTCATACCTTTTTTCATGAAGCTGACCAACACTAAGTAAATTTGTTCTCAAATCTGGAACAAAAAGAACATTAGAGATTGTCTGAACAGAGTTTCCCTTGGTTTGCATAGTGACCTTACTTTTCTCCATAACAGTCACTCTGGAATTGTCACCAAACTTCACGCTATCGCGAAAGAATTCATCCAAATCAGAGAATGCAGATTTATCTCCACATATGATTGTCGCAGCCAGCGTCTAAGTACCACAAATTGTTGTGAGTTTCCTCTTTGGCATGACAAACCATCAATAAAGACATTTTTTCATCTTTCTCTGCAAAATTGGATTCTTCTACACAATTTTTATTTTAATTCGTACGACACTCAGAACGATAGTGGCCATACCTATGACATCTGAAGCAATGTTTTAAAACCTGGACCGGACGTCGAACTGGAAAAGTCACTGGGTCACGGGTCACCGGTTCAATCGGTAGGTGAATCGCGGTTGAATCGTGATGTCATGATGTCATAATATGTCATTAATAATTTAATATATTATATATATATTTAAATAAAAATATTTAAAAATACATATATAAATCATACAAAGAAGACATTTTTTTATGTTACCAAGCAAGCAGCAAATCACATAATCCAAAAAATATCATGACTTCAATTCCCTATCATGGTAACCAAATGCCCCAATTCCCTATCCCTGCAACCAAACGCTACCTAAGAGCAACTAGAGGCAAATGCCGTCAATTCCCCATCACAGTACCAAATGCCCCAATTCCCTATCCCTGCAACCAAACGCTACCTAATAGCAACTAAAGCAAATAGGGTCACCGGCCTCCTTCCCTTCTCTCTCTCTCCTCTTTGCTAATTGCTAGTCAAAAGCTGATAAAACCCGTCTCAAATCCTCAACAGGGGCTAATCGTTCTAGTGCCGTTTGCACGCGTCGTCTGCCGTCGTCGGACTATCGGAGGTTGCTGGGGAGACTGGAGATGTCATCGGAGCTGCACAAAGAAGAGTTTCGAGTTCGTCTTCTTCGGAGGCAACGTAAAACAGAGACATCAGACATCGAAGCTGAGAGAGAGATGGAGTTGTTGATCTGTTGAACGACGTACAAGGGAGAGAAGCAAACGGCGACGACAAGGCAGAGGCTGCGCGTCTCTAATGATTTAGTTTTTTTTTTGGGAAGCAATATATACAAATGGGGAATTAAAAAAACCGGCCGGTTCCCTGTGGCCTTCTGGTTCGGCGGTCTGGCGGTTCAACTAGTCGGTTCGGCGAGGCTAAAACGGTTTTAACTGATTAACCGGACCGGAAACTAGTTCGGGTGGCGGTTCAAGCGGTTGAACCGAGCAGTCCGGTCTGGCTTTTAAAACATTAATCTGAAACACTCAACAATGTACTTGTCCCCCATTTTTGATCTGTTGGCAGGGGAGTGGTGACCTCCTTGACCTCTTCATCTCTCTTGAAAATCATGGAATTGATTATCTTCAGAGGTCTGTTGCAGGTTTTTGCGATCCTTGCTCGCTCGGCCTCTACCTCGTCCTCTATATGGTGTAGAAGAGTGATTGTCAGTTGAGGCCTTCAAAGCTTGCTCTTTGTCAGTTGAGGCCTTCAAAACTTGCTCCTCTTTCTCCTGCTGGTTAATTTTTCGTTCATGAGCCAACAATGAGCCCTGGAGTTCATCAATTGAAAGCGCATCAATATCATTAGATTCCTCTATAGAACAGACAACAAAATTGAATTTTGGTGTCATGGATCGAAGAATCTTCTAATGATTGGTAACATCCTCCGTCTTGTCTCCATGAATCCACATTTTGTTTACAATTGCCATTGTCTGAGAAAAGTAATCTTCAACTGATTCTCCTGATCTCATTCGAAGCATTTTGAACTCAGATCGAAGTGCTTGAAGCTGCTGTCATTTTGCCCTTGCTGATCCTTGATACATCTTCTTCTTAGAATCCAGATTTGCTTGGAGGTATCTTTGCAAAGAATTGTCTCCAAGATTGAACGGTTAATTGCTTGAAAAAGGTAGTTTTTTGCCTTCAAATCCTTCAACTTTTGCGCTTCTAACTCTGTCTTCTGTGCAACCGTCTTGGTCCTGTTATCCCAGAAACAATCACCTGTTCTAACTCTGTCCTCTGTGCATCCGTCAACATTGTACCGGCTATTGGTCCTGTTATCCCAGAAACAATCACCTGCCAATACTCTTTAGAGCGCACAAAATTCTCCATTAACATGCTCCAATGGTCGTAGTGACCATCAAAGCGTGGAATCGATGGTTGCACAAAGTTTTCAGAGGCCATTGTTAACCTCCACTGCTGCTGCAAAAACAAGTGTGAAATAGAAATAAAGCTACTGTTATACTACTCTCTATCTCACTCAGTTTCTTTTGATTTCTTTGGCACCTCTCTCTCTCTCTACCAAGCTCCGATGCCACTGTTAGAATTAGAAAGAGTAGAAAACTTTTTGCATAATATTCAATCAACCAATAACCTTATAAATAGGCAGTACCTCAACAATAAAGCTTAAAAATAGGAACTACTACTGACCACTAACACCACTAATCCATGATCTACCAACTACTACTGATCATACTCCGGCAACTATTGTTAAGAAATAATGTGCTTAGCTCACTTAATGCTGTGACATTCTTACCTCACCACCGGTGCACAATAGTAGCCTTCAATAAAGACTTCTATTCTCTTTCTACTGTGTTAGTTTTCATTGTTGAGATTCTTCACATTTCTGTTATGGTTGTTATCATTTGCTCCTCTTATATCATGCCACTTGTAATCATCTTAGAGGTGTATTATTCCTCTTGTATAAACATCTATTTATAAATAAAATGCTTGGCCTCAACTTTTAGATTTGAGTTGAGTTTTACAATCATGAGTCTTCTCCCTAAAATTTAACTTGGTATCAAGAGCCTACCAATGTCTACCGGAAACACACAGACTCTACCACCAGCTCATCGTCAGGCTCCATCTACACCAGTGCTGAGCAATGTTTCAACTCAATTCACCACAAGTGGCAGCAATAGAGGAGCTACCAATGGAACCAATGTACCTCATTTTGGTAGTGTTCTCAACCAACCCTTCCCTCTTATGTTGGACAAAAACAATTTCACATTATGGAAGACCATGGTTTCCACAATAATTGGAGGCCATCGTCTTAGTAACTTCATCAATGGAAGTTATCCCTCTCCACCTGAGTACATTCCAGCAGGAGCTGCAACTAGAGAAGGTCCGACAGGGTTTGGTCTTATAATCAATCCAGATTACGAGCAATGGATCGTGAACGATCTACTTCTCATGGGCTGGCTCTATCGATCCATGACGGAGTCCGTCGCAACTGAAGTAATGGGCTGTTACACCTCAGCCTCATTGTGGAAAGCTCTTGAGACTTTATTTGGTGCTAATTCCAAGGCAAAAATGGATGAAACTTGAACCAAGCTACAGACTACCAAAAAAGAAGGCATGCATATGGTTGACTATTTGAAGCAAAAGAAAAATTGGGCAGTTGTTCTTGCCCTAGCAGGTGACCCTTATTCAGCATCTCAACTTGTAGCCAATGTATTATCTGGTCTAGACTCAGAATATATTCCTATTATCGTGTTTATTGAAGCCCGCATCAATACTACTTGGCAAGAACTGTAGGATATACTCCTCAATTATGAGAGCAAACTTGAACGATTGAATACTTTGACTGGTGCAAATAAATTCACAAATTCCTTATCAGCTTTAGTACCATTTGTCAATTTTGCTGGTAAGCCAACAAATCTCAGTCACAGTTGAGGACAAAATTAGTACCAACGTAGAGGATTCAACCAAGGAGGCTTTCATGGTCGAGGTGGTCGTTATAGAGGACGAAGTGGAGGCAGGTTCAATGACTCTAAACCAACCTGTTAGGTCTGTGGCAAATATGGACACTCAGTTGCGATTTGCTACAACAGATATGATGATAGCTATATGGGTGCTGGTCCTGGTGGGAACAACCAGTCACAAGGCAAATAAAACCCCTCAGCTTATGTTGCTACTCCAGAATTAGTGAATGATGAGGCGTGGTATGCTGACAATGGAGCAAACAATTATGTCACAACTGAAATTGGTAATTTGCATTTGAAAAATGAGCACATTGGCAAGGAGAACTTAATTGTTGGTGATGGAAAACAATTATCTATTTCACATGTTGGTTCTAGTTTGCTGAAATCTGGATTAGAAACGTTCTTAATATTGAATGAAATGCTTCATGTTCCAAAAATTACTAAAAGTCTCATAAGTGTTTCAAGATTAACTGTTGATAACAATGTTTTTATTGAATTTCACTCTGATTTATGTGTTGTGAAGGACAAGGTGACAATGAAGGCAATACTTCAAGGAATACATAAAGATGGACTCCACCAGCTCAAGACATCCAACCTCAAGTCAGTTCTCACTCTTAGTCATCAGCCTAAATAAAAAAATGTCAACCAGTTAAGTTTGTTTGATGGTGTTACTGTTGTTTTTGAATCTAGTTTTGAGATGTCTTCAAATTCTCTCAGTAATGTTTGGCATTGGAGGTTAGGCCATCCATAAAATAAAGTCTTGAGTCAAGTTCTTGTTACCAATAATGTAAAAACTCAAGTTAATGTAAAATGCAGCTTTTGTGATGCATGCCAATTTGGTAAATCCCTTCTCTACCCTACAAACTTTCGGATAATAAAGCCAAAAAGATACTTGAACTTGTGCATACAGACATTTGGGACCCTACACCTATCATATCCAGTTCAAACTATAGATTCTACATTGATTTTGTAGATGATTTTAGTAGATATACCTGGATATTTCCTCTCAAAGCTAAATCCGATGCTCTAGATGCATTTAAACAGTTTAAAAGCTTAACAAAAAATCAGTTTGATACTAAGATAAAAGTTTACAAACTGATTGGGGGGTGGGGTGGGGTGAATACCAAGCTTTTACTCAGATTGTTAGAAAAAGTGGGATCAATTTCAGACACTTTTGCCCCTACACCTCAGCTCAAAATGGTAGAGCTGAGAGAAAGCATAGACGTATTGTTGAGATGAGCCTCACTCTTGTAGCACAAGCTAACATGCCCTTAAAATTTTGGTGGCATGCCTTTTAAACATCCGTGTTCCACATAAACAGGCTGCCAACTCTATTTCTTCATGGCAAAACACCTTTTGAAGTTGTTCATGGTAGAAAACCAGATTATTAATTCCTCAAAATTTTTGGGTCAACTTGTTTCCCTTGTATCAGGCCATATCAGGCTCATAAGCTTCAATTTCACGCAACCAGATGTATAAACCTGGGGTATAGTGAGTCTCATAAAGGGTATAAATGTCTCAGTTCAACATGAAAAGTCTATGTCTCAAGAGATGTTATATTCAATGAAACTGAATACCTTTTCAAACAAGGATTCTTGAATAACTACCAACCAGAGAAATATGTCCTTGTTCAAGCCTCTACCTGGTTCACCTTACCTATTCAGCCGTATCCCTCTCACCAAACATGTCCAACTTCAGATGAACAGGCAGGTAGAAATTCATCTAATGTATCTCTTGAAGCTTCACTAGTCTTGTCACCTTCAACTTCTCATACTGAACAGATGGGAGGCAATGAAACACAACTTAACTTGGAATATCTTAGATCATTCATCGCTTAGTCCTAATGCTTAAGAGAACCAACAAGTTCTACCATTGTATACTGAAGCTATCACACCCCACCCTGATACCTGTCACCTGAGGTCGGGCGTGACGTCAATCTGACGTCACCTGACCTATCGACGTATCCATCCATATGTCCATGCGTACCTACTCGTGCTATTGTAAAATTTTCTTCTTTCTTTCCAAAACTATATATATAATTACTCGTTCCAAAATTTGAGAATATACCGGTCCCAAATATTTACAATCGAAAAACACGAAACAAACCTGAACCTTCTATGGTTCACATTCGACCGATTCACCTCCAGAAACGACACTACTTCCGGACTCTACCTAGTGCCAGTAGTGGACCAACTCCTAGCCGTGGTACCTATACCCCAAAATTTCTTATCGATGTACTGTGTTCAGAATAAAAATACTACATGGATCAAATATAAATAATAAATATCATACTTCGAAATATAAAATAACGAAATCACATACCCGGTTCCATTTCCACCAATGAAATGAAATGATATACTAATAATATATACCACACTCCACATATGGAAACAACTTCCTTCTATCCACATTGTAAAGAAGCAATCTATATAAAAACACCAAATAAAAATATAATATACCCACATACCATAAGAAAAACTCTCTTTTCCTGTCACAATAGAAACAAACTCGTGTATATATATATCACATTTTACCCAAGCAGTGAAAATTCACCAGAATAATATATCTCACCAAATGGTGTAAAACAACCAAAACGACAAATACACTAATACATATATACGGACACACCAAATAAATATATCTAACTGGTTCACCATATACGACAAAACACTACAATACCTTCCGATTAGCCATATGATCGTTTTAATATCACGATCGGGAGTTATAATGGTACCGTACCACCCGTAGGATTTGCCTTCCTAATGGGTCACAACACTCTGCCGAACTATGCCAAGCAGATAATTGCCACACTGTCGGACTATGCCAAACAGATAATTGCCACTCTGCCGGACTATGCCAAGCAGATAATTGCCACTCTGCCGGAGCAGATAAATACTATGGCGTAGTCGTACCAAACACCAATTTCCACCTAAAAAACAAACGATTTTTTCCACAACCAATTTCCACCCCTTTTGAAATCAACTAGATTCAACAAATCATTTTTCACTTAAAAAACAAACAACTTTTTTCACAACCAATTTCCACCCCTTTTGAAATCAACTAAATCCACAATTTTACAAACACTCAAAACCGCTTGATCCATATAAGTTACAAATTCGTCCTATTTTAAATAAACACATTTTTCCATAATATATATGAAAATAGATTTTTGAAATTTACTAGAAGACAATACACTCATCTGGTTATTTATTCCAAACAATTTTTATTGACTACCCTCTACCATTACTCCGGTGTCTGCGGACCTAATGGTGACATGGCCTAAATTAATATTTTATGTAAAAATAATCTAATCATGCAATACAAGCCCTAAGTTCCGTAATTTTTCATTTCCCACATTTTATTATGAAATATTACTATTCGACTAGTATTACTCCGTTAAAGTTTACTACATGAAATTTATTCATGTGAACGGTCTCAATATTTATTTTCGCCATTTCAACATTTTGATGCTAGTAATTTAATTTAACAATCATAAAATTTAACGAGAAACGTTACTCGTTTCGAAACGGTTGTCGATTTCCTTAAAAATTTTCTTAATTTTTGCTCTTGCTCCCACCGCCTCGGCGAAAGATCCACCGCCGTGGCGAACACGCTTATTTTCTTCTCTGTTTCACTTATTGACGCTCCACCACCTAGGCCGCAGTTTCTCCGCCTAGGCGAACACACTCCTTTTCTTTCTGCTCTGCTCCCGGATCCTCCATCGTTGTGGCGAACCCACGTTCGCCGCTGCGAACATGTTGCAGATCCAAATTTGGCTTCACTGAATTCCCACCGCTGCGGCGGTGGCCATCTTTATTTTCGGTTCTATTTTGAGCTTGGCCGCCACTCTCTCTCTCCTCGCCAACTCCGATCATCCTCTTCTGAACGTCCATACACACACAACACACACTGATGGTCAACACACCTACACCACAACCATTGGACACACACACACACACACACACCTACACAAACCAACCACCGTCGGACCAACTGAACAACGACATACACACACAACCCTCCGACGACAACTGAATGACGACACACACACCCACCCACCCCACAAGCACACATACAACCCCGACTCACAGCTCACAGACCTTACAAACACCCACATGGATATACTGACCGGCAACTAACAACGATGATCCCACACTACCGGAGCAACAGCCACTGCTAGAGAAACACACCCACACAAATAATCAACCAAAAACACACACCCACCCACTCGCCGAAACAGATAGAGGAACACACACACACACAACAAGCATACACACACACAGACGAGATACGCAACCCACCGCCGGCGAACCCTACACAATTGGTGACAGAACAACCCATACCATCGGATCTCTTTCTCTCATCGCTTCTCGATTCTTCTTCGTTCTTCCTGAGGGTGTGTGGATATATATTTATGAATATATCTATGTCTGTGTGTGTGTGTATATATATATATATATATATATGTATGACAAAAAGGGCCGCCCAAGTGGCCGGTTCTCCTCCCTTCATTTCCACCGCCTTATGTGTGTGTGTGTGTGTGTATATATATATATATATAATATTTAATTTGCACTAACCTTTCCTCTATTTTTGTTAGGATATTAATTAAATCCAATTTAAATTTTGATATTTTTAAAATTACAAATTAACCCCACAAATTTTTAATTAAACAATAAATAACACCATCTATCCCGTTATTTTAGAAATTTGCTCAAATGCGACTCAAATTGTACGTATAAGAAAAATCAGGGTCTTACAGAAGCTAACACTGGTGCTGCTCAAGAAGTTAATACAAGCTCCACTCATCCCATGGTGACTAGAGCTAAAGATGGTATTTTCAAACCAAAAAGATACATTGGCCTTGCTGAATGGAATCCCAGTAGTGTTGAGCCTAGCACAGTTGAAGAAGCCCTTCAACACGAGGGGTGGAAACAAGCCATGATGGAAGAAATTAATGCTCTTGCTGAAAATAATACTTGGTCTCTTGTTCCTAACTTTCCACAGTACAACATTGTTGGGAATAAGTGGGTGTTCAAGGCCAAATACAATGCAGACAACTCTTTTCAAAGATTTAAAGCCAGATTGGTTGCCAAAGGCTTTCACCAAAGACCTGGAATAGATTTTGGGAAGACATTTAGTCCTGTAGTGAAAGCTTCTACTATGAGGATCATTCTAGCTATTACTATTTCTAGAAATTGGGAAATAAGGCAACTGGATGTTAATAATGCCTTCTTGAACGGGCATCTTGAAGAAGCTGTTTATATGACTCAACCCCAGAGGTTTGAGGACAAAGACAAGCCTGAGTATGTGTGCAAATTTAAGAAATCTCTTTATGGATTGAAACAGACACCAAAAGTCTGGTTTGATCGATTGAGAAACACATTGTGCAACTAGAATTTTGAAAATTCTAAGGCAGATTCTTCACTTTTCTTCCTCAAGACTGACGCTCTCATTCTAATGGTATTGATTTATGTTGATGACATTATAGTTACTGGAAATGACCCTAAGAAGCTAAAGGCATTCATTGAAAGGCTGAACAAGGAGTTTGCTTTAGACCTTGGCTCTCTTCACTATTTCTTAGGTATAGAAGTGTACAGAGATAACATAGGACTCTATTTAACTCAGACCAAGTATATTAAAGAAAATCTCAAAAAGGTAGAAATGACTAACCTGAAACCATGTCCAACTCCAATGACTGCTGGCAGGCCACTGTCCATAAATGATGGAGAATTGATCACAAATCCCACAACTTACAGAAGTGTGATAGGAGCCTTACAATATTTGTCTCACACAAGGCCAAATATATCATTTGTAGTTAACAGACAAAGCCAGTTTCTCAAGGCTCCTACAACAGTACACTGGAATGCTACCAAAAGAATTCTTAAATATCTCAAAGGAACAATTGATTGTAGTTTGCACATTAAGTATAGTGATAGACTTCCTCTTGTAGGATTCTTAGATGCTGACTAGGCCTACTGTCTTGATGACAGAAAATCTGTGGCAGGTTATTGTGTGTACTTGGGAGATACTTTGGTATCTTGGTCGTCCAAAAAGCTGTCAGTTGTTGCTAGATCTAGTATTGAATCTGAATATAGGGCTCTTACTCAAGTGGCAACTGAAATGTCATGGATTCAAGCCTTACTGCAAGCTTTCAAGTTTTCTCTACTCTCACCACCTGTTTCTGGTGTGACAACATGAGTGCCAGTGCACTTGCTTCCAATCCTGTTGATATGTGTGATCTACCTATTTATTTCCAAACCGAATTAAGTTAGTTTTCGAGCGTTTATATAGTATTTTATTATGTTTTAATTAGTTTTATTATTTTTTGTATAAATCAGGTGTGTGGGGTAAAAAGATAAGAAATTGAAGCGAAAACGATGAGATCGAACAAAAAACGGACGAAGTTATGGTGGATAAACAAGCTCGGAGGCTAAATTGTGAAACAGGTCCACCACCTAGGCGTCCAGACCACCGCTTAGACGGTGAAGAAGTTGAGAAAAGAGCAAATGTTATTGACGAACCACCGCCTAGGCGGAAATTCCGCCTAGGCCGAAATCCAGTAGAGAAATCAAAGATAGGCTACTGACAGCCCACCGCCTAGGCAGAAATTCCTCTGCCTAGGTGAAAATCCAGTAGAATGTTCTTCCACGTACACTGCCTAGGCGATTAGCCGAACCGACCTAACTTCGCCTAGGCGGAAATTCCTTTGCCTAGGCGGAAACCCTTTGCACAGCCTTGATATTTATTTAGATATTTTGAGATATTTTGGCTATAAATATCATCCCCTCTCCCCCTTTCTTGAACCCCCCCTCCCCCCCGACCATTTGGACACCTTAGGCCATATTTAGGCTAGGGTTTTGGAGTTTTAGAGGTGAAGCTCAAATCCTAAAGTGGAGAAGACAACGATTCGATCGTTGAGCGTTCTTAGCGGTTTATTTTCGGATGAGGCTAAGTTCTTCGATTGTTTTTCCTTATTTCTTTAACTTAGGATATTGTGAGCATATTTAGCTCGATTTCATTATTTATACGGTAATGACCATAAGTTAAACATGGATTGTAGTAGGGATTAACGGTATATTTATAAATATGTTTGTTTGGATGATTTTGGTGTCGCGTTTATGTTTGTTCTTTGTAGTTTGATTGTATTGTATTGTATTGTTTGTTTATCATGCTTAGTTAGATAAATAGAGAATACGTGGTTTTGGAAAACCCTGGATTCGGATTTGGGTAAATAAACGTCACAATTCTATAACCTGGTCGGGGTTTGAATCGTGGACAATCGATAACGTTGTGGCAAGACTTACGCGATTTAGGATCGTTAAGATGTTGAGGGGGACTTCTTCGTTGACTCGAAGTTGCGTTATATCCCCCGTCTTACACTCGGGAGAGGTGGTAGGGAGTTTTAGAACGGAGATTGTCGATAGGGTAAATACAACACACGATCCAATGACCTGGTCGGGAGTTAGATTGTATGCTATCAATGACGCTGGGCGAGAGTCGCGTGACCTAGGGTCTTTAAGACGTTGATGGGGACTTCTTCGTTGACTCAAAATCATGTATTCCACCGTCTTACACTCGGGAGAGGTGGCGGTAGAGTTTACGTACCGAGGTTGTCAAATGGGTTGAACACCGTAAACGTGAGTAAATCGAAATCGAACACGTATTTGTACACACGTTAATACCTAGACAACTCTTTACCCTAAAACATATTTGCATATTAGTGTAGTTAATTTAGGATATATTAATATTAGTTTAATTAATTAAATACATTTGTTTTCCGCTTAGATAAAGTTAGGTCACGACAAACGCGGTATTTGATAGTAACGACACCAATACCTGTGGATACGATAACCTGATCTTAACGATCACACTATACTAAAACTTTGACCTCGTACACTTGTGAGTAGTCATATACGCGAAGGATAGTAGAATTCTTCGGCGTACAAGTTTTTGGCGCCGTTGACTGGGATTGATCGTTAGGCGAATTCAGTTCTTGGCGATCGCTACCAAGTTTTTGGTAATGATTGCTGGGAATTGTTTTGTTCATTATTATTGATATTGTGAGTAAATGACCGAATTTTATTTTAGGCATTTATTTTGTATATAATTTTTGTTTGTAGTTTTGTTTTTATTTCCAATGCAGGGTACTTAGCGATATTAGATCGTTAGGTATTGATGCATCTCTTTCAACGGGATTCCAAATCGTTTTATGTTGATTGGCCAAGCACATAAGCCGGTGAGGCGTTTCGTTGAAAGATTGAGCCATCCAAAGCAAAACCTCGCCAATCTTGAGGGTGTTCTGAAAATGTCGGGCCGAGGACATTTAACCACGCGCTTCTTGGGAGGCAACCTATGGTCAAATAAATTATATCCATTACATCCGACTTGAATCGGAGGCGAGATCCTCTTGCCTCCCAGGTAAGTGTTCTAAACACTCTTCGTCAGCATGCTTTAAATTTCATATGTTGATATTGATGATTGGGATCGCTGAGAACACTATCCGTTTTAAGTTCGGAGGTGATGTGTAGTTTAGTATGTTAGTTTATGTGTTACTGTTTTCTCGTATTGCATATGTGTTTAGGTTAGAATGTGTTTATATTTTTGTGGTGTTGTGTTATATGTTAAGTTTTGCGTTCATCTGGGCCGTTACCCGATGATGATAATTACCCCTGGTTGTTTTCGAGGTCAAGGGTAATACTCATGCATGTGTGATTCTGTGTGCTTGATTATGTATTTTGGTAAAAAATATTGTAGATCCTAATTTGCATGGGCACATAGACTCAATGTATAGTTATTTAATTGATTTGAGGACGATTATCGATTAGCTAAATTCATGACACATTAAGGATTCTAGAACTTGATTGAGAGGAAGCTTGAGGCGAAATCCTATGCGAGGTAGTTCAGGAGACGTGATTTAGGTATTCTCTTTGTCGCTTGAGCCTTTGAAGCCTACCCTGTTATATGTTTATCCCTCGTTACCCTGTCGAAACCTAAACGCTAATTCAATTCTGAACACATAAACTAATACCATGGCCAGTGGATCTTTATCCAAACCTAAGTCGCTGAATTTAAAGGCACATTTGAGTGAATTAAGTTAGCAATTGTAAATGCTATTTGATGTGAGCGGTTGGGTTTAGGGCGAACTTTTAATTGGTTCGGTATTTGAGTATTCACTTGTCATTTTTCATTTGTATTTCACACACTCCTTAAATTGTAACAATCAAATAAGTTTGGGGTGTGTTCGTTGAAAAGAAAAGAAAAAAAAAAATAGAAAAAAAAATAAAAAAATGTAAATACGGTCTTTATTTCTGTTTCTTTTGACAAGTGAGTACGTCGGTCTTTAATTCATTGTTTGGGATTGTTTTCCAATCTAAGTATGGGGGTTCGAGAGTGAAAGTGCTAAGCGTTGAGCCTTGGGTAACGTTAAGTTAACAACGTTAATCCGTTTTTTATTCCGAAATACCCTAGGCCAAATGTTCCCAAATCGAACCAAGTCTTTCTGATCTTTTTGAACTTCCAAGCCTACATTAGTGGAGAGTGGTGACCTCAATTAGGCCTATGGAAATCCCAGTCCTTCAAGGTCCAAGTCATGAATTTCGTTGGTGGATGATCCAATCCGGTCGTTGTCTAGCTATATTATCGAGTCTCGCACTAACACGTTTACAGGATCTGGAATAGCGTTCACCATTATTGCATGTCAAAATTCTAGAACCACATGATGTGTTTTAACGCCTAAACTCGATAGAATTGGCTGTTGTTGAGGGACAACAATAACTTGGCCGTTAGAAGAATTTAAAACTCGCATGTCTTTATGTTTAGATTGTTTTAGGATGTTTGTTTTTTAATTCAGTTGTATTTTTTATTTTTGTGTATGTGTTTGGCTCGAGAACTAGTCAAATTCCAAGTTTGGGGGTATTTAATAGGTGTGATCTACCTATTTATTTCCAAACCGAATTAAATTAGTTTTCGAGCGTTTATATAGTATTTTATTATGTTTTAATTAGTTTTATTATTTTTTGTATAAATCAGATGTGTGGAGCAAAAAGATAGGAAACTGAAGTGAAAACGATGAGATCGAACCAAAAACGGACGGAATTACGATGGATAAATATGCTCGGAGGCTAAAATATGAAACGGGCCAATCACCTAGGCGTTCAGACCATCGCCTAGGCGGTGAAGATGCTGAGAAAAAAGCAAATGTTACTAATAGACCACCGCCTAGGCAGAGAATCCACCGCCTAGGCGGAAATCCAGCAAAATGTTCTTCCACGTCCACCGCCTACTTCACCTCCTAGGTGATTAGCTGAACCGACCTAACTCCACCTAGGCGGAAATTCTTTTGCCTAGGCGAAAACCCTCTGCACAATCTTGATATTTATTTAGATATTTTGAGATATTTTGGCTATAAATATCATCCCTTCTCCCCCTTTCTTGGACCCCCCCCCCCCCCCGACCATTTGGGCACCTTAAGCTATATTTGGGCTAGGGTTTAGGAGTTTTAGAGGTGAAGCTTATATCCCGAAGTGGAGAAGACGACGAATCAATCGTTGAGCGTTCTTAGCGGTTTATCTTCGGACAAGGCTAAATTCTTCGATTGTTTTTCCTTATTTCTTTATCTTAGGATCATGTGAGCATGGTTAATTCGTTCTTTCATGTTTATACAGTTATGACCACGAGTTAAATATGAATTGTATAGGGATTAACACAATATTTATAAATATGTTTGTTTGGATGATTTCGGTGTTGCGTTTATGATTGTTCTTCTTAATTTGATTGTATTTATCGTATTGTTTGTTTATCATGCTTAGTTAGATAAATGGAGAATACGAGGTTTTGACAAACCCTGGATTCGGATTAGGGTAAACAAACGTCATGATTCTATAACCCTGTTGGGGTTTGAATTGTGGACAATCGATGATATTGGGGCAAAACTCACGTAACCTAGGGTCGTTAAAACGTTGAGGGGGACTTATTCGTTGACTCGAAGTTGTGTTATATCCCTCGTCTTACACTCGGGAGAGGTGGTGAGGGAGTTTTAGAATGGAGATTGTTGATAGGGTAAATACAACGCACGATCCAATGACCCGGTCGGAAGTTGGATTGTGTGCAATCAATGACGCTGGGCAAGAGTCACGTGACCTAGGGTTGTTAATATGTTGAGGGGGACTTTTTCGTTGACTTGAAATCATGTATTCCCCTGTCTTACACTCGGGAGAGGTGGCGATGGAGTTTGCGTACCGAGGTTGTCAAATATGTTGAACACCGTAAACGTGAGTAAATCGAGATCGAACACGTATTTGTAAACACGTTAATCCCTAGGTAATTCTTCACCCTAAAACATATTAGGATATTAATGTAGTTAATTTAGGTTATATTAGTATTAATTTAATTAATTAAATACATTTACTTTCTGTCTAGATAAAGTTAGGTCACGATAAACGCGGTATTCGATAGTAACGGCACTAATCTCTGTGGATACGATAACCCGATCTTAATGATGACACTATACTAAAACTTAAACATCGTACACTTGCGAGTAGTCATATACACGAAGGACAGTAGAAACCTTCGACGTACAAGTTTTTGGCTAAACTCCTAAACCCTAACTTAAATGTGGCCTAAGGTGCCCAAATGGCCGGGGGGGTTCAAGAAAGAAGGAGAGATGATGATATTTATTGCCAAAATATCTCAAAATATTTAAATAAATATCAAGGCTATGCAGAGGGTTTCCGCCTAGGCGAAGGAATTTTCGCCTAGGCGGAGTTAGGTCGGTTTGGCTAATCGCCTAGGCGGTGGACGTAGAAGAACATTCTGCTGGATTTCTGCCTAGGCGAAGGAATTTCCGCCTAGGCGGTGGGCTGTCAGTAGCCTATCTTTGATTTCTCTGCTGGATTTCTGCCTAGGCGGAGGAATTTCGTCGTAGGCAGTGGTCCGTCAGTAACATTTGCTCTTTTCTTAGCTTCTTCACCCCCTAGGCGGTGGGCTTGTTTCACAATTTAGCCTTCGAGCTTGTTTATCCATCGTAACTTCGATCACTTTTGGTTCGATCTCATTGTTTTCGCTCCAGTTTCCTATCTTTTTGCCCCACACACTTGATTTATACAAAAAGTAATAAAACTAATTAAAACATAATAAAATATTATATAAACGCTCGAAAATTAATTTAATTCGGTTTGGAAATAGATAGGTAGATCACACCTATCACCTGTTTACCATGCAATAATTAAGCACATAGAGCTTGACGTTCATTTCGTTCAACACAAAGTACTGCAAAAACAACTTGAAGTGAGATACGTGCCATCACATAATCAAATAGTTAATTGCCTCACAAAAGGCTTGTCTCACTCTCGGTTTCAGCTTCTTGTAGACAAACTTGTAGTGACTAACTCACCCTTGCATTTGAGGGGTGGTGTTAAGAAATAATATGCTCAGCTCACTTAATGCTGTGACATTCCTACCCCACCACAGGTGCACAATAGTAGCCTTCAATAGAAGTTTCTATTCTCTTTCTGTTGTGTTAGTTTTCATTGTTGAGATTCTTCACATTTCTGTTATGGTTGTTATCATTTTCTCCTCTTGTATCATGCCACTTGTAATCATCTTAGAAGTGTATTATTCTTCTTGTATAAACATCTATCTATAAATAAAATGCTTGGCCTCAACTTTCAGATTTGAGCTGAGTTTTACAATCATGAGTCTTTTCCCTAAAATTTAACTACTACTACCCAGACTATGTTTTTTTTTTTTTTTTTTTTGAGAAAGAAGTAGGAATTAGAATGTGTAAATCTTCAAATTATGTTTTTTTTTTTCCTTTCGTGAATTTAATGGAATCAAAGGTTTCATCATCATCGTCTTCAAATTTCTTAGTCTTTTTTTTTTCCACAAAAAACAGAGCATTTGCTTTGTAGTTTCATCATCGTCTTCTTCAAATATTCCATCGCGTCATGAGAGAGAGAGAGAGTGGGGCGGCAGCGGTGGTAAGTCGTTGCGGTAGTGGTGGTGGTGGTTCGTCGTCTTCCACCATCGTCGATCTGGGTTTGTGGTGTGGTGGTGGCCGTCATTGGAGCAGTGGTGGTGGTAGGCTATTGGCGTGGTGGTGGTGGTGGTTCGCAGTTGTCCTCTCCTATTTTATAAATCACCGCCACAACCGCCGCCTCCATTCTCTCTCTACAATTCCCCATTTTCTCTCTCTAAATGGAAAATCGATCTCAAATCTATTCCACCATTTTTTGTTATTTCTTCTGGTTATTAGCAACTCCCAACCCACCGGCGACGGTGACTCCCAACCTATTGGCGATGGCTCTATCAATTTTGTAATGGTAAAATAGGAATACCAATTGTATATTTGGGAAAAAAAAACAACACAAAAACGTATCCCACTTTCACAAATGGCGCGTGAGGTGCAAATTGGATGAAAAACGTTATTGTTGTAGTTAAGTCCAAGACCACAGGGGGTAAAGTGCAGAAGGTGCAAACCACAAGCGGTAAAGTGCCAAGAAAAAAACTACAAGGGGATAAGTGTAAATCGGTCAAACTACAGGGTGATAAAGTATTATTAACCCTTAAAAAAATATGCAAATCTTAAAAATAAAGAAAAAATGTAACTATGCTTAAACTTGTAAGGGTGTATTTATAGTTTCGACTAAAGAATATAAAAATTACAAAAGAAAGGATAAAATTGAAAAGAAAGTTACAACATTGCCAAAGTAGTTCACTACCTATTTTATATTAACTATAGATATTAGGGTTAGTTACACTTTGTACCCTTGTGGTTTAGACTAATTTCACTTTGCACCATTGTTGGATTTTCTTCAATATTATATCCTTATGCGTCAGACTGTGTCATAGTTAAAATTTTAATAGAACTAAGGATAATTGTGTTAAGAATAATTTCATTATTTTCCTAAAAATGATTCAATGGGCTTAAATGAAATGTCATTCAAAATTTTAAGGGTCAATTTTTTTTTTTTTTTTTTTTTTGAATTTCATCTACTTCAATGTTTGCTCTAGTGCCACTCCTTCTTTGGGCGCCGTTGTCCACGGACACCAACATACTCCTCTCTCTGTTTTTCTACCTACTATCTTATTTTATCTGTTGCTCTCAAGTCTGAAATACAGGAGATATAAGTGCTGACGAAAATATCACGGGAATACAAATTGCAATTAAGTTAAACCACAAGAGTGCAACCTATAATTAACCCTTTATATATCATATGTGTATTGTTGATTGTGAGTTGATTTACGAAGCTCAATATTTGTAGATTGGATTTGAATAGCATATGCCTAACTTTAAAATAAGACTGCTGCTCTCAATTTAGGTTGGGTTTTGAGGGGAGGATTTAAAAATAAATATATTGTCTTTGCACTTTGTTGGTGCCGGAAAATGGGCTGACCAACAGTATAGTCTGATCAGAGTTCACCTAGAGAATTGCTGATGATTTGGAAACCATCTTTGGCGAAGTTGAATCCCTTAAGCCTTCTCGCCCCTGAATGAGCACTTGACCGAGCTGAGCTAGCGTTGTCTGGCTTGATCTTCAGATCGGTACCTGCACACATGACTTGCAGGGGTTGTTCCTGGCGTGTCCCCATTCGGCGTGAGAGCAAGAGCTCAGAGGGAAAATTTAAGGAAGTTTCAAATATTCTAAACGCAATTACCTTTCAATTTCTAGATAACATTGTTCATCTTTTCCTTTTATAGGCAAGAATCTGATTAGCGTTTTAGTGATTAAGACTTTAAGCTCGGTTATTGGCCTTAACACGGAGCATGGAGAGAAAAAAGGCGTGTGAAGGAATTATAGCTATGGGTCTGGGCCTTTAAACGTTGATGGAGAAGTCCATGAGCCGCTTTGTTAAGACAGCGAACCGGCCCAGACATCAGTATAGACGCCGAGGTGAGCATACCGACCTGAGCCTCGCCGGTTAGTTCCTTCATAATTGTAGAGAATTCTCAGTCAGTGATTGTCAGTCTCACAAAATGACCGGATTGATAAGCGCCTAGGTTAATAAGAAAGTGGTCTGCTCAGGTCGCTGATGACATGTCCCCTGTTGATCTACGTGGCAGGCTTAGGTGGAACTACTTGGAGGTTGGTTGATTTTCATCCATATCTTATTTATTTACTCTTTTTTTTTTTACTCATTTTTAAATTCTGATATTTTTTAATCCATATTATTTACTATAAGATAATGCTCGACGGTCCATTACATCCTTAAATTTTTCTATTGAAAGATTTTTTACATATAAAGATTAGAAATTCATGAATCACATGTTCTTTCCTTATAAGTTTGATGAGATGTTCGATTTATAAATTCTAAATTAATAGTTAATATCAACTAAATTGTGTAGATACCTAAGAATGACCAAATTATAGTTAACATCAACTAAATGACTGAGATTTTCGATGTTAACTAATTTGTTTAGACATTCAATAAAGAACTAAACCAGTAATTAAAGTTAACTAGATCAATGAGGTGTTCGATTTATGAGCTTAAATTAGAAATTAATTTACTAAATTGTTTAGATTTTCATTCGTAATATATGAGATATCAATTTACTAATTGATATTAAGTAACCAGTGGTTTAAGGGATCATTCATCCTTTGTAGCTAACATTCACTAACGTTGTCATTATTTTACTAAGAAGCATGACATATCAATATCAAAAGTGAAGTAGATGAGATGATTATGATGGTGAACGTTGTTGGGTTTAAAATCTTTAATTAACATTAATTAGATCATTTTTTTGTAGATTGTGTTTTCTTTGATTGATTGTTTTCAAAATATTGAAATATGTGTCTTGGATGATAATGACAATTTTTATAAACTTGATATGAAAATAGGGATAAGATCTTGATAGTACGATGGCATTTTGATAATTGAGCGTTGGGAATTGGAAAATAACTTACATCGACGATTATTCATTTGTCTATTTTGACATTTTATTTTTAGGTCAACCCTCGAATTCTTAAAAATTCTCATTATAGTAATATAAATTCATTAATGTAAATAGAAAATTTGCATGAATATCACTAAAAAAAAATACTAAAAATTTAACTAGACGTGTATAAATATAATTAAAAATTTAATTAAAATACATGAATGTGATAGTCCAAATATGTAACTAAATGTACATTAATATAAATAAAAAAAATATAATAAACATGAATAAATGTAATTCGAAAGATATACTAAACAAGTAACTAAACATATATGAATGTTAACTAAAAAAATACACGCATGAATAAATTAAAAATACATAAATGGGATATTCTAAACATATAATTAAACATATATGTATGTTAGTAGAAAAATAATACTAAACGTGTTTAATGTGACTGCAAAAGTATACGAAATATGTAACTAAACAATACATGAATGTAACTAAATATATATAAATGTAATTAAAAAAATACACTTTGTTAATGTAATATATTGGTTTGACTCGCTTGGTCTATTAGGTCAAAACCCTATCCCTAGAGTTCTCCACTTCTCCTATAAATACCTATTGTATATTATTGTAATACATATTGTTTTTCCTGAATATTAATGTATTGTTCATGTTCTCCCAACTTCTCACTTTTCAATTATCTTAACACACTTATATATGAATATAACTAAAAATGTATGAATGCAATATTCTAAATGTGTCATTAAACATGCAGGAGTGTAAGTAAAAAAATAATATTAAAAATATAACTAAATATGCTTGAATATAACTAAATGTGCATCAATATAATTAATTTTCACCATATTTTGTCAATCACATCTGATATTTTTTAAATTGCACTGTTTTGTTTTCTTTTAAAAAACTGTCTTCTGTTTTTTCTCACTTAAATTTTTTTCTCATCTCAAATAACGATGGCAACAGTTTGGTTTTGGACCAGTTTCGATAGAAATTAAAACCAAAACTGTTTGGTATATACTAAACCCAAAACTGAACTATAAACCATTGGTTTTAATTTTAGAAGTCGAATTTTAAACCGAACCGTTTAATTTTATATAACACTAAAACCAAAACTGAAAAATGGAAAACCTGTTAGTGCTTTTTTTATATATTTATTAATTTCCCTAGCAGCGCATATTCATAAATTATAAACAAAAACATTACTAAAATATAAAACATAAATTCTAAACAAAATCAAAAGCAAATTACAAAATCAATAATTATTACAATAAACATCTCAAACATAATTAAAGTATAACATATAGCGTTCACATGCAAAAAAATAAAATAAAATAAAAATAAATAAACAAACAAAATAAAACAAAAAAATATTTTAGAAGTCGAATTTTAAACCGAACCGTTTAATTTTACATAACAGTAAAATCAAAACTGAAAAATGGAAAATCTATTAGTGCTTTTTTATATATTTATTAATTTCCCTAGCAGCACATGTTCATAAAATTATAAACAAAAATATTACTAAAATATAAAACATAAATTCTAAACAAAATCAAAAACAAATTACAAAATCAATAATTATTACAATAAACATCTCAAACATAATTAAAGTACAACGTATAGCGTTCACATGCAAAATAAATAAACAAACAAAATAAAACAAAAAAAATAAATGTAAAAATGTAAATAAAAAAATAGCGATAATATATATAAAAATAACAAACTTATGCGGTATAAAATCAAAACCAAAATAAAAAACTACTTTAGTATTTAATTCTAAAATTAAAACTGTAACTGAAATCATTTGACCGTTTTCAAAAGAACCATTCGATTCGGTTACCCTCTGATTCGGGTTCAATTGTCATTTTTAATCTCATTCTCTTCCTTTTTTTGGTTAAAATGTCTTTAAATCGTAAACCAAACTAAAGAAGTCGGCCCATAGGAGAGGCACAGCAGGCAAATGTTTTGGGTCTCAAAAATTAAGAGGCCCCAAATTTTACATTATGTATGGTAGTTTAGGCATAATTATTGTTCTAATAGTTCAAGCTTTAGGCCTACAATTAAGTATTATGTAGCTTATGTTAAGAATCCATTAACAATATTAATATTTTTAAGAGGCCCATTAAATAAGCTATAATTTGAATCTCACAATAGTCCATTAATTAAAAATTTTGAACAGTCATACTAGCTTTTGACTCAACTAAAACTTACTCCAAGAACTGTTCAAAAAGAGTTGTGAGTTGTTTGATAAATCTGTCAACAAATAGTTTTAAAAAAGAGAAGTATGCAATAAGCATTTCGTAATTGCTAATATTAACTAACTATTAAAAATAGTGTACATATTTGTTTGTATTTGAAAAATATCTTACATTTTACAAATAAAAAATTTAAATGTTCTAAAGTAAAAAAATTAAATGTCTTATATCTTTCAAATAAAATTAAAATATAATTAAATAAAAAAATAATTATCATTTCTTAATAAAAATGAAAATAATGTAATCTCATCATACAAAATTTCACCAATTAAAAATAAAAATAAAAATCATTTTGACTTTAAAAAAATTCATTCTCCTAACTTTTTAAAAGCAACCTCAAAAGGGAGAAGTCCACATGTGGCTTTTCTAAAATAACTGATTACCAAAAACATTTATGCACGAATGTGAGGTTTTCATTTTTAAAAGGAGAAGCACCCCAAGAAAGGGGAAGGGGGACATGCACTAATCCCCACCCTTGCCCTTGTCCGCTCTCGTCCCCCACCCTTCTTAGATCAACGCATATCCAACACTTGGGGGTTTTGGGGTGGAAACTAGGGGGTGGGGTCTAAGGGGGAGACACTACAATAAAAACAATATACTAGGACAACATTTTTTAGAAACAAGTTGTAAATAGTATATTTTTAAATTCTTATTGAGACATTCAATTATAATGTCCTCGTAATATTTACTTATCGAGGACACATTTAAAAAAAATATATAATAAAAAATTAAAAATTATCATAATAAATAAAAAGTAACGTGACAATTTATTAGTTATTAGGACATTCTTTTATGAGACAATTTTTAATTATTTCGATACTTAATTCCAAAATAGTAAATGTTAGGATAAATTTAGTCCTTAAAAGTAAATTTTGTTGTAGTGAGAGAAGGAAGAAAATCCCGAAGAGAAGGAAGAGTAAGGGAGGAAATTGTATATACATACATATATATATATATATATATATATATATATATTAACTGGATTAAATAAATTTTATTTGGTGTATTTAGAAGCACCCAAAAATTAAATCTTTGAAAAAAGGATGTTTTTTTTTAAGTTTGCTCAAGACCCCTTAAAATTATGGGCCGGTCTAAACCTTTAATATTCAAGATACTTTACATCTTAATATTCCTACTAGATTTGTATTTAGGGTGGTTGACTGAATTCTAACTAGTCGGCCTACGCTGATCAGACTCAGATTTAATGTAACACAAGGGAGGACCTTCAGAACACAATATTATTATTTGAAATATACGTAATTAGTTCTCGGTAAGATCTTGATAACCTCAAGTAGTTAGAATCGGACGAGAATAAAAGAGAATCAGGTTCGATTTTAGTCTATAAATATAGCGATTTCCAGAGTTTAATCTACAATTCTAATCCTACTCAATTCTTGATTAACTGATTCTCACGTCGGAGGATATTTGATCAATATCATACCAATATCCTAAATATTTTGTCTAAATTTTGTAGATGTTGATCAGAAAATTGAGAGTCGAGAATATTTTGGATTTCTTAATGATGTCATTTAGAAATAAATAAATAGTAAATTGCTTATATTTGACTGCTTGCTCTTTCTAGTACATAATAAAAATATTTTCATTCCACTAATATTTGATCATTACAACTATTGTTAATCATCCTCTTCCTTCTTGATCCAAGATATTGAAGACCACAAGAGGGGAAGTTTACATAACAAAACACACTGACTTCTGCATGCTGATCAGAAAAATAAAATAAAAATAAAAATAAAAGTTTATTTATATTATTATTAATACATAAAATAAAAACCCAAATTCAAGCCAAACCCATATCCCCTTGGTTTCTCATCCCATGGCCGACACCTGGACTGTGACCTGGTGCTGTTGGCTTTGCACCAACTGTTCCTGAATCCACACCTTCATCAATATTCACTTTCTCGTATTTCTTCCTGTCAACATATTTTCTGTGTTTATTGTTACCATTTTTCATTTCATGCATCAAACTAACCTTCTTTGCTTCAGCCATGGCGGCCTCCTTCTTCACCTGGCTTTGCGTGAGTTGGCCATGTTCATCATAATGGTTTGACGCAACAACAACTGCAGAAGAATACATTAGTAGAGAGAGAAAAATGGCTGCGAACATAAAAACCTTAATATGCATGGTTGTAATGACTAAAGAGGTATACAAGGTTATGCTCAAAGCACTTAAACCTACTTCCGTATTTATAGAGCTTCTTGTGTTTATTTTATTATTATTTTTATTCCTATTCACTCAATTGTCAACAAAGGTGTCAAATTTCACTTCTTGTGGACAAGGATGGATCATAGAAATAGTTTTTTTTTTTTTTTTTTTTTAATATATATATATATATATATATATATATATATATATATTGGTTTTGCGGTAATTTATGTCCAAACTAGTTTACGCGCAAATCAACTAATCCCCTCACCAGACGATCTTAAGGTTGTGTATTCATGATTAAATTCAAAATTTAATATACAGACAAAATCACTAGTCCTTTAATCTTTTTCATTTTTCAATTGAGTACTAAATTCTCTTAATTTGTGTTAATATGCCCATGAATATTAATTACTTAAAAGAGTTAATACATAAGATACCACTTTTCATTTGATTTTATATCAACTATGACATAGTTTGAATAATATTAATGTCTAAGACACACTTTATCATCTCAATTGGGTTACTGGAGTCACTCTCAGTCATATTTTATTTATAAAAATACTCTTCTAATGTAAAAATTTTAATTTTTTTTATTATTTTAAACTTTGTGTTTGTTTTTTCTTTATATAACCCACTTTCTATTTTTTATATATTTTTTTATTTTCTATTTTATTCGGTTGTTTTTAATTTCATTTTTATTTGTATTTTTTTTATTTTATTGTATGGTGTTTGTAGAAAAACAAATCAAAAGTAAAAATCTCGAAAAAACGAAGAAAATAAAAATAAAAAATAAAAAAGTAAATTTTCTTCTTATTTTTTAAATGTAAAGTGTTTTGATTGGGTTTTGTTTTTTATTTTTTGCTTTCATTTTCTTTGTTTTCATTTTTTTTTACTTTTGATTTTTTTTTAAATTTAAAAAAAAAAACAGAAATAGTAAATTTTCTTCTTATTTTTTTTTTAAATGTAAAGTGTTTTGATTGGGTTTTGTTTTCGTTTTTTTATTTTTTGATTTCATTTTCTTTATTTTCATTTCTTTTTTACTTTTGATTTTTTTTTTTTTTAATTTAAAAACAAAAACAGAAAAAATAAATTTTCTTTTTATTTTTTTTTAAATTTAAAGTGTTTTGATTGAGTTTTGTTTTTGTTATAGTTTTTATTTTTTGCTTACATTTTCTTTGTTTTCAATTTTTTTTAACAAATATATATATATATATATATATATATATATATATATATATATATATATATATATATATATATATATATTTTTTTTTTGGGGGGGGGGGGGGGGGAGGAGAAAGAGATAAAACAAAAATTTAAATTAGAAATTACTATGTTGTAAGGGAATTTTTGTGAACAAAATATAATGAGGGGTGTTTTAAATATTCTTCAAACTATAGGGGGTCTTCTTGGTATAAAATCAAATAACAAGGTCAAACATTAACTAAATTAAAGTGATACCCCTCTTGTTTGAAAATCTGATACGGATACTTTTTGTTAGTGATTTTAAAAGTAAGATTACCAATTTAAACTTGTAATTATATTATAAAACAGAATAAATCAACTACCAATATCTACTAATGAACTTAACATAAGAACTTTTTATTTTTTCTCATTGTCTTTTTCTTTTTTATAATTGCTTGTTGCACCTCGGAAAATTAACTAGAATTCATTTATGCAAAAAATAAAATCTAAACTTAGTTCCCCAGAGCTACAGTGTACTTTGAGATGTCTTTGTTGGATTTTGAAAATGAGAAGGGGTATTGGTGATATTTTTCAAATGAGCTTGGATACCGCTAGGTTTTCCAAATAACGGGGTGTCACTGAAATTTACTATTAAAAATTATAAACTCAATTAAGTACATATATTTCTCTTTCTTTTTTCTAACAGCCTTAAAACTCCAACATGTGCATGATTAATGGTTGAATCTCCATTTTCTAACAGCCTTAAAACTCCCACATGTGCATGATTAATGGTTGAATCTCCAATTTTATAGAAATTTTCCATATTCATAATTCTATCAAAAAAATCTTAAGAATGTCACTAATTCCATTCGAATTATTAATTTCAATTACTCATTAGATCACTATTTACAGAGACTGAAAAGAAATAAAAGTAAAAACATCATGACCATTAGGGATGCTAACGGTTCGGTTTTAGGTCAGTTTTACTAGAAACCAAAATCAAGACCATTAGGCATATAGTATACCCAAAACAAAAACCAAAACCACTAGTTTTTTAGAGAACGATTTTAAAATCGAACCGTTTAATTATATGCAAAATCAAAATCAAAACTGTGAAATTGCGAAACCGTTAAGGTTTTTTAATTTTATATATAACCAAAATCAATATCGAAATCATTAAATCGCAAACTGTTGTTTTTTATATATAAACAAATTAACTCAATTATGTAAATGAATAAAAAGTAAGGATAATATATATAATAAAAATATATCTAAAATACCGGTTACGTGGTTTGGTTTCACAGTTACTATCCCAAAATTAAAACTAAAACTAAAATCGCTTCGGTTTTCAATTCTGAAACTAAAACCGTAACCAAAACCATTTAATTGGTTTAAAAAATGAATTATTCGGTTCGGTTTGATTCGGTTATCCATCAGTTCGGGTTGAATTTCCTTTCCTAGGGACCTTGATGAAAAATTTGCAAACTTCTGGGGCCAATGCTGCGATCGACTGTTCATGAATCCACTTCCTGTGGTCTAAGACTAAGTGGAACCCTTAAAACATAATTTAATTAATACAAAGAAACAATGATTCGCCGTACACTACGCATGCTTCAAGTTGGAGAATTATTTAAGGAAACCCACGAGCTGCTGTCTACCATGTACGTCCGAGGAACCTAAAATAGAAAATATTAGCATTTCGAGAAACCTACAAATTAAACCCACTTTATGCACCCTTAATTTAGATTTTTTTAAATATTTTTTTGAGCGTATCTTTGTTTTAATTTTGAATACAAAGCCTAGAATCAAAGTGGGGTATCATTTTTTGGGTTTAATTAAACTAACTTAACTGCCCCTAATGAATCATTGTTTTCTTTGGGAAAATTTTATTAATTGCCCCCAGGTTTGTCCAAATGACATATAGACTCCCCCCGTTTTGTTCAAAACTCTGTCTTTTCTCTCCTATCAATGACCGACGTTATGTTCCATTAAAGTATTAAAAAATATTAGGTACTCAAGTGTAATTACTTCTCGTCTCCTGGATTTTCTCCTTCGATTTCTTAGTATCTCTTAGATATGTTGGTTTTTGTTTCTTTCTTCGATTTTTTTTTTCTTGCTAATTAATAATAGTGTTTGTTGGTGTCGAAAATTGGCTCGACCAACAGTATGGTCTAGTCACGCTTGGCGTGGAGGGCCGCAGTTGGTCTGGTGATGGCCCTCGTCCTTGCTGGCGTCCTTGGTTCGAGCTGGACGGGCGTTGTCTAGTCTGCTGCCAGAGCTGAAGAGCCTGACCCTGCCGGCCTCTTATCTGAGCCGCTGCCCAGGCTGATCTCCGATCTGTTACCTGCACACAGAACGGATCGGGGTGTTCCCGGCGTGTTCCCTCCGGCGCAAGAGTAAAAGTTCGGGGGGGAAGAAAGCAGATCGTTTGGAGGAAAGTTATCACCTCGGTCTGCTTGGTGTATTTTCGCGTGTGGAAATGTGTTGAGGAAACCCTCTATTTATAGGCGATGAAATGATTAGCGTTCCGCAAAATCAGGGCCAGGCGCATGGGGAACACAATGGATTAGAGTTATGTGCTTGGGTCTTGGCCCCTTTGATTGTGGATGGAGAAGCCCGTGGGCCAACTCTTCTAGGCAGCAGGTCAACCCAGGCACCGAGGCAATGGTCGAGCTGCATGCACCGACCTGACTTTTTTTAGGAGATATTCTGAGGAGGTGCCGGCTTGGAGATTCAAAGGTCCTTCGCTTTAACCAGCCTGAGGAGTTATCCAGGTTGCCTATTCATCGGGCTCTCAAGGTCGTTTGATAAAGTGGCGATCATGACCCAGGTGGCGAACGGGTGGAGGAGGTCGGGTTTTACCTATATCAGTTGTCCCCTAAACCTTAGCGGGGAGATGGAACATGAGATGCTAAGAGTTCTGACCGTGGCCCGATAGAGGATAGGGAACCGGGCAGAAACGACATAGCTCAGTAGAATAAGCTAGCTCGGTAGCGAAAGATCACCCCGGTCGGGCGCCGTGCGGCTTCTGCAGGAAGCTTGATCACCACAGGGGCGGATGGGCGACACGTGGCCTGGCAAGCATCTAATTGAGGCTCTGCGCACCATTTGATTAATGCGACGATTTAACTTCTCTGCCCGCCTATAAATAAGCACTTCATTCCTTCATTTTCTTCACCAGAGTAACATGAAAGCTCCGCCCAACCTTAGAGCACGATACTCTTCTTTCTTCATCTTTCTATTTCTTTTTTGTTTCCAATGTCGGAGTCTTATTTTCCGGGGTACAGCCCTTCCAAATCAGATGGGGTTGTGGTAGAACCCCAAATCGAGCAGATCGAGCTCAACTCGTCTGCAACTGAGGTCGAGGGGCCAGAGGTGCCCTATGGGCCCGAGGGGGCTGCTCATGCCGAGGTCGCTGTCGAGTGGATGTCCTTATCTTTTGAAAGGGCCTATAGGGCGACTAGAGCGAGGACCTCCCAGTCTCCTAGCGTAACTAGTCGGTCTCGTCGAAGAAGGGCTAGGAGTGAAGTGGGCTCGTCTGGGGTTCCTGATGATGAGCTCGCATTGACCCAACCATGGAGCTTGATATCGTGGGCTCGACTTTCCCAGAGGTGGAAGCCCAGCTGTCTATGTCAGGTTGGTCCCAGGGGGTTGGCCCGGTTTCTATTCGGTCGAACTGTAAGGTACCTCCGGAAGCCTTGGCCTGGCGGGCGAGAAGTGACCTGACTAGGAAGAACGTCCAGCAGCTCTACTCTAGGTATGAGTTTCCTACCACAGTAGAGACACGTATTCCCAGGGAGGATCAATGGGCTTGTGCCCCCCAGTGGGATTCATAATGGTCTACAACCAGCAACTGCAGGGCGGCTTGTGCTTTCCCCTGTATCCTTGGGTGAGGGAGGTCTGTTGCAATCTCGGGTTGTGTTCGTCACAGCTTGCGCCTAATAGATGCGGATGGTTGTGGCTTTTCACGTGATCTGCTTGGCTGAGGACATCACCCCGACCCTTGAGTTATTCCATGCTGTCTTCCTGGTGAAGTCCATCCCCGGTGGGAAAGGTTGGTGCTACATTTCGGCCCGGCGGAAGTTCCTCACGGGCTGTGCCGAATCCATCAAGTCCTGGAAATTGGGCTTCTTCTTTTTTGGCTAGACCAGATGGGAAGTTGCCTCGGCGTCAAAGTGGGAGTTCCCGGTTGAGAGACACTGGGGGACTATGGGTAAGCCTTCTAGCCCGGCGTGAGTAACTTTCCCTCCTCGGTCAATCTTTCTGAGTTGAAATTTTTATTTAGTTTTTAGCCCTGAGGAAACACGAGCCAAGCCCAGAAATTCTCGCTCTGAGAGATCGGATTTTTATCACCCTGTTCTGTCACGTAAACACCCTCATTACGTCTTGCTTGTACGATCTCAACTTTTGGAGTGACCCCTCCTTGCCATCAGCGACCTTGAAAGAGGATTATAAGAACAGTAAGTCTCTTAACCTCTGCATGACAAACTGTTTGTACTTACATTTTTTTTTGTAGACTGATGCTCATTGATTTCCCCTGTTGACAGATATACACATTGAGATGTTGGCTCGGTTAGCAGCGCAGGACATTGATAAAGGGGGCACGCAGAAAGGGCTCCGGAGCCAGCCGGGGAGGGGGCGACGGTTCAAGCCACTTCGGCCAGGTCGACGCTCATCAATCTGTCAGCCCGGGCCGCATCTCAATTAAGACCTAGGTCGGCAACCGCAGGGAGAGCGGCGTCTCCTCAGAGACCTGCGACCCCGGCCGCAACCAGGCTGATAGTAATATACGTGGATGAAGAGAGCTCGGTCCCCACGGAGAGGAGGGACATAGGGAAACGAAACGTGGGTGCGCCTGAGGCGGCAGGCAGTCAGTAGAAGAGGAGCCGCGCGGAGGTCCACCAGGAGCGAGAGGGGGCCCAACAGGAAGGGGTGGGGCCGTTTGCCGTCACCACCAGCCTTCGAGCCGACGGCAGCATCCTTGAGACGCCAGCGATCCTCCCAACCTTCATCCATCAGACTACACCTCCAGCAGACCGGAATAGATTTGATAAAAAATTCACTTGTCGGCTAATTTTCGACCTCTATTGGCATTTTTTGTTGGTAAGTTCTTACCTCGGCAACCCTCTCAGACTTTGGAAGTTATTGCGAACCGTTAATAACCTTTCTTCCTTTAAAGGCTCTCTACTCATCAACCGAGCTGGGACTCCGTTATTATAGCATCGGTGAGAGATGCCGGCGATTGGAGACTAGCAGGGCCAAGTTGCTAGACCTTGTGAACGAGCATGAGGTTGGGTTGAGCCTACTCCAGGCTGAGGTCGAATAGCTGGCGAAGAGAAACGATGAGCTGACTAAAGAGGCTGATGAGCGCTTGGAAATGGCAAGCAGGGATATCTCCTATCACACCCCACCTCGGACACCCATCATCCTGGGGCCGATGTGACGTTGACACAATATCACCTGAATGCCAAAACAATCTAGAATACAAGAATAAATATATTTTAAATACGCAACCACTAAAGCTGACATCTATATACCTACACATTCTCATTTAGGGACACACTCGTCCCTACAAACTTATAATAACAATAAAGATAAAAACAAATAAGAACCTCTCATAGGTTTGCTTCCAACAGCTGCTCCAAACTACTCTCTCACTACAACATTACCGGACTCTACCTAGTGACAGTATGGGATCGACTCCTAACTGGTTCACCTGCGAGTGTACTGTATTCTTAATAAAAATATTTTAAAATAATAATACATTCTAAATAATACAACATCTAAATGGATCAAGCATAATGCGTATAAACAACCACATTTTTTTAACAGTTGTATAAAAATCATATATCACGAGAAAACTCCTTCTTCCTACCATTCAGAATCATCATATATATATATATATATATATATATATATATGATAAAACACTAAAGACGATAAAATAAAACACCACATCATCATATATGATAAGACACCAAATACGATAAAACACCACCTCTCAAACACCACACTACTCCTCACCATACCACATCACTCCATACCACACCACACCACGTCACACCACATCTCACACCACACCTCAGCTAGCCATGTGATCGTTTTAATCTCATGATCGGGAGTTGCAACGGTACCGTATCCCGTAGGATATGCCTTCCTAGTGGGATATAACAACGCTCGGCTGGACTGCGCCAGACGGGTGAAACAACGCTCCACTGAATTAAGCCAGACGAGTGAAACACCGCTTCGTTGGACTGTGCCAGACGGGTGAAAATCCACCACCAATCTCCACCTCACCACAATAACAACAACTCATCTCTACCTCAACAACAATAACTCATCTCTATCTCAACAACAACAACTCAATAGAAAATATCAATGCTCTGTCGAAGCAGATAAAATCAATAGCATCGACAAAACAATAACAACATCATCAAACTAAAAATCAATAATATCAGCATTTATCTCCAAAACTGATTTAATCTAAATATCATTTTTTCCATCGTCTTTTAAAACCAATTAGATTTAACAAATCATTTTTTTCCATTATCTTTAAAAACCAGCGAAAACCACATTTTCAAATCACCCAAAACCGCTTGATCCATATAAATTATAAATGAGTTCAGTTTTTAAGTAAACACATTTTCCATCATATATTTGAAAATAGATTTGGCAAGAAGACAGTACACTCACTTGATTATCTGTTTGTGAAGACTTTGATCGCCTATTCTCAACCGATACTCCGGTGCCTGCGAACCTAATAGTGACAGGGCCTAAATTAATATTTTATGTAGAAATAACCTAACCATGCCATGAAATCCTAATTTCCTATTCCCCGCGTTTTCTTTTAGAATATTATTATTCAATTAACATCGCTCCGTTACGGTTTACTATATAAACTTTGTTCATATAAACGGTCTCAATATTTATTTTCACAATTTCGACATTTTTTTATGCTAGTAATTAGTTTCATGATCAATCACGAGACAATTAAATACATATTTTAAGAGAGTTCGGAATTTTTACCTTCCCCGGATTTTTCATTGGTCCACAAGATGAGTTTTAGGTTTTATTGGGGTGTTCCGTGAAATTTTCTCCTTTTTCTTCTTCTTTTTATTCTTCTTCCCCTCTCTCGTTTCCTGTTTTCTGCTCTGAGTTTCTAACCCGCCACTCTCTCTCTCTTCCTCATTGCTAACTCCGACACCCCTCAACACCAACCACCAATAGCCCTACACTAACCCACCACCGTTGGACCAGCCAAACGACGGCACAACACACACACACACACACACACGTATAACTATGTTATCTCTCTCTAACTTACCGCCGGCGACACCCACACAACCAAACCAAATGGTCACATACACAAAACCGACGTAAGATGCACACCCACACCCATTGCTTTCTTTCTCTCTTCATTTTTTGTTTCTGCTTCCTGTTTCCGTTTGAACCAGCCGTCAACCAGTTCTCTCTCTCTAACTCTCTATCGTCGACGACACTCCAAACCACACACACCCTGGCGACGACGGTGACGATCAAAACACGCACCACCGCCACCTCCGTCGGACCACAACATTGACCGACTCACCACACATATTCATACACAACAACACACACACAATCCACTCACACACACAACAGTACTAACAGAAACGGAAAACACACACACAACACACAACCATGCACCCACCTTCAACGGACCACCACCGGAGCAACCACCACTGCCGGAGAACAGACAACACACAACACCCAGTAGGCACACACTCCGTCGATGTTGAACGACTACCACCTACCTACCGAACGGACCCTCTTATCTCTCCTCTGTTTTCTCTGTTTCTCTTCCCTCTCAGGCGTGTATATGAAGATATATATATTTGAGTTGAAAAAGAGGCCTAAGCTACACTCATTAAATTCCATCCGATTGCCATGTCGCTCCTCCCCACTCCGTTCTCAATTCTTCGTTTGATTTTCAGCAATTTCATGTATGTGTGTGTGTGTGTGTGTGTGTGTGTATATATATATATATATATATATATATATATAATCACCGAGCTCCTTCCATGGATAAGGATAGAGAAAAGAAAAAAATAATAATTTAAATTACACTAAGTCCCCCTTCTTTTTAGTTAGGATATTAATTAACTCATTCTCAATTTTAATGTTTATGTAAATTACAATTTAATCCCTAAAATCTTAATTCACACAATTAATATCGCAATCCACTCTGGTATTTTTGAAATATTATAAAATACGACTAAAATTATTCGTATATACAAATCGGGGCCTTACATCTCCCAGGCCAACTCTGAACTTGAAGCATTGAGAAGCAGCCGGGCCACCGAGCTAGAGTAGGTCCAAGCTGAAGTGGTGGCAGAGTGGAAGAAGAGCCAGATTTTCAGGGAGCTTCGGGATCGGATCAGGAAGAGCATGATAAAGTTGGGGTTCAAAGGTGCAATCAACTCTATCCGACACTAGTATCTGGAAGTCGACCTGAAAAAGATCAAGTTTGAGCTCAACCCTAAGGACATTAAAGAAGCCCAGGCTGAGCAAGACACCGGATCGAGCAGGTCCTCTGTTAGCTAGGGTAGCCTGAGCAAAACCTCTAGAGACTGAGGAGGTCTGAGTAGGTCTTCTAGAGGTAGGGGAGGTGCCCCGTCGATCACCAAAGGCCAGGCCGGTCTGGACCCGTTCCAGTAGTAGGCCTCCGTTAGCTTAGGCAACCATCACGACAACCAATTTTTTTTTTTATTTTGTTCAGCCCTGTAGAGAGCAGACATGTATTCACGGGCAAGAACCCCAATTTTTGTAATCACAAAGAATTTTTGATCAATGAATAAAATTTTCTAATATGCCAATCGTGCCTCGTATGCTTCAATTTTCTTTTTCTACTTGGTTAATCTTTTCTGGTTGGTCAACATTGCACACTTGCAATTTTCACAACTTGAAGAAAGCAACTGACCTTAAATTTATTAAATAGTGGAGCTCTTCCATCAGCTCATACAATCGTGAGGTTTAATAACTGAGAATATTTCCTCTTTTAGCTAGAAACAATCCTCATTGGCATGACCGCGATTCTTGTGGAAATTGCAATATTTATCGGCCAACCTACCCAGAGACTTCTGCCTCAGGGGAGGGACAAGTGGGAAAATTCTCTTCCCTGCGTTGTTGGTAAAAATGGTGGTGATGAAGGTTGTAAGCGGGGTGAAACCGTGCTAGCGGGGCCTTGAGAATGGCCTCCTATCACCGGGTAGAGGTCCCAACTGACCTTCTGCTTGGAACTTCCTGGAGGCTTAAGCTCGGCTCGGCCCTTCGTCAGGTTGACCCTTCTTCTTGAAGAGTTCTTCTTTCTCATTCTTCACCTAGTCGAGGAGGTCGGCTTTGTAGTAACTGGTGCCAAGATCCAAAGCCTCTCATAGGCATGACGTTGGTCTTGAACTTAGGTCGTAGGAGAGTCTCCAGTGCCTTAATCCGTCGATAAAGGCATCGAGAGCCACGACATCGGATACCCCTTCACAGGCGAGGGATTCCATCCAAAATCTGTGAATGTAATCGCCCAAATTTTTGTTTACCTCTTTTTTAAGGGCGAGGATATAGGTAATGGTCTTAGGTCTGCGACGGGATCGACTGAAGCTTTCTAAGAATTCCTGCTCGAGTTGGAGAAAGGTGTAGATTGAGGCCGGCAGTAGGTCGTTGAACCATGTCCAAGCAGGACCTGTCAGATCAAGCGGGAAAATTTTGCATCTCACCGTGTTGGAGGCCGCGTGCATATCCATATGGGAGACGTAGATGGAAATATGATCTGCGCGATCGATTGTTCCATTTTATTAGGCTACAAGTGGATTTGGAAATCGATAAGGGACAGGTTCCTTTGTGATTTCAGTAATGAAAAGAGATCTTACCCCCATATGCGGTCCGGCGGTACCCTTGGTGTTATGTATTTGATTGAGAGCAACCTCCATCTCGGCTATGCATCGCTCCATAATGGCCTGGCCTCAGCGACTTGACTAGCCGCAATTCGGGCCTCATGCCTTTGAGCCAGGGGCGAAGAATGGGAATCCACCTTACGAATCTGGTGAGACCAGTATTTAGAACGTTCCTGGAGATTGTATTCCCGAGTTGGCGATGACCCCGGTTTATCCTCGGCTCATCGCCCACATGTCGACTGGGACATTGACCTCGAAGCAACAGGAGGGTCGAGATCCCTCTCCCTGGGTGCCTGGTTAACAGCCAGAGGCTAGACCCATGCCACATGTCCGTAAGAGGCGACCACTCGATCATCGAACTCCTATGGGCGATCTCTCTCTCCTACAACATGGAGGTTCGACCTCTCTTGATCTCGGGTCGGAGGAAGGCGGGAGAGGAGAATGCTGAAGTAGTCTTGGAACTTGCTGAGCCGATGCTCTACGTTGTCGAGCCTGATTGCGCCGATGACCCCGGAAGTTTGGCCTGGGAAGGTGCCCGAGGCTGGGATTAGGGAATAGAATTGTCCCTCAATATTGATATTTTGCCCCTCAATATTGATATTTTCTCCGTCGATAAGACGGCGGGCTGAAGCCTTGGTTTTCGGTCTCGGAGCTTGTGACATGACTTCAGTGGGGTTGCTATTCACCGCGGCGTTCTGGTTCCTTGATCGCAAAGAGTGTTCAGACCTTGTGTTCATCAAACCTTAGCAAAACATGTAGCTAATGATTTGGAGAAGGCTGTTTGTGTGCTTCCCACAGACGGTACCAAACTGTTGGTGTCAAAAATTGGTCCGACTAGTAGTATGGTCTAATCACGATATGGAGGGCCACAACTGGTTTGGTGATGGCCCTTGTCCTTGCTGGCGTCCTTGGTTCGAGCCGGACAGGTATTGTCTGCCCTGCTGTCCGAGCTGAAGAGCCTGGCCCTACTGGCCTCTTATTCGAGCCGTTACCCGAGCTGATCTTTGATCTGTCACCTGCACACAGGACGGGCTGGGGTGTTCTCGGTATGTCCCATCCGGCGTGAGCATAAGAGCTTGGGGGAAGAAAACAGATCATTTGGAGGAAAGCTATTACCACGGTCTACCTGGCGTATTTTTACGTATGGAAATGTGTTGAGGAAGCCCTCTATTTATAGGCGATGAAGTGATTAGCGTTCTGTAAAATCAGGGCTTTAAGCTAGGTTTAGCGCTAAGTAGTCAGGCGCGTGAGGAACATGGTGGATTAGAGCTATGGGCCTAAACCTTGGGCCCTTTGATTGTGGATGGAGAAGCTCATGGGCCAAGTCTGCTAGGGGCAGTAGGTCGGCCCGGGCATCGAGGCAAAGGTCGAGCTGCATGCACCGACCTGACCTTTTTTAGGATATATTTTGAGAAGGTGCCAACTTGGAGATTCTATGGTCCTTCGCTTTAATCGGCCTGAGGAGTCATTTGGGTTGCCTATTCACCGGGCTCTTAAGGCCGTTTGATGAAGTGGGGTTGGCGATGTGGCCATCTTGACCCAGGTGGCGGACATGTGGTGGACGTCAGGTTTTACCCACATTAATGTTTTTCTATGTGAGAGAGATCTTCTTTCACTGATTTCTTGTTCTTTCTTTGATATATGGTTGCTTTCTTCTTCATCATTTTTTTTTTCCGTTTGATTACCTTCATCTTTTGATTTATACTTCTTTTTATTTTCGTTGAGTTCTCATCTCCGGAAATAAAAAGATGAGAAAGAGAATAAAGTTTGCAAAGAAAAATGAAAAATATGGGAAAGAGAATTTGAATAAAAAAAAATTAAAAAGAAAAGAAAAAAGGAATTTGGTGAAAAATTAAAATTTTAACCATGCAATACATGTGTTATAATAATTTTTCAAGCAGTTCGAAGTTATTGTAATACATAAAAGTAATGGGAATTTTTTCATATAAAAAATTACAATAATTTTTGTGGTTTACAATAATTTTTAGGTTTTTTTATAGTAATTTTGGATATTTAGAAAAATTATTGTAATATGTATAATTGACTAATAAAATTTTAACTTAGACAAACGGTTCACGGTTTAAAAAAAAATCTAGGTTCTAATTGATCATCATTTTTTATTTAATTATAAGAGCAAAACCGTCTATAAAAGTCTGATTTTCAATTTGGGGATCAATTAGAGAGTTCAGTGTAAAAACTTTACTTGCATCATCCTTCTCTCACGGTCAAACAACAAAAGAGGTTATCTTTATTGACGGCACTAAAGTAGAGCGAGGACAAAATAACTTTTGAGATTATTTATGAATATTTTAATTAGACGGTGTAGTTATTTTTAATTTTAAATTGAGTATAAATTTATTTGTTATATTTTATTGTTATGTTAATTAATGATCAATGCTCTCTATCTCTAGCCACATATTTTCAATTAAGGTTTGTATCACCGGCCGTCAATGTCAAGTTTTATCGTTGTCCGTTATTAGACCTTAGGGTTTTTGTCGCGATGTCCGTCCATTGACCGTAGGGGATTTGTTTAGCTATATGTAATAATTTTTTTAGTGTACTTTTTATTTACATATAACTATTTTTAATATATTTTTTAATTATGTATAAATATTTTTCATATATATTTTTAAGTGTATTTTTTAGTTACTATTTATACTAATTTTTTTTAGTATGTCTTGTAGGTTTCATGCGATTTTTTTGGCGATTTACTACTTAAAAAATTAGTTGGATGTATTGAAAAAAAATATAATAAAAAATTATTAAAAAAAATAGTGATCTAACTAAAAAATCCCAACAACCGTAGATTTGAAGATTGACAACTCGCGTCGGCCGGAATCTAGTGGTTGTTAGTGATCGGAATGGTTGACAACGTCACCCTAATTGAAAGATTAGTTTGTACAAAGTAAAGTATTTAGCTGGTTAAAAAAAAATTATTTGTTTAACGTGATTAATTTTTACAACCTTTCACAACTATTCCATAATTTTTTATTTTTTTTTAATAGGAAATTTATTTTTAAGGGTACTAAATCTGTCCTAACATATACAACTTTGCGACGAATTAAGTATTAAAACAATTAAAAATTATTTGATAAAAAGTTGTCTCAATAACTATATTACCGTGTTAGTTTATAATATTAGGATAATTTTTTATTATATATTGTTTAATATATACCTTATTAAATAAATATTGTAAAGACACGATGATTGAATGTCTCAATAAAAATTTAAAAGGATATTATTTATAAATTATCTCTAAAAATATAAAAATATTGTCCTACGTACTTTTGTTGTAGCGACGGTTTCAACTTTAAATTCTCTCTCACACGCAACTCTATTATTGTTATTTCAGATGTCTCTAATCTCTATATGTGTGTGTTTGAGAGAGAGAGAGAGAGAGAGAGAGAGAGAGAGAGAGGCAAGAAGCTGTATATACATCAAATAATAGAGAGACAAATTAAGACTGCCTAGCTAGGATAGGAGGGCACACATTTTGCCTTCTTTCTTACGTTGTTACAAGTTTACAACGGATAAATTTATAAGCCCTCTGGCTTAGTAGAATTAATAGGTAACAACAGAGATGCCTGGTCTTAATTGTTAGTTCTTAATAGAGTGACCGACGCTAGGGCTGTGTCCCGGTGCCGTCGGTCGGAAATCATCCACGTTTTCAACCTTCCTCGTTCGATTTCCAACACACCCACCTGACAATGTCACACCACCTTTTTTTGCCTTCAAAATGTTCTTGTTCGGGGAAGAAGACTTCAAATGGCTTGCCGCCTCTGCACAAACTATTAATTCATGGCACAAAATCAGAAAAACAAAAAATGCAAAAGAACCCAAATACTTGGCGTTTCCCATATATTTCTAGAGAGAGAAAGAGGGAGGAAGTGAGATTTGAAACACTCAAAAAAACTGTGAGGGTTTAGTGAAGAACCCTAATGTAACTGTGTACTATTTATATAGGGCCTAGGGGAAGCATATGCATGTGAGTGTCCACGGTAGTGGAGGTGATTCCATCAACTTGAGAGCTTGACATATATATATATATATGTAGAGAGCGCGAGAGAGAGAGAGAGAGAGAGAGAGAGAGAATAAAAGTAAAGCAATGGGAAAGTAGAATTGGATGGTCTATTTTGGAGAATTAAGGCCAACATCCTCTGATGAATGATCTGGAAAAAAAGAAAGAGCTTCCAATTTCCATGCACTATGTTCGCTCCAGCTTCGCTGTCTATATTCTGTTTCTTATTCTCTGTCTAGCAAGTAATAGTCATTTTTCCAGTCATAAATTTTATACTAATTTGTCATCTACATTTAGTATTTACTAGAAAAAATAAATTTTAATATTAACAAATAAAAATATAGAAAAAATATTAAAAAAAAATTGTTAATATCAATCACTCATATTTAATTTCAGAAAAAAATAAATAAGCTTCTGAAGGAGTTTCTCAAAAGCTTTTATTATTGTTTTTTAAATAATAGTTTTAAAATAATATAATAGGTCTTTTTTTATATTATTTAATAATTTTTATTATTTGGTTAAAAATTATTAGAATATTTTTTTGAGTAAATAAAATTTAATAAATTTTATATGTAATTAATAAATAGAGAGAAAATTTTATTAAATAATTGGATAGAGAGAAGACGAGGAAAATGTAAGTTGCATATGATTAATTATAGGGAGTTTTATCATGGGCCTCAAGGCCCATTATTAATTCATTTTTATACCCATGTAATTATTTAAGTTTAGAGAAAAATTCAATTGGCATATGATAATTATTTACTGTACAATAACATTTACATCCCTTATTCATTATGTTATTGTTGACATTATTGTTGTGCAATAACATTTGCATCTTCCTTTTCATTATGTTGCTATTAACATTATTGTTGAGCAATAATATTTGTATCCCTCCATTTATTATATTGCAATTGATGTAGTAATATAATATGTATTTAGATTTATTGTAAACAATAAATATATAGGTGGTGTTTTCTCAATATGAACTAGTATGCAGTGGCCCATTTTAATTTTAATGATAAAAGTGAGGTTCTCTCTAATTTTTCCTTAACTATAATAAAATAACCATGAACTATATGAGTAAGTTTCAGTGATGTCCCTTGTCATTTGACGGGAGAGGTGGCAAGAGAGTTTTAGAACGGAGATTGTTGATAGGGTAAATACAACGCACGATCCAATGACCCGGTCGGGAGTTGGATTGTGTGCAATCAATGACGCTGGGCAAGACTCACATGACCTAGAGTCGTTAAGACGTTGAGGGGGACTTCTTTGTTGACCCGAAGTCATGTATTCCTCTGTCTTACACTCGGAAGAGGTGGCGGTGAAGTTTATGTATCGAGATTGTCAAATAGGTCGAACACCGTAAACGTGAGTAAATTGAAATCGAACACGTATTTGTAAACACGTTAATCCGTAGACAATTCTTTACCCTAAAACATATTAGTATATTAGTATAGATAATTTAGGTTATATTAGTATTAGTTAAATTAATTAATTATATTTATTTTTCGCCTAGATAAAATTAGACTACGACAAACGCGGTATTCGATAGTAACGACATTAATCCCTGTGGATATGATAACCCGATCTTTCACGATCATACTATACTAAAACTTTGACCTCGCACACTTGTGAGTAGTAAGATACGCCGAGAGTGCAAATCCTCCGCGTGTACAATTTCACTACGACACCCTTGGAATGTTAACCATCTCAAGCAATATTTTTACAAGGAAGAGGTTGTTTTGTAAACATTCTGTTTTTTCACCAAGTGTAACAAATTTTGATATAAATGAAATGGCTATTCAAGTGCAACGATCTCCCAGCAGTACAAACATCTTCCGAAGTGACACTTCGACGCTGGCCATTGAGAGTGATAATCAAACCCCTACACGGGTTAATAATCCATACCCGGGGATAGACCGAGGTTATCCACCAAAGGTGGGGCATCGATCGAGTCTGGGGGCTTGCAAATAAGTATCTATCCCCTCATAGCCGACCAAAGGTCAAGCAACTTAAAAGAGAAGATGCTTCCGCATGGACGAAATCGGGATAACCTAAAAGGGCTCAGAAATGAGCCTGAATATGGAGAACCTACCGGTGAGCGACCACATGACCTAATACTTGCATGGCGCCCTATGGACCGAAGATTATTTCAAACCCACAATTATCTAACCAACAACACGAGCATGGACTCCGACTTGTGCTCTAGGCTAGGGGGCATGGTAGATTTAACTTTGGAAACAAGAACAATTAAAAGCGAAATAATCTCCATGTGTGGAGAGTTGACCGAGCTTTGCTCTCCAAGCACCCCTTAGCTTAGATTAATCAATTTTGGAGGATCTTAGAATCTTTCCCGAGCTTCGCTCTCCGAGTACCCTCAGCTCGGATTAATCAAATTTTGAGGATCCTAGAATCTTTCCCAAACTCCACTTTCTAAGCATCCTCAGCTCGGATTAATCAAATTTGGAGGATCCTAGAATTTTTCCCAAGCTGCGCTATCCGAGCACACATAACTTGGATTAACTGAATTGGGAGGGCTAATTCCAGCTTACCTCTAGGCTAGGGGGCCATCTTGAAAATGGCCTTGAGAACTCTCATGGAATAGTACCCGAGCTAAGCTCTCCAAGCACTCTCAACTCGGATTTTCAAATTTTAGTAGACCAAGGACTAAACTGAGCGTTCAACATATAATGACCTGGTTTTCCCGAGCCGCCACTAGGTTTCTCGTATAGAGAATTCCATCACAAATATTTCACCATTTATAGATAAATTAGTATTACTAACAATTAAGCTACGATACCACTCTGTAACGACCTGAATTTCTAGGACCGCCACGCAGTTTCTCCCCTTGGAGAATTATCTCTAAAATAGAATCACCAATATTTTATTTTATAAAACCGGTCACTAATTATATTTTGTTGGAATTTTGATATTGACAAGTGAGTGATAATATTTTGGGATTTTGATATTGCCAAATAAGTGACTATATTTTGTTGGGATTTTGAAACTACTCAGTGTGGTTATATTCTATTTTGGAAAGTGGATTGTGATAAAAAAAAATACTTGGTCCATAAAATATTTTTATATTATGAAGACAGTACACCGATAAAATATTCAAATAGATATATTATTTTGAAATGTTAATTTGAATTTTTGAGCTTAACTGGTATTTTAAAAATTTGATTGGGGACTTTATATAGTATTTTTTATATACATTTTATGTGAGTATTGAACTTAGTATTGAACTCGTTATGGTATGTGATTTTGGAGACGCAATTCTGTGTTTTAGATGTATTTATATGATTCAGACGTATTTGGGTGTTTTGAGACGAATTTATGTGATTAAGACACATTTATGTGTTTTGAGATGTATTGATGTGATTAAAACGTACTTATGTGTTTTGAGACGTACTTATGTATTTGAGGAGTATTTATGTATTTTCAGACGTATTTCAAAAAATTCATTTTTAAAAATTTGGATTGTATTGATATTTATGAAAAAATTTACAAGATTAATGGAATTTTAATGTGGATATTGGAGATGATTGTTTTTAATCGCATGGTGTATTTCACGAGGAATTTGGGTTATCTATTGGTTAATATGTTGGTTGTTATGATATGTTGGCTTGAAATGTTAGAAGGAAATAATAAATACTGGTTATGGGATATGGTAGTGGACTTGAAAAGTCATGCCAAGTGAGAAATTATCGAGGTCGTAGACCTGTTGAAATTTAGATAAACCCAATTCAATGAGGCTACCATGCTGTTTTTAAAAATATATTATCATTATTGTTATTTTTATCAGAGTGCACAACGGAAGTGTTTAGAAGTATAAGAATTTTTAGCAATTGGTTATCTGTGCTAGGTGTTACCAACCAAAATGCACTATGTCTGTATGTTGTTGGATATGATGTGAGCCATCGCAAATGCGAATGTGATGAAGTATGGAATAGATTTTGTCGGTTATGAAATATGGGTGACTTTCGGTTAGGGGACTCTACGTAAAGAACAATTGTTCTAGAATCAGGTGTGATTAACATGACCGTGTGATGCGATTCTGAAATATTATTGTTTGAACAAAATTTTGAGGACGAAATTTAATTAAGGAGAGTAGATTGTAATACTCCAAAAAATTGTATTTTTGAAAATATTATTTTATATAAATTTAATATTTTTGGATTGTTTTACAAATTTATGGTATAAATAAATATTTGATAATTTTTGGGGAGATAAGTATAATTATTAGGTTAAATATGAATTACTTTATAATTATGGGGTGTTAAATATAATTTTTAAATTCTTCATAGTTAAGCAACCGATTTGTGGCCATGAAAAAAATAATAAAAAATGGTTGCCAAGAATATCCCATGTATGTATATATATATATATATATATATATATATATGGGCTTGTAATCTTGCCAAGTGCACATGTGATTATTATTATTATTATTATTATTATTATTATTATTATTATAACAATAATAATAATGATAATAATAACATGGAATGATATATCCGAGCTTGACAAGATTACAAACCCACATATATATACATGAGAAATTTGTGGCCACCATTTATTATTTTTTTTTCATGTCCACAAATGAGTTACTTAAGTATAAAGAATTTAAAAATTATATTTAACACACCATAAATATAAAGTAATTCATATTAAACCCAATAATTACAGTTATCTTGCTAAATTATCAAATATTTATTTATATCATAAATTTGCAAAACAATCCAAAAATATTAAACTTCTATAAAATAATATTTTCAAAAATACAAAATTTTGGAGTATTACAATCTATCCCCCTTAATTAAATTTCGTCCTCAAAATTTCATTTAAATAATAATATTGTGAAATCGCATCACATGATTATATTAGTCACACCCGTTTCTAGAACAATTGTTCTCTATGTAGGGTCTCGTAACCGAAAGTCACTCGATAGGTGTGATTTATCTATTTATTTTCAAGCCGATTTTGTTAGTTTTCGAGTATGTTTATTACGTTTTAATACATTTTTATTCCTTTTGTATTAAAACATGTGTGTAGGGGTAAAAAAAGGATAAAAACGGATCATAAATGACTAAATCAAATCAAGAACGGTGGAAGAATAATGGGAAAACAAACATAAAGGCAAAATTCTGAAATACAGCCCACCGTCGCGGCGTCCAAACCACCGCCACGATGGTCAATATGCAGAGAAGGCCTATTCCTGCTGAAAGCCCACCGCCGAGATGGTGAAACAACAGAGAGGTCTTTGCTCCCACCGTTGAGTCCACCGCCGAGGTTGTGACCAAACCGACTTAACCACCGCCACAGCGGTCACTCTGCACACACTTTAGATATTTATTTAGATATTTTGGCTCCCTATATCTTCATCATCTCCTCTATTTCAGCAATGAGAGAGCTCCTAGGGTTAGAATAGGGTTAAGAGGTTTTTGGGGAATGCTCCACCAAATACGAAGGAAAAGAACATGTTGTGAAAAAGGAGAAGCGATCTCGGAACGATTTTAGCGCCAAATCTTTGGACTACGACTAGTTTCTCTCTCTCTTTTTTTTTTTTTTTTTTTTTTTTTTTTCTTAACTTCGGATTATGATTTAAGCATGTTTAGTTCGTTTATCATTGTATATACGGTTATGGTCATTAGCTAAACGGATATTGTACAGGGATCACTATAATTTATAAATATGTGATTTTGAATTCGGTGTTTCGTTAATAGTTGTTCTTCGTTATTTGATTGTGTTTGCCATTTCTCCTTATTTATTATGCTTGTTATGATATACTGAGAGTACGGGGTTTGGCACTCGGGAGAGATAACCTTGGATTCAGATTAGGGTTTAAACACAACACGACGATCTAATAACCCGGGAGGGAGTTAGAGAGTGTGCAATCGATGACATTGGGGCAAGACTCATGTGACTATACGTTCTAAAAAATGCTAGAGGGAGACTTCGACGTTAACGCGAAATCACATATTCATTCACTTGTCACTTTGAAGAGGGAGTGAATGAGTTTATGATACAGAGATTATTGGATAAGTTGAACACCGTTAACGTAAGTTAAACGAGATCAAACACATATTTGTAAACGAAGTTAATCCCTAGATAATCCATTCCCTTAAACGTCTCAAAATAATAACATAGTTTAATTAGATAAATTAGTATTTTACTTTTAGTATATTAATTATAAAAACTACTATTTTTTATCACTTAGATAAAATTAGGTTATGCTAATAACGATACTCGATAATATTCTCAACCAATTCCAGTGGAAACGATAACTCTTAGTCTTCCCACTCGACTAAAACTTGACTCGTACACTTGCAGTGAAAGTGGCGACGTAATATTCTGCTACCATTACCCATATTTCATAACCAACAAAATCTATTCCATAGTTCGCCACATCCGCATTTGCGGTGGCCCACATCATATCCAACAACGTATGGACATGGTGCACTTTGGTCGGTAACACCTAGCATAGAAAATCAATTACCAAAGAATCTTATGCTTCTAAACACTTCCGTTGCGCACTTTAATAAAAATAATAATAATAATAGTATATTTTTCAAAACATCACAGTAGCCTCACTAAATTGGGTTTATCTAAAGTTTAACCGATCTATGGCCTCGATAATTTCTCACTTGGCATGACTTTTCAAGTCTACTGTCATATCTCATAATCAGTATTTATCAATTCCTTCTAATATTTCAAGCCAACATATCGCAACAACCAACATCTTAACCAATAAATAGCCCAAATTCCTCGTGGACTGCCCCATGTGATTAAAAAAATTATTTCCAATATCTACATTAAAATTCCAATAATCTCGTTAATATTTTCATAAATATTAACACAATCCAAACTTCTAATAACAATTTTTTTTTAGATACGTTTGAAAACACATAAATATCCCTCAAGTACATAAGTATATTCTAAAATACATAAGTATGTCTTAATCATATAAATACATCCTAAAATACATAAATGTGTCTTAACCACATAAATTTGTCTCAAAACACCCAAATACGTCTCAATCATATAAATACATCTAAAATAAATAATTGCGTCTTCAAAGTCACATAACATAATGAGTTTAATACTGAGTTCCGAGCACCCTTAGCTCAGACATATGCGAAAATGGGAGAGCCTCAAACCCTCCGCTCCACTAGAATCTCTAAGTATGAAGAAGGTTCAGAGCTGCGGAGTCTGAGCATATTCAGCTTGGACATATGCAAAAGAGGGAGCCTCTAATCTTCCAAGCTCCTCCATAAATCTCCAAGTTTGAAGAATGTTCCAGGCTGAGGTCTCCAGTACCCTCAGCTCAGATGTATAAAAAAGGGGAGAGGACCTTAAAACCCTCTAAGATAAAGTGGGGGAGGCAGGCCGCGCTGAGGGCTCCGAGAACCCTGAGCTAGGGCATGCCCAAAAGTGGGTGCCTAAAACCATCCAGAAGCTCCTTTATGTCCAAGTGTCAAAGATGGGCCGAGAAGAAGAGTTCGAGCACCCTCAGCTCGGACTATCCTCTAAATGGCTCCCTAAACCACCATGTTTGATAAGAGACCAGAGAAGCCGAGCTGAGGCATCTGAGTCGTCTCAACTTGGATTTCTTCCAAATGGGGCCTCTCAAATGAAGAAGTCACTTGGCCGAGCTGAGGTATCTGAGCACCCTCAACTTAGATTTCCTCCAATGTGAAACCCTCAAATGAAATCGAAGATACAACGTCGAGTTGAGGTGTCTGAGCACCTTTAGCTCGAACTTACTCAAAATATAACCCTCAAATGAAATTGAAGATACCTCGCCGAGCTGAGGTGTTCGAGCACTCTCAGCTCAGAATTACGTAGAAAATGGCCTCCTAAGAAAGGACAAAGCAGCGTGTTCAAGCTGAGGGGTCCAAGCACTCTCAGCTTGAATTTTGTCTAATTGGGCTCCCTTGTTTCGCCCTGAAGGTCAACAAAGCCGAGCTGAAGGGTCCGACCACCTTGAACTCGGATTCCTCTACATATGAAGCCTCTTAGGCCGTTTGGAAGCTCTCGATGCTGTTTTGACGTTCTCTCCACCTCCTGATCAAGTAAGGGGGGGAAAAATGGGCCCTTAATCTTCGTTTAAAGTGGGACGGTCCATGGACTTCTACAAATGTGCCTTAAAGCCTAGCCCAGGTGTTTAAGACTTTAATCTGCAAGCTTACTGGCTGCCAGTTGAATTAAGTTAATTAACCAGGCTGAGGTCCCTAATTTCACAGTGCTAATTGAACCATGCGCCGTATATAAACCCCTTGGAATCAAATGCCCAAAGGTACTTGCTTCTAATTCACTCTAGAGCAAATTTTGCCTTTTCTTCCCATATACTTATTCTCACGTCGGAGGGGTCTTGGTGGCGAATTATTAAGTCACCACTTTCACCGCAAGTGTACGGGTCAAGTTTTATAGAATAGTGAATGAGTAGGGTTGTCGTATCCACAGGGATTGGATTAGATCGTCGTTAACTACAACAATTGTCATAACCGAATTTATCTAGGTGATTGAATTTTGGGTTTTTGTTTGAAGAATTGAAACTAAACTAATAACTAATTAAATTATAATACTAATGATGACGTTTAGGGGAATAAATTATTTAGGGATTGACTTCGTTCACTTAAACGTGTTCGTTTTAGTTTAGTTTACGTTAACGACATTCAAACTATCCGACAATCTAGGTATCGTAAACTTGCTTACTACCTCTCATGAGTGTAAAATGAGCAAATATGTGACTTTGCATTAACGCCAAAGTCCCCCTCAACATTTATACGACCCCTACTTACATAAGTCTTGACCCAACCTCATGGATTGCACATTTTCTAACGCCCTCCCGGGTCGTTTGATCGTCATGATGTGTTTAACCTTAGTCCAAATCCGGGATTATCTTTCCCGAGTGTCAAACCCTGTATTATCAAAACCAACCCTAATACCATAACATACATATCAAGATTGTAATAAAACGGAAAACACAATCGGATAAAGACGAATAACAGATAACGAAACACAGATTCAAACAAACAACATTTTCATTAACTAATCAACCCTTAAATAACATATGTTTAGCTATACAAGATCATTACTAAATATTGAAGATTTGAAGAGAAAAAACAACATTATACAACATGCAAAGTTAAGAACAAAAAGAGAAATGAAGAAAGGAAAGTAAATCTTAAGAGTGGGGTATTCCACTTCTGCCGAAACCGCTCCGATCTTGTTTCTACTTTATCAAAATGTGTTATCCTCTTTGGTCTTTGATCAAGAAGCTCCAAAAATGTCCAAAATTATCTCCCAAAATGTTTTAGGGTGTTTGGGGAAAGAGGAGATGATATAGGGATCAACAAATATCACAAAATATCAATTTGTCAGCTATCGGACCGTCACGGCGGTGGAAATACAGAGAGTTTAGCAACTCTCTGCTGTTTGACCGCCGCGGCAGTAGTGTCATCGCTCTTTGGTATTTTGGCTGTAACGTTCTCGTCCAAACTCCGATTGAGGTGAATGAAAATCCTATAGAAATCTAGGAAAACGATCTACAACTTCTATGTTTTGAGTGTTTCCAAAATCGAATGGCATCGTGCTCAAAATTGGCCTTAAAGTTACTGCACCTGTACTGACTTTGCCTTTTTTCACCCATTTATTCGAAAACCTCTAAAATAATACGAAAACACATTAAAATAACAAAAGTGCTTGAAAATGCACAAATATTTGAATTTAAAGGTACTTGATTTGTTGGTAAATGAACCACTCATCAAATACCCCCAAACTCAAATGTTTGTTTGTCCTCAAGCAAAAACACACAAACAAGAAAATACAACAATTAATTACGAAATTAAAAACTAAAAATGAAAAACACTAAAAACAATAATGTGTAAGTTTTGAATATCATCTACTGGCCAAATAATTTTTCCCTCATCGGCCCCCAATCCTATCAAGTTCAAGAATAAAACAATCTATGTGGTGTCCTAAAATTTCAACATTCGATAATAGTAAGCGCCATTCTAGATCATTTCAAAGTGTGTTTGATAAAACTCAATTATACGACTATTCGTCGATCGGATTGAATTATCCACCAAATAAGCTCATGACTAAAACCAAAAAAGTATAGGGAATCCATAAGCTTGATTGGGTTCTCCACTAATGTAGGCTAAGCAATTCAAAAAGATCAGTAGGACTTGGTTCAGTTTTGGATTATGGCTAAGAGTATATCGGAAATAGAAAACAGGTTAACGTCATTAACTTGACGATACGCGAGGCACATACTTGGTACTCTTACACTCGAACCCCCATAGATAAATTTGAAACAACCCTGAATATATGTTTACGAACTTCGTACTCACTTGTTAAAAGAAACGGAAAATAAAACCGTATAAACATGTTTTTTTTTTTCAAATAAACCATACCCCAAACTTATTCGATTATTACAATTTCATGGGTATGGTTAAAACGAAAGAAAAATATAAGTGAGTACTTGAATACCGAACCAATTTAAAAGTTCGTCCTAAACCCAACCGCTCACATTAAGTACCATACACGAATACTAACTTGATTTACTCAAATTTGTGCTTTCGATTCAACAATATAGGTTTGGAAAGAATTCAATTGGCCATAGTATTAGTTAAGTGATCAAAATTGAAACGATTTTCCAGCTTCGATAGGATAATGAGGGATAAACATATAACAATGTAAGTTTCAAAGGCTCAAGCAATCAAAAGAATGCCTAAATCATATCTCCTGAACTACTTCGCCTAGGATGTCGCCTTGAATTTCCCCCAAATTGGGTTCTAAAATCCCTATTGTCATGAACTTGGCTAACGGATAGTCGTTTTCAAATCAATTGGATAGTTATACATTGAGTTTACATTCTCGTGCATTTAGAATCTACAATAACTTTTATTAAAACGATACATCAAGCACACACAACACACATGAATGAGAATTACGCTTGACCTCAATAAACAATCAGGGAACAGACTCATCATCGGGTAATGGCCTAAAAGAAGTTAAAACGCAACACATAACTAACCTAAACATACATGCACACAATAAAAACAAAACAACATAAACTACAACTAAAACATATACTAAACATATTACACATCACTCCCGACTTAAAATGGGTAATGTCCAAAACGACCTATTAGCGATCCCAATGGTAGCATATAGCATGATAATGAAGACAGGAGTTTAGAACACGTATCTGGGAGACGAGATAATCTCACCTCCGAATCAAGTCAGCTGTGATGGATTTAACTTATTTTTGATTTGGGTTGCCTCCCAAGAAGCGCTTAGTTTATTGTCCTTGGCCTGACACGGATAACGGCTCGTGAAAGAGCAAATTCTGCCGATAGTAAGTGTCATATAACACTACATATGGGTCTTGATTTAGTACGCCCTCAAGCTTGGCGAGATTTTGCATTGATGGGCTCGACCTTTCAACAAGGCTCTTTATCGGCTCATGAGCTTGGTGGGTATGAAAGAGCGTTGCTAATGGCGGCGAAGGACAAGTGAGCCACATCAGATCCTCATAGATATGATCGTCTTGGATTGATGATGGCATCACAATGTGGATCTCCAATAGTAAAGAATCACAATCGGTGATCCAATCTTAAGTTTCTGTCTCATTCGATTTGTTATCGTTGAACTCACCCAAGCTCCTTTCGCTCGTATCTAACTTCTCCCAATGGCTTTCACTTTCGGATGTGACTTGTGAATCTCTTAGTGCCACCGCTTCTGACTCGGCTTCAACATAATAGATAAGCTGACCAATTTGCATCTGAAAATACATTACGGTTATATCGATTTCGGCGCAGACCGTCTCAATATTGTTAAGACGATCCTTGTGCTCGTTGAGCCGGTCATTCTTTTCCCTCAAGAAAATATGAGTTTCTCCCATGATTATGGCAAACACTTCATCTAGGGTAGGGGAAGACTCTACATATTGGTCGGGGGTGTTAATCCATGGCGCCAAAATGGGAGAATTACCCCCCCAAACTTTGGTAGCTTGTTGAATAATTCCAACAGTGAAAATCATACTCGGCCATGGCTTCTAACAATCGATAGGATTCGTTTACGGTTAGTTGGTCGAAAGAGGTGGTATCGTTTCCTTTTTCTATCCACATTCTGGTTGCGGCTAGTAACCCGTCGAGACAGTTCAGTCGTTGACACTCCCTCGAGAAACGTTGACATGGGAATTGGAGTAGCAAATCATTGTATTGATCCAAAGCACAATAAAATGGATCAGAATCTTGTTGAAAGAAACAAATGAGGACTTGTTGACGATCCATCTTCAAGCACCTCGTAAAACAAAACAAAACTAAAAAGAAAAATTATAAACAACATACATGCCTAAATTAAAATCAAATTATTTACTCACAATATCAACAATAATCTAAAACACAATTCCCGGCAACGGCGACAAAAAAGTTGGTGGCGAATTATTACATCGCCACTTTCACCGCAAGTGTACAGGTCAAGTTTTATAGAATAGTGAATGAGTAGGGTTATCGTATCCACAGGGATTGGATTAGATCGTCGCTAACTACCGTAATTGTCATAACCAGATTTTATCTAGGTGATTGAATTTTGGGTTTTTGTTTTAAGAATATAAACTAAACTAATAACTAATTAAATTATAATACTAATGATAACGTTTAGGGGAATAAATTATTTAGGGATTGACTTCGTTCACTTAAACGTGTTCGTTTTAGTTTAGTTTACATTAACGATAGTCAAACTATCCGATAATCTAGGTATTGTAAACTCGCTCACTACCTCTCCCGAGTGTAAAGTGAGTGAATATGTGACTTTGCATCAACGCCGAAATCCTTCTCAACGTCTATACAACCCTTAGCCACATGAGTCTTGACCCAACCTTATGGATTGCACACTTTATAACCCTAGTCTGAATCCAGGGTTACCTCTCCCGAGTGTCAAACCCCTTATTTTCAAAATTAACCCTAATACCATAACAAACATATCCATATTGTAATAAAATGGTAAACACAATTGGATAAAGACAAACAACCAATAAGGAAACACTGATTCAAACAAACAACATTTTCATTAACTAATCAACCCCTAAATAGCATATGTTTAGCTACACAAGATCATTACCAAATATTCAAGATTTGAAGAGAAAAAACAACATTATACAACATGCAAAATTAAGAACAAAGAGAGAAATGAAGAAAGGAAAGCAAATCTTAAGAGTGGGCTGTTCTACTTCTGCCAAAACCGCTCCGATCTTGTTTCTACTTCATCAAAATGTGTTCTCCTCTTTGGTCTTTGATTAAGAAGCTCCCAAAATGTCCAAAATTATCTCCCAAAATGTTCTAGGGTGTTTGGAAAAAGAAGAGATGATATAGGGATAAAAAAAAATCACAAAATATCCCAAAATATCAATTCTGTCAGCTATCGAACCGCCGCGGCAGTGGGATCACAGCTGCAGCAGTGGAAATGCAGAGAGTTTAGCAACTCTCTGCTGTTTGACCGTCGCGGCGGTGGTGTCGCTATTGCGACGGTGACACCCTTTGGTCTTGTGGCTGTAACATTCTTGTTCCAATTCCGATTTAGATGATTCAAAATCCTTCGGAAAGCTAAGAAAAATATCTACAACTTCCATGTTTTGAGTGTTTTCAAAATCGAATGGCATCGTGTTCAAAATTGGCCTTAACATCTACTGACTTTGCCTCTTTTCACCCATTTATTAAAAAATCTGTAAAATAATACAAAAACAGATTAAACTAATAAAAGTTATTGAAAACACACAAATATTTGAATCTAAAAGTACTTGATGTATTGGTAAATAAACCACTCATTAGGTCTCACTGGGCACAACCAAGGTAGGCCTTGGTGCAGGTACTCGGAGTGCGTACTTGGAGCTCGGCTCGGAGATCAATACAGAGCCCAGAGAAGAATTTAGCTCAGATTTTGAACAGGATCTCGGAAGTCAATTGAAGAGCTCGGGTCAGATTGCAAAGATCTCCTAAGCGTCAGAAGTTCGCTGAGATCGGAGCTTGGATTCTCCAGCGTATCATTTTCATGCCAACAACAAAATCACACGTGCCTCCTGTCCAGACCGTATTGAAGGTGTCACTAGTTTTTAACACCAACAATATCCTATATTATGTTAAATCAAATTAATCTATATAAAATGCAGATGATAAATGATAGATAAATCCACATAAATATAAATTCACAACAAAAAATACAGACAAATTCACATAAATATAAATTATTTAGGTAAACAATTACATGGTGGTAACATAAAAATTGTTGGGAAATTCCAACTCAGCCATATGGTACCAAATGAAATAATTGTTTTGATTGATTTATATAGTACTTTGAGAATCATCAAATGATTGATGTGAGATACTAAGGCTCCGTTTGGTAACCATTTCCATTCCAGAAATTCCCATTTCATTCCCAAATGTTTGAGAATTCTGTTTGGGAATAGCGTTTGGTAATTTTTGTTTCCGTTTTCATTTCATTCCCATTTGAGAATTGTGCCAACTTTTTTCTTAAGAAATAAGAAACAAAAAAAAGTTGTTTCTCATTATTCCCATTCAATTCTCAAAACACATGGTCACTATTCACCTACCGGCCGGCTACCGGCCGCAGTCCGCCGGTCATCTCCGGCGACCGTCGCTGGTCACCGTCCGGCGGTCATCTTCAGCGACTGTCACCGGTCACCGTTTGGCCGAAAAATTCCCGGCCACTTCCGGCCGTCGCTGGAGACGGCGCCATTGTCTTCCGGCTGGCGTCGCCGGCGCCACTGCCGTCTCTGACGCCGGAGCACTGCCGTCAGGCCAAAACAGAAAAAAAAAAAGAAGAAGATTTTAGGATAAAATCGTTATTGTTGGTGCATAAAACTGGTACACACCTCGAGTATGGTCCAGTCGGATGACAGGTGGGTCCTCTTGCTGAGGTGGAGTCGTCGATTGAACAGTCCTCGGGCAAGCTGTGTTGGGTCCTGAGAGGACTGACCAGCTGTGTCCAGAGTCCTGCTCCTCAGGGAGTGTACCTGCAGAAGGCTTAGACCGGGGTTTATCCCAGTGAAGCTCCACCGGCGTGGTAATCAGTGCTCAGAGAGAAAAGGTACAGAATATAGTAAGGAAATAAATGAACTCGCACGTAATGTAAGTCATTAAAGCGTACCTCGGGCTTACATAGCCCCCAATATAAATAGGCGTTGGAGATGATTAGTCGGGTCTAAACACGATTAATTAGTCAAAACCTGATGTTTAGCCGATAATCCAGGGTGTTTAGGAGATAATCGTTGGGCTTCGGATTTTGGGCCCATTTGGCGAAGCCCGTGGGCCTTTGTTAGGTATGCGGCAGTGAGCAGGTGAAGGAGAGCGGAGATCCGTGGAGTCCTGGAGAAGAAACAGGGTGAAAAGGGGAGCCGATTGAGGTGAACGGTTGAGTCCCTAAAACTGATCGCCGAGGGTACGGTGCAGAGCTTAGAGCGACATGTCCCTACGGGGCTCCTCGCTCCTCTCTAGGTGCAAATGAGATTCTAGGGAGGAGCCCTAGTCGGTGTATGCTCCAGCGTGGTGTTGTGGATTCTGGAATTCGTCCTTGTCATTATGAGTGTTGACACGTGGCTGAGTCATAAGTGCTGACCTAGAGGTGCCCAAAAATACCCTCATCAGTAGCCCCCCTAGCCTTGTGCGACGAGGGAAGCGAGACGGTCAGGGATATCAATTCCTGGCTGAAATGGGCGTCCTGGAGACTTTGGATTGCGAGAAACACCTCTGATCGACACTTTTTCAAGAGTTAGTTTTTTCTTGAGGAGCTTATTCGAAATAGGCCTCCACATGGTCGGGGTCCGTGGTCAGGTAGCACGGCAGGGCGGTCCCGAATTTCTTCGATTTTCAGGACGGCAATTTTTCAAGAGTTGAAATTTTTTAGAGGAGCTAAATTGAAATACGCTCCCATATCGCCGGGGTCCGGGGTCAGATAGCACGGAAGGGCGACCCCGAATTTTTTCGGTTTCACGGCGACGATTTTTCAAGAGTTGAACTTTTTTAGAGGAGCTAAATTGAAATACGCTCCCATATCGCCGGGGTCCGGGGTCAGGTAGCACGGTAGGGCGACCCCGAATATTTTAGATTTCACGGCGACAATTTTCTAGGAGTTTAACTTTTTTAGAGGAGCTAATTAGAAATAAGTTCCTATATCGCCGAAGTCCGGGGTCAGGTAGTACGGCAGGGCGACCCCGAATTTTTTAGATTTCACGGCGACCATTTTTCAAGAGTTGAACTTTTTTAGAGGAGCTAATTTGAAATACACTCCCCTACGACTGGAGTCCGGGTTCAGGTAGCACGGCAGGGTGACCCCCGAATTTTTTTTGAATTTCAGGGTGACACACGTTCACCGTGAACAAGCCCTGAGGACAGACCGGCCTTCAGTGCGAGAAAAATAAAAGTGAGCCACAGGGGGATGGGCACGCGGCAAGTGGCCGGGAGCTCGCCGACCACCGCCGTACAATTGGCAATGGCCCAACCGGGCTGGGCTGTCCCCGGCGCCCAAAGTGGGCGCTGGGACTAGCGCCCAACTGGGTGCTGGTCTGACTAGCGCCCATTTTGGGCGCTGGGGACAGCGCTGGGCGCTGGTCCCATGGCCAGTGCCATAGGTTGGCCCTTGGGGCCAGCGTCGCATGCTGGCCCCAAGGACCAGCGTTATGCTGGCCCCAAGGACCAGCGTTATGCTGGCCCCAAGGACCAGCGTTATGCTGGTCCCCTTTGGGGGCCAGCATGGGGGAGGGGGAAGCTGCACCCCTCCCCCTCTCTCTTTTCTTTAGGGGGCAACCTTGCCCCCCTTAAACCTTTTTTTTTTTTTTCCTTTTTTTTTTTTTTTTTTTTTTTTTTTTTAACTCATAAATTCTTTTGATGGGAGAATTTGGGATAGACTCTCATCTGCGCCCAACCGGCCTGAGGCGGCACGGTAGGACAGGGGGAGCCGGATTAGACGACGCCGGGCCGAGGAGATGTGGTGAAATTTCTGGACGACACTCCAGGACGACGTTCTTAGAGAAGGTCGTCACTGGACCCTGTCGGCTAGGAGTGATACGGCAGGGCGGTGTCCGTCGCACCTGGTAGTTCCGGTTACGAGGCACTGAGGCTGAACCTCAAGATAGTGCCACGCACAAGGACGCCGAGGCGGACAGTGCTGACGAGGGTCCCCCGAGGAGGGTGAGATTAAATCCACTTCCCCTCGCACGAACGCCCCTCACAACGAGGGTAGAGAGGACTAAGCTCGGACCATTGCCTTTTCAAGACTTAGGATTTTGTAGACTCTTCTTCGCTTATTCCTATTTTTCTGCGCGCGAGCGTGTAAGCTTTTAAGCGGCATTACCAGGGTACTTCAGAGTCTATTCCTTTCTCTCAACGTTTTCGCCAAGTCATTCTTTGCCTAGCATAGTTTTTAGAGTCGTAAAATTTTGAAAAGTTTACAAAAACTTCAAGAACTTCTCGTCTCTGTCCAGGACCATAGTCCACTAGCCCCCCAGTTCGGGACACGAGCTAATTGCAAGGAAATCGTGTCGTGAACTTAGGAGTAGGATTTCCCAAGGTAGCTGATCTTCTCGGTCCACATGAGCGCAACATGGTGGTTGGACCCCTATGGCCGGTCATCAGGGAGTTCTCCGTAGTCAGGCTCATTCAAGAATCTTTTCAGGTTATCTCCATTTAGTCCATGCAGGAGCACCTTTCCTTTTAGAACGTCGGACTCATAGTCGACTGGTAGGGAGAAGTACTTGGCTGCAGGCCCTCAGACCCGATCAATGCCCCGCCCTTGGTGGATGACCTTGGTCCATCCCCGGGTACGGACTATTGACTTCCGGAGAGGGTCTGGTTGTCACCCTCGACGCTGAGCGCCGGGATGAGACTTGTGGAGAGTTACTCGTGACGCTGAGAGTCAGGATGTTGATTTGGAGAATTATCTGCGACTCAGGAGGTTGGAGTACCACTGAGGAGAATCATTCGCGACGCCGAGAGCCGGGATACGACTCAAGGGGTCGGAATGTAATCGTGGAGAATCACTCGCGACGCCGAGAACCGGGATGCGACTCAGGGGGTTGGAATACAGCCGTGGAGAATCACTCACGACACCGAGAGCCGGGATACGGCCCAGGGGGTCGGAATGCAGCCGTGGAGAATCACTCGCGACGCCGGAGCCAGGATATGACTCAGGGGGTCGGAATGTAACCGTGGAGAATCACTCACAACGTCGAGAGTTGGGATGCGGGTCTAGATAATCATCCATGACTCAAGGGGTCGGAGCGCCATTGCGGGAGATAGGCTGGAAGGCGCTCGTCTCCATTTTTAGTAGGATGGAGGGCTACTCGTCTTCGCCTTTGAGTTGCATGCTCACAGTTGGCCACTGCTCAAACGCCGTGGTGGTGAGAGGGCGGCGGGTAGGCGCTTGGCCTTGCCCATGATAGGCCCTCAGGTCCGATCTTACTGCGTGGTTGGGAAGCTGAGCCCAAAGGTAGCCCTGGTCAGTCCCTGGCACCATGTTTTCGTGGAGAATGGGGTCTTGACGTGGTCGGGGGGGGGGCGGGGGGGGCCGGGGGGGGGGGGGGGGGGCTCTCCAGTTCAGTAGCCCCAGTATGGCAAGGTGGAGGGCGGCCCTCGGGCACAAGCCCATTTGAAGATTCCACACGAGCATCGTGATCTTGAGGTCACTCCTCGGGCCTTGTAGTCTAGAGAGATGGTTCCTCCTGGACGGGGGTTAGTAGTAGGCACGCGAAGAGGAGTTGTACATTCGACTTAAACTCTTGCATTTAGCGTTCAAGGAGATCAACCCGAGATGTCTTCATAGCTCTTGAGGTCTGTCCCGCAGCCCCAGGTGGCAGAGTTGACGGTCTTATCTGACCATGGGGGGGCAGTTATCCTCGTTGGTGGGAGTTGGGGGGGTATGCGCTTGGATTGTTCAACATGTCTTCTCGTTCTTCTGTTTTGTATCTACCTAACTGGACCTTGTGATTACTCAAGCTCAACTGAGTAGAGAGCAATGATAAGGGGAAGGCTTTTTGCTCGGTTCCCACAGATGGCGCCAAACTGTTGGTGCATAAAACTGGTACACACCTCGAGTATGGTCCAGTCGGATGATAGGTGGGTCCTCTTGCTGAGGTAAAGTCGTCGATTGAACAGTCCTCGGGCGAGCTGTGCTGGGTCCTGGGAGGACTGACCAGCTGTGTCTAGAGTCCTGCTCCTTAGGGAGTGTACCTGCAGAAGGCTTAGACCGGGGTTTATCCCGGTGAAGCCCCTCCGGCGTGGTAATCAGTGCTCAGAGAGAAAAAATACAGAATATAGTAAGGAAATAAATGAACTCGCACGTAATGTAAGTCATTAAAGCGTACCTCGGGCTTACATAGCCCCCAATATAAATAGGCGTTGGAGATGATTAGTCGGGTCTAAGCACGATTAATTAGTCAAAACCTGGTGTTTAGCCGATAATCCAGGGCGTTTAGGAGATAATCGTTGGGCTTGGGCTTTTGGGCCCATTTGGCGAAGCCCGCGGCCTTTGTTAGGCCTGCGGCAGTGAGCAGGTGGAGGAGAGCGGAGATCTGTGGAGTCCTGGAGAAGAAACATGGTGAAAAGGGAAGCCGATCGAGGTGAACGGCTGAGTCCCTAAAACTGATCGTCGAGGGTACGGCGTAGAGCTTAGAGCGACACGTCCCTGCGGGGCTCCTCGCTCCTCTCTAGGTGCAAATGAGATTCCAGGGAGGAGTCGTAGTTGGTGTATGCTCCAGTGTGGCGTTGTGAATTCTGGAATTCGTCCCTGTCATTGTGAGTGTTGACACGTGGCTGAGTCATAAGTGCTGACCTAGATGTGCCCAAAAATACCTTCATCAGTTACCAAACACAATTCCCTTCCCAAAACAAAAAAAAATAAAATTATCATTACCAAACGCAATTCTACTCCCAAAAAGAAAACAAAATTCCCATCCCATTCTCATCCCACTGCTGGAATGGAAACAGAAACGGTTACCAAACGCCACCTAATCTAACATCCATTTTTAAGTACAACTCTCGATTTAAATGGATAATTTGACTACAAGATAAATGAGAGACGAATTCTCATAACTTTTGTTTTGAGACTACATTAGGAGGTTTCAACTAAAAATAAATAAATTCTTTATATATATATATATATATATATATATAACTCCCCACCCGTGGCTAGAAAAGTTAAAGTCCATGGGCTAGCTACTAAGTATATTATCCGCGACAAAAAAATAATAATATAAAACTAAAAGCTTTGATACGTACATTATAAAAAACAAAATTATTTGTTGTTGAGATCTTTCCAAGGAGGTAGGGTGTTCGGAAATTATTTATTTATTTTTATATTACCTTTTGAAGACCTCAAGGGTTGCAGTCATGTTTTATTTATTTAGTTTTGTTCCGACATGTACATTTAGGGTTTTTTGAATAGTAATTCAAAAATAAAATATTTTTAAAAAATAATTATTGTGTTCTTGAAAAGCTTTATGTTTTTTTTCTTCTGTATTCCTTTGAATACGATAAATTAATTTTGTTGATAAAAAGTAGATTGTAGCCAACTACTAATTAATATAAATTATGTCAACATAATTGAGAAGTGGAAGAATAACTATGAATTGATATTATGAAAAGTGATATAGAATAATATAATGATATACACATATTTATAGGGGAAGTGTGGACTAGGGTTTTGCTCTAATGGACCATGTGGGCTAAGCTCATATAATACATTAACATCCCCCCTCAAATTCAAGGCGGTAAGTGAGAGGTGAACTTGAGTTTGGAAACTAGAGAGTGAAAACGTTCGGGTGGATGAGTCTTAGTAAAAATGTCTGCTGTTTGATCGGCTGAACTGACGGATTGTAGACGAACTGTATTATGAAGAATCTGTTGGCGGATGAAGTGACAATCAATCTCGATGTGTTTTGTACGCTCGTGGCGCTGACGTGGTTATTGACGTGGCAGCGCACGGCGGAACAGCTGCGCGTGGATCTGACGCGGGTTTTGGGCAGATTCTTCAGGCTGCGCGTGGGGGCGCGTTCGACTTCGTACGGTGATGAGATTTGCGCCGTTGGAAGCTTCTCGTCGAGGCGGTTCCGTTGGTATATTGTGGAGTGAATTTGGAGCCCTGGTTAAGGCAGTAGGGCCAAAAATCCGAGACGATGCAGTTAGTGGTTACTGCAGGCTATTGGTGGCATGTGGGAGCGCGTGAATACTCCGATGACGGTGATTTTGGTGGCTTTTTGTTCGTCTCTAGAAGACAAATTTGGTGGTGTGGTGGTTGTTTATACCAGAGCGATTTTGAAGCCTGCAGCAGTGACAAAATCCGTGGAAAAAAAGAGATGGCGGCGGCGGCGGAAGCGTTAGGATTGTTGGAATTTTATTGAGAACAGATTTAGGAAAAACTTACTCTTGATACCATGTTAAGATAATTGAGAAGTGAAAGAAAAATCATGAATTGATATTATGAAAAGTGATACATAATAATACAATGATATACACATATTTATAGGGAAAATGTGGGCTAGGGTTTTGCCCTAATGGATCATGTGGGCCAACCCATATAATATATTAACAAGTTATATGTAAAATTTATATTTGATTTTATATCTCACGATTGAGACTTGTCTTTCCTAAACTCGGTCCTCCTCCATTAATTCCCACGAGATTTGCAAGATTGAGTTATAGACCAATACACTATTTGATTCCCTTTCCACTTAAAATGGGATTTGAAAACCGCCCCCCGAGCACAGGAAAGGGTTCAAGGCATCCTCAGATGTCCCGGTATGATTTCCCGGAACGTGCCCCCATGAAACTTCGGGTTAGTCAAGGTCATGTTGAGATGTAGGTTTTCTCAATAATCTAGTTGAGATTTTGGCAGAGTATTTGGCTCTCTTCGTTGAGTTTGATCTCACGTGAATGTTAAGTTATGATGTTTGAAATCCAGGTCCTTAGATTAGATTATTAAGGCCCCGTTTGGTAATCATTTCCATTCCAGAAATTTCCCTTCCATTTCCAGATTTTTGGGAATTCTGTTTGGGAATAGCGTTTGATAATTTTTGTTTCCGTTTCCATTTCATTCCCATTTGAGAATTGTGTCCATTTTTTTTCTTAAGAAATGAAAAATAAAAAAAAGTTGTTTCTCATTATTCCCATTCCATTCCCAAAACACATGGTCACTATTCACCTACCGGCCGACCACCGTCCGCCACCGTCGCCGGCCACCATCCGGCCGTCTCCGGCGACGGCGCCATTGTCTTCCGGCCGGCGTCGTCGGTGCCACCGCCGTCTCCGACACCGGAGCACCGCCGTCGCCGGCGCCGGAGCACTGCCGGCCGCCGGCAGGCCAAACACTGAAAAAAAAAAAAAAAAAAAAAAAAAAAAAAAAATTAGGATAAAATGATTACTAAACACAATTCTCTTCCTAAAATAAAAAAAAAAATTATCGTTACCAAATACGATTTTACTCCTAAAAAGAAAACAAAATTTCCATCCCATCCCATCCCATCCCACTACTGGAATAGAAACAGAAACGTCTAGCACGCCACCTAAACTTTTGAAGAAAATCAAGACGGGATTCCCCACTATTTCGAACGCACTGTTCAAGTATTTGGACGGTTCCTATGGACAGTTGGACTCTTCTTTTGGCGGTTAATGGCATGAGAAACCATCGAATCAACAAATTAAATAATAAAATCCCAAACAAAATTTAGTAGGCCCGAGTTTGATGAGCACCACTCCTCCTATTAGGCTATTAAATATATTTCGATTTTAGATTTTATTTTTATTTATTTCATAATTTAATGGGGTTGGTAAAGATTTTGCAAAAGATTTTGTAAAGATTTTGGTAAAGATTTCATAAGGCTTCGTAATGCTGTTTCCAACCAATCGAAAGACGGCAAAATTTAGATTTCTTGGAAAAATAATTTAGAGGTGTGTATTATTTGTTTGCATCGTCAGTTTATTGCTTGTTCTATTTCTTGATTAAACATGGATTTTTTAGTTGTTGTTGTTTATGCTAATTGCTCTTAGATCGAGAGACTGATTCTTTGGTCCGATCTTATTCAAGTTATTTCTTCTAGCTCAAACCCAGTAATTTGGGTAGGTGATTTTAATATGGTTAGAAATGAAACAGAGAAGATTGGTAGGCTTTGTCCATCTTGGACTGCCACGTGAGAATTCAACTCGTGTATTAATCAAGTCGGGCTTGTTGACCCTCCTTTTTGGGATCGAGTTTCACTTTCTGCAACAATCGTCAAGGGCTTTCTCGACAATATTCTCGCTTGGATAGAATATTGGTGTCTCTTGAGATTTGTAATTCATTTCAAGGGCGGGTGGATCATTTGAAAATGGTTAATTCCGATCATTGTCCTTTAGTCCTCCATTCATCATCGTTGGTTTATAATGGCCCTCGTCTTTTTCGATTCCAAAGAATGTGGACCCATTATGTTGGTTTTCTAGATGTGATTAAATCTGCGTGGAATTCTTCTTACCCTAATACTTTAGTTCAATGTAGTTTGAATATAAAAGCCACGAGGTTAGCCTTGAAGAGTTGGAATTCTCATGTCTTTGGGAATATTTTTGTTGAATTAAATGCTTGGAAGGATAAGATTGAAGCTTATGATAATATTCTCCAATTTAATTGGGATTCTTCCGTGACTGATTCATTAGCTCAAGCTACAATGGCTTATAATGATTGTTTTTTGAAGGAAGAAATTTTTTGGAAACAAAAATCTAGAGTGCATTGACTTGCGGAAGGTGATAGTAATTCCAAGTTTTTCCACGCTTCTATTAAGATGAAAAATTTGCATTTGTGTATTTCTGAAATTAGTCATGAGGATGGATCCTCTTTGGCAGACCCAACAGTTTTTCATGCGGAAACAATGAATTATTTCTCCAATATTTATAGTGCTGAGCATGTTTCATTCTCTGATTCAATTTTTTTGGATATTCCCTTGGTGGTTACTTCAGCAGATAATTCTATGTTAATGCAACCTTTTGAGTTAGAGGAGATTAAGAATGCCCTTTGGTCCATTCTTGTTGATGGGGCCCTGGGTTTGGACTCTTTTTCTTCTGGTTTTTTCCAAGCGTCTTGGGATATAGTCAAGTGGGATATTCTTGAAGCAACAAATAATTTTCTGATGGGAAAGAAGCTCCCTGAATCCTTTTCTAGCACTCTCCTAGTGCTTATTCCGAAAAACTCTCAACCGACTTCTCTTAAAGACTTTAGGCCAATTAGTCTATGCAATGTGTGCTACAAAATTTTCTCGAAGGCTTTGTCGATTCGTTTGGCAAATATTCTCCCCCACTTAATTTCTGACCAACAACACGGCTTTGTAAAAGGTCGTTCTATTTTGGAAGCAATTGGGCTGGCTTAGGAGCTTATTAAGGATCTCGGAAAAGATGTTCGAGGTCGTAATGTGATGATCAAGCTCGACATGATGAAAGCCTATGACCGGTTAGATTGGTCTTTCCTAGTGGAGGTTCTTAGGAAATTTGGTTTCTGTTCGGTGTTTATCAAAGCGGTGAGTAATTGCTTCTAATTTCTTTTTTCTTTTCGCTTGTTTTCCGAGGGGGGTATAAGGGTTGGTTTCAAGCGTCAAGAGGCCTCAGACAAGGGGATCCGATAACCCTTTTGCTATTTATTCTTTCTCAAGAAGTTCTTAGTAGGGGTATCTTCAAAGCTATAGAGGTTGGTCACATTCAACCATTTTTGATGAGAAAAGAATGTCCGTTAATTTCTCATCTAATGTTTGTCGATGATACTCTCATCTTCTATAATGGTGGGTCGAGTAGTTTGAGAAATCTTATGCGGGTTTTAGAAGACTACTAGACTGCTTTGGGTCAATTAATAAGCTCATCCAAAAGTAATTACTTTTTGCATGTTAATTGCCCTATTGCAAGAAGGGCTACTGTTTGTAATGTCACGGGTTTTCTTCAGGGTTCTTTGCCTTGCGTCTATCTTGGTGTGCCTTTAGCATACAGTCATCTCAAAGTAAGGGATTTTGGTACTTTAATTAATAAGGTATCAAATAGAATCGAGGGGTGGAAATCGAAGTTTTTATCGAGCGGGGGTAAGCTTATCCTCTTGAAGCATGTGCTCTCTTCCTTTCCTCTTCATTTGTTAGCTTCGACTTGCGTCCATAATAGTGTTTTTGATGAGTTGGAGAGATGCTTTGCTAATTTCTTCTGGGGGTAGCATGATTATGGCAACCGGAAGCATTGGGTCTCATGGGACAATTTGTCAAGATGTCAATAGGGGGGGTCTTAGTTTGCGGAAGGTCTGAGACATGAAATTGGCTTTCTCTTTAAAACGTATTTGGTCCCTAGTGAATGGTAATTCGTTGTGGTGTCATTTTATGTGTTCTAAGTATACAAAAGGTCTCTCTATTTCTCTTTGGAAAAATCATCTGGGTAGTTAAAAAATATGGAAGGACATGATAGCAACTAAGGATTCTTTTCTTAGAATGTCCAGATGGAAAATTGGTGACGGATCGTCAACGAGTTTTTGACACGATGATTGGGGTCTTGGAATCTTTGCAGCTGACCTTTTTCAAACTGACTGTCTTTTTTCTAGTCATGATTATATGCAGGGAGAAGAGGAGCTGTTGTCTGATTTACAGCCGGAGTTGCAAGATTTCTTGCAGAATTCTTTTTCGATGTTTTCGTTGGAGTCGGATCGGCTTGTCTGGATTCCGAACGAAAACGACAATTTCTCCATTAAATCGGCGTGGCGTGCAATAGTTGGTAACGATCATGTTGGGGGTTCTTTTGGTTATCTTTTTTCGAGGTTATGGGGTCACAAGCTTCCTTTGAAAATCAAAATTTTCTTATGGAAACTTATGCAGAATCGTGTGGTAGTGGACTCGGTATTGATGCAAATGGGTATCAATCTTGTCTCGGGTTGTAGTTGCTATGTGATTTGGAAACAAGAAACTCTACATCATCTTTTTGTGGAAAGTGAGGTGGCGATTAAAATTTGGCAAACTTTCAGTGCCTTTTTTAATATTCCTTGCTTAGATCAACCCCTGTTACATAGGCTTACTTTTTGGTGGATTAGGTGGAGAAGTGGCTCTCAGTACCATAGTTTGGGAGTGTTGGTCCCATCCTTAATCTGCTGAAAAATTTAGTTGAGTCGGAATAAAGCTATTCTTGACAAGGTGATTATGTCGCATGTTTGGGTCGAGTTCAAAGTACGGTCTTGGCTCTCTACTCTTAATCTTCAGGTTCCGGTCAAGAGTTCTTTTTTTGCTTTTGGGATCCATTCTCTTTCATTGTTGGGTTGTCCTTTGAGAGTTATCCATGTTCGTCGTCTGATCCCTTATGTTTGGAATCATCCTCCTGAGGGTTATTTCGAACTTAATGTAGATGGGGCTTTTAAAAGTTTCATTTTATATGCTTCTTGCGGGGGGTTATTCGAGATTTCAGGGGTAAGATGCTTTTTACATTCAATTCTCCTCTTTCGGTCCAATCGAGCTTTTTCGCTTAGTTACATGGTTTATTCATCGGTATTCAAAGGGCTCTCCTTTTGGGTTTTCATCCACTTCTTGTGGAAAGTGATTCGCTGGCGCTTGTGCAAGCTACTAAGAAAGATTGTCCTATTTGGTCGGTGTCGGTTCTTTGGAATACCATTAAATTTTTTCTTTTATCTTTTGATATTTGAATTTCTCACGTCTATCGTGAATGTAATTTTGTGGCGGACTGTTTAGCCAATGTCACTACTATTAGTGTTGTTTTCTATCATTTCGAGAGTTCCTTACTTCCTTATGTTTATTCCATCTTACGGGAGGATCGACCGGGACTTTTTTGTCTCAGGATGTAATCCTTTTTTATTTTATAAATAATATGCCCTAAGGGCTCTTTTAATTAAAAAAAAAAAAAAAAAGATTTTGTGAATGATATTTTAAAAATTACATCCGATGACTATGATGCATCACTTCATAATTACATTAAAATTAATATTTTAAAAATTAATCTTTTATTATCGATTAATCTTGGTGAATGATATCAAATTGATGCCCCAGCCTTTAATTTAGCATAGGAGGGAAAGATCATGATGGGTGGGTCTGAGTTTTCGCATACTTCTAATTAGTTATGATATAATTTTAAGTAATTTATTTTTTTGGTAATTATTAATTTATTTATTAATTCTAAAAATACAAATTTAACATTTAATTCATAGTAAAACTAAATATGTTAAATATTTATCAAATTAAGTACGATTGATAGCAAAATTAAGCAATCACTTGAAATATAACCATCACTTAAAAATTGTTTAAAATTTTATGTGATGTGTAATTCAATTAATTTTTTATTAGCATTTATTACTTAATACTATATAATATCTAATTATCAAGACTAACGTTTTATACCAATACTGTAAAATTTTATAAAAATAAATTATATACAAAAAGTTATAGATGGAGAAAATACTATATTGAAAAAAAATAGAGAGAAAAAGTTGTAGAGAGATAATATTTCAGAAAATTAAAGTTATAAAAATTATTTTAGGAAAAAAAATTTGTACAAAGATTTTTTTATTTGTTTTTTTAAATTAAAGTATTAGAAAATTGAATACTTAATATATTTTAATATATTAGTATACACTTAAAATTTAAGTGTTATCAAACAAGCCATTAGTCTACTAAGAAATAAAATAAAAAATAAAAATACTATATAGAGAATTTAAATATTTGGTTTCTTTTCCATTATTTCTTATAAAATGACCCTATTATATCTCATTGAGTATAATGATGGTTATTTGTATTACTTATATTTTTTTACTTAAACTATTATGTGGGAGGACAAGCCATTATAAACTTTTTACACTTGTAACCGTCGGTATTCTCACTACACTATTTGCATGCATTGTTGTGGTAAACGTTACTGCTATTAAAATTGCTTCTATTGTTCTAGATCATTTGATCTCTAGGTTTGCTACTAGATGAACCTCTAGTTAGTTACATGATCCATTTTCAGCTTCAAAGCTCGGTTCGTGACATATTACTTACTAAATTAGTACGTATTAGAGTTTATTATTTCTCTATTATTTCGTTGACACTTATTTGATGCATACCGAAATTTTTTATTACAATTTTATCCATGCAAAAGATAAAAAGTAAAAATATACATCGAATTAAATTCAAGAAATATATTAAAAAAAAGTTGTGTAATCTTTAAGCTTCTTTAGTTTCTTATGACACTTGAATAATTTTTTTGATAAAATCTCTCTTGTAGAGAGAGGGGGGGGGGGGGGGGGGGGGGGGGGGGGGGGGGGGGGACTCCTTGGAAAGTCTTGGCAGTGTAAAATATAACCAGAAATAAAAAATCTCCATAAATATGCATACAAGATATAGCATATAGCAGTATTAATATACATTAGATTTTTGTGAAAAATAATTTAAGAGTGATTTTGATATAAAAACTTGTGCAAAAGTTAATAATTTGAATTTGAAATTTGGAATACAAATAATTGGATTGAATTTTTATTTTTTTTAGATCTCGCTTTCTCTTTATATTTAATGTATTTATTTATTTGTTTTACGATAAGGTGTGTCCAGACCAATTTACGCAAATTTCAACTAATTATCTGTCCAGATAATCTTAAGGGTGACCTCCCACACGTCGGGTTAGTGCATTCAGAACTAAAATTCAAAATTTAACTTTTAGAGTGCTCTTAGGATAGCCGAACCCTGATTGTCAAGTAAGTTGAAGACCTTTATATCCCTCAAGACTTCTCAATTTGAATATGAGAGAGAGGGAGAGAGAGAGAGAGAGCTAACATTCTCTAAGCTTACAAGACTTCAAATACATTTACCTTTGCAATTTTAAGGAAATACAAATACACGGAAAGACAAGTAGATAGCAAAGGATCTCAAATGCATGCCCTACTTAGACTAGTCATGCATGCAGGGAGCTAGTGACCTACACCAGGACTGTGACCTGGCGTTGTTGGACGAAATGAGTCCACGTGGCCATCCACGGTTGGCTGGTCCGATTGTTTAGGGCTCACATCTTCGTTGACCGTCCCTCTCTCTGTTACTTTTACATCGTTAAGAGCCCCACATTTCACACATTTCACGTAATTCTTTCCCTGTTTTAGGTTTCTTCCTTCAACATAAAGTAGTTCAGTTGAAAACATAAATACTATGAGGAAAAACAAACAAATTCTAGTGTATTTAGCCATGGCTGTTAGAAGAATGAACTAGAAAGAGAAAAGTGAGCTAGAGAGAGAGAGAGAGAGGTGTGCTTGAAGGCCTTCATGTGCCTTGCTATTTAAGGAATCAAAAAGAGATGAAGCACGTGGGGTTCCCAAGCATCAAGGAAGAAGATTCCTTGTGGCTCAGCGATATATACATTGTACGAGGAAAAATAAATTAAAATGGTGGCTGCAGCAATACGTTGTTTAAACAAGTTCATCGTCCAACTATACAAATACATGCACGGACAAAAACCCTATTGCCTCTGTGTGTGTGAGAGAGAGCGAGAAGTTCCCTAGGTATTTAGAATGAGCATCTAGGTTGAAAATGTAGTGCACGTGAAATGTAATGGAGTCATATTTCATCATACTCTCAAGTCTTACCTAATAAATTTAGAAAATTAAGGTAAATTATTGTCTTCAGTTTCATTATAAAATTGTTGTACATCAGAATGAGTATGAACTAATTAATTAATTAATTAATTTTTATATAAGTTATCTATTTTTTTTCCTCAATTTATTTGAAATTATGAAAATTTCTACAGAGAATATTTAATTTGCGATAATTTTTGTTTACTTAAAGTATTTTTTTATACCCAAGACGGTTAGTCTGGTTGATAAGGGGAGATACCTATTTCCTTATCAATTAGGGTTCCGATCTTTAGTATTAGGGAGCATTGTAGGAGTAAAATCTTGAATATATTAAATTGATGCGGGAGAGTGTGCCCTTAAGATCCGGTGAGGTGATTAGTCGAGGTGCACATAAAATTAACCCGAATACATTTTACTGTCTAAATTTTTTTTTAGGCCACATAAATGTTTGTAGGAGTTAAATCACCAAAACCCCAAAAGAAATGATCACATTTGATAGGTCATTATGACTTATATAATACTGATATATTTTGATATTCCGAAAGGTCGTTTAAGAAGTTTGAAATTTAAAATAATACAAGAAGTACATAAAGCATTCTGTTTTCTAACAATATAAAAGAATTGTATTAAACAACAACTTGGTACTTGCAAAATTTAAAACACGGGTTCCAAGAATGTGGCAAGAGATTCTCCCGGCCTCTTATGCCAACATGCTTGGACAACTGCGTGATCATCAATGGCGGCCACTGCGATTAGCTGTAAGAACACCAGATTCCTTCATGTGACTAACACTATAAAAATCACAGCTGTAACGTCTTCTTTAAGGTATATGAGTTAAAAAATAATTAATTGAAAATGTTTACTTTAATTAAGAGATGTAAATTATAAATAAGTAGGCGCATGCACATGGACTGATTCAACTTTATGATCCGCCGCAATTACCTGTAATGCATTTCCGTTTGTTCAATTTAGGCAGTAACATGGGCTGATTAAAATATGGTTTTGAGCTTTTCTGGGTATTAGATATATAGTTTAATGGAGTTCATTGAGCATATTCTTATTGGAATCTATATATATCTACCAACAGCTCAGGCCTGGAGATTCCATTAATATTTTTTTTTAATTATATTATTATTATTATTATTATTATTATTATTATTATTATTAAGAAACATCTTTTTCAAATTTGCGGCATAGTATTTCCAAAGGATTAATTGTCTTTGTTGAATCCACATTGATGTTGGACTCCATCAGTTCGTAGTGTTTTGTCAAAGTTTACTCTGCGCGTGAGAGGGCGTGTTGAATCCCACATGACTTGTGTTACTTGATCCAGAGCTATATAAAACCTATAGCAATCCTTCTTTTTTAAAGCATCTTTTGAGAGCAAGTTAGGCCAATTGGAATTTCTACTGTCTTTTAACCCCGCGTTGTTAGGTTTAGTTTCATTCTAATTCCTCTATTTAAAAAAATCTGCACATCAAAAAATATAAAATATATAACTTAATTTCTCTTTATTTTTAATTAAATTAATATTTAAAGCCAAAAATGAAAAGCCAAAAACTTAACTTTTTTCCTCCCGAGCCCTTAATTTTTTTTTAGATGTTATCAAATAAAAATTAAAAGAAAAACTAGTTTTGTCTATTTCATGTAAAATTTATATAAAAAAAATTCATTTAACCTTTTTCTGCATATTTCGTTAAAAATAACACAAAAAAATATATTTTTTAATTTATTATAAATAAAGGGAGTAAAAAATATGTTGTTAAAGTATATGAAATAAAATCAAAGTACAAGGCGAGCAAAGAATTTAACCCATTTAAAAATTATGTTATCACAAAAAAAAAAAAAAAAAAAGGAAATCATTAAAGGGTTTTTTTTTTTTTTTTTCAATTTCTGAACTGAAATATTTTACGACAGTTAAAAATACTAATATATATATTTAAAATTTAAAATTTATTTATTGATTTTCAAATTTTACTTGTGTGCAAAGTGACCACCAAACACTTCCTAATTTAAAACTTAGGGAATGTAATTCCAAAAGAATACTTTTTTAGATTTAATTCCAATGTAAATGTAGATTGTTTTCCTGAATAATGAAAAGGAAGTAGAAAGTTAAAAGGAAAAAGAAAGGTCTTACTCGATTTTAGTATCCTGTTTGTAGGGCTCTAGATTACTCTCTCTCTCTCTCGCTCACTCACACACACACACACACACACACATCAGGCAAGCTTTGTTATCACTTATTTCCACTTTATTACTTCATTTGTCTACATTTTCAACCTTTAATTTATTACTGCTTAGTTTGTTATATATTATCTAGAAAATGTGTGAAATTTCTTTCTTAAAACATTCATATTCATAATATTCCTTGTCTTTACATACTACGTCTTATTCGTTAGACCCTTGTTCCACATACCTAAGAATTCTCAAATCACAATATAATTCAAATGAGTTAATTTACTTGACACCATATGGTTTTATGTTGAAACTTTATCAGAGACAAGGTTATTGGAATTCGTCTATAATTCCTTCGTAGTCAAATCATCCATGCAAACCGGGATTGCACATTTATTAACATTCCCACATAGTCAAATCATTCTTGCAAACCGAGAGTTTCTCTTAAGAGCAGGTGTTAAATTCTTATCTCACATCGATCATTTAGAAGTTCTCAAACTACTATGTAAGTCAAAGAAGTTGCTTCACTTAACCCTAGCAAGATCCCCCTAACATTCTTCCTTTTCTTTTCTTTTATTTTTACAATTTATTCATACTAAATTAGCTAACAAGTAACAAACAATATATATTCCTTGTTTGCTCTGTGGAGCGTATGAGATACTATAGTGACAAATTGGATTGTTGAAGTTTTGAACATTACAAGAAGTTACTGAAATAATGGCTCAAATATATATTATAAACTGCACAGGAGTGCATTAGGATATTTATTACATACAACAATGATGTGCATGCATGGCTTCATCTAAACCTACATGAAGAAATCTACAGCATAGAATTTTAATAGACTATTACAAACATAATCAAATAAAAATATGCACATCTATATATATGTTTCTATGCATTTGGACCCACTTCTCTGTTCGGAAATGAATGCCCAACTCCCGGACTGTGCCCTAGATTTGTTGCCTGGTAATCATCCTTATTTCCGGCAACGACAGCCACCTTCTTCGCCTGAATTTCGACCTCACCTTCTGCATGGGAGTGTCCGACCCCGGGGCTATTTCCCTGCATTGTAGGTTTGAAATCATCTTTATATTGCACGTTTGAGTTGCTAAATCCAGTTCCCTGTTCGGGTGATTCACGATCAACGCTTAGGTTTTGTTTGGGACCTACGTTTTCCATTTCCCTTTGGTTTTTATTGGAACTGGAGTTTGATTTTAATGGTCTTCCCTCGGTAACTACGATGTCATAACAGGCCATCAAAACAAAGAGGAAAGCACAAGTATAGATGTGCTGTTGAGAAAACGCCATTGCTAAGGTAAGGAAGGAATTCAAGAGGGGAGAGAGGAAGAGATAGTGATGGAGAAGATATAGTGAAGAAGATGGGCTGCAATCTCTAACTCCCTTCCTTCGCCTTTTATAGTGTTTGGGAAGGCGACTGTTTAAGAGTTTCAACCGTTAATAAAAATGACATGTTTGTCAATATTAATTCTAGTGGTTCTTATTCCTCCAATTCTTCTTTAAGGGTTTTCATGGGGCACCCCCAAAAAGGATTTCTGTGTCCCTCCCATTGCAATTTGTCTTTAATGAAAATTCTTTTCTCATAAAAAAGTCATTTCAGATGAGATGAAAACCCAAGAGATGTTAGTTCAGTTGGCGAGGGGAGATGCCCTATTTCTTTGTCAATCAAAGTTCGATTCTCTTGAAAAACACTTCGAGAATTAAATCTTGAATTAATCCTGAATGCACCAGACCGATGTAAGAGATTGAGTGCGCCCTTAAGGTAATCTTGTGAGGTGATTACTTGAGAGACGCAGTTGTCCGGACACACTTTACCGTACAATAAAAAAAACCACACAAAAAGAAAGGGCAAAAAAGCATATGCGCCAAGTGTTTTATGACCTACTGAATATTTCACATGGCAAGTTCATAATATTCAAATATATAAAGAAAATTGAGATTAACTTTTAATAAAATTAAATAAATAAATACATTGTGTACATAGTATTGTATTTAATATAAATATTTTATTGGGATTTTCATCAAAATTGTAATAAACACTACAAGAAAATAGACAATTAGCTAAGATAATTTTGGCAACGACAAAAATAAAAATTGGCTAGAAAATTTAATGTTATAGCGAAAAGTGATTATTTTTTGGCAACTGTACAAACATTTGTTTCCATATATACCTACAATTGGCGATGGCATTCATATTTTTTTTGCTCGTTCTAATGATAAATGGCCATATTGCAGGAAAAGATTATGGCGACGAGATTACAAAAATGTATTTCCCGTGAAAAAACATACGACGTTGAAACAAAACATTTCGCTCATTTTCTCTGTGTCTTTTGTGACTAACGGTGCTCGTTTGGCAAGCGACTATCATTGCACAGCGCCAAAACTCTTTTCACCTCAAGTCTTTGGCGATGGAAATGACAACGATAGTTTCAGCCAGGAAATTTTTTTGCTACGAAATGTAAGTTTTAACTATGAATATTTTCGCCACAAAATTCTCTTATCAAGCAAAGAGCAGAGTGCATTTTTGGACAAGAAAAAGGAGCACTCAGAAGAAAAAACATCTGTTGAAGAGGGTCTAAACGGTACCAACCTCCAAAAGAGTGGCGGACTGTGCAATTTACCATTCTTATATTGAGGACCCTCTTTCTGTTTGATGCTTATGATTGCCTTCCTGACAATATTTCCCCACATATTAGTTTAATTTTGTTTAATTTCTTCATTCTTAGTTCTTTTAATCTTTCTTTCAGTAACCACTGTTTGATCCTCGAGTGCCTGAAGATGGCCTTTCGTTGTGCTAAAATGTTGCGTTTATTATTTGTTTTCTTGTAATTATTAATGTACAAAAAAAGACCAAAAAAAAAAAAAGAAGAAAAGAAAAAGAAAAAAATTAATGGAAGAGCTTGCCTTAGATTATTAACAGAAAAAATATAGTAGTGCGATGAGCAGCCAAAGATGGGGGATTCTCCAGTACTTCCCACTTGACAATGTTGATATTATTTTATATGGACATGTACCAAAAATAAATAAAAATTATATGGACGGTTCATATTCAAACCTTGAACTCTTTCGGTCGTCGACAAGTTGAAGTGAAATACATCTGTCTTGTTGTTTCAATTTTCGCTTTGTTTTATGGTCCTTTGGAGTCAATCACATGATTACAAGTTATATATATACATATAGTATTAGCTGAGAGTTTTTAAGATTCCACACAGATAATCATAACAATACACAGTTGTTTGTAAGAAACTCTTTTCTCTCAGCTATGCCTGGAGTTTCATATTCATGTATATATATATATGTATAGTATTAGCTCCATGTGCAATTCCTATTAGGCGGTTTGCTTTTGGTGTTATGTACTCCATGGCAGGTGGGCTAGAATCAATCAAATACTAGTAATATTCTTCATAAAGTCAAAAGGGCACCAACAACTAGTGGACAATTTCACTTTGAGAAAAAATTGATTTCTTACAAGTTTTAAATCTTTCGGAACAACCTCCACTCCGGGAATCAAAAAGGGATTTTGCTAGGCAATGGATGGATACAGCAGTCATTTTGACCAAATATGAATTATGCTTTTTTCCAGATTTTCTTGATCAGTACTGTTCACTAGGTTCAACTTTTTCAAAATCGACCATCGAATGTGATATCTAATAGTTCTAAATTTCTCTTTTTTTGGAATAGAGTGAAGTTACAGTAATTGTGTGGATGTAATTTTGAGATTGAATGTGTGAGGGTTTATCCCACATCGGATGTGGAAAAAAATGGTGGTCAGGTTAGAAGTATGAGAGAAAGTTTCACCTCATGAACTAGTGTTTTGGGTTGAGAGAGGTCAAAAACCACCCTATATTGGTATCAAAGTCCAGGTTATAATATCTTTGACCCAATAGCCATAGAGGGAAAAATTGGTCCAGGATTAACCGACCAAAGGTCCGATGCGTGATGGGCAGATTATTGGATTTATCCCATATCGGATGTAAAAGGGCTTGGTGGTTAGATTTTAAATTTAAGAGAAAATTTCACCTTATGAGATATCTTTACGGTTGAAAGGGAAAGTCTCACCTTATAAGATTCCTATAGCTTGCAAGACCTAAGGGCAAACCGACCTTAGACCAGCAACAGCCATATATTAATATTTAGTTTGAGAGGGGGCGTTTACTTGTACAAATGAATGAGGTTTGACTTTCTGGTTGATGGTGATGTCTTTGGGTTCCTTTTTCCTGGATCAATTCACAGCCTTCCAACACGATGGATGGTTGTTATGGTTCAAACGCTTTAGTGGTGGTGTAGCTATTATTATTAGGGTTTGTTTAACCAATGAAGGTGGCTGAAATGGTAAGATTCACTTGAGTTAAAACAATTGAAGAGTATCTATAAGATCAAGGATTTAAGTTTACCAAAAAACACTTATTAAGAGAAACAACCACGCACCCCGAACGAGATTCATCGATCTTACCCTATGTGTGTGTGAGGACACTCGTGGGTATACCAAATGAAAAAAAAATAAAAAAAAAATTAAGATTTGTTTAGTTTTCTACCTCTAAAATGACCTCTTTTTTTTTTTTTTTTTTTTTTTTTTTTTAATATAACTTATGAGTATTTCCACCCGCCATAGACAACCATTCACAGCCCAACACGTGATAAGGTGGAGACCCGAGGAGAGTGCTTGGACGACCAATGCACACCGTTTGCGCGAACTAGACTACCCGTGCCCGTTCCCGGACCGACCATCGTCCGGCGAGATGCCTAACACCTTCTTGTTCACGATCATTGCTCGTGACCAGAGTAAGGCATTTGCCATTGCATGCTCCGGTCCGGCCTCAACCCAGTTGCCACAGGACACAATCAGTAGGTCACCAATTGAGCTCGTGTGTGCCCGTGGACCTCCTGATCCTTTGGGCCTCCATGGGCTTCTCTTGGTGGGCCAAAGCGGAAGGCCCATTTGCTTAGTTCATGCCACGTGCCTTTCCATTAGCCATGTGCCAGATTATGCTAATTGATCGCACTCAGGGTCCTAATTTGGCGGTACTAATCCAACTCCTCTCCTATAAATAGCAAGGTAGTAAATGTTCTTTTCTCCTAAGTTTTTATTCTCACACCGGAGGGACTTCGTAGGGGTATCCCAACGGGTTTTTGTGCAGGTATAAGTTCGGACCATAAGAACTTTTGACCGTTAATCATTCAGCACCCACTGAACAAAAGAATTTGGCCTAAAAAAAAATTCACGTAAACACTAACAATGACCTTTACTTTCTCTTTATTTTTCGAAATCAATTTTTTTTTTTTTTTTTCTAAAATTGTCTGCAACTTACATTTATTGTTGTGTACTTAACTATTATTTTACAGAGAAAATGACATAGTTCTTACCACCAACTACCGACTGCGCCGACCTAGATAGGTACCAAGTGGCCTACGAATCAATGGGTCTTTTGCATGCTTTTGCTATTGCTCACTCACCCCCTATTCATAGTGCTCTTTGTATTTTACAATTTATCAGAACCCCACAGTAAAAAAAAAAACTAAAATAAAATCAAGTTAAATCTCCCAAACTAACCCTTGTGTCCTACCACTTCTACTTGTCACAAAAATATATATAACGGGTTTTGTTAATTACACTACAAAAACCTCTTGGTTTAGTCTCTAATTTCTCCACTTATTTGGTGATTATCGGAAGTTTTAATAATACATAATACATATATAGGGTTTATTGAGTAGTAAAATTGTATTTTTGTTGTTTAATTTGATAAAGTCAAAAGATAGGAGCTCCTCGTGCACCCATTTCCATCAAAAGTGGAGTCTAAAAATAAACAAGAATTTGTGAAAAGGACAGCATGGGTTGGCCGTCTCCTCAAGTTTTGGAACCCTACCCCACCCCACTCCACTCCCATCCTCCTCTCACTTAACTCTTTAAACAACTAATTAAAATAAAAAACAAAAAATGAACACGCTGGACCTCCCTAGTAAAATTGAGCACTAGACCATTCTGATTCCCTAAGTCATACCGTCGTGATGATAGCTTCATCTCGTGGAAGAAATTTCTGATTGAACTCCTGTTGGATGAGGTTATATATGTTCATTCGCACTTCCTAAAACGCACATTAGATAACAGCAAGATTACAAGTCTTGGGTTAAAAAAAGAAAATTAATTCCATATATTATTCTATACTACATTTTAATTGTATCATTAATTTTCACAATTAACTTGTAGTTTTAACATTAACCGTCATGGTGTTCACCCCTGACACCACCTGCATTGTAACAAAAAAAAAAATTCCTAGTGATTTAGTTACAAATGACCATAGATAGAACTATAAATTAGGTTGGAAAAAAATGAAACAAAAGGGAAATGTTGGACGAGCTGCCTAAAAAATATTGGAAAAAAAAAATGTCGTTTTTTGAATGCAAATTTTTCGTATTATATGGTTGAATTTAATTTTTTTTATTGAGCTTTAGACATTGTATATACAAATTTTAGGGATTGTTATGATATAACCATTTATTTTTTGTTTTGTTTATACAGAATTTACTTTTAATTCTTATCAACTTATATTTTAACGATTATTAATATTTAGTTAATTTTAATTATTATATCAAATAACATTTCAATATTAACTAAAATTGACTCGATAGATTTAATCTAATTAATATTGACTGAAGAACTGAAAAAATATTACAAATCAGTCTAACAACTTTTTACCTAATTTAACTGTCCATCGTCTCAATTTGAAAACGGAGTCATTTCTTTGTCTAAATTACCTTGTTTTATTGTATTTTTTTTTTTGTTACTTTAGATGAATTAATTTATATATTTTCTATTTAAATATAATTTAATTAATTTTATATAGTTTTTTGTTATAAAAAAAATAGTATAATCCTTTTAAATGGACTGTATCTTATTCCAATTATACAATAAAATACTTAATATAAAATTAAAATCATTCTTAAATACCTTAATTTTTATAATTAAATATATAAAAAAAAATGACATTTTAAGAATCAATGATGATCCAATGAAAGATGGTCAAATTTACCAATAAAAAGCAATTCCAATAATGACGAGCATGGGAACAGTAACGAAGAGGAAGGATCAAACCTGTCCCTTTCGAATCCCAACGGTCAAAATCAAAGATATTCTCCTCCCACCCTTCAGTTGTGTCTTTTCATCTCAGTTGTGTCTATATTGGCTGCTGTTTAATGCAGTACTCTATTTACAGTAGAATAAAACTACAGTAAATAGAGTAGAAATGTAGTTGTACTTGTATCTTTATATTTTAGTTAAAAAATATTGAAGTTATAAACGAACCAACCCATTCTGTCGACCAATCGAAGCTCGTTCATTTGATAATTGAACCAAATTCAACCTTTTAATTAGGTTTGTTTATTAAATAAACAAACATCATATGTTCGAGTTCGGTTTACTAATGTTCGTGAAGAACACGAATAATATAATTTTTTTTTTTTTTTTAGCATAAAAAATGGTAAAATAAGATCTTGAATTTGTTTGATATATATATATACACTATTGGATATGTACGATTGACACACAATATATATATATATATTGTGTGTCAATCGTACATATCCAATCGTTTTAGAGGTCAACTCAATTAAATTTTAATTTTATAAATATTCATATAGCCTATTTAATTATTATAATTGACTGATTTTTTGTAAACTTGCATTGATTCTTTATATTTATTATATTTGATTTGCTAGTAAATTAAATATTTAAATTTTATATATAGCTATCAAGACATAATTATAAATAATTAATTTTATTAAAAACTAAATCATCTATATAATTTTTAAACATTAAAAATTAATTAATGAATAACTTAAAAAAAATTCAAATAAGCTCGCGAACAGTTCGATTATTAAACGAATCAAGATTAAATATAAGGTTTCAGATTCAGCACGAAACTCGGCCTAGGCCTAACTGGTTTACAGCCCTGAGAAACACTAAATATAAATAAAAAGTTCCAATGGCTAAAAAAATATTAATAAATGAGCCAGCACAATGATGATCAAAAGTCAATTTTTTTAGTAGGAATTGCTACAAACAAGGCTTAAATTGATAAATATTTATATATCTCTCGCCTTGTATTTTTTTTTTCAACTTTATATAATTTTTTTTTTTTTTTTTTTTTTTATTGTTGATGTTCGAGAATTTGATGCAAGTTAACCATTTATCATTTATTATATCGTGCAATGCATCGTTTTATATGAAAAATGTATTATCTACGTACTCTTTATCAGGGAGAATGGGTGGAAGGTTCTCCATTTAAGTTTTAATTGGTTAAAAATTTTACATACGGTAAATTTTTTTGATTTAGTCCCATCTGTTTTAAAAAGGAGAAAGTCTTGCTCACATAATAGCCACGCGCCAGTTACATGTAACTACTTTATGTGTAATATTACTGTATTAGTTACAGATAGCTAATTTTTTTTTTCTTTTTCCAATTACATGTTCTAATAATATATAACTTTTTAGTTACATGTTCTTATATATAACTAAAAAATTCGATATTTTTTATAATTTTTTAGTTACATGTCTTTGATAATAACTAAAAAGTTTGATATTTTTTCAGTTATGTCACAAAATATTATACATATATATATGTAATTGTAATATATAACTAATACTATATAAGTACATGTAACAAAAAATAGCAAAATATGTGTGAAAAGTGACAAATATGAAATTGTAGCTAACATTAGTTACATATAACAAAATTCACTATAAAAATTGAATTTAGTCATCAAAAGGCTTCCTACAATCTCTACAATATCCCCACAATTCCTGCAATGCGGGACTAAAACATAAGTGAAATCGAACTTAAAGGACTAAATCAAAACTTAAAAATACAAAATGACTTCTCACCAATTAGATTTAAAAAGAAAAGAAAAGATTTTTCACCGATTTTCCCTTTTATCTATTGCAATTATTTGGTGGTTGAAATATAAAATACTAATTTGGTGGTGAAATTGTTGAAAATCTTAGTTTATGGTCTAAAATCCAAATTTGGATATAGTTGAATACTGAAATTTACTAAATTGCAAATTGAGATACATATTACATGAATTAATACACGAACATTATATTACATGGACGAAAACAGAAAAAAAAAATATATATATATTACACGGACTAACATAAACTCTTACCTAGGACAATCCAAATGAAGACATACTCTGATTCAGAGAATCACAGTATGTCTTCAGTTCTTTTCAAGGAATTACAGTTCAAACAATGTAGAAAGCCAGTACCCTTTTTTCGGAGTTTTTTGTGGGTATGTTTGTCTTTCCAGGAAACTTGCGGAAACCCTAACCCTAGTTTTGTACGGAATGCCCAATGCCGGGGCTGTGACCAGGAGCTGTGGGCCGGAAGTCATCAACATGACCCGGCGCTGGTGGAGTCTGGCTTGGCGGCGGTGGTGGCAGGGGAGCCCTAGGAACATCCACACCGGAAGATGATGTTGCATTAGTAACGCCGCCATGCAGGTTGGTGTTGTCTTCCACAGAGATGTTTATGAGAGCATGGGGTTTAGGGGAACCTTTTTTATCCCTCAAGTTCAACTTTCTTCCCTCAGTGTGATGAATTTCTTCGGATAAAATAAGTATTAGGAAAATAACAGCAACCAGCAACTTGATTTGAGCCATGGAGAGAGAGAGAGAGAGAGAGAGAGAGAGAGAGAGAGAGAGAGAGAGAGAAGGATAATTGGTGTTTCAAACTCTGATGTTATGAGTATAAATAGATGTGAAAGAGCACATGCTAGGGTTCCTTGAGTCCTCATAGTTGGAGATTCTTTCTGATAGAATATTTAAAGAAATTAAGAGTTTGCTTTTAATTTTTATTTCTATTTTTTCTTTTTATCTTTGAAATAATGCCCATTCTGCATCGTAAGAGCATCTCCAAGTGGTGTGCCGTAAGATATAACTGATTATTTTGTCATTTTTCAACGGCATTCAGAGGTCCATCAGGTATTTTACCAGCTTGCCAGAAATATTACATCCCATTAGTTGTGCAATATTTGCCACAAATAGTTACTTATGATAAAAATGGGGGGAACTTCATATACTGGTTGAAATAGTATTTAATTGATTTTTTTTTTTTCTTTTTTTCTCTCTCTTTCCTTTTTTTTTTTTTTTTTTTTTTTTTTTTTTAACTTTATATCGAAAATATATTAAAGTATCAATTGTCTAAATATTTAGAATACATTATTAGAACACCAGTGGGTGTCAAAATACTATTGTAACGTCCCATGCGACTCATTAATCCTGTACTTTTTTAACCGAGTTCATGTGATTCAAAATACTTAAAGACAATGTGTTAGTAGTAGTTGATATGATGACTTATTTATCAGATAAATTTTTTAAATACTTCCGACATGGACTGCCGCAACTATTCATGTATTATAGTATTTTATTTTTCATTTGATCAAACCTTCCTTTATTTCTCTCTTCTTAATTCTTTCATTTGGGTGGGTAGAAGATTTCAGGTGAGTTCCCATATTCTAAGGCCCGTTTAAGGTTTATATTTAGCCCACTAACCCGGTTGCCCTGGCTGGCCTCAGCCTGTAACTATCGATAACCCATTTCATCCTTCTTTCAATTTAGGGTGATTTTTTTCTCAAACCCCCCCCCCCCCCCCCCCCCCCCCCCACTTAATTATCACCACCTTCCTTTTTTGCACCTCAATTCAGAAAAACATATTATCTTTTCTATTCCGTTACAACCATAATATTCGCTATCAACGCCATCTTCATGAAAAATATTACTAGCACTCTGGGATTGATTTTTTTTTTTTTTGGATCCTTCTCGCTCACTAGATTATTATGCAAGGTGTGATTTTCTCTTTTAAAAAAATAAAATATAAAATTGCAGCTTAAAATGGAATTTCATGAACTGGGTTTTATTTAAAATAGGAAATAATGAGTTTTTTTTTTTTTTTTATTTTTTATTTTTGGCATTTTAAAGCTTAAAATGAGTTTAATATCAACTGGGTTCTCATAAGAATACTCTCTTCTTTTCCGGCCTCTTTGCTCGTTAGATTATTATGCAAGGCCTGATTAAACTTTTTTCCACCTAAAAATAACAAAATAAAAACAATTGGGGCTTAGTATGGAAAATTAATAACTACTTAGTTTTATTTGATGTTTTTGCTGATGGTAATTAGAATTAGATATGTACGCATGTAATTTCAAATTCCAATTTTAAGGCTTCATTTTTGTACTTCCAAACGCTGCCTTAATACATTTTATTGATACTCTAATTTTTTAAATTTTCTCTTCGAAAAAAAGAAAAAAATCATTTCATAAGTGACCTTGAAAATTAATTGCAGGAGAAAACTAAAATAAGGATGATGAAGCAGATAAGTTCCACTTAATCTGATTCATAATAGAGCAACCTAAGTGGGAACCCTCAAATAATACCACAAATCAGATAAAAAAAATTAATTAAAAACAATCTCAAATCTGGGTTAAAAACAATCTCAAATGATTATTTTTCAATTATCGTCTTACGGAAATATCCCTTTCTATGTGATTTCTCATACTATTTTCTTTTACAGGCTTGAGGAAATCCTTATTCAATGTTTTGCATGATAGAGATTGCCATCCAAAGATGGCATTGGTGATTGATGATCGCCTAATGGTGTGAGATGAGAAAGATCAATATCAAGTGCATGTTGTTCCTGCATTTGCTCCCTATTATGCTCCTTAGACAGAAGTGCTTTACCCACATTTCTTTCCCTTGATGATAGATAGTTTTCTCTTCCCCTTCTATTTGCTCCTTCCATGTTTCCATTTCCATATTCTATAATTCACTAATTTTTTATCGCTGGTTACGCACAGTGTGGTTATGGCCTTCATGCCATGGAGGCTGTTTTTTTATGCACTCAAGTGTGATTATGGATTCCACTGATTATGCATAGTGTGTTTATAGCCTTCAAACCAATGAAAACAACCTTGCTTTGAACCTGTTTAACACAATGTAAGAGAAAGACGTCGTATTATGGAACATTGTCAGTTTGGATATGTTCCAAATTCATTTAAGAATGGTTATAATTTGTTTAAAATAATGGTTATATAATTTCAATTTGGTCCTCCTCCTTTTTTTGATTCGTAAGTGATAATTCCTTGCCCTTCTTTTTTTTTTTTTTTTTTTATTATTATTATTATCTATCTAGCTTTGAAATATTTTCATCAATTTTGTTTTATATGCATCATTTTGTATATTAGTTGAGCATGAAAAGATACAATGGAGTTTGGTTGATGATTGGTGTAATTGTCCCCTACAATTCATGCCTTTGGTTGTTTTGGTTGTTTTTTTATCCCTCTGCCGTTTTTATTTTTGATCAATAGTTTATTTAATAAAAATTCTGCATCTTTTATGCTGAAAAAATGGTCTGCTTTACCTACTGATTTTTGTTGAACATTAAACTGATATATATCCATTGGTGGTTATGATATATATCCATTTTATGATTTTTGTTATGTTCCCAGTTAGGATTTGTTAGCAGTGACGATCTTATATCTACGAGCAATAGAAATCGCGCATGGGGGCCTTCGACCCGTATCTTGGCTGGGCAACTCAGAAGGTATGTTAGAGGCATCGATCCGGTCGTCGCACTATTACACGCAACCGTGTTGCAGCCCTGGCAATGTTGCCTCCTCATGTTTGATCAAACACCAAATCTGAGAAAACTTAAGGGTAAAAAGTTAGTGGGTTAGTTGATTTTATCATTTGCAAAAAAATAATAATAATAAAAATAATCAAACATTAACTCACTATTTTAATATTTACGATTATACCAACTTATATCTACTTATATTTGTAGCTTAAGAAAAGTCATCTTTAATTTTTATTATTTATAATTTTATTTTCTGTTTGTATTTAATTTTTTCACTAATAATTTTATTTTTTGTTTGAATTCTAACAAATATATCCCTTATTTTTATTTTTCATTTTTTTAATACTTCCCTCATTTCTTTTTTCTTCCCTACACCATCTTCTCCGGCGAAAATCTTACATTTATGTTGTCCCTCTGTCTACAACGATTATCCATCAATCCAAAGTTGTCGACTGTTTTGGTATGTAAGCTGACGCGATTTGTGTAGATCTCTATATATATTTCGGTTTGTTTGTTTTTGTTTTTGTTTATGTAGTGTGTATATTTCGGTTTGGAATGTTCAATTTTTTTTCCTCCATTCTTTTCCTCAAAAATTCAGTTTAATTTCTATTTTTTTAGATTATGAGATTGGAATTTGAGTGTTTTAATAGGTACTTTTGAAAAAGATCCATTTGGAAAATTCAAACGCACTGCTCATCGGAGCTTAGTTCAATTATCATCAAATATTTTTTTGTTTAAAATTTCATTTGAATAAATTTTATATGATCAGTTAACTATAAATTGTTACGAACTAATTGAGATTCCATCGGTGTTGGGAATTATTTAGTGTGTTTTCTCCCAAATTTTTGTTTTCTTCAGTTCTTGTGGCCCTATTTGTTTGTTGTTTCTGTTCCTCAAGCAAACGTCGTATGGAGACTTTTTAGGCACGGGTTATACGCTAGTATATTATATGTCATAGAAAAAGGGACTTCATTAGTACCACTGATAAGAAATACAAACCATTTGTTCGATAATGCTGCTCCAAAATAAACATTTCTTTCTCTTCAAAGATCTCATTAACTGTGAGTTTAACATCTTCCAAATATACTTAAACATCTGATTCCAAAATGTAGAGTTAGCACACCATAGTTATGGTGGCACATATGAAAATATTGTGTTGGCCCAAAGAGCTACCCAAGAGAGGAGGTAAATTGGGTAGTAATAAAAATTTAATCAATTAAGTCCTTTAAACACAAATAATTAATTTTCCTAAATCAATTATTCTCTTGATACGCATTGAAAATGTGTTTAATATTAAATGTACACCCAAACACAATATAGATAATAACTCATTGCAGCACATTAGAATTTATCCTGATTCGGTCAAGATAATCTTACCTACGTCCAGTTCCCCGAGCTTCACGGAAATTCACAATCCACTAATTTCTTGATTCCTTTACCAGGTAGGAACCAAACTCTTACAACTTACGATTCTTTTATAGGCACAGAATCAACATTTACAATTTACCATTTTTATAGGTCAAGGATGAACCTTATTTTTTCACCAAACTAACGACTAACTTAACACTCTCTCACTTATCCTTTTCACATGAATGATGAACCTTTACAATTCACTCAAAATAATTCAATTGCAGGATGAATCAAAATCTAATTTTTTTCAAAAAAAAAAAAAAAAGAATAACCTGACCTTTTTACCTGGACAAAGATCAAATCCTAATCTTTTTTATAGAAAAAAAGAAGATAAAAAACTTAGCTACCTAGACAAAACACTCTCCTAAACATGTCTAATCCACTGAAACTCAGAAATACAAAAAATATGAGTTTCTTTCCACAAGGAACTTCTACCATCTTGATTCAAATATACTTGATTAATGTCCTAAATAATTACTACGTGATAAATACAATGTGAGGAAATTAAAATCTGATTAATAAATAAAGTGGGTAGCACAAATTTAGCACGTAATCAGATAATCAGAAAAAAAAATCGTTTAAAAATGATTTTCAGACTTTTAAGTTTGAAACGATTTTCTACCAATTCTAAACCAAACAATCAAGATAAATATAACTTTAAAAAACAAGTAATAAACCTTGGATGAATCTCACCAGGAAAACACCGAAAACAATAGTAATATAACAAGTAGAACTTAAATCGGTGATGCCAAAGAACAAGCGCTTTAGATCAAGAACTTATATAGAATCACTCTATAAAATATCAGCAAAAATCTTGCTCTTATAATAGCTAAAACTAACTAACCCTCTAAAGACTAGTTTTTCAAATATATGTCATTAAATGACACCTTAAGACCCCATATAACATATTCTATCAATATAGGTATGTTCCACTTAAAAATATCTTTTAAATCTCGCATTTAAGTCCATAAAATCATTTTCAATTTAAAACCACAAGAATAAGAAGTACTAAATCACTTAAATTTAAGTGAATATCAAAATATATGGATCATATCAAAGGGATTACTTAATAGGTTGTTCATAGTTGAAATACATTCAAATATCCCAAATCCCTCTCTTAGAATCATAAAAACGGATAACTTTTTACTAAAAGACCAAATCAATCAAATTGTTAACTGAAACAGTTGGTTGACCGAGTCATTCTATTCGGTTGATCAACTTGTTCCATGACTGAAATAGTCGTTGGCATTACACCAGTTGGTTGACCGACCAGATCAGTGGGTTTCTCCCTTTTTACCCACCGCATTCACTGGATCAAACAGTTGACTGACCCTAACCATTGGGTTGACCGATTTGATCAAAGTGCTCACTTCCACATCTATTTTAACCACTATTTCGAACAGTTGACCAAATTTTTTTCTCAGTTGACCGATTGGATCAGTAGAACTCCATTTTAATTCCAAAAACTCATTATTTCATTAAGTCAATGGACCCCTTTTGTCAGTTAATCGAATTGACCCGAAAACACAACTTCTTATACTTTAAAACACATTTTCCAATTAGGTAAATTATCAAATTTATTTCACATCAGGAGCACATAAAATATCCCAATTTAGGATCTTAAACTTATCAATTCTTATCATGACACACATAGAATTAAGAATTAATTACACTTTGCCCCTCGTGGTTAGGCTGTTTTGCACTTACCCCGTGATATTTTTTCACCACTTACCCTCTGTACTTGTGGACTAAAGTGCAACGGTAGAACTGATGGTAGCTTTGACATTTCATTTTAAAAATAAGGGTAATTTCGTCATTTTGATTCAACTAATTCACAAGGATCTATTTAAAGAATCATCCAAAATTTAAGGGTAAAAAGTGTAATTTTCTTTCTCACCCCTTTTTTTTTTTTTTTTACTCTCTTTCTCTTTCTAAAATGTGTCTGTGTTGCACAAAACCAATAAGCTCTGAAACAAACCAATATCCCAAATCGACCTCTCTTTCTATCTCTAAATGGGTCTCTGTTGCACTAAACCCAAAACCATGCTTTTGCTTTGAAACAAAGCCACGTCAAAGATACATCCCCTTTAACTTTCATTCTCTCTCTCTCTCTAAATGGGTCTTTGCTGCACAAAATCAAAGGAAATCCCTATATCATGCTCTCCAGAATCATCCCAAGCCACTAATATCGCCCAATACCCATAAAACTGTTATGAGGTTCCAATTTAAAACCATATGGTATCAAGTGGAGTAACTCATTTTTTATATATAGCACTTTGGGAAGTCTCGCTTATCCGATGTGGAATTCTAACACCCACCTTCACGTGCAACTCCGCCTTGCACGTGATGCAAACAATCGGGGACAAACAAACGAGACTTCCCAAACTTGTCTTTAATACCATGTTAGGAGACTGTAACTTAAAATCATATGGTACCAACTCATTTTTCATATATAGCACTTTGGGAAGTCTCGTTTGTCTGATGTGGGATTCTAACAAAACCCAATGTCGTTGCCGCCGCCGCTGCGGCTGGCACGGCCAGCGCAGCAAAATCCACTCCCTCCTCCAATCCTCCTCTAAATTCTCACAAAACATTGGATCGATTCTGAATAAACCCTATGTTGACATAACCACAATCTACGATATTGACAAAGAGCTCGAGAAGGGTCAATTCGAAATCACCTACCTCTACACTGAGTAATCGACTGGAAGGAAATACACCGGCAAATCGATTTCCTGGCGGAAGCTGTTCAACAATGGATCAACAGGTAATAAATGAAACCGGCATCCCTACTCCATCATTTCTCTCTCTCTCTTCTCCCCCTCTCCCTTGTTGCACTTTCCCCCAGAAAAGCTATTGCTTGGTGTGAACAAGTTCTCTCTGTCCCTCTATGTCTCTCTCTATATTTATTTTAAGCTTCTCTTCTTTCCCTACTGCAACTTGTTCTAGTCCAAAAAAAAAATTCAAATTAATTATGAAATTAAACTAATAATCCATTAGAAAAAAAAAAAAAAAAAAAAAAAGGATGAGAGTGAGAGAGAGAGAGAGAGAGAGAGAGAGAGACTAAAGTGATTCTTGGATGTCACCGGAAATTGGGTGGGATGGGTTCACAGGAAATGGAGCAGCCCAGAGCAGCCCAGGGGAGGGGGGAGACGATGTGGGTGGATGGGTCGTTGGAGATGGAGCAAGGGTGGGGGTGGATCTCTAGATGGGGGTGGATTGCCGGAGATGGAATGAAGAAGATGAAATTAAAAATACACAAAATAAAAAAATACACAATAGCCACTTAAGTTTTTAAATATACACAAACAATCTTTATTAAAATATTTTAAGGGTATAAATATCATTTAACACTATTTAATAAATTTTAGTTGACTTTTGCCGTTGACCGTTAGAGCTAATAGAAAACTTAACCATTGTGCTTTAATCCACAAGCATAAGGGGGTAAGTGGTGAATAAAATACCACCAGAGGACAAAGTGCAAAACAGCCTAACCACAGAAGGGGAAAATAATTAACCCTAGTGTTGGCCCAGTGAGCTACCCAAGAGGGGGGGTAAATTAGGTAGATAAAAAAAATTATCAGAGAAAAAATATTTCAATAATCTAAATAATTAATTTTAATCCTAAATTAATTATTATCTTTATATAACAGCAGAAATATGATATCAACTAAGTGCACACCAAACAACAAAAATAAATAATAAAAAATAGTAGCACACCAGAAATTTATACTGGTTCACCGAGCTACTCTTGACTAATCTAGTCCCCCGAGCTCCACGGAGAGTAGTACCCACTAAACTCAAGATTCATTTAAATGTAGGAACTAAACCCTCACAAATATTCTTTTCACAGGCTCATAATCAACTTTTACACATTCACTTTCATAGATTCAGAAATAACCTCTACTTTTTACAGACTCAAGAATAACCTAATTCTTTTTTAAACTAAGGCTAAAGAATCAAAACTTCACAAACACTCCAAATTTTCTTGAGTTTTTTATTTAATAGTCCCTTATAGAGAGTTCCCTTAGAGTATAAACCTTTTCACAAGACCGTTTAGGGCTCAGACCTCCCCGTACGATGGGTTTAGATTTCAGTCCTCCGACGAAGACAAGGGGAACGTCAATGGACGATAATATCCCTGTTCACTCCGACGAGCCAGGTGGACGAATCAATTCGGTTATGGTAAGCGACAAAATAGAGTTTTTCATTTTGCTGATTCAAATGCATGTACGACAGCCATTACACAGGCGCGGATTTTCAAAAACATTCGATTCAAATTTGTAGGCGTTGCAGAACGGGTACGAGGTGAAGGTTTTGAAACGGCGGTGACGGCGAATATATCACGAGACGGCGTTTGGACTGTGTCTAAAGGCGAAACAGGTCAGTTACTCGATTGTATTCACTGAAAAGTTATATAGTTGTGTTTTAATATCGTTTTTGGGTATTTCGGAGTTGTTACAACGTTTTTCGAAGTTGGATGTTCGAGGTTGGCGATGAACGAACGCCCATCTGTGAAGGATGTACGCTCCTGAGATAACGTGAGCAGCACGTTAACGTTAATGTAATGGGTTTGTATTATGTGCATCACGACGTAATAACAATGTCAACATAACAAACACAGTTATGGTGTTTAAATATTGTTTTTGGGTTTTTCGTCGGTGTTACAATGTTTTCGAAGTTGAATGTTCGAGGGGGGTGGCGATGAATGATCGCCCATTTTGTGAGGAATGTACGCTATGAGATAACGTGTTCAATGCGTTAACGTTAACGTACTTTGTGCATGACGACGTAATAACAATGTGGATACAAGCAAACAGTGTCAGGAAATGGGTGTACATGGTAAAGTTAAATAACTCACAATTTTTCAGCTTTTTTCTGAAAAGTAAGATGCTCCAAGATACAGAGGTTCTGTGGGTTGTATGCAACGAAACGCAATAACGTTAACATGTTTGAATTGTAACTTTTTTTTTTTGCGTTAACATTAACGTAATGCTTGTAAACGGTAAAGTTAGTTAACTCACTGTTCTTTCAGTTTTTTCCCGAAAAGTAAGATTCTACCAACTAAAGAGGAACTCGGTTGTATTAAAAAAAAAAGGGGTTGATGTTTAACACATGTGTTAACAAGCTGCTACTTTCGCGTTAACGTTAACGTTAACGCATTAAGTAATGCATTAAAGTTTTACGCAATCAACAGTGATGGATTGCGTTAACGTTAACGCAATAAGTAATGCATTTAACGTTAACACATTAAGTTAATGCATCAACGGTGACGTTTTACAATGGGTAAAACCACGAACTGATTGCGTTAACGTTAACACAATCAGCGCATTTTCGTTAATGTTTACGCAATAAGTATAAGCTCTCAACTAGAACAATAAGCATAACGAAATCTAAACTTGCGTTAACGTTAATGTAACCCCTGTGTTTTTACAGTCAATTTTGATTGCGTTAACATTTACGCAATTAGTAGTAAGCGCGCTTACTGACCAATAAGCATACTAAAATCTAAATCCCCCCTAATGCCCATTAATGTTTGTCTACTGTTTTTTTCTTGCAAAATGGGGTTGCATCCGTTTTGATCTTGCAGATTTACTAGGGGGGTCAATGGCTACGCGCATATTTTTGATGTGCAAGTTTGATGGTTATTCGTTGGGCGTTAAGGTGGATGATGATTTCACGCAAGCGGAGCTGATTCAAAATGTGTTGTCGCGATGGGACGTGTTGAGGGATGTTTCGTTCGAGATGTTTTATTCCATACCAGGACATGACAGGTGCCTAATATCGTGTCAGGACGACGTAGAGGTAATGGTTAGCCTTGCACGAGCAATGAAGCTTGAATATGTGGGGGTGGAGATAAAGGTGTGCGGCAGCGGTAGTGGACCAAGTGGCAGTCGGGACAGGATGTTATTTGAATATCCAACGGGACAGGGGGGGCGGGATGGCATGGACGGGGAGGACGACCTGCTGTCCGTTTTCTGCCCATTGCATAAAAAGGCATTATTGTCCGATCATTGGGCTGAAGGTCTTAAAGAAGCCGGGCAGATTTTTAAGGGTGGAATACCGGAATTTAGAGAATCACTAAGGAAATATGCTTTACAAATGGGTTTCACATTTCAGTACATAAAAAACGACAAGAAGAGGGTGACAGCTGAATGTTCACTCAAGGAGGAGAGGGAATGTAAATGGAGAGTGTATGGCAGGCTAGACGAAAGGAATGGTTTTTTTTTTATATTTGGGAGTTCCAGAGAAATCATAGTTGCGGTGCTGCTTATAGGACAGCGAGGAATGAGAAGATGAACTGTAGCGTTGTGAAGTCATGTCTTTTAGACTTAGTTCGGAATACCCCGTCAACTCGCCCAATTGACGTTGTTCACACGTTCAAGAACGACTATGGGATTGAGATCCCATATCACATTGCATGGAAAGGCGTGGAGAAAGCTCGGGATGATTTGTACGGCGACCACGAATCGTCTTATGATCAATTGCGCTGGTACTTGGATGCATGCAGTCAGACGAACCCAGGCAGCCACCTGGCGTTGGATTATGACAAAGAAACTGGGCATTTCAAGAGACTGTTTGTATCGTTCTACGCGACTGCGCACGGGTTCAAATTCTACAGGCCGATGCTGTTTCTAGACGGGACATTTCTAGGGGGTAGATACAAGGGGTGTTTGTTGGCGGCCAGTGCAAAGGATGGAAACAATGGTAAATTGGTTGACTACTTATTACATAAATGCAATTACTCCTATTGTTTACACATTACATGCAATTAACGCTTTCTCTTTTTTCTTTTTTACATTTTTTTCGAACAGTTTGTGTGAGGGGGGGTTTATGATGAGACAAGCTGATCATGTTTGGGGATGAGACATGGAATTTTTTTGCAACGTTAACGTTAAATGCGTTAACGTTAAATACGTTAACGTTAACGCATTAAAAACGGCTGTGTATACAATGTTTTTGTTCATAGCGTGTTGATCTGTTTTGTATTTTTCGTAAATGGACAGGTCTTTTTCCGCTTGCATTCGCTGTTGTTGATGCGGAGAACGATAACAACTGGTATTGGTTCATGACCAATTTAGATAAAATTGTCGTGAAAGAACGTGTGCTAACCTTCATTTCTGATCGACATAGTGGCATTCTTGAAGGGGTCCGGAAGATGTTCCCGCATTGTTTTCATTCTTATTGTTTGAACCACCTGAAGAACAATCTGAGGGACAAATTGGCGGGTTTGAAACAAGCGTGGAAGGAGAAGCTCGTGCACAAATATTCGATGATGGCATATGCGACGACGCTTGACAAATACTACCAGCTGAGGGAAGAATTAAGAACAGAAGGTATGGGACGAGTAGAGAATTTCCTAGAGGATGTGCCGCCAGAAAACTTCTGCAACATGTTTTTCAAAGGCAAAAGATATGGGGAGATGTCGTCCAACCTAGCGGAGTCATTCAACGCATGGATTCGTGATTACCGGCACCTGCCGATCATATTAATGGTCGACAAGATTAGGTGCAAGGTAATGAACCAGTTGTTAGTCAGACGCGCCGAATCACTGCTGATGATGGGTTTCCTATGCCCAGTACGCGATAAAATGCTGTCGCGGATGATAAGCGACGGGCGGACGTGGAACGTTGTTGAGTGCGGCAACAGCATATACGAAGTGCACTCAATCCCATCCATTCTGTTTGATGTGGATAAAAAAAAGTGCTCCTGTTTCAGGTGGTAGGGAAATGGGTTCCCGTGTGTTCATGCTTGTGCGACGATACAAAAAAGCGGCCAGAATATACATTCATCCGTTGAGTCGTTTTTCTTGGTGGAATATTATCGAATGACCTACTCGGAAGGTATATATGGTGTACCCACGTTCGAGAAACCGGAATGGAATGCATCGGAAGCTGTAATTATCCCGCCGATCACAAAAAAACAACCTGGTCGACCGCGGAAGAAACGCATCCCATCAAGGGGTGAGATCCCAGAAATAAGATGTGGTAGATACAAAAAGAATGGGCACCACAACAGGAAGACATGCACTGCTTTAATTTAAAGCACAGAATAATCAAATATTTCCTTTTATGTAGTTTTGACACAGCAACAATTTATGTGTTCAACATGCACTGCTTCAATTTAAACGCAATTACGATTCGCACATTTTAATGTTCAACGCTTTTCATAATTCTTTTGTATAGAATTAATCGCGTAAACGTTAAAGCATTTACAACAAAAAAAAACTCAAAATAACTAATCGCGTAAACGTTAACGCATTTTTCATTACAAACCAACATTAGCAAGATACAAGTACGTAACGTTAACGTTAACGTGAACGAAAATTACAGCAAGGAATTAAGTAATTGCGTTAACGTTAACGCAGTAAGGAAACCATCACATGTAACTTTATTGCGTCAACGTCACAGCAAATACTACCCAATAACAAAGTCAAAGGCAACGCAATTAAGGTCATTTCGTTAACAGTAACACATTTTTTTAATAAATATTGTTCCACCAGACAAACAAACTAACCAAATCTGAACATTAACCAATATAGTTAACGTTAACGCAGTTTTTCAAAGTCCAGAATAAAACAATTTCAATTTTGAGTTAACGTTAACGTGCAACAAGTACAAATTGGATTGAAGTTAACTGATTAACAAAACCAGCAATTTAACATACTTGCGTTAACGTTAACACAACTAAAACCCAGCAACAAAAGCCAAAGCAACGCAATTAAAGTCACTTGCATTAACAGCAACACATTTTTTAGTAAAAATTGTTCAACCAGACCAACAAACTAAACAAAATCTAAACATTAACTAAGCCCATTAACGTTAACCCGTTTGGTCACAGCCAACACATGTAAAAATACAAATTGCGTTAACAATTAACACAATTACAATCAGTGGGATATATAAATTTTCTCATATTTTTGTTGTGTCATCTGGTTGGGTTGTTTCGAAATCGGCGCCAACCATGGGCACCCAACTGTAGTGCGGATGGTTGAGCAGAGCGTGTATCACGTCTCTCCGGACACCGCGTACATCCGCCACCGACAGTTTTTTCGCGATGGGCATATTTGCAGCATATTGTTTCATGATGTACATAACAAAAACGCCACAATCAGTCCTGCAAACCCCGGGGGGGGGGGGGGGGGGGGGAAGGTAAACAGATGAGAATGATATATTTGCAAATACATACGACTTTTTAGTACACATGTTTCGGACGGGTGAACTTACGCCCCGCGTTGTTGTGGCGAATCGAGACATTGTTCGATACGTGCGTCACCCCAATCTGGACGTATTTGCATGTTGATATGTCGTTCCACAAACCTTTTCTGTTCAGAATTTAGGTTAGTCAAACAAAACAGCGTGTAGTTAGAGACAATCAAAGTAGTCACATGTTAAATCACATACCACCGTAAGCGCATCATTATAATAATGATCGGTCGTGTTCTTCCTAGGCCGGATGGAATTGTAGAACGTCCATTTTTTATCGTTTATGTCCAGCACCATTACAGTCCAGTGATTGGGCGACGCATGTCGACCGTGAGTGTTCATCGGGAACACAACATAACGTGCTTCTTTGCTGAATGCGCTGGAGATTGTGTAGTACAGATCTTTCAGCAGCACATTGTTGTCCTCCCTTATAACATTCTATGATTTTTTTTGTAACGTGTTAGCAAGTTTGGATGAAAAAGGAAAAAAAGCTAACATGTGCTAAAGTGTCTTACCCAAATGCATGAGAGCGTGAACCGCGTTTCGTGCAGCAGCACGATTGACGTGGACATCCGCACGCGATTGATTGATTTAATTTGATCTTCCAAACACTCTCCATACGAATCAATCACCTGTGAGTAAAGGTAGGAGGAAAGACAGACAAGTTAACGTTAACGTAAACGTTAACGTTAACGCAAAGCTTGTTAACACAGGCACATCTTTTACGAAACAAGTTGATGTAATCAGTTAATCAAGTCAATCACAAACACTATGCAGCCGTTTCATACGTTATCCGACACACGTCGCTCCATAATCATGCAAATGATGTCGCCACATGAAACCGTGGCCATGGGTTTCCCACCTCCAAACACGAATGTACTGGGACATTGACAAAAACAACATATCACATGATCAGCGAACATTTTATGTAAAACGAAATTTCAAAAGTAAAAAGGCACTTTGAGTAATTTTTTATTTTTTACCCTGGCCCCTCTTTGGAAATCACAGACAACTTCTCCCAATCGTTGTCAACAAGCATCGCACCAACGGTCGTCGAATTACGAGCTGGGAGTACTGCATTGTCTTCATACATTGTTTCCTGGTGGAGCTCATCGACATTAACTATGTCAGCTCCCTCTTTCTGCTTCTCTTTCCCTTTTGCTTTGGGGTTGACAAAATCACTGCCTTGTTTCTTGGGTTGCCTCTCCTTTTTCTTTACTCGACCAACCATGGAGCTAACTTTTTGCGTTGCCCCCTCATGCGACGTAGGCATAGGGACTGGCGACGGGGCATCGGGGGTGTCGGTCGGCATGACCATAGAGAGCGGTTGAGGTTCTTGAGGTTCGCGGACTGCGAGAGTGGTAGGGGTACCCCTACCCCCCGTTTGCATGTGGGCGTTTAATTTCGTCTGGAGGTCCTGTATTTGTTTATTCAGCGCCACACGCATTTTTACGTCTGATTTCGCTATCTCCTTCTTCTCTTGCCTCAGTAGGTTGTTGATTTCTTGTTCTGCCTTCAAGTCAAGAGCAAGATCATTATATTTTTTCTTCATTTCGCCAGCAGCATCAGCATGTTGCTGATTCAACGTTTCGATTGTGTTTTTAAGTGTTTCCACCTCCCGGGCGAGCTCGTCACATCTCCGCCTAAGATCATCCTTTTCTGTATCAACGGCGGGCTCTTTATACTTCTGAGTCACGTCGTGCACGCTCATTTCCGTCAGGATGTCTCTCTTCTCCCCAATTGATTTCGCTAATCTCGCAGAGAGATTAGAGACAGAATGCTCATAACTTTCTTTTTCTTGCAACGACGATGCTTTCAGCTGATCAATCTCCTTTTTCTGCTCGACGTTGGCAGCAGTTATGATAGCAATGACCCTATGCAACGCTGCAATGGTCTGCTCCTTTTCCATTTTATTCGCAGCGAACTCACCTTGCATGTGTTCGATTTGTCGGCGGATGTCATCAACTGTACCTACAGACACAGACGGTGGCCCCAAGGCACCCGCTGAAGGTGTGCAAAATGCACTCTCAGCGGGGGCAGAATCATCACCCAAATCGGTTGCGGCTTGAGTTGGGACGGGAGAAGGATGATATATGAGGGGTGTGAGATACCGCCCTATGATGTCGTCAACCATTGCATCATAGTCATCAGCAGCAGCAGCAGCATCAGTGTCTATATCTCCGCCCTCATTGTCCGGGCTATCGTTAAATGAATCATTACTATCCTCTTTTAAAGCAATCCTCATTTGAATCTCCGCTAAAGTCTCATCAGCGGGCTAATCTTTCACCTGGCATATTTGCAAGCATTAACGTTAACCAGCCACACAGACACACACACACACCCAAAACAACTAACCGATTGCGTTTACATTAAAATTAAATTGCTTGCATTAACGTTAAACATAAGCACAAAAACCAACAAATAAGTTCGCTAATGCTAACGCAAATAACAATTCCAGCCACAACATCTGTTTTTTTTGTTATTGCGTTAACGTTAACGCACTATTTATTTTGTGCATTTAACGTTAACGCAAATATTTATATGCTTAACATTAACACATACATAATTGCGTTAACGTTAACGCAATTACTAAGTGCGTTAACGTTAACGCTAACGCAATAACAATCTAACCATACATAACTTAGTTTGCTTTAACGTTAACGCAACAACTAATTGCGTTAACCATAACGCAAAATACCACTTACCATTTTTCACGTACCTGTATCAACGTTAAAATCACAACATGTCTGTTTTGCTTACCTTATCAGCTGGCAGTAGACCGAGGGGAATGCCTCCCAAGTTGGAAGAAAACGTGGTGAGGCACCACCGCTCCAAATGCGGCACACTATGCTGCCTACCCTCGGTGTGGTCAACCAACGTTGTGTGCTCACACAACCAATACTGTAAGTAAAATTTGTAATATGTCAAGCAGGGTCCACAAACAACGTTTGTAAATATTTGAAAAACATTTTCACAATGGGTATGTGTATACCTGGAGAGCAAGCATGCACCCCGTGACCGCCCGGGGTTCCATGTATGATTTCTTGAGGCTGGTTTCGAGATCTGTGAACATCGCAGCTGTCCAGTTGTAATTTTCCATGTCTTCAATTGTTTCAACATAGCGAACCAACGATTTCTGGACCTGCTGCCCAGTTGTCGCAAAGAAGCACGTGGTCATCAGGTATAGAATAACCATGCGGACAACATCCTGCACTGTTTCATTGTCCGTGACGGCGACATTCGCTTGCACTTGTGATCTCAAATAAGCAACACTAAACCCACGGTCTGCGAATGTTAGTCTGGACATGAATGGGGAGTCGGATTTTGTGTAACGACTCAGAACAATGGGTTCTTCGCCCGTTGATATCCCGAATATCAGCTGGATGTCAAGCGGGGTTATCCGGATGAGCCTGCCCCCTATCCTAAACCTCCCCGTGCAGGGTTGTAGCATCGGATGATCATTTCAATGAGATCATCATTTTTGTGGATGTTTTCGAGCGTCACCCGCTGCTCATATAATGTCTCGAATATTTTTGCAAAGGGGGTCCGGGCCAGCAGTGCCTTATGCTGATCGTTGAGTTTGCAGTCTCTCAGCAATTCATAGGTCTGCTTAAGGTTGGAGCGATAAAGGAACGTCCGCTGGCTCGAACTTTCCTTTTTCGGTTTCTTTAGGAGTTTTACTGCAAGAACGACGGGGGAAACACAATTAATGCACATTACAAGCCACACGTTAACGTTAAAGCAGTTATCCATATCCCTCATTATGTAACATAAACTGGGTACTATTTTGCGTTAACGTTAACGCACAACAAGAATGCGTTAACGTTAACACATTTATTTCAAAAACACAAAATTTCGCACCAAAACGGTTCCCACCCTTTTCCCAGGCAAAACGTCTATGTGCGTTAACATTAATGCAATTACATCCACGCGTTATCGTTAACGCAAGACGCAACAAATAGTGCTGCACCAGTCAGACAAACAAACAAACCTAAATCTAAACACACAGCCTCAAATTAATGTTAACGTTAAAGCAGTCATCCATATCACTCGGTACGTAACAAAAACAGTCCACTACTCTGCGTTAACGTTAACGCACAACAAGAAATGCGTTAACGTTAACGCATTTCTTTCAAAAACACAAAATTTCGCACCAAAACGGTCCCCACCCTTTTCCCAGGCAAAACGTCTATGTGCGTTAACATTAATGCAATTACATCCACGCGTTAACATTAACGCAAGACGCAGTAAATAGTGTTGCACCAGTCAGACAAACAAACAAACCTAAATCTAAACACACAGCCTCAAATTAATGTTAACGTTAAAGCAGTCATCCATATCACTCGGTACGTAACAAAAACAGGCAACTACTATGCTCCAGCGTTAACGCACCCCAATAAATGCGTTAATGTTAACGCATTTTCCTCAACAAACCAGAACGTCGTCCTAGATTTGAGAAAAATACCGACGAGTAACGCAAAAGGGCCCTCTCCCTTTTTTACAGGCAAAATGTCTGTTTGCGTTAACATTAACGCAAACAGACATCAACGCGTTAACGTTAACGCAATCGAAGTACATAGTGGTGTACCAGACAAACAAACAAACCTAAATCTAAACATACGACTCACATTTATGTTAACGTTAACGCAAGTATATTTTTTTAAATTCCTTCTTTTCGGAGGCAAAACAACATGTGGGTCAACATCGCAGAACAACGAAACAAAACACGACGTACGATTTCAAAAAAAACGTAAATAGGGGAACAGAGCATGTCGGAGTCGGGTAAAATAGACGAACATCATCGTCTCGCTTCATGATTTTCATTTCTAAAACGCTGTCCCCTAACAACATTGTATCGATTTTAGGGTTTCACATACCGTTGGGACTGAGGTTTGCTCGTTTCTGTGTGGAAGACGAGGGGGCGCGTTCAAAATTCTCCATTATCTGAAGACGATAGGGCGATTTTGGATTATTAGTTTTAGGGTTTTGTGGTTTTAGGGTTTCAGAGTTTTTAAGCGATGAGAGGATAGATAGCGTGGGAGAGAATAGAGAGCGTTTTGGCGGTTTTTTTGTATGCGATCGTGCAGCTAGTGAAACGTGTAACAGGACATATCAGAATCAGAACGGACGCAGTAACAGTCCGACAGCTAACCGTGCGTTAACGTTAACGCAATCCGCTACTGTTAACAGAAAAAAAAAAAAATACCATTGCAAAGATATCGGCGAGCTCTTTAATTTGATCACATTTTTATATGATTTGATTCAGAAATCTGATTTATAGAAGCGGATTACGTATTGGGTGGGTTTTTTTTAGTGCCCTGTTCATGTTATAGTGTTTGTATCCTCAGAATGACATGTTGCGTAAATAAACTGTAAAAGGAAGGGTAAAATTGAAGAACTTTTTCCTAAAGAATTGAGGTGGTCTGAAAACTTAATTCTAATTGTACTAAGGTCTAAATTGTGGAGTGTGCTCTAACAGAGGACTAAAAAATAAAATTCCCAATTTTCTTTTACCCGGTAAGGATTGAACCATTACAAAATTGCTCACAAATCAATTCAATCAAAGAAGAATTACTACCTCAATCTCTTACAGAATGAGACTAAAACCAGCTACCTATAGATTAAATACTCCCAGCAGTATTCAATCCGTCACTCAACTTACCAATTACAAATTGATAAGTGATTTTTCTCACTTGCAGCTTATACCACCCTAGATAAATTAGAACTCAATTAATATCCCAAAACTAGTGATAGAAAAGTGAGATATTTAAAATATGATTTTAAACAAAAATTAGGTAGCACGTAATTGACCACGTAATCAGATTTACTCAATAAATTGTTTCAAAAATATTTTTCAATTAAAAATCAGAAAACAATTTCAAAGATCAAATTCCAAATATAATCAAGTAAACATTTAATAGAAAGTAATTTGAAAAGATTTCACCTGGAATCCACTGACAATAATAATGATTAGAGATTACAATGAAACTTCAGATCGGTAGTAGCAATAATCCACAATAAATAATTCTTAAGAATAACTCTCAGAAAAGATCTTACAACTCAATCAATATGATTACTCTTAGAAAGCATAATATGATTCTCTTGATATCTCTCTCTCTAATATAAAAAACGCAAGTCTATATAAAAGGAAATAAATAAACTCTCTAAAGGCTAATTCCCATTTGTTATGACATTTAATTACTCTTATAGACCCCTTATATCAATAAGACTTCATCTTGGTTCAAATCACTTAATTATAACTTTTAAACTTCCCAATTAAGTCCTCCAAATATTTCTCAATTACAATTAAATAGAATAGAAAGAATTACATGTACCAAATTGAAAAATATTCAAACTTAATGAACCAAATCTGTAGGGATATTATAATATATATTGCATATCTCAAATAACATTAAATCTCTAATTTATCTCGTGAATTTTAATCATAAAACGGCTAGTAACGACTACTTTTAGAATAAAATCTAGAATTCCACAATATCCTGAAACAGTGCCATATGTCAATTTACCAAGGATCACCGATCGACCGCTCAATTCAGGTTGTAGCCAAGCCAAAAATCCATCGCCTATCGGTCGACCTAGAGATTCAGAGAGTTACAATTTTGGTCACAGGTCGACCTCCTTGTCGATTTATCGATTCAGAGAGTTCACCATTTAAGCTCTGATCGACCTACCTGTTAACTTATCAATGCTGGATTCTTTTCTAAATTCGTTTTTAATTCATTCTCATCGACGTTTTCGCCCTTTTAACCGATTTCTTTTCTCAGTTAGCTCCACTAAATACTTAAATTCAATTTTAATCAATTATTAATATTTCTTTTTCAATTACACATAAGTGCAAATAATTTAACTAATTAGAATCCTATAAAAAACACACATATTTATAAAAATCATTTTATGTTGTGTGTGATCCTAATTGGAATATTAAGAGTTAAAATTTAACCTGAGTTGTTTTTCCTAAATTCTTCAAATTCTTCAACCTCTTAATCCTTCATGATCTTTGTCATCATCTTTTAGCATTCATTCACTACTTGTTATCATATCGTCATCATTAGAACTAATAAATTGAAACACTTAATCAAACTATTAGTTCCACAAAAAATATCAACCTTTAATTGTCCATCAAAATTTTAGGATCAACAATCTCCTTATTTTTTATGATAACAATTAACTTTGATGATTTCTTCAAAACAATAATGTAACTACACTCCCTCTAAATCTGAGGATGAGTTATTTAATTAATTAAAACAAAGTAATGAAGATAATCAAAAGATTTTCAATCAAATAACAAATTTTAATATACAATAAACTCCCCCTTAAGATATTCAACAAAACATCAACTAATTTTTCTCCTTTGTCATCTTAAAAAATTGGGGAGGGGGGAACACCAAAAGAACTCTACTCTAGCCAAACATCATTATGCCTAGCCATACCCAAACCGTGAATGATTTTTACAATAAATCAACTCATAAAACTCAATATTTTAAAGAAATAAAATCCATTTTAACAAATCAATTTTATACATTAAAATCATTTTCAACAAATACCATGTGGATCATCATTAGGGATAAAAAAATTTAACTAAGTAGATCAAGTCTAGCTAATTCATCAAAATCCATACACTAGAAGTCTAGTTTCACTAAAGCCTAAATTAGCTTTTACAGACCGAAATAGTAAATATGAAACTTGTCTCAATAACAAATTCAAAGAGAAAATAAAAGATAAAGTTTAATGAGGGCTTTATTCAAAAAAGTGATAATAAAGTCCTATCGGACTAGTGGCTGGTTGTTGAGGATACTGAACTCCTGGCTGAACAATTGGTCCTGGAGTCATTTGCTGATGAAACGGCGTTGACGGTCCTGCTCCAGATGGCCCTGCAGCAGATGGTCCACCAAAGGACTTCTGTGCTCCAAACATAGGATGTCCTGTAAAGTGTGGCTGAGCACTGTACTGCTACTGGTATCCGTGATGTGATGACTGCATAAACTGAAACATTTGTTCCAGATTCCCTATGATTTTTCCCAAATCCAACTCCATGTTCATATTCATTTGGACCATTTTATTTTCTAACCCAGTCATCTGATCATGCATTATATCCGCATGTACCCGTAGATCATCAATCTGTTCTCGAAGAAAATCCATCTTCTGATCAACATTTATTTCTTTCTCATCACATTCTTCTTCGCCTACAACTTGTACTCTTTGCCTTTTCTGATTCCTCTTCTTTATCCATCTATTTCCTTTGTATTTATATCCCATTAACGAAGCATTACCCACATTAATCCATTCAGGTGTGATTGTCATAAATTTTTCTTTATCAGGATCAGTTTCAACTCCAAAGTGATCAAACAACCTTTGAAGTGTATCAACATAGGATAACACTTCAGAAGGTTTCTGAACATGATATTTCATATGATCCATCATGATATATGCTAAGTCCAATTTTCTACCCTCGATAATCTCATTCATCAAATACAAATCAAAATCATTCACATTAGCATGACTTCCTCCTCTAGGTACAACCGTTTAGGTTAGCACTAAGTGAATGAATCGATGCTCAAGAGATAATGATCCTGCTTTATTGCCCTCTAAGTCAAATTTCTCAGCAATTGCCATTCTATTGAAATTTATCGAAAGCCAGTGAGGGATATTGTACAAAACTACGTCTCTTCTAGGTATTTCCAAAATATCGCATAATAACCTCCTATTAAACTGGATTTCTTTTCCTTTAACATAGGATGTAATCTCAACATTATTGTAAGTGAGATTGCTATAAAACATTCTCATCTACACGGCATCCACTCATTCCTTTGGGTGACAAAATTGGTCCATCCCAAAATTTTTAAAATATCCTTCAATATCAATATTTTTCTTTCTTAAACCTACAAAATCTATGGGTTTGCAACCTAGAACATTTCAGTTGACAAACCCCTCATTATATTTTTTTCTCATCCTCCTCCTTTTCAAAAAATTCATTATCGTATATAACCCTTTGAGCACGCTTCTTGATTTTAGGCATTTTCACACAAATTTAAAACAAATCAACCAAAATAACTCAAGAGATTAAGCCTAAACAGAGAACCAGCCAAAACCCTAGAGAATGGAAAGAGAACCAACATTTTCATGAGTAACGAGTCACCAAATCTTAGATCCAAGCCTTAGACCTTTAGATTCAACGCAAAAATCTTCAAATCCAAGCTAAATCAAACTAATTTCGTGAAGTTTATGCTTGAACGAACTTGGAAGAGAAAGGGTTTTAGAGAAATTTTTTTTTTAGTTTCAGACGAAATGAAATGAACAGGTGAGGGGTATTTATATCCCGTAACTACCAGTCGACTGCCAACTTAAAGGCGGTCAACAGATGAATGCAGCGCCTCTCTCTGTTTTCCTACCTGCTACTATCGGTCGACTGATAAACCATTATAGGTCGACTGACCATTTTGAGCTATTTGACTTTTAATGCATTTAAACCCTAATTTGATTAACTTAGCTCAATTTTTTACCTCTTATTTTGATCCACATATATTTTATAAAAATTTAATTACTTACACATTTAAACACACACACATACACATGTGTCACGAACATCTAAATTTCAAAATGAACAGGCTTAGTCTCCCTAACAAAATTAACAAACTTAAACTTTAAAAATTTTGACATACTTGGATCATCTTTGGGAGCGAGTGGTGTGTATACCTTTGGTGGATTACTAATTTTTGACTTGGTATCATTTGATTCCACCAATGCTTGATTTTTCACCTTAATTTCTTCCTTCTTAGGAATGACAATTTATTGAACTGATTCAGTAAGAACTTTTTTGCCTTTGTTTAGTGCTTCAAGTTGCTTTTCCTCATTCAGCTTTGGTACAACTTTTATAATGAACTTTTTCTTGTACTGGTATCTTGCCGTTTGTTGTGGATAAGCTTTGTCATTCTCACATAATGAGCTAGTTGCTTCTGTACTCTTCTATTTGACACGTGTTGATTTTTCTTATTAGTTACATTGAATCTCGGTTCCCTCTTTGGCAGGTTATCTTCATTGTACTTTCTTGTTTGTAAATTTCCTTTTTGGCACGTAGTATTCATTGTACCTTTGTCTAAATCTCTGATTGGTACCTGTACCAAAATTTTCTCTTTTTGGTATCTAGTTGTTTCTGGATTCGACAGGGTAACCATGTAATAAATAACAAGAGTTTTCATAATAACCAAATTTACCACAATAAAAACACTTAATACTATTAATACGCCTATTTGGATAGTCAGTGTTTCGTACAGGAGCATAATATTGTTTGCAATTTTGAGAAACAACTTTAGTAACTATTGGTTTTTCAATAGATTTAGTACTCTCAACATCTTTGAATTTATCCATTGCTTTTTTAAGTTCCTTTTGAGTCTTCTCAAGTAACAGCTCATTGGTGCTAACATTTACCTATAGATCAAAATTCTTTTTATGCATAAATTCAAGATCATTATCAAGAATTTGGCACTCATTTTCAACAGAATGGATTTTCACACGAGCTATATCAAGCTCACACCTTATATTGTCCAATTCAATGCTCAAGGCCTCATTCAAGGTTTCAAGATTTTTCCTTTTAAAGTCATTATGTTAAAGATCATAAAAATTATTTTTCAAAACCTCAGTCTCATCCTCAAGAGACTCAATTTGTCAGGAATTGCAGGCCAACCCAGGCACCAAGGTGGAGGACGGTATGGCTACACTGACTTGGTTATCTTTGGCGATATCTAAGAAGAACATTGGAGATCCTTGATTGGCGATTGAATCAAGTACTTCATATTTATCGACCTAAGGAGACGTCGGGCTAATGAACAATCAGGCTCATTAGGTCGTCTGATGTCACGACACTAGTGATGTGACACTTTTGATCTAGGTGGTGGACACGTGGCAGGTGGTAGAATTTTACCCACATCAAAGATTTAAGGAAGAAGTGTTCAATTTGACTACAAATAAAAGATCTTCTTGTAATTTTGTTTTCCCTCATGTTTGAAAAAGTGGTGAATCACTTGCCTTACTACTTGGTACCCCAAATCCATCACTAAATATTCAATACCACCGACTTCTGCGTTGCATTATATACCTAATAGAGGTGCTAGTTCGGAAAGATGTCTTTTTTTTTTTTTTTTTTTTTTTTTTCATATCAACCAGAGTTCGATTTTTTTGGAAAAAAAAAATTAGGAATTAAATATTAAATTTAATCCTGAATGCACTAAATTAATGTTAGGGATTATAATTTTAAAATCGTCCGAGAATGCACTAAGTGTAGTTTCCCAAAGCACAACTGTAAAAAATTCACCTGGTCAATGTCTCGAAGTCCTAAACATACGTCTCTACGTCCGGATGCTTAGGACCGAGGGGGCAACTGATGGAGGTAGATTTGGTTATGAAGATCACACATGCTGGAAGAATCCTCCCTAGGTCGGGTGTGAAGAAATATCTGAGTTGCGGTGTCCGAGCACCCTCAACTCAGTTATATTCAAAATGGGGAGCCCTAAACCCCTTCCGTCCTCCAGAATTTCCGATTGTGAAGAAAGGTCCGAGCTACGGTGTCCGAACACCCTCAGCTCGGACATCTCCAAAAGGGGTAGCCTCAAACCTCTTCAGTCCTCCAAAATCTCCAAGTGTGAAGAAAGGTTCGAGCTGTGGTGTCCAAGCATCCTCAGCTCAGTTATATTCAAATGGGGGAACCTCAAACCCCTTCCGTCCTCTAGAATATCCAAGTGCAAAGAAAGGTTTGAGCTGTAGTGTCCAAACACCCTCAGCTTGGACATCTCCAAAAAATGAAGCCTCAAACTCATCTCTTCTCCACACTATCCTAGTATAAGGAATGATTTGAGTTGTAGTGTCCTAACATCGTTAGCCCGGACTTTCCCCAAATGGGAAACCCAGTCTTGGAGCTCACTTCAGAGATCAGAACGGAGTCTAGGGTGGAATTCATCTCAGATTCTGAACAAGATCTCGAAGTTTAGCGAGGAGCTCAAGTTGGATCGTAAGGATTTCTAAAGCCTCAGAAATTCATTGATCTCGGATTTGTCAGTTCATCATTGCTACGTCAGCAACAAATTCTCATGTATCACCTGTCCAGACCATACTGTGGGTGCTCACCATATTTTGATACCAACAGTTTGCACCGTCTGTGGGAATGTGCAAGAAGCTTTCTCTAATCGTCAACTCTACAAAAAGCTAAGACTTGATGATCACAACAAGGTTTGGTCAGGTCATCGGAGAAGAGCATTAGACACCCGCCGTGAACAATGATTCGACATTCCACCCCGCCAACGCCATGTCCAATCCCTGAGGCTAGACTCTCAGGTCCCGACTGTGGAGAATCATCTGCCTTGCCCTCTTGGCCGTTTGTTGGGCAGACCTCAAGGGAACCCGAAGCTTCCCACATCGACTACTTGGAACGCTAGCTCGTTGAATTCCAAACCTTCTTTCAGGATCTCCTCGCCCGCCTGCTACTAACCTTGTCAGAAGGGGTACCAGTTCTCCAACCGGTAAGAGAAGAGGAGCGGGCACCAGGGTCGGAGGATCGCGTGATCCACTCCAATGGGCATGCCCCAAAATATCATCTTCGGCCCCACAACAACAAATTGGGAGAGGTTGATCTGGAGCCTCCAAAAGTGTCAGGGTCTCTATCTTCCTTTTCTCTAAGGCAAATGAGAGATGACCGAACACGGTCCCTACCAAACAGAGTCCAAATCCATGGTGCTCGATCCGAATACAGGTCCCGACATGTTCTCCCACTCCCCATCGAGACAGCATGTTACCCGGGCCGCTACGAGTCAGGTCCAAGTGCCCCCCAGGGTGAAGTGATAACGGAAAGGTGTTTTACCAACATGGAGGCCGTATTGCATCAGATTCAGGGTATAAGGGTCTCGGTTGGGGTCCTCTCTGAGGTAAGATCCTCATTCGTTAATGAGATCTTGGAAGAACCCCTGCCACCACGATTCACTCACTTGCAAATAATTCCTTATGATGGAACTACCGACCCGACGGACTACCTGTCCATCTTTAAGTCCTACATTGATTTACACGCTGCCTCAGTAGCCATGAGGTGCAAAGCTTTTCCCCTCAAACTCACGAGAGTTATAGGGGCGTGGTTCAAGACCTCGGCCTCAGCGTCTATCTCTAGTTTCCGAGAACTGAGAAAACTCTTATTCTGCCGGTTCGGATGCTCGCGACGCCAGCCAAAAACAATGGCACATATCCTCGCCCTCCAGTAGTTGCCCGAAAAGTCCTTAGGAAATTATGTGCAGCGGTTCAACCAAAAATTCATTGGCTGTGATGAACTCTCTGATGTCCTTGCAATGAATGCCTTTATTAACGACCTCAAACACTGGAGACTGTCTTATGACCTCTACTCTAAACCTGTGTCAAATCTCGACGTCGCACTCAAAAGGGGCACACGATTCTATAATGCTAACCTAAGAAAAGTAGCCAAGAAGGATCGTGACGGAGTTCAAAAGAAAAAAGACAAGACGAAGGAAAGTTCGATCCGAGCACAAGGAGTTAAAATGGCTGCAGACCAAGGAAAGATTAGGCCTGCTGCCCAGGAATGGGAGACCGTTTCCACTCCCAGGCAATCATCAGTAGGGCTTCACTTTGCTCACAACCTCAATCGCCACTATCTATTTTGAGAACGCGGAAAGCAAATTATTTTCTCCTTCCTCGGCCCCGAAGGGGTAAGCTGATGGGGAGATCGTTGAACAAATATTGCGAATTCCACCAAGAAGAAATAGAAACCCTCTTCAACTGAGGGTATTTGGGCCACTACGTCCGAAGCGGCGGGCAGGCACTAAGGCCTGAAGAGCACGATCCCCGCGACGATCATAGGGGTCGGAGGAGAAAGGAAAACCGTAGTCATCCTCTACCCCGAGCTAAAAGAATAAGAAATGAGAACGAGAAGAGGGTAGATGGCGAGATAAACGTCATCCATGGCAAACTCAGTCTCAGAGGAGAGACGACATCCTCTAGAAGGACATACAAGCACAAAGCCAAAAAGAAGGCAGACGAAGACATATTTGAAGTAAGCACAATCGATGCCATCGAGCACAATGTTATTTCTTTTAGCAAGGTTGACGTCCGAGATATGTATGTCCCTCATGACGCTGCCTTCATCATTGTTACCCTCATCAATCATTTCATGATGGGAAAGGATTTTGGTGGATGGGAGAAGTTCTGTCGATATTATCTTCACTTGGGCGTTCCAAAAGATAAAGATCAACCCAACGCCCTGAAGCTCGCGAAGGGCCCCCTAGTCAATTTCAAGGGTGACAATACATTGGGATGGGTTTATCTTTTCATCACGGTTGGAACTCACCCCAGAACGTCAACAGTATGGACTAAATTCTTGATCATTGAGAGGCCGTCCCCCTACAATGCTATCATAGGGCGACCCATCGTGGCAGCCCTAAAGGTGGTATGTTCTCCTTACCACCAGACGATGAAGTTCCCCACTAAGAAGAGGGTGTGATAAGTGAAAGGAGATTAGGATACCTCTAGGGCCTGTGCCCAAAGGGCATTGGAGAGTAGGAAATAACAATTAAAGATAGAGTCAGAGCTCAATTCCACTAAGCTCATGGTTCTAGACAGGGGATCAGGGTCGGTGCCCATCAATGACCCCCGAGAAGATGAAGGTGGTCCCCGACCACACGAAGAGTTAGTGGAGGTTCTAATTCATTCCACAATAAAAGAAAAGATAGTGAAGATTGGAGCAGGTCTTAGCCCAGAGTAGAGATCTGAGCTCACCAACCTCCTCTGGAGAAACTATGATGTCTTTGCCAGGTCATATGATAAACTGCTAGGAATCGATCCAAGTGTAGTGATGCACCAACTACATGCTGACCCATACCACCCACCCATAAGGTAGAAGAGGAGAAAATTTCACCCTAAGCACCAAAAGATCATCGAGGAAGAAATGCACAAGTTAATAAAATCAAACGTAGTAGAGGAAGTCAAGTTCTTGGACTGGCGGGCTAATGTGGTTCTGGTCCCTAAAATAGGCAACAAGTGGCGTCTCTGCTTCGAATTCAAGGACCTGAACAAGGCATGCCCAAAGGACTTATTTCCTCTCGCGAGGATCGACACAGTCATCGATGCCACGGTAGGGTATGAGCGCCTGAGTTTCCCAGACGCTTATGTCGGATATAACTCGAAACCCATGTTCCTTCTGGACAAGAGCAAAACATCTTTCATCATGGAGAAGGAGATGTACTGCCAGAAGGTCATGCCGTTCGGCTTACGCAATGCTGGAACGACCTATAAACGGCTAATAAACAAAATGTTCAAGGAAGAGATCAGGTAGATGATGGAGGCTTATATTGGATGACATGTTGGTCTGGAGCTTCAAGGCTCCCGACCACATCTAACACCTCCAGAACTGTTTCGATAAGCTCAGGGCTCACGGCATGAAACTCAACTCCAACAAGTGTATCTTTGGAGTTTCTACCGAGAAGTTCCTCAGATATATGGTCTTCCAGCACGGAATCGATGCTAATCCCAACCAGATAAATGCGCTACTGGGGATGACCTCTCCTCGGAATAAGAAGGAAGAGTAAATACTCACGGGAAGGCCCATCGCCTTGAACCGGTTCATCTCACAAGCATCAGAGAAGTGCTTGCCCTTCTTTAAAGTGTTAAGGGGTAATAGCTTCCGGTGGGCAGAGGAGTGTGAGATAACATTTCAGGAGCTCAAAAGGTATATCTTCTCTGCTCCTTTACTCAGCACCTCGAAGGTGGGTGAAGACTTGTACCTATATATCTCTACTTCCTCAATGGTGGTTAGCGCAACTCTGGTAAGGGAAGACACTGGCGTCTAGTACCCGGTATACTACTCCAGTCGAGTCCTCACGGACGTTGAGATAAGGTACACCAAGTTCGAGAAGCTCGCGTATGCTTTGTTGGTGGCCTCGATGAAGTTGAAATAATACTTCCATGCGTATACCATCATCGTCCTAATCGACCAACCGCTAAGGCAAATTTTGCACTCTCTTGACATCTCGGAGCGGTTGATGAAATATAGCCTTAAGCTCGGCCAATTCCACATTGAGTAAAGGCCAAGGACTGCCATCAAAGGCCAAGTCCGAGTCGACTTCATCACTAAGCTCACCTTCTCTAAGGCTACGAAGACCACTGCTGATGACTTGGGCACAAAGCCCATGGAAGAAGAGGGAACGTCAACAAACCCAACTCAGGGATAGGACCGGGACATTAGAAACTCTTCACCGATGGATCTTCCAACGTGAATGGCTGTGGAACGAGAATTGTTCTCGTAGCCCCAGACAAGTAAGAGATAGAGTACGCCCTCAGGCTGGGGTTCAGGATGACCAACAATGAAATTGAGTACGAAGCACTCCTTATCAACCTTTGCTTGGCCCATGATTTTCATGTCAGGACATTGGTCGTATTCTGTGATTCCCAACTCGTTGTCAATCAAGTCAATTGTGAGTATTCGGCCAAGGACCCAAGCATGACTGTCTTCTTGGGGGAGGGGGGGTCAAGACACTAATGGATGGTTTTGAAAAAATCCAAGTGACCTAAATACCCCGAGAAGAAAACAGGCATGTTGATACCTTAGCCAACCTCGCTTCGGTGGTGGATTGGACTTTAAAGAGAAGCGTGCCTGTGGAGTACTTGGATTCTCCAAGCATCGTAATGTTCGACCAGGTGGCATCAATCTGCAAGCTCAGTGACCAACCCACTTGGATGGATCCGATACGACGTTACTTGGAGGACGAGACACTACCAGAAGATCATATTGAGGCCAGGAGGATGCGTTATCGGTCCGCGAGATATTGCATCATAGATGGGATTCTATACCGACACTCCTTCTCAGGCCCGTACTCCAGATGCCTTCGGCCAGAAGAGGCGGACTACATTCTAAGAGAAGTTCATGAGGGCATCTGTGGACATTTTTACAAAATCAAAAAACTATCAAATTTAACTCAAATAAAATGTGTTTTTTAGAGTAAAAGGTATGGACATTTTTGGAATTTCATTTTTTGATTCCAATAGGTTGGGTTGATTCCAACAAATATGGAATTCAATTCTATCAACTTTCATTCCAATGGAATTAATTTTTTTACTCTATTGGACAACCAAATAAAAGAATCAAAATTGAAGGTGTAATGACGATTCAATTTCATCCCCGATTCTATTCAACCAAACGAGCCGTAAGAATGTCACTAGTTCCATTCAAATTATGAATTTCAATTACTTATTAGCTCACTATTTACAAAGATTAAAGAGAAATAAAAGTAGAAACATCAGGGACCATGATGAAAAACCTGCAAACTTCTGGGGACAATGCTGCAGTCGACTTTTCATGAATCCATTTCCTGTGGTCTAAGACTAAGTGAAACCCTTAAACATAATTTAATTAATGCAAAGAAACAATGATGAGCCGTACACTACGCATGCTTCAAGTTGGAGAATTACTTAAGGAAACTCACGAGCTGCTGTCTACCATGTACGTCCGAGGAACCTAAAATAGAAAATATTAGCATTTCGAGAAACCTACAAATTAAACCCACTTTATGCACCCTTAATTTACATTTTTTTAAATATTTTTTTGAGCGTATCTTTGTTTTAATTTTGAATACAAAGCCTAGAATCGAAGTGGGGTATCATTTTTTGGGTTTAATTAAACCAACTTAACTACCACTAATGAATCATTGTTTTCTTTGGGAAAATTTTATTAATTGCCTCCAGGTTTGTCCAAATGACATATAGACCCCCCCTTTTTTTAGTTCAAAACTCTATCTTTTCTCTCCTATCAATGACCGACGTTATATTCCATTAAAGTATTAAAAAATATTAGGGACTTAAGTGTAATTACTTCTCGTCTCCTGGATTTTCTCCTTCGATTTCTTAGTATCTCTTAGATATGTTGGTTTTCGTCTCTTTCTTCGATTTTTTTTTTCTTGTTTCATGCCTTTCAATATCCTCTTCAGAACTCTGGATTTCCCCTATGATTATGCTGCTATTGTTGCTTAAGATATTGCTAATTAGTAATTGTGTTTTTCTGTGTGAGAGGGTTCTTCCTTCATTGATTTCTTGTTCTTTCTTTGATATATGGTTGCTTTCTTCTTCATCATTTTTTTCGTTTGATTTCTTTCATCTTTTGATTTATACTTCTTTTTATTTTCTGGGATGAGAAAAATTTGAGAAAGATAATAAATTGTGAAAAGAAAAATGAAAAAATATGGGAAAGAGAATTAGAAGGAAAAAGGAAAGAAAAAAGGGGTTTTGGAGAAAAATTTAAATTTTAAACGTGGAATCCATATGTTATAATAATTTTTCAGCAGTTTAAAGTTACTGTAATATATAAAAATTATTATAATTTTTTCATATAAAAAATTATACTAACTTTTATGGTGTATAGTGATTTTTAGACTTTTAATATTAATTTTGGATTTTTAAAAAAATTATTATAATATGTATAATTCACTAATAAAATTTTAATTTGACGAACGGTTCACGGTACAAAAAAATAAAATCAAATGCTCTAGGATTTCTAATTGATTATCATTTTTTATTTAATTATAAGAGCAAAATCGTCTATAAAAGTCTGATTTTCAATTTGGAGATCAATTAGGGACTTCTGTGTAAAAACTTTACTTGCATAAAACAACAAAAGAGGTTATCTTTATTGACGGCACTAAAGTAGAGCGAGGACAAAAAAACTTTTGAGATTATTTATGAATATTTTAATTAGACGGTGTAATTATTTTTAATTTTAAATTAAGTATAAATTTATTTGTTATATTTTATTGGTATGTTAATTAATGATGAATGCTCTCTACCTCTAATCAAATACTTTCAATTAAGATTTGTATCACCAACTGTCAATGTTAGGTTTTATCGTTGTCCGCTATCAGACCTTAGGCTTTCTGTCGTGATGTCCGTCTATTGATTGTCGGAGATTTTTTTTTAGCTATGTGAAACAATTTTTTTAGTGTACTTTTTATTTACATATAAGTATTTTTAATATATTTTTTAATTATATATAAATATTTTTAATATATATTTTTAAGTGTATTTTTTAGTTACTACGTATACTAATTTTTTTAACTATGTCTTGTAGGTTTCATGTGATATTTTGGCAGTTCACTAATTAAAAAATTAGTTGGATGTATTGAAAAAAAAATATAATAAAAAAATATTAAAAAACAATTAGTAATCTAACTAAAAAATCACAACAACCATAGATTGGAAGACTGACAATTGGCGTTGGCCAGAATCTGGTGGTTGTCAGTGATCAAAATGATTGATAACGTAACCCTAATTGAAATATTAGTTTGTATGAAGTCTAATAAATGAGATCACAAAGTAAAGTATTTATCTGGTTTTAAAAACAATTATTAGTTTAACGTGATTAATTTTTAGAACCTTTCACCACTATCCAATAATTTTTTATTTTTTTTAACAGGAATTTATGTACCTTTTAAAGTATTTATGTACTATTTTTTTTTTCAAATAATGGTTTTAAAATAGGAGATTTCATTATTTAGTCCTCAAAAGATAGTGTATTGAGAAAATGATTCTCCAAATGTCTACATTAAATTTTTTGACCCCATAGTGTTCTTAGAGTTTAGTCCCTAATCATTGTCCATTATTTGTGTTGTATTTACAATTTATGTCATTCTATTAAAAAATGTGAGTATTCACTTTTTCAAAAACCACGAAATCATTAAAATCATCCTACACAATATACGGTTAATAGAAATAAAAAAATAAAAAAAAAAATACATCAAATTATTCTACGAAAAATCCTCTTTACGACTATATGCATTTCAATTTTTTTGGATAACTTTTTACTGATTTGTGAATGTTCATGCTTTTTGAAAAATTAATATACGAAAAATCATCTTTCCAACAACATGAACATGAACATTTTTATTTTTGTTATTTTTGAATATTTAATACATATTTATACTAATTATATTCATGTGAATATTCATACTTCCACAAAAACACATCAAAATACGTACTTTCACCAAAATATCAAAATATTACGATATGAATATTCACCAAATTACATTAATAAGAGCATTCACAAAAATAAAATGATCAAACATGAACAATCATAATTAATAAACCAAATTCCACTAAAAATCACAACCGCAATACCAAAATGAAATAATGAACATTCAACAAAAAACAAAACGAAAAAAACAATCACACAAACAAATTTTATGAAAAAGATTTTATGAAAAAAGAACATTCACGTTATTGTGTTATAATCATTCACACTATTCCACAATGAACTAAACAACTCCACCAAAATTAACAAAAACCAAACAAATCAAAAACAGATCTGATACGATATGAACATTCACCAAATCACAACAAAACATTCACACACACAAAAAAGGCATATACGTTCGCAACGAACAAAACAAAATCATTTTGAACAAATTAAGACATATCACAATTGTGCTGAATAAAAAAGAAAAAAAAGAAGAGAACATTCACAAATGAATGAAGAATAAATTCCACGAAAATCAACAAAAAAAAAAAAAAATCACATGACCATTCACAAATCTGAATATAACATAAAATAATCAACAAAAAAATTTACATGAACAACCACAATGAAATCAAAGAAATGCATAAGAAACCTATGATCAAGGAAAATAATATTCACATGAATAAACAAAAAACTTCACAAAAATTCCAGGTCTGGAAATTTTTTAGATCTAAAAATGGAGAGAGAGATGATGCTAGCCAATCATCTCGGCGAATCACCTCCAGCGGCGACGATGGTACCAGATCGTTGATGGTTTTTTCTCCATCGCCGTCTCCATTAGTGGATCCACCATCCACCGTTCCATCTCCTTCCGTGGAGCCTCCGTACCAGATCGATTGAAAATTCCAAATTTGCGTGAATTTCCAGATCTGGAATTCACCTGGTTTGAAATGGAGAGAGAGAGAGAGAGCACCGACAGAGGACAATTAACATACGGATGACGGACGGCGACGAAAGAGATAAAGCACGGATGACGAATAGAAAGATGACGATAACAGACGACGGACGAGCACTAACAGATGATGATGACGGACGACGAATGAGCACTGATGGAGGACTAGCATCGGCGACGACCTTTAGTTATGGAGGTTTTGTGCTTGGAGGAAGGCGGCTGAGCAAACGAGGGAATGAAAATATAATTCCCAAATTAGGGTTTCATGTATATAAATATAAAGGGTATAATTGTCCATTTTTTTATTTTTTTTGAAAAGGACTTTTCTCTAAGAATATTTTTCAAAAGGGTTAAAAAATAATTTTTTTCAAAAAAAGAATTAGTGAGGAAAGAGAAAGTTAAAAAATGTCCAAACAATAAAAAACCCTTTAAAATAATATAATAGGCATTTTATATATATATATATATATATATATATATATATATATATATTATTTAATAATTTTTATTATTTGGTTAAAAATTATTAGAATACTCTTTTGAACAAATGAAATCTAATAAATTTTATATGTAATTAATAGATAGAAAGAGAAAATTTTATTAAATGGTTGGACAGAGAGAAGACGAGGAAATGATAAGTCACATATAATTAATTATAATAAAACAATCATGAACTATATGGGTAAATTTCAGTGATGCCCCTTGTCATTTAAAAAACTTACAACGATATCTCACGTCATTTAAAAAGTATCACCGACACCCCTTTTGTTTGATGCTAAATATAAAATTATTTATTTGTCCTTGTTACTATACTGTTAAAAATTTAGTTAAAACTATATAATTCATTCTCAAGTTTTATCTTCTATTTCAGTATATTGATTGATATATAATTGTTAAAATATATATAAGAATGAAAGAAATATATTTATTGAGCTCTCATTCATTCTCAAGTTTTGTTTTCTGTTTTAGTATATTGATTGATATATAATTGTTAAAATATATATCCTATATTATGTTAAATCAAGTTCATTTTATATAATGCAGATGATAAATGATAGATAAATCCACATAAATATAAATTCACAACAAAAAATACAGATAAATTCACAAAATATAAATTATTTCATCAAACAATTGCATGGCGATAACATAATTTGTTAGAGATTCCAATTCAAAGTCATATGATACCAAATAATTGTTTTGATTGATGTATATTGTGTTTTGAGAACTATCAAATGATTGATATGAGATAGTAATCTAACACTCGCTCTTAAATGCAACTTCTGATTTACACGGATAATTTGACTACAAGAAAAATGAGAGACGAATTTTCTTAACTTTGGTTTGAACTCAAAATATAGTGGAGTAACTCTTTTAATAGATATAGTGATTTGATAATTTTCAAATGATAACAATAATAATAATAAATTCCAAGGATTATTGTTCTTTTATTAATATATACATATATAACTCCCTGACCCGAGGCTAGAAAAGTTAAAGGCCACGGGCTAGCTACTAAATATATTATCTGCGACAAAAAAGAAATAATATAAAACTAAAAGCTTTGATACATTATAAAATTCGTTGTTGAGATCTTTCCAAGGAGGTAGGGTGTTCGGAAGGCGACTGTTTAAGAGTTTCAACCATTAATAAAAATGATACGTTTGTCAATATTAATTCTAGTGGTTCTTATTCCTCCAATTCTTCTTTAAGGATTTTCATGGGGCACCCCCCCGAAAGGATTTCTGTGTCCCTCCCATTGCAATTTTTCTTTAATGAAAATTCTTTTCTCGTAAAAAAAGTCATTTCAGATTAGGAAAAAAAAAATCGTTAGTCCAAATGACAAGAGAAGATTTTTCTTTCTTATCAGTCAGGGTTTGACTTTTTGGAATAATATTTCAAGAATTAAATCTTGAATTTAATCCTGGTGCACTAGGTCAATGTGGGGGAGTGCGCCCTTAAGATTACTCGGTGAAATAATTAGTCGAGGTGTGCATAAGCTGATCCGGACACACTTTATTATTAAAAAAAAAAAAAAAAAAAAAAAAAGGAAATTTATACAGGCCAAGTGTTTTCTGACCTATAGAATATTTCACAGGACAAGTTCACAACATTCAAATAAATTAAGAAAAGCGAGATTAACTTTTAATAAAAATATATATGTCAATACATTGTGTACTATTTTATTTAATATAAATATTTTATTCAGATTTTCTTCAAATTTGGCTACGATAAATTTGACGACGACCCAAAAAAAAATAAAATTGGCTACTCTATGGAGTCTGCGCGTTCCTTTGAAGATTAAGATTTTTATGTGACGGATTTTGAAGAATAAAATTGCAATTGATGAATTGATTCAAAAAATGGGAGTGCTATTGGCGCAGGGTTGCCGTTGCTGCATCGTTCGGTCCACAGAAAATCTCCAACATCTTTTTTTGGACAGTGAGGTTGCTTCTAAGGTTTGGCATCATTTCAGTTCTTTCTTCAATGTTCCTTGTATTCCTCAGCCTTTATTACATCGTATGAAGTTGTGGTGGAGCAAATTAAAGGGGAGTTCTCAGTTCCAAAAAATAGGTGCGTTGATTCCATCGTTGATTTGCTGGGAGATATATTTAAACTTGAATCGTGCAACTCATGATAATATTCGCATGTCTGATAAATGGATTATTTTCGAAGTCAGGAACTAGGTTAAAGCGCTGAGTCCTTTGACTAACTCTAAGTCAACTTCATCCTCGTTTGGGAATCATTCGCTTATTCTTTTTGGTTATCCGATTAAACAGGTTTTTTGTTAGCATCCGTTGATTTGCCGTTGGTCCCGTCTGCCTGAAGGGAATTTCAAACTTAATGTGGATGGTGCTTTGAAGAGGGAGACCATGACGTCTTCTTGTGGTGGTATTGTTCTTGCTGAGTTCCTCATGCTATTCTTGGGGATTCAGGAAGCTTTGCATTTGGGCCAGCTTCCTCTTCTGGTGGAAATGATTCGCTAGCTTTGGTTTACTCAATCAAGAATGACAGTCTCATCTGGTCGATTGCCTATCTTTGAAACACAGTTCGATTTTGGATTCTCTCCTTTGATATTCAGATCTCTCATGTTCATAGAGAATGCAATTTTGTGGCTGATAGTCTGGCTAATATTGTTTCAATTAGCCCTATTTTGTTTCCTATAGGTAGTCTTTTACCTCATATTGTAAGTTCTTATGTTCGTGAGGATTAAGAGGGTCTCCCCCGTCTCAGGTTATAATTTTCCAAATTATTAATAAAGAGGTCGTTTTAAAAAATAAAAAATAAAAAAATATTTCCCCACATATTAGTTTATTTTTTTCATGCTTATTTCCTTTAATCTTTCTTTCAGTAATCACTGTTTGATCCTCGAGTGCCTGAAGATGACATTTCATTGCGCTGAAATGTTGCTTTTATTATTTGATTTCTTGTATTTATTCATCTACAAAAAAGTACAACCAAAAAAAAAAAAAAAAAAAAAAATTAATGGAAGAGCTTGCCTTAGATTATTAACAGAGAAAAAAAAAAAAAAAAAAAAAAAATTAGTGGTGTGTTGAGCAGCTAAAGATGAGCAGCAATGCCTGGAGTTTCTATTCATATATATATATATATATATATATATATATATATATATATAGTATTAGCTCCATCTTATCATGTGCATCTCTGTTTGGCAGTTTGCTTTTGGTGTTATGTACTCCATGGCAGGTGCGCTAGCATCAATCAAATACTAGTAATATTCTTCATAAAGTCAGAAGGGCACCAACAACTAGTGGACAATTTCACTTTGAGGAAAATTTGATTTCTTATGAGTTTTAAATCTTTCCGAACAACCGCCACTCCTGGAATTAAAAAGGAATTTTGCTTGGCAATGGATGGATACAGCAGTCATTTTGACCAAATATGAATTATGCTTTTTTTTTTTTTTCCCCCGAATTTTCTCCATCAGTACTGTTCACTAGGTTCAACTTTTTCAAAATCGACCATCGAGTGTGATATCTAATAGTACTAATTTTCTCTCTTTTCGGAATAGAGTGAAGTTACAGTAATTGTGTGGATGTAATTTTGAGATGGAATGATTGGGGTTTATCCCACAGATGTGGAAAAAATTGATGGTCAGGTTAAAAGTGTAAGGAAAAATTTCACCTCATGAACTAGTTTTTTGAGTTGAGAGAGGTCTAAGACCACTTTACACTAGTATTAAAAATCAGGTTCTAACATCTTTGGCCCAATAGCCATAGAGTCAAAGATTGGTCGAAGATTAGCCGACCAAAAGTCTGATATATTGGAAAAAATTTTGTGAACTAATATTAATTGAAAAAATTATTTTACAAAAACGGGTTAATGGATAATCTATTATATAACCAGCCCAAATAATCTGTGATCATATTTTGATTTGGGTTGTGACATCTGTTTTGTAAAAGCCTAGTTAAGTGGTAAGTGTAGATTTTGGGTTTCGTTGAAACCCATTATGGGAAGATCCGACGAGAAACCCTAATATAAATAACTAAGTTCTTTCCCTAATCTAGATAAGGATTTCTTCCCATTGAGAGCCGCCACCACGAAATCTAGATCATAGGGAGAAAGACCTAGTTAGTAATTCGCTGCAACAGATTCAATCTCATGAGATAGCCTAAATAGGTATATATTCTATTACCGTTCTCTATTGTTGTATCCTAATAATCATGTATGCTTTAGATTAATGTTCAATTTCGTTTTATTGTAATTTTTGTGAGATATAATCAACATGTGGTATCAGAACCTACATACATGATTTAGGACATGATTTCATGTGTTTTTTCGTTTCGATTGACCGTGAAATCTAGGGGTTTTATTTCTCTTGTTTCAATCCTTAATTTGATATATTATACATGCTATTTGGTTGCATAATCAGAGAGTATTTCATGGTTGAAATTTCGGCTATGAATCCTAGAAAATTTTCGAAACTGAAACTTGGGGCCGTGATTTCATGTAATTTTTTACTTCGATTAACTGTTAAACCTTAGGTCTTTCATTCCTCTTGTTTCAATATTTAATTTAATATATTAGACATGATATTTGGTTGCGTAATCAGAGAGTATTTCGTGATTGAAGTTTCGGCTATGAAACCCTAGTAAAATCGAGATTCATTTTTAAAATTGAGGAATATTGACGCGTTTTTGGTTCAATTAAACGTTGTAGAAAGATTTTAAATTAGTATTATGTATAAACCCATATAAATTTTAGTAGAAATAAGGGTTAATATCGAGTTTTAGGTTTTGGCCATGGAGGTGTGAAAAACTGCGATTTGTTCTTCAATTTTGGTGATGGTTCTCTCATTTTTTATTCAATTAATTGTTATAGATATGTTAGAAATAAGTGGATATACATAGACCCACGAAAAAATTACAAAAAGGATCGTGTTTTTTAGAGATTGAATGCATCGGCTCAAAATCGGAACATGTGACCCAGTTGTAGACCCGACTGGACGTTGAAGATGACATCCAGCTAAGCCCTGGAAGCCAACGCCCGTGGATTGGTGTGTGGGGGCACGTGAGCTGTCTCCAGGGACCCGTTTTGGGTCTTGTTTTTTCCTATGCACTTGTTTTTCTATCCTCTAATTTTCTGTAAAATTTATTTGATTTTTGAGAATTAAAAATATTTTTTTAGTTCATTATTACTTATTATGTGATTTAATTAGTTTAAAATTATTTTTAGGCATAATTTTCTGTTGAAAATTTACCAGAAATTATATTAGATGATTTAGAATAGAATTTGGGAACTTCTATTAAACTAAATATTTTTCACAGAAAATTGAAATCAAATATTTTTTTTCACGACCCTTGACTCTTTAATTGATTAAAAATCCACGAAGCTCACCTTTTTCTCCGACATCCTTTCCCCGACGACGTCGACGATGCCTTCATCGGCTTCTTCGAGCTCTGGACTTTCGCAGTTCAAGTAATGTAAAATATTTTGTTGGTATTTAGGATGACGTTGGTTTAGTATATATTTGTACAATGAATACAATGTTATCAAATTCATGTCCTGAATCTCCTGATTGCATTCTCAATTCACTCAAAGCTAAATGTTTGACCATATGTCTACGAATCTCATAACTTAGGGACTGAATGATCAAATCTGAGGGTTTATAAACCCAAGTGAAAATCCTGATATGACTAACAAGTTAGAAGTGTAGGTGGCGTTTGGTTGGTGTCTTTTTTTTTTTTTTTTTTCTTCTTCTTCTTCTTCTTCTTTTTCTTCTTCTTCTTCTTCTTCTTCTTCTTCTTATTATTATTATTATTATTATTATTATTATTATTATTATTACCTCCAATAATCTGAGATGAGATGGGATGTGAATTATGTTTCTATTCTGGAGTATTCCAAAAATTGAAACATGTTTGGAAATGACCATTCTCCTGAAATTATCTTTTTTTTTTTTTTATGAGAATGATAACAAGAAACACATTTGGTTGCAAAATTTGTTCCTTTTATTTTCTTTAAATGTGATAGTCACTGTTGGCCGGCGAGATGGTTGTGGGAATAGTTTTGTGGGAGTGAATAGGAATTAACATTTTTTTTTCTTCATACTCTTAAGGAATTCATGAAATAGTCCCAAATTACTTCCAACACCTTAAATTGGTAACATATGGTTTTTTGAAATTGAGTGTAGGCTCTACGATTGTGGAGTAATTTTTTTTTTTTTTTTTTTTTTTTGTATTTCAAGATTCAGCCTTTGTCAAGGATTGTGACTCTCTTTTGTTATTATACATATTTTGGGCCTTCCTCCAATCAACAAAAATTTGGTACCATTAAGCCATTCATTTCAATTTAGGAAGTACCAGACACGATGTTTATAAGTTATCACGATGACAATGTTGTTTAATAACTTTTTTAAATTTTGGATCCTTTGGGTAGTGACCCAAAAAAAAAATAAAAAAATACTTGTTTGAATGCATATATATTATGTTTGTCTGCAGATGTGTTTTTATCCAATTAGCCACCTTTTGCAACATAGAAACTATATTTCTTTATGTATGTGTATTTATACATTTTTGTGTACTTGGAAAGACGATATATAAGCGCAATATTTAAAAACAAAGGAGGTTGAATGAGCAGATCTGTTCTAGGATCTTGTGAATGGTATATGTTTGAGAATGAGGAAGTTGTTTTGTTACCGTAAATGGATTATGAGCATATACTTATTGGCTATTGATCAGTGTTAATCTTCTAGTAGAAGGTAAATAAGTTTCACTTTATTTTAATTGTTGTCTCATTTTAGATAATTGAATTGATTTTTAATTATGAAAATTATAGAGGAAATTGGACATTGACTTTTTCCATCCATTCTCTTACTTCATTTCTTTTTATATATGATAAACTCCATGCTACCTAAAGAGGTCTTATTAATTGTGCATAGATGGAGTAAACATATAGGAATAATGCATATATCCCGTTCTTTGATTGGTTATATGATGAAAAGACTATGATAAATTATTATTCGAGTGAAAAAAAGGGTCTGTCTCTATTATTTTAAAGAGCAAACATGAGGGTTCAAAGAAGTAAACTTATGCCTTGAGTTTAATTATCTTGGCTCATGAACAAGAATCTCAAAGTCTTCTTTACGTCTACAGTACCCCTCAATTGATTATAAAGATGTGGTCCTAATTCGGATTAGATGATTGGGTAGTTCCATATTGCTCATAGAATGAGCTATAAAGAACGTGTTTGTTTCATTTTGAAGATATTATTCTTTGTTGAATCCCACATCACTTGTGTTACCTAATCCAGAGGAAAGGTTTTCTTTGACACTAAATTAGGCCTACTGAGTTTCTACATTAGAACTCTTGTTTAATGTTAGGTGGGTTGAATCCTACATAGATGTTGGCCCCCCGATATCTGTTTGCAATGGTTTGTCAAAAAAGGTGCATATTGCACTTGAGGGGGCGTATTGAATTCCGCATTGATGTTGGGTCTTTACCCAATATTCGTTTGTAGTATAGTTTGTCAAAAGTCTACTTTGCGCCTGATAAGAACGTCGACGTTCATTTGCTAGAGTCAAACGACGGTAACGAGGTGGTGGCGACGTTCAAGTGGTATGGTAAAAGGGATTGAAATTAGGGTTAGGGGTTTTAACACTTTAGAACCCGGAAGTTTGACTAGAATCTCACTCTAATCCAAATAGTTTCAATTTAAACGTATAATACCTTACAATTTGACTATAATTAATTTTGGGTCAAATGGGCCTTAAAAGTGTTTAATGGGCTATACATATATTCTGATAGGCCTCTTGAGCTCATTATATAGATATTGATTTTGGGTTTAGGTCTACATAATATCTCAGTCAACTGAACTTTCTTAATTACAATTTTCGGCCTTTGAGATTCATATCAAAGAGTTCATAAAACAAAAAAATAAAAATAAAAAATATTAATTATGATTAATTATAGTTTTTCAATTTTCAAGCCCTTAATTTTTTTTATTCTATATAGAGATTAATTTAATAATTAGTTTTAGAGTGTCGTAAAATTATTGTTCAAATTCTTGCAACTATAACTGATCGTTGATCACTGAAAGTACATTTTGTAATGTACTTTGTTTTATTTTGATTATATGCATATATGTCGTTAATATACATTGTTGTGGTTAGACAATATTGCTTAATTTTTCTATTTTGGAACAGTTACTATAAATTGATAATGTTGTTATTTTACCAAAATAATTTAACCAACGTAATTTGCAAGTTTTCGAGTTCCTATTTTGTTGATGAAAAAAAATTAGATTAATTTGTATATTCACCTGTCCAAAGGAGGTTATTGTGTAGATTAATTTAATTGTTGGGTAATATAGTTTAATTTTCTCAATTTGGAATGTTTGCTTGTGATTTTTTGAGGTTATTTATCAAAGTGATTTAATCAACATAGTTTGCAATTTTTTGAGTTCTTATTTTATTGATGAAATTTTTTTAGATTAATTTATACATTCACCTACTCAAAGAGGGTTATTGAGAAAGTTAATTTAATTGCATGAGAATATTATGTTAGATAAATAATTTGATAAATTTATTTTTCAAAGGCAATGAATTTCAAAAGATTATTTGTTTCATTATATTTTAAAGGAAATATTTGGATTTGAAGGTCAATCTATCCAAAGGGGATGGATTTTTAAATTTGGAAATTTTTCTTATTTTGTTGATCCTCATAATTACAGAATAATGGTTTATTATAGACTCCACTCAAAGGGGAGTTTATGATAACACTATTGATTCTTATATTGTATTACTTATACTTAATTGAACATTTTGCCTATTACCCATAATTGATCTAATTGCAATTTTTTGTGAAAGCAGTTTTTTTTTTTTTTTTTTTTTTTTTTTTGTTTTTTTTTTGAACAACAATAAATGCCACAATAAAATTATAAATTGATTCATTGATTTCATGGGAGTCTCTGTAATTTCATTTATTTCGATAATTGTGTTGTGTAAGCATTGATTACTATTGTTATAAAGTTTTTCTTATTTTGTTGATCTTCATTCTTAGAGAATAATTGTTTATTGTAAACTCGGCCCAAAATGGAGTTTATGATGACACCATTGATTCTTATATTGTGTCGTTTATACTTATTTGAGCATATTGATTCTCTGATTTAGTAAAAGTTTTTTTTTTTTTATTCTATAATACGTTGTGACCACTATTATTATGCGTTTTGTAAAATTAAAATATATTTGATGATTATCATTATTGTATAATATATTGTTGCATATCATATTATTTGAATTGATTATACAATATGATATCTTAAGATATTGTGCCTTAAGAATTATAATTGTATATTTTTTGTTGTCACAAATCACTATTTTGATATCTTGTAATGTATTGTTAGTGACAAATGACTTGTTAAAGTCAAACAATTTCATATAGTTAAGAAATTACAACAGTTTCATTTTGTTGAGAAACTGTAATTAGTAATTTCGTTTTGTTAAGAAATTGCATCAGTTTTATTTTGTTGAGAAAACTAGAATTATGAATTTCATTTTGTTGAGAAATTGTTAGAGGACCGATAAGAAACAATGTATATAGATAATGATCACATGTTGGCATTGGTTTCTTACTACACTACTGGGCTTATGATACATGTCGATATGGTTATAAGTATTTGTGAATATGAATGTTTGTTGAGATTAATATATAGGCCATCATAATCTAATATTAAAATCATGTTGGACCAAATAATTATATAATCAGTCCAAATAATTAGTGATCATATTTTAATTTGAGTTGTGACATCTTTTATGTAGAAGCCCAGTTAAGTAGCAAATATAGGTTTTGGGTTTTATTGAAGCGCGTTATGGGAGGGCCCAATGAGAAATCCTAATATAAATAACAAGGTCCCCTCCCTAATCTAGATTGAGGGTTTCTTTCCATGGAGAGTCGCCACCACGAAATCTAGATCACAGGGAGAAGGACTTAGTAATCCACTGCGACATATTCAATCTCCTGCGATGGTCCAAACAGGTATGTATTCGATTACCATTCTTTATTATTGTATCCTAATAATCATGTATGATTTAGATTAATGTTCAATTCCATTTTATTGTAATTATGATATATAATCAACATGATTTGTGAGGGAGAGATTGCTGGATTTATCCCACATCAGATATAGAAGATGTTGGTGGTCAAGTTTTAGGTTTGAGGGAAAGTCTTACCTTATGAGGTACCTTTTACGATTGAGAAGAAAAGTCTTACCATATGGGGTACCTATAGCTTGCAAGACCTACCGACAAACCGACCTTACACCTGCAACAACAATTAATATTTTTGATTGAGAGGGGGCATTTACTTGTACTTAAATAGAATGAGGTATGACTTTCTGGTTGATGGTAATGTCTTTGGGTTCCTTTTCCCTGGATCAATTCATAGCCTTCCAACACGATGGATGGTGATTAATGCTTTAGTGGTGGTGTAGCTATTATTTTTAGTGTTTGTTTAACCAACAAAGTTGGCTCAAGTGGTAAGAGTTGCTTGAGTTACAGTAGTTGAGAGATCTCTACAAGGTTAATGATTCGAATCTGTGAAAAAATACTTATTGGAAAGGGTAGCCACGCACCCCGAACAAGATTAATCTTACTCTGTGTGAGTGTGGGGACACTCGTGGGTATACCAAATAAAAAAATTAGGATATTTTTAGTTTTCTACATCTAAAATAACCTTTTTTTTTTTCTTCTCTTTGAAATAACATTTTTGAATATAACTAGTGAGTATTTCTACAGACCATCAATGACCATTCACAGCCCAACATGTGGTAAGGTGGGGATCTCGAGGAGAGTGCTTGGTCAGCCAATGTACACTACCTGCGCTAACTAGACCGACCCATGCCCCTTCCCAGACCGACCATCGTCCGGCGAGATGCCGAACACCTTCATGTTCACGATCACCGCCCAGTGACCAAAGTAGGACAATTTGCCACTGCATGCTCTGGTTCAGCCTCCACCCAGCGGCCACAGGGCACAATCAGCTAGTCACCAATTGAGCTCTTGTGTGCCCGTGGAATGAACCTTATCTCCTGATCCTTTGGGCCTCCATGGGCTTCTCTTGGTGGACCAAAGCTGAAGGCCCATTTGCCTAATTCATGCCACGCGCCTCTCTATTAGCAACATGCTTGATTCTGTTAATTGACTGCACTCAGGACTCTAATTTGGCAGGACTAATCCAACTCTTCTCCTATAAATAGTAAGGTAGTAAATGCTCTAGGTATACTAAATTTCGCTTAAGACAATATCATACTCTTTTCTCCTAAACTCTTTCTCTCACGTCAGAGGGATTTCATTAGGCATACCCCAGCGTGTCTTTGTGCATGTACAAGTTCGGACTATAAGAACTTTTGACCGTTAACCATTCATCTTGCAGCATTGACTGAACACAAGAATCCACCTAAAAATAAAATAATTTTTTTTACCTAAACTTTGATCAAACCAACTATATGTGTTAATCATTTTTGGATAGACTAGCAATAACCTTTACTCTCTCTCTACTTTTGGAAATCAATTTTTTTCCAAAATTGTCTGCTACTTAAATTTATTGTTGCGTACTCAACGATTATTTTACAAAGAAAATGACATAGTTCTTACCACCAACTACCAACTACGCCGACCTAGATAGGTACCGAATGGGCTAAGAATCAATGGGTCTTTTGCATGCTTTTGCTATTGCTCACTCATCCCCTATTCATAGTGCTCTTTATAATTTAGAATTTATCAGGACACCACAGTTATAAAAAAAAATAAAAAAAAAATCAAATCAAATCAAATCTCATCTCGCAAACTAACCCTTGGGTTCTAAATGTCACAAAAATATATATAACGGGCTTTGTTAATTACACTACAAAAAATCTCTTGGTTTAGCCTTTAATTTCTCTACTTATTTGATGATTATCGAAAATTTTAATAATACATATATTGGGTATATTGAGTAGTAAAATGGTACTTTTGTTATTTAATTTGATAAAGTCAAAAGATAGGAGCTCCTCGTGCATCCATTTCCATCAAAAGTGGAGTCTAAAAATAAACAAGAATTAGTGAAAAGGACAGCATTGGTTGGCCGTCTCCTCAGGTTTTGGAACCCTACCCCACTCCACTCCACTCCCATCCTCCTCTCAATTAACTCTTTAAACAACTAATTAAAAAAAAAAAAAAAAATGAACACACTAGACCTCCCTAGTAAAATTGAACACTAGACCATTCTGATTCCCCAAGTCATACCTTCGTGATGATAACTTCATCTCGTGGAAGAAATTTCTGACCGAACTCTTGTTACATGAGGTTATATATGTTCATTTATTTCCGAACTCTTGTTTCATGAGGTTATATATGTTCATTTATTTCCTAAGAAGCACATTAGATAACCGCAAAATTACAAGTCTTGGGTTAAAAAATAGAAAATTAAGCATAATTAATTTTATCATTAATTTTCACAATTAACTTGTAGTTTTAACATTAACCGTCATGGTGTTCACCACTTGCACCACTTGCTTTGTAACAAAAAAAATTCCTAGTGATTTAGTTACAAATGACCATAGATAGAACTATAAATTAGGTTTGAAAAAAATGAAACAAAAGGAAAATGTTGGACGAACTGGCCTAAAAAAAATTGGAAAAAAAATGTTGTTTTTTGAATGCAAATTTTTCGTATTATATGGTCGAATTTAATTTTTTTTATTGAGCTTTAGACATTGTATATACAAATTTTAGGGATTGTTATGATTTACCATTTATTTTTTTATTTTATTTATGGAGAATTTACTTTTAGTTCTTATCAACTTATATTTTAATCATTATTAATATTTAGTTAATTTTAATTATTATATCAAATAATATTTCAATATTAACTAAAATTAACTCAATAGATTTAATCTAACTAATATTGACTAAAGAATTGAAAAATATATTAGAAATCAGTCTAACAATTTTTTACCTAATTTAACTGTCCATCGTCTCAATTTGAAAACGGAGTCATTTCTTTGTCTAAATTGCCTTGTTTTATTGTATTTTTTTTTTACTTTAAATGAATTAATTTATATGTTTTCTATTTACATATAATTTAATTAATTTTATATTGTTTTTTGTTATAAAAAAATAGTATAATCCTTTTAAATCGACTATATCTTATTCCAATTATACAATAAAATACTTAATATAAAATTAAAATCATTCTTAAATACCTTAATTTTTATAATTAAATATAAAGAAACATGACATTTTAAGAATCAATGATGATCCAATGAAAGATGGTCAAATTTACCAATAAAAAGCAATTCCAATAATGACGAGCATGGGAACAGTAACGAAGAGGAAGGATCAAACCTGTCTCTTTCGAATCCCAACGGTCAAAATCAAAGATATTCTCCTCCCACCCTTCACTTGTGTCTTTTCATCTCAGTTGTGTCTATATTGGCTGCTGTTTAATGCAGTACTCTATTTACAGTTGAATAAAACTACAGTAAATAGAGTAGAAATGTAGTTGTATCTTTATATTTGAGTTAAAAAATATTCAAGTTATAAACGAACCAACCCATTTTGTGGACTAATCGAATCTCGTTCATTTGATAAATGAACCAAATTCAACATTTTTAATTAGGCTCGTTTGTTAAATAAACAGGCATCATATGTTCGAGTTCGGTTTACTAATGTTTGTGAAGAACACGAATAATATAAAATTAATATATATATTTTAATTTTATAAATACCCATATAACCTATTTAATTATTATAATTGACTGATTATTTGCAAACCTGATTCTTTATATTTATTATATTTGCAGATTATTTGTCAACTTGCATTGATTCTTTATATTTATTATATTTGATTTGCTAGTAAATTAAATATTTAAATTTTATATATAGATATTAAGAAATAATTATAAATAATTAATTTTATTGAAAAATAAATAATCTATATAATTTTTAAACATTAAAAATTAATTAATGAATAACTTAAAAAAAATTCAAATAAGCTCATGAACAGTTCGATTATTAAACGAACCAAGATTGAACATAAGGTTTCAAACTCAGTTTGAAACTCGAATAGTAAAAAAAATAAACCAACGTAGTTTGAACACTTAATACTCATATTGACTAGGCCTAACTGGTTTATAGCCCTTGAGAAACACTAAATATAAATAAAAAGTTCCAATGGCTAAAAAAATATTAATAAATGAGCCAGCACAATGTTGATCAAAAGTCAATTTGTTTGGTAGGAATTGCTACAAACAAGGTTTAAATTTATAAATATTTATATATCTCTCGCCTTGTATTTTTTTTTTCAACTTTATATATTTTTGTTTATTTTTTTTATTGTTGATGTTCGAGAATTTGATGGAAGTTAACCATTTATCATATCCTGTAATGCATTGTTTTATATGAAAAATGTATTATCTACGTACTTTTTATCTACTGCAATTATCTGGTGGTTGAAATATAAAATACAAATTTCGTGGTGAAATTGTTGAAAATGTTAGTTTATGGTCTAAAATGCAAATTTTGGATATAGTTGAATATAGAAATTTACTAAATTGCAAATTGAGATACAAATTACATGAATTAATACACGAACATTATATTACAAGGACGAAAACCGAAAAATAAATAAATTACATGGACTAACATAAACTCTTACCTAGGACAATCCAAATGAAGACATACTCTGATTCAGAGAATCACAGTATGTCTTCAGTTCTTTTCAAGGAATTACAGTTCAAACAATGTAGAAAGCCAGTACGCTTTTTTCAGAGTTTTTTGTGGTTATGTTTGTCTTTCCAGGAAACTTGCGGAAACCCTAACCCTAGTTTTGTACTGAATGCCCAATGCCGGGGCTGTGACCAGGAGCTGTGGGCCGGAAGTCATCAACATGACCCGGCGGAGGTGGAGTCTGGCTTGGCGGCGGCGGCAGCAGGGGAGCCCGAGGAACATCCACACCGGAAGATGATGTTGCATTAGTAACGCCGCCATGCAGGGTGGTGTTGTCTTCCCCAGAGATGTTTATGAGAGCATGGGGTTTAGGGGAACCATTTTTATCACTCAAGTTCAACTTTCTTCCCTCAGTGGGATGAATTTCTTCGGATAAAATAAGTATTAGGAAAATAACAGCAACGAGCAACTTGATTTGGGCCATGGAGAGAGAGAGAGAGAGAGAAGGATAATTGGTGTTTCAAACTATCTGATGTTATGAGTATAAATAGAGGTGAAAGAGCACATGCTAGGGTTCCTTGAGTCCCCATAGTTGGAGATTATTTCTGTTAAAATATTTAAAGAAATTAGGAGCTTTCTTTTAATTTTTATTTCTAAATTTTCTTTTTATCTTTGAAATAATGTCCATTTCGCATTGTAAGAGCATCTCCAAGTGGTGTGCCGTAAGATATAACTGATTATTTTGTCATTTTTCAACGGCATTCAGAGGTCTACTAGATGTTTTACCAGCTTGCTAGAAATATTACATCCTATTACTTGTGCAATATTTGTCACAACTAGTTATTTATGATAAAAGTGGGGGAACTTCATATACTGGTTGAAATAGTATTTAATTGATATTAGTTTTTTATTTTTTCATATTTTTTTTTTTTTTTTTTTTTTTAACTTTATATCAAAAATATATTAAAATATCAATTGTCTAAATATTTAGAATACATTATTAGAACACCAATGGGTGTCAAAATACTATTGTAATGCCACATGCGACCCATTAATTCAGTACTTTTTTAACCGAATTCACGTGATCTGAAATACTTAAGACAAGATATTAGTAGTAATTCATATGATATCTTATATATCGGATTAACTTTTTAAATACTTTTGACATGGAATGTCACAACTATCTCATGTATTATAGTATTTTATTTTTCAATTGATCAAACCGTCCTTTATTTCTCTCTCTACTTCATTCTTTCATTTGGGTGGGTAGATGATTTCAAGTGAGTTTCCATATTCTAAGGCCCGTTTAAGGTTTATATTTAGACCACTATCCCAGTTGCCCTGGCTGGCCTCAGCCTCTAACAATCGATAACCCATTTCATCCTTCTTTCAATTTAGGGTGATTTTTTTCTCAAAAAACCCACCACTTAATTATCACCACCCTCCTTTTTTGGTACCTCAATTCAAAAAACATATATATATATATATATATATATATATATATATATATATATATATATATATATATATATATATTTTATCTTTCAAAAACTATATTATTTTTTCTATTCCGTTACAACCATAATAAATATTCACTATCAACGCCATCTTCATGACAAATATTACTATCACTCTGGGTGTTCTCGTATTATTTTTTTAAAAGCTTGATATGGGTAATTTAACAATTGGATTTGTCTTTAAAAAAACTCTTTTAATTTTTTTTTTTTTTTTTTTTGGGATCCTTCTCTTTCATTAGATTATTATGCAAGGTGTGATTTTCTCTTTTAAAAAATATAAAAAATAAAATTGAAGCTTGAAATGGAACTTCATGAACTAGGCTTTATTTAAAATAGAAAATAATGAGTTATTTTTTGTTTGGCATTTTAAAGCTTAAAATGGGTTTAATATCAACTGAATTCTCATAAGAATACTCTCTTCTTTGCTGACCTCCTTCCTCATTAGATTATTATGCAAGGCCTGATTAAACTTTTTTCCACTTAAAAAATAACAAAATCAAAACAATTGGAGCTTAGTATGGAAAATCAGTAACTTAATTTTATTTAATATTTTTGGTGATGGTAATTGAAATTAGATATGTACGCGTGTAATTTTAAATTCCAGTTTTAAGACTTCATTTTTGTACTTCCAAACGCTGTCTTAATAGATTTTTTTGATACTCTAATTTTTCAATTTTCTTCTCAAAAAAATAAAAAGAATAAATCATTTCATAAGTGACCTTTAAAATTAATTGCAGGAGAAAGCTAAAATAAGAATGATGAAGTAGATAGGTTCCACTTAATCTGATTCATATTGGAGCAACCTACGTGGGAACCCCCCTGAACAATACTACAAATCAGGTGACAAAAATTAATTAAACCAAGATTTTCAGTCGCAATTTAATTAAGGTGGCGTTTGTTTACTACTTTGGTTCCTGTTTTATTGTCTATGTTCCCAAAAAATTTATAACAGAGACAAAAATGTTTCTATCTTATTTGATTTTGTTTAGGAGATCTGAGTTTTATTGATCTAGAGAGAGATGGGGAGCGGTGGTGGATGTTAACCAAAACAGTTGGAGAAGGAAGAATCTATTACTGACTGCTCAGAAGCATTTGGCTATGGTGGAAATTAGGTATCAAAACAACCCCCATTTTTTTTTTCGCGCGCAAAATGTGTTGCATAATGCCTTCTACTTTCGTCATATAACTAATAAAAAGAATAAGAACATATATTATATGTCATAGAAAAGGAACGTCATTAGTACCACTGATAAGAAATACAAACCATTTGTTCAATAACGCTGCTCCAAAATAACATTTTTTTTCTCTTCAAAGATCTCATTAACTGTGAGTTTAACATCTTCCAAAGATACTTAAACACCTGATTCGAAAATGTAGAGTTAGCACACCATAGTTATGATTTGCACAGATGAAAAGATTGTGTTGGCCTAAAGAGCTAGAGAGAGGATAAATTGAATAGTAATAAAAATTTCATCAATTAAATTCCCTAAACACAAACAATTAATTTTTCTAAACCAATTATTATCTTTATACGCATCACAAATGTGTTTAATACTAAATGCACACCTAAAAACAATATAGAGAATAACTCAATGCCGCACACAAGAATATATCCTAGTTTGGTCAAGCTTATCTTACCTACATCCAACCATCCCAGCTTTACGGAGATTCGCAATCCACTAATCCCTTGATTCCTTTATTAGGTAATAACCAAACCCTTACAACTGACAATTTTTTTACAGGCACAGAATCAACTTTTACAATTTACCCTTTTCACAGGTCAATGATGAACTTTATCTTTTTACCAGGTTAAAGACTAACCTAACATTATCTCATTTATCCTTTTCACAAAGAATGATGAAACTTTACAATTCACTCAAAATAATTCAATTGTAAGATGAATCAAAATCTAATCCTTTTCAAGAAAAATGAATAATCTAACTTTTTTACCCGGACAAAGATCAAACTCTAATATTTTTCACAGAAAAAAGATCAAAACTTAGCTACCTAGACTAGACACTCTCTCAAACGTGTTTAATCCATTGAAACTCACAAATACAAAAAATATGAGTTTCTTCACAGAAGGAACTTCTACTACCTCAATACAAATATACTTGATTAATATCCTGAATAATTACTATGTGATAAATACAATATGAGGCAATTAAAATCTGATTAATAAATAAATTGGGTAGCACAAATTTAACACGTAATCAGATAATCAGACAAAAATCGTTTAAAAATGATTTTCAGACTTTTAAGTTTGAAACAATTTTCTACCAATCCTAAACCAAACAATCAAGATAAATATAACTTTAAAAAATAAGTAATAAAACTTGGATGGATCTTACCAGGAAAACACCCAAGACAATAGCAATATAGCAAGTAGAACTCCAATCGGTGATGCCAAATAATAAGCGCTTTAGATTAAGAACTTATATAGAACCACTCTTTGAAATCTCAACAAAAAGCTTGATCTTATAATAGCTCAAACTGATGATCTTGATGTTCTTAAATCAATTCCTGTAGGCCTCTATTAATAGACTAATAACTAACCCTCTAAAGACTAGTTTTTAAAAGATATGTTATTAAATGACACCTTAAAACCCTATATAATATATCCTATCAATATAGGCATATTCCACCTAAAAATATCTTTTAAATCTCACATTTAAGTTTGTAAAACTAGTTTCAATTTAAAACCACAGGAATAGAAAGTATTAAATCACTTAAATTTAACTGAATCTCAAAATATATGGATCATATTAATAGGGATCACTAAATAGGTTGTTCACATTTGAAATACATTAAAATCTTTCAAATCCTTCTCTTTTTTATACTAAGAGACCAAATCAGCCGAATTGTTGACTAAAACAATCAGTTAACCGAGCTAGTCCATTCTGTTGACTGACCTATGCTGTAATTGCAATAGTCATTGGTATTACATCAGTCGGTTGACCAACTGGATCATTTCCCTCTTTTCACCCATTGCATCCACTGGATCAAATAGTTGATTGACCCTAACAATTTCGTTGATCGATTTGATCACAGTGCACTTTTACATCTATTTTAACCACTATTCTAACGATTGACCGATTAGATTAGTAGAACTCCACTTTAATTCCAAAAACTCACTATTTCATTAAGTCAACGGACCCCTTTTGTCGGTTGATCGAATTAACCCAAAAACACAACTTCTTATACTTTAAAACACATTTTTCAATTAGGTCAATTATCAAATTTATTTCACATCAGGAGCACATAAATATCTCAATTTAGGATCTTAAACTTATCACTTCTTATCATAACACACATAGAATTAATAATTAATTACACTTTGCCCTCTTTAGTTAGACCGTTTTGCACTTACCCCTGTGATATGTTTTCACCACTTACCCTCTGTGCTAGTGGACTAAATTGCAACGGTTAAATATTAACAGAACTGAGGGTAGTTTTGACCTATTACTTTAAAAATAAGGATAATTTCGTCATTATGTTTCAACTAACTCACAAGTATCTATTTAAAGAATTATCCAAAATTTAAGGGTAAAAAGTGTAATTTTGTTTCTCACCCTTTATCTCTCTAAAAGTGTAATTTTGTTTCTCACCCTTTCTCTCTCTCTCTCTCTCTCTCTCTCTCATTTCACAAAACCAATAAGCTCTGAAACTAGGGCTGTAAACGAACTGAGTTGTTCATGAACAGCTCGGGCTCAGCTAAAAAAAAGCTCGTTCGAGTTCATTTATTAAAATAAACGAGTTGAGCTCGAACTCCTAAAAATGTTCATTTAATAAAAGCTGATCCGAGCTTGTTCGCAAGTTACTCATTTGTTGTTTGCAAACAAAGCCAAAACGAGCCGAACTTATTGGCAAGCTCATTTATATGTTCGCAAACAATAAAATATTTATTTATTAATAATATATATATACCTATTTATACACTACAAGGGTTTCATTCACTTTCATTTCCAAATCAGTCATCTCCTCCCTCTCCCACCCCCGCTTTGCTTTGCTGCCGATCTACAAACACTAAGGCCTATCTGCTCAACTGTGTCAAGCTCCTACAACCCTAACGCTGTCTCCAACCTTCTCCGATGTGATCTGGTAGACTAGTACTCTCTCTCTCTCTCTCTCTCTCTCTCGGCTCTTGTCTTCTTTATGCTTTGAATCATGCTTATATGTCACAATAACTGAACTGTGTAGAGGTTCTCTGTCTCTTGCATCTCACCGTAGCAGCGTCGCTATGATTCTCGCCTCTAAACCTACCTCTTAATATCACCGACATTTTTCTCACCAGAGCCTACTTTCTCGCCCATCTCGTCGTCTCTCGTAGGTAATGTCTCTCTCTTTCTCTCTCTCTCTCTCTCTCACACACGCACACACACACACACAGACGAACTAGATAGAACAAACCGTGTTATCCGTTTTTCCTCTCATCCACTCGATGTCCATTTCTTTTTATTTGTGTCACTACCACCACCTTTGCGACTATGCCACTGCAGACCGACGTCACAAAACCCTAATTTTCTAGGGAGTTGGAAGTGAAACTGGAAATGGAAACTGAAATTATGATTAATTTTGCACATTAATTGTTTTAATGTTTAAAAATTAGAAACTCTAGGGTTTCATTTTGCAATGCATTTGTGGGATATTGTCATTAATTAAGCCCCCATTTCGTAACCGTTTCCATCCCATAAATTCTCATTCCATGCCAAAAAAATTTGGGATTTTTGTCTAGGAATAGTATTTGGTAATTTTTGTTTTCGTTCCTATTCTATTTTCATTTGAGAATTGTGCCCACTTTTTTTCTTAAGAAATAGAAATAAAAAAAAGTTGTTTCTCATTATTCTCATTCCATTTCCATCCCATTTTCTTCCCACTTCATCCCAACCTCACTTCATCGATCAATAACCAAGAAAATCTTCTCCTCCTCTTAGTTCATCGATTTCGCCATCGATCGTCGTTCCTCTTGCCATCGTTCGGGCTTCTCTAATCTTCGTCTTCTTCTCCCATGTTCTTGGTCGCCTTCATTTTCTTCTTTGTCTCCATCACCTTTATGGCCATCGTCTTCACCTTCGTCAGCAGCATCGAACCCTATTTCATCGCCATCGTCTTCGTCTTTGTTGAAATTAGTAGGGTTTCGATTGATTTTTCGAAATCGATTTTGAGTTTCGATTTCGAAATTGAAACTCGAAATTGATTTTGATTTTGAGTTTGAGATCAAAACCCTATGTCAAATTTGATCGAATTTGGTCGGGTTTTTTCGAAATCGTTGTCTACTTCGTGTTCGTCGTCCTCTACTTCGTCCTGGTTCGTCGTCATCTGCTTCGAAATCAATTTTGATTTCGAGTTTGAAATGGAAACCCTATGTCAAATTTGTTTGAATTTGGTTGGGTTTCTTTGAATTTGTTCGGGTTTCTTGGATTTTCGAAACCCTATTTTGAATTTCTACGAATTTGTTCAAAATCGATTTCGAGTTTGTTCAAATTTGTTCGAGTTTCTTGGATTTTTTTGAATTTGTTCTTGAAGTTGTTCTTGAATTTGTGGTTTAGATGTCACACCCCACCCCGGACTCTTGTCACCTTGGGACCGGCGTGACGTCGACATGACATCACCTAACTCACTAGACAACCACAATTATTAAAATATACAAACAAATGATATGTACAACATATACATATTTCTCATTGATAGGGACACACTGTCCGAACTATAAGAATAACCAAAATTCGAATCTCAAGAATCTCACTTAGATTCATCTCTGACACCTCGCCTCAAAATCCCTCTCAAATGACTCCATCGCATGACCCGCATAACTCTATCTAGCGCCAGTAGGGAACCGACCGACTCCTAGCTGTTTTACCTGCGAGTGTACTGCCTTCTTAGTAAATTTTTTTTTGTAATAATAAATTATTCTACAACATCTAAATAGATCAAACGTAGGTATGTAAACAACGCATAACTAATAAAATTCTCTATAATATAAGCAGTGGAAATAAACCCATAAATATAAGTTTCATCGAAATACATCTAATATAAAATCATATCAATCACCAAGGTAGATAATAAATTACCCAATATAAGTAAAACACTACATCTCAAACACACACATTGGTCAGCCCTAGTGATCGTTTTAACCTCATGATCAGGAGTTTGCAACGGTACCGTACCATCTGTAGGATATGCCTTCCTACGAACACCCATCACTCCGCCGAAGCGGATAATCACTGCACAGTATAAACGTCTAACATCACTCTGCCGAAGCAGATAAACATCATTCCGCCGAAGTGGATAACATCATTCCGCCGAAGCGGATAACATCACTCTACCGAAACAGATAAATACTATGGTATCGTCAAATCAAATACAGCATCATCGAATCACAACTCAATAAATATCGTCTATTTAATATCGTCAAATTACCACGTCTATCTCTTTTTCTTCAAAACCAACTTTTAAATCTAAAAATCATATATCACACTTTCTTTAAAAGAAAACGTCTGATTTTATTAAAACCACTTTTTCACCATTTATTTTTAGAAAATCAGGCATTTCTAGAAAACAGATGTTTTCTATTCTTTTTTAAAAACACCGTCTGATTTCACCAAATCCAACAAAAATTCATTTTCAACTTCATTTCGAAAACCACCGAAATCTTTCAGAAATCCAGTTTACCAACTCACCCACCTCCTACTTGATCCATATAATTTATAAAATCGTACGGTTTAAGTAAACCAACATTTCATCATATATATATATATATATATAAATAATTTAGCAAGAAGACAGTACATTCACCTCGATATCTGTTTTGCAAAACTGACACTGATCATACTTTATCCGGACGTCGGTGCCTGCGAACCTAATAGTGACAGAGCTTAAATTAATATCTTATCTAAAACATCCTAATCATACAATACAGACCCTATATTTTGAATCGTTACTATTTTATGTACCACGTAATTAAAATTAATTAATCGTTACGAAATTATTACGATTTTAGGATTTGTAACGCTAAATAAAATTTAATTTAACAAAAATTAATAACCGATTGAAATTTCACCTGTTTCCGAACCGTTCGGCGACCACGAGATGGGTTTTGGATTTTCCTGGGGTAGTTTCTGCAAATTTCCCCTTTTTCCTTTTTTTTTTTCCTCTCTCTTTTTTCTCTGTTTGCGTTTACTGTTTCTGTTTCGGTTCAAAATACTGCCGGCCACCCTCTCTCTCTCTACCATTTCCGTCCACCCGAGACCTCCCACGCCCCGTCGCTCTTACCGCCGGCCCTACTCCATCCCCCACAACGGTTCACCAACCACCACTAGCCACTTCCACCACCAATCTCATCTACCCACCTAAACCGTACACGCCCAACCGTAACGACCCACACACACACCATCGGCCAAACTCATGCCGCCACTGCCTCCGTCGTTTACCCCGGCTGATCAAACAGAAACAGAACACACACATACTACCGCCACCACTACCGTCGGAGGAATACCCACTCAGACAACGATCGCCAATCACCTGCACACACACATCGAACAAACACACCTTCATATATGCACACCGGAGGAACACACGCATACTCTGTCGCACACACGCCGGCGATTACACGACGGCACCGACGCTCCGCTCCTCCGTTTCTCTCTCTAGATTTCTGGATTGTTCTTCCTTGTAGTGATTGAAATGGTAGGCACATGTATATATATGCATGGAAATGGTGGTGTGAAATCAATCGGTTGCTCGCCACGTCGATCCTCACTCTTCCCGATCTCCCTGTCGGCCGGCCGAACACACATTTTATATATATATAAAATATATATATATATTTTATATAAAAAAAAATATTTTGTTAAATTGCACTTTTCTCCCCCTATTTTCCATTAAGTCTTTATTTAATGCCATTCATCTTTTAGGATTTCTTAAATTGCATTTTGATCCCTAAATTTTTTTTTCTACAAATTTGCATCTTAAATTTAGAATAAGTTTCTAAATTTGCAATTTGACCCAATCATTTTTTATTTTATTTTATTATTATTATTATTATTATTATTATTATTATATATATATATATATATATATATATATATATATATATATATTTTAACTCAATTTTTCTCGAAATTTTCTAAATGCTCTCAATTGAAATTAAAATGACGTACGTGTTAAATTGGGGTCTTACATTAGAGTTTGTTCTTGATTTCTTGAATAAAATTGTTACCAAAAGCGATTCTGTTCCCAGATAAAAAGAAAAAAAAATTGTCGTTACCAAATGCGATTCTGTTCCAAAAAAGGAAACAGAATTCTCACCCCATCCCATCTCACTGCATAGGATGGGCACGAAACAGTTACCAAACAGGTCCTAAGTTGTCTGAGCAGAACAAATTTGTCTGAGTGTTTTGTGATTTTTTCTTATTAATTTATTAACTTTGCATAGTGATTATGTAAAAAAAAAATAGAAAATTATTGATCAATATCGTGTGCTTCTAATTGGTGTCATGTGATCCATAGAGTCCACGGAAAATCTAAAGTAAGAAAATATTATTTCCTGTCTTATGATATTACATAGAAATATTTTTAATTAAGATATCTATGATTATTTTTATTTTTTTGGGTTGTTTTGAAAGATGAAGATTCGGGATACAAAGAGTTCACGATACCTTAATGAGGTTTTGGTATTTTTTTCTTGTCTCAATATGTTATATTTATTTTTGTAATATGTTATATTTATTCTTGTATTTTTTTTTTATTTGGTGATGTTTGTGTTGTGGATAGATTTGGACTACTGGTTTGCATGGAGCTATTGTAATGGTTTGACTACTTGTGGACTGCTTTGGACAGACCTGGTTTGGACATTTGCTGTTGTAATGGTTTGGGTTAGTTTTTTGGATAGGTTTTATTTGGTCATCTCTTAATGAGATTGATAATTTGATGTATTTTTGTCTTTCATAATTTGTATATTGTAATAGTTTGGTATTGGTTTGGAATTTGGACAGATTTAGTTGGGGTTTGGACGTATTTTATTTGATCATATGAGCTGATGTTTTAAAGTGTTAGATTTCAACACGAGGGTCAATCAATTGATAATTTAATGTTTTAGCTTGTATAATTATATTTTTAAATGATTTTTTGAGTTGAAAATTCAATCTCGAGCTTTTTTATCGAGCTCGAGCTCGAAAAGCTTGTTTAATATTTTGAGCTCAAGTTCGAGTTCGAGCTCTTTTTTTTTTAGCCAAGCCATGTTCGAACAGTTAGTTCAAACCTCGGCTCAAACTCGAGCTCAACTTGTCTAAATTTTAATTTATATAAACAAACTTGTACATCTACTGCTCACCCGCGGGTAAGCTCGTTTACAGCTAACAAACCAACATCCAAAATTGACCCCTCTTTCTCTCTCTAAATGGGTCTCTGTTGCACTGAACCCATAACCATGCTTTTGCTCTGAAACAAACCCACGTCAAAGATCCATCTCCTTTAACTTTCAATCTCTCTCTCTCTCTCTCTCTCTCTCTCTCTCTCTAAATGGGTCTTTGCTGCACAAAATCAAAGGAAATCCCTATATCATCCTCTCCAGAATCATCCCGGGCCACTAATATCGCCCAATACCCATAAACCCAACGCCGCTGCTGCCGCCGCCTCGGCCGGCGCGGCCAGCGCAGCAGAATCCACTCCCTCCCTCCAAGCCTCCATCTAAATTCTCACAACACATTGGATCGATTCTGAACAAACCCTATGTCGACATAACCGCAATCTACGATCTGGAGAAAGAGCTCGGGATGGGTCAATTCGAAATCACCTACCTCTGCACTGAGAAATCGACTGGAAGGAAATACGCCTGCAAATCGATTTCCCGGTGGAAGCTGTTCAACAATGGATCAACAGGTAATAAATGAAACTGGCATCCCTACTCCGTCCTCTCTCTCTCCTCCTCCCCTCCCCTATTGCACTTTCTCCCAGGCCATTGTTTCCTTCGCGCCAGCAACGAGCGATACCCAGTAAACTGGAGAAATTAAAGAGAGAGGCGGTGGCAAGCATAAAAAATTTCTCCGACATACAAAACCTATTGCTTGGTGGGAACAAGTTCTCTCTGTCCCTCTGTCTCTCTCTCTCTATATTTATACCAAGCTTCTCTCCTCTCCCTACTGCAACTTGTTCTAGTCCAAAAGAAAAATCAAATTAATTGTGAAATTAAACTAATAATCCCTTAGGAAAAAAAAAAACAAAAAAACAACAAGGGATGGGAATGAGAGAGTGATTGAGAGAGAGACTAAATTGATTATTGGATGTTGCCGGAAATGGAGGTGGGATGGGTTCGCAAGAGATGGAGCAGCCCAGGGGAGGGAGGGAGCGAGATGATTTGGGTGGATGGGTCACTGGAGATGGAGCAAGGGTGGGGGTGGATTGCCGGAGATGGAATAAAGAAGATGACATTAAAAATACATAAAATGAAAAATACGCAATAGCCCCTTGACTTTTAAATATACACAAACAATCTTTATTAAATAAGAATATAAATATCATTTAATACTACTTAACAAATTTTAGTTGACTTTTGCCATTGATCACTAGAGTTAACGAAAAACTTAACTATTAGACTTTAGTCCAAAAGCACATAAGGTAAGTGGTGAAGAAAATATCACAGAGGACAAAGTACAAAACAACTTAACTACATGAGAAGAAAATATATTTAACCCTAGAATTAACTCATTTTAATTGTTTTGTGTTATCCTAATTTGGATTACATTCAGAGTATAAAAGTGAAGAGTTGTTTTCACCTATTTTTCTTTAGCGTTTTCAAAACTTTTCATATTTTTGTCATATTAATCTTGCACCTTTATGTTTTTTCATCAAATCTTCTTCTCAATCAAAAATATGGAACTATAAATCTAAAACACGTGATAAAACTATTAGTTCTACCACAAATATCAATACCTAATTGCTTATCAAAACCTTGAGTTTAACAATCCTATATATATAGTTATCAACTTATTTTTTAGTTCTTACTAATATTTTAAATAATATTAGTTATATTACAAAATATAAATTTTACACTAGTTAACCTCGAAAGATTCAATTTCTTTAATATTAACTAGAAGACTAAAAAAATTGGACAAAATATTAAGAGTAACTTATTTGAAGGACAATTGTCACTGTATTAAATTTGAAAGTGGAGAGTCATTTCATTGTTCGAATTTCGTTATTTTAATTTTTGAAATTTTAGATGAATTAAATTGTGTTTTACTATTTACATAATAATTTAATTAATTTTTTTTGGTTGTACAAATAAAAACATACTCCAATCCTGTCAAATTGACTATATCTTGTGTTCCAATTATGTAAGAAAAATATTTAATATAAAATTAAAATACTTATTCAATAAATTTAATATTTGTTAATTTTTATAATTAAATATTAAAAACATAAAATTTTAGGGACCAATAAGGATCCAATCAAATATAGTCAAATTCGGCAATAAAATTACAAAGCAATTCCAATAGTGATGAGAATTAGTTGATGGGGCTTGTAGAGGTACCGCAAGAGAAAAGTAAAGAAAAGAAAGAGAGAAGATAACCCAAAAAAGAGAGAGAGAGAGAGAACTTGAATTCTTTAGAAAAAACAGAAAGAAAAATTACATTTGACATTATTTCACTTCTTATTTTTACCAAACCTAATTTTTTTCTCATTATACTACGAATAATGAATTTGCAATCAGATATCGCTTTAAAATTAAAATTATATTCAATTAAAATTTAATTATTTCATTAAACATTAAATAATATCTTTAATTTAAACACAAAAATTAAAATGTTCATAATGTTAAAAACAAAAATTACGGAAAAAAAACCATAAATATTTCCGACAATCTCAATAACATGTAGTGAACCCACATAAATGATAATTAAAAAAATTCACTAATAAACAGAACATTTTATCAAACATAATAAATACAAAACTAAATTTATGAAATCAATTAAAAATTATAATATATTATTAAATTTAATATCCACATATTATTAAAAATACAATTAAAAAATTATAATATATTATAAAAAATTAAATATTTTTGCATTGGTATTAAATTTAATATCCATATATTAGTTCTATAATTTTCAGAAATTTAATAATTTATTATTCTTATTATTTATTACTAAATTTAATGTCCATATATTATTTTTATAATTTTCTTAAATTTAATGTTTCAATATTACTACTAAATTTAATGTCCATATATTATCTCTATAATTTTTATAGATTTAATATTTTAATATTATTACTAAATTTAATGTAAATATATTATTTCTACAATTTTCACAAATTTAATTTACATAATTTTTATATGTTATAGTTTTCTATGATATTATTTTTTAATTTAATTTCTGTAAATTTAATATTTTAGTATTATTAAAAAAATTTAATATGCGTGTATTATTTCTATAATTTTCATAATTCTAATGTCCATAATTTTTTTTATATTATATTTACACTTTTATATTACCTCTTTAATTTAATTTTCATAAATTTAATGTTTTCGTATGATTACTAAATTTAATATCCTACATATTATTTCTAAACTTATCGTAAATTTAATATCCATAATTTTCATATACTATAGTTTCTCTTTTATTTAATTTCTATAATTTAATGTTCTAGTATTATGACTAAATTTAATGTGCATATATTATTTCTATAATTTCTAATTTTAATGTCCATTTTTTTTTATGTATTATTATGTTTTTCCTTTTTATAATATTTTTTTTAATTTAGTTTCTATTAAATTGATGTTTTAGTGTTATTACTAAATTTATTATCCATATATAGATTTATATAGGGAGAAAAACGTATTCTTTCTCCTTAATTATACAAAAGAATTTTTTTTTTTTTATCTCTCCTCAATTAGATATGAGATACATAAGATAAAATTTAACTACACATTTTAATATTTATGTTCATTTTTTGGATTAATCAGGACCATTTTTTGTCTATGGAGACAAAGAACGAACCAGACTTATCTAGAAGGTTTATGTTCGTCCAATTTTATTATACAGATATTTGGTGTATTTTATTTTATTTTTTAAAATAAATATTAAGTAATTAGTTTGTGGTTGACTTTTATATGTATATTTTGCCTGATTCAATTTTTTTTATTTTTTTTATTGTGCTTGATATTAAGTCTTTTTGCTATATCTGTTTTGTGATAGTGAAAGTTCTTTGAATTCAGAATTATTTTAATTCTATACTTAATTTAGTTTTCAATTTTTTTCTAAAGTTATATATATATATATATATATATATAAATCACAACTTATTTACATTTTGAGACATTTTGAGCCGTTGAATCGAATATCGTACGGCTGAGATTGCACCTAGACACATTTTATATTTGAGACATTTTAGACCCTTGGATCGAATATCCAATGGACAAAAATAAATGATACCAATAGACATTTTTGGCCATCCAATCAGATTAGATCAAGGGTTAACTTTATAGATTAATTATTCAATCAAACTCTTAATTGGGAGGGTTAGGGTTAGTTCGTTCTCCTCCAACCCTCCTCTTTCCCTCTGCCATATCATCATTCCATCATTTCCATCGCCACCACCGCCGCCACGTCCTTCATCGCCATCGCCGAAGATCGGCTTCTGTCTCCCATCTCGATTCTTTCTCTCTCTCGCCATTCTCGCTGTGCCATCACCTCCCTGTCAGTGTCCTCTCTCTCCTCCTCTCCCTCACTCCTACTGCTTCCCTATGCTGTCGTCGAGCCATCACTGCCGCTTCTACCCTCTGCGTTCTAGAAACCCTATTCGATCCTCTTTGCGCAACCTTTGATCAATTGCTCATCTTCGCCCAATCTTCTTTCGATCACTCATCTTCGCCCAGTCTTCGATCAATCGATCCTCCAATGCCTCTCAGCACCGCCATCGCTGCCATCGCCCTCTCCACTGCAAACAGTAAGCCTAACTTTCTTCTCGTTCCATTTTCTTCTTTTTCAGATTCTTGATTTATGTTCAAGATTTCTATTCAAACCAATTGATTTCTCTATTTCTCTCTCTCAAGGTTGGACACTGACAAGAACCCATTTCTTTGCGCTTTGCCTCCAACATTTGTGTTCATATCTCTTATCAAATCAGTGGGGAGTAAACCCAAAGATAGATCGGTGTTCTTTAGGGTTTTAATCGACGAATTTATAAAATAAAACAAAATGTGAGTTCCCCTCTTAATTTCTCCAATTTATTTATCTGTTTCTTGCAATTTCGATTTGATTTGGGTGTTGAATCTACTGAAATTCCAGGTCTCCTGTTCAGCCGCTGCCGTCACCATTGCGTCTCCTCCCTTTGTCTTCGATTTTGTTCAGGTAAGTGATTAGTGTCTTCAATTAGGGTTAATATTTCTACTGTTCCCCTCTAAATTTGGGTGTTGAATCTACTGAAATTCAGGTACTCCTGTTCTGTCGCTGCCGTCACCGTTGTGTCTCCTTCCTTTTTTGTTCAGGTAAGTGATTAGTGTCTTTAATTAGTGTTAATAATTTTTTGTAAATTAATTCTTTAATAATTGTCTAAATTTATAGTTAGGTTATCAATTTCTGCAGCACGCCCAAAGTAGAAACTGTTCCCCAATCTGTCTTTCTCTATCTCTCCGTTTAGCTGCAGCACCCAAAAAGAAAGATCCAAGATGGTTGGATGAGAAGTCAACAAGGTATGCAATCGAGAGGATGAACTACATGTTAGGTGGCCTAAACCTCTATTTTTTTTGGATTTCTCTTGCCTTACCTCTAAAATTAGTTGTCTAGATTGTGATTTCAAGAATAATTTTGACAATGATTTGTGAATTTTGAAGGAGCAGATATGATAGAATTTGCTTTGAGAAAGTGATGTTGTTTAGATTGTGATTACTAGAATAAGGTTGACAATGATTGGTGAATTGAAACAACACGTGTGATTTGCAACTGAGTTTTTTTTCTCTTTGCATACTATGAGCATAATGTATGTTGACATTATTTATTAGCTGTTGCCGGCTATAATTGGGAACTCATATGGAATTTGTTAAGATCAATGTGAGATTTTAATGACTATTAGTTTCTTTATTGCAGGTTCATTTGATGCACAATCTATAGGCACCACTGTCAAGCCAGTTGTTGTTTCGACTCAGAAAGGTGCCAAAGTCATCCCGAAAGCTCCATCTTCTAATGCCTATACTCTATACTACCAATTCTAACACCAAGGCCCCCATAACCCCTTCAAAGGGGAATGCTTTGATTATTGTACATTAAGCGGTTGGTATTTTTTACTTCGTCTAATTTCTAATCAGGGATGTTTTAATAAGATCCAGGGTGGTTAGATTTAATAAGATTATTCTTAATTTTATTTTCTGCTTTATACTCCAGGAGATGCATCTAGGTCATTACTATTTTATGTTTTTTACTTCCTCTAATTTCTCCGTGAGCAAAATTCATCATTCCATGGATCCTTCATCTCTAAATTCAGTTGAATTGCAACAATTTATTTGTGTAAGTGATTTATTTATCATCCTGTCATTTGTCTAATTTAAATTATATTGCTATCGAAGAACTCAAAACTGTTTGTATACATAGATTAGATTTGTACTTCATATGTTTGAATGTTCAAATTTGATATTGACAATTGCTTTGTGTTTCGGTTGAGTGTAGATTTAGTGAAATTGATGGTGTTTGGAATAAGAATTGTGTGGTTGTGGTAGGCTACGATTATGTATTTTAGTTGAATTTGATATTTGGAAGCTTGATTTCACTGTTCTGTTTGTTCCTCTGATTTGATCATCAAACTTCGTTTCATTTCAAATCTTGAATGAAATAGGCACTGCTTTATCTCGCATTTGATTAACCTAATTGGATTTTTGATTCATACAGTGACATTTGGTCTCTAATTGACTCATCCGCTGCAATTCCGCCTCCGAATAAGAGGATTTCAAGGTACTATTGTCTTACGTTTTTCCTAATTTCTGATTGCCTTGATTTATCGTGTGTTAATTAATTCCTACATAATTTTCTGTTTATTTCTCCCATTTTTCTATTTCACATGGTGTTGCTCAATGAATAGTGCAGATATTAAACGTCTATAGTTGATTTCTTTATCCGTTCAAGGTGTAGAGCATTTGTTCTAAAATAGGGGAAAAAAATAGTAGATAGTAATGTTCCGTTAATTGAAAATAGCAATGGTAAATAGATGCCACCGAATCCGGTTGTTCAGTATTTTCTATTCCCACGAAATATAAATCTCGAACCAAATTTGATTCTATTTGAAAAAAAATTGTTCTAAAGTTTATGGAGCATAAACAGAATTTTGAGAATGGAACTTTAGCATATGTCTCCAAATTTGTGTATGTTCTCGGAAATGTGTTCTAAAACTATGGTAGTAAAATATGAACAATTTTTTTGCTTTCCTATTTCTGCTCCGAATGTTTTCAGATCCATGACAGAAATTTAGGCTTTGGTGCAATTAGGTATTGTTTGTTACTGTTTTTGCTGCCTATATTATTTATGCTTTTGATTTTTAACACCATTAGTTTTTGGTGCAATAAGGTAGTCTGTTGCAAGAAAACATGGTAATTAAAGCACCGTTAGTTTTTGGTGCAATATTGTTCTGTTAGTAGAAATTTGTTCTAAAATAATGGAAACAAAAATAGTAGATCATAATGTTTCGTTAATGGCAAATGGCAATTTGTTCTAAAAATATGGGAATAGAAATGGTGAACAAATGCCATCCGTTTGTTCAATTTTGTTTTGTTTCAAGAATTTTTTCTTAAGTTCTGGGAGGAAAGAAATCCAAGGTAATCATATTCATAGAATGTTCAGAATGTCGCGTAGAAATACCAAAAAAAAACCTTTTAGAATGACCAGTAGTATCCTATTAATGGGTATGTAATAGCCACATATATAATTTATTACAACAGTATATAGGTTTTCTCTATTGTAACTTGCATGGTCAAGAAAATGATTATTGTTTATGACATGATTGTGTTAGTTATTATCATGTTTTATTATCATTGGCCATGTTGGTTAATGTCATGTTCGAAATTTTGGAATGTACTATAAATAAAGGGGATTATGTCCAAATTTCTCATAACATATTTTTTTAGTTTTTGTTCTGATACCTGTTGAATTGTTGTTTCTTGTCTACTTCCTATGTTTTTAGAATATTATCATTTTTTTTACTTATATATTTAAATGAGATCTAATTATTTGTCATTTTTTTTTCCTAAGCATTGATAATTTTTTTTACAAGATTATTAAAAATTGGAGTAATATTTGTAACATTTAGTGTAAATTGCAATTGTTTGGTATGCTCTAATGTTGTTTTTAATTTTTGGTTTGAGAGTCCATGTTTAAGACAATTTTCCCTAATCATGAGCAGACTTATTTATTTGTTTGTCTTAAATATGATTCTAATTTATTTGTTCAGTTAATAATTATTGTGTTTGATTTCCACCAGACGATATACAAACATGTGCCACTTCAAATATTGAAGACAAATGGTGAAATCTATGACTTGACAAACTATAATTAAGGTAGGTTCCAGTAGCCCTGGGTGGTGGGCTCCAGTGTCTTGGGTGGTGGACTTATATTACTAAATTTATAATGTATATACACAGTTATTATTTGTCGTATTATTAAAGTTTATATTGAAGATTATGCTCTTATTGTTGTATATTATAATTGTGTTTGTTGTTGTTGTGCTTGATTGATATTGGTTGTGTTTGCCAGTGTTGTGTTGTTATAAAACAGGAGTTGAAAATTTTGAATGTTATATAAATGGAGGGAGTTATGTCCAAATTTTTTTTACATTAATTATTGATTGTGTTCATTTGACAATAACTTTCGAATATTGAGTGTGTTGTATAAATAAAACAAATTATGTCAATATTTTTAATTTTTTGAGAGTGCTTATTTGATAGGGAACATGGTTGATTCATTACCCAAATTAGGCAACACTAATGTTATGCAAATGCGTCAAATGCTAACACCAATGTTAACATTGATAGTAATACTAAAAATTCGAATCTTGGAGGTCCATCTATGCGGAATATGATTGGACTTGGAAGTGGGACGAGTTCGAATAAAGATCAATTTGGTTGTTCGATTTTGAATCAAAACGTGGTGTGTGTCACTTTAGGAACTACAATATGTTTGAGAGATGAATAATTTGAGAATTTTCAGAATGTTTCAAAACCAAGTTGATTGTCTATTAAAAAGGTGAATATGAAAAGTAGAAAGTGTTTTGATTGATTATAAAATGTTTTTTTTTTTTTTTTTTTATATAATTTTTAAACTCAACATGGTATTAGTCCTAAGGGTTGTTTGGTTTGCAATTTCATTTCCAAAGTACTTGGAGTATATATTAATAGGGTAATTTAATTAATTTTAAATACAAAAAAATTAAAATCTGTGTCTTCAGACATGGATTATGCCCTAGTATATATATATATATATATATATATATATATATATAGCCAAAAAGTGATTATTTTCGGCAACAAACATTGCGTTGCCATATACCTACAATTGGTGATGGTATTGGTAAATTGTCGCCCACTCTTAACAATAAATTTATCTGCCCCATACGTCTTATGTAAACGTTTTGGCCGCAAAACTCTTTCCCGTAGCAAAAATAAAAAAATAAAAAAATCCTGCCATATTCAGGAAAAGGTCATTGCAACGAGAATACATTTGAGACTTAGCTAATTGAGGTGTTTTCTCTCTGATTGAAAGATTTTCTCAATTTTAATGCATCACATTTCTCAAATTTGCAAGGAGTTTGAGATTGAGCTAATTGTGAAGATGCCTTTGCTGATATTTTTTTTTTTATTTTTTTTTTCAGGTATGTTGATGGGTGATTTATCAATTTACTAGAAATCTTGTCAAAAAGATCTTCCTTGTGGACCACTAATTTTGAATATTATATTTTATTATATTAATGGATTTATATTATTAATTATTTTTTAGATTGTCTATTTTGGGAAATATGAGTTATTTATGACACTTAGATTTGTATGTAATGTTTATTGTTTGGTGTTATTTTAAAGTAAAACAAAATCAACGGTTTTTGGGACATTCAAAATTATTTCATAAACTAAATAAAAAATTTATTAGGACATTAAATAGTGTCCTATAAATAAGTTATTAGGGCATAATTTACTATTATAATATCAGTTTCTCACAATGCTTTATAGTGACTTGATATATTAAATTTATAAAATATAAAATGGTGTAACATCAGTTTATAGTACTTCAAAAGTTATTTTATACAACCTTATTTTTGTCTTCAAAAGTTTAACCTAAAAGGACACTTTTGGTGTTATAATTTAACCGATTGGGACGGTGGTTAATAACGCATAAGTACAAGATGTCCCAAAAGTTCCGTAATAAAATTTCTATCGCTACAATTTATTAATGATGTCCCAAAAAGACAATTCTCTTGTCGTGCAAATACGTCTTATGTACACGTTTTGGCTACAAAGCTCTTTCCCGTCACAAAAAAGAAAAGGTTATGGCGACAAGATTACCTAGTAGGAACTGTAAATCCCATGAAAAAACCATGACTTTGGAACAATACGTTTTCCCTATTTTTCTCAGAGTCTTTGGTGACTAACGGGGCTTGTTTGGCAAACGACTATCATTTCTCATCGCCAAAGGTCTTTTCACAGGGCTTTGGCTATGGAAATGGCAATGATATTAATTTCAGCCTGAAATTTTTTTAGCTACGAAATGTAGTTTTTAAGTAACTTTAAAAATATTTAAAATTCTCTTATCTTGTAGTGTTAAACTAACATTAAATATTTCATGCAAAGAGCACAGTCTGTATTTTTGGACTAGAAAAATCTATCGAAAGGGGGTCTGAACGCAAAAAAGGGCGGGACCACGCAATTTACCTTTGTTGAAAATATTTACCCACATATTATTTTATTTGGATGGTTCATAATCAAATCTTTAACCCTTTTGGTCGACAAGTTGAAGTGAAATACGTATGTATTGTTCTTTGAATTTTTACTTCGTTTTATGGTCGTTTTGGAATCAAACACATAATTATAACAAACTTTAAATTGTTGTTTGAATTTTAGTATGCCTGGAGTTTCTTTCTCATATGAATTACGTCTTTTTCAAATATATTTCTCATAAGTTAACTTTTTCAAAATCGACCATCAAATGTGATATCTAATAGTATTAATTTTCTCTCGTTTTGGAATAGAGTGAAGAGTGGGTTAATTATGTGGATGTAATTTTGAAATTGAGTGTAATTGATGTCTATGATAAATATTGCATGTTTATTCGATTTTATTTGCATCTTGCCTATATGTATTCTTAAATAGTGTTTATAATTAAATTTTTTTAGTGTTGTGTTTATTGCATTTCACTGATTCTGCATATAAGAGTTTGAGTAGTATACACTACAAGAAAAAAAAAACTTTTTATCACTGTTAAAAACCGTGATAAAAAGTTTTTTATCACTGTTTTTTGCTCCAAACCTTACCGTGGTAGTATGCAATGTAATTAAAAGTAGACTTTTTATCACAGTTAAAAACCGAGATGGTATATTTTTTATCACAGTTAAAAATCGAGATAGTAGACTTTTTATATCTCGGTTTTCAAATGTGATTAAAAGATCACATATATGTGATGAAATTAAAAAATGCGTGATTATTTGAACAATATTTATCTCAGTTTTGTATCAAACCGAAATGTCTACCCTATTTTCTATCACATTTAAAAACTGTTATAGTTTCTCATATATATATTAAAAAAAATAAAAAATAACCCACAATTTTATAAAAATACTATAAAAAATTACTAAAATTAAATTTCGCATGATATAAGAATTCTACATCAACATAAAAAACACAAGTAACATTATCTTTAATACAAAAATCATAAACTTGAATTTCTATAACTTTAAATGTCTAAAATGTAAAATTTCTATCAAGTATAAAAAAAAATAAAAAAATAACTAACTTATGGTGAATTAATCTACCAATGTCTCGGTCGTAGAGCATCGAAAAGTGAAGTTCAACTAACTTTTGCCATCAGATGATTCAGCAATGAAGTCCTGCAACTAAAAAAAACATTAAGTTAAAAAATACACTTGCAACTTAAAAAGAGAACAACTAGAAAAAAATAAACTAGCAGCTACAAAAACAAGGGTTTTTAGATGATCCGCCATTATGAATTGTCTTCACTCCAGAAGTTATTATCTCATTCAAACGAGTCTGGGAAAAATAAGGGGAAAAGAATCACTGCTATAGAAAAATAGAACATGCAATCGATCTATATTTTTTACTTCTAAATTCCTTAACACCCAATTAAAACATAATAACCATTTTCCCCTACTAAATTGAATTACTTGATCACACATTAGGGTAAGATTGATGCTCACTTTGCTTTTCACGTAAAATTTACACTACAATTGAAATTGAACCACTTACTGGACGTATTTTTCTGGATTATTTATACTACCACCGCTCCCTTTACTAGGGACACAAGCATAATGTGCTACTCCTGATCAATCAAGAAAGCAATGGCTAATTCTTCACTTCAGAATATCTCTATGAGTAATTCTTTTATAATAAGAAGGCTATAAAAGGGCCATGGGCATACATGTACATGTCAAATAACTATAAAATCATCACACCTCCTTGAGGATAGATGGAGTTGTAGTGCACTTCTACCCAAAAACTCAAGTAGAAAACTGTGCCAAATAGATGGAGTTGCAATCATGCAGCCTAATTCAAGAGACAAAAGCAAAACAGTATCAATCCATATATTAAGTAGAGTTTTTAGCATTATTCAGAGATTTTTAGAGCTCATCCTCCTTCTTTGGCGTTGTACATCATAATCATATGAATCAACCATTAGTTAAGGACGAACAACTTTTATCGTTTTGGGTGTAAAGGATAAATAAAAAGAAAAACACCCATATTGGCTATCCGACCGATTTTGGTTTCATTTCGAAGCACACCAATAAGCCATTGAAAACAACACAATATATAAGTCCCATTTGGTTGTCTTTCAATTCCAACTTTCACCATATTTTGTTCTAATTTAGATGTTTAAATTGAACACTACATAAACTAAGTTAAAATGATTGTATACAATAGAGAAATGTAGTTAGAATCGATTATATTTACCTGATGATCAATTTCAGAGACATAAACTGTCCTCCTAATTACATCCTCCTATTGAGCCATGCTTGTTCTACTATTCAATCTTCTTTTCAATTGATTATAATTGTTTTTCTTCTAAAAAACCCACAATCATGAACAAGAATTAATGATTGAATTATGCCTTAACGAGTCAAAAACAAAAGACAGATAAAATTGGCAATTACCCATCGGCCCAAGTTTCCATTCGCGTTAATGTTTCTGATGTTAAATCCTCTGTTGGTTCCATTGTTAGTCAGTGAAAAAGGTACGAATTCTTCAGCCATGGGATTCAGCTTTGATAGCATTTCCTCCAGCTCTCTCATGTCTCGATTAAAGCTTTCTCCGTCATTGCCGCTCCTCTGCAACTCCTCGCCGTCGGATCAATGATGGTGGTGGTTCGCCTTCAAATCCGACTAGATCTGCTCATTTCGAGCGAGATGCAGTCCTCCTCAGAGAGGTGGGCGGCGAGATCGAGGACGGCGAGGTTAACGGCTAGGTCGATGGCGATATCGGCTGCGAGGGATGTCTACTTCGTGAAGGTTTGGAGGAGCGTCATCACAAGATCGGAGACAGAGCGAGGTCGATAGTAAGAGAGAGAGAGAGAGAGAGAATCGTCGAGAGCTGAGATAGAGTCGATTGAGATAGAGTCGCTATCATCTTCACCTGGTAGGATTTTTGATCAGTTTAGTCGGAGGAACCCTAAATTGGTGCCATTATATCAGTTTACAGCTTTGATTTCACTCAGATTTAGTCGGGGAAAGAAAGAAAACCTACATCGATAATAAATTGCGAAGGGGAGAAAAGAGTACCTAGGCGTGGTGATGGCGATGAACGACGACAGTGGGTGATGGCGATGGAACGACGCCGGCGAGGTATGGCGTTGGAACGACAATAGCAGAGGGAGAGAGGAAGAAAGAAGCGGATGAATCTTAGCTTGGTGTCAAATAAAATTAAGAAGCCCTAAATTGTGAAGAAGAGAAAATAGTACCTGGGCTCGATGGCAATGGCGAAGGTGATGGAGAAATATCTGCGATTTCGAGATCGAGAGAGAGGCTTCGATCAATCGAGAGAGAGAGAGAAAGAGAGAGGCTGCTAAGTATGCTAGGGTAGAGGAGGAAGAGATGTCAGATTTAAGAGGTTGGGAAAAAGCGCAACGAAGGAAAAGCGGAAGGAATTTTTATTATTATCTCAGTTAAAATAAAAAAAAAAATGTGATAAAAACTAATTAGATACTATCACACTCAATTAAAATAATGAGACAAAACGTTTTTTTTATCAAACAATTTTTTTTAAATGAGATTAAATATCATGTATAATTTTATAATCACAGTTTATTCAAAAACGGATATAAATAATGTTTACTAAGCGTGATAAAAAGTTTTTTTTCTTGTAGTGATATGAGTTTTTAATAAAGATTTATAAATATGTCAGAAATATATATGAGTTTTTAATAAATATTAGTTAATATTATTTTTAATAAAAAATTCTAAATATGTCAAAAATATATATACATTGAAATTTGTTGTTGAATGTAACTTATAATACATGCAATAGTAAATATTTAATAAAGTAAAATATGCGACAACGAATATTGTAGAACATTAACAAACATTATAAAATTATATTCTTGAACAATATATTAAAATACATGAAATTAGTAAATAAATAAAATTACATTGACAATACTTTACCGATGACAATCTCAGAAATTTATACCAATCAACGCTATAGTCACGATATTTTCTTAAAGCAAATTTCGTCTCCCGCTCAAGTACTTATGGTTACTCAAACATTTGCTTCCCATAATACAACAATCACAATCCTTCTTTACTAGAACTCGAAATCAAATGATCCAACAAACAAAACATGTGTTGAACTCTCTCTCATGTTGTTTAGTACTTATAAAAAAATCACACCGAAAGAGGGAATATATATATATATATATATATATATATATATATATATATATATATATATATATATATATATATTTGTCATAGCCACTCTAATCTAACATGATAGTTATTAAAATAAGGAATAATTTTTTTTAGTAATTCATTAATTTTTCTCCAAATCATCCCAATTTTGGAGATAATTTGTTTTCTAATTATTAATTTCTCTTTCCCATTAAACTTACCAAATAATAGAAACAGAGAGAAATGTTGGTTTAGGAATCGACAAAGAGAATGGAGGAAGAGAAAAAAAGTAAGGACCTGCACTTTTGTTTGATTTAGAAGAATACCATTGAATTATTTTGATAATAAATTAGAATGAATACAATTAAGAGGTTTTTATTTAATAGCCCTTGTTTAAGAGTTCGTTTAGTAAAAAATATTTTTAAACAGTTATGTTGTAATTTGGTCATTTTTCGAAATATTGTTAGTATGTAGTCATTTGACCGTTGACCAACATAATGAAGAGATATTTATACCCCTATATATATAAGTTGAAGTAAACAGTGGAAACCCTAATCCCAACCTCTTTTTTTCATACGGCTGCCTCTCTCTCTAGCCCCTATCTCTCTCTTCTCTTTCTCTCACAGCTGAGAGCCGCCGCCATGCTCACTGTTTGCGTCTCCGACGTCATCTAGCCTCACCGTCGTCCAATGAAGGCCGCATTGTTCATCGACAAACGGTGGCGAACAATGTTCCAAATCTGGAAATGGTGGCGAAAGACGAACGACAACTACGAAGATGGAGAGGATTTGGATGTGAACAGAGGCGATGGTCCACCGCCCTCCCTCTCTTTCTTTCTCTCTCTCTCTCTCTTCGCGAACCAGTCTGTCCACTGCTACCGCGAATCGTAAATCGGAGATGTAGACGATCGGCTGTAAATGGGATAAACATGAAATACCACGAGATCGTCCATGGTTTGGTTTGGTTTCAATTTCAGTGTGTTTGAGAAATACCCAGATCTTCCATGTTTGGTTTCAATTGCCGTGAGTGGTTGAGAAATAATTACATTTTTCTCTCTCTTTTTTGTTTAGTTTTAATTTGTTAGTTTTATTTTACATTTTCCTCCCTCGATATTTACAGTTCAAATAATAGTGTGAATATTCACGTGGATCGGTGAAATGTTCACGTTGGTTTGTTTTTCGTTAATTTTTAATTTTTTTAATGTTTTTTTATTTGTTCTTTGCCTCTGGAATTTTAGGCAAACATTCACACATTTGATACGATAATAATAATGTTTGAAAATTCGAGAATGTTTACTTACCCGAACAACAAGAATGTTTCACAAATCTTAATCTTCATCAATTTTATGAGAATGATTTTTTTCTTTCACGTGAATGTTTCTATGGTTGCTATGAAATTTTAGATCAATGAATGTTCATATGAGTTTTTTGTTGTTTTTTGTGTGGTTTTTGGTTATTCACCAATGTGTTTTGATCGTTCTAAAATATTGAGTGAACATTTATACAGAACGTGTGAACTATTGTTGAATGAAAATTGAGTGGACTGAAACATTGGTATAAAATATTAAGTGAACATTCATGCAAAAATTTCAATGGCATGATTCGTAAATGAAAATAAACAGGAAGGATATTTGTAAAGGATCATTTCATAAACATTCTTTGAGGACCAAAAACTTAAAGTTTGAAGTCAAATGTCTATTTTCTAATTTATACATCTATAAAGGACCAAATAATAAATTACTCTACAATTAAAATTAATATAATGGATTAAATTAATTTATATTAGTAACATTAAAATTCTATTATTTCTAAAAGGTAAAAGTAATAAACTAATCACCAAAAGTAAATATTACACCCTTACAATATTCTCATTCAATCTAGGCAAAAGCTTCCACTTTTAGTATTAAACTAGTTTTAGCCTGCACAATACACGGGTTAAGAAAAAAAATCATATTAGGCTTGTTTATAATAATACGAAACAATTGTTTACTATTTAGACGCTAAACCAATTGGAATTGTATTTTCTTTCTCATGATATTTGCATTTGATACTCTTAATAAAATTAGTCGAATACCCAAGTTTTTTGTAGTAAGACCCGTTTCGAAAAACATAAAAGAAGTTATAATTCATAAAATATAAATAAACAAAATAAAAATCACAAAATTATGGAATGGAAAAATTGTTTTTTGATCTCGGAGCAAAAAAAATCACAAAATTATCAACATATTGCGTGTTTTTGAAGTTTTGTAAAATTATTATGAGTTAATAGACTATATGGATATAAATTTTTTTTTGTAAATAGTATATGGACATAAAATTTTAGTCCATGTATTCCACATTGGTACAATAATTTTTTATTTTTTTATTTTCTTTTATTTTGTTTATGAATCCAAAATTATTGTACTACTATAAAATTACTGTAATTTTCAGATAAAATTTTTTTAATAACTTTTATGGCTTAAAATGACTTTTAACTTTTGAGAGAATTATTTATTTTTTTAAAAAAAAAATCAATGCACAAAATGAATTAGATAAATAGTAAATCGTAAAATTTGAATTCAAAAATTTAATTTTAATTTATGCAATGCTCATCAAAAACCCATTTTTCCAACTATAGAAAAAAAAAAATACATTCATTTAGGATAAGATTAATACTAAAATAGACTACTGGGGGGAAAATATCTTTGAGGGACCATAATTTTTTGCTAATATGATTCATCCCTTTTTTGAATAAAAGTTAATTTAATTATTTTTAAAGAAAATCCAATATTATTATTTTTTTAAATGAATGCAAATTCGAATTGATAATAATAACGAAACAAAAATGAATAAAATAAATGGAATTATTAATTAAAAAATTATTTGAATGAATATTAATTTAATTCTAAAAAAAAATATTATGAATATAATTTATTTATTTTAAAAAAAAAGAATGAAATGTTATTAATTGGAATTCAAAGTAGTTGAAAATTAATTTAATATTATTGGTAATGGAAAGTGAAAATATTGACCATTGATTTGATAAGAATAAGAAGATTAGAGAAATTAATCATACGTCATGCTAAATGTTTGTCTTTCACTTTTAAGAATTATAATAAGATATAATAAAATATAGATAGATATAGATATATTAGCTACATACATTTTATCTACCACAATTTTGTGGCGGGTGAAATATAAAATATTAATTTCGTGGCGAAATTGTTTAAAATCTTAGAGCATGTTTGATAACTAAATTAAGCATTGAAAATAAATTAAGCACTGAAAATTGATTATATTAAGCATTTAATTAATTAAATGTGTTTGATAAATGTAATTACAATTACATAACTAGTGAACTTAACTTAAAAATTAAGGTAAAAATTTTGTAAAACCCTATTTACTTATTTAATTGTGGAGAAAAGGTTCAGCACTTAACTTTAATTTTTCAGCACTTCAAATTTAAGTTCTTAATTTTCGGTAATTTTGGTTATTATGGACTAAATTTGAAATTTAGATATACTTGAATACCGAAATTTACCTTTTCCAATCTGAAAGCTAGGGCTGTGGTTGATTGCATTAAAGGACTAACTAAGAAAGCCAGATATACCAACAAGCAGCTTTCAGAAATCAAGAGTTGTAACACAATTTAATTATAATAACCAACGAAGTTACATTAATTATGAAACTGAGAAATTATGACAGATACACGAATTATGAAACTGAGAAATTATGACAGATACACGAACATTATATTACATGCACGAACATCAACTCTTACATAGGAGTTTTTTATATTACATGCACGAACACCAATCACGTATTGATGTTCAAAAAAACCAGAAAGCCAGCACTCTTTTATTTGGAGTTCTTTATGGGTATGTTTATCCCAAACCTTAACCCTAGTTTTGTACGGAATGACCTATGCCCGGGCTGTTACCTGGAGTAGTGGGCCTGAATTGATCAACATGTCCTGGCAGAAGTGGACTCTGACTTGGCAGCGGCGGTGGCGGGGGAGCCCTAAGAACAGCCACACCAGAAAACGATGTCACATTAGCAACGCCGCCATGCAGGGTGGTGTTGTCTCCACCAGTATTCTTTTTATTTTCTTTCACAGAGATGTTTATGAGAGCATGAGGATTAGGGGAACCATTTTTTCCCTTCAACTCCAACTTTCTTCCCTCAGAAGGATGAATTTCTTGGGATAAAATCAGTATTAAGAAAATAAACGCAACGAGTAACTTGGTTTGGGCCATGGAGAGAGAGAGAGGGGGGGAGGGGTGTTTCAAATTCTCTGATGTTACAGGTATAAATAGCGGTGTAAGGGTTGAAATATTATTTAACTGATTTTAATGTTTTTTTTCCCTTTATATCTAGATATATTAAAATTTCAACTGCCTAAATATTTAGAATACAATATTAGAACACCAATGAGTGTCAAAATATATACTATTTTAATGCTCCTGGAGGTCCGTGGTCCAATGTCTTTTGGACTGAGTCCTTGCGGACCAAAATGTTCAAGATAAGATATTAATAGTCCACGTGATACTTTATATATGAGACAATTTTTCAAATACTTCCGACGTGGGATCTCCACGTGTACCCATTTGTTTTATTGTATTGGAATGGTGTTTCATTTATTTGATTGGTGATTGAGGAGGTGTTTTTGTTATACTTGGGTCTATTGGTGTTATTAACCTTTGTCGTATTTGGAGTGCGGCTACGTTCTTGTGGTCCTTTGGTTTGATTGAGGTGTTGCTTGGGAGAATAATCAGGCCAAATGATTTTGGGGGATTGAGATGAATATATTTCTCACTTGTTAAAGGAGAGTACAGGGTTGGGAATTTCTGTGATAAGCCTAGGGGAGGTTTTGAATTGCAATGCACTTTAGTTAGAATGGATTGAGTAATAATAATATGTTGCCCAATAGAAATTAGGAAACAAAAATTTCCTAACACAATTCTCTTGTGCAAATACTTCATATGTACATGTCTTGGCTACAAAGCTCTTTCCTGCACGCAAAAAAGAAAAGGTTATGGTGACAAGATTATATAGTAGCAACTGTAATGCGCTAAACCATAAGACTTTGGAACAATACATTTTCCCTATTTTCTCAGTGTCTTTGGTGACTAACGGGGCTCGTTTGGCAAACGACTATCATTTCTCATCGCCAAAGGTCTTTTCACAGGGCATTGGCAATGGAAATGGCAATGATAGTTTCAGCCTGAAATTTTTTTAGCAACCAAATCTAGTTTTTAAGTAACATTAAAAATATTTAAAAATTCTCTTATCTTGTAGTGTTAAACTAACATTAAATATTTGCTTAAAAAAAAACAAACTAACATTAAATATTTCATTCAAAAAGCACAGTCTGCATTTTGGGACAAGAAAAATCTATCGAAGGGGATCTGAAAGCAAAAAAGGGCGGGACCACGCAATTTACCTTTGTTCGGTATATTTGCCCACATATTATTGTATATGGATAGTTCATAATTAAACCTTTAACCCTTTCGGTCGACAAGTTAAAGTGAAATACATATGCATTGTTCTTTGAATTTTTACTTTGTTTTATGGTCATTTCGGTCAACAACATAATCATAACAATACAAAATTGTTTGAATTTTTAGTGCTGAAAGTTTTAAGATTTTCTCTCAGTATGCCTGAAGTTTCTTTCTCATATGAATTATGGCTTTTTCAGATATATTTCTCATAAGTTAACTTTTTCAAAATCGACCATCAAATGTGATATCTAATAGTATTAATTTTCTCTCTTTTCGGAATAGAGTGAAGAGTGAGTTAACTATGTGGATGTAATTTTGAAATTGAGTGTAATTGGTGTCTGTGATAAATATTGCACATTTATTCGATTTTATTTGGATCTCGCCTATATGTATTTTTAAATAGTGTTTATTATTATTTTTTTAGGGTTGAGTTTATTGCATTTCACTGACTCTGTATGTAAGAGTTTGAGCTGTATATGAGTTTGATTGTTTATGAGTTTGATTCTGTATACAATTAGGTTAGACTTTCTGGTTGATGGTCATATGCCCACTGTTCCTTATACTTTGGCCATATGTCCAATATTGTCCCTAACATACAAAAACAAACAGTGTAATTTTCCAATAATCTGCCACAAGAAATATGACAAAACTCTCCCTTTTTTAAATGTGAATGTTCAAAATAGAATGTTTAAGATTCCAAAAAAAAAAAAAAAACATCTGAAAAAATAAGAGCGAAGTAATGAGTACCAAAATACAATAGCCTCACCAATGAACAAAAATCAAAGTTGACCCAAGTATCCCATTACATCAATCTTGGAAACTCAACAGAAAAACACTCCTAAAAAAACATCCTGCCGACAAATCAATGAGATTACCTTATCTTCAAGTTTCACCCTCTAGATTCCACTAATTTTATTTGTAAAGGTTCTCTCTGTAAAGGTACCAAGTGGGATCACAATCAATGGGTCTTTCCATGCTCACTCACTCTTTATTGATAGTGGTCCTTGTATGTGTTTTTATTAAAACCCCGTAGTGAGAAAAAATCAAAAGAAACTCAAGTATAATCTTTCAAACTATATAACCCTTGGGTCCTACTAATGTACTATAATGGGTTTAGCATCTAATTTCTCTACTTATATATATATATATATATATATATATATATATATATATATATATATATATATATATTATCTTTAGGATGTATTGAGTCGTAGAATGATGTTTTTGTGGTTTTAAGAAAGTCAAATGATAGGAGCTCCACATGCACCCATCTCCTTCAAAAGTAGAGTACAAAAATAAACAAACAGAGAATAGAAAAATATTTGTGATTTGTGAAAAGAACAGTGCATGGGGTTGACGGGCTCCTCGAGTCTTGGAAGCCTACCCCATCCTCCTCGAGTTTTAGACCCACCCTTACTTGTCTGTATATAATTTATATTGGCTGCTGGTTTTATTTTTTATTTTATTTTTATTTTTTTTTTTTAAGAAAAGGGTCACTAGGAAAAATTATTGAATAAAGAATGATTACATCATGAAACGAGGAAGTCCTTGACAATCCTCCTGTAAGAACGAACTAACGGAAGAATGTAAGGAATTCTCAGAATGAAAGAAAATAACACTAGTAGTAGTGACATTGGTTAGACAGTCCACCACAAAGTTACATTCAGGAGAGATATGAGAAATGAAAATATCAAAAGATAAAATATAAAATCTAATTGTATTCCAAAAAATCGACACCGACCAAATTGGACAATCCTTCTTGATAGTTTGCACAAGTGCCAACGAATCACTTTCCACAAAAAGCAGATGGAAATCCAAAAGGAGAGCCCTTTGAATCCCAATAAATAAACCATATAACTCTACAACAAAGCTCGAATGAACCGAAAAAAGAGAAGAGAACGCAAAAAGAATCATACCTCTGTGATCTTGAATAACCCCACCACAAGAAGCATGCAAAGTGGACCTTTTGAGAGCCCCACATACATTAAGCTTGAAGTATCCCTCTAGAGGACAGGTCCAAACGCAAGGAATCGGTCGATGAACTTGGATTGCTCTCAAAGGACAACCCAACACTGAAAGAGAATGGATCCCAAAAGCAAAAAAAACAATTTTAGCCAGAACCGCAAGATTAAGAGCAGAGACCCAAGACTGCACTTTGAACATAACTCAACCATGCGACATTGTCACCTTGTCATGAATAGCTCTATTCCGACTTAACCAAATCTCCCAGCAAATTAATGATGAGACCAACACTCCCAGCTTATGGAACTGAGAACCACTTCTTAACCTTATTCACCAAAGAGTGAGCCTATATAACAACGGTTGATCCAAGCAAGGAATTTAAAAAAGGCACTAAAAGTTTGCCAAATTTTGGTCGCAACCTCGCTCTCCACAAAACATTCTGCAAAGTTTCTTGGGCTCAGGTCACACAGCAGCTACAACACGAGGCAATATTGACACCTATCTTCATCAACACCGAGTCCACCACCACACGATTCTACATAAGTTTCCATAAAAATATTTTGATTTTTAAAGAAAGCTTGTGACCCCCATAACACCGAGAGAATAGATACTAAAGAACCCCCAACATGACCGTCCCTCACTATCGCACGCCATGCCAATTTAATGGAAAAATCACCGTTCTTGTTTGGTAACCAGACAAGCCAATCAGACTCCGACGAACACAGTGGGAAAGAATTGCGTAAAAAATCCTGCAGCTCGGGCTTAAGATGAAACAACAGCTCTTCATCACCCTACATGTAATCATGTACTGATTAAAGACATTCAGATTGAAAAAGATCTACTGCAAGAATTCTAAGACCCCAATCATCGTGCCAAAAACTCGTCGACGAGCTGTCACCGATTTTCCATCTGGACATTCTTAGAAAAGACTCATTAGCTGCTATCATATCTTTCCAAATTTTAGAACTCCCAGGATGGTCTTTCCGAAGAGAAACAGAGAGGCCTTTCGTATATTTAAAATGCATAAACTGACACCACAATGAATCTCCATTGAGTACGGACCAAATACTCTTTAAAGAAAAAGCAAGTTTCACGTCTCTATATAATACCCCACAAATTTATAATTTTTTTGAGAAAAAAAAAATATTTTATATAAGTCTAATATTTTTGGAGGACAATTTTATAAATTTCTGGTATAAACATATATTTGATAATTTTTTAGGTTATAAATGTAATTTATTTTTCTAGTTTAATATAAATATTATATAACTTATGGGGTGTTTATGTAATTTTTGGAATGATTATTATAAGTATTATCTATATAATGTTATTATTACATAGTATATACATATATGTGTTGTGTATGAGTTTATTTGGGAGATGATCATGACACAACTAAACTAGAAAGAAAAGTAAAGGGTAATAAATACACACACGTGATACATAGAGAGAAGTGGGAGATATTAGGAAGGGAGTACTACTCACACAAAACACAAGAAGATGAAAAGAAAGACAAAAGAGGGGAATAAAATAATAAAAAAGAAAAGTAAAAATTATTATAATTATATTACACATTATATTATTAGATTATATAATATTATATCTCTATATATACATTAGGAAGGGAGTACTACTCACACGAAACACAAGAAGATGAAAAGAAAGACAAAAGAGGGGAATAAAATAATAAAAAAGAAAAGTAAAAATTATTATAATTATATTACACATTATATTATTAGATTATATAATATTATATCTCTATATATACATACGTAGATAGATATTTGAGAAGGGTGGAGAAAGGGGTCTGTGTGTGGTGTGTTAAGCAGTACGCGACGAAGTAGAAGGCATTGAAGGAGAAAATAATCACAGTCGATTAATCATGAATTTTCAGGTAGAATTTCTAACTCTTTTAATATATGTATTTAATTTTTTTATTGTGTGATTTATGTTGTTATTGTTGTGAATTTTAGCTGTTAAATTTTGATGAAATAACTATGATTATGTGAAAATTACGTGGAAATCATGTCAAGATGTTTTATTTGTTGTATTAATTAAATGCACGTATTAGAGGGATTAGAGTTCTACTGAGCGTTAGCTCACAACCTCATAGTTTTGATTGCAAGACCAGTGAGAACGAAACGGCGACAAGAATTATATAAAAAATCATATTTGTAATAATTGTAGTTAATATTTACTGTTGTAAAAACTAACTCGATAAATTGAATATAATTATTATCGTCGTATTGTAAAATTTAAATCGATAATTATAATTGTTGTCGTAATTATATATTAAATTACAAATTTAAACATTAGTATTACATTGACCGGCACTAAGAATTTATTTAGGTATTTAAAAATAATACTGCAACAGGAATTTCAATTGAATTTCTAATTTATTTGTAACAGTTGAATTTATTATTTACCGGTATATTACCGGTATAAAAATTACATCAATTAATTCGATATTTGTGATTGTCGCCATTATTTGTAAAATTTCTCGGATTAATTCGAAATAAATTATTAGTTATTCGATTGTATTTAGATTGTAATTGTTATATATGTTGTGCGGAAGCGTGTCGGGTGGACCCAACACAGAACAAATATTATGGGAGATGAAATGAAAACACACACACTCACAAACAAGAACACAAGTTTTAACGAGATTCGGCAATTTCGCCTACTCCTCGGGAGCAACTATGGAACTTCTTTATTTGACAATAAAATACAAATAAAGAATACAAAATAAGGTCTTAAAACAACTTAAGACACTTGTGCAAAAATTCACTCAATTGTGGCTATTGAGGAATTGAACTCTCTCTCAACTTGTACTTCTTCAATTGAGAGATATTGTTTTCTTCAATTGTGAGATGATTTTTCTTCAAAGCTCATGGTCTCAATTTATAGGGAATGTTTGAGGCTCATAATCTAGTGTGAACAAGATCTTTAAAACCTTCAACAATTGAGGCAGCCGCAATGTTGGAACCAATTTTGAATAACTCCATCTACCATTTTTGACCCATTTTTCTTCTTCCCTTTCATACCAAACAAATGTGTGAAAAATCTATTCACACCATGAAAAATGTTAGCCCAATTTTGTTGACAATCAAGCCAACAACCAACAATCTCCACCTTGGCGAGATTTTCAAATGCCACCATCACCACAACGTTAATATGAATTCTCATACTACACCTCCAATAGAACCAATAGTTGCTCCTCCAAAAATCATACTTATGTATGAACAATATTGGCCAAGTTTAGGCAGTGAAGAAACTTGGCGCTTCCAACAACTTTCGTCAATATATCTGCAGGATTATCGACTGTCCCAATCTTCGTAAGAAGAATAACACCTGCATCAACAATTTCTCGAACAAAGTGGAATCGAACATCAATATGTTTGGTCCGAGCATGATGAACTTGGTTCTTCGCTAGATGTATTGCGCTTTGACTGTCGCAATATATCTCCACCTGTTTCTGATGAAGACCCAAGTCTGAAATCAGTCCATGTAACCAAATAGCTTCCTTCATGGCTTCTCCAGCAACCATGTATTCAGCCTCCGTGGTAGACAATGCTACAGTGGACTGTAAAGTAGACCTCCAACTGACTGGACCACTAGCCATGGTAAATAAATACCCAGTAGTAGACCGTCGCTTATCCAAATCACCAGCATAGTCCGAATCCATATATCCAATGAGAAATCTTTTGACTTCCATTTGATTTCTCACAAATTTCAAACCCACATCCTCAGTACCTTTGATATACTTCAAAATCCATTTTGCAGCTTCCCAATGCTTCTTTCCTGGATCATGCATGTATCTGCTGACCATACTAACAGCTTGAGAAATATCAGGTCTTGTGCATACCATTGCGTACATAAGGCTTCCAATCAAACTTGCATACGGTACTTGAGCCATATACATTCTTCCTTCATTTGTACTCGGTGACAGTTCCGCACTTAATTTAAAGTGAGGAGCCAAAGGTGTACTAACCGGTTTGGTATTTTCATCTATACCAAATCGATTTAGTACATTTTTCAAATACTGTTTCTGTGTCAGCCACACAGTCCCAGCCGTTTTGTCACGAGTAATTTCCATGCCCAAAATTTTCTTGGCTTCACCAAGATCTTTCATTTCGAATTCCTTTCGAAGTTGGGCTTTCAACTTCTCAATCTCCACCAAACTCTTAGATGCGATTAACATATCATCAACATATAAGAGCAAATAAATGAAGGTACCATTTTTCAATTTACGGAAGTACACACAATGATCGTATTGACTTCGCGTAAAGTTATGTACCTTCATAAATTTGTCAAATCTCAAATACCATTGTCGTGGAGATTGCTTCAAACCATACAGGGACCTCTGCAACTTGCACACCATTTGTTCTTTGCCAGCAGCTTTGAAACCATTAGGTTGCGACATATAAATTTCCTCATCCAAATCTCCATGTAGAAAAGCGATTTTCACATCAAGCTGCGCCAACTCCAAGCCAAATTGTGCGACCATGGCAAGTAAAATTCGAATGGAAGAATGCTTTACTATTGGTGAAAAGACTTCATTGTAGTCAATCCCTTCCTTTTGAGCATACCCCTTTGCAACCAGTCTTGCCTTGAATCTCACACTGTTTTTCCCATGAGAGTCCTCCTTCTTTGCATATACCCATTTACACCCAATTGCTTTTTTTCTTTTTGGTAACTCTACGAGTTCCCAAGTCATATTCTTATGGAGAGAATCCAATTCTTCATTCATGGCCTTATTCCATTCCACACTTTCAGAACTTTGCACAGCTTCTTTATATGTGGTTGGAATATCTTCACTGACAATTGGTAGGGCATAAGCAACCATATCCGCAAACTTTGCTGGTTTTCGAATTGTTCTTTTTGGTTTGCTAGCTGCTATCGATTCTTCAATTTGTGGAGGCCTTTGAGGAGAGGGCTCCACCTCAATTCTATCTTCCGTATCCCCGTCATTTTCATCATCTGAAGAAGTGTCTTCTGAAGGAGAATCTACTGGACTTTGAATCTCCACTTGCTGCACTAGACTGCCTTTTTTATTCTCTTCATTCGACACTTTCTTCTTCATAAATTTACTTTCATCGAAAGTAACATCCCTGCTCAAGATCATTTTCTTCAATGCAGGGCACCATAATCTGAACCCTTTCACTCCACTGCTGAAGCCCAGAAATATGGCCTCCTTTGCCCTTGGATCAAGTTTGCTATCTTCGGTCACGTGAAAGAACGTCGAGCAACCAAAGATACGCAAAGAATCATAATCTGATGCAGGTGATCCTGACCACACTTCAATAGGAGTTTTTCCATCAATTGCAGTAGAAGGCAGACGGTTAATTAGATGACTTGCATAAGTAACCGCTTCTGCCCAAAAACTCTTCGTCAAACCGGAATTGGATAGCATGCACCTTACTTTTTCAAGTAAAGTCCGATTCATACGTTCCGCTACACCATTCTGTTGTGGAGTCTTTTTCACAGAAAAATGCCTCACTATTCCTTCTTGTTTGCACAAGGAATAAAATGGATCGGACGTGTATTCACCGCCGTTGTCCGATCTCAACACCTTGATCTTCCTTCCGGTTTGATTCTCCACCCTCTTCTTCCAAGCCAAGAAGATCTCTAGGACTTGATACTTGTATTTCATAGTATACACCCAGAGTTTTCTTGAGAAGTCATCTACAAATGTAACAAACTAGTGTCTTCCACTCAAAGATGCAGTCTTCGTTGGACCCCAAACATCAGTATGCACATAGTCTAGGATCCCTTTTATTTTGTGGATAGCCGTGCCAAATTTAACTCTGGTTTGCTTGCCCAGCACACAGTGCTCACAGAAGTCCATCTTACAAGTCTTGGCACCCTTCAAAAGACCCTGCTTTACTAGGCCTTGCATGGCCTTCTCTCCAGCATGCCCAAATCTCATGTGCCAAAGCTTGGTTGTATCAATAGCAGTTTCTATGGTGGCAGCTCCACCGATAACAGTCTTTCCTTATAAGAAATACAAATTATTTCTCCTTAGGCCTTTCAAGACAACCATAGCACCTCGTGTGACTTTCAACGATCCAGCTTCCATGATGACTTTGAAACCATTTGATTCCAAAGCACCCAAAGAAATTAGATTCCTCTTCAAATCTGGTACATACCAGACATTGGTCAGATCCCTCGTGGTTCCGTCGTGCAGCTTCAATCGGATCACGCCAACCCCTTTCCTTTCACACGTATGATCATTTCCCATAAGAACTGATCCACCACTACCGAGATCCAAACTGGTGAAACAATCCGTATCAGGACACATATGATAGGAGCACGCGGAGTCAAGAATCCACTCGTCTGAGCCAACTCTAGCTGTAGTAGCCAGAGCAAAATTTGAATCATCATCTTCAATTTGGGCCACGTTTGCATTTGTATTACCCCTGTTTTTCAGCTTGGGGCAATCCTTCTTCCAATGACCCTTTTCACGGCAAAAAGCACATTCATCATTTGCCGGAATCTTCCTGCAATTTGATGAAACTCCTCTCGACTTGGAACGAGAGTTGTTTCTACCTTTGTTGTGCTTTTTGGTCTCCGATCTGCCCCTCATCATCAAAGCAGTAGATGTATCAGTTTGAGACACCTTGTCACGTCTACGAACTTCGTTATTCATCAACGCGTCTGATACATCCTTGAATTTCACCGAGTCTTTTCCGTAGATCAAAGTGGTTGCCAAGTGTTCGTATAAATCCGGTAAGGAATTCAACAACACAAGGGCTTTGTCCTCATCCTTGATCTCTTCATCCAGGTTCAATAGATCGGCAATCAACTTGTTGAAGTCATTCAAATGATCCATCATAGATGTACCTTCTTGGTATTGAAATCGGAAAAGCTTTCGCTTCAGATACAATCGATTCTCAATACTCTTTGTCATGTACTTTTCTTCAAGTACTCTCCATAAGTTCTTCGCCATCGTCTCTCTCATTATAAAGTATTTGACGTTCTTTGCAAGACAGAGACGAATAGAACCGCACGCCATTTTGTTGATCTTCAACCACTCTGCTTTCTCCATAAAATCTGGGTTTTCCTCAAAGATTATTTCCAAACCCTGGTGAACCAGCATATCTATCATCTCACATTGCCACATACCAAAACTGTTTGTTCCATCAAATTTTTCAATATCAAATTTGCCATTTGATATTGACAGTTTTGTTTGTGAACTGGAAGAGGTTGATGGCGATTCAATCTCCTCCGTTTTCAATTTGATCTCCGCCATAATCCCAAGCTCTCAACCGGAGCTCCGATACCACTTGTTGTGCGGAAGCGTGTCGGGTGGACCCAACACAGAACAAATATTATGGGAGATGAAATGAAAACACACATACTCATAAACAAGAACACAAGTTTTAACGAGGTTCGGCAATTTCGCCTACTCCTCGGGAGAAACTATGGAACTTCTTTATTTGACAATAAAATACAAATAAAGAATACAAAACAAGGTCTTAAAAAAACTTAAGACACTTGTGCAAAAATTCACTCAATTGTGGCTATTGAGGAATTGAACTCTCTCTCAACTTGTACTTCTTCAATTGAGAGATATTGTTTTCTTCAATTGTGAGATGATTTTTCTTCAAAGCTCATGGTCTCAATTTATAGGGAATGTTTGAGGCTCATAATTTAGTATGAACAAGATCTTTAAAACCTTTAACAATTGAGGCAGCCGCAATGTTGGAACCAATTGTTGGAACCAATTTTGAATAACTCCATCTACCATTTTTGACCAATTTTTCTTCTTCCCTTTCATACCAAACAAATGTGTGAAAAATCTATTTACACCATGAAAAATGTTAGCCCAATTTTGTTGACAATCAAGCCAACAACCAACAATATATATTAGTTACCGTTGTAAAATCGACAACTAAAATTATCGCCGTTATTTGTAAAATTTATCCGATTGTATAGAATAAAAATATTGGTGATTCAGTTTCAGTTAAATTCTCTAATAGGAGAAACCGATAATCAAAATTATATTTGAATTTTTAATATTGGATTGATCTTATAATATGAGTAAGATATTTAAATATTACAATTATAAACGATATGCATTCAGGTAGAAGTAATAAAGTTTTACCCCATAATCAAATTAATGATATTAATAGGTTACAACCATGATTTTATATTATATTCATTTGCCCTATTATCATCATAATGCACAGTTTAAACCATATTTGTTATATTAGTTATAATAGATTAAAAGAAATTATTTATTAGTTATATTTACTACGGTTGTAAAATTGATTTGATAATTCAATATGTCAATAACTCGATACACATAAATATCTCCGTAGTTTGTGAAATTTATCAAATTTTATAATTATAATTATCGCCGCCGTATTTTAAAATAAAATATTTTTATAAAACGAATTATTGATTATTTGTCACCGTTGCAGTGTAAAATTTATCATATTTTGTAAAATAAAATATTGGTCATTTGGTTTTAAGGTTAATTATTCGAGGGGAGAAATCGTGTGACGGCCCTGAAAAATCGGGCCGTTACAGAGTGGTATCAGAGCAAAATTTAAAAAAAAAATTCTAATTTGTTAATAAATGGTGCCCAGTGACAGGCTTGGAAAACTGGGTCATTACAGGTGGTATCAGAGCGAGGTTTGCGACTACCTTAAGATTGGGTTTTGGTACCCGTTACCCATAATTAGTGAAACAATACTTAAAAATAATAAGAAATTTAAATTTTGAAGAGTAATTTCAAAAGATACAACAGGTACAATATGTTAGTTGTTGAGACAATGGTTTACATTGAAAAGCACAAGACAACATTATCGAAAACACAAGGCACCATTAAAATATAGAACTTGGTATAATTAAGAAAATTATTTTACAGAGGTCGAACAAGCTAGACACACATATCAAGCTGGTGCAGTATGAGGAAAACCTTTGAGATGTGAGGTCAAGCAATTTGTATGTATGACACCTAGAACAAACAAAAGAAAAATAAATGCACAACATTAGTTCAACAGGCCACCAGTCAAAGAAATTATGCCTATATGTTGACTAGATTATAAATTCCTATATGTATATATGGTTTTGCTTGCGGCCTTAATACTTGATGTGCATTTGGGTGCGGTATTTAAGAAAGAAATTCAATTTGATATATGCTTTAAATATATGCATAATTTGATATTAGAGGTTATTTAATATTTGATGATATGTAATTGATATTAGAAATTGAACATTGGGCAACCGCTAAAAAAAATTAAGGAAAATAAAAAATCATGTTTTAAAAACATGATTTTAGAAAGGAGATAAGCAAAATTTAATTACTATTTCAAATAAGACCAATTTCTATAAAATCTTAGAGGTGAAGATTCGAAGTTGTGTTTAGTAAAGTTTTGTTTTCCAAATAGAATTTTAAAGTTACAGAAAAATGAGATTATAATTTATTTGAAATTAAGGAAAAAAAAAAAACTATTTGTGGGATGTTGGTCATTTAAATATTACATTTAGATGAGAATTTGATTACTTCAGATAAATTCCATATTAAAATTCATTCATAAATTGCACGTGGACATTTTATCCTCTTGTTAATGAGGAAATCAGATAGAATTGGGAATGTATCATAGCTTAGCAGCTAAGATGGCCTACGAGAGTTTTGGACATCGTAGATTAAATAACAAATAGATCAATATAAAAACAAAAATGAAATAAAATAAGAAAATAATAATAAAAAAATAAAATAAAATTGACTTTATTGCTTCGTCTTTATTAATGGAATAATTGAAGTGTGATATATTAAGTCTACAGGAATACAAGACATACTATGGTGCTTATACATATGTGTAAAGGTTGTGGTTTGATCCATATTTGCATGCATTGACGTTCCGTTATGTTTTTTATGGTTTGACACGTGTCACCCATGCGTTGTTACTATTATTTCACTTTGGTCCCTCCAAGTTTCAAAGTGAACATACTAACATTTTAAGTGGCGTTTGATTAATACAATTTATCAATAATAAGTTAAATAAATATTGGTAAGTGTCGTGTTAACCGTGGACCATAGGAATTGTTGATGAATTGGAAGTATTAATTTAGAGGTGTTTGTTGTCTTCTATATAAATTGTCATATTTTATTTTCGTATTAAATTATGGAAAGAAAGTGTTGGTGAAAATTGACAGTTTATGATGTTAAATGGATCAAAAAAAAAAAAATTAAAAGTGGCAAATAATTTTATTATTTTGCTACGCTGGAGTTGTCTTCTCGTCAGGAGGGCATGTCCGGCGAGATGTGGATATGTTGTTATCTATCAGGCAAGTCCTGCAGGGTGGACATGTTGTTACTTATCAGACAAGTCATACAGGGTGGATATATGTTGTTACCTATCAGGCAAGTCCTGCATGGTGAATATTTATTGCTACCTATCAGAAAATTCCTGCAGGTTGGATATATGTTGTTACCTGTTAAGCAAGACCTACAGGGTGGATATATGTTGTCACTTGTTAAGCAAATCCCGCAGTGGATATATGTTGATCTGTCAGGAGTACAAATCCTGTAGGTGACTGCCCTTACTATTGGGGATATTGAATGACCCTGACACTGTTGGCCACTTTAAATGGAACAGTCATATAGGTTTCGGTACTGTTGTTACTCCCGATCATAAGGTGAAATAATCCTATAACTAGCAGGAAAATATGTGTGCAGTATTTTATTATATATCAAAATGATTGAGTTGGTGGATTTCAATGCATTATTTTATTACGATAGTAGCCATAGAATTTTATTTTGGATCAGTGTGCAGTTATATTTATATTATATTTTGAAAGATGGTGTTTGATAATTATATTTGATCCGTAAATTCTTTTTATATTATGAAGATAAAATGTACATTGTCTTCTATGTAAATTGTCAAATTATATTTTCGTACTAAAATATGAAAAATTGGGTTTATTAAAATGGATTATTTTATAATGTTACGCAGATCAAGTAGATTTTTAAATATGAAAAATGGTTTCTATTATCCGATTATGCCATAATTGTTTTCTTGTCAGTAGAGCATGTCCTGCGAGATGTGGATTACCTGTCAGGCAAGATCTACCGGATGGATATATGTTGTTACCCGTCAGACAAATCCTGCAAGGTGGATATTTGTTGTTACCTGTCAAGTAAGTCTTGCATGATGGATATATATTGTTACCTGTCAGGCAAGTCCTGTAGGGTGGATATTTGTTGTTACCTATTAGGTAAATCCTGCAGGGTAGATATATGTTAACCTATCCGGAGTGCAAATCCTGCAAGTGATTGCCCCTACCATTGAGAATATTAAATGGTTCTGGCACTGATAGCCACCTTAGAATGCACAGTCGTACAAGTTACGGTACCATCGTAACTCCCGATCGTAAGGTAAACGATCCTATGGCTGGCAAGGAAGTATGTTATTTTATTATGGAAAAGTGAGTTAATCAGTTGATTTAAAAATTTGGTTATTCTGTTACGGTACTATTTTTGTTGAGATTTGGATACTACCAGTGTGGTTATATTTTATTAGAAAATAGATTTTGATAAAAATACTTGATTCATAAAATGCTTTTATATTACGAAGACAGTACACTGATAAAATAACTCAGATAGGTATTGGTCCACTACTAACGATCGATAGAGTCGGAATGTGGGGGAAAGTATTGAGACTTTGAGTGGATTTTATATCCATTTTATGTAAGTATGGAATTCAATATTGATTTCGTTATATTTCATGACTGTGGAAATATAATTATATGATTTGAGATATGTTTGATTTTTATAATTTGACACGTACTTGGATGTTTGAAATATATTTGTGTGATTGAGACAGATTTACATGGTTGTGACATATTTACCTATTTCCAGATATATTTATGTTGTTTGAGATGTATTTATATATTTCAAGATATATTTATGAGATTGATATGTATTTATGTGATTCATAGGTATTTAAGTGTTTTGATACATATTTATATAGTTGAGACATATTTATGTATTTCAATACGTATTTATGTAGTTGACTTGTGTTTATATGTTTGAGATGTATTTATGTGGTTGACACGTATTTATGTGTTTCCAAATGCATTTATATGATTGAAACGTATTTGGATGTTTTGAGATATATTTATGTAATTGAGAAGTATTTATGTGTTTCTAGACGCATTGCAAAAAAATTATTATTTGAAGTTTAGATTGTGGTGGTATTTATAAAATGTTTACGAAATTATTGAAATTTTAATGTGAATATTGGAATTAATTACTTTTAGTCTCACGAGATAATCTATAAGGAATTGAGCTATCTACTGCTTATGATGTTGGTTGCAAATATGTTGGTTTGAACATTAGGTGAAATTGATAAATAATGGTTATAGGATATGACAGTAGACTTGAAAAATCATGCCAAATAAAAAAATTATTGAAGTCATAGACTTGTTGGAAATGAGATAGACTCAATCTAATGAGACTACCGTGATATTTTAAATATATTATTATTTTTATCAAAGTAGTGTAGCGAAAGCATTTAGAAATATAAGATTCTTTGCCAATTGGTTGTCTGTGTTAGGTGTTACCGATCAAAGTGCACCATGTCCGTAAGTTGTTAGATATAATGTGAGCCACTATGAATGGGGATGTCACACCCCACCCCGGACACCTGTCACCGTGGGGCCAACGTGACGTCAACACGACCTCATCTTAACGTTAAACCCACTAGTAAACAACAAAGTGCATACAAAAATATACAACCACAAATTCTGATCATATACAATATCTCTAACTAGGGACACACCCGTCCCTGAATTATAATAACAACAAAAGTATAACAATAATGAAGCTCTCACAGGTTCGCCTCAGACAGCTCCTCCCAAAATATTTTCATACTACACCATCGCCGGACTTTACCTAGTGCTAGTAGGAGACCAACTCCTAACTGTTGTATCTGTGAGTGTACTGCCTTCTTAGTAAAATATTTTTAAACTAATAGTACATTCTAAATATTACCACAATTAAATATGGATCAAGCATAAGTATACAAACACCACATAACTCGTAAAATCTCCAGTATATAAACAGTGAAAATAAAGCGATATAGATAAGTTCCATCCAAATCCATCTAATATAAAATTATACCAATCACCATAATAAATAATAAATTACCCAATATAAGTAAAATATCACATCTCAAACACATACCTCAAACACACATCTCAAACACACCACTCCACCACAACACACATTGGTTAGCCATAGTGATCGTTTTAACCTCACGATCGGGAGTTGCAACGATACCGTAACATCCGTAGGAATGCCTTCCTACGAAATATCTACACCCCTTTTGGGGAGAAATATAATTCACACTCCTTACGGGGAGAACTATCCATATCTCATGGGAAAAAATTAACGCCCTTTACGGGGAGAAATATAATCCGCACTCCTTTTGGGGAGAAAGCACACTCCTTTCGGGGAGAACAACTATAGTATCGTCAAAATCATCAGTATAGTTAAAAATCCACATTCCTTATGGGAAGAAATACATTTTCACACCACATCGCCAAAAATCCACACCCTTTATGGGGAGAATATAAACCACCCATATCCAACGAAAATTATTTTTAATCATTTTTTTTTAGAAACCAACACAATTCCCTAGAAATTCATTTTACCAACTCACCCCAAAAACCTGCTTGATCCATATCATTTATGAAATCGTACAGTGTAAATAAACACATATATCATCATCATCATATATATATAGAAAATAGTTTGGCAAGAAGACAGTACACTCACCTGATTATCCGTTTTCGAAGACTTTAATTACCTATTCTCTACCAGTACTCTGGTACCTGCGAACCTAGTAGTGACAGGGCCTAAATTAATATTTTATATAAAATCACCTAATCATGTAATGTAGACCCTAATTTTCGTTATTTTTTCATCCCCACATTTTATTATGTAAAATTATTATTCAATTAATTTTTCATTTAACAGTCCCAAATTTATTATTCATGTTACAAATTTTTTATGCTAGAATTTAATTTAACAAAACTAAAATAAATTTAACAAAAAACATTACCCATTCCGAATCGTTCGCGGGTCGCGAGACGGATTTTGAATTTTTATTAGGGTTCTTTATGTAATTTCTTATTTTCTTCTCCTCTTTTTCTTTTTCTTTTTTTATTTTTTTATTTTTTTTTATTTTTTTTATTTTATTTTCCTTTCCCGTTTTCTGCTTCTGCTTTTCATTTCGGTTTGTTGTTCTGCTTTAGCCGCCGGCCTCTTCCACTCTTCCCTGCCACCGTCTGCTGGCCAACCCACAACCGACCACCCGCCTACAATCACAACAGCACACATACAGCACACATATAGAGACACCCACACACCCACACATACGTACCCACTTCCTCTCTCTCTAACTCTCCGGCGACAACTCCGGTGATCTACACACACACACACCGCCTCATCGACCGATCACCCACACACCCTGCCAACAACCAAACAGTCGAATACACACCCTCACAGCAACGACCACTCCCCCAGACAACGACGACCGACCAATGACCCACACCGATGCACGCTGCTGATGACGACATGTACATGCAATCACTGAACAAACGGCAACGATCGCACATGCACACACACTCCTTGCAATTGTTACACACACAACAACCACCCCCACACACACAGAGCACCGATCACACACGCATACGACCTGGTCGACGACAACCCACACTGCCGGCGCTGGATTTCAACTGACCAACACATACACACAATTAAACACACAAATACAATCGTCAGATAAACACCCCCACATACTCACACACACCGGACCGAACGGCGACAGATTGCCCTACACCCACACCGTTGGCGATCAACGACCCACACACCACCGGAGCAATTGGCGATGCCACACACACGCACGATCACTGTCGACTGATCAACACACATACAAAACCACGTATGAACCCACACACACTACAATCACTCTCCTACACACGCCGTCGGAACCCACTCCATCAGCGACGAGACACCCACCACCTCCGAACCTTCTCTCTCTCTCTATTTTCTGATTTCCTGAGTGATTTATTCTTCTCTGAAATTCTGGATCAAGATAATCTTGCATGGATCCATTTATATGCATGATTCAAGTGGTAAAGATTAATCCTAACTTGCCACGTCATCCACGTCCCAATCACCTTGTCTCTGGTTGATCTCTCGGCACACTCACACCATATGCATATATATAGAGATTTATATAAAAAAATCTTTTGTTCTAATTACTCTTTTCTCCCCCAAATTTCTTTAATTCCTTATTTTAGCCCAATTCACCATTTATAATTTTCTTAAATTGTAATTTCACCCCTAAGAATTTAAATGTTATCAATTGAAAGTCAATTTGAATACTAAAGGTTGGATTTAATGTATACAAATTTACAATTTGCCCCCTAAACTTTTAATTCAGATAATGATTAATACAATTTTACCTCATATTTTCTCAATTGCTCTAAAATACAACTAAAATGACGTATGTGCTAAATCGGGGTCTTACAGGGGATGTCGCGTGTGTGTAATGGATTTTGACGGTTATGAATTGTGGGTGAATTTTTATTATGGGACCCTACATAGAGAACAATTATTCAAGAATCGAGTATGACTAACATGATCGTATGATGAGATTCTGAAGTATTATTGGTTTGCACGAAATTTTGAAGATGAAATTTATTTAAGGGGGATAAATTGTAATACCCTAGAAATTTATAATTTTTTTTAAAAAATATTATTTTAATAAGTCTAATATTTTTTTAGGACGGCTTTGTGAATTTCTAATATAAATACATATTTGATAATTTTTAGGTTATAAGTGTAATTTATTTTTTTCAATTCAATATCAACATTATATAACTTATGAGGTGTTTATGTAATTTTTGGAATGATTATTATAAGTATTATCTATATAATGTTATGTGATTATTATTATTATTACTACATAATATGTGTTGTGTATGGGTTTATTTGGGAGATTGTCGTGGCACAACCAAACGAAATGGAAAAGTAAAGGATAATAAATACACACACGTGATGCATAGAGAGAAGTGGCAGACATTGAGAAGAGAGCACTACTCACATGAAACACAAGAAGATGAAAAGAAAGACAAAAGAGGAAAATAAAATAATAAAAAAGAAAAGTAATAATTATTATAATATATTACACATTAGATTATTAGATTATATAATATTATATCTCTATATATACATACGTAGATAGAGATTTGAGAAGGGTGGAGAGAGAGGGGTCTGTCTGTAGTGTGTTAAGCAATTCGCGACGAAGTAGAAGGCATTGAAGGAGAAAATAATCATAGTAGATTAATCGTGGATTTTTAGGTAAAATTTCTAATGTATTTAATTTTTCTGTTATGTGATTTATATTGTTATTGTTGTGGAATTTTAACTGTTAAATTTTTATGAAATAATTATTATTATGTGAAAATTACGTGGAAATCATGCCAAAATGTTTTATTTGTTGTATTAATTAAATGCAAGTATTAAAAGGGTTGGAGTTCTACTGAGCGTTGGCTCACAACCTCCACACTTTTGTTTGCAAGGCCGGTGAGAACAAAACGGCGAGAGGAATTGTATAAGAAATTATATTTGTAATAATTATAGTTAATATTTACCGTTGTAAAAACTGACTCGATAAATTAAAAATAATTATTATCGTCGTATTGTAAAATTTAAATCGATAATTATATTGTCTCTGTAATTGTATATTAAATTATAAATTTAAACGTTAGTATTACATTGACCAACGCCACGAATTTATTTGGGTATCTAAAAACAATGCGGCGACAGAAATTTCAGTTGAATTTCTAATTAATTTGTAATAGTTGAATTTATTATTTATCGGTGTAAAACTTGCATCAATCAATTCAATATTTGTGATTGTCGTCATTGTTTGTAAAATTTCTAGGATTAATTCGAAATAAATTATTGGTTATTCGGTTGTATTTAGATTGTAATTGTTACATTTATTAGTTACCGTTGTAAAATCGACAATTAAAATTATCGCCATTGTTTATAAAATTTATCCGAATGTATAGAATAAAAATATTGGTGATTTGGTTTCAATTAAATTCTCCGATAGGAGAAACTAATAATCAAAATTATATTTGAATTTTTAATATTAGATTGATCTTATAATATGAGTAAGATATTTAAATATTACAATTATAAACGATATGCATTCAGGTAGAAGTAATATAATTCTACCCCCATAACCAAATGAATGATATTAATATGTTACAACCATGATTTTATATTATATTCATTTTCCCTATTATCATCATAATGCACAGTTTAAACCATATTTGTTATATTAGTTATAACAGATTAAAAGAAATTATTTATTAGTTATATTTACTATTTACCGGTTATAAAATTGATTTGATAATTCGATATGTCGATAACTCAATAGACATAAATATTGCCATATTTTGTGAAATTTATCAAATTTTAAAATTATAATTATCACCGTCGCATTTTAAAATAAAATATTTTTATAAAACGAATTATTGATTATTTGTCACCATCGCAGTGTAAAATTTATCATATTTTATGAAATGAAATATTGGTCATTCAGTTTTAGAGTTAATTCTTAAAGAAGAAAAACTGAGTAACGGTCCTAGAAAACCGGGCCGTTACAGAGTAATATCAAAGCGGAATTAAAAAAAATCTAGTTTGTTTATAAATGGTGAAATATATTTTCTCCATAGGAGAAACCCAGTGACAGTTATGGGAAATCAGGTCGTTACACTCTAACTTCCTCAAACCAAGCCCTCCTCCCTCGATGTCTCGACAAATTTTATCACACGAGATTCAATGCTTTCGGTTGCCATGATCATTCTGCCTCCAAAAAAAATTAGCAAAGTGCCTCTCCAACTCATCAAGAACACTATTATGAACGCAAGTCGAAGCTAACAAATGAAGAGGAAAAGAAGAGAGCACATGTTTTAGGAGGATAAGTCTACCCCCGCTGGATAAAAGCTTCGATTTCCACCCCTCAATTTTATTCGACACCTAATTAGTAATTAAAGTACCAAAATCTCTCGTTTTGAGATGACTGTATGCTAAAGGCATGCCAAGATAGATGCAAGGTAAAAAAAACCTGATGAAAACCCATGACATTATGAATAGCAATCTTTTGCACAATAGGGCAATTAGTAAGCAAAAAATAATTACTCTTGGGTGAACTAATTAATTGACCCAAATCACTTTGGTAATCTTTTAAAACCCTCATAAGATTTCTCATACTCCGCGACCCACCATTACAAAAGATGAGACGAACATTAAATGAGAGATTAACAGGCAATCTTTTCTCATCACAAAAGGTTGAACTCTACCAACCTCCATAACTTTGTAGATACTCCTACTAAGAACTTCCTGAGCAAGAATAAAAAGAAGAGGGGATATCAAATCCCCTTGTCTTAGACCTCTCGATGCTTGAAACCAACCCCTATAAACCCTTTGAAAAATATCTGAAAAAGAAGGAGAAACAGTTACTAACCGCCTTGTTAAAGGCCGAACATAAACCATATTTCTTAAGCACCTCCACTAAGAAGGACCAATCTAACCGGTCATACGCCTTCATCATTTCGAGATTGATCATCACATTGCGACCTCTCCCATCTTTGCCTATATCCTTGACTAGTTCCTATGCCAACCCAATTGCTTTCGAGATAGAACGACCTTTTACAAAGCCGTGTTGTTGGTTTGAAATTAAGTTGGAGAGAATATTGGCAAAACGAATCGACAAAGCCTTCGAGAAACTATAGTAAATGAAGTAGAATGTATCGCAATACATTAAATATTAAAGATAGCATTCACTTCCTCTGTCATTTTGTACTAAATTAGATATCTCCTCTGTCATTTTACAAATATCAGTCAATCCTCTTGTCATTTTGGTTAAAGACCACTTATCTCCTTTATTGATAAAAAGACATAAATGCCCTTCTATTATTTAATATATATATATATATATATATATATATATATATATATATATATATATATATATATATATATTCATTAACACCACTTATTTTTAAAATTATAATTTTTACCTTTAATTTTTTAAATAATTATATTTACCTCTTACCCTACCACACCGCTCACGGCCATTTCCATCGCCATTGCCGAGGAGAGAGAGAGAGAGAGAGAGAGGTTGGTGGTGGGGAGAGACAGAGGGGAAAGGAAGATGTTTCTTATTTATTTGTTACTTTTCTATTTTGGTTAATTAAAGGGTTAAAAAAGTATATATTTTTTTAAATGGGGATGTTAATGTAAAAAAAAATGAAAATATATATAACAAATTTAAAGGATTATTTATATATTTCATTTATTTATTTATTTAATCATTTTTAAATAGTTAAGGGTAAAATCATCATTACAATAAAATTCCTATTTAATTTTTTATCTATAAGGGAGGTAAATGATCTTTGAGCAAAATGACAAGGAGGCTAACTGAAATTTATAAAATAATAAGGAAGGTATTTGGTTTTGTTCAAATGATAGGGGAGATGAGTGGTATAAACCCTTAATTATTAAAGTTACAAAAAAAAAAAAAAAAACCCGCGAACTAATCAAAACTCCTTCTTTTAATAAATAAACTAGACTTGACTTTTTAATTAACCTTCAAATATCATATATTTGAGTTCGGCTTGTTAATATCATGAAGGACTCGTACGAAGAACTCGTATAATATGAAATTAAAATATTTTGTATTAAAATAATAAAATAAATTCTTAAAACTCTCTACTAATAGTTCAATCTTACATGTCCAATAGTGTAAATTAACCTATTTAATTACAATTATTGACTAATTATTTATAACTTTGCATTGATTCTTTATAATTCTTATATTTTGATTTGCTAGTAAATTAAATATTTGAATTTTGTATATAAATTTTTAAGAAATAATTATAAATAATTAATTTTATTTAAAAATATATATTATTCAGTATTGAAATTTAATTAATAAATAACTTTTAAACAAATTCAAATAAGCTTGTGAAGAATTCGATTATTAAACAAATCAAATTTGAAAATAAGATTTTAGACTCAGTTCGAACTCGAATAGCAAAAAAAAAATAAACAAACCAAGTTTGAACGTTTATTATTCAGATGGATGCTTTACTGCCCTAAGAAATACTAATTATAAATAAAAGGTTTCAATGGCTAAAAAAATATTAATAAATGAGCATATAAATTGGTTGGGTATATGTAACCAACTTTCGCTAGCACAATATTGATCAAGAATTATTTTTTTAGTAGGAAATTCTTGAAAATAATGGTTAAAATATAAATTTTAATTAATTTAAATAAATATTAGTTAATGTTATTTTTAATAAAGACTTTTAAATATCTCAGAAATATATATACATTGAAATTTGTTGTTAAATGTAACTTATAATATACATATATATATATATTATAGAATGCATAGCAATTAAGAAATATTTATAAAAAAACGTGACAGTAAATATTTCATAAAGTAAAATATGCGACAACCAATATTCTATAACATTAGAAAATTATATTCATGAACAATATATTAAAATACATGAAAGCAGTAAATAATATTACATTGACAGTGCTTTACCAATGACAATCTCATAACTTTATACCGATCGACGCTATAGTCACAATATTTTCTTAAAGCAAATTTCATCTTTACTCAGGTACTTACAGTCAAACATTTGCTTCCCCTGATACAACAATTACAATCCTTCTATACTAGAACTCGAAATCAAAGGATCCAACGAATAAAACAAGTGTTGAACTCTCTCTCAAAAATAAATTAACATAGACTCAAATATGTGTAATGCAAGATGTCCAAGGTTTTCATGCCTAAATGATAATACAAAATTTCTCTATTTATAGAATAAACAAATGAGTAACTCTAATAACGTATTGATATATCAAAATATGTCAACCAATAATTAAAGTATATAAAATAATTAGATTTAAAATAGATTAAAAATTATTTTTGTCTTACTATAGATGATCTATAGAGAAGGATTAAATTTATAAATATTTATATTTCTCTCTCCTTTTTTTTTTTTTTTGACTTTATAATTTTGTGTTATATCGTTGATAGTCAATTCTCCTGCAAGGCAAGTTGAATAATGTAACCATTTATCATTTATCATACCGTGCAATGCATCGTTTTATATAAAAACTAGTTTTAACCGCGCACTGCGCAGTTTTAAAAAAAAATAAAAAATGAAAACCACTTTTAGCAATCAGAAGATGAAAAAATTTAAGTATGAGGGCCTAAGAGGATGTATACAAAGAAACTTTCAGTTTTTAACTATTGTATTTTCAATTTTTAATGTATGTTTGAATAGTTGTTTATTTATTTATTTTTAGATTTGCAATTTTGCTTTTAAAGTTAGTTTTTAAACAATATATTAACCCCTCTTTCATGTTGTTTAGTATTTAAAAAAAATCACACCGAAAAAAGAATCGACAAACAGGATGGAGGAAGAGAAAAAAAAATAAGGACTAGCACTTTTGTTTGATTTAGAAAAATATCATTGAATTATTTGGATAATAAATTAGAATGAATACAATTAATATGAATATACTAGATTAAATTAATTTATATTAGTAACATTAAAATTATATTATTTCAAAAAGGTAAAAGTACAATATTCTCATTCAATTTGCAAAAGCTTCCGCTTTTAGTATTAAACTAGTTTTAACACACGCAATGTGTAGATTAAAAAAAATAATAAGTCATATTAGGCTTGTTTATAATAATATAAAACAGTTGTTTACTCTTTGGACGCTAAACTAATTGGAATTGTATTTTCTTTCTCATGACATTTGTATTTGATACTCTTAATAAAATTAGTTGAATATCCAAATTATTTTGTAGCAATACCCGTTTCGAAAAACATAACAAAAGTTAGAATTCATAAAATATAAATAAATAAAATAAAAATCACAAAATTATGGAATGGCCAAATTATTTTTTGACATCAGAGCAAAAAAATCACAAAATTATCAACATATTGCTTGTTTTTCAAGTTTTGTAAGATTATTATGAGCTAATAGACTATATGGACATAATTTTTTTGTGAATAGTATATGGAGTTAAAATTTTAGTCAATCTATTCCACGTTGGTACAATAATTTTTTTTTATGAATTCAAAATTATTGTACTACTGTAAAATAACTGTAATTTTCATATAAAAAAAAATTATAATAACTTTTATGGTGTAGAATGACTTTAACTTTTTAAAGAATTATTATTTTTTCTTAAAAAAAAAAAAAATTGCACAAAATGAATTAGATAAATAGTTAATTGTAAAATTTGAATTCAAAAAAATATTTTTAATTTATGAAATGCTCATCAAGAACCCATTTTTTTTTTTTTCTAATTATGGAAAAAAAAAATACATTCATTTAGGATAAGATAAATACTAAAATAGATTATTGGGGAAAAATATCTTTGAGGGACCATAATTTTTTACCCATATGATTCATCCCCTTTTTTTGAATAAAATTTAATTTAATTATTTTTAAAAAAATCAAATATTATTATTTTTTTTAAATGAATGAAAATTGGAATTGATAATAATAACGAAAAAAAATAAAAAATAGAAAGAAATGGAATTATTAATTAAAAAAATTATTTGAATGAATATTAATTTAATTTTTTTAAAAAAAAATAATATTATGAATATAACTTTAAAAAAAAATGAAATGTTATTAATTGGAATTCAAAGTAGTTCAAAATTTATTTAATATTATTGGTAATGGGAAAAGAAGCTATTGACCATCGATTTGATATGAGTAAAAAGATTAGAGAAATTAGTCATACTCATGATAAATGTTTGTCTCCCACTTTTAAGAATTATAATAAGATGTAATAAAATATAGATAGATAAAGATATATCAGCTACATACATTTTATCTACTGCAATTTTGTGGAGATCGAGAGACGGATTCTTGGGTCCGATCTTATTCAAGTTACTTCTTCTAGCTCGAACCCGGTAATTTGGGGAGGTGATTTTAATGTGGTTAGAAATGATACGGAAAATATTGGTAGGCTTTGTCCATCTTGGACTGCCATGCAAGAATTCAACTATGTATTAATCAAGTCGGGCTTGTTGACCCTCCTTTTTCGGGATCGAGTTTCACTTTCTGCGACAACCGTCAAGGGATTTCTCGACAATATTCTCTCTTGGATAGAATATTGGTGTCTCCTGAGATTTGTAATTCATTTCAAGGGCGGGTGGATCATTTGGAAAGGGCTAATTCCGATCATTGCTCTTTGGTCCTCTATTCATCATTGTTTGTTTATAATGGCCCTCATCTTTTTTTATTCCAAAAAATGTGGACCCATCATGCTGGTTTTCTAGATGTGATTAAATCTGCATGGAATTCTTCTCACCCTAATGCTTTAGTTCGATGTAGTTTGAATATAAAAGCCACAAGGTTAGCCTTGAAGAGTTGGAATTCTCATGTTTTTGGGAATATTTTTGTTGAATTAAATACTTGGAAGGATAAAGTTGAAGCTTATGATAATATTCTCCAATCTAATCGGGATTCCTCCGTGGCTGATTCATTGGCTCAAGCTACAATGGCCTATAATGATTGTCTTTTGAAGAAAGAAATATTTTGGAAACAAAAATCTAGATAGCATTGGCTTGCGGAAGGTGATAGTAATTCCACGTTTTTTCACGCTTCTATTAAGATGAAAAATTCGCATTTGTGTATTTCTGAAATTCGTCATGAGGATGGATCATGTTTGGCAGACCCAAAGCTTTTCATGTGGCAATAGTAGATTATTTCTCCAATCTTTATAGTGCTGAGCATGTTTCATTCTCTGATTCAAATTTTTTGGATATTCCCTTGGCAGTTACTTCAGCAGATAATTCTATGTTAATGCAACCTTTTGAGTTAGAGGAGATTAAGAATGCCCTTTGGTCCATTCCTGTTGATGGGGCCCGAGGTTTGGACTCTTTTTCTTCTGATTTTTTCCAAGCGTCTTGGGATATAGTCAAGTGGGATATTCTTGAAGTAGCAAATAATTTTCTGATGGGAGACAAGCTCCCTGAATCCTTTTCTAGCACTTTCCTAGTGCTCATTCCGAAAAAATCTCAACCAACTTCTCTTAAAGACTTTAGGCCAATTAGTCTATGCAATGTGTGCTACAAAATTTTCTCGAAGGATTTGTCAATTCGTTTGGCAAATATTCTCCCCCACTTAATTTCCGACCAACAACACGGCTTTGTAAAATGTCGTTCTATTTCGGAACCAATTGGGTTGGCTCAGGAGCTTATTAAGGATCTTGGAAAAGATGTTCAAGGTCGTAATGTGATGATCAAGCTCAACATAATGAAAGCGTGCAACGGGTTAGATTGGTCTATCCTAGTGGAGGTTCTTAGGAAAATTGGTTTTTGTTCGGCGGTTATCAAAGCGGTGAGTAATTGCTTCTAATTTCCTTATTTTTCGGTTGTTTTCCAAGGGGTGTATAAGGGTTGGTATATCTTGGTGTGCCTTTAGCATACAGTCATCTCAAAGCAAGGGATTTCGGTACTTTAATTAATAAGGTATCAAATAGAATCGAGGGGTGGAAATCGAAGCTTTTATCGAGCGGGGGTAAGCTTATCCTCTTGAAGCATGAGCTTTCTTCCTTTCCTCTTCATTTGTTAGCTTCGACTTGCGTCCATAATAGTGTTCTTGATGAGTTGGAGAGACGCTTTGCTAATTTCTTCTAAGGGCAACATGATCGTGGTAACCAGAAGCATTGGGTCTCGTGGGACAAAATTTGTCAAGACGTCAATAGGGGGGGTCTTGGTTTGCGGAAGGTCTGAGACATGAAATTGGCTTTCTCTTTAAAACGTATTTGGTCCCTTGTGAATAGTAATTCGTTGTGGTGTCGTTTTATGCGTACTAAGTATACAAAAGGTCTCTTTATTTCTCTTTGGAAAAATCATTCGGGTAGTTCAAAAATATAGAAGGACATGATAGCAGCTAAGGATTCTTTTCGTAGAATGTCCAGATGGAAAATCGATGATGGGTCGTTAACGAGTTTTTGGCATGATAATTGGGGTCTTGGAATCCTTGCAGCTGAACTTTTTCAAACTAAATGTCTTTTTTCAGTTCATGATTATATGCAGGGAGAAGAGAAGCTGTTGTCTGATTTAGAGCCAGAGTTGCAAGATTTCTTGGGCAATTCTTTTCCGATGTGTTCGTCGGAATCGGATCGGCTTGTCTGGATTTCGAACGAAAACGGCAATTTCTCCATTAAATCAGCGTGGCGTGCAATAGTTGGTAACGATCATGTTGGGGGTTCTTTTGGTTCTCTTTTTTCGAGGTTATGGGGTCACAAGCTTCCTTTGAAAATAAAAATTTTCTTATGGAAACTTATGCAGAATCGTGTGGCAGTGGACTTGGTATTGATGCAAATGGATATCAATCTTGTGTCGGGTTGTATTTGTTTGTGCGATTCGGAAACAAGAAACTCTACATCATCTTTTTGTGGAAAGTGAGGTGGCGATTAAAATTTGGCAAATTTTCAGTGTTATTTTTAATATTCCTTGCTTGGATCAACCTCTATTACATAGGCTTACTCTTTGGTGGACTAGGTTAAGAAGTGACTCTCAGTACCATAGTTTGGGAGTGTTGGTCCCATCCTTAATTTATTGGGAAATTTGGTTGAGTCGGAATAGAGCTATTCATGACAAGGTGATTATGTCGCATGTTTGGGTCGAGTTCAAAGTGCGGTCTTGGCTCTCTACTCCTAATCTTCAGGTTTCGGTCAAGAGTTCTTCTTCTGCTTTTGGGATCCATTCTCTTTCATTGTTGGGTTGTCCTTTGGGGGTTATCCATGTTCGTTGTCTGATCCCTTGTATTTGGAATCGTCCTCTTGAGGGTTATTTCAAGCTTAATGTAGATGGGGCTTTTAAAAGTTTCATTTTACATGCTTCTTGCCGGGGGGTTATTCGAGATTTCAGGGGTAAGATGCATTTTGCATTCAATTTTCCTCTTTCGGTCCGATCGAGCTTTCTCCCTGAGTTACACGGTTTATTCATCGATAGTCAAAGGGCTCTCCTTCTGGGTTTTCATCCACTTCTTGCGGAAAGTGATTTGCTGGCACTTATGCAAGCTATTAAGAAAGATTGTCCTGTTTGGTCGGTGTCAGTTCTTTAGAATACCATTAAATTTTTTCTTTTATTTTTTGATATTTCAATTTCCCACGTCTATCGTGAATGTAATTTTGTGACGGACTGTCTAGCCAATGTCACTACTAGTAATGTTGTTTTCTATCATTCTAAGAGTTTCTTACCTCCTTCCGTTTGTTCCATCTTATGGGAGGATCGACAGAGACTTCCTCGTCTCAGGATATAATCTTTTTTTATTTTATCAATAATATGCCCTAAGGGCTCTTTTAATTAATTCATATATATATATATATATATATATAATATTAATTTCGTGGAAAAATTGTTTAAAATCTTGGGGCATGTTTGATAACTAAATTAAGCATTGAAAACTGATTATATTAAGTATTTAATTAATTAAATGTATTTGATAAATATAATTAAAATTACTTAATTAATTAAGTTAACTTAAAAAATTAAGGTAAAAAATCTGTTAAACCCTATTTACTTATTTAATTGTGCAAAAAAGGTTCAGCATTTAACTTTAATTTTTCAGTACTTCAAATTTAAGCACTTAATTTTTGGCATTTAAAAATTAAGTGGTTATTATGGACTAAATTTCCATTTAGATATAGTTGAATACTGAAATTTACCTTTTCCAATCTGAAAGCTAGGGCCGTGGTTGATTGCATTAAAGGACTAATTAAGAAAGCCAAATATACCAACAAGCAGCTTTCAGAGTTGTAACACAATTTGATTATAATAACCAACGAAGTTATATTAATTATGAAACTGAGAAATTATGACAGATACGCGGATTATGAAACTGAGAAATTATGACAGATACACGAACATTATATTACATGCACGAACATCAAGTCTTACGTACATAGGAGTTTTTTATATTACATGCACGAACAACAATCACGTATTGATGTTCAAACAAACCTGAAAGCCAGCACTCTTTTATTTGGATTTCTTTGTGGGTATGTTTATCCCAAACCTTATGCCCGGGCTGTTACCTGGAGTAGTGGACCTGAATTGATCAACATGTCCTGGCAGAGGTGGACTCTGACTTGGCGGCGGCGGTGGCAGGGGAGCCCTAGGAACAGCCACACCGGAAAATGATGTCGCATTAGCAACGCCGCCATGCAGGGTGGTGTTGTCTGCACCAGTATTTTTTTTTGGGAAAATTACCTATTAATCCCCAAAAAAAATTATTTACCACCTACTACCATCGACTTTTCTTTGCACCAATTAGTCCCATCAACACCTTTTTCTTGCACCAATTAGTCTCATTAACACTTTTTCTTACACCAATTAGTCCCATTTTCAAAAATGGTGAGGATTGAGTTTATCGAAATACCCTCCCGTGAGTTTCACATCGAGAAGAAAGGTCGTCAAACTGGTGCACCACCGCTGTCAGCAGTCGCCGCCGCCGCCGCCGCTTGTTGCCTATCGCCGGTCGCTGCCGCCATAAATTACAACTTTCACCCCAAACTTTATGACTTTTTGTCACGTTTTTATATGTTCCAAAAAAAAAAAAAAAATTGATTTTAGGATAAAATCTTTACTAAACGTAACGTAAAACAAGAGAACAATTGATGTTATATTCAACATTTACAGGTGTTCAATATAACATTCACAGGTGTTCAATGTAATATCATATGTATTTTACTCTGCATTAAAAATAAGAAAATAATGAATATTACATTCAACATTCACATCCACATGAGGGGAAAAAAGAACATCATTTAAAAAAAAAAAAAAAAAAAAAAAAAAAAAAAGAAAAAAAGTTGAAGAAAAAAATAACATCATAAAAAAAAAAAAAATTGATATTACATTCAACACTCACAGGTGTTGAATGTTACATTCAATATCCACATGAGGGGTATTTTGGTCAGAAAAAAATAGTATCATAAAATTAAAAAAAAAAAAAATTTGATGTTACATTCAACACCCACAGGTGTTGAAGGTTACATTTAACATTCACATGAGGGATATTTTAGTCAGAAAAAAATAGCATATAAAAAATTTAATAATTTTGATATTACATTCAACATCCATATGAGAGGTACTTTGGTCAGAAAAAGACAAAATGACTTATTGGTGAAAAAAAAATGATGAGAGTAATTGGTAATTTCTTTTGTATTTTGAAACTAAATAGTGCATGCCCTTCTTTTTATTTTCTTTCATGGTGATGTTTATGAGAGCATAAGGATTAGGGGAACCATTTTTTTCCCTTCAACTCCAACTTTCTTCCCTCAAAAGGATGAATTTCTTGGGATAAAATCAGTATTAAGAAAATAAAACGCAACGAGTAACTTGGTTTGGGCCATGGAGAGAGAGAGAGGGGGGGTGGGGTGGGGGGGGTGGGGGGTGTTGTTTCAAATTCTCTGATGTTACAGGTATAAATAGCGGTGTAAGGGTTGAAATAGTATTTAACTGATTTTAAAGTTTTTTCCTTTTATATCTAAAATATATTAAAATATCAACTGCCTAAATATTTAGAATACATTATTAGAACACCAATGAGTGTCAAAATATATACTATTTTAAAGCTCCTTGAGGTCCACTGGTCCAGTGTGTTTTGGAGTAAGTCCTTGTCGCCCAAAATATTTAAGATAAGATTTTAATAGTCCACGTGATACTTTATATATCAGACAATCTTTCAAATACTTCCGACGTGGGATCTCCATGTGTACCCATTTGTTTTATTGTAATGGAATGGTGTTTCATTTATTTGATTGGTGATTGAGGGGGTGTTTTTGTTATACTCAGGTCTACTGGTGTTATTAACATTTGTCGTATTCGGAGTGCGGCTACGTTCTTGTGGTCCTTTGGTTTGATTGAGGTGTTGTTTGGGAGAATACTCAGGCCAAATGATTTTGGGAGATTGAGATGAATATATTTCTCACTTATTAAAGGAGAGTACAAGGTTGAGAATTTTTGTGATAAGCCCAAGGTAGGTTTTGAAGTGCATGGCACTTTAGTTGTAATGGATTGGGAGGCGAGATCGCAGCATCTGGATCTTTGGGATTCATTTCGCAGTCGATGTCCTTTTTACCCCAAAAATCGGGTGCATGAGGAGTGGATCTATATTTTGTTGAAATATTGGTGTTTCAAATTGTTGTAGTAATTTGTATTCTAGGTGTTCTAGTGTGTAGTGTGTTTAGGTGTATGAGCCTTAGGGTGTTCTTGTGAAACTATAGCTCAGGGTTGGGCCATTTGTTGAGGCTCAGGCTTATTTTAGTTTTGAGTGTATTTGACCAAGACATCTTTCGGGTTACATACCCAATTTTGATGTGTTGTAAGGAAGAGCCTTCCCCTTACTATTAATAATATATTTCTACTTACAAAAAAAAAAAAAAAAAGATGCGATGTCCTTGTCGTATTGGCACAATTAACTACTTTGGTTGGTGGTGTAGATAGTGTTGAGAAAATTCACCAATTACTTAGATTTTGTTTTTCCTCTTTGTGTGATTAAAATGGGATTACCGATTAGATAAGATTCCAAAAGTTAACTTATAAAATAAGTCTTTCATTCACATTTATAATTTGACCACGAACTCCTTCTACAAACAATTTAGTATAAAATAAGGGTATATGTCATTAACCTCTTTTTTTTTTTTTTTTTTTTTTTTTTTCAAAAAAAAAAAAAAAACGAACTCTTTATATAAAATGTGGAAAAAGTTACAACCTCAGGCGGGAAAAACCCTCTTAATCCTCACGAGCATAAGAAATTACATCGGGAGGTAAGGGGCTCCCTACAGGAAAAAACAAAGGGCTAGATGAAACAATACTAACCAGACGATTAGCAACAAAATTACATTCTCAATGAACATGGGAAATCTGAATGTCAAATGAAAGAATCCAAAACCGAACCGTGTTCCAGATATGAACAATCGACCAGATTAGACTATCCTTCTTGAATGAATGAACCAGGGCTAACGAATCGCTTTCTACCCACAGGGGAAACTGGTGCAAACGAAGAGCCTCCTGAATCCCCAAGAACAAATCGTGGAACTCAGCTAGGAAACTCGAACTAACAGAAAGGGGAGAGAAGAACGCCCAGATAATAGTTCCATTACTGTCACGCACAACACCTCCACAAGAAGCCGTCATGGTCTCCCTCTTTAAAGCACCGTCAACATTAAGTTTGAAGCTCCCCTCGGGTGGACGAGTCCAATGACATATCAAGGGCCGACGACGAATTACTTGTTTAATCGGATAGCCCAATAGAACCAGAGAATGAGTCCCAAAAGAAGAAGAAACCGATGTAGATTTAATCAAAGGGCTTAGCGCCTGAATCCAGTTTCTAACTTTGGTAATAATCCATTTATCAGACATAGAAACTTTATCATAGATAGTACGATTCCGATTTAACCAAATCTCCCAACGGATCAGTGACGGGATCAACGCCCCTATTTTATGAAACTGAGAACTCCCTTTTAGCCTACTCCACCACAACTTAATACGGTGGATTAAAGGTTGAGGAATAAAATTAATATTAAAGAAGGAGCTAAAATGCTATCAAACCTTAGCAGCAACCTCACTATCCAGAAAAAGATGTTAAATATTCTCAGTTGATCGAAAGAAACAGCAACGACAACCGGACACCAAAAGAACTCCCATTTTCTGAATGATATCATCCACCGCAAGTTTGTTCTTCAATAGCCGCCACATGAAAATCTTAATCTTCAAAGGAACACGTAAACTCCAAAGATTAGAATAATGATAAATTGGTATCACCTCGTCGCTAATAGCTCTCCAAGCAGATTTGATAGGGAAAACACCATTATCGCTAGGGAGCCAGTTGAGAAAATCAGATTCCGATGTTAAAATAGGGAGGGAGCCTTCCAAGAAATCTTGAGCATCATTCTCCAAATCTGGGGAATTCCATTCCTCGTCCTGTAAACATATTTTTACAGAAGACAACGAGTTGGTAAAATAATGATCATTAGCTAGGATACCAAAGCCCCAATCATCATGCCAAAAGCTAGTGAACTTGCCATTGCCAACTTTCCATCTAGAAAATTACAGAAAAATATTTTTAGCCGATAAAATATCTTTCCACATTTTAGAACTCCCAATTTGATCTGTCCACAGAGATAACGGAAGATTTTTAGTATATTTAGATCGCATAAAGTCGCACCAGAGAGAATTCCCTTTTAGCAAAAACCAAATCCGTTTGAGAGAGGAAGCCTTTTTCATATCTTTAAGCTTCTGAAGACCAAGATTGCCTGTAGAGGTATCTTGACAAATCTTCTGCCAAGCCACCCAATGCCTTTTATTTCCTGCATCCGAGTGACCCCAAAAGACGTTCGCAAACACGGATTCCATATTCTCTAGAATGCTATTGTGAACACATGTGGATGCTAAAAGATGAAGAGGGAATGAAGATAGAACATGTTTTAGCAGAACAAGTTTACCTCCACTAGAAAGAAGCTTAGCTTTCCACCCATCGACTTTCTTGGACGCTTTCTCGATAAGACCAACGAAGTGAATCGCTTTCAGATGGTCGTAGGTAAAGGGCACTCCAAGATAAGTACAAGGAAAACCACATTGACTAAAACCTGTGGACAGACCAATAGCCAAACGACGCGTATTAGGACAGTTAGGATGTAAATAGAAATTACTTTTGGAGCACTCACAAGCTGACCAGAGGCTAACTGATACTCTTTAAGCACCTTCATTCGATTTCTAATACTGCGAGAACTTCCATTGTAGAAAATAAGGGTATCATCCGCAAACATCAAGTGGGAAACCAAAGGACAACATCTTTTAGTTACAAAAAGATGGACCCAACCATCTATTATGGATTGATAGATATTCCGGCTAAGAACCTCTTGAGCCAAGATAAATAATAAGGGAAAAATAGGGTCGCCTTGACGCAATCCTCTAGAAACAGGAAACCAACCCTTATAGACCCCCTGAAACACCACTGAGAAATAAGTCGAGTCAAAACAACTAGAGGCAGCAGCAATAAATCCTGAGCTGAAACCATATCGATTAAGCACCTCAATTAAAAAATTCCATTCGATACGATCATAAGCTTTAGCCATGTCGAGTTTGAACATAACATTACGACCACAAATATTCTTGCCCAAATCTTTGACAAGCTCTTGGGCTAGCCCAATTGCTTCGGCGATGGACCTATCTTTAACAAAACCATGTTGTTGAACAGAAATTAGTTTTGGGAGAAGAGACGCCATTCTTGTAGATAAAGCCTTAAAAAAGATTTTATAGCAAATATTAAATAAACTGATCGGGCGGAAATCTTTGAGAGATGCAGGTTAACCTCCCTTATCACTTTGTACTATATCAGATACCTTATCTTTCATTTTACAAATACCAAAGACCTCCCTTATTTTTTTTTTCTCAAATACCACTTATCTCCTTTTGGACAAAATTGTCCTTAGGTTATTTAAAAAATAAAATAAAATCATTAGCACTCCTATAGCCCAACTCTCCCACCACTACCCATCGTCGCCACCACTACCCACTGCCGCCGCCACCAACCCCCACAACCAACGGAGAGAGAGAAAAGGGTTAATGACAGGGTTAAATTTTTTTTTTTTTTTAATGAAATGGTTAAAAAATATATATATATACTTTTTTAAATGGGGGTAGGTAGTGGTGGTGGGAGGTGGTGGGTGGCGGTAGTAGGAGGTGATGGCTGGTGGTGGGCAGCGGCAGTGATGAGAGGTGGTGTTGGGTGGGTGGTGAAGCTGGATGCGATGGTAGAAGGTGGCGATGAATATATATAAATTAAAGGGTTATTTATATATTTTAGTTTTTTATTATTTAATTATTTTTTGAATAATCAAGGGTAAATTTGGTATTATAATAAATTTTTTATTATTTTCTAATCAATAAGAGAGGTAAGTGGTGTGTTGGCCCAGTAGAATACCTAATAGGAGAGTGAATTGGGTAATTAAAAAATATATCATAATAGAACTTGATAAATCAAATAATTAATTTTAAACCTAAATTAATTATTATCTTTATAACACAGAGGAATAATACTATCAATCTAAGTGCACACCCAAATAATAAAAATAAACAAATTAATAATGCAACACACCAAGATATATCCTGGTTCATCAAACTCCTCTTGGTTAGTCCAGTCCTCCGAGCCTCACGGATATTCGCACCCACTAATTCTCAAGATCCCTTTAAAGGTAGGAACCAAACCTGTACATCAATTCTTTGACAGGTTCAGAATCAACCTTTACAATTTTCTTTTCCAAGGCTCAGGAATAACCTCTACTTTTTATAAGCTCAAGAATAACCTATCTTTTTACAAGCTAAAGATTAACCTAATTCTTTTCATCACTACGGTTCAAGAATCAAAACCTTACAAAACACTCCAACGATCATTTTTCCAGGTAAGGATGGAACATTTACAAATCACTCATAATGCAATTTTATCCAAGAAGAATCACTACCTTAATCTCTTTACAGGAAGAGAGTGAAACTCGACTACCCTTGATTAAATACCCCCAACAGTATTTAACTCGTCGCACTACTCACCAATACAAAATGATAAGTAAGAAATCTCACTCAGAGATGGCAAAACAGGTAACAGGTCATTACACGATAACACGAAACACGATAAGACCCAAATACGAACACGACACAATAAGTATATCGTATCAGACTACCCAAACACGAACACAATACGAAAATTATCGTGTCAACACGACACGACACGATAATTTTTCATGTCACACGATGACACGAAACCTATCAGGTAAACCCGACACGATAAGACCTGATAGGTTTCCATTACACATCAACCTACCCATTATGCGTTAACCCATTACACGTTAATGACTTGTTAACCTGTTAAATTGACTAAATAAGTAGGATTAAAGAAATGTGAATATGTATATTAGGTACTAAATTATAATATTTGATAATTTGGGGGTGTAAAAATAATTTATTAAATTAACGGGTAACCTATTAGATCTTAGGTTATCGTGTAACCTAAATACACGAAATTCTTATCGTGTCTTATCATGTAACCTATTGGGTTATCAGGTCAACCTGATAACTTGCACTATTTCTTATCGGGTTATCAGGTCTGACACGATAACGACCCGATATCTAATAAGTAAAACCCAAACTTGATAATTTCGTGTCGGTCTCGTATTGTGTTATCATGTAAATACCTATTTTGTCAGCCCTATTCTAATACCCCAGATAAATAATAACTCAATTAATATCCCAACTAGTGATAGAAAAACATTAGATACAAAATCTGATTTTAACAAGATATGGGTAGTAAATTGGAGCACGTAATCAGATTCAAGAAATTGTTTGTAAAAATATTTTCTTTAACAAATCAGAAACAATTTCTAAGATCAATTTCCAAAATATAAACAAGTAATGCGATAAAAGAATATAATTGGAAATATCTCACCTGGAATCCATAGAATAATCAGATAAAGCAATGTAATTTCAGATTCGGTAGCAGCAAATATTAATCACAATTGATCTTTAAGATCACTTTTAGAATAACTCACAAACTCTCAGAAAGATAACTCTTCGAAAAGCTCACTCTTATGATATGATATGATTTCTCTTCTTTACTACTTAAATTTGCTAATGAAATTCGCAGGTCTATTTAAAGGAACATGTAATCAGCCTTCTAACGGTTAGTTTATAAGTGTCATGATAATTAAAAGCTCTTATAGACCCCTTATATCATAAGGAATTTAATTAGGTTCAATTACACTTAATAACAACTTTCAAAACTCTTAATTAAATCCCCAAAGTATTTCTCAATCTCAATTAAATAGACTAGAATCAATTTCAGGTACCAAATTGAGAAACATTAATATTTGATGAACCATATTAATAAGATTTAATTAGTATATGAATCATACCTTAAATATAGATAATATTTCCGAAATCTCTCTCAAATATTAACAAAAAATAACTACTTTTAGATATGATTTTGGGATCCACGAGATCCTGAAACAGCTCCATCAGTCGACTGGTCAGTCGACTGCCCAATTTAGGATGTAGCCAAAGACATTCATCGGTCGACTTATCAGTCGACTGCTGGATTCAGAGACTTCACTTTCTTCTCATCGGTCGACTTATCAGTTGACTGATCAATTCAATATGTTTGTCTTATACCCATCAGTCAACTTATCAGTTAATTTCTCTTTACTGAACACTTCTCTCCAATTCATTTTAATAAATTTTCTTCTCTAAATTAGCTCCACTAATATTCTTATATTTCATTTTAGTCATTCAAAATTATTTATTGTCAATTCACATAGGAGCAAATAATTTAACTAAATCAAAACATATATAAAAGATAAAATATTTTTTGTGTCATGTGTGTGTTCCTAAATAAGATATTAAGAGTTAAGATTCACCTGAGTTGTTTTTTCTAATTTCTTTAAACTCTTAATTATTCTTCATCATTTTGACATCTTTATTTGGCATCCATTTAATTTAACGTCTTTATTACTGGAACTTTAAATAACTGAAACACTCAATTAAACATTAGTTCCACCAAAATATCAACACTTAATTGTTCAACAAAATCTTAGGATCAACATAGTGTTTGAGCAAAAAGACATAGGATGTTTCTAGTATTTACAAAATGACAGGGGAGCTATCTGGTATAATGTAAAATGACAAAGGAGGTCAATGACAAAATAATAGAGTAATGAATTACTAATAAATGTTGGTTATCGTTACACACGAATTATTTGCACATAAAACATAAAATTGGAGAAAGTGTTTCTTAGGTTATGAGATGAATTGCTAAATACTTATTCATTTAGGATGTTAGGAGATTTTAATTTTGATCTGGGTAAAATCCAACCATATCCACGTGTCCGCTACCTGGATCAAGATAGCCACATTACTAGCGCTACTTCATCACACGACCTCGAGAGCCCGGTGAATAGGCAGGCTCGAAGCACCTCAGGTCAGTAAAAAGTAAATGGCCATCAAGTCTCCAACCCAGAATCTCCTCAGAGTGTATCCTAAAAAGAACAGATCGGTGCTCATAGTACGACCTTTACCTCAGCGCCCGGGTCGGCCTGTTACTCTTAGCACGGCTTGTCCCATGGGCTTCTCCATCAACAAATAAAGGGCCCAAAGCCTAGGCCCATAGTTCTAATATGTCATGTTTCTGACGCGCTCAATTACTTACCACTAAACCGAGCTTAAGGGCCTAATCTTCTGGAATGTTGATCGCTTCCTCCCCTATAAATAGAAGACTTCATCAACACATTTTTGGATAGAAAAACACACACTCAACAGGTCAAGATAATAGATTTACTCCGAATGACCTGTTTTCTTCCTCCCGAGCTCTTACTCTCACATTAGAGGGGACACGCCGCAAACACCCTGGCCCGTTCTGTATGTAGGTGACAAATCGGAGCTCAGCCTGGACAACGACCCAAGATGAGAAACCGTAGGATGGTATCATCTAGCTTGGATACCAGGTAGGATAACGCCTAACCAGCTCAGATCGAAAGCTCTAGTGAGGATGAAGATAATCCCTAAATCAGTGGCAACTCTCCACGCGATGATTAACTTGACCATACTACTGGTCAGTCTAATTCCTGACATCAAAAGTTTGACATCGTCTGTAGGAAGCTTACAAATAGTCTTCTCCAACTCATCAACTACCTGTTTTACTAAGGTTTGATTAACACAAAGTCTGGGCACTCTTTGCAATCAAGGAACTAAAACACCACGATGAATAGCAACCCTACTGAAGACATGTCTCGGGTTCCCATACCGAAAACTAAGGCTAATGCACATCATCAAGCCGGGAAGAAAAATATCAATATTGAGGGATAATCTTGTCTCCCAATCCCAGCCTCAGGCGTTTGCCCAAGCCAGGATTCTGGGACTATTAATACTGCCAGGCTCAACAACATGGAACATCAGCCCTGAAAGTTCCAAGAATACTTCAACATCTTCCTCTCCCTCCTACCTCCGACCCCAAATCAAGGAGGATTGGATCTCCATATTGCAGGATAAGAAGATCGCCCACATGGGTCCGATAATCGAGCAATCGTCTCTTTCGGACAAGTGGCGCCGACCCAACCTTAGCCAGATAACCGGGCAGCCAAGGAAAGCGATCTCGGCCCCCCTGTTGGGTAGAAGTCCATGTCTCAATCAAAGCTCCAGTGACGACTAGAAGATAGGCCAGGGTCACCTCGGCCAGAGAGTACAGTCGCCAAGACCAATATGAGTGCCAATCTCGCTAAATTTGTGAAGTAGACTCCTATTCTTTGCCACCAACTCGGAGGCGTCAAGCTTGGGCCACGGGTAGTTAGGCCACCATCCTGGCAAGAGAAGAAGTAGCTATAGAGCGACGCATGGCTGAGATAGAGGCCGCTTTTAATCGGCTACGGAACACCGGAGGTCCAAGCGAGCTGCATGCTGGGGTAAGGTCTCTTTTTATTGCGAAAATCACAGATGAGCTAGCCCCATATTGATTTTTTAACCCCCAGTAGCCCAGTACAACGGGACCATCAACCCCATAGATTACCTTTCTATCTTTGTGTCCCACATGGATATGCAAACCGCCTCCAAGATGGTGAGATACAAGTTTTTTCCACTCGATCTAACTGGTCCTGCTCAGACATGGTTCAACGACCTAGTTTTGGCTTCGATCTCCATATTTCTCTGGCTTGAGCAATAATTCTTAGAAAGGTTCAGTCGATCTCGACGAAGGCCCAAAACCGTTACACATATCCTCATCCTCAGGCAGAAAGCCGATGAGATTGTGGGCGATTACGTTGACAGATTATGGATGGAGTTACTCGCCTGTGAATGGGTATCCGACGTCATGGCCCTTAATGCCTTGATTGACGGATTAAGGAACCGGAGACTCTCCTATGATTTAAGTTCAAGATGAGCCTCGTGTCTCCGAGAAACTTTGAATCTTGGCACTAATTACTACAAGGCAGACCTTCTCGACAGAGTAAAAAGGGAAAGAGAAGGACTCCAAAAGAAAAAGGGCCGGCCTGATGAAGGGCCGAGCCAAACTTAAGCCTCGAGGAGGCTTTAGTCTAAAGGTTGGCTAGGGCCTTTGCCAAAGACAGAAAGCCACTCCTAAGGACCGGCCAGAATGGTTTCACCCCGTTTATAGCTTCCGTCGCCACCATATTTACCAAGAACGCCAGGAAAGAAATCTTCCCACCTGCCTCCCTTGAGGGGGAAGTCCTTGGACAGGTTGGCCGATAAATACTATGACTTCCACAGGGACCACCATAACGAACACTATGATGCAAAAGAAATGACACCCGACTTCCACCCCGTGATGACAACCTTGAGGACGATGCCAACCTCAGGGTAGACGGGGACATTAACGTCATCTACTGAGGACTGGCTCTGGGTGGCGAAACATCCTCTTCTCGAAAGAGATACGAAAGCAAGAGTAAGAGAAAGGTCAAGATGACGTGTATAAGGTCAGCGCGGTAGATGCTACCTCATATTACGTCATTTCCTTTAGCAAAGTCAACCTAATAGAGTTTCACATTCTGTATGATAACACCCTGGTCATGTCTGCCCTGATTAATCACTATAGTATAGCGAGGATTTTGGTCGACGGGAGAAGCTCGGCCGATATCATCTTTTAATGAGCCTTTGACAAAAAGGGTGTAAACGCCAATGCTGTTATGCCTGTAAAGTCTCATCTCGTCAGTTTCGGAGGCAACATCCTCAACTCCATCGAATGGGTCTCACTGCCCGTCACGGTTGAGTCCTGGCCCAAAACGACCACCGTTTGGTCCAAATTTCTAATTATGGATAGGTTGTCGCCATACAATACAATTATGGGATGGCTCACCGTGGCCACCCTGAAAGTCATTTGTTCACCATATCACCAGAAAATAAAGTTCCCCACCGGTTCAAGGGTAGGCGAGGTCCAAGGAGACCAAGAAGCTACTCGGGCCTGTGCGAGAAGGGCCATGGAGAAGAAATACCAATTACAGGTAGAGCCCAAGCTCGGGGACCCTTGTCGATCTCTTCTCAAGCTCATGGACCTGGCTGGTAGAAGCGAGCCTGTCCTGATTGATGATCCCCGAGACAAAGAGCCCATTCCATGACCTCGTGAAAATTTTCTCCAAGTCTCCATTCACCCCACCATTGTCGATTGATGATCCCCGGGACGAAGACCTTGGTCCCACAATGAGCTTCCCGAGATCGATCCCAGTGTGGCTATACACCGACTTTGTGCCGACGTGCACTACCCACCCATTCTCTAGAAGAGAATGAAGTTTTATCTAGACATAATTGAAGAAAAAATAGATAAGTTCGTCAAGTCCAATGTCGTGGAAGAAGTTAAATTCCTGGACTGGCTAACCAACATTATCCTAGCTTCTAAGGCAGCAACAAATGGAGACTTTGCGTGGACTTCAAAGATCTAAATAAGGCATACCTGAAGGAATTCTTTCCCCTTCCAAAGATCGATATCATGATCGATGTAACAACGGGGCACGAGTAGCCCAGCTTCCTCGATGCTTACTCTGGCTATAATCAGATCCCCATGTATCATCCCGATAAGAGTAAGACCTCATTCATTATAGACTGAGGCACCTACTGCTACAAGGTCATGCTTTTCGACCTTCGCAACGCCGAAATGACCTATCAGAGACTTATAAATAAGATGTTTAAGGAAGAGATCGGGAAACAATGCAGGTAAACATCAATGATATGCTCGTAAAAAACATCCAGGCTCAAGACCACCTTAATCATCTCCAAGCCTGCTTCAATAAACTCCGAGCTCACCGTATGAAGTTGAATCCGAGAAAATACATATTTGGGGTGTCCGTTGGAAAGTTTTTGGGCTTTATGGTCTTACAGCGCGGTATCGATACCAACCTCGACCAGATCAGCACGGTGCTCGATATGTCTTCTCCATGCAACAAGAAGGAGGTTCAGACCCTGACAGGTCGATTGACTGCCCTAAAGCGATTCATCTCTAGGTCCTCCGAAAAGTGTCTCTTGTTCTTCAAGATCCTTAGAGGAAATAAGGCATTCGAATAAACCGAGGAGTGTGATAGTGTCTTCCAAGAGTTAAACAAGTACCTCTCCTTAGCACTGCTGCTCAGCACGCCACTGAAGGGGGAGGAACTGCTCCTGTACGTAGCTGTCTCTAACACGGCGGTAAGCGTCGCGCTGGTTAGAGAAGAGGCCAGTATGTAGAGCCCGGTCTACTACACGAGCAGAGTCCTTACCGATTTCAAAACAAGATATACAAGGTTTAAAAAGTTGGCCTACACTTTGTTAATTACCTCGAGAAAACTCAAGCAATATTTTCAAGCTCATACCATCGTGGTTTTAACTGACCAGCCGTTAAGGAAAATACTCTATTCCTCTGATGTCTCTGGGTAATTGATGAAGTACAATCTTGAATTGGGCCAGTTTCACATCGAGTATTGCCCCAAGACAGCAGTAAAGGGGCAGGTCCTAGCTGATTTCATAGTCGAGCTGACCTTTTCAGATGAAGAGCCCTCCGCCGAGTAAGAGATTGCTGAGAATACCTCTCTGTCAGCTTGTCGGGCCGATGTTTTGCCCAGCTTAATCAGTATGCACGCCAACCTGAACCTTAATTCGTGGCAACTCTTTACTAACGGGTCCTTGAATCAGAACGGTTCAAGTGTCGGGATGGTCTTTGTCGTCCCGGATAAGTAAGAAATTGAGTACGCCCTCAGGCTCGAATTCTGGGCTACAAACAATGTGGCTGAGTACGAGGCTCTATTGGCCGGAGGTTAGCCCAGAAATTCAACGTGAAAACTCTCTAGGTCTTATGCGACTTCTAGCTCATGGTTAATCAAGTCAACGGTGATTACCTCACTAAGGATTCAAGCATGGTAGACTACCAAGAGAGGGTAAAGGCCCTGATGAAGAACTTTAAGAGACTTCAAGTCAAGTAAATACCCCAAGAAGAAAATAGGCCCACTGACGCGTTGGCCAACTTAGTCTCAGCGGTAGAGTATACTCTCAAAAGAACGGTGCCTGTGGAGTATCTATCCAAGCAGAGTAGTGTCTCCTCTTGCGAAGTCGCAACTATCTTCACCCTCAACTCCAGTCCAACCTGGATAGATCTGATCATGAGCTATCTCGCAGATAGGATGCTGCCAAATGACCAAGCTCATTCTCGAATAATACAATACCAAGCAGAACAGTATGCCTTCATTAATGGTGTTCTGTATCACAAGTCCTTCTCGGGTCCGTACTCAAGATGCCTCCGACCTGAGGAGGCCAACTACGTTATGAAGGAAATTCATAAGGGTATTTGTAGAAACAACTCAGGGGGCAAGTCACTTGCCTAAAAGCTACTCATGCACGGTTACTACTGGCCCAAAATGCTTGAAGATAAATGAGATCATTAAAAAAAGTGATAAGTGCCAGTGGTTCGCCGAGTACCCTTATACCTCGCCAAAATGGTCAGCGCGTGGCCTTTCTCCCAGTGGGGGATAGACCTCCTCAGCCCGTTCTCTAAGGGGACCAGCCAGAGAAAATTCTTGGTCATCGTCATCGACTACTTCACGAAATGGGTAGAAGCTGAGCCCCTAACCAGGATCACCAAGGAAAGGATCCGAGACTTTGTCTAGAAGTGTATGATTTGTTGATTTGGCATCCCAAAAGCCATCGTCTCGAAAAATGAGAAGCAATTTGACAATGATTTATTCGCTAAGCTTTGTTCCGGGCTGAGGATTAGCACACAATTTTTCTCCCTAGTCATCCTCAAGCTAACGATCAGGTTGAAGTCACCAATCAGACTATTTTGCAAAATCTAAAGACCAGGTTGGACAAATCTAAAGGGTTATCGGTGGAAGACCTGTATCCCGTGCTATGGGCTTATCACACAATAGCTCAGACCCCCACTGGCGAGACACCCTTCACCATGACCTTTGGCTCAGAGGCCGTCATCCTGGTTGAGATTGGCCTGCCTTAGCCTCGGACTGCTGCTACCTTCGACAAATCTAAAAACGAAGCATGTCAGGCACTCAACCTTGATCTATTAGAAGAAATAAGAGAAAGAACTTAGATCCATTAGGCCGCCTATCAACAAAGAACGACTCAATACTATAATCACCGGGCCCGACCTCGATCTTTTGGCTTCACCGACCTCATCCTGAGGAATGTCACTCTGGTTACTAGGGACCAGAATGCCAGCAAGCTTGCTCTAAGTTGGGAAGGGCCTTATCGAGTCACTCGAATAGCCCGGCCCGATACCTACAACTTGGAAACCGAGGATAAGATTTCCTTAAGACACCCCTGGAATGTCAAGCACTTAAAGCGCTACAATACCAGAGAAGGGTCGGGTAAGACCCTAACTTTAGCACATACATAATTTTAGTCGCATTTTAGAGCATTTAGAAAAATACAGGGTAGAAATGTGTTATTTAATATCCAAATTAAAAATTTAGGGGTTAATTTACAAATTTGAAAACATTTATTCTACACTTTGGGATTCAATTTGTCATTTATTTATAAAATTAAAATTTTAGGGGTGAATTTATAATTTTAAAAAAAAATTATATCTTGAATTAGGTTAAAAAGATAACCTAAAGGAAATTAGGAGGAGAAAAGAATAATTAAAATAAAGATTAATATATATATATATATATATATATATATATATACACGTGGGAATGATCAGCCAAAATCGAAAACAGAGAAAGAGAGAGCAACGATGTGGCAGGGCGTGCAATCAAGATGAACCACCAAGTTCATGCATATAAATCCATCCATCGAAGTGGTGATCTGGAAAATAAAAATAAAATAAAATAAAATAAAAGAATCAAGAAAAATAAAAAAAAAATCGAGAAGAGAAAGAGAGAAGCTGGGTTTCGGTTATGGGTGTGTTTGGTCGACGGTGTGCAGTTGGTGGGGGGGTGTTCATCCGACGATTGTGTGGGTATGTCGTTCGGCTGTTCCGTTTGTGATAGTGTGTGTGTGTGTGTATGTGTGTGTGTGTGTGCGTTTTCTGGCCGTCAACGTTGTGTGTGGGTGAGCCTGCGATCGTCTCTATTCCGTTTTCGTCGACGGTGATTGGGAAGGGGGATGATCGGCAGTGTGTGTACGTGTTTTGTGTTCTGTTCGCTGGTTGGTGTGTCGGCAGTGAGTTTTGTTGATCGCCAGTGCATGTGTATGTGTGTGTCGTCGCGTGTTGCGTGCATTGATTGTCGGACGATTGTGTACGTGTGTGTGTCGTGTGGTCAGATGGTGTGTGTGCATGGGTGTAGACATTGAAGTGTGTGTGTTTCGGTGTATGTGTGTGAGCCATCTACTTCGTCGTATGGGTATGTGTGGGATCGTTGCCGTCGTTTGGCCGACGTATTTGTGTTCCGTTCAGCTGTAGCTATGTGTGCATGATCAGTTATAGGCTGCCGGCGGTGTGTAGGTTGTTTGGTCAGTGAGTGAGTTCCGGTGGTGTGTGCGTCGTCGTCGATGGTGTAAGGATGCCGGAGGTTGGTGAGGAGAGAGAGAGAGAGGTTGGCGGGAGTAGAAACCGAAACAGTGCCGAAAAGAAGGAAGAAAAGAGAAAAAAAAATGAGAAATTTGTAGAAATCACCCCAGGAATATCCAAAACTCATTTCGTGGTCGTCAAACGATTCGAAAACAGGTGAAATTTCAATCGATTATTAATTTTCGTTAAATTAAATTTTATTTAGCGTTACAAATCCTAAAATTGTAATAATTTCGTAACAATTAATTAATTTTAATTACGTGGTACATAAAATAGTAACGATTCAGAATATAGGGTCTGCATTGCATGATTAGGATGTTTTAGATAAGATATTAATTTAGGCTCTGTTACTATTAGGTTCGCAGGCACCGACGTCTAGATAGAGTGTGGTCAGTGTCAATTTTGCAAAACGGATATCGAGGTGAGTGTACTGTCTTCTTATCAAACTATTTTTCTATGTATATAAATGATGAAATATGTGTTTACTTAAATTGTACGAATTTATAAATGATATGGATCAAGCAGGAGTTGGGTGAGTTGGTAAACTGAATTTTCGGAAGATTTCGATGGTTTTCGAAAAGAAGTTGAAAATAATTTTTTGTTGGATTTGGTGAAATCAGACAGTATTTTTAAAAGAGAATAGAAAATATTTGTTTTTCTAAAAATACCTAGTTTTCTAAAAATAAAGGGTGGAAAAATGGTTTTGATAAAATCTGACGTTTTCTTTAAAAGAAAGTATGAAATATGATTTTTGGATTTGAAAGTTGATTTTAGGGAAAAGAGAAAAATGTGGTTTAGAAATTCTCCCCGAAAAGGGGTGTGGTTTATATTCTGCCCATAAGGGGTGTGAATTTTTGACAATATGGTGTGAAAATGTATTTCTTCCCGTAAGGTATGTAAATTTTTAACTATACTGATAATTTTGACAATACCATAGTTGTTCTCCCCGAAGAGGGTGTGGATTCTTCCCATGGGATGTTGATGTTTCTCCCTGTAAGGGGTGTGGATTATATTTCTCTCCAGAAGAGGTGTGGATATTTCGTAGGAAGGCATTCCTACGGATGTTACGGTACCGTTGCAACTCCCGATCGTGAGGTTAAAACGATCACTAAGGCTGGCCAGTGTGTGTGTTTGAGGTATGTGTTTGAGTTGTGTGCTTAAAAAGTGTATTTGAGATGTGTGTTTGAGATGTGGTGTTTTACGTATATTGGCTGATTTAATATTTATTATCATGGTGATTGGTATGATTTTTATATTAGTTGGATTTGAATGGAACTTAATTATGTCGCTTTATTTTTTCTGCTTTTATATTGGAGATTTTACGAGTTATGTTGTATTTATATACTTCCGCTTGATCCCATTTAGATATTGTAGAATAAATTTTATTATTAAAAATATTTTTACTAAGAAGGTAATACATTCGTAGGTGAAATAGCTAGGAGTCGGTCTATCCCCTACTGGCGCTAGATAGAGTTATGCGGGTCACACAAAGGAGTCTTTGAGACGAGATATCAAAGATGAAATCTAAGTGAGGTTCAGGGGATTTGTTTGATTGTTTTTATATTCGGGACGGTGTATCCCTATAAGATGAGATTATTATAGATTTACAATGTTGTTTATTGACGTATTGAGGTTGGCTAGTTAGTTAGGCGATGTCATGTCTACGTCACGCCGGCCCCACATGACGGGTGTCCGGGGTGGGGTGTAACAGGTCGCCTCCCTAGATTTGTTAGATTTTTTTATTTTGATCTTAAAAGCTTGTAATCAAAAATTTCAGATCAATGAGAAAGAGTGTTTCGGTTCAAAAACTTGTCCAAATTCTCCACAAGTATGAAGGCAGAGACGAGCAGCCCTCCATGCCGAGAGGCTGGAGATGGGCCACCCTCTAGCCACTACTCCAAATGAAGGCGGAGACGAGTATCCCTACCTTCCGAGAGGCTAGAGACGGGCCTCCCTCTAGCTACTACTCCAAACGAAGATGGGGACGAGCTGTCTTCCAGCCATGACTCTAAACGAATAGGGAGATGAACAGCTCTCCGTGCCGATAGGTAGGAGATAAGCCTTCCTCCAGCCACTTTTCAGCGATGAGGTATCCCTCCCACCGAGTTTCCAGCCCATCCCAATAAAAAACTAGCTGTCACTCCGACGAAGAAGACCAGTTGTTAAAATGGATTGGTGGTTTTAACCCAGAGGTGCCAACTAGATGCCACCCTCTGATGGCATCACACTGATCGAAAACGAGGGCCTACCAGCTGTAATACCTCGAAAATTTAGATTCTTGAAAATATTATTTTATATAAAAGTTTAATATTTTTGGGACTGTTTTGCCAATTTATGGCATAAATAATATTTGATAATTTTTAAGAGTTAAATGTTTATTATAAATTGATTTTAGAAGTTTTGGGACTATTAGGTTATTTAAAATATATTTTTAAGAGTTTTGAGATATAATTAATATTTTCTTTATTTCAAGAAGGTCATCAGTATAATTTTTAATATAAATGACTCATGAATTGAATTCATGAGTCATCAGATTTACGTGTTATTCTTATAATTATTTATATTATAATAGTAATAATAATAATATAATAACTTATCAGTTAACGAAATGGATCAAATTATATTATGGATATATGTATATATATATATACATACATTATGAAAAAAAAAAATATTTATATTATTAACTTATCAATTAACGAAATGGATCAAATTATATTATGGATATATATATATATATATATATAGAGAGAGAGAGAGAGAGAGAAATAGAGATTTAGATTATATATTCAGCAGTTACGGTATTATATATTCGGGTGTTCCGGTTTAGACTTCGGTTTCGGATTTTAGGTAGAATTTCTAACTCTTTTAATATTTGTATTTAATTTATCTATTGGGTGATTTACATTATTATTATCGATGAATTTATCATTCTTAGTTCGCATGAAATAGTTATGACTATGTGAAAATTATGTGAAAATCATGTCAAGGTGTTTTATTTGTCGCGTTAATTACATGCACGTATTAGAGGGGTTGGAATTCTACTAAGCGTTGGCTTACAAATCCACAGTTTTAATTGCAGGGCTGGTGAGAGCGAAACGGCGACGAGAATTACATAAGAAATTATGTGTGTAATAATTGTAGTTAATATTTACCGTTGTAAAAATTGACTCGATAAATTAAATATAATTATTGTCGTCGTATGTTAAAATTTAAATCGATAATTATAATTATCGTCGTAATTGTATATTAAATTACAAATTTAAACATTAGCATTAAATTAATCGGCGCCAAGAATTTATTTGGGTATTTAAAAATAATGCGGCGACAAAAATTTCAGCTGAATTTTTAATTAATTTGTAATAGTTGAATTTATTATTTACCGGTGTAAAAATTGAATTAATCAATTTGATATTTGTGATTGTCACCATTGTTTGAAAAAAAAATTATCGAATTTTATAGAATAAAAATTCGCTCAATCAATTTTAGTGTTAATTTCTCCAAGGAGAGAAACCGTGTAGCGACCCTAGAAAATCGAGTTGTTATCAGTGGTATCAGAGCGAGTTTGCGACCGCCCTAAACTTAGGTTGCGGTACCCATTATTCCTAATAAGTAAAGTGATACTTGAAAACAATAATTTTCGTATAATTCATTAACTCATGCGAACGTTGTTCCAACATGCGACTCGAGGAATATTTGTTTTTAGTGATTAACATGCATATTTAATAATATATGGTGAACAATGATTTAGAGGCGAAATGAGTCTTTGGTAATCGACTGATATTCCAAAAATTGGCGATGTAGCTCTCTTTACTACATGTTTTTTTTTTTTTTTTTTTTATATATATATAAAGTTCAGCCTTGCTGATAGGTGTCAAAAATAAAACAAATAGTCTTCATCCTTTAGAAGAAAAAAAAAAATAAAAAAAACACCGGAAGCATGCTACTGTGTTGCTTCCAAGTTGATGTTTTAAACTTTCTAATTACTCTATTATATCTAAAAAAAAAAAAAAAAGGTTTGTGTTGTGGGATGAAAAAAAAAAGGGTAAAATTATTTTTTTTGTATTAATTTAAAGGATTTTCTTGTAATTCTAAAATATTTAAAGGTCACTTGCAAAATCTGTTAATGGAATCTGTCTACAAGGTGTGTGCGTGGCATTTGTAAAATGATGGGGGTCTTCTTTTCCAAAAGCAAACTAATGACATTGACCGCCTATAGCATTGTTTAATTGATGATGAAAAAGTTATCTCCTATAATATTAGTATCACCCCACACCTCTGAAAGCTCACACGATGTAGTACTTATAAGATAACATGTGAATTGTTATCATTGATATTATGAAATTACTACTATTTGTCAGTAAATTGGAAATAGATTACATACGGATTAATGAAAATAATCGTGGTGTGATATACGTAAGCCTATAAGAATACCAGATGTACTATGGTATTTATACATATGTACAAGGATTGGGGTTTGATCCATATTTGCATGCATTGACGTCTCCATTATGTTTCTCGGTGGTTTGACATTTTGCGTTCATATGTTGTTAACATTATTTCACTTTGGTCCCTATAGTTTTAATTGAATGCGATTTGATGAATTCTATATAGATCATTAAATTATATTTTCGTATTAAATTGTGGAAAAAAAAGTGTTGATGGAAATGGACCGTTTTATGATAATTAATTGATCAAATGAAATTTTAAAGGTGAAAAAAATAACTTTATTATCCTGTTATGCCATAATTGTCTTCTCGTCAAGAGAGTCAGTCCTGTAAAATGTGAATATATATTATTACCTGTCAGGCAAGTCCTGCATGGTAAATATATTATATATATTATTACCTGTAAGGTAAGTCTACATGGTGGATATATTATATATATTGTTACTTGTCAGGCAAGTCCTGCAGGGTGGATATATTATATATGTTGTTACTTGTTAGACAAGTCCTACAGGGTGGACATGATAACTCCCGATCGTGAGGTAAAACGATCATATGGCTGACAAGGAAGTATGTTATTTTATTTATATACAAGTGAGTTGATCAGTTGACTTAAATTTGATTGTCCTGTTATAATGATATTTTTATTGAGATTTGGATACGACCCAGTGTGGTTACATTTTATTGGAAAGTGGATTTTGATAAAAATACTAGATCCATAAAATATTTTTATACTACGAAAACAGTACACCGATAAAAAATAATTCGGATAGATATTGGTCCATTACTAACGATTAGTAGAAGCGGAGTGTTGGGTCATTGTGAAATTATCGGGAGCCAATTATTATTTTGAAATGCTAATTTGAATTTTTGAGCTTAGTTGGTGTTATAGAAATGCGAGTTGGGACTTTATGTAAAAAAAATTATATATATACATTTCACGTGAGTATTGAATTCAGTATTAAACTCGTTAGGTTACTTTGGAGACATAATTATGTGATTTGAGATGTATTTAGTTTTTATAGTTTGAAAAGTATTTAGGTGTTTGAAACATATTTTTGCGGTGGAGACATGTTTATATAATTTGATACGTATTTATGTGGTTCGGTGATATTTATGTGTTTTGAGGGGTATTTATATGATTTGATGTGTTTAGGTGTTTTTACACGTATTTATGTGCTTGAGAAATATTTATGTGTTTTTGACGTATTGGGAAAAAAAAATTATTACTTTAAATTTGAATTATTTGATTTTATGAAAAAGGTTACAGGATTATTAGAAGGTTAATGTGAATATCGGAGGTAGTCATTTTTAGTCTCATGGGACAGTCCATTAGGAATTTGGGCTATCTATTGGCTATACTATTAGTTGATAATATGATTGGCTTGAAATGTCGGATGATTGGTAAATGATGGTTCTGGGATATGGTAGTAGATTTAAAAAGTCATGCCAAGTGAAAATTTATTGAAGTCGTAGACCTATTGGAATTGAGATAGACCCAATTTAGTGAGACTACCGTGATATTTTAATAATATATTGTAATTATTGCTATTTTTATCAGAGTAGTATAGCGTAAGTGTTTAGAAATATAAGATTCTTTATCAATTGGTTATCTGTGTTATGTGTTACCGACCAAAGTGCACCAGTCCGTATACTGTTGGATATAACGTGAGCCACTACAAATGGAAATGTTGCGATGAGTGGAATAAATTTTGAAAAATGTGAATTATGGGTGACTTTTGGTTATGGGACCCTACATAGAGAACAATTGTTCTAGAATTGAGTGTAACGAACATAATCATGCAGTGCGATTCGAGAATGAAATTTATTTAAGGTGGGTAGATTGTAATACCTCGAAAATTTAGATTCTTGAAAATATTATTTTATATAGAAGTTTAAAAATTTTGGGACTATTTGGCGAATTTATGGCATAAATAATAATTGATAATTTTTTAGAGTTAAATGTTTATTTTAAATTGATTTTAGAAGTTTTGGAACTATTGGGTTATTTAAAATATACTTTTAAGAGTTTTGCAATATAACTAATATTTTTTTTATTTTATTTCAAAAAGGTCATTAATGTAATTTTTAATATAAATGACTCATGAATTGAATTGATGAGTCATCAGAGTTACATGTTATTCTTATAATTATTTATATAATAATAATAATAATAATAATAATAATAATAATAATATAATAACTTATCAGTTAACGAAATGGATCAAATTATATTATGGATATATATTATGAAAAAAAAAAAAACCAGTGATGAATAGAGGGGGTTCGACCAAAGAAGAGTCTTTGGCAGTCCTTTTAGGCAGCCTGAGCTCAGCTCGGCTAATAGCTGGTATAACGACCCGGTTTTCCAAGGTCGCTATATGGTTTCTCCCCTTTGAGAAATTAGCACTAAAGTCGATTGACTAAATTTTCATTCTATAAAATTCAATAATTTTTTTTTTCAAACAATGGCGACAATCACAAATATCAAATTGATTGATTCAATTTTTACAACGGTAAATAATAAATTCAACTTTTACAAATTAATTAAAAATTCAGCTGAGATTCCTGTCGCAGCATTATTTTTAAATACCTAAATAAATTCCTGGTGCATATCAATTTAATGCTAACGTTTAAATTTGTAATTTAATATACAATTACGACGACAATTATAATTATCGATTTAAATTTTAACATACGACGACAATAATTATATTTAATTTATTGAATCAATTTTTACAATGGTAAATATTAACTACAATTATTACAAACAAAATTTCTTATGTAATCCCCGTCACCGTTTTACTCTCACCGGCTCTGCAATCAAAACTATGGGGTTGTGTGCTAACGCTCAGTAAAACTCCAACATCTCTAATACGTGCATGTAATTAACGCAACAAATAAAACACATTGGCATGATTTTGACATAATTTTCACATAGTCATAATTATTTCATGCGAACTAACAATGATAAATTCACCGACAATAGTAACGTAAATCACCCAATAGACAAATTAAATACAAATATTAAAAGAGTTAGAAATTCTACCTGAAATCCGAAGCCGAAATCTAAACCAGAATATCAGCAGTTATGGTATTATATATTCGGGTGTTCCGGTTTAGATTTCGGCTTCAGATTTCAGGTAGAATTTCTAACTCTTTTAATATTTGTATTTAATTTGTCTATTGGGTGATTTACGTTACTATTGTCGGTGAATTTATCATTGTTAGTTCGCATGAAATAATTATGAATATGTGAAAATTATGTCAAAATCATGCTAATGTGTTTTATTTGTCGCGTTAATTACACGCACGTATTAGAGATGTTGAAGTTCTACTGAGCCCTGGCGCACAACCCCATAGTTTTAATTGTAGAGCCGGTGAAAGTAAAACGGCGACGGGGATTACATAAGAAATTTTGTTTGTAATAATTGTAGTTAATATTTACCATTATAAAAATTGATTCGATAAATTAAATATAATTATTGTTATCGTATGTTAAAATTTAAATCGATAATTATAATTGTCGCCGTAATTATATATTAAATTACAAATTTAAACGTTAGCATTAAATTGTTATGCACCAGGAATTTATTTAGGTATTTAAAAATAATGCGGCGATAGGAATTTCAGCCGAATTTTTAATTAATTTGTAATAGTTGAATTTATTATTTATCGGTGTAAAACTTGAATCAATCAATTAGATATTTGTGATTGTCGCCGTTGTTTGAAAAAAAAAATTATTGAATTTTATAGAATGAAAATTTAGTCAATCGACTTTAGTGTTAATTTCTCCAAGGGGAGAAACCATATAGCGACCCTGGGAAACCGGGTCGTTATATCACTTATCAACCGCTTCCTCACAGCCAAGCTGAGCTCAGGCTGCCTAAAGGGACTGCCAAGGAGTCTTCTTTGGTCGAACCCCCTCTAGTTCGATGACCACAAAAGTTCGGCAAGTCGAGCTCCCATGGTCGTTTGGGGGGCAAGACGATTAGCACTGTCCAACAATGAAGGAAAGAACCAGGAAATATTTCGAATTCAAAAACACGACTGTTGGGCATCTTAGTCATATGAATTGCGTCACATATGAAACCAAAAACGTTAGCGTGTAATAAGACGGTTAACGACGCCTCTCTTGCCCGGGCAACAAGTTTCAAAAATTTATTGAAGAAAAATTTCCAAACGACCCAAGTGACAAAAAATTACCGGGCTCAATGTAGATGCCGGTCTAGCGGCTCTTTCACGATGACCCGGTCGTTAAGGGTCGTCTCAGTTACTAAACATGACGATTATCCGAGCTGATGAAAGAGTTCACTGCTTAAATTATTTGAGTCCGATTACTTCCTTTAAGTTACAAAAATTATTAAGGCTTATTTGTGCAAGTGTGTAATAGTGATCGGCCAGAAACCATGAACCAAGCAAATAAGAAAATGGAAACACCCAAGACACACTACAAGAAAAATAGGATTCAGTTACGAATTTTTTTTGCGACGACACAATAATCGTCGCCAAATGTGTCCGTTGGCTACAAAATGAACAATCGTAGCCAAATGTGACCTCATTTGGCGACGAAGTGCAATTTTATAGCCGTAGGTTGTTAATAGGCGATGAAATTTTAGAATTCGTCACTATTGGCCCGATCAATTCTTAGCGCCAAACAAAAAAGACAAAAAAAATTCCCGCTAGTGTTTTGGCGACGGAAATATTTCGTCGCCAATGTAGCACGAGATATGTTTTTATTTGGCGACAAACCACTTTCGTCACGATTAATTACCCCCTACTAAATCTGCGATGAAAGTGGTTTGTCGCCAAAGCGGTTGCCTATATTTGACATTGGGCTACGAATGAGTTTCGTCGCCAATTGTTTTTCCTCCCTACCATGATTTTGGCACCCCCACTTTCCCGCTATTACATTAGCTGAATTTTTTTTCTCTTTTTGTCTCCTAATAAACCCTTTGTTCTCTCATCCCTCTCTCTCGATCTCATCCCTCTCTCTCATCGACGACCTGAACCAAATCGCCACTGCCTCTCGATCTCATCCCTCTCTCTCATCGATGACCTGAGCCAAATCTCCACTGCCTATCGATCTCATCCCTTTCTCTCGATCTCAGCCTCTCTCTAGTCGACGACCTAGAACCAAATCGCCACTACCTAAACAACCTAGAAATTGAATCGGCGGCAGAGGAAGCCCTAATCGCAACGACGACGAAGGCGACGGTTGGGAAATCTCAGAGTTTCTCTCTCTCTCTCTCCGTTGCGGTAACTTTCGGCTTCATTTATGATTATTTGTTGTTTTGATATGTAATTTTATCCATGAACATCAAGAATCTGTGGACATGCCAGTAGATGAAGTTGGTTTTCAATTACAGTTATCTAATTTGTGTTTTGGTTTCCAAACATCCAGACGCTGCTCTGCCTGCCCAGGTTCCCAAGTAAATTGCTCCACAGTGACATAATCTGGTATGTAGATTGCTTGCTCCTTCCCTCACAACGTTTTTGTTCCATATCTGTTTCTGTTCTATTTCTGTTCTGTTTAGGTTTCTGTTCTATTTCTGTTCTATTCTGTTTCTGTTCTATTTTTGTTCTGTTTATGTTCTGTTTCTGTTTTGTTTCATTATGTTTCTATTCTGTTCTGTTCTGTTTCTATAATAGCCGTTTCATAATGGTATTGGTAGGCACCGATACCGTTACAGGCCGTTACAACGGCGCTAAATAATTTCACAACAGTTACAGGCCGTTACAACAGCGCTAAATAATTTCTGTTCTCGTTTCTATTTCTGTTCACATTTATGTTTCTGTTCTGTTTCCATTTGCGTTTCTATTATGTTTCCGTTACTGTTTCTGTCATGGTTTTAAAAAACGTACGTAATGTAATGGCCGTTTCGTAATGGTATCGGTAGGCACCATACCGTTACAGGTCGTTACAACTGCGCTAAATAATTTCACAACCATTACATGCCGTTACAGCAGCGCCAAAAAATTTATGTTCACGTTTCTGTTTCTGTTCTATTTCTATTTGCGAACCAGAGAATGTTTCCGTTACTGTTTCCATTCTATTTGGTTCTTTAATCAATCTTCACATTTTAATTTCCGTTGTTGTTTCCGTTCGTGTTTACTAATGCACATGTAGTGCCTAATGTATATGTAGTTCTAATTTCTAAGTAATTTTTGTACATTCAGAAATAGACAAGAGTTGGATGAATGCAAAAATAGATTGAGTGACGAGTATTTAAATGGAGTACAATCATTTATTCAATTTGGGATGGATCACGTTAAATCGAACAACAATCAAATTCGTTGTCCATGTACCAAATGCGTGAACACTAAATTAAAAAATGAATTTGAAGTGGAACGCGATTTGATTGTGAATGGGATGTAATTAAGCTACAAGGTATGGACACTTCATGGAGAAACATTTCCTCCTAGAGATAATGGTGATATATGCGACGAGTTTGATGATTTGTTGGATGACTTATTTGGAGGTAACTCGACAAATGTGAATAGAGGGGAGGGAGTCAATGAACCGCACGAAGGAAACGATTATAATGTTAATAATGATGCATTTAATCATTACCTTAAAGAGTCACAATGCGAACTCTACCCCGGATGCACCAAGTTTTCGTTGTTCACGTATCTGGTTAAGTTGCTTCATTTAAAAGTAATTAACAAGTGGAGCAACAAGTCAATTGATATGTTCTTGCCATTTTTGAAAAAGTCATTACTAGATGGTGAGAAACTCCCTTCTTCTTATTACGAGGCAAAAAAAATGCTACGTATCTTGGGCCTAGGATATATTCTCATCAATGCATGCAAGTACGATTGTGCATTATTTTGGAAAGACAATGAAAATATGGAATATTTCCCTATATGTAGCGAGTCCAAATAGAAGATAAATGATGGGAAATGTAAGAATATTCCACATAAAGTGCTTCGGTATTTTCCATTGAAGCCGAGGTTACAACGGTTGTTTATGTCAAGAAAAACTACTATGGAAATAAGATGGCACAAAGAAAAGTGCATTGAGGATGTGAATGTTATGCGGCACCCAGCAGATTCTGAATCTTGGAAGGACTTGGATGATAAATATCCTGAATTTGCTGAAGATGCCCGCAATGTGAGGTTGGGATTGGCTACAGATAGGTTTAATCCTTCTAGAAATATGAGCACGTCATACATTGTATTATAGTTACCTGGTTCACCGGTGGTGGAACAAGCCCTACAAGTTGGGAGGGGCCGACTGCAAATTGAGGGGATCATTTTTATATTTTGAAGGTATTTTGTGTAATTTTTAAGGACTACACTACACATAAATCCCTGATGTTTTCAAAATTTTGTGGGGGCTAATTATAAATCGATAATTATAAATGATATTAGATTTCATTTTATTTTTATATATATATATATATGTATATATTATAATCGATTTAGTTTTCGGTTGAGGAAAAAAAAAACTATTGTTGTAATAAAAGAAATTTACTAAAGAATTCTACTATCAGTGTATAAAGAATCTTATTAAGGAATTTTTAATCAAATTATTGTGTTAATGATTTAAGAAGGAATTAAAAAATTGATTGGTTTGGTCCCTTGGGTCGCAATTTGAACATATTAATATCTTAGTATTAGAATTGACTCAATAAATGGAGATTAGATATTACGTTTTTTTTTATAAACTATTGTCGTTGTAAAATTTATCTGTTTTTTTTTTTTTTTTTTACAATATTGATTATTTAGTAAAATTACCATCGTCGATAAATAAAATTGTCGCCATAGTTTGTAAAATTCTTTGGAATAATTCATAATAAATTAGCGGGTTATTCGGTTTTAGCGTAAATTCTCCAAGCGGAGAAACCAAGTGACGATCCTAGGAAATCGGGTCGTTACACGTAAACCCAAGTCAACTTTTGAATTTGATCATGAAAATCCCTCATATTAATTTTTTTTTTTTTTTTTTTCCAGTTTTGCTCACCTGTTAGATTTTGTAGACGTCAGCTTATGATTGAACTAAAGTTGCATGACTAAAAAAAAAAAAAAAGGGTTTCGTTGGTGTAAATTGAAATATTCTTTAGAATAGAAATGCCTATAAATCATTTTGATATGCATGTATTTGTGTGTGTGTACATAAATATTCTTTTATTTTTGTTGAGGCTAACAAGTCGAAATGAACCCAAAAAAAAAAAAAAAAAAGATAAAAAGGAACAAGATTAAACATATGTATAAGCAAGTTTGAATACCTAAAAAACAATATCAGATATAAAGGAATAATATTTTGTGCTGTTTTTGTTTCTGTTTGCTTTTCTGTTTGCTGTTTGCCGTTTCTATTTGCTGTTTTATGTTTCTGTTTCTGTTTGCTATTTTTGTTTTTGTTTCTCTGTTTCTGTTTGCTGTTTGCCGTTTCTGTTTCTGTTTGTTGTTTTCGTTTTTGTTTCTCTGTTTCTGTTTGTGTTCATATATTCACATTAAATTTGTGTCGACAGATAAGGGCGTTAGCGTCAAAAAACGTGGACCAACTATAGAACGTGGGACAAGCAACTACCTGAAGGCTAATGATAACAACCCATTGAAGATTGAATTTGATACCTTTTTTAATAGGCCAACGGATGATGATATGTCAAGTAAGTTTTCAAGTGAGATGGGGTATATTGTGAGAAATTTTGCACCCATGAATGGGGAAGTGAACACGTGGACAAAAGTGTCGGATGAAGATAAGATCATATTACTTGGACATCTTGAGGTATAACTATTATAATTTAATTATTGCATAATTTAATAATTTCATAACTATTATAATCGGATGGAAGCATAATTATTATAATTTAATTTTTGTTTTTGTTTTTGTTTTTAAAGGCTAAATTTGATATTGTTAGCTTACGTTTGCCGGAAGTGAAGAAAACCATGAATATTTTGTGATCAAATAAGTATAGAGATTATAAATTTGATCTAGGCCAACATTACAAGCAAATGATACGTGAAGAAAATGATCCACATGAACATACATATAAGCTAGATATGCAATTGGGTGATTGATTAAGTCTTTGTGATTTGTTTGAGTCCACAAAGTGGAAGGTATGTTTTGTTTCTATTTCTGTTTTACTGTTTCTGTTTGTTGTTTGTTGTTTCTGTTTGCTGTTTTGCTGTTTGTGTTTGTTGTTATGCTGTTTCTATTTGTTGTACAGCTACTTCTGTTTGCTGTTTGTTGTTTTTGTTTGCTGTTTTTGTTTCTGCTTGCTATTTGTTGTTTCTGTTTGCTGTTTGTTGTTTTTGTTTCTACTTGCCGTTTCTGTTTGCTGTTTGTTGTTTTCTGTTTCTAAACATCCATATAGTTAAATACGCAATTGGGTGATTGGTTAAGTCTTTGTGATTTGTTTGAGTCCACGAAGTGGAAGGTATGTTTTATTTTCAAAATCTAATGGTTGTCTTAGTATTCAATTTCTAGTTAATTTATATATTCATACTTTTATTCTTGATTCATAGACATTATCTTCAATTAACTCAACCAATCGAAAGTAAGCAACGCAATAACCATGTTTCGGGCTCAAGGTCATTCAGCACAACATTTCGGAAAATGGTATGTTTATTATTCTAATTCAATTTATATCTTGATGGTCAATTATTATATGTGATATAGATGAAAATTCAAAAATTGCAGGCTCGGGATAGGATTGATCTATATCGGATCACACATCAGAGGGGAAATGGGCAATAGATATCGAATGCCACTGAAGAGGATAATGTGAGGCCTATTTTTTTTTTTTTCAACCATTTTCATTTTTTATCATTAAATAAAATTCAAATAATTTTATTATATTCACAACTTATAGGTGAATATGGTGACTCGTGTAGAACATACACAAGAAAGTGAGAACCCGGAGACAGAGGATAACATATGCGATGATATTCTTGGGACTACATCTAGTTACATCAGGGGATTTGGTTTTGGACCAAAACGAATTTCATCAAATGAAATTTCGTCCACATAGGGAACATCGAAAAAGGTTGAAAAGAAATTGAAAAATCAACAAAATAAGATAGATACCATGGAAGCAGAGCTAACAGAGTTGAAAGAACTTATGAGATCGATAACAAGAGCTCAATCAAGACCGACAAAACCTTTGTCTTCATGGTAACACATTATGTTCAATCATTTTTTTTTTTTTAACATTACAATTATGATTAATTTATTCTAAGTTCCAATTTTTTATTTTATTTTATTTTTTATTTTTTTTAACAATTTGCAGATTCAAGAAATTATGGAATGGATGATATTGTAAGACATTTTATTTTTTTGGTCATATTAATGTTTAAGAATATTGGTATATTTTAGCTATTTGACTTTTAATGCAATTGTATAATTTTGGTTAGACATTTTGTTTTTTTGTTCATATTAATGTTTAAGAATATTGGTATATTTTGGTTATTTGACTTTTAATGCAATTGTATTGTTTTCGTTATTTTTTGTTGATTGGTTGATGGCTATAAATTGACATTCATAGCCTTAAGTAGAGTAATTTGCTACAAATTTTATTTTTGTAGCCAATGTATTTCTTGAAAAAAATTATTTTGTGGCTACAAAAATATTTGGTCACAGCATGTTTTCTCGCAAATTTAAATTTTGTTTTGGCGACCAAAACAATTTTCGTCGCCAATTGTTTCCCGCCTTCACATATTTTGGGCGAAAAAAATAATTTCGTCGCCAAAAGAATTCCCGGCATTTTAGTTATTTTTTGGCGACGAAAATTTTTGTTGCCAAAAAATTATCCCCGCCATTTTTAATTACTCTTTGGTTACGAAATGAATTTATTAGCTACAAATTTAGCTACAAAATTATTCATAGCAAAATAGTAGTCTTGCGCGATGAACTAGCAATTCGTCACCAAAAACCTTCTGTTACGGCACATAGGCTACGAATTTGGAACAATAATTTTTTTGTCGCTAAAACGTTTTCGCTACGAAATTAGGCCTTAAGCTACAAAAAAAATTTGTAGCCAAAACCCATTTTTCTTGTAGTGACAAGATCAGAAGGTTGAGAAAACTTCGTTCATTGATCAAAATATTATAATTACAAAAAGTAGGGCTTTTGCCCGTGATTACAAGCCCGCTCATTGGCAGGACTGAACCAAAAAAAAAAAAGTTGTCGTTGGGGTGCTTAACTAGGCTATTGGGGGGGCATAACCGACCTGGGGGTCGCATCCAATTGGGGCGCCTACTTGATTTCCTGAGCCCGAGCTCAGACCGACACCCTGGGTGGCCCGGGCCTCCTTGATATCCTCAGGGTTGAGCTTAACCCAGATCTTCGCCCAATCGACATCAAGGAATTGTTGCCAAACAGAATTGATCGTCGCTTTAAACCCTAGCTATATCACACTCTTCCCAATCCAGTCCCGAAGGTCTTTAAACTCTTAACCCTTCTTCTAATCTGGCGTAACTTCAGCCCGTAGTCGCTTCAGCTCAGCCGCCCAGCTATCCTTCATCGTTTCAAACTGGTTGAGAGAAGTCTGGGACTGTTGCATGGCCTTGTTAGCTCTTTCCAGGTCGTCCTCGGCCTGCTTGGTTAGGTCTGTATTCCTCTTCGTCAACCTGTCGATATGTTGGGACCTTCATTTATCCAGCTTCTCACTCTTCTTGCTAGATTAATGGAAAGGCAGCCCCAGTTCGACTGACGAACAGAGGGCCTGTGAGGACAAAAAGGTTAAGAATGATGAGGCGTGATAAATCAAGTTTGAAAACCCATCCGAGGTAAGAACTTACCGACAATTGGTACTAATAGAGCTCAAAGACGAGCCTGCTGTTGGATTTTTCACTAAATTTGGTTCGGTTTGCCGGGGGAGTAATCTGATGAATGAAGGTCGGGAGAACAGCCGGCGTCTCAAGGATACTTCGGTCACCTCAAAGCCTGGTAGTGACAATGAAAGGCCCCACCTTTTCCTCTTGCTTGGCCTCCTACTGTTCCTACCGGACCTTTGTGCGACTCCTCTTCTGCTGCCCAAGCGCTGTCTCGAACGTGCCTATTTTCTGTTTTTCTTTGTCTCTCATATCTGTGGGGGCCGAGCTAACTATGTCCATGGGTATCGCTGCTGGTCGGGATATGGCCGGGTTGCAGGACTCTTAGGAGCTGCCGCCCTACCTATTTTTGCTGACTTGGCATGGGCTGTCTAAGGTACGACCCTGGTTGTTGGGTTGACATGCGCTGACTTGGATGGGGCAACCTGGACCATCACCCTCTCCAGGGCTGGCTAAGGAATCTTTCCTGCAACCTCCTCTTCGATATCCTGCGCCGCCAATTGTGCCAGCATCTCAATATCCATGATTGCACAGAGAAGGAATCAGTGAGCGTCAGTCAACAGGAGGAAATACAAGTATAAATAATTTGACAAACAGGGGTGGAAAGATTTACTGTTCTCGGAATCCTCTTTCAAGGTCACTGGCGACAAAGAAAAGTCTCTCTAAAAGTAGAGGTCATACAAGCTCGACAAGATAAGGGGGCCGACGTGACAAAATAGTGTGTTGAAGATTCGGTCTCTCTGCGCAAGAATCTCAGGGCTCGGCTCATGGCTTTTCGCAACTGAAAAATTGAGATAGAGACAACTCAAAAAAGATGACCGAGAAGATATAGTAAATAACGCCGGGCTAAAAAGCTTACCCACTGTAACGCTGGGACAGCCTCTCATCCAGTCTCTCCAAGAAAGAAGATGTCCGATTTCCAATCCTTGATGGATTCGGCGTAGCCCATGAGGAATTTTTTCTAGGCAGAGATGTAGCACCAACCCATCCCACCAGGCACGGACTTCACCAGGAAGTTGGTATAGAATAGCTCGAGGGTCGGGGTGATGCCCTTAGCCAGGCAGATCACATAAAAGGCCACGACCATCAGCATACTATTGGGGACGAAGTGTGACGGACATGACTCGAGATCCCAGTAGACCTCCCTTACCCAAGGGTGTATAGGGAAACGTAGGCCGCTCTACAGTTGCTGGTTGTAGACCGTTATGAACCCCTCTAATGGGGAGCAAGCCCGGTTATCTTCCCCAGTAACGCACGTTTCCATGGTGCTAAGGAACGCATACCTAAATCAAAGGTCCCAAACCTTCTTCTTCGACAGTTCAGTTTTTACCTGCCAAACCAAGGCTTCTTAAGAGACTTCACAGATCAATCGACCAGAGGTCGAATTGGCCCTATGGACGCGACCTAACGAGAAAAGCTAGACTTCCGCCTCTAGGGAAGACGGGCCCTCGATTATCAAGGTCCACAGCTAGACCCATGCTAAGCTTAGCACAAAGCACCCCAGACTAGCCCACTTCACTCCTAACCCTTCTCCGTCAAGGCCTGTTGGGTATGCCAGGAGACTAGGAGGTCTCTGCTCCAGTCGCCCTACGAGCCCTTTCAGAAGATAAGGTCTTCCATTCAATGACGACCTCGGCCTGAGAAACCGCCTCAGGTGCGTGGGGCGCCTTTAGTCTATCGACCTCAGTCGCAGACAAGTTGAGCTCGATCTGCTCAAGTCGGGGTTTAACCACAAATCCCTCAGACATAGAAGCGTTTTACCCCGACGAATAAGACTCCGACATTGAAAACCAAAGAATAAGAAGGAGAGAGAAGAATATCATGCTCTGAGGTTGGGTGGAGCTTTCACGTTACTCTAGTAAAGAAATGCAAAAGAATGAAGTACCTATTTATAGAAGGCCGAGAAGTTGAACCATCTTGTTAATCGGACGTCGTGCAAAGCGTCGATTTACGTGCCATCAGCTACGTGTTGTGCATCCGATCAATGTATCAGTCAAGTTTCCTATAGAAGCCTCGCGTCCATTCGGGCCGACTTGTTTCTTCTCGACCCAGACTTCAAACTCCCAAGAGATCGTGGCTAGAACTCTCAGCGTCTCATGTCCCATCTCCTCACTAAAGCTTGGGGGCAACTGATATAAGTAAAATCCGACCACCTCTACGTGTCTGCCACCTGGATCAAAACTGCCACGGTACCAGCGCTACTTCATCACATGACCTCGAGAGCCCGATGAATAGGCAGCCCGGAAGCACCTTAGGTCGGTAAAAAGTAAAAGGCCATCAAACAAAGGACCCAAGGCCCAGGCCCATAACTCTAATCCACCGTGTTTCTCACGTGCCTGACTACTTAGCGCTAAACTGAGTTTAAGGCCCTAATTTTCCGAAATGTTGATTACTTCCTCGCCTATAAATAGAAGGCTTTATTAACACATTTCCAGACGGAAAAAGACACACTCAATAGGTCGAGGTAATAGCTTTACTCCGAACAACTTACTTTCTTCCCCCGAGCTCTTACTCTCATGCCGGAGGGGACACGCCGGAAACATTCAGGACTGTCCTGTGTGCAGGTGACAGATTGGAGCTCAGGCCAAACAACGGCCCAAGACGAGGAACCGTAGGATGATATCATCCAGCTCGAATACTCGGCCGGACAATGTCTGACCATCTTGGACCGAAGGTTCCAACGAGAACGAAAATCATCCCCAAATCAATGGTAACTCTCAACGCGATGAGTGATTTGACCCTATTGCTAGTTAGTCTAATTCTCGACGCCAACAAATTTAAAAAATGCAATATCTAATGGAGTCATCCTTTAATTTATGGTCATTGAAAAGAATATAATATAGTTTATTTTATCAAATTTATTTTTTAATCAATTAACTTTTGTTAGGAACGGGCGTGTGCATATAGTCGGAAAAATGACGTGAAAATGATGCAAGGAACGGGCGTGTACATGTAGTCGAAAAAATGACGTGAAAAATGATGCAAGGAACGGGCGTGTACATGTAGTAAAAAAAAAATGACGTGAAAATGATGCAAGGAACCGGCGTGTACACATAGAAAAACAATGACGTGAAAATGATGCAAAAGAAGTGACCACCTTAATTAATTAAGATTTAAGGAAAAAGTGCTCAATATGAGAGTTTTTTACCTAATAAATACAAAAAAAAAAAAAAAAAAATCTGACATCGAATTTCTTTAAACTTATTTACCGAGTGCATGTATTTCGGGATTGGTAGTCCCGGAAACTGAGATCCCGGGCTTGCCAACCCCGGGATTTAGGCAGATTAAATTTTTTTTTTTTTTTTAGACGGATGGTCCCAGAGTTGGTAACCCCGGGACGTTATTCAACCATGGCTGCAAAAGCAGCTGATTTTTCAGCTGCTTTTGTAGCTGACAGCTGCTTTAAGCAGCTGTCCGGCCGGACAGTTTTGAAAACCACCGGACGGTTTGCCTTCCCCCTCCACATTATAAACCTCAACCCTCCTCCTCCATTTCATGCAACTCCTTTCTCTCTCAGCCTTCTCCTTCTCCTTGTTCCTTCCTCATTTTCACAAGTTTTGATCATTCTATTTTTTTTTTTTTCAATTTAACAAAGATTGTTTATCATTTATTTGCTCGATTTTCTTCATCAATATTTGACAAATTTCACAACTTCACAACATCTTCCTCCTACTACAAAAGGTAAGTTTATTTTAATTTTTTAAATTTATTTGTTAATTAGATTAGTATGTTTTTTACTTATTAAATTTACTTACTTGTTTAATTGTTAGTTTAATTTTTTTGTTTAATTTTTTTGTTTGTTAGTTTCATTGATTACTTGTTTTTTACACATTATATAATACACTATTTAATAAATTAGTTAGTTTAGTTGTTAATTTAATTTTTTTAAAACATGAAAAAAAACATTAGAGGATAGTTTAATTTTAATTTGTTACTTGTCTAATTTGTTAGTTAATTTTGTCTATTTTGTTAGTTAGTTTACTTGTTTAATTTGTTGGTTCGTTAGTTAAATTAATTTGTAAATTAGTTGGTTAGTTTAATTTGTTAATTTAGTTGTTAAATTAAAAATTACACTATGGCCCCTTTCACATGTGTAGAAAAATATAGATTAATATATTATTTAAAAACATTGTTAGTTAGTTAGAAAAATACACTTTGACCCCTTAAAGTATAAGAATTAGAAAAATATAAGATTTAATGTATTGTTTTAGAAAAGTTTTAAAATAAATTGTTAGTTTTTTTTTTTTAATTTATTTAAAATATTGAATTATTTAGTTTAATTTATGAATTTAGTTGTTTAATTATAAAATTTTAATTAAAAATTGTGCACTTTGACCCCTCAAAATTTGACAAATTATAAAAATTAAAATTAAAATATATTGGTTTAAAACAAATTCTAAGTTAATTTGAATTTATTTTTTGAATTCAGTTGTTTAATTAAAAAAAAATACATTTTGACCCCTCAAAATATGACAATTAGAAAAATATAAAATTTAATGTATTGTTTTAGAAAAATATAAAATTTAATGAATTATTTTAAAATAAATTGTTATTTTTTTTTTATTTTTTTTTTAAATTTAGTTAAAATTGTTAATTAGTTAGTTTAATTTATGAATTTAGTTTTTTAATTATCAATTTTTAATTAAAAATTGTGCACTTTGACCCCTCAAAATTATGCAAATCAGAAAAATTAAAATTAAAATATATTGGTTTAAAATAAATTGTAAGTTAATTTGAGTTTAATTAAAAAAATGCACTTTGACCCTTCAAAGTATGACAATTAGAAAAATATAAAATTTATTTTATTGTTTTAAAATAAATTGTTAGTTTTTTTTTTTTTTTTTTTTTTTTGATTTAGTTAAAATTGTGAATTAGTTAGTTAAATTTTAAGTTAAATTTATGAATTTAGTTGTTTAATTTATAAATTTTTAATTAAAAATTATGCACTTTGACCCCTAAAATTTTTTCAAATTAGAAAAATATATATATTGGTTTAAAATAAATTGTAAGTTAATTTGAGTTTAATTAAAAAAATCCACTTTGACCCCACAAAGTATGACAATTAGAAAAATATAAAATTTATTTTATTGTTTTAAAATAAATTGTTAGTTGTTTTTTTTTTTTTTTTGATTTATTAAAATTGTGAATTAGTTAGTTAAATTTTAAGTTAAATTTATGAATTTAGTTGTTTAATTTATAAATTTTTAATTACAAATTATGCACTTTGACCCCTCAAAATTTTTCAAATTAGAAAAATATATATATTGGTTTAAAATAAATTGTAAGTTAATTTGAGTTTAATTAAAAAAATCCACTTTGACCCCTCAAAGTATGACAATTAGAAAAATATAAAATTTATTTTATTGTTTTAAAATAAATTGTTAGTTGTTTATTTTTTTTTGATTTAGTTAAAATTGTGAATTAGTTAGTTAAATTTTAAGTTAAATTTATGAATTTAGTTGTTTAATTTATAAATTTTTAATTAAAAATTATGCACTTTGACCCCTCAAAATTTTTTAAATTAGAAAAATATAAATTAAAATATGCATTTTGGCCCCCTAAAAAATATTTTGAAAAATATGCACTTTAACCCCTCAAACTATGACAATTAGAAAACATACTCAAAGCCATAAAAAATTAACACTGTAAACATTGGTAATAGAACATACTTTTGTGATTGAGTTTTAGTTGATGATATTATTTTCTTGTTTTGTTTTGTCTTTTGAAATGATAGCTGCTTGAAATGGATCACGTTCGTTTGTTATTGTATTGGGGTAGTAGAATATTGGAAGGTATTAAATTCGGCATTTGTTACAGTACATTAGCTATAAAATCTTTGGTTGTCCATAGGGGAACAACCTTAAATGAATTAATTGATATGATAAAATCGTGTGTTCTTGAGAATGAGGCTGATGGAAATTTGAAACTGAAGTGTAGGATGCCGATAGCACTTTTCAGGGCGAATTATAAATATACCCTATTTTCTATCGGGGATGACTAAGCATTAAATCAAGTACTTGAGTTACCACTTTACATACCCTTGCTTCTTGCTGTTGAGGTGTATGTAGAGGTAGAACGAGCATTTGCTGATGGTTCGAATTTTTTCCCTCGAAGTGGTCATTTTACCAACTTAATGAGTCATAGTTTTAATCCGTACAGTAGCCAATCTGATAGCCAATTTTTCAGCACCTTCCCCCAAGCAATCCAGTCTAATTGTATTGTCCCACCCCCTCACATTCCAGAACAATATCATTCCCACAGTACTCCCATGCCGCACCCCCAATCTGATCATGATTAGGGTACCAGCTCTGGTCTTCCACATCACCATTATTCACCGAGTAGTCCACCGCAACATGATACAAGTAATTATGGTGGTGAGTTTGATACAATTGATAGTCGTCATGATGTGTCAGAAGAAGAGTTAGATGCAGATGTTGCGTTTGACCCAGACGAAGTTGTAAATGCTGGGCCTAGTGGGCAAGGGAGTGAGAATCAACAATTGCCGTTGGAAAGGGATATTCCATTTTTCAGTAACTTGGAATGGGGTGACGACGATGATATGACGAAATACGAGCCGAAATTGCGGAAAATGTTTTGGACACCAGAGATGGACGAATTTCGTATTGGTATGGTCTTTAAGGATAAGGAACATGTGCAGCAGGCCGTTAAATATTACCACGTGAAGAAAAACAAAGAGTTTCGTGTGTTGAAAACGAACAAAAAGGTCTGGTCGGTTCATTATTTGCATGGATGCAGTTGGAGGTTGCAGGCGGGTAGGAAAAAAAGTCACGGTATGTTTCAGATTACGCAGTATGAAAGGCAGCACACATATTTTTATAATCATACTGCTGTAGATCATAAAAATTTGGATTATAAACTCATTGCGAACCTAATACTTGGACAAGTCGAACAGGATCCAGAATTGAATATTGGCGTGATTGTGGCTTACATCAAGGAGTCTCAGGGATTCATCATCTTCTACCGAAAAGCTTGGATGGCTAGAGCTAAATCCATCAAGACCTTGTTCGGAGATTGGGATGAATCTTATCAGAAGTTGCCAAAGTTTATGTTCGCATTGCAGCACTATAATCCGGGAACGATTGTCGAGTGGAGGACTGTGCCGACTGATATGCCTGCCTACAAGACGTTCGATACGGTATTTTGGGCATTCAAAGCTTCAGTTGACGGATGGCGTTATTGTCGCCCCGTAATCACCATCAACGGGACGCATTTGTATGGTAAATACGAGGGAAAGATTTTAATCGCCATTGGAATGACATCGTCTAACAAGTGCTATCCATTGGCATTCTCCATCATACCGACAGAGGACTACCGATGCTGGCGATGGTTCATCTACATGCTTAAGAGGCATATTGTCGAAAATCGCCCTGAGGTAACATTGATATCGGACAGAGACGACGGCATTACTAGTGCGGTTGACAGTATTTGGCTTAATCAACATAATGAGTATGTCCGACATCATCGATTTTGTTTGCGTCACCTTTACAGCAATTTCAACAAGATTGCTAAAAATCAGCATCTCAAAGATCTTGCTTGGAATGCGGGTACTGCGACACAAATTCGAAAATATGGTGCTATCATGGAAAAGATCAAAAAAATTGATGTTCAGGCGCATGCATGGTTGAGCAATCATCCACCTTATAAATGGACCAGGGCACACGACGATGGTAAGCGTTGGGGAGTGATGACGACCAATTATGCAGAGGTATTTAACAACTGTTTGAAGGGTGCAAGAAATGTTCCAATTATTGCATCCGTGAAGATTACGTTCTACAGGATGGTTAAATACTTTGATATTGGTCGACAACAAGCTCTAAAGGACTCGGCCGATGGTTATGTATATGTTAAACACGTCGTTGAGAAAATACTGAAATCTCAAGCCAAGTCTAAAACATACGAAGTTCAAATATTCAATCGGTAATTTATTATTTTTTAATTATTTTCATGTTACATATAACTGCATCGACACATATTTAATGTAATATAATTTTTTTTCTAGAGAGAACATGATCTACCATGTGAAAACTAGAAAGACTCTCATTGGGGGCCTGATCGCTCATGAAGTCACATTAGGGGATGACGCTAATTGCACATGTGGAAAGTATAAAATTTGGCGATATCCGTGCTCCCATATGCTTGCGGCCACCGAGTATAGTGGAGTTGATGCATTTCGCTATATCGCAGCTGAGTACACAATGACAAACCAATTGATGGTATGGGAGTCATCGTTTCGCCCAATTATTCACGAGGACTACTGGCCAGAGATCAATTTTTCGAACCTGATTCTAGATCATGACAGACTTCGGGTTGTGCATCGTGGTCGACCAAATTCCACTCGCATTCAAAACGAGATGAATCAATCGCGGAGAATAATGACAAATCGTTGTGGTTTATGTTCCCAAACTGGACATGATAGGCGGAGGTGTCCATCCCGACCCCGTCATACGCCCAATTGATCTTGTCAGTTCATTATAATTATGTTTATGCTACTTTATTTGTTTGTTATGTCAACTTTTATATATTATAAATTCCATGCTCACATTTCTTCATGATCAATGCTATATTTTGTTTATAAATGTCATTAAATTTTAATTTCATACTAACAAATTTACCACAAGTGTTGACGGACCAAATTTCAACTATGTCAATCCCTGGACCCGAAGATGTTTCAGTTCTACATATGCAAGCGCAGCATAGGTCTGAAGTAGTCTGGGTAACACAGGTAAATATTTAGGCAATTTCATTGCATTAATTTTTTTGTTTTAGTTTTTAAAAAATTTAATGTTATTTATTGTGTCTTATTTAATGTTTTAGGATATTCATTCTCTTGACTGTCTTGGATCCGATGGAGGAGAATGGAGAGAAAACATCCCCCCTCAAATTATACAATTGAAAGAATCAGCCAGTTTCTACAGCCCGTTCAGGTTGTGGCCGAAGCGGTTAGATAGGGCCCTCATAACCGCATTGGTAGAGAGATGACGTCCGGAAACACACACTTTCCATCTACCCATCGGGGAGATAACCATCACGTTACAGGACGTTGCCGTCTTGTTGGGGTTACCCGTACATGGGAAGCCGGTTATCGCCAATGAGCCAGCGCGAGCGGGACCCGAATGGCAAGCACTTTGCCTTCAGCTCCTTGGAGTAGTACCGCCAGAGCCACAGATTAGGAATGGGTGTTTGAAGCTCAAGTGGTTACGGAACACCTTTGCCGAAGTTCTTGAGGATGCCGACGAGGAAGTCATGCATTGCTACGCACGTGCGTATTACTTGATTATACTTGACCAGATGTTGCTGCCTGATAAATCGCAGAACAGTGTCAGGTTAATCTACCTCCCATTGCTTGGTGACTTGACACCTACCATCTAGTATAGCTGGGGCAGTGCGACGCTAGTAGTCCTCTACCGCGAGCTATGTAAGGCGTCGAAGGCCAACACGAAAGACATAGCCGGTTGTCTATTTTTGTTGGAGTGTTGGGCTTGGGAGCGATTTCCGAGGCTTCAACCTGGAGTTATCCCTGAACCCCAGTATGGCATCGCAATTGGAGAGCTGGACTTCGGTAATGGTGTGACGTTCTCAACTGCTCCAATGGGGTGCTTGGTAACTAATTCGTATTTTATTTTTAATTTCATTTACCATGTAATAAATATTTATTTATGGATATTAAACTTATGATTTATATGTTTGTTGTATAGGTGGACCCTTGAGTTCAATTTAGAAAACTTGTCGATGCATATTTTAGTGGTGTATCGCGATCAGTTAGATCGCTTGCAGAATGACGAGGTTAGTTATTTATTTATATCAAAATTTAAATAAATTTATTTCTTTATTTATTTAAATAAATTTATATTTTGTTTTGACAGGTTATTTGGATGCCATATATCTTGTCGACTTTACCTCCATATACTACAGATGGAGAAGATATATGGATAGCATCGCTGCCTCTCATTTGTTTCGAGGTCGTCGAGTACACGTATCCCCTGCACGTGCTACGACAGTTTGGTTATTGCCAAGAGGTTCCTCAACCGGTAATTATGACTCGGCGAGGATACTTTGGTGTAAACTGGATTGAGAAGCACCACGCACATATAGTTACATGGAATAGACGACGAGCACCAGATGTGCGCAGATTTTAGCAAGGGATAAGGGTTGACCAAGGATACATGGACTGGTATTGGAGAATCACACGAAGGATCTTGGTCAACCCGGAGTACCGACCTCAGTTTGAGTATCTAGCAACGGGATGACGAGTTGTATTAGAAGTATGGCCCCCCATTTGACTGTACCATCTGTTTAGTTATATGAGTTTGATTATGTTGTTATTATTCATGTATTAATTAAATGATTATATGTGTTTCGTAGGATACGGAGGTATCGAACCTAATACGCTTGAGTGATCTAACTCCGCGGCGGGTAGTGCGGAATCAGGTATCGCGTTGACTTATGCCATCAATGATGGCACCATTGAGAGGATGCACCGAGGAGTACCGCGCCATATGGCAGCTGACGTTCCTCCATCTCCTCAGCCTGCTCATCAGTCTCCTCCTTAGCCATGGACTTCTGATGCCTACTATCCAGATAGTGTGGGTGATGTCGGACCATCCACATCGTACAACATGGGTGCCTATGACGGACCATCTAGCACGTACGGATTAGGTGACGGTACTGGGCCTTTCGACGTGTACCAGATGCACGACCTTTATTCGCATGAGCCATTGCAGCTAGGTACACAACCGTCACATTCATTCTTCACTCCTACGATGGATGAAATTGTCTCAACTTTAGGCATGATTCCTCCAATGGCATTTGTCCAACCGATAAGATTGGAAAGACAAGTGTCACCGGTGCCATGGTTGGGGGACGATGGACAAGTTACACAGCCTCATGAAGAGGTTGAGGAACCTCCGATTGCTCAACGCCGAGGGCGGATGAACGTCCGACGTAGGCCTTGTGGTACATAGTTAGTTAAATAGTAGATAGTTTAAATATAGGATTGTAAATACAATTTTTTGTAAATAATCCTTTTTTTTTCTTTTTTTTTTAACGTTTGTAGAGGTTAAAAAGTTGTTAATCTACCGTACATATTTATTCTTCTTGAATTTGAAAGAAAAATTTTCGAAGGTAGACATGATATAGACAAGGTATAACAAACGCAATACATAATAAAGATAATACATAAGAAATACAGTACATAACATCACGAAAAATAGTTGTCAAAAAAATATTAAAATAACAAACTAACTAAGAAATTAAACAAGTAATTTAACAAATTAAATTAACTAACTACTTAACAAATTAAATAAGTAAAGTAAATAACAAACAGATTAACTAAATAATAATTTATTCAAATTTTGAGATGTTAAAGTTCCTAATTTTTAATTAAATAACTAAATTAGCAAATTAAACTAGCAAAATAACTTAAAAAATAAATTAACAAATTAATTATAAATTAAGTAAACTAATTGATTAAATAAGTAAAAAATATAATAATCAAATTAACAAATATATTAAAATTACTTAAAGATCCGAGAGATGAAGGAGTTGTAAGGAGGGGTTGGTTGGAGAAGGCCAAGAGAGAAAAGAGTTCCAAGCAGCTGCTTGTACAGCCGTGATCATAAGGTCCCGGGGTTACCAACCCTGGGACCATCCATCTAAAAAAAAAAAAAATTTAATCCGCCTAAATCCTGGGGTTGGCAAGCCTGGGATCTCAGTTCCCGGGACTACCAACCCCGAAATACGTGCAATCGGTAAATAAGTTTAAATAAATCCGGTGTCAGTTTTTTTTTTTTTTTTTTTTTTTTTTTTTTTTTTTGTATTTATTAGGTAAAGAACTCCTCAATTTGACTACAAATAAGGTTGTGTTTGGATGAAGGATTTATAGGAGGAATTTGAATTGGTTAGGGGATTTTGAAATCCATTTTTGGGAAATCCCTTGTTTGGGGAGTAGAAGGATTTTAAGAAAATAGATTTGTCAAATTCTTTTTGGGGTGAAAGGAAAGATTTCAAAATAATTTTGGGAGAGGCTGAATTTGTGAAATCCTTCCTATTACTGTTCTTCGTTCTTCTACCTCTTCTTCGTCTCTTCTTCGTTGTTCTACCTCATCTTTCTTCTTTTGCTGCTTCGTTTCTTCTGCCTCTTCGTTCTTCTACTGGTGTTAGGATTTTTAGGTTCGATTTCAATTTCGAAATTGAAATCGATTTCGAAATCGAGCCCTAAATAGGGTTCGAAATCAAAATCGATTTCGAAAAACGATTACGAATACGTTTGCGATTGCGAACACGTTTTTCTGCTGGTGTTAGAATTTTTAGGTTCAACTTCGATTTCAAAATCGAAATCAATTTTGAAATGGAGCCCTAAATAGGGTTTGAAATCGAAATCAATTTTGAAATCGAACCCTATTTAGGGTTCGAAATCGAAATCGATTTCGAAAAACAAACACAAACGGTTTCGAACGATTGTGATTTCAAACACAAACACGTACGGTTTGAACAATCTACTTCTTAGAATGGCAAATGATTGTGATTTTGAACACAAACACGAACGGTTTCGAACGAAGGATCTGCTTCTTCGACGATTTGAACAATTTGCTTCTTTGATTTGGTTGAATTTGTTTAATTTGTTCTTGGATTTGGGTTTGGTATGGCGACGAGTTTTTGTTTTTATTCCCATAAATTCTGTTATGTTCTTTCATGTTCCCATAATTTGTTGAAATTACACATTCAAATGTTTCGGTTTAAACTATTATCCAAACAAGGAATTTATGAAATGAACGAATTTCAAAATCTAGGATTTGAAATCCCTTCTATTTGTCAAATCCCTTACCCAAATGCAACCTAAAAGATCTTCTTGTAATTTTGTTGTCCCTCGTGTTTGAAAAAGTGGTGAACCACTTGCCTTACTACTTGCTATCCCAAATCCATCACTAAATATTCTATACCACTAACTTCTACGTTGCATTATATACCTAATAGAGATGTTAGTTCGGTTGATAAAAAAAAATATGTTTTTCTTTTTCTTTTTTTTTCATATCAACCAGAGTTTAATTTTTTTGAAAAATATTTCAAAAATTAAATATTAAATTTAATCCTGAATGCACTAAATTAATGTTGGGGATTATAATTTTAAGATCGAGAAGATGACTAGTCGAGATAAGCGTAAGCAGGGCTTAAACCTATCTTACTCTAAATAAATAGGTTTGATATCTGGTTAAAAGTGAATTATTTAAAAGAGAATAAAATATTTTTTGTATAATTTTTTTTTATATAAATATTGGGATAAAGAATTTCGAACACCAGAGCTCTCACTCTGCCTTTATTCATTTAAATGATCACTTTCACTCTACTCTCTTGTCTTGTTTCTAGTTCACACAAAAAGCGAGGCCAACCTTAGAAGGTGTGAAGTCAACAATTAGGCATATTGTTAATTTATTCGCAAATATCTAAATGGGGGATTTTTTTTCTTCTCAACTGCAATTGGACTTTGGGTTAAGTTTATGTCCACATGTGTTGGATCTACCGAACAAATAACACCCTATAAGCGGACATGAGGTACCTATCCTGATACCTTTATCGCTCTCCTGAACTTTTACTCCTCTATCAATACCTTCATGGTTTCGTTTTCGGACTAGGATTAGCTCTAATATCATTTGTTACGCCCCATCTGGCCCATTGGCCTAGTACCTTTTAGACCGAATCCATATGATCCGAAATACTTGAGAGAATGTATCAGTAGTAGTCCAGTACTTCATGTATCACATCCTCTTTTCAAATACTTTCATCTCACAACTCACAGTCATTGATGTATTATGTAGTATTTTGATGTGCTAAACAGCACATGGACTTTTTTATGTTTTTGAAGAGATAATGTCAGTAATTATGTGGACGCAATTTTGAAATTGATGTGTTGGGTTTATCCCACATCAGATGTGAAAGAAACTGATGGACAAGTTATAAATGTGAGAAAAAATCTCAAAATCTGTGCAAATTTTTTGGATTGAGAAAGGACTAAGATTATCCAATGCTTGTTTCAAAAGTTTCAAAACCCAGGTGACAACATCTTTCGTTGAATAGTCAAGAAGGAGAGGCTGGTAGAGAGTTAACCAACCAATGGCCTGATATGTGAGGGGAAGGTTGTTGGTGTTGATTCTAACATTTTGATGAACAATTAAATGTTGATATTTTTTGTGGAACTAATGATTTTATTGAGTGTTTCAGTTTATAAGTTCCAATGAAGATATTATCATGAAGTAGTAGAAATAGATGTTAAATACTAAAGAGACTAACAAAAATAACAAATGCTAAGAGTTCGAAAAAATTGAAAAACTTAGGGAAAACAACTCAGGTTAATTTTTTACTCTTAATGATGCTCCATTAGGATCATACACGATATAAAATATTTTTTACAAATACATGTATTTTGTATAGGATCCTAATTGGTTAAATTATTTGCTCCCATGTGTAATTAAAAAAGAAACATTGATAATTGATTAAAATTAAATTTAATAATTTAGTGGAGCTAACCGAGAAAAGAAATCGGTTAAAGAGGCGAAAACGTCGAAGAATTTAGTGGAGCTAAGTCTCTGGATCATTCGGTCGATAGGTAAGTTGACTTATGAAACTTTCTAAATCGTCCGATCGATAGGTAAGTCGACCTGTGCTTAGAGGATGAACTCTCTAGATCTTCCGGTCGACTTGTGAAAGTCTCTAGATCGTCCAATCGACAGGTGACGGATGGGCAGTCAATCGATGGGCAAAGAAATTTTTGGCTTGAGCTACAACCTGAATCGAGAGGTCGACTGATGGGTCTTAGTTGGTCGACTGATGGTCTGTTTCAAGTTTAGAGGATTTTGAGGATTCTGATCAAACAGTAGCCATTACTAGCCGTTTATGGTTAAGATTCATGAGATACCTTAGGGATCTGATATGTTTTGAGTTATTTAGTTGATGTTTCAATATCCCTATAGATATGGTTCAAGTATTTTAGATATCTCTCAATTTGGTACATGTAATTCTTTTTATCTTATCTAATTGAGATTGAGTAAAAGTTTGAGGAACAAAATTGAATGTTTTAAAATATATATTTAAGTGAATTATACCAGGATTGAGTCTTAATGATATAAGGGGGCTTATGGAGTAATTATCTGTCATGATATTTGAGAACTAGCCGTTAGAGGGCTTGTTATAATCCCCTATAAGTAAACTTGCGTTTTTAAGGTTTCATTATCCTAAGAATCACAATCATTCTGAGCTATTCAACTCTTGTGCTTTCTAAGAGTTATCATATTGAGAGTTTTGTGAGTATTTTCTTGAGATTCATTCTTGAGAAACTTTGAAGATAATTATTGTTGATTGCCGATTTGAAATTGCATTGCTAATCATTATTTGTTTGGTGGATTCCTGGTGAGATCATTCCAAATTACTTAGTATTAATTATTGCTTGATCTTATTATCTATTATTTGTAATTTGATATTTGAAATCGTTTTCTGGATTTTTTATTGAAAATTATTTTTGAAACAATTTCTTGAGAAAATCTGATTACGTGCTTGATTGCTTGCTACCCATTTTTCTTTATAAATCAGATTTTGAAATTCTCACTTTTCTATCACTAGTATCAGGATATTAATTGAGTTTAAATTTATCTGAAGTGGTAGAAGCTCCGAGTAAAAAAATAACTTATCAATTTTTTAATTAGTGAGTTGAGTATTAGATTAAATACTATTGGGAGTGTCTAATCAATGGTAGCTGGTTTCAATTTCTTTCGGTAAAGAGATTGAGATTTTAATTCTACCTTTGTAGAATTAATTATGAGTTATTTGTAAAGGTTCCATCTTTACCTAAGAAAATGATAGTTAAAGTGTTTCTGTGAGATTTTAATTATTAAGCCTAAGGTATAGAAAGAATTAGGTCTTGATTTTCTCTATAATAGAATTAGGTTAATCTTTAGCTTGTGAAAATATAAGGTTATTCTTTAGCCTGAGAAAAAGAAAAGGTTATTCTTGAGTCTGGAAAAAAGAAGAGGTTATTCTTGAGTCTGGAAAAAAGAAGAGGTTATTCTTGAGCTTAGGAAAAAGAAGAGGTTATTCCTGAGTCTGGAAAAAATAATTTGTAAAGGTTAATTTTGAGCCTGTGAAAATAATCATTGTGTAAAGATTTGGTTCCTACCTGTTTAAAAGAATCTTAGTGATTAGTAGGTGCGAATCTCCGTGGAGCTCGGATGATCGGATTAGGCAAGATTAGCTTAGTGAACTAAGATATATCGGTGTATATTGCATTGTTTATTTATTTTATTTTATCTTGTGTTGTTTAGGTGTGCACTTAGAGCTTATTACACTTATCTGCTGCTATAAAGAGATAATAATTAATTTAGAATAAAATTAATTATTTGATTTTTTGAAGTATTATTATTTGGATTGAATTTTAGTATTACCCAATTCACTCCTCTATTGGGTAGCTCACTAGGCCAACAATTGGCATCAGAGTTGGTTTAGTTCGACACACTAAGCTAACAAAGATCACATGGCGCACACAATAGGCACACTAGTTGAGGGGCAGTCCATGCACCGACCACCGTTGTTTGCAAGTGAAAATTATACATTCTGGAAAGACATAATGATTTCCTTCCTTCAGGCCACAAATTATGACGTGTGACTAATGATCGAGGATGGCCTGTTTGTCCAAATGGAAAATAGAGTCGAGAAGAAGAAAGAGAGGCTAACTACTTTCGATAAGTAGAAACTTTCTATAAACTCTGAACCTATTAATATTCTATTTTGTTCTTTAGATACTAATGAATACTCGAAAGGTTCAAGTTGTAAATCGACAAAGAAGATATGGGATAAGCTACAAGTTACCCACAAAAGGACAAGTTAAGTAAATCAATCGAAAATCAACGCACATATGAGGCAATTTGAATTGTTCAGAATGGGAGAAACTGAATCGATTCAAGAGATGTACACTCGATTAAACAATATTTGCAATCACTTGAGTCAACTTGGAAAGTCGTACTCCATGGAGGATAGAGTTCGAAAGGTCCTAAGATCTTTAACAAAAATATGGGAGCCGAAGGTGACTGCAGTTTAAAAAGCTAAGGATCTTGCAAAATACGAAATTGATGACCTCATCGGCAACTTGATGACGCATGAAACGGCGATTCGAGGATATGAGAAAGACACAGTAAATAGCGAAAAAAAAAATCCTTGGCGCTAAAAGCTCAGAAAACTGAAGAAGATGATGACAGTGATGATGTAAGTCTTGATATTGAGCAAGAGAAAGATGTGGCGCTTCTCATGAAGAATTTTAGAAAAATGACCCGATGTACATTCCGTGGAAGAAAGAATTTTAATATGAACAATGTGGAATGTTACAATTGTTATAAGACTGGCCACTTCCAAACCGAATACCCCAAGTTGAAAAAAGACAAAGAAAAATAGAAGAAAAGAAAGGAGAAGAAGAAAGTAAAGAAGAGTACAAATAAAGTCAACAAAAGTCACATGGGATGACTCGGAGTCGAGTAACTCAAAAAAATCGAGTAGTAATGACTCGTCTATGTATGCTTTGATGGCCATTGAATTTGAGGTACCAAAATGTTCAAATTCTTGTCCTTTAGATTTTGATGAATTATTTGGTATTTATCAAGAACTTTTGCATGATTATAAAATCCAGTGTTAAAAAATTAATGCCCTTCAAAGTACACTTAACACATTAAACAAGCAAGTGATGTATTATGAATTTGAAAACGTTGAATTGAAATCCAAGATTTTGGATTTACATTCAATAGTTCTCAAATTTACTGGCGGTGAGAATAATTTGAAAATGCTTTTGGGAAGTTCACGCGGTATCTTTGATAAAGCCGGTATTGGATTTCACAAAAATCTCAAGCAAAAACGTTTTGATAAATTCATTTTTGAAACTAAGGATTTTGTTAGATGTTTTAAATGTAATATTGTGGGGTATACTATTTGTAAATGTTTTTCAAGAATATCTAATTGCAGGCAAGTTTGGGTTCCCAAGAGAACTAAAATTGTCCCGACTAACAAAATCGAACCCATTTAGATTGGGTACCACCTAGGAACTCTTTAAGGTGTTTCTTGCAGGTTATCAAATAAACATCTATTTGCAAGGAAAAATTGTTCCTAAGGAAGCGGCTGTTCTCAACACGTGACAGGGAATAAAGAAAAATTTACATCTTTAACACCTAAAGACGAAAGTCATGTGATTTCTGGAGACAAGGCCATGAGTAAGAAATTAAGCTTAGATAAGCTGGTAAAAATTTCTAAGACCTGTGTTTTACATATTCTTAAGTTGTCTTAGAATTATTGCATGATTTTCTGATATTGTGATTATTTAAATGATAAATACACTATATATGTTGAAAATGATTTTCATGCTTAAAAGTTGATTTATTAAAATGGGTTTTATATCTTAAAATTGATTTTATATTGAGTTGATTTGTGGTTCCCCTTCCCCACTTTTTGATATGGCAAAGGGGGAGAGTTTATTGATATTTTATTAAGGGGGAACTTGAATTATTTTGTTGAATAATTTAAGGGAAAGTTTATCATATTTTGAAAATTGTGCTTTGTTTATTATATCTTATGATTATCTTCATTATTATGTTTTAATGAGTTATAAAATCCGTCTTCGGATTTAGGGGAAGTGTGGTTACATTATTGTTTTGAAGAAAAAATCAAAGTTCATTGTCATCATAAAAAAGGGGGAGATTGTTGATCCTAAGATTTTGATGAATAATTAAATATTTATATTTTTGTGGAACTAGCGATTTTATTGAGTGTTTCAGTTTATAAGTTCCAATGAAGATATTTTCATGAAGTAGTTGAAATGGATGCTAAATACTAAAAAGACTGATAAAGATGACGGATACTAATAGTTTAAAGAAATTGAAGAATTTAGGGAAAATAATTTAGGTTAAATTTTTACTCTTAATGATTCTCGATTAGGATCACACATGACACAAAATGTTTTTTACAAATATATGTATTTTTTATAGGATCCTAATTAATTAAATTATTTGCTCCTATGTGTAATTGAAAAAGAAACATTGATAATTGATTAAAATTGAATTTAAGAATTTAGCAGAATTAACCGAGAAAAGAAATCGATTAAAAGGGCGAAAACGTCGAAGAAAATGAATTAAAATCGAATTGAGAGAAGTGTTCCAGCAATAGTCAGTCGACTGATAAGTCGACCTAAGGTTAGAAGGAGAACTCTCTAGATCATTCGATCGACATGTAAGTCGACTTATGGAACTCTCTAAATCGTCCGGTCGACAAGTAAGTCGACTTGTGTTTAGAGGATGAACTCGCTGGTCTATTGAAGGGGATCTGAAAGCAAAAAAGAGCGGGACCACGCAATTTACCTTTGTTCAAAATATTTGCCCACATATTGTTGTATATGGATGGTTCATAATTAAACCTTTAACCCTTTCGGTCAACAAGTTGAAGTGAAATACGTATATATTGTTCTTTGAATTTTTACTTTGTTTTAATGGTCGTTTCGGTCAACAACATAATCATAACAATACAAAATTGTTAGAATTTTTAGCGCTGAAAGTTTTAAGATTCTCTCTCAGCGTGCTTGGAGTTTCTTTCTCATATGAATTATGGCTTTTTCAGATATATTTCTCATAAGTTAAACTTTTTCAAAATCGACCATCAAATGTGATATCTAATAGTATTTTCTCTCTTTTTGGAATAGAGTAAAGAGTGAGTTAATTATGTGGATGTAATTTTGAAATTGAGTGTAATTGGTGTCTGTGATAAATATTGCATGTTTATTCGATTTTATTTGCATCTCGCCCATATGTATTTTTAAATAGTGTTTATAATTAATTTTTTTAGGGTTCTGTTTATTGCGTTTCACTGATTCTGTATGTAAGTGTTTGAGTTGTATATGAGTTTGATTATGTATACAATTAGGTTAGACTTTCTGGTTGATGGTCATATGCCCACTGTTCCTTATACATTGGCCATATGCCCAATATTGTCCCTCACATACAAAAACAAACAGTGTCATCTTCCAATAATCCGCCTCAAGAAATATGACAAAATTCTACATTTTCTGAATGTGAATGTTCAAAATAGAATGTTTAAGATTCCCCAAAAAAAAAACATCTGAGAAAATAAGAGCAAAGTAATGAGTACCGAAATACAATAGCCTCACCAATGAACAAAAATCAAATTTGACCCAAATATCCTATTACAGCAATCTTGGAAACTCAACAAAAAAACACTCCTAAAAAAACATCCATCAGCGGACAAATCAATGAGATTATCTCACCTTCTAGATTCACCTTCTAGATTCACGTTCTCTCTGTAAACGGACCAAGTGGGATGACAATCAATGGGTCTTTGCATGCTCACTCACTCTTTATTGAAAGTGCTCCTTGTATGTGTTTTTATTAAAACCCCGTAGTAAGAAAAAATTAAAAGAAAATCAAGTATAATCTTTCATACTATATAACCCTTGGGTCCTACTAATGTACTATAATGGGTTTAGGCTCTAATTTCTCTACTTACATGATGATTTTTGGAAGTTTCATACATATATATATATATATATATATATATATATATATATATATATATATATATATATATATATATATATTATCTTTAGGATTTATTGAGTCGTAGAATGATGTTTTTGTTGTTTTAAGAAAGCCAAATGATAGGAGCTCCACGTGCACCCATCTCCTTCAAAAGAGGAGTACAAAAATAAACAAACAGAGAATAGAAAAATATTTGTGATTTGTGAATATATAAATGCCCTTATTGATAAAATAAAAAACAACTGCTCTTATGTTATTTAAAAAATATTTTTTTTTTTATTTTTATAAAGATTCATTAACACCTCTTATTTTTAAAATTATAATTTATATTTTTAACTTTTTAAATAATTATATTTATCTCCCATCTTATCACACCACCCACCGCCACCCCACCACCACTGCCACCGTCATCGCCGGAGAGAGAGAGAGAGATTGGTGGTGGGGAGAGAGAGGGGAGAGGGAGATGGAGATGTATTTTATTTATTTGTTAGTTTTTTATTTTTTTTATTTTGTTTAATAAAAAGGTTTTAAAAAAATATATATATTTTTTAAATGGGAATGTTAATATAAAAAAAAAATTAAAAAATATATAACAAATTTAAAGGATTATTTATATATTTTACTTTTTAATTATTTAATTATTTTTAAATAGTTAAGGGTAAAATTGTCATTACAATAAAATTCTTATTAATTTTTTTTTATCTATAAGGAAGATAAGTAGTCTTTTACCAAAATGACAAGGGAACCGACTGATATTTATAAAATAACAAGAAATATATCTGATTTAGTGCAAATTGATAGAGAAGATGAGTGATATAAACCCTTAATTATTAAAGTTATAAACAAACAAACCCATGAACTAATCAATACTCCTTTTAATAAATAAACTAGACTTGACTTTTTAATTAACCTTCAAATATCATATATTTGAGTTTGACTTGTTAATACTCGTGAAGAACTCGTATAATATGAATTTAAAATATTTTGTATAAAAATAATAAAATACATTTTTAAACTTCTCTACAAATAGTTCAATTTTACATGTCGAATTGTGTAAATTGAACTATATTAATTACAATAATACACTGATTATTTATAACTTTACATTGATTCTTTATAATTTTTATATTTTGATTTGCGACTAAATTAAATATTTGAATTTCGTATATAAATTTTCAAAAAATAATTATAAATAATTAATTTTATTTAAAAATATATATTATTCATAGTATTAAAATTTAATAAATAAATAATTTAAAAAAAAAAAAAAAACTCGAATAAACTCGTGAACAGTTTGATTATTAAACAAATCAAATTTGAACATAATATTTCAAGCTCGGCTTACGAACCAAGTCTGAACGTTTACTTGTTGCCCTAACAAATACTAATTACAAATAAAATGTTTGAATGGCTAAAAAAATATTAATAAATGAGCATATGAATTCGTTGGGTACATGTAACCAACTTTAACTAGCACAATGTTGATCAAGAATTATTTTTTTAGTAGGAAATTGTTGAAAATAATATTTCAAATATTAATTTTAATTGATTTAATTAAAAATTAGTTAATATTATTTTTAATAATTTTTAAATATGTTAGAAATATATATACAATTGAAATTTGTTGTTGAATGTAACTTATAATAAATATTATAGAATGTATACCAATTAATTTACCGATGACAATTTCAGAAATTTATACCGATCGACGCTATAGTCACGATATTTTCTTAAAGCAAATTTCGTCTCCACTCAGGTACTTATAGTCAGACATTTGCTTCCCTTGATACAACAATCACAATCCTTCTATACTAGAAATCGGAATCAAAGGATCCAATAAACAAAACAAGTTTTGAACTTTCTCTCAAAAATAAACTAACATAGACTCAAATATGTGTAATGCAAGATGTCCAAAGTTTTCATGCCTAAATGGTAATACAAAATTTTTCTATTTATAGAATAAACAAATGGTAATATAAATGGTAATATTTATATGGGACGCTTACCGGATGGTCCTCAAAAGAGGAGAAAATTACAGTATAAACCTTCTCCAAAAATATGTTACCAAATAGTCCTTTTTATTTTTTGGACAATTTTACCCCTACGTTACTGTTCATCCGAGATCCATTACGAAAAAACTCATCGTCGTAACTCCAAATTCATCGTTTAATCAACAAAAAATAAAGATATTCATTACATAAATATGTGTAGAAACTTCATCAAACACTTCGATTTGAAAAAATCCGAACAGATGATGAAAGACGGTATTTTCATACTGCCAGATCTGTGTTAAATAAAACATCATGTTATATTCAACATGATATCATCCTATTTTAAATCATGATAATTCTTAAAAAATACGAAAAATATTTTTAAAAAAAATAAATAATGTTTGTAAATAAAATATTGTCGAATATAACACGATCGTATTATATTTCAACATGGTATTATGTTGTACTCAAATGAAAAAATGAATACAACAAATCAATATCATGTTAATATTCAACATCATATATTATCACAAAAACACAAAACAATTACAATAAAACTTTTTCCAAAAATTAATTCATCACATTAAGAAAATAACATTATATTATATTCAACATCACATTGTTGCAAAATCAATTCAAAAATCTTGATCCACGCAATTAGAATCTTAGAAACTCCACAAGTATTTAGATAAGTGTGACGTTGAATATAACATCATGTTATATTTAACATCACACTGTTGTACAATCTATTCAAAAAACTTGATCAGCGTAATTAAAACCCTAACAATTCAACCATCCAAATTTCCTCTTGCAAACTCACCTAGCAATGATGTTTTAACAAAAAACAACCACAAACAACAATTCTAACCTCAAATCCTCACTATATGCTGACAAACTCGTAAGTACACGGTTTTAGCTCTGTCAATATTTGTTAGGTAGAATGGGCAATGATAAAGTGATAGCCAAACAGATCCGTATTCCCGGTTTCTCCAAAGCCATTGATATCAACTAGCAACCAAAAGAAAAATGAAAGCGAATGCACAAAGCAACTGTGCCTTTGATATGGAGGAAGCCATGGGAAGAAACTCCAAGGTTCGTAAATCTCAAGAATTAAACAAAACTTACCGGTGAAGGCGAATTCAAGAAGGTAAATAACTGATGGATTATACGACGAATTTCGAAGCCGATCGGAGTGGTATCAAGACGCCATTGATCGCTTCCGATTTCATCTCCTCTCTTTCTCTCTCTCTCTCTCTCACTCTCTCTCTCTCGCCGGAAGCCTTTGTCACAGGATCAAAGGAGACGAGAAGGAAGAACTTTGGCCTCCTGTGTTAATCTCAAATTCATAAGGGAAAGAAGAAGAAATGAGGAAGGGTAAAATTATCATTTAACCAAAAAAAAAGTATTATCTTGTGTACACCCACGCTTTTTAAAAGACCATCTTGTGCAAAAAAAAATAGTGAACTATTTTGTAGATTTAGCCTTTTAAAGAGACTATTTGGTATTTTTCCCTATTTATATTTCTCTATCGTATTCTTTTTTTTTTCTTTTTTTTTTGACTTTATAATTTTTTGTTATATCGTTGATAGTCAATTCTCCTGCTACGCAAGTTGAATAATATAGCCGTTTATCATTTCTCGAACCGTGGAATAATAGTTTTAAGGGAAAAATACCGGGAGGACCCAAAAATACCATCAAATTACAGGTTTAACCTACTAATTAGATAATAAATCAAGAAATCTCAAGTTACATATTATTTGCACAACGCAGTTCCAAAAATATGATCTGTACACTTTTCATTGACAGATTTGCCCTTACAGTATATGCGGCATTAATATTTCTTTAATAAGGATTGAGAGTTTCCATATTCAACAAAATCATTTTATTAAAATGGAAATAACTATTATTGTACATATTTTTTTTACAATTTAATTATATATTCAGATTCGTCTAAACAAGATCTTCAAAATAATATCCAATTCACTATTTTTTTTTCATTAGTTTTCAGCTTTCACATTCATATTACATATAACATGATATTTTCAGAATTTTTGAATGTTACATGTTACAAGGTGTAGTTATCAACTTTTTTTTTTGGGGGGGGGGGGGGGGGATTAATGCTGGGTTGGTTTTAATGTAACATGCAACATTGATATTACATGTAACATTAATGATACAAAATTCATCATAATCTTATTGAATGTTACATATAACATTCGTGTGTATCATGTTAAATATATCCAAAAAATGTGACTAATTAGTTTCAGTTTTCACATTCATGTTATATTTAACATGATATTTTCAGTATATGCGTCAATAAAATTTCTTTAATAAGGATTGAAAGTTTTCATATTTAACAAAATCATTAAAAATGAAAATAACTATTATTGTACACATTTTTTTATAATTTAATTATATATTCAGATTCGTCTAAATAAGATCGTTAAAACAATATCCAATTCACTATATTTTTTCATTAGTTTCAGTTTTCACATTCATGTTACATGTAACATGATATTTCCAAAATTTTGAATATTACATATAACAATGTGTAGTTATCAACTTTTTTGGGGGGTTTGATGTTGAATTGGTTTTAATGTTACATGTAACATTAATGTTAAATATGTCCAAAACATTCGTGTGCATCATGTTAAATATGCCCAAAAAATGTGATAAACTATTTTCAATTTTCACATTCATGTTACATGTAACATGATATTTTCAGAATTTTTGAATGTTTACATATAACAAAGTGTAGTTACCACCTTTTTTGGGAGGATTTGATGTTGGGTTCGTTTTAATATTACATGCAACATTGATGTTACATGTAACATTAATATTAATGATACGAAATACATCATAACATTTTTTGAATGTTACATGTAACATTCGTGTGTATCATGTTAAATATGTCCTAAAATGTGATTAACTAGTTTCAGTTTTCACATTCATATTACATGTAACATGATATTTTCAGAATTTTTGAATGTTACATGTAATAAGGTATCGGTACCAACTTCTTTTGAGGGGTTTGATGTTGGGTTGGTTTTAATGTTATATACAACATTGATGTTACATGTAACATTAATGATACGAAATTCATCATAACCTTATTGAATGTTATATGTAATATTCGTGTGCATCATATTAAATATGTCCAAAAAATGTGATTAACTAATTTCAATTTTCATATTCATGTTATATGTAACATGATATTTTCAGTATATGTGTCAATAAAATTTCTTTAATAAGGATTGAGAGTTTTCATATTTAACAAAATCATTTTATTAAAATGAAAATAACTATTATTGTACACATTTTTTTACAATTTAATTATATATTCAGATTCGTCTAAACAAGATCTTTAAAACAATATCCAATTCATTATTTTTTTTCATTAGTTTCAGTTTTCACATTCACGTTACATGTAACATGATATTTTCAAAATTTTGAATGTTATATATAACAAGGTGTAGTTATCAACTTTTTTTGGGGGTTTGATGTTGAATTGGTTTTAATGTTACATGTAACATTAATGTTAAATATGTCGAAAATATTCGTGTGCATCATGTTAAATATATCCAAAAAATCTGATAAACTATTTTCAGTTTTCACATTCATATTACATATAACATGATATTTTCAGAATTTTTGAATGTTTACATGTAACAAAGTGTAGTTACCACCTTTTTGGGGGGAGATTTGATGTTGGGTTGGTTTTAATATTACATGCAACATTGATGTTACATGTAACATTAACATTAATGATACGAAATACATCATAACCTTTTTGAATGTTACATGTAACATATGTGTGCATCATGTTAAATATGTCCTAAAATGTGATTAATTAGTTTCAGTTTTCATATTCATGTTACATGTAACATGATATTTTCAGAATTTTTGAATATTACATGCAACAAGGTATAGGTAAAAATTTCTTTTGGGGGGTTTGATGTTGGGTTGGTTTTAATGTTATATGCAACATTGATGTTATATGTAATATTAATGATACGAAATTCATCATAAATTTTTTGAATGTTACATGTAACATTCGTATGCATCATGTTAAACATGTTCAAAAATTATGATTAACATCTCATCTGAAAGAGAATAAAATAAATATTTTTGTTTTGCAATTTTTATTTTTTTTCACATGAAAATATGAGGAAAAAACGAAGCAAACTGTGCAGATGAATATTAGTATTGTTTACCAAATTTAGCTCCACTATATAAGGAGTCTATATTACCGCATATAATGAAAGGGGTATTTCCGTCACAAAAATAGCAAAAGGACTGCTGGGTACACATGAATATTAGTAGATTTATTTGATAGTTTTGGCCGCAATTTAGGACAGTTCAATCAGCGCCCCTAGTTTTAACTGGCATGGTGCATTTTTTTTTTTTTTTTTTTTATTTTTTTTTTTTTTAATGAAAAAAAAAATCACTTTGAACCATCAGAAGATAAAAATATTTAAGTACGAAGGCCTAAGAGGATGTGTATAAAGAAACTTTTAGTTTTTAACTATTATGTTTTCAATTTTTAATGTATGATTGAATAGTAGTTTATTTATTTATTTATTTGAAATTTTGTTTTTAAGATTAACTTTTGAACAATATATCAGTCCCTCTCATGTTGTTTAATAGTTATAAAAAAAATCACACCGAAAGAGGAAAAAATTAAAAGAAAATATAATTATCGTAGCCACTCTAATCTAGCATCATAATTATTAAAATAAGAAATAATTTTTTTTAGTATTAATTTTTCTCCAAATCATCTCAATTTGGGAGATGATTTTTATAAATATTAATTTCTCTTGCCCATTAAACTTACCAAATTATAAAAATAGAGAGAAATGTTAGTTTAGGAATCGACAAAGAGGATGGAGGAAGAAAAAAAAGTGAATGACTTGCGTTTTTGTTTGATTTAAAAGAATATCATTGAATTATTTGGATAATTAATTAGAATGGATGCAATTAATATAAATATGATGGATTAAATTAATTTATATTCGTAACATTAAAATTATATTATTTCAAAAAGGTAAAAGTAATAAACTGATCAGCAAAAATAAATATTACACCCTTAGAACATTCTCATTCAATCTAGGCAAAAACTTCCACTGTTAGTATTAGATATAAATATATTAGCTACACACATTTTATCTACTCCAATTTTGTGGCTGGTGAAATATAAAATATTAATTTCGTGGCGAAATTGTTTAAAATCTTAGTTTATGGGCTAAATTGCAAATTTAGATATAGTTGAATGCTGAAATTTAGCTTTTCCAATCTGAAAGCTAGGGCTGTGGTTGATTGCATTAAAGGACTAATTAAGAAAACCAAATATACCAACAAGCAGCTTTCAGAAACCAGGAGTTGTAACACAATTTGATTATAGGACAAAATATATTTTAAATTCTTTAACTCTTGACAGGTTTTTATCTAGTCATCTTAAGTTCGTTTTAATTTAAACCCTCTAAATATATTTTATGTAGTCATCTTAAGTTTATTCATTTTAGTTTAAACTCTCTAAATATGAAGGTGGTTTCAAAATATTCTTTTGTTAGATTTTTCAGAATTAATGAACAAAAATGTAATCTTTTCTTTTTCTTTTTTTTTAATCAATTTTTTTTCCCCTCAATCTTCACAGTTAAAGCGCGCGCGCTCTCTCTACCCCTCATCACCAAACGTTTCTTTCTCTCTCCACCACCTTCTTTTGCCGCCGCCGTTTATCCTTTGTTACAGAAGGTATCAGAGGGTGAACCACCCTATGTTACATAGGGTTCCCCTATATAACCTCTCGTATCTTCATCAGCTTCTCTCTCCCCCTCTCTTAGATTCTTCTATTCCTCTCAGGCCGAAATGAGTAGCTCATACGAAGGTGATAATATACCAAAGCAGATATACAAAGGAATCTGCCGTCATAAATGGGGCAAGTGGGTGTCGGAAATCAGAGTCCCTGGCACTCAGGAACGACTCTAGTTAGGCTCCTATGCCACCCCCGAAGCTGCCGCAGTGGCCCGAGACATTGCTTATTACTGTCTAAGAAAACCCACCTCCTCCAATAACCTTAATTTTCCTGTACTACTGCCTGCAAATGTTCGAATGCACATGTCGCCCAGGTCCATACAGAAAGCGGCATCGGACCAGCATGGCCATCGAATCATCGATGCCCAGTTGGGCATCAACCATCTTAATAGAATTTATGTGGATGTGTTCTGGATAGAAGTGACCGTTAAATTTAAAAAATGAATAGAATTTATTTAAAAAGTAGTGGGTCAGCGCTAGAACACATTGACCACTTTTTTCATGGCTTTTACCAATGGAAAATGGATTTTTTTCCCACCATTTTTTTACGCATATATCAATGACAATTGGGTTTTAGCTGCATATTTTTAGTTATTTTTGCTCTGTTTCAGTTATTTTAACTCTGTTCACTCAAACCCATAGAAAACTGTAATCTAGATTCTGTAAACTGGATTGATCTAAATGTTCTTCGACAAGAAAGTCGAAATTATCACAAACCCACAAGAAGAAACAAAGAAAAAAAAATGAACAGTATAGCAAAATGGAAGAACCCATGGCTACTGTACTGCGTAACCTCTTCATTCGATTTTATGTTGCTGAAGTTGACGAGGAGAGGCGGTGTGAGGAGGAGGAGAACCGGTAGGAAGTTTTCTCTGGGAAGGAGAAGGACCCTCCAAGAGAAGAGGCCGTCAGGTACCAATAAAGGAAGTTCTCCTCCCGCCGTAATCCGTAAATAGAAAGAAAAAATGTCCAGGTGAGAACGTTGGGTGCAAACACCCTGTAAAGAAAGAATATATTGTACCAACTGTTGGTTGTTGGCTTGATTGTCAACAAAATTGGGCTAACATTTTTCATGGTGTGAATAGATTTTTCACACATTTGTTTGGTATGAAAGGGAAGAAGAAAAATGGGTCAAAAATGGTAGATGGAGTTATTCAAAATTGGTTCCAACAATTGATTCCAACATTGCGGCTGCCTCAATTGTTGAAGGTTCTAAGGATCTTATTCACACTAAGGATCTTATTCACACTAGATTATGAGCCTCAAGCATTCCCTATAAATTGAGACCATGAGTTTTGAAGAAAAATCATCTCACAATTGAAGAAAACAATATCTCTCAATTGAAGAAGTACAAGTTGAGAGAGAGTTCAATTCCTCAATAGTCACAATTGAGTGAATTCTTGCACAAGTGTCTTAAGTTGTTTTAAGACCTTGTTTTGTATTCTTTATTTGTATTTTATTGTCAAATAAAGAAGTTCCATAGTTGCTCCCGAGGAGTAGGCGAAATTGCCGAACCTCGTTAAAACTTGTGTTCTTGTTTGTGAGTGTGTGTGTTTTCATTTCATCTCCCATAATATTTGTTCTGTGTTGGGTCCACCCGATACGCTTCCGCACAACACCAGCTTGGTATCGGAGCTCTGGTTGAGAGCTTGGGATTATGGCGGAGATCGAATCGAAAACGGAGGAGATTGAATCGCCATCAACCTCTTCCAGTTCACAAACAAAACTGTCAATATCAAATGGCAAATTTGATATTGAAAAATTTGATGGAACAAACAGTTTTGGCATGTGGCAATGTGAGATGATGGATATGCTGGTTCAACAGGATTTGGAAATAACCTTGGAGGAAAAACCAGATTTTATGGAGAAAGCAGAGTGGTTGAAGATCAACAAAATGGCGTGCGGTTCTATTCGTCTCTGTCTTGCAAAGAACGTCAAATACTTTGTAATGAGAGAAACGATGGCGAAGAACTTATGGAGAGTACTTGAAGAAAAGTACATGACAAAGAGTATTGAGAATCGGTTGTATCTGAAGCGAAAGCTTTTCCGATTTCAATACCAAGAAGGTACATCTATGATGGATCATTTGAATGACTTCAACAAGTTGATTGCCGATCTATTGAACCTGGATGAAGAGATCAAGGATGAGGACAAAGCCCTTGTGTTGTTGAATTCCTTACCGGATTCATACGAACACTTGGCAACCACTTTGATCTACGAAAAAGACTCGGTGAAATTCAAGGATGTATCAGACGCGTTGATGAATAACGAAGTTCGTAGACGTGACAAGGTGTCTCAAACTGATACATCTACTGCTTTGATGATGAGGGGCAGATCGGAGACCAAAAAGCACAACAAAGGTAGAAACAACTCTCGTTCCAAGTCGAGAGGAGTTTCATCAAATGGCAGGAAGATTCCGGCAAAGGATGAATGTGCTTTTTGCCGTGAAAAGGGTCATTGGAAGAAGGATTGCCCTAAGCTGAAAAACAGGGGTAATATAAATGCAAACGTGGCCCAAATTGAAGATAATTATTCAAATTTTGCTCTGGCTACTACAGCTGGAGTTGGCTCAGACGAGTGGATTCTTGACTCCGCATGCTTCTATCATATGTGTCCTGATACGGATTGTTTCACCAGTTTAGATCTCGGTAGTGGTGGATCAGTTCTTATGGGAAATGATCATACGTGTGAAAGGAAAGGGGTTGGCGTGATCCGATTGAAGCTGCACGACGGAACCACGAGGGATCTGACCAATGTCTGGTATGTACCAGATTTGAAGAGGAATCTAATTTCTTTGGGTGCTTTGGAATCAAATGGTTTCAAAGTCATCATGGAAGCTGGATCGTTGAAAGTCATACGAGGTGTTATGGTTGTCTTGAAAGGCCTAAGGAGAAATAATTTGTATTTCTTACAAGGAAAGACTGTTATCGGTGGAGCTGCCACCGTAGAAACTGCTATTGATACAACCAAGCTTTGGCACATGAGGCTTGGGCATGCTGGAGAGAAGGCCATGCAAGGCCTAGTAAAGCAGGGTCTTTTGAAGGGTGCCAAGACTTGTAAAATGGACTTCTGTGAGCACTGTGTGCTGGGCAAGCAAACCAGAGTTAAATTTGGCATGGCCATCCACAAAACAAAAGGGATCCTAGACTATGTGCATACTGATGTTTGGGGTCCAACGAAGACTGCATCTTTGAGTGGAAGGCACTGGTTTGTTACATTTGTAGATGACTTCTCAAGAAAACTCTGGGTGTATACTATGAAACATAAGTATCAAGTCCTAGAGATCTTCTTGGCTTGGAAGAAGAGGGTGGAGAATCAAACCGGAAGGAAGATCAAGGTGTTGAGATCGGACAACGGCGGTGAATACACGTCCGATCCATTTTATTCCTTGTGCAAACAAGAAGGAATAGTGAGGCATTTTTCTGTGAAAAAGACTCCACAACAGAATGGTGTAGCGGAACGTATGAATCGGACTTTACTTGAAAAAGTAAGGTACATGCTATCCAATTCCGGTTTGACGAAGAGTTTTTGGGCAGAAGCGGTTACTTATGCATGTCATGTAATTAACCATCTGCCTTCTACTGCAATTGATGGAAAAACTCCTATTGAAGTGTGGTCAGGATCACCTGCATCAGATTATGATTCTTTGCGTATCTTCGGTTGCTCGGCGTTCTTTCACGTGACCGAAGATAGCAAACTTGATCCAAGGGCAAAGGAAGCCATATTTCTGGGCTTCAGCAGTGGAGTGAAAGGGTTCAGATTATGGTGCCCTGCATTGAAGAAAATGATCTTGAGTAGGGATGTTACTTTCGATGAAAGTAAATTTATGAAAAAGAAAGTGTCGAATGAAGAGAATAAAAAAGGCAGTCTAGTGCAGCAAGTGGAGATTCAAAGTCCAGTAGATTCTCCTTCAGAAGACACTTCTTCAGATGATGAAAATGACGGGGATACGGAAGATAGAATTGAGGTGGAGCCCTCTCCTCAAAGGCCTCCACAAATTGAAGAATCGATAGCAGCTAGCAAACCAAAAAGAACAATTCGAAAACCAGCAAAGTTTGCGGATATGGTTGCTTATGCCCTACCAATTGTCAGTGAAGATATTCCAACCACATATAAAGAAGCTGTGCAAAGTTCTGAAAGTGTGGAATGGAATAAGGCCATGAATGAAGAATTGGATTCTCTCCATAAGAATATGACTTGGGAACTTGTAGAGTTACCAAAAAGAAAAAAAGCAATTGGGTGTAAATGGGTATATGCAAAGAAGGAGGACTCTCATGGGAAAAACAGTGTGAGATTCAAGGCAAGACTGGTTGCAAAGGGGTATGCTCAAAAGGAAGGGATTGACTACAATGAAGTCTTTTCACCAGTAATAAAGCATTCCTCCATTCGAATTTTACTTGTCATGGTCGCACAATTTGGCTTGGAGTTGGCGCAACTTGATGTGAAAACTGCTTTTCTACATGGAGATTTGGATGAGGAAATTTATATGTCGCAACCTGATGGTTTCAAAGCTGCTGGCAAAGAACAAATGGTGTGCAAGTTGCAGAGGTCCCTGTATGGTTTGAAGCAATCTCCACGACAGTGGTATTTGAGATTTGACAAATTTATGAAGGTACATAACTTTACGCGAAGTCAATATGATCATTGTGTGTACTTCCGTAAATTGAAAAATGGTACCTTCATTTATTTGCTCTTATATGTTGATGATATATTAATCGCATCTAAGAGTTTGGTGGAGATTGAGAAGTTGAAAGCCCAACTTCGGAAGGAATTCGAAATGAAGGATCTTGGCGAAGCCAAGAAAATTTTGGGCATGGAAATTACTCGTGACAGAACGGCTGGGACTGTGTGGCTGACACAGAAATAGTATTTGAAAAATGTACTAAATCGATTTGGTATAGATGAAAATACCAAACCGGTTAATACACCTTTGGCTCCTCACTTTAAATTAAGTGCGGAACTGTCACCGAGTACAAATGAAGAAAGAATGTATATGGCTCAAGTACCGTATGCAAGTTTGATTGGAAGCCTTATGTACGCAATGGTATGCACAAGACCTGATATTTCTCAAGCTGTTAGTATGGTTAGCAGATACATGCATGATCCAGGAAAGAAGCATTGGGAAGCTGCAAAATGGATTTTGAAGTATATCAAAGGTACTGAGGATGTGGGTTTGAAATTTGCGAGAAATCAAATGGAAGTCGAAAGATTTCTCATTGGATATGTGGATTCAGACTACGCTGGTGATTTGGATAAGCGACGGTCTACTACCGGGTATTTATTTACCATGGCTAATGGTCCAGTCAGTTGGAGGTCTACTTTGCAGTCCACTGTAGCATTGTCTACCACGGAGGCTGAATACATGGCTGCTGGAGAAGCCATGAAGGAAGCCATTTGGTTACATGGACTGATTTCAGACTTGGGTCTTCATCAGAAACAGGTGGAAATATATTGCGACAGTCAAAGCGCAATACATCTAGCGAAGAACCAAGTTCATCATGCTCGGACCAAACATATTGATGTTCGATTCCACTTTGTTCGAGAAATTGTTGATGCAGGTGTTATTCTTCTTACGAAGATTGGGACAGTCGATAACCCTGCAGATATGTTGACGAAAGTCGTTGGAAGCGCCAAGTTTCTTCACTGCCTAAACTTGGCCAATATTGTTCATACATAAGTATGATTTTTGGAGGAGCAACTATTGGTTCTATTGGAGGTGTAGTATGAGAATTCATATTAACGTTGTGGTGATGGTGGCATTTGAAAATCTCGCCAAGGTGGAGATTGTTGGTTGTTGGCTTGATTGTCAACAAAATTGGGCTAACATTTTTCATGGTGTGAATAGATTTTTCACACATTTGTTTGGTATGAAAGGGAAGAAGAAAAATGGGTCAAAAATAGTAGATGGAGTTATTCAAAATTGGTTCCAACAATTGATTCCAACATTGCGGCTGCCTCAATTGTTGAAGGTTCTAAGGATCTTATTCACACTAGATTATGAGCCACAAGCATTCCCTATAAATTGAAACCATGAGCTTTGAAGAAAAATCATCTCACAATTGAAGAAAACAATATCTCTCAATTGAAGAAGTACAAGTTGAGAGAGAGTTCAATTCCTCAATAGTCACAATTGAGTGAATTCTTGCACAAGTGTCTTAAGTTGTTTTAAGACCTTGTTTTGTATTCTTTATTTGTATTTTATTGTCAAATAAAGAAGTTCCATAGTTGCTCCCGAGGAGTAGGCGAAATTGCCGAACCTCATTAAAACTTGTGTTCTTGTTTGTGAGTGTGTGTGTTTTCATTTCATCTCCCATAATATTTGTTCTGTGTTGGGTCCACCCGATACGCTTCCGCACAACACCAGCTTGGGTATTTCACGTAAGCCTCCTCTGCACGCACCTGGCCACTATCATCTTCGCATACTCCTCCACCGGACCACCCAATACATGATACCCTACGTAACAGAGGATGAACGGTGGCGGCGGAAGAAGGTGGTAGAGAAAGAGAGAGAAAAGTTCCGTGAAGAAGGGGAAAGAGAGAGAGCGCTTCACCGGTGAAGATGGATGAGGAAAAAAAAAAAGAGAAAATTAAATAAAAAAAATAGAAGATTACAATTTTATACCTTAATTCTGTTAATTTGAATGAAGAATATTTTAAAAGCATCTTCATACTTATAGAGTTTATACTTCCATTATAATAACCAACGAAGTTACATTAATTATGAAACTGAGAAATTATGACACATACACGAACATTACATTACATGCACGAACATCAACTATTACATAGGACAATCCAAATGAAGACATACTATTTGGGAAGCTCTAAACTGTAATTCACAGATTCAAATGATTTCGATTTTCTCAAAGAATTACAGTTCAAACAAAGTAGAAAGCCAGTACTTTTTTATTTGGAGTTTTTTGTGGGTAGGTTTATCCCAAACCTTAACCCTAGTTTTGTACCGAATGCCCTATGCCTGGGCTGTTGCCTGGAGCAGTGGGCCTGTATTGATCAACATGTCATGGCAGAGGTGCACTCTGACTTGTAGGCGGCGGTGGCGGGGGAGCCCTAGGAACAGCCACACCGGAAAATGATGTCGCATTAGCAACGCCGCCATGCAGGGTGGTGTTGTCTTCACCAGTATTCTTTTTATTTTCTTTCACAGAGATGTTTATGAGAGCTTGAGGATTAGGGGAACCATTTTTTCCCCTCAACTCCAACTTTCTTCCCTCAGAAGGATGAATTTCTTGGGATAAAATCAGTATTAGGAAAATAAAAGCAACGAGTAACTTGGTTTGAGCCATGGAGAGAGAGAGAGAGCGCAAAGAAAAATTGGTGTTTCAAACTCTCTGATGTTAGAGTATATATAGGGGTAATTGGCCATTAGTCCAAAATGACAGGTGTAATTTTAAAAAGGTCTCATTTAAAACATAGGTTTTGATTTAGTTATTTAAAGTGATTTTGACTTGTGTATCAGTCACGCATGTGCACACATTGCAGGAAATATAGAGAGAAATTGGTGAGTAAATTTGTATTATACTGAATATTAGTTGCATATAACTAAAATTAGTTATAAAGTTAATAATTAAAAATCATATGTATGTTACGTATATTTGTATAAATTTAGTTACATGTATCTTTATAATATTAGTTACATGTTATAAGTTATAGTTATTTATGTATCTTTATAATATTAGTTACATGTTATAAGTTATAGTTATTTATGTAATATTTGTCGCATCTAACAAATATTTTATATAAAAATTAGTTTAATATTATTTATATGTATGTGTATAATATTAGTTACATGTTACAAAATTATATTTGTTTGTGTAATATTTGTTACATCTTTTACACACAAACTAATTATCTGTTACAAATTATAGTAATATTTGTTACATCTAATAAGTATTTTACACATAAACTAATTACATGTAATTGCACGAGTGTAGGTGCGTGTTTTAGACTTTTCACATTTTTTTTAATACGCGGAACTTAACACAATTGCAATTGTACATAGATTTTTTTTAAAAAATTAAAAATAAAATAAAGAACTTACAATCGAATAACTATATAAATAGAGGTGGAACACGAGGGTTGGAGATTCTTTCCGATAGAATATTCGAAAGAATGTCTCTCCCCCACTTACCTTGGTTTTAATTTTAATTTTTTTTTTTTTTTATCTTTGAAATAATGCACGCTCCGTATATAGTTTTTTAATTGATTTTAGTTTTTTTTTTTCATTTATATCCAAAACATATTAAAATATCAACGGTCCAAATACGTGTCAGAGAGAAACTCTCCACAACTCTCAACCGAAACACAAATCAAAGTTCTCAACCGAAGACAAGATTTGCACGTGCTGCATATAGTTGCTCTCCATTGTCCAAATTCTGAGCCCACAAGATCCACGGATGTTGGGATGTTGTGTGTGTGTAAATGCATTATACTGAAATATAATTAATGAAATCCTTCTATGTTATTATTTTAAACCTGGTATCCAGAGATAAAACCAAAAAAATTTCCCTTTTTCAGTCTGCCCTTTTTTCTTCCGTTGCTTCCGCTATTCTTTTGTTCCTCTTCAGTTTTTTATATATCTAGAAATGTTTCTAGGAAACGATTCTAAGGCCACAAAACTCATCCTCATAGAACATATATCGAAGCCACACGCGCCATCTACAATTTTGCCCGAAAAACTTACTGTAAGACCTGAATTTTGCACTTGTATTATTTAAATTTTACCTTAACATTTTTTAAGGGGTTATTATGATATTTAAAATTTTGATTTTAAAAACTTTAGGGATTAAATATTTTAATTTTGATTTTTAAAAAATTTAGAGATTTTTATGTTATATTAAAATATAATTTTAAAAATTTTGGATTATAATTAATATTTTTTTATTTTAGAGAATAATTAAAGTAAATAGTTAATATATATGTAAAATAAAATAAAAATGATAAGGACACAGATGTCCTTGCCAAAAATTGCCATCAAAAAATTGTTGGTGATTATTATCTTTCACTCTCTCTCCCTGTATGTAAAACATTTCTTCATGTTCCTGTTTAGAATCTCTTCAAATTAGCTTCTCAAGTTCCACTCTCTCTATATGTATTTAGTTTACTCTCTCTCTCTTCCTTTGCCACTTAAGTTAGCTTTCTTTTTATTTTACTTTTTTCTTTGTTATTATTATTAGTTAGATAATGTGAGAATAAATATATATATAAATGTGTGTGGGTTTAGAAAATATAATGGGGTTATATTTATAAACAGAAACATTTAATTTGTAAAGAATTTAATTTAAAGTAAAAATTATAAATTTGATTTGAATGATATTTTTAGTATTTTATTGACTAGTAATATTGTTAATAGTCAACTAATATTATTTTTTTTAATTAGATTATTAATTGATAAATTTTATAAATATAACTATAATATTTTAGTTATATAATTAACATCGGATTAAGAAAATAAAATATTTAATTTTAATAAATTATATACAAATAAGAAAAAATTGGAATGGGAAGAATTTGCATTTTAATGTCATGCATTTTACGCATTTCATATCATATTATATTTATTTAGTTAAATTCTTAGTTTAGACTATGTCGTTGTTAAGTTTATAGGCGACACCGACTACGTCAATATTTCAACAATAGTTTAATGGCAGTGCAAATATCAAGATGACTGTACTGTCTTCTATGTAAATTGTCAAATTATATTTTCATACTAAAATATGAAAATAAAAGGTTTATTAAAATTGATTATTTTATAACGTTGAATGGATCAAGTAAAACGTTTATTGTAGAAAGTGATTTTTATTATTATCTTACTATGTCATAGTGTGGTCCTCACAGGAGAGCATATCTTACGAGATGTTGTTGATCCTTTAGGAGGGCATGTCCTGTAGAACGTTGTGGTGTGACCTGACAGGAGGGCAAGTCCTGCAGATGGTTGATATATATTGTTGTTATTGTTGATTATCATTATGATATGGTAATTTATACCATGTGTTGACTCCTACAATTAGAGATATTGAATGGCTCTGACACTTATGGCAACTTTAGATTGCACAGTTGTACAAATTACGATACCATTATAACTCCCGATCGTAAGGTGAAACGATCCTATGGCTTGTAGAAAAGTATGTTTTTGGTATTTATATTCAATTACTATATCTTGACGATATCTGTGGATTTGATCCGACACAGTGTATGATTATATTCTGTTCTGGAAAGTATTACCACACTTTATTATATATCAAAGTAATTTGACTAGTTGGCTTAAATTCAATCGTTTTATCATATTAATATTTGTGGGATTTCGTTACTGCTCATTATGTGGTTACATTTATGTTTTGAAAAGTGGTGTTTGATAAATATATTTAATCCATAAATTATTTTCATATTATGAAAACAGTACATCGATAAAATATTTTATCTCAGCTATATCAACTAAAGACGGGTTCACTACTAACGCTAGACAGAGTTAGAGGATTCTGTGATTTTTTTTAGGCTGTTAGGATAGTTGTTGAAAGCAAGTGGGTTGAACATTTTTGTAGTTTTGTTACCGAATAGTCGATTATGTATAACCATTGAATTTTGAATAGGTAAAATATATTATTATTTTTTTATCATAGTGGTACAGTAGAAACGTGGTGGTGGACTAGTTTGTCTTTTACCTATACTTCTCCGTAAGAAAATGAAAGGGAGAAACTAAGTGTTGACCCTAGGAGATCAGGTCGTTACACTTACCATTTTGCACACAGATCGATCTTTTTCACAAACATTTAGAATTTCGATTACAAATAAAATCCCATTTATGAATTCCTCTTTCCAAGAATATTCCAACTACGTATAACATGATGATTTTCGACATTAGATGCGCCCTTACACGCCTATTAACGTTTCCAATCCAAATTCATGTGCCGCCAAACCGCACACTCAGATCGATTTTTTAGCCATATTTATTGGATCGGTTCACCACTTTTTAGGCCGATTCTTGACCGGTTCGAACCAATTCCTAGGATTTTTCAGTGCCCTAATTCAAACCATGGTGTAGGTTTTGCAAAATGTTGTTTTTACGGTGTAGTTTCTTTTATAACTACAAAGACCAGTTCACTGTTAAATCTTTCTATCTGGTTTAGTGCCAATTTTTTCGATTCTCCTATGTTTCACACCAGTTCTTGGGTATTTTGGTGCAATTAATCCAACCGCAGTGGTAGTTTTTCAAAACTCTGTCTTTATAGTGTAGTTTCTTTTAAATCTACACGTATTATTCGGTATTTTTGTCGTCATCTTTTCAGACCACCTCTTGAGATTCGAATACTAGTTTTTAACTAATTTCAGTATTATAAATCCATCCACAAGGAGCCTTGCTATGCCTCCAACGCCCTGTATCTGGTAGAGTGTAGCCTCCATCTCGGATATACGATGCTTCATAACCACTCTTACTCTAGGTGACGTCCTGGCCTAGCTGGCAGCTGCCTTGGCTTCATGTCTCCAAGCTGGTGGCGGAGAATTAGAATCCACCTCTCGAGTCCAGTGAGATAGTTGCTCATATCATTCCACGTGACTGGGCACCCTAGCTGATGGAGATTCTAGTATGTCCTTAGATTAGCGTCTGTGAGACGGATGGGTTAATGTCCTCGAGATAGAAAGGGGCCAGATCTTTTTCCCTGGCTACCCAGCCACAGGGACAAGGTTGGGCCTAGGGCATGTTCCCGTGAGATTAAATCACTAGATCTCCGGACTCCTGAGGCCATTCCACTGCCCTTGTAGTCTGGAGATCCGATCCCTCTTGCACGGAGACTAGAGGCAGGTGAGAGAGCCTCATTGGAAATAATTTTGGAACTCACCAATTCGGCACTCCAAACTGTTGATCCTTGACACCGTGATGGCCCTAAAGGTCTAGCCAATCACGACCATTGAGGGCAGAACCGACGAACCTATTTGACCCATGGGAACGTTTTTTTGGTCAACAGAAGTATAGGCTGAGACCCTGTTATCTGGCCTGGGTACTCTACACATCTCTTGGGTCAGGTTGTTATTCGCTGCAGCGCTTTAATCTCTTTGCTAAATAACCTAACCAGACCTTGTGATCATCAAATTTTAATTGAGCACGGAGTTGCTGACCTGAGAAAGGCTTTTTGTGCGATTCCCACAAAAGGCGCCAAATTGTTGGTGTCGAAAAATTGATGGACCAACAGTATGGTCTGGTTAGTTTCCACATAGAGAACTACTGGTAATCTAAAGATTGTCCTTGATGTAGCTAGATCCTTCAAGCCTTCCAATCCTTGAATTTTCACTCGACCGAGCTGGCTTGCCATTGTCCGGCTTGACCTGAAGGTCCATACCCACACAAAGGATTTGTCAGGTTGGCTCAACTTGTCTTCTAAGACGTGATAATAAGAGCTCGGGGAAAAATTTTAAGGTCGCTCAAATAAATTTAAGTTGTCACCTCTTTTCCAACATGCTGAAAAGTTTATCCATGCCTTTCTTTTATAAGCGAGAATGTGATTAGCGTCTCGAGAATTAAGGCCCTAAGCTCAGTTATCCATTCTAACACTACACGTGGAGGGCATGCAATGGAATTAGAGCTATAGGTCTGGGCCTTTGAACATTGATGGAGAAGCCCATGGGCTTAAAATTAGTGGGCTAGCCCAGGCACCAGTACAGACGCTGAGATGGTCATGCTGACTGGATCCTTGTCAGTTATGCCGTGATAAACACTGAGGATTCCTACCTATTGATTGCCCGTCCTTCTAGATCGCCGACCTAACGAGACGCTTAGCTAATGAGTGGCCGGGTTCATCAAGCCGTTTCATGACGTGCCCTCCTTTGATATACGTGGCAGGCCTAGGTGGGGCCACTTGGAGGCCGACAGATTTTTACCCACATCATATTCATTGCTTTGTCTTCGTCGCTTCGTAATCGTAACTCTCTCTCTTTAAATGAATGTGTTTGATCACGTTCTCCTTGTAACTCACCAAGAGTATCAACAACAGACCTAAACGCAACCTAAATTCCTTCGTCTCTAGGGTTTGATTCTTCAGTTCATTGATTCATTCGATCCCGCCTCTTCTAGCCTTTTCATCGTTCATCCAGATCTAGGGTTTAAGAGTGAAAGGGCTGCTAATTTGCGCAATTGCGAAGAAGATGACAAAGACGATAAGCCCAACCCCCAAATTACAATGGTTTCTGTCTCAATCTTGCTCAGCTAGAACTAGAAGGTCACCCCCTATTTTTTTCTCTAGCTTTGTCAAAAAATCTATGTTGTGATTTATGGATTCCGGTTTGATTTTTATTTCTCGTTCATTTCTTTTTTCATTTTTACACAGATCATACATAATTGGTTTCTGTCATGATATTTGATATAAATCTATGTAACTGTATTGCTTGATAATTGAAATTCAATCGAAACCAGTCGAATTTGACAGACCTGCAAAGCAGCAGTTTTCTTCCACATTTCGGTCCACAACAGGTGATAATTTTCAAACCCAATCTTAGTTGGGTCGGGTATCGAATCAACCAAAAACTAGGGCCACCCGACCCGTGCACACCCCTACAAGTTGGTGACACCAAACCACAAACGCTTTAGATCAAGAACGAATATTAAATCTCTCACAAAAATCTCGGTAAAAATTTAACTCTTAGAAAAGCTTAAACTAATTGTTCTTGATATGTTGATCTCAATTCCCGCAAATTTATATTAATAGACAAATATCAAGCCCTCTAACGGCTAGCTTTTCAATGATATGCTTCTCAAAGACACTCTTAAACCCCATATATGATAACCTTACAATTTAGGAGTATTTCACTTAAAAATAACTTTTGATTCTCTCAAAGAAGTTGTCAAAACTATTCTCAATTTAAAACCATATAAATAGAAAGTATTAATCCATTTAAATTAAGAAAATGACAAAGTATATAGACTAAATCAAGAGCGATAATAAAATAGGTAGATAATATCTCAATTAGGTTCAAATCCCCCAAATATCTCCCTTGAAATCATAAAAAACAGATAGATTTTGACCAAGAGACCAAATCTCTTGATTTTTCAACCGCCTTAGTCAGTAGACCGAGCCCTATAGGTCAATTGACCAACCTATCCAGAATCAAAATGCAGCTGTTGCTTTTAGGCCAGTCGGTTGACCGATTGCCTCCAATCAGTTGAGTGATTTGTTCAGGCTGATCCAATTTTTCTTTGATTTACCTACTGACTTAAACAGTTGACCGACCCATTTCATTCGGTTGACCAATTGGATTAGTTTGCTCACTTCCTTTTCCAATTCACTCACTATTTCAAACGGTTGACCGATCTCTTTAATTTTGTTGACCGACTAGATCAGTAGCACCTCATTTTAGCTTTAAAACTCACTGTTTAATTTGGTTAACCAATTTGACCATAATACTTCACGTTTTATATTTTAAAACATGTTTTCTATTTAGGTCAATTATTAAATTCATTCACATAAGGAGCTTATTTAATATTTTAAATTAGGATCTTAAACTCTATCATTTCATATTATGGCACATATAAAAATAACTCATTTAAAGTGTCGTGTGTGATCTTAATTCGGGTTGCATTAAGAATATATAAGTAGAGAGTTATTTTCACCTTTTTTTTTTCAAGGTCTTCAAACTCTTCATATCTTCATTACATCCATCTTACACCTTTATGTTTTCTTCATGAAATCTTCTTCTTAATCACATGTATGGAACTTATAAATCTGAAACACTTGATAAAATCATTAGTTCCATTAAAAACATCAATACTTAATTGTTCATCAAAATCTTGGATTCAACAATCTCCCCCCTATTGATGATGAAAATTAACTTTGATATTTTCTTCAATAATCTTCCCCTTCGATTCAACAATCTCCCCCTAAATATGTGGATGGGTATTTAAACTCATTTAATCATAATTATGAAAACACAAACAAATAATGATAAAGATATGCAATATAAACCCAATTTAATCAACAATGATATTTGTTGATGTCAAATTTTGATCGACACCAGCGGTATAGTCTGGTTAGCCTTGGATAGAGTTGGAGGGGCCTGGAATAGAGATCATTGGTTTGTGTAGTTTCTGGTCCGTGGAGAGGTCCCTGACCGGGAAGGGACGGGCTTAAGTTGGAATTAGCCCAAAAACCTTCTAGGCCGAGAAGAGGACGACCAAAATGCCTTGGGACTTGAGGAAAAGTGAATAGGAGCTTGAGAATAAGCTATTCTAGGAAGGGGAAATCTAGGATGCTTTCTGATCCGAGAAGGGAAAAGCCTGATATGGGTAATAACCTATCACTTGTACACATAACCTGGCCGAGGGGTATCACGGAAAACACCTCCGGCGTGAGAATTAATCAGCATACAGGGGGAGGATTTATAAAAGTACTATCATGTAGATGGAGCAAATATTACGTGTGCTTGGAGTAAATTTCATCTCTCTTTTTTTAGGAGAATTTGTCTACCTTTGAGCAATTGTATGCTCTCTTTTATATGGGCATGGAGTGGATTTGGTTAGTGACTTAAGAAAGGATTAGTGTCCCCTCCAAATCACATTAATTTCCCATCTTGGCATGTAGCCAATGAGAGGGTGCCAAGGGGCTCTTATGTTCCCCATGTTGGAAGATATTTAGTGATATTTGTTGTTGGAAAAGAGAGCCATTGTCAGGGAAGAGAGCGATTATGATGGTTGTAGATATTTTGGGATATTTGTGGGATATTTTTGGGAAATAAGCGGGCGAACGGCTAGAAGATGACATATTCCTGCTATGCCCGAGATGGGAAATTTGACCCCTGCCCTTCCTGAATGGTCGGAGATAGGAAGGGGAGTTGTGCGGAGCTTATTTCCCTGCCCTTCCTAGATAACCGAAGATGGGAAGGCGGGCTTTGCTGAGGCGATTGTGGAGTTGATTCCCGACACGGATAATGCCACTGTAGAGAATTCCGAGATAGGGAAAGGTTCCCCATCTTGGATGCCGAGATAGGAAAGGGGTTCCCCATCCCGACAACGGCTCGTCTTCTCTTCCTGGAGAATGTTGGGCCCTTTGGGGTGGCTGGTACAGTTGGAGATGTTCTTCTTCCCGGTACATTCTCCATACTTAGTCCATTGGCAAAAATTAATCTTGGTGGAGAGTTGTAGACACGTGGCAGTCTTCCATTGGTTGCGCGAGGGTGACCATTTTTACACTCATCAATATTCAACATTAAACCTAATAACTAACGTCTCCATTTAATCAATGCAATGTTTAGGCAAAAACACAAACAAACAATGATAAGGATATGCAATATAAGCACAATTTAATCAACAATGATATTTAACATTAAGCCCAATAACTAACGTCTCCTATTAATCAATGCAGTGTTTAGGAGAACAAATTCCTAAATATCAACTAACTCATTTAAACATCAACTTCTCCCTCATTGTCATCTCAAAAAGTGGGGACGGCGTGACATTATTTTTATACCTCTTGATAAATATTCTTATAAAAACATTTTCTTTAAAAGATCATAAAACCTTGATTTTCAATAATAAGGATAAAAATCATTTTCAATTTTTTGGATATATTTGGATCATCATTAGAAATAAATATTAGTGCACAAAAGATCATAACCAGACAATAGTTCACCATAATAGACTAATCACCACTTAATTCTACCGAGTCCAAATCAAGTACCATAATTCCTAGATTAATTATTACAGACCATAGTACTACGATGAGACATGTTCAATTACATAGACAAAATTATAATAATGCAGAAAGTTTAATAGGGACCTTGTCCCATGAACGGATAATATGGTCCCATTGGATTAGTGGTCGACGACTATGGGATTGACTTCCAGGTTGTATGCCTAAGGTAGAACACATTTGCTGATAGTATAACATGGATGGTTCTGCTCTTGAAGGCACTGCTATCGAAGGTCCTCCAAAGGACTGTTGTCCCCCGAAAGCAATATGCCCACTATTCTACTGTTGGGCACCGTCTTGTTGCTGGCTATTGTACTGCTAGTTCTGCATGAATATGGACATTTGTTCCATGTCGCTCGTGACCCTTTCAAACCCAGCTTCCATTGTATCAGTTAGCTTCCCATATCCGCCTTCCATGGACACCCTCATCTCTGCTATACATTCGAGATCCCGGACACTCTAGAATCAAGCACCTCAATTAATACTCCGAAAATTTATATTTTTGGAAAATATTATTTTATATAAATTTGACATTTTTGGGATTGTTTTGTAAATTTATAGTATAAATAATATTTGATATTTTTTGAAGTTAAATGTTAATTTTAAATTGACTTTTAAAAGTTTTGGGATTATTGTGTTATTTAAAATATGCTTTTAAGAGTTTTGAGGTATAATTAATATTTTCATTATTTTAAGGGAGATATTGTGTAAATAAATAATAAATTAATTAAATTGTGGTGAGATTTGTTCTCAAACCGAATTGGATAATGAGTTTGAAGAATGTCATTTTCTGAACAATCCTGGTCTTCGCAATCTTGATTGGATAATGAGCTTGAGTTCTCAATCCTGGTCTTCGCAACCATGAAAATTTTTATTATGTGAATAATCAGAATTCATTGCGGCCACCTCCGGGTTATGGAAATCAAAATCAGGGATATCCGTTGCAACCAAACCATCAAATGCAACAACCTCAATCACACAATCAAAAACCAAATTTGGATGATATGTTGGGTCCTTTTATGAAGGAGACTCAAAATATTTTGCGTGAAACGCATAACCGGATAAACAGGCATGAGTCGAGACTTGACGCAATTGAGACTACGTGTACGAACACGAATGCAACTGTGAAAACTTTGAAAACTCAACTCGGTCAAATTGCAAGTGCTGTCAAGGATCAATCATTGGGAAAGTTTCCAAGTAATACGGAAATTAACCCAAGGGAATGCAACTCTAGCGAGGGACGCTGAGCCGGAATTCACAACGTCCAGCTAAGGACGTTAAATCAAGCAAATCTTTTTTATTTGACTCCGAGGGTATGAATCTTGCCCACCTTTTGTATTAATTATTTTATTTTGGAGGCTGGAATGGTCTCGGAACATGTTTGGTGGTGAATCTAGGAGTATGGATATTCAGGGTTGTGTTTTGAACTCAAAAATCGTTGAAATAACGAAGTGAAAACAAGTGGTAACGAGTTTTGTTGAGAAAAAATGAAATGAATCAGCAGAAGTTCACTGCCGCGGCAAGAAGCTCACCCCCGTAGCGATGGAAATACAGGATAGGTTTTTTTTTAGCAAAACGAGTCACCACCGCAGCGGAGAATCCACCGCCGTGGCGATGACACGATAGAATGTTTTGAAAATTTTAGGCGTTTCACCGCCGCAGCGGTGAGGCCGTCTGTTCGATTAGAAGCTTTCGCCCCTTTCATTTATCCGAATTCCAACTTCTAAAATCCCAAAAACTCTCTAGTTTTCTCCTACCAAACCATTCCAAAACCCAAAATCCCACCTTACTGATTCCATATTAGAGATTTAAACCTCAAATCATCCACCAAATTTGAGCATCAAACCCCATTTTTGGATTTTTAGGGTTTGCGAACAAAAGGGGTGATTTCATCAAATTTCAAGTCGTTTAGTCCTATTTGTTCTATCAAGTAAGTGTTTTTCAACTTATATTCCATGTCTATGATGAAATTATAAGATGATTTTCATCTATATTTAAAAAATGGTGGAATTTGGAAAATACCCAAAACCCTAGGCCATTTTTCTCAGTTTTTCTTTTCAAGTTTGGGGTTTATGCTTGATCTTTGGTTTTGATTATCATTAGAGATGGATTTTGTGTTGTGTGAAGATGGATTTCTAGCTACATTGTCGATTTTGTGTGAAACCATTGTGGTTGGTATGTGCGGATTTTGAATAGGGTGTATTCTCGACGGTTTGGATTCTTTATATTGGTTTACGTTGTTCGGTTTTGATTACATTGTTCTATTCTGTGACTGTGATTACTAGGGACTATGCCAAAAAGAGTGGCTTCCAAAAGGGCAAGAACAGGATAAGCTTCAGAGCCGATCTCGGATGTCAATTCAATTAGATTTGTGTCAAAAGTTGCGGAAGAACACTACAACCATCATGAGCACACGTGGGGTTGCATTAAACAGCGCGGCTTCGAACCTTTGGAGGCTCTTTCGACGTTTCAAAAGAAAGGGCTATGACACTCTACGCAATCCAGTTCGGGAAGCCGATTAACGTAGGATCTTTGATATATTCGTCGATTTTCCATGCCGTCAGAACGACGAAAGCAGGTCTTCATTTTCCCTCTTTCTTGACTGAAATTTTCCGTTAAGCCGGTGTCATAATCAATGTGGATAATTTGTTGGCCCCTATCTCTCAACTTGATCAATCAACGACAAACAGAATGTCGAAAGAGAAAGCGCCAGGACAGGACGAAGAAAGAGGAGAAGCACAAGAAGAGCATAGACCGGATAAGGCAGGGCCTTCTGAGGCCCCGGTTCCGAGGCACCCAGGCAGGCCCCGAGTGATGTGGAGCGTATTTCTCAAGACATCCAGAATGTTCAGCAAGCACAGTATAATACGGATCTCCCGATTACCGCACTAAGGGCTTACATGGATCAATGCATGCAATATCATGATCAAGTGCACCATTTTATGTGCGAGCATTTCAGCTATGACATGAATGCTTTTCTGCAAATACGGCAAATGGCGCCCGACCTTTCACAACCACTACAATTCCCTTTCACACACGGCAGTGGTGGCGGTGATGTTACCCCAAAAGGACAGTAGAATGTGAGACTTTTATGTCTCATCTCCTAGGTATGTGTTCCAACCCAATATTTTTCACTACATGCTATTTATTGCAATTGGGTTCGCTGCTCAGACAGTAGGGATAATGTCTCATTTACATTTGGGGGAGTGTTATGGTATTCATCCATTTTGTTTTTTTTTTGTTTTTTTTTTTTTTTTGTTTTTTTGTAGAAAATGATGAACGAAAATTTGACCAAAATTTTTTTATGTATATTATTTGGATGTGTATGTATGCGTAGTTACGCTTTGTAGACATTCTAATTTATAATGGAGATGTTAATTTCTAGTTAAGTTATATTGCGATCTTTGTTTATATATGTGTAATGTTTAGTTCGTGTATGTATGCTAGTTTTTAGATTTAGAGTAGATATGTTAATGAATGAAGTTGTAAGTGCATGTCGAGTTTTTGAGTTCGTTTAAGCCATGTCCCGATGATGAAAATTATCCCCCAATTGTATATTGAGATCGGGGGTAATGTCATTCGTGTGTGTTTTGTGTGCTTAGCATGTCGATTAGGTAAAAATTATTTTGATCCTAAATCGCACGAACGCATAGACTCTTTGTATAATTATTTAAACGATTTGACGCCGATTATTTAGTAATAAGTTCATGATAGACATGAGGAATCTAGAACTTGATTAGGGGAGGCTTGAGGCAAAATTATAGGTGAGGTAATTCCGAAGACATGATTTAGGCCTTCATTTTTATCGCTTGAACCTTTTGAAACTAACCTGAAAAATTTATTCCCTCATTCCCCTGTCGAAGCCCATAAACTTTTCAATACTGAACTCGTTTCTATACTTTAGCCAATTAAATCTTTCAAACCACTGCCGCTAAGGATAAAAGTCAACATTGAGTGAAATCAAGTAGCATTAGTTTATTCTACTTGAAGTGTGCAATCGGGGTTTCGGAAGAAATGTTATTAGTTAAGTATTAGCATATTCACTTGTCAGTCTTTTAGTTCTAATTGCACGCCCCAAAAATTGTACAAATTCGAATAAGTTTGGGGGTGTGCTAAAAAAATAAATATAATAAATAAAAAATAAAAAAACTATGTGTATATAATTCTTAATTTTGGTTGTTGTGACAAGTGACTACAAGTTTATTAAATTCTTATTCAGGGTTGTATTTTCAAAGTTAGGGGGTTACGAGAGAGATTTAGCGACAAGCGTTTGTGCCTCGGGTATCGTTAAATTATAACAAGTTTCTATTTTCTATTCCTACGATAACCTTGGTCGTTCTCCAAAGTCAAGCCAAGCCCTATTGATCTCTGTGAATGTCCAAACCTACATTAGTGGATAGTTGAGCCCAATCAAGCATATGGTTTTCCAAATCCCTTATGGTTTAAGTCATGAACTTAGCTATTGAATAATCTAATCCGGTGTTTGAATGGTTGTATACTTGAGTTTTTACACACACACATTTCAAATGAATCTAGAATGGTTTTAACTGATATTGGGGGTTGAAATTCAAGAACACCACGTGGTGTGTGTTATTCCTTAACTTGAGCTGATTACGGGTTGTTGAGGGAAAAACCACTTGGTTTCTTCGAGTGAACTTGGAACTTGCATGCCTTTACTTTTTGTTTGTTGATATTTATGCATTGTTAGATTAATTGTTAGTTAATTAGTGTGGTTACTTTAATTTAGTGTTAGGATGTTTTGCTTGAGGACTAGGACTACGCCTCCACTAGGCTAACGAGCAGACCAATAAATTTGAGGAGGAGAAAACTGAGATCATCTCAGGCCTCAATGCCACTCTCGAGAGGGTGCGCTAGCTGGAAGAGGCAGTAGAGAAGCACCCAGCTTAGGTCGACCAATTGAGGATGCACAACGAGGCATCGGTGAAGGATAAGGAATCCCTGATCAAACTAGCTAAGCAATATAAGGATAGGGTCAACACGGTGATTGAACAACTCGAAAGGTGTGCAGCTGACAAGGCGACAATAGTGCAGCAAGCCGAGAGATGAGCTGTAGAGGCCTGAAAGAAGAGCCAGGACTATAGAAAGCTCGAGACCTAGATCGATGCGGCGGTGATGAAAATGGGCTTCGATGCTGCTATCTATTCCCTCCAGCATCAGCACCCCAACTTCGACTACACAACCACCAGAATAGAGTTTCCCAAGATGAAGGTCAGAGAAGGCCAGGGCGGTAATGTCGGGCCTAGTGCTAATGCTAGAGACTAGGCGTACGGCTCCCTGATCACCACATCTTTAGCCTAGAAAAAAATTCGAATTTGTATTTTTTTCTTTTCGTTTTCCTTTTGTTTTCATTGTAGCCCTACTTTTTGTAAGAACTCTGAAATGAATGAATGAAAATTTCTTTAATTCTCTTGTCTGCTCGGTTACTGTTATCTAGTTGGTTCATCTTGTACGCTTACACGATTAATTATTATTTAAAAGCTGATAAAAGGAATCGACCTTAATCAATTGATTCTTACAATCGTAAATCAGCTCGGACATCTTCACAAACAAGGCACTTTGATAAATGGGTAGTTAATCAGCTCGGTAGCCGTAATAGAACAAACATATCGGCCTCAAATTCTCCGAGCTCATTACCCATAAACAGCTTAGAGATTTCCAACCACTTGGCTTCCTTTGCAATGGACTTGGGCCCTCTTATAACTGACCGATTTTATGATATTGACGTCATTGCCTGGAACCAGGTCAGTAGACCAGCCAGTTCGATGTTCAAATCTACTCAATCACTTCTAAGCACGTAGCAACAAATTTTTTCAATCAGATGCCTAAGTGTAAAAGAACATTTTCAGGACTGGGCGAGGTCTCACACCAGCCTTAATTTCAATGCTGAGCTTATTTCACTTACTTTTTTGACTCGGCACCATCCAAATCATCATCGCATCACCGAGAGGTTACAAATCCAATCAAGTGAAACACTAAAAAAAAAAATTAATCTTCAATCATATGCCACACCAAGGAGATATTGTCTGACTCAAGTACCAGGAGGTTAGGTCGGTCATTCAGCCTTTTACCCTTCCTCAATCATTATGTCCCCCAACCAACTATAGGAGCTCGGTTTTTCCATGCTTATGTGATCGGTTTATTGGTAAGGCGTCCGACCTAAGTAGGGTCCTCTCGGTCCACGGACTTCAACACCTTGGTGGATTCACGTGGCCAATCATAGGTGAGTTCTCCATAGTGAGGCTCATACTTGAGCCTTTTTGGGTTATCTCAAGTTTGTCCTTACAGGAGCATTGTCCCTTTAGGTCGCCTAAGCTCAGCTCGGCTATGAGGGAGTGGATACTCAACAGCAGGCCCTTAAACCCGATCGATATAACGTTGTCAGTAGATGACAGCAGTCAGTCCCTAGGCTAACACTACTAATTTGTGCAGGGGATCCAATTATCACCCTCAACATTGTGCGTCGGGATGCCGTTACTGCTTGGAGATCACCTAGAAGGTTGTCCTGCCTGTCTATGGTAAGACAGGGGACTGCTCGTCTCCGCCTTTGCACTTGTGTAGATTTCGGAGATTGGAGAACACTTTGAACCGGACACCTTTTTCATTGAATGAAAATTTCATTACATACTTAGAAATTGAGATTTTCACAAGTTTACAAAGATGATTCATCCATTGGGTAATAGCTCTTCAGGTGCTAGGCATTTCTGGAGTGTCTCGAAGGTACTCCATCTTCAGTTTCCATGTCATATGTATCAGGTCGAGCTACTCGGGCGACCTGGTAAGGTCCTTCTCAGGTGGGAGCAAGCTTGTCGATGTTCTGGTCCTTGGTGGCGATAGTGACCTTTCTAAGAATGAGGTCACCGATGTTGAAATACAGAGGTCGGACCCTCCTATTGTAGTACCGGGTTACTTTTTGCAGGTAGGCAGCCTGATGAACTCGGGTTCTTTTCCTTCTTTTCTCCAGTAGATCCATACTTAATGCCAGACCTGCTTTATTTTCAACTTGGTTGAAGGAGGCCACAGTCCGTGGTGAGGGTAGACCGATCTCCACCAGGATGACGGCCTAAGACCCGAAGGGCACCGCAAAGGAAGTCTCACATGTCGGGGTCCTGGACGTTGTATGGTAGGCCCAGAGAACAAGGTACAAGTCTTCCACCCACAACCCATTTGACTTGTGATAAGTGAATTTTATCTATTTATTTTCAAATCAAAATTGGTAGTTTTTGAGTATTTTTATTAAGTTTTAATTAGTTTTTGTTTATTTTTTGTATCAATCAGGTGTTTGGGACGAAAAGAAACTAAAATAGTTGATAATCGAGCTAATTAGTGGAACGACGGTGGAAGAACGGTGGAAAAATGAGTAAAAATGTGAAATTCAGAAATGCAGACTCACCGTTGTACCGCTGCAGCGATGAAACAACAAAAAGGTTAGAAAACCTCTATCTGTCTATCGCTACAGCGGTGGCCTTCACCACTGCAGCAGTGAAAGAGCAAAAAGTCTGATGCTTTACCACCGCTACAGCGATCAAGCCACCGTTGCAGCGGTGAGCCTGCCGACATCACCACCGCTGCCACCGCTACAGTGGTGAGCCCTGCACCTGTAAAGTATTTTTTTAGATATTTTTAAATATTTTGTTTTCATTATTTGATCTATCTTCCTCCATTTTCGACGATAGAACCGAATAGAGACATTTTAAAGGAGATCTTGGTGAGCTCAACACAACCAAAAGAGAAGATCACATGTAACGGCTCAATTTCCCGAGGCCACTACGCAGTTTCTCTTATTAGAGAATTTAACTAAAACCGAATCACCAATATTTTTATTCTATACAAGTGGATAGATTTTTACAAACAACAGTGATAATTTTAGTTGTCAATTTCACAACGGTAACTAATAAATATAATAATTACAATTTAAATACATTCAAATAGCCAATAATGTATCCTGAATTAATCTGAAAAATTTATCAAACAATGACGACAATCACAAATATCGAATTGATTGATTCAATTTTTACATCGGTAAATAATAAATTCAACAATTACCTATTAATTAGAAATTTAACTGAAAATCTTGTCACCGCATTATTTTTAAATACCCAAATAAATTTCTAGCGTCGGTCAATTTAATACTAACATTTAAATTTGTAATTTATTATACAATTATAGCAACAATTATAATTATCGGTTTAAATTTTATAATACGACGACAATATTTATATTCAATTTATCGCGTCAGTTTTTACAACGATAAATATTAACTAAAATTATTACCAACAGAGTTTCTTATGTAATTCTCGTCGTCATTCCGCTCTCGCCGCCCCTGCAATCAAAACTGTGGAGTTATGAGCCAACGTTCAGTAAAATTTCAACCCCTCTAATACGTGTATTTAATTAATACAACAAGTAAAGCATCTTGGTATGATTCCCACATAATTTTCACATAACCACAATTATTTCATGAAAATTAACAACATACTATAATTACATAATAATAATAATAATAGCATGAATCACACAATAGAAAAATTAAATATATATATTAAAGAGTTAAAAATTCGACCTGAAATCCAAAGTCGAAATCTAAAACGAACTACTCAAAATCTTCTAATACATATGTGTGTGTGTGTGTGTGTGTGTGTTCAAAATCCACGGCTCCAGTTTCCCTTCCCCTTTCTCCCCTTTTTTTTTCCCTTTTATTTTCTCTCCTAAAACCATGTGTCTGAACATAACTTAACATATCTCTTATATATATAGAAAAGTGATCACCTTATCTTTATTATTATTATTATTATTATTATTATTACTACTACTTTACATTACATGTGTACATGTCCTTAACATCTAAGGATTATGTTTTTTTTTTCCCCCATCATTATTCACGGCCACAATTCCTTACTTAGTAATTAAGGATTAAAAATCACATTTAATCCCCATAAAATCAAATAAAAATTATTAATTATACCCCAAAATTCTTAAGAGTATATTTTAAATAGCACATTAGTCCCAAACAATTTAAAATCACTTTAAAATAAACATTTAACTTCCCAAAAATTATCAAATATTATTTATAGCATAAATTCGCAAAACAGTCGAAAAATATTAAACTTTAATATAAAGTAATATTTTCAAAAATATAAATTTTTTGAGGTATTACAATCTACCCCCCTTAAATAAATTTCGTCCTCAAAATTTTGTTCAAAACAGTAATAATTCAGAATCGCACCGCATAGTCATATTAGTCACACTCAATTTTAGAACAATTGTTCTCTATGTAGGGTCTCATAACTGAAAGTCACCCATAATTCACATTCGTCAACATTAATTCCACTCATAGCAACATTCCCATTCGCAGTGGCCCATATTATGTCCAACAACATACGGACAGGGTGCCCTTTGGTCAGTAACATCTAGCACAGATAACCAATTGCCAAGAAATCTTATGTTTCTAAACGCTTCCGTTGTGCTACTCTGATAAAAATAGTAATAAATGACAATATATCTTTAAAAAATCACAATAGTCTCATTGGATTAGATTTATCTCAATTCCAACAAGTCTATGACCTCAATAATTTTCTCATTTGGCATGACTTTTCAAGTCTACTGCCATACCTCGTAACCGACACTTATGAATTTCCACTGAGCATTTCAACCAACAAGTTCGCAACCAACATCATAAGCAACAAATAACCCAAACTCCACGTGGATTGGCCCGTGAGACTAAAAATCATCAATCCCAATATTCATATCAAAATTTTAATAATCTCGTATACGTTTTATAAATACCACTACAATCCAACTTCAAATAATAAATTTTCCACAATATGTCTGAAAACACATAAATACTTCCCAACTACATAAATATGTCACCAAACATCCAAATACGTTTCAATCATATAAACATATCTGGAAACCCATAAATACGTATCAACCACATCAATGTGTATCAAAATACATAAATACATGTCGAAATACATAAACACGTCTCAACCACATAAATATGTAATGAAACATATAAATACGTGTCAATCCCGTAAATACATTTCGAAATACATAAATACCTAGAAACACATAAACATCTCACTCACGCATAACTATGTCTTAACCACTCAAATACGTTTCAAACAACTAAATACGGGTTAACTATATAAACCAAATATGTCATAGCCCGTCTCAGACACCCGTCATCCCGAGACTGGCGTGACTACAATATGACATCACCAATTGCCCAAATAAACTAATGAATGACAATATACACACACTTAATAATACAAACATCTATTATGGGGGACACACCCGTCCCGAAATTTTTTCTAACTAAAAGTATTTATCCATGAACCTTTTATAAGTTCGCCCTTGATAGCTTCTCTCAATCGCCCATATGACTCCATCACATAGCTCTACCTAGTGTCAGCAGGGGACCGACTCCTAACTGTTTCACCTGCGAGTGTACTGTCTTCTTAGTAAAAACCATTTTCTACATAATAATAATAATAATAATACCTTCTAAATAATACAACATTTAAATGGATCAAGCGTAAATATATAAACACCACACAGCAGGTAAAATCTCCAGTATAAAAGCAGTGAAAATAAAGCGATATAAATAAGTTCCATTCAAACCTATCCAGTATAAAATAAAACCAATCACCAAATACTAAATTAAAACACCATGTCACCACACCACTGGCTAGCCATAGTGATCGTTTAACCTCAGGATCGGGAGTTGCAATGGTACCGTAACCATCCGTAGGATATGCCTTCCTAGCGGACCTAACTGCGCAAATCACCGCCTACCGGACGTCTCTGGAGGCCAATAATATAAATCACCACATAATATCAATCACCATAATAAATATCCATCTGCCGGACCACCCTCCGGACAGACCCTAATATGAATCACCACCTACCAGACCACCCTCCAGACAGGATATCATAAACTATGGCATAGTCAACTCAATAATATCATCACCAAATCACAAATAAATATCCATCTGCCGGATCACCCTCCGGACAGACCATAATATAAATCACCACCTCATCAATATCGTCAAAAATCACTAACGTCCACCTCTTTTTCGCAAAACCAACTTTTAAATCCGAAAATCATATTTTTCACTTTTGATTGAAAACCATCGAATTTTAACACAACCATTTTCCCCCTCCCTATTTTTATGAAAACCAAATATTTTCTATCCTCTTTTAAAACCACCATATTTTAACGAAAATCCATTTCCGCCAACTCACCCAAAATCCAACGAAAATTATTAAATATCTTTCTTTCATAAACCAATACAATTCCCCAAAAATTCATTTCACCAACTCACTCCAAAAATCTGCTTGATCCATTATCATTTTGAAATCATATAGTGGAGGTAAACACAGATTTCATCATATATATATATAAAAATAGTTTGGCAAGAAGACAATACACTCACCTGATATTCTGCTCTCGAAAACTCCACTGACTATCTGTTACTGAACTTCCGATAAATGTGAACCTATATGTGACAGAACCTAAATTAATATTTTATGTAGAAATAATATAATCATGCTATGAAATCCTCATTTCCGAAATTTTTCTATTTCCCACATTTTCTTTAGGAATATTATCATTTAGTTAACATCGTTCCGTTACGGTTTACTATATATAAACTTTGTTCCTATAAACAATCTCATTATTTGTTTTTCATCATTTCGACAACTTCGACTCTAGTAATTAAATTAATAAATCATGTAATTTTAACGAGAAACGTTACCCACTCCCAATCGGTTGTCGACCTCAACACGAATTCCTTGATTTTTGCTTATTGTTGCCCACCGCCTAAGCGGACGATCCACCGCCTAGGCGAACGAGCTCCTTTACAGTTCTGAGTTACACACTGACGGCCCACTGCCTAGGCGAACTTTCTCTTATTCTGTACACTGATCTACCACCGCCTAGGCGAACTTTCCACCGCCTAAGTGGACGCTCCTCATCTCTTCTGTTCTATTTTTTTGTCAATTTTCCAGCAGACCACTCTCTCTCTCTCCTCACTAACTCCAGCAGTCATCACCACCACCAATTGCAACAATCACCCACACATACACACAAAAACACACATACACATACAGCAGCTCACGCACTCACCAAGAACAATCGATTCGGAACACACACACACACACACACGTTCGATCAAATACACACACACACCGACGGCAGCACCAACCCGGACCAGAAAACACACGAACACACCTGCACGGCTAAACAAATGAAGAAATACACCTACACATATGCACGCAGCACATATACATACACAACAGCACCCATGACAGACGGACGGTGACGACCCGCTGCAGGCAAAACAGAGCATATACACACAACACACACTGTCGAAAAATGGAACAACACACACACACAGAGCACATAACCCATCCCCCCAACAGAAACAGAGAAACAGGGACACAGACACACACAACAGCAGCACCCCCTACCGGCGAACCAAACTACTGACCCAACCTCTCTCTCTCTTCCTTCTCTTCCCTTCACTTCGGCTCTCCTCTCTCTTCCTTGTTCCTTCTCTCTCTCTTCTTCGTGATCCTTCTTCAATCCTTCTCTCGATTTTTTTCTCTCTCTCTCTCTCTCTCTCTCTCTCTCTCTCTCTCTATATATATATATATATATATATATATATATATATGTATATATATATATATATGTATATATATATATATATATGTATATATATATATGTGTGTGTGTGTGTGTGTATGTATGTATGCATGTGCTCACCAGCCGGACAAAGACCATGCCACCCCCTTATCACTTCACCAACTCTCATTTTCTCTCTCTATAAATAAAATGACGATATTTTTATAATATTACACAAACCTCCTCTTATATTATGTTGGGGTAGCAATTAAACCCAAATTATGTTTTAATGTTTATACAAAATTTCAATACAACACCCTAAAATTTCAATTCATAAAATAAATATCGAAATCTACCCCGGTATCTTTTTTTAAAAAAAAAAAAAAAATTAAAACGTGGCTTGAATTTTATGTAGGTCAAAAGTCGGGATCTTACAAAATACATCCCAAATCTGATAATTACGTTTCAAACCACCTAAATATTGAGTTCAATATCTAATTATGTAATCATGTAAACTATATAAACAAAAATATTACATAAGGCTCTCAATCACATTTCTACTACATCAATTAAGCTTAAAAAAAAATCAAGTTAACATTCTCATGTAACAATTGGCTCCCACTAGTGTTATTATTAACCCCACACTCTGACTCCGCCTCTACCAATCGTTAGTAATGGACCAGTGTACTGTCTTCGTAAAATAAAAATATTTTATGGATCAAATATTTTTTTATCAAAATCCACTTTTCAATACAATATAGCCATATTGGGCAGTATCCAAACCCCAACAAAATATCATTCGAACAAAATAATCAAATTTAAATCAACTGGTCAACTCACTTGTATATAATAACATAACATACTTCCTTGTTAGTCATATGATCATTTTACCTCATGATAGAGAGTTATCATATCCACCCTGCAGGACTTGTCTGACAAGTAACAACATATATAATATATTCATCATGCAGGACTTGCCTGACAGGTAACAATAGAGATATAACATATATAATATATCCAACCTGCAGGACTTGTCTGACAAGTAACAACATATATAATATATATAACATATTTACACTGCAGGACTTGCTTGATAGGTAACAACATATATAATATTTTCATCCTGCAGAACTTGCCTAACAGGTAACAACAGAGATATAACATATATAATATATTCACCCTACAGAACTTGTCAAACAGGTAACAACATATATCCACATCTCGCAGGACATGCCCTCTTGGCGAGAAGACAACTATGGCATAGCAGAATAATAAAAATCATTTTTCACCTTTAAAATTTTACTTGATCCATTAATCATCGTAAAACGGTCTATTTCCATCAACACTTTTTTTTTGTTTTCCACAATTTAATACAAAAATATAATTTGACGATTTATATAGAAGATAGTAAGCACCTTTTTAGCCAATATTTTCAATTCAATAACACATCTTATGATACATGACTAACACAACACTAACCAATCTTACCTAACTTACTATTGGTAATTTACCTAAATCAAACGCCACATGAGCCGAAATTCACACTAACACATGTGATTTATATATATATATATATATATATTGACCATCAATACAAGTAAATTATTTTTTATTATGTAGTAAAGTGTATAATAAATTTACAACCCAAATAAATTTACAGTTCTGTAATAAACCGTGATAAATGAATATACATCCCTTTTTACTAGTTTAATAAATTAATATACCAATCCCATATTTTTTTTTTAATACCATGAAACTTAATAATATTAATATTAAATTATGTTCATAATCAAGATTGTATATAGCCACATATTAATTGTGAAACAAATCCCAAAAGCTTTTAAGCTAACTAAACACCTTATTGACGAAACATATTAGACTAAACTAAATACAAAGTCAATTTGCGTACGTTAAAATTAACTTCAAACCCTCATGTAGCTATAACATTGACCTATTATCTCACTTAACAAATTAAACAACTATAGATTAAACTTATATTACAAATACCACTTTCCATATCAACATTTTTTTTCCCAAGTATTTCGATGTAGCTTTTTATTTTTCCTAGTTTTTTTTTTTTATCAATTCGAAAAAGTTTTTGTTTTCATATTGTATATTACCATTATAATGTGATGTGGAATTTAAGGGAAAATATGTCATTATAAACTTCTTAATGTTGGAATCTGGTCAAAAAGGGTCTCGGTTCCATTTTCCAAACAAGAAGGGGTTTCAGTGTTTATCGTCTAAACATTATGGGGTTTGATAGAAATTAACCTTGGAAGAATTCTGTTGATGCAATTTAAGTCCATCTAACTTCTCCAGTGTATAGATATTTGAGTTTTTATATAGTTTTAATGAACTTTGCTGGCTAAAATTACCATGAAACCAGCAGTTAATTAGTGGCATTTTTTTCTTATTCATTTCGATAAAATAGCCATAACCCAAGTCTCAGACGCTTGCAAACCCGCTTTGATACCACCTGTAATGGCCCGGCTTCTCAGGGCTGCTACGCAATTTTCCCAATTAAAGAATTTAACTAAAATCGAATTACCAATATTTTTATTCTATACAATTGGATAAATTTTTACAAACAACGGCGATAATTTTAATTGTCCATTTCACAACAGTAACTAATAAATATAAAAATTACAATTTAAATATAATCGAATAACCAATAATGTGTCCTTAATTAAATCGAGAAATTTTTATCAAACAATGACGACAATCACAAATATCGAATTGATTAATTCAATTTTTACACCGGTAAATAATAAATTTAACTATTATCAATTAATTAGAAATTCAGCTGAAATTTTTGTCACCACATTATTTCTAAATACCCAAATAAATTCTTGACGTTGGTCAATTTAATACTAACATTTAAATTTGTAATTTATTATACAATTACAGTGACAATTATAATTATCAGTTTAAATTTTACAATACGACGACAATAATTATATTCAATTTATAGCATCAGTTTTTCAACGGTAAATATTAACTACAATTATTACCAACATAGTTTCTTATGTAATTCCTGATGCCGTTCCGTTCTCACCGGTCCTGCAATCAAAATTGTGGGGTTATGAGCCAACACTCAGTAAAACTTTAACCCCTCTAATATGTGCATTTAATTAATGCAACAAGTATCTTGGCATGATTCCCATATAATTTTCACATAACCACAATTATTTCATGAAAATTAACAACTATAATTCGACAATAATAATAGCATGAATCACACAATAGAAAAATTAAATACATATATTAAAAGAGTTAGAAATTCTACCTGAAATCCAAAGTCGAAATCTAAAACGAATTACTCAAAATATTCTATAATATATGTGTGCGCGCACGAGCGTTTAAAATCCACGGCTCTAGTTTTCCCCTTTTTTTTCTTTTTTCCTTTTGTTTTCTCGCCTAAAACCATGTCTCTGAACATAACTTAACATATATCTTATATATATATATATATATATATATAAGTGATCACCTTATCCTTATCATTATTATTATTATTATTATTATTATTATTACTTTACACGAGTACATGTCCTTAACATCTAAAGATTATGGTTTTTGTTTTCATCATTATTCACGGCCACAATTCCTTGCTTAGTAATTAAGGATTAAAAATTACATTTAATCCCCATAAAATAAAAAAATATTAATTATACCCCAAAACTCTTAAGAGTATATTTTAAATAGCATATTAGTCCCAAACTATTTAAAATCACTTTAAAATAAATATTTAACTTCCCAAAAATTATCAAATATTATTTATACCCTAAATTCGCAAAACAGTCCAAAAATATTAAACTTTTATATAAATTAATATTTTCAAAATATTAATTTTTTGGGGTATTACATCACATTTCCAAGAAGAGGGAACAATCTTGGAGTGGTTTTAGCATCGATTCTTTGGATAACGGCTAGTCTATTTCGTTTCTCTCTTTATTTCTTAACTTTTGTAGTTTGTTTGAGCATGTTTAGCTCGTTTGTTATTGTATATATGGTTATGACCATTAGTTAAACATGAATTATTTATGGGATTAATATAGTTTATGAAAATGTTATTTATTTGAATTGTGTTTCGTTAACGATTGTTCTTCGTTATTCGATTGTGTTTACCGTTCTTTAATTTTCTTTATATGCTTGTTATGATATACTGAGAAATCAAGGTTTGACACTCTGGAGAGGTAACACCGGATTCAGACTAGAGTTTAAATACAACGCTACAATCTAATGACCCAGGAGGGCATTAGAAAGTGTGTAATCCATGACGTTGGGGTGAGACTCATGTGACTATGCGTTATATAGATGCTAGAGAGGGACTTCAGCATTGACGCAAAATCACATATTCATTCACTTTACACTTAGGAAAGGAGTGAGTGAGTTTACGATACTAAGATTGTCGAATAGGTCGAATACCATTAATATAAATTAGACGAAATCAAACACATCTAAGTAAATGAAGTTAATCCCTAGATAATCCATTACCCTAAATGTCTCATATTAGTATTATAGTATAATTAGTTAATTAGATTAGTATTTTATATTTATAAACAAAAACCTCTTTTTTATCACCTAAATAAAGTTAGGTTATGACAATTACGGTACTCAACAATAATCTAAATCAATTCATGTAGATACGACAACACTTACTCTTCCTATTATACTAAAACTTGACCCGTACACTTGTGGTGAAAGTAACGACGTAATATTTCGCTAGCACCGTTGCCGGGGATTGGTTTTTAGATTATTGTTGATATTGTGAGTAAGTAATTTGATTTTAATGTAGGCATTTATTTTATTTTTAAATTTTCTTTCTAGTTTTCTTTTTCTTGCAGGATACTTGAAGATGTCTCATCAACAAGTACTATTGTATTTCTTTCAATGAGATTTTGAGTCGTTTTATTGTACTTGGGATCGATACAAGGAGTTGTTGTTTTGGTTCCCAAACCATCATTTCCCGAGGGAGTGTCAACAACTGAACTTCCTCGATGGGTTACTAACCGCAACAAGAAATTAGGTTGAAGGAGGAAACGATACTACCTCTTTCGACTAACTAACCACGGACGAAACCTATTGGTTATTGGAAGACATGGCGGAGTTTGATTTTCATAGTTGGAATTATTCAACAAGCTACCAAAGCTTGGGGATAATTCCACCATTTCGACGCCATGGATTGATGCCCCGGACCAAAATGTAAAGTCTTCCCCTACCCTGGCGAAAATGTTCACTGAATTTATGGGGGAGATTCAAGCATTCTGGAGGGAGACGAATGATAGTCTCAATGAGCATGAGGTTCGTCTTGACAATATTGAGACAACCTGCACTGAAATCGATACGACCGTAACGTATATTCAGACTCAAATCAGTCAGCTCATTTGTTTCATTGAGACCGAGTCAGATGCGGTGGCACTGAGAGACACAAACTCCATATGTATTGAAAGCCACCGTGGGAAATTGGAAACAAGAAGGAGGTATTTGGGTCAATTCGAAGACGATGAAAAATCACAAAATAACACTTGTGATTATCTGCCATTTGAGATACACCAAGTGTTTCCACCATCGATCCAAGACGATCACATTTATGAGGATCCGATGTGGCTCACTTATTCGTCACCGCCTTCAATGTCGTTCATTCCGACCAACCAAGCACATGAGCCGGCAATTAGTCACATTGCAAATATGGGCTAAATAATGCCAAATCTCACCAATCTTGAGGACGTTATGAATCAAGACCCATACGTAGTGTTGTATAACGCATACTATGGGCGGAATCCGCTCTTTGACAAGCACTTCTCTGTGTCAGGCCGAGGACAATAAACCAAACGCTTCTTGGAAGATAACCCAAGTCTAAAATAAATTAGGTCCATCACCACCGACTTCATTCGGAGGTGAGATTATCTAGCCTCCCAGGTACGTGTTCTAAACCTCCTTCATCGGCATGCTTTATTTCTATTGTTGAGAACAATGATTGGATCATTGTGGACATTGCCCATTTTAATTTTGGGGGTAATGTGTAGTATTTTAGTATATTTAATTGTTGTTAGTTGTGTTAGTTTAGTTTAATTATGCATGTTTGTTTAGTCTAGTGTAGTATGTTTTTATTTGTTATTGTTGTTGTGTGCTGAGTTTTGCGTTCATCTGGACCATTATCGGATGATGATATTGTCCCCTCGTTGTTTGTCGAGGTCAAGGGTAATGTCCATTCATGTGTGTTCTGTGTGATTGACGTTTCGTTGTGGTAAAAGTTATTGTGGATCCCAACATGCCCAAGCACTTAAACTCAATGTACTAGCTATCTATTGATTTGAGGCCGATTATCTGTTAGCCAAGTTCATGACAATAGGAATTCTAGAACCCGATTTGGGAAAAATTCGAGGAGAAATCCTAGGCGAGGTAATTCAGAAGATATGATTTAGGCATTCATTTTGATTGTTTGAACCTTTAAAGCTTACCATGTAATATCATTTATCCCTCGTTGCCCTGTCAGTGGAACGGCAGTGGAAGAATGGTGGAAAAATGAGTAAAAAGGCCAAATTCAGAAATGTAGACCAATCGCTGCAGCGGTGAAACAACAGAGAGGTCAAAAAATCTTTGTCTGTCTACCGCTATAGCGGTAAAAGAGCAGAAAGTCTTCTGCTTTACCACCGCTGCAGCGGTGAGCCCTGCATCTGTAAAGTATTTTTTTAGATATTTTTAGATATTTTGTTCCCATTATTTGATCCCTCCTCCTCCATTTTTGATGATAGAACCAAATAAAGACATTTTAGGGAAGATTTTGGTATGTTAAAGCAACCAAAAGAGAAGATCACATTTCCAAGAAGAAGGAACGATCTCAGAGTGGTTTTAGCGTCGATTCTTCGAATAACGGCTAGTGTCTTTCGTTTCTCTCTTTATTTCTTAACTTTGGTTGTCTGTTTGAGCATGTTTAGCTTGTTTGTTATTGTATATATGGTCATGACCATTAGCTAAACATGGATTATCTATGGGATTAATATAGTTTATGAAAATGTTGTTTGTTTGAATTGTGTTTCGTTAACGGTTGTTCTTCATTATTCAACTGTGTTTACCGTTCTTTAATTTCCTTTATACGCTTGTTATGATATACTGAGAAATCGGGGTTTGACACTCGGGAGGTAACCCTGGATTCAGACTAGGGTTTAAACACAACATGATAATCTAATGACCTGGAAAGGTATTAGAAAGTGTGCAATCCATGACGTTGAGGCGAGACTCATATGACTATGTGTTATATAAACACTAGAGGGGGATTTCGGCGTTGACGCGAAATCACATATTCATTCACTTTACACTCGGGAGATGGAGTGAGTTTACGATACCAAGATTATCGAATAGGTCGAATACCGTTAATGTAAATTAGACTAAATCAAACATATTTAAGTAAATAAAGTTAATCCTTAGATAATCCATTCCCTTAAACATCTCATATTAGTATTATAGTATAATTAGTTTAATTAGTTAATTAGATTAGTATTTTATATTTATAAACAAAAACCTATTTTTTATCGCCTAAATAAAGTTAAGTTATGACAATTACAGTACTCAACGATAATCTAAACCAATCCATGTGGATACGACAACCCTTACTCTTCCCATTATATTAAAACTTGACCCGTACAGTTGCGGTGAAAGTAGCGACGTACTATTCCGCGACCAACTTACCTAGCCTTATCTTCAAATTTTGCAGAATGGTTCGGTTGGTGACCTCGACCTGATCGTTGGCTTGGGGGTGGCCTGGGGAGGAAAGTGCGTGTTGATCCCCAATCTTGAGCAACGGTCGACGAACAGGTCGTTGTCGAATTGCTTCCTATTATTCGAGACGATTGCTTTGGGGATGCCAAACCAGTAGACTATGTTCTTTCACACAAAGTCTCGGATTTTCTCTTTGGTGATATTGGCTAGGGGCTCGGCTTCCACCCACTTTGTGAAGTAATTGATGACGATGACCAGAACTTTTCCTGGCCGGTGCACTGAGGGAATAGGTCGAGGAGGTCGATGCCCCACTGTGCAAAAGGCCACGGGCTAGGCATGGGCACCAGCTCGATTGGCGGTGCGTAAAGGTAGACAGAAAACCTCTGGCACTTCTCGCATTTTTTAACAAAGTCTCCCATATCTTCTAGCATTCTTGGCCAATAGTACCCATGCTTAAGCAGCTTCCGAGCTAGTGACCTGCTGGTAGAGGAATATTACGTCGCTACTTTCACCGCAAGTGTATAGGTTAAGTTTTATAGAATAGTAAATGAGAAAGGTTGTCGTATCCACAGGGATTGGATAACTTGTCGTTAAGTACCGTAATTGTCATAACTGAACTTTATTTAGGCAACTCAAATTTAGGTTTTTATTTTTAGAATATATACTAAACTAAATTAATAACTAATTAAATTATAATACATAAATATATATATATATATATATATATATATATATATATATATATATGGATTAACTTTGTTTACTTATACATGATTAATCCAATCTAGTTTACATTAATGTTATTCAACCTATCTAACAATCTAAGTATCATAAACTCACTCACTACCTTTCCTGTGTATAAAGTAAATGAATATGCGACTTTGCGCCAACACCGATGTCCCCATCTAGAATCTAACGACACTGATCACATGAGTCTCACCCCAACCTCACAGATTGCACACTTTCTAATATTCTCCCGAGTCATTAGATCGTCGTATTGTGTTTAAACCCTAGTCCGAATTCGTGGTTACCTCACCCGAGTGTCAAACCCCAATTTCTCAATATATCTTAACAAGCATATAAATGAAGTGAAAGAATGGTAAACACAATCGAATAAGTAAGAACAACCGTATAAAACGTAGATTCAAACAAACAACGTTTTCATAAACTATATCAATCTCTAGACAATAGATATTTAGCTACTCATGATCTTAACAGAATATTCGTTAAAATAAAAGATTAACATCATTATTCAATATACAAAACTTAAGAACAAAGAGAGAAACAAAGAACGGAAAGGAAATATGTGAAGTGAAGTGTTCCACTTCTACAAAAATCGCTCCGAAATCGTTTCCTCTTCTTCAATTGATGATCTCCTCTTCTTGGTTCTTGATCTTGAGCTCTCAAATATTCCAAAATTGTCCCAAAATCCGTGCCTCAAGCGTTGGGGAAGAAGGGATATAAAATGGGATCCAAAATATAACAAACATATCCCAAAATATCTAAGCCACCTGGTGTCAGACAGCTACAGCGTTGGGAAGTCAGTAGGTTTTTGCCAATTGACCACTGCAGCGATGGCGACCATCGCTGCAGTGGTGAAGTTCACCCCTGCAGTAGTGGTCAAGCAGAATTTTTCTGTATTTTGATCATTGCAGTGGTGGTTTTCACTGCTGCAGCGATGGATCTGCAGATTCTTAACTTGGTTTTTTTCATCTTTTCAACTATTTTTCCACCAACGTCCCACCGAATTATTCGATTTTCAATTGTTTTCATCCTTTTTTGTCCCAAACACCTAATTTATACCAAAATAAATAAAAATGAATTAAAACATATTAAAATATAATAAGAACACTTGAAAACTATCAAAATCGGCTTGAAAATAGATAGATAAAATCAACCTATCACCTGCCCTCAGAGTGGTTGTCGCATATCCCTTCATGGACTTCTTGCATGATGTATTCGTCCCCCTCAGGTCTGAGGCATCTGGAGTAAGGACCCGAGAAAGATTTGCAATATAAAACTTCGTCAAGGAGAACGTACCTCGCAGCTCGGTACTGCATTCTCTTTACTTCAGCTCGGTCCTCAGGTAGCATCCCATTGGTAAAATAACTTCTGATTGGATCCATCTAGGTTGGGTCGTAGCTGAGAGCACATATATTCACGACCTCATCCGAAGCAGCTGTGCTCTGCTCGGCAAAGTACTCTACGGGCACAGTCCGCTTGAGCGTGTATTCCACCGCTGAGGCCAAGTTAGCCAACACGTTGGCATACCTGTTCTCTTCCCAGGGAATTTGTTTGTCTGACTTGTACCTTTTTGAAATCGCTCATCAGAACCTTCACTCTTTCTAAGTAAGCAACCATGCTCGGGTCTTTAGCCAGGTAGTCACCATTTACTTGATTGATCATGAGCTGGGAGTCATAAGAGACTTGGAGAGTCTTCACGTTGAATTCTCGAGCTAACCTCAGCCCAACAAAAAGGGCCTCATATTCTGTTTTGTTGTTCGTAACTCGGAATCCCAATCGAAGGCCATATTCCACTTCCTCTTTGTCTGGAGCCACAACGACCATTCCGGCCCCCACATTCATTACGGTTGGAGAATCTATCAATGAAGAACTTCCATGAATTAGGGATGAGGTTGAATTTCATAGCGAGGGATCTACCGACCTCTTTGCCCAATAGAAATGTCTTCTCGGCAGCTTCCAGGTCAATATTTTGCTCCTCCTCTAGAAAGGTCAGCTCGACAATGAAGTCAACAAGAACCTACCCCTTGATGTCTATTATAGGCCGATATTCGATGAGGAATTGGCCCAATTCAAGGATTTATTTCATCAAATGTCCAAAAATATCAAAAGAGTGGAGAATTTACCTCAGGGGCTGATCGGTCAACACAACGATAGTATGAGCCTGAAAATACTGCTTTAGCTTTCTTGAAGCGATTAGCAAGGCGTAGACCAGTTTCTCAAACCTTGAATACCTCATCTCAGTATCGATAAAAACTCTGCTAGAGTAATAGACTGGACTCTAGACACCATCCTCTTTCCTAACCAAGGCGGCGCTTACCGCTATGGTGGATGTCACAACATAGAGGAAAATCCCATCCTTTCTTCTCGGTATACTGAGTAGGGAAGCCGAGGAGAGATATCTCTCTATTTCTTGGAACGCCTCGTCGTACTTTCCTATTCATTCGAATGCCTTATTCCCTCGGAGGATTTTAAAATATAGAAGGCGCTTCTCAAATGACCGGGAGATAAATCCGTTTGGGGCTGCCAACCAACCTATGAACATTTGGACCTCCTTTTTGTTGTGGGGTAAAGCCATCCCAAGCACAGCGTCAATCTGGTCAGGGTTGGCATCAATACCGTACTGAAATCCCATAAAGCCGAGAAACTTATCAGTAGACAATTCGAAAATGCATTTGCTCGGGTTAAGTTTCATGCAGTGAGCCTAGAGCTTGTAAAACCAGGCTTGCAGGTGCCCGAGGTAATCTTAAGCTCGACTTCTCTTGACCAGCATGTCGTCGATATACACCTCCATCGTCTCCCCGATTTCTTCTTTGGATATTTTGTTGACGAGCCTCCAATAGGTCGCTCTGGCATTGTAGAGGCCGAAGAGCATGACCTTGTAGCAATAGGTACCTCTGTCTATGATGAACGAGGTCTTGGTCTTGTCAGGCGAGTACATCGGGATTTGGCTATAGCCAGTGTAGGCATCAAAGAAGCTCAGTTGCTCGTATCCTGCGATGGCATTAATTAAGATGTCGATTCTTAGGAGCGGGAAGAAATCATTTAGGCAGACTTTGTTTAGGTCGTTGAAATCTATGCAAAGGCTTCATTTGTTATCGGCCTAAGGAGCGAAGACCATGTTGGCTAGCCAGTCCGGGAATTTAACTTCTTCCATAACGTCGGACTTGATAAGCTTATCCATTTTTTCTTTAATGATCTTCTGTCGGTCCAGGTAAAATTTTCTTCGCTTTTGCCAGATATGAGAGTGGTGCACGTCAGAATGCAGCCAGTGCAAGGCCACGCTTAGGTTAAGCCCTGGGAGCTCGTTGTGCAACCAAGAAAAAATATCGTAAATCCTTCGCAACAGCTTGGTGAGCTCGACGCGCTATTTCGAGTTGAGCCTAGCTCTTATTCTTACAGTTCTTCCTTCGATGGTCGGGTGGATGGGTACTTCAAGGAGACCTTTGTGGGGCCGAGGACCGAGCTTTTCATCTCAGGGATCGTCAATTGGGATGCACTCAATTTTACCATCAAGGGCCATGAGCTTAGGAAAAGATGGGCGATGCTCCCTAGGCTTAGGCCCTTGTAGTAATTGTTATTTCTTCTCCATTACCCTCCTTGAACAGGCTTAGGTTATCTCCTGGTCCCATTGGACCTCCTCCACCCCGGAATCAGTGGGAAACTTCATCATATAGTGATAGGGAGAACAAACGGCCTTCAGGGCAGCTGTTGTTGGTCACCCTATTATTGTGTTATAAGGCAAGGGTTTATCCACGATAAGAAACTTTAACCATATTGGGGTCGTTCTGGGCCTAGACCCCACCATGATGGGCAAAAAAAACCCATCCGACTGAGCTTACAACATCTTCCTCGAATCCAACAAGGGAAGCTTTCACAGGTTGCATAGTGTTGGAGTCCACATTCATCCTGTTGAAGGTCCACTTGAAAATTATGTCGGCGTAGTTGTCCCCATCGATCAGGATCATTCTTGTCTTGAAGTGATTGATTAGGGTTGATACCAGGGCATCTCATGAAGGGTATGCACCCCTTTAAGGTTGGCCTCGCTAAAGGAGATAACATTGTGTGAGGCGGCATTGATCGTGCCTATCTCATATACTGCATATCTCGTACATGTCCTACTCGACCTTTCTCTTAGCCTTGTGCTCATATTTTTTTCGGGAAGAAGACGTTTTACCCCCGAAACCAAGCCCGCCGTGGATGACGTTGATTTCGCTGTCCACCATCTGGTCATCGTCATCACTGAGGTTGTTATCCTAAGGTGGAGGTCGGTTGTTATTTATCTTGCTCCGCTGACCTTTATGATCATCTCGACAGTTACCACCTCAAATTGGGGTTCTCTGTTTGTTCTATGCACATAGTTTACAAGGTATCCCCTTTTAATTAGGGCCTCTATCTCTTGCTTCAGCTAGAAGCACTCCTCAATGGTATGACTGCGGTCCCAGTGAAACTCGCAATATTTGTTAACTGACCTGCCCATAGGCTTCTCTCTCAAATGAGGTGCAGGAGAAAAAATTCATTCGTCAAAGTTCTTAGCAAAAATCGTGGTGATCAAAGCCATCAGGGGGGGTAAACCCGTGCTGGCAAGGCCCTGGGGTGGATGGGGTCTCGTGTCCTTAGGCAAAGGTCCTAACTGCCCCTCAGCTTGAAGTCGTCGTGATCTTTGAGATCAGCTTGGCCAATCCTCAGCTAGACCCTTCTTCTTCATTATTCCTTCTCTTTCTCTCTTTACCATGTCAAGCAAATCGGCCTCATAAAAGCTAGTACCACGGTCCAAGGTATCGCGGAGGCTCAGAGCTGGCCGGGAGCACAGGTCGTATGACAATCTCCAGTGTCTCAACCCGTAATGAAGGCATTCAGGGCAATGGCATCCAAGAGCCCCTCACAAGTGAGAGACTCCTTCCAAAACATGTCCACATAATCACCCAATTGTTTGCTAACCTCTTGCCTGAGGACAATGATATAGGTCACGGTCTTGGGTCTACGCCGAGAACGGATGAATCTGGTGAGAAAGAGCTATTCGAGCTGGATGAAGGTTGATATTGAGGTGGGGGCAAGAACGTTAAACCAAGTCTAGGCTGGACCAGTCAAAGTTGGAAGAAAGAGCTTGCATCTCATTGCCGTAGAGGCCATATATGTCCATGATGGATACAAAAATAGAAAGATGGTCTACAGGGTCGATAGTCCTGTTAAACTGGGCATTAGGGGATTGAGGAATATGTAAGGCACAGGCTCCCCCACAATTTTATCAACAAAATAAGATCTTACCCCAATCTGCAACCCGACTGTACCTCCAACACCCTGGATCTGGTTGAGTGCAGTGGTGGTAGAATATTACGTCTCCACTTTCACTGCAAATGTACGGATCAAGTTTTAGTAGAGTAGGAAGAGTAAGGGTTATCGTTTCTACATGGATTGGTTGAGAATATTGTCGAGTACCGTAATTATCATAACCTAATTTTATCTAGGCAATAAAAAATGATGTTCATAATTAATAATATACTAATACTAAATATTAATTTTTCTGATTATACTATATTACTAATAAGAGATGTTTACATGAATGGATTATCTAGAAATTAACTTCATTTACTTAAATGTGTTTGATCTCGTTTAATTTACGTTAATGATGTTTGACTTATCTGACAATCTTGGTATTGTAAACTCATTCACTCCCTCTCCCAAGTGACAAGTAAATGAATATGTGACTTCACGTTAACGCCGAAGTCCCCATCTAGCATTTTTTATAACACATAGTCATATGAGTCTTGCCCCAACGTCATCGATTGTACATTCTCTAACTCCCTACCGGGTTATTAGATCGTCGTGTTTGTTTAAACCCTAGTCCGAATCCGGGGTTACCTCTCTCAGGTGTCAAACCCCGTATTCTCAGTATATTATATCAAGCATAATAAACAAAGAAAAACGGCAAACACAATCAAATAACGAAGAACAACTATTAACGAAACACCGATTTCAAAACTACATATTCATAAATATTATTAATCCCTAGATAATATCCGTTTATCTAATAGCCATAACTGTATATACAATGATAAATAAGCCAAACATTCTCAAATCATAATCTGAAGTTAAGAAATAAAGAAAGAAACAAGAGAAACTAGTCGTAGTCCGAAGATTTGGCGCTAAAACTGTTCCGAGATCGCTTCTCCTTCTTCACAGCGTGTTCTTCTCCTTTGAATTTGGTGGAGCATTCCCCAAAAACCTCCCAACCTATTCTAACCCTAGGAGCTCTCTAATGGCAGAAATAGAAAAGAAGAAGAAGATATAAGGCTCAAAAATATCTAAATAAATATCTAAACTGTGTGCAGAGTGACTGCCACGGCGGTGGGTAAGTCAGTTTGGTCACGGCCTCGGCGGTGGACTCAGTGGTGGGAGTAGAAACCTTCCTATTCTTTCACCACTGCGGCGGTGCCACTATGGTGGTGGATATTCAGCAACATTTAGGCCTTCTCTGCATATTGACCGCCGCGGCGGTAGTCTAGTCACAGCGGCGGTGGGCTGTCTTTCTGAATTTTGCCCTTATACTTGTTTTCCCACCGTTCTTCCACCGTTCTTGATCCGATTTGATCGTTATGATTTGTTTTAATTCCTTTTCACCCTACACACCTGATTTATATAAAAATAAATAAAATCATATTAAAATACTATAATAACACTCAAAAACTAACAAGTTCGGTTTGAAAATAAATAGGCAAATTACACCTATCATGCGGCTTTCATCCCAGCTATATGACGCTCTTTAGCTACATCCCCTTAGGGTGGCACTGCAACCTGGCTGGTGGCCGGCCGAGCTTTGCACCTCTGGGTTGGCTATGGAGAATAAAAATCCACCTCTCGACTCAAGCGGGATCGGGGTCCAGATCAGGCCACGCGACTGGGCGCCCTAGCTGGCAGCAACTCTAATCTGTCTTTAGATCGGCGTTCGTGAGATGGCTACGATAAGGTCCTCGAGACAACAGGAGAGACTAGATCCCTCTCCCTGACTACTGGTAGCAAGTAAATACATTGCTACTTTCCCCGTAAGTGTACGGGTCAAGTTTTAGTATAGATTGGAAGAGTTAAAGTTGTCGTATCCACAGGGATTATATTAGATTATCCTTGAGTATTGCGATTATCATAACCTAACTTTATTTAGGCGATAAAAATTATAGTTTTGTTTATAAATATAAATACTAAACTAAAATACTAATTAATCTAATTATACTATTTATACTATATTGAGACGTTTAAGGGAATGGATTATCTAGGGATTAACTTCATATACTTAAATGTGTTTGGTTTCGTTTAGTTAACAATAACGGTATTCGACCTATCCGACAATCTCAGTATCATAAACTCATTCACGTCCTCTTCCGAATATAAAGTGAATGAATATGTGACTTCGCGTTAAAATTGAAGTCCCCCTCTAGTGTTTTGTGGAACACATAGTCACATGAGTCTCGCCCCAACGTCACGGATTGCACACTTTCTAACGCTCTCCCGGGTCATTAGATCGTCGTGTTGTGTTTAAACTCTAGTTCGAATCCGGAGTTACTTCTTCTGAGTGTCAAACCCCGATTTCTCAATATATCTAAACAAGAATATAATGGAAATACAAGAACGGTAAACACAATCGAATAGCAAAGAACAACTGTTAAGGAAACACAATTCAAACAAACGACATTTTCATAACTATATTAATCCCATTCATAATCCATATTTAGTCAATGGTCATAATCATGTATACAACGCTAAATGAGCTAAACATGATCAAACAAACTACAAAATTTAAGAAATAAATAAAGATGTTATCTGAAAATCGGACGCTAAAACCACTTCGAGAGCATTTCTCCTTCTTCGAAATATGATCTTCTTCTTCGGGTTTGGATGAGCTCTCCCCAAAACCTCTAAAAAATATGCCTATAATCTCTGTTGAGGTTTAATCCCCACAAATTAGAGGAGGAAAGAAGATAAGGGAACCAAAAAATCTAAAAATATCTAAAAAAAAAAAAACTACTTTACAAATGCAAGGGTCACCGCTACAGCGATGGGTATGTCAGCAGTGGTCACCGCTGCAGCGGTGGCCCGATCGCTGCAGCGGTGTTTCATCAATGGGCACTCTATTGTTTCACCACTACACGATGGACAGACAGAGTGAAATTGAGCTCTCTATTATTTCACCGCTGCAGCGGTGGACAAATTGGCATTTTTCATCATTTTTTCACCGTTCTTCCACCGCCGTTCCACCAATTAGCTTGATTTTCAACCGTTTTAGCTCTTTTTCGTCTCAAACACCTGATTTATACAAAAACAAATAAAATCTAATTAAAATACGATAAAAATACTCAAAAACTATCAAATTCGGTTTGAAAATAAATGGATAAATTACCCCTATCTGGTTACAGGGTCGAGGTTGGACCTGGGGCACATGTCCATAAAAGTGAATCACTCGATCTTTAGACTCTTGAGGTTGGTCTCCTCTCATGCAGTCTAGAGATCTGGTCCCCCTTGTACGGGGGCCAAAGGTAGGCAGGAAAGAAGGACTTGGAAATAATTTTTGAACTCACCAAGACGATGCTCCAAACGTTCGATCCTTGATGCATCAACGGCCTGGAATGCCTAACCTATAAGGACGCCTGCGGCCGTAGCTAACTGACCGACCTGTCCCATAGGAGGACATTCACTTCTTTGACGGGAACATGGGTTGTCGCCCTGGTATCCGATCTTAGAGCTTTGGACATATCTTGGGTGGGGTTGCTATTCACTGTAGCGTTTTGATCTCCCGGTTGTATAGTATGACCAGACCTTTTGATCATCAATTCTTAGTTGTACTGGGAGTCAATGACCTGAGGAAGCTTTTTGTAACCTTCCCACAGACGGCGCCAAACTATTGGTGTCGAAAAATGGGTGGACTAACAATACAGTCTGGTCAGCTTTGGCAAGGAGAGTTGGTGTTGATCTAGAGGTTGTCTTCAATGGAGTTGGATTCCTCAAGCCTTTTGAACCTTAATCCTGCAATTTTTCAAGCTGGAGAGGCGTTGTCCGGCCTGACCTTCAGGTCGGTACTTGCATACAGGACCTACTGGGGTGTGCCCGGCGTGTCCTCTCCAGCATGAGGGTAAGAGCTCGAGGGAAACAAATTGAGGCCGCTTGGATAAAATAAAGTTGTTACCTCTTGTTTCAAACCTATTGAAAGGCTTGTCCATACCCTTCTTTTATAGATGAGAATGTAATTAGCATCCCGAAAATTAGGGTCTTAAGCTCGGTTATCCGCCCTAATTCGGCATGTAGGAGTGTGCGGGGGATTAGAGCTACGGGTCTGGGCATTTGACTGTTGGTGAAGGAGCCCATGGGCCAGGCCATTAGGATTAGTGGGCTAACCCGAGCACCAGGACGGACACCGGGGTGATCACACCGACCTGACCCTCGTCAGTAATATCCTATGTCAATGTTGGAAATTTCTGCTCGGCAAAGGTCTTTCTAGGCGACTGACCAGACAAGACACCGGGCAAAGGAATTGTCATGTTGATTAGGCTGTTGACGACATGGTGCTTTTGATCTACGTGGCAGACACGTGGCAGATGATTGATTTTCACCCACATCAGATGTGAAATTCAATTCTATCAACTTTTGACAACCAAACAAAGAATCAAAATTGAAGGTGGAATGACGATTCCATTTTACTTTGATTCCGTTCAACCAAACAATCCATAAGAGTCTTACTAATTCCATTCAAATTTTGAATTTCAATTACTCTATTTACAAAGATTAAAGAGAAATAAAAGTAGAAACATCAGGGACCATGATGAAAAACCAGCAAACTTCGGGGGCCAATGCTGTAATCGACTTTTGATGAGTCCACTTTCTATGGTCTTTCGAACCCTCAAACATAATTTGATAATACAAAGAAACAATGCTTAGGCGTAAACTACGCATGCTTGAAGTTGGAGAATTATTTAAGGAAGCCCACGAGCTGTTGTCTCGTTTTCATGGACGTCCGAGGAATTTAAAATAGAAAATATTAGCATTTAGAGAAACCGATAAATTAAACCCACTGAATGCGGCCTTACTTTAATGCTATATTTGAAAGATTAAACTATTTTGTTTTTAAGGTTATCTTTGTTTTCGGATCGATGAATGAAAGACTGTCTTTAAGACCCATGATGACTTGTATTATGCCATTTGGACACTCCAATGCGCCAAATACCATCACGAGAGTTATGACTATCAAAGATATTGTCATAGATATCATTTACTCCAAGCTCACCTTTGTCAATAATGCTCCATCCCTCATTTTCTTGCCAACTCACCTGCGTCATTATTGTTCATTTATTGCTGAAGACTTCTTGTGTGTGTATATATATATACTAGGGGGAGAGCACGTGCGAGGCATGTGCCCGCTATCTCTTTAATTGGTATATTTGTCAATTTTTTGCATTATTCGTTCGTTAAGGAACATCTTGCAAACATATATAGTAAACTTTAAAAAAAAAAAAAAAAATCAATGAAAAATTCCTACAACTTTGCTCTTCAACATAAGTCATATGCCAACCTACAAACATGATAATGATCATTGCACAATATTTAGATAACCAATATTGTACATGATTCCACTTTGTTTTTCTTTAAATTGTATTATTCCTTCGTGAAATAGGTAAGTTAAGTATTGACGTGCATCATTTCAATCACACTCCCTGGCATTGATTTCCATGCTTAGAAAGTTAGAACGATTTTAATTTTTATTACTATCTACTTATGACCAAAGAGAACAATATTCATTAGTTATTCTAAATTAGTATTTTATGTATGTTGATCCCGAGATTTTGATGAACAATTAAATATTGATATTTTTTATGGAACTGATGTGTTTATTAAGTGTTTCAGAAAAAGAGTTCCATTTATTGATTATATTGAATATGTCGTGAAGAAAATATTAAGGGTGTAACGATGGACAATGAATAAATAAAGAGTTTTGAATATCCTAAAGAAATTAGGTGAAAATAACTCAATACTCTTATACTCTTAATGTAACCCAAAATAAAATCCCACACGACACTAATAAATGAGTTATATATTTATGTAATGAATTTTAGGATCCTAATTAGTGTTTAAATATGTGCTCCTATGTGAAATTGAAAAATGAAAATTGGCATAAGTGTAAATCATGTTTAAAGTTGAAATTTAGGGTTAATTTAGTTAACCGAGAAAAACAATCGGTTCATTGAATTAAACGATAAGTTTTGGAGTAGAAATTGGTGAAGGAATTAACCAACCAACATCAATCGGTCAACTAATCCGAAAAGGATTAGTCAATTGACTGAAACAGTTAGGTTTCGGAGCAAAACATGAAGATCCTGCATCTATCGGTCAACCAACTAAGAGGTGATGGGTCAACCGATAGGTCTAAGGCTAAAAATGTGAAAGTCTCTAAATCAGTCGGTCAACCAATTAGAGGACAATCGGTCAACCGACTATGGCGTGTTTTGGTTCAGAAAACTGCCTTAATTAATCGGTCAACCAACTGTGGAGAGATCGGTTAACCAACTGCCTATTTGGTTTTGGCCTGGTTTGCACGCTGAATCAATCGGTTAACCGACAGGGAAGGGTTCGATCAACCAACTGTTTCGGTTGAGATTTCTAGGAATTTGGAATTTTAGTCAAAAACTAGCCATTTTTTTATGATTCCAAGGGAGTATTTCGGGGAATTTGAACCTACTAAAGATATGGTACATATATTTTGATATCCCTATTGATTTGGTCCATATAATTAAATATTCTCTTGATTTTAACAACTAAATACTTCCAATCTTTGTGATTGATGTTTAAGAAATATTTTATGAACTTAATTGAGAATTTTACAAGTTAATTTTAAGTGAAATACACCATAATTGAATAAATATGTTATATGGGGTCTGTAGGTGCCTTTTAGGGGCATATGTTTTGAAAAGTAGCTGTTGGAAGGCTTGATCTTATTCTATATATATAGACCTGCGAAAATTCGATCATATACATCACAAACATTAGCTACTAACCTTTGTTAAGAGTTATCATTCTGCTGAGATTCATTCAAGAGAGATATTGTGTTACGTTCTTGATCTAAAATGCTGATTGTTTTGGATTGCGGGTCAGGTTCAGGTCTTGCACTACACTTACAATTTGAGTCTAAGTTATAAGTTTATTCTTGAGAGAGAGTTCAACACTTGTTTTGTTCGCCGGATCCTTTGATTTCAAATGCTATTATTGGAGGATTGTATCGTTATATCCTGAGAAGTAAACGCCTGAATAACCATAAGTACCTAAGCGGAGGCAAAATTTACTTTAAAAAAATATCGTTAAACGATAGCCTTGATTAGTATAAATTTTTTAAATTGTCATCGGTAAAGGACTGTAAGTATAACTTTATTTATTTATTGTTTTCATATATTTTACAATCTGGAATATTTATTGTTGTATGTATTGGGTTTCTGAATATTTGCGGTGAACTATTTTATATTCTGTAATATTTACTGTAAGTTACAATCAACAACAAATTTCACTGAGAATTCAATTTTTTATTATTTATGAGTATTATTTCATTGTATATATATTTGTGACATAGAAAATCTTTAATGAAAATAATATTTAATTATATTAATTAAAATTAGTATTTTCACCATTATTTCCAACAAAATCAATCTCAATCTCTCTATTGGCACCAACTATATGGAGAGAAGAATAGCAATTGTACACACTTGTGTGATGGATGAGATTTAGTTTATTTTATATTTATAGGGACAAAGGTTGATGGAAGGCCAATAAGGCGTAACTTTAGTGGACTACATAAATTATGTTGAAGAGGTATGGTTGTGACTCTTAAAGGTCTCAAAATGACCGTTCACAATTTCATACCAAATTTACACCTTTAATATGTAATTTTAATAGTCTTTTTATTTTTATTTTTAAATGGTAATGATATAATTTATTTATTTTTTGTAGTTAGAAGTAAAAAAAAATAAAGAAATATGGGGGGAAAAAAAGACGAAGAAAAAAGACAAAAATAGCAAAAACGAAGGAAAAAGGCGCCAACCCACGGACCGACCCAGTTGGAGACCCTTCACCCGCTCGTTGAGCACAATGCGTGCAACTCTCTTGAGCTTATAGGCTTGGGCCGATGGACTAATCCTGTTGATCCAAATCGTTAACCCATGCCTACTGGCCAGGGGAGGGCGCGTAATACGCGTGCCCTGGTTGACAAATCAAACCTTTTGTTTGTAACAATTGTCTAATTTGTTAGATTTTGAGGAGATCGATGGACATATTTAATGCATTTAATGGGTTGAAAGGGGAAAAAAAAAAAAAAAAAAAGATCTCAGCAAAAGGAGGGTGAGGTCATTGATTATTTATCGTTTTCTTCTTGGTTTGAAAAAGGTGGCTTCACTTTGATTATTCATGTTTCGACAGTAGGGTTGTTAGGCTATATTCTTCAATTTTTTTGTTTTTTTTTTTTAATTCATTCTTATTTTTCGGTCGGATCTGTTTTGAACGCTTTAATGGAGTTCTTGTTAAATATCTTTGGAAAAATGAAGATTACATCTATGATCGGCTAAGTTCTTCAATCAGGTTAGGGCTTTATTTCTTTTGAAATTTATCTATGTAATTTCGTTGTTTTTCAATTATATTTTGTTCCAATGTCTGTAAGGTTGTAAAACAAGGAACGCTTTTAAATATCTGTTTGAATGAATTTATATTCTAAATGTTCTTATAGAGATTTAGATCTAAATTTATTTAAATCTGTAATGTTAAATCAAATACCTATAGTTTAGATACAACAATTTTACAATTAGTTTTAGTGGTATCGATACTACTTAATTGGATAAGTTATACTAAATGATTAATTCATTTTAGATTCATTAATGTAGCAATTGAATTGTGAAGATAATTTATCTTAGTTAAATGGTCGATTTATTTCTCGCAGTAATATTGGCTTGTAATTAATATTACCTAACTACACACTGAACCAAAAGAAATAAGAATGAAATTTACTAGATAAATTGATGAATTTATGCAAACCCCTAACCCGAGCTCCTTTTTATATATTTTATCGCAATTAAATAATTTTCTGCTATTGAGTTAGTAAAATCCAAAACCAAACCCAAAATTGTTTATTTCACTTAAGAAAAATAAGATACAAAATCAATATTTACAATCCAATTCTTGTGGTTCGACACTTGTACTTAAGCACATTATACTACGATAGTTGGCACTTAAATTGGATATTAAATTTGAGAAATTATTAAACTTTGTAGATTTAGTCTACTGCTTGATGGAGAAGTTTTAAGAAGTGACTAAACAGTAAAGTGAAAACTTTATACATAGCATTAAATAATTATTATTTTTCAATTGAAAGGTATGATATGTAAATTAGGTTTGAGGAGGGATGGATAACATTGAATGCTCAATTTTGCAATTGTGATATAATGGTTTTAGTAGCATAGTAATAAACTTAAATAATATCATAAGCTTGTATTATATAAGAATATATAATTTATATCATTGGCTTGTTTGTAATTGGGAAAAACAATACATGTTAATAATGAAAATTTACTTAGTCAAATGAATAGTAAATAAACTCTATATTATATATAAATAAGAATACAACAGATAGAGATAGATAATGGAAGGAATAAAAAATATTTAATGATAATTTTTTAATTATACTGGTTAATTTTACTCGTATCAATTAATAGTGACAAGACCATCATTTATGTTGATCATAAGATTTTGATGGATAATTAAATGTTGATATTTTTTGTGGAACTAATGGATTTATTGAGTGTTTCAGTTTATAAGTTCCAGTGAATATATTATCATGAAGAAAAAGAATGGTGAAGAGACTGATAAAGATGATGGACGTTAAGAGATTGAAGAAATTGAAGAACCGAGTGAAAACAACTCAGGTTAAATTTTTACTCTTAATGTATCACAATTAGGATCACACATGACATAAAATATTTTTATGATTATGTGTGTTTTGAATAGGATCCTAATTATCTAACATATTTGCTCCTATATGAAAAAGAAACATTATTTTAAGAAAGATAATTGATTAAAATTGAATTTAAGGATTTAGTGGAGTTAACCGAGAAAAAAAGAGGTTAAAGGGGTGAAAACGTCGAAGAAATTGAATGACAATTAATTAAGAAAAAGTGTTCCAACAATGGTCGGTCGACAGGTAAGTCGACCTGTGCTTAGAGGATGAACTCTCTAGATTGTTAGGTCGACAGGTTGGTCGACCTGTGAATGTCTCTAAATCGTCCAGTCGACAGATGGATAAGTAGCGGTCGACTTATGGGCGAGGAATTTTGGCTTGGACTACATCCTGAATTGGGCGATCGACCGATGGGTATTGGTCTACTGATGGTCAGTGTCAGGTTTTGTGAAATTTTGGGATTTATTCAAAAACTAGCCGTTATTTGTTTACTTGATTAATAGATCTTAGGGATATAGATATATTTAAGATATGATACTCCTAGTTTAATATCCCTATAGATATGGTTCAAGTATTTTTAATATCTCTCAATTTGGTACATGTAATTATTTATATTTTATCTAATTGAGTTTGAGAAAATGTTTGAGGGACTTAATTGAATATTCTAAAATATATTATTAAGTGAATTATATCAAGATTAAGTCATAATGATATATGGATTCTATGAGTACTTTTTAGATACTTATTATTTGAAAACTAGTCATTGGAAGGCTTGGTCTAATCCCTTATATATAGATCTGCGGATTTCACATAATAAGATGACAATACACTCAATATCAAGGACTATTTAGTTCCTAAACTTTTCTAAGAGTCATCATTCTATATTATTTTAAGAGATCAATTGTGAGATCGATTATTGAGAAATTCTTGAGTTAAAGCGCTATTTGAGTTAGCGTCACCAATCTAAGCTGTCTTGCGATACTACGTCCAATCTATTCGGTCTTTTTCTAGTCAGATCGTTCCAAACTTATTCTTTAATTGAGGACTTTATTATTATTATTATTTGTTTGGTGAATTGATCTTTTTGAGAAATTGTTTTTGAACTTTAAAAGTATAAAAAACTTTTAAAAATAATTTGTGTGTTAATTTGATTACGTGTTTAATTGTACTACCCGCATTCTTTATTATAATCAAATTTTGTTTCCTCACTTTATTTCTATCACTAGTATCGGAACATTAATTGAGTACTAATTAATCTAGGGTGGTAGAAGCTCTGAGTGGGAAAAAGCTTATCAATTCCGTAATTGGTGAGTTGTGTGCAGATTAGATATTATTGGGAATATCTAATCAGGGGTAGCTTTGGGTTTCAATCTCTTTCAGTAAAGAGATTGAGGTTTGATCTTTACCTAAGTACAAAAAAGATTAGGTTACTCTTTTCCCGTTGAAAAGAGCTTAGGTGTGATTCTTCTTGATTATGATCAATTGTGAGTAAATTGTAAAGATTTCATCCTTACTTGGGAAAATGATACTTGGAGTGATTGTGAGGTTTAATTCTTGAGCCTAATATCACGGACTTACTTTCCCGAAGTAACCGTGCGGCACTTAACCTCGATTCTAATCTCTTGAAAGTGCTAAGTAAGCCTTACCAAGACAAACTACCAAACAAACTGTAAGAAGGAACAAAGGAATGAAAGCTAGAGAGCTTACAAGAGTAGGAAAGCAAGAGAGAGTTTGGGAGAATGAGAGTGTGTATTACTTGATTCCCAACTTGGTGAAGAGCAAATAAGCTTCATCCCCTTTATATAGACCAAGGGCCTTACAATAGACGGCCGAGATCATTTCAATCTAACGGCTATAATCAATCATCTAGATAATTCTACTAGATATTTATATAAGAAAATTCTAGAAAATAAGGTGTCTAGGATGCTCCACATTTCTCTACAATATCCTAGAATATTCTAGAAAATGGAAAGTCTCCAAGAGTATCATCTTCCCCTCCCCTATATATACAAGACTTACCTTCCATACTTAGAGAATTCCTCTAGTAGGAAGGCTAATGTGTAAGGGGCATTACACTAAAGTATAAAAAAATTAGGTTGTGATTCTCCCTGTAATAGAATTAGGTTAATACTTAACATGTGAAATAATTAGATTAGTCTTGAATTTAGGAAAAAGATAAGGTTATTCTTGAGCCTGAAAAAAAGAAAAGGTTATTCCTGAACTTAGGAAAAAAAATTGTAAAGATTGATTCTGAGCTTGCGAAAAGAATCATTGTGAAGGTTTGGTTCCTACCTTTAAAGAGATCTTGAGTTTAGTGGGTGCGACTTTCCACGGAACTCGAGGAACTAGATTAGCTAAAAGTAACTTGGTGAACCAATATAAATTTCTATGTGCTACATTATTTATATTGTTCATATTTTGTTGTTTGGGTATGCACCTAGTTGATAACACATATCCGCTGCTATAAAGATAATAATTAATTTTAAGATAAAATTAATTGTTTGATTTTTGAAGTGTTATATTTGGATTAAATTTTAATACTACCCAATTCAGCCCCTTCTTGTGTAGCTCACTGGGCTAACAACTTATATAATAGATTTAAATAGAAAAAACATTAAAATTAGTAATGATAGTAGTTTAATTTCATTTACCTAAATGAATAGTAAGAACATCTTGATAGAAAAAAGAAAAAGATTTAATGATTTTTTTTTTTAGTTATAGTAATGAATAGTGAAAAATCTTTTGTAAATTTTTTGGTTATTCACATTTTTAATTGCATTTTATAACATTCGAAAAGTATTTGGGTTCAATATGGTATTTTAAAATTTACTTGAAAAAGTTTTAGGGGTAATTATGTTATTTAAAAATTTAATTATAAAATTTGAAAGGGTTAGTTGATTTAATTTAAATAGATTAATTTAATTTGACTTTTAAAAATATGGGGAGATCAATTGTCATTTTAAAATGTTAATTTTAACTTTTGGGCTTAAATAATATTTAAAGATTCTAGTGGGAAGTTTATGTAAATTTTTTAATTACTTGACTAGAATGTGGATTAATTACACTTTATCCCCTATGGTTCAAACGTCACCATTTACCTCTCTTGTGGTTTGTGGACCTAAGTGCAATAGTTACTCCGTTAACGGAAAGATCAAAATGTCAATTTTACCCTTATGTAATTATTTACTTTTTTAGGGGTGTAAAGTGAAATTAACCCAAAGGCTTTACTCTCTCTCTCTCTCTCTCTCTCCACTGAGAGCCTTCACCGCCGACCTCGCCATTTCGTTGCCATCCTCAATCTGGTCGCCTCCCATCAACACCACCACCATCGCCATCGCCTACCATCGACACCACTAACCATCGCCATCGGTCTTCTTCATCTGGTGTCCGTCACTGCTTCTTCGTCTTCGCCGTCACTGTCCCCGTATTCGCCGTCGTCTTTGTCTTCCTCTTCATTTCGATTATCAATTTCAAAATTAGGTTTCGATTTCGAAATCGAAATCGAAACCTTCACGGCGAAGACGAAAACGTGAGGGTTTCGAAATCGATTTCAAAATCTGTCACAACGAAGACGAAAACGTGGGTTCAAAATCGATTTCAAAATCGAAATGGAAACCCAGTTTCGAATTCGGTTTCGAAATCGATTTCGAAAACCACCCAAGCTCAACAGATTTGAAACCATACCACGATCTGGGTATGAAATTCGACGGTGGGTTCAAAATCCATAGCCATTCTCTTCTATTGTTCCTTATGTTTCTATGTTCGTGCGTGTGTATGAGAGAGATGGAGTAGAAGGAAATCTCAATGACAGTGATGGTGGGGGTTGTTCGGTGACTGGGAATGGCTATGGATTGGAGGTGGCGGTGATGGTGTTGGGTTGGAGGTGGCAATGATGGTGGAAGGTGTTGGTTGATTCCGGCCAAATTCCGACGAGTGACACAGAGAGAAAGAGAGAGAGGAGAGAGAGTGAATATCAAGTGGGTTCAACTTTTTTTTTCAAGTATTTTGACACTTTATACCCCTAAAAATTGACCGTTATTTCTTTTGTTATTTAATAAAAATAAGGCTTTTTTTTTTTTTGTCTTTTAATTTCTACTCTTTTTTATTTCGTTTTTTAATAAAGATTTAAAAAAAATAAGGTTACAATTTAATTAAAATATTTTTAAATAAAATTGAATTTAATTTCAATTCAATTCAATTAGAAATATTTTTACTTGAATTTAATTTAAAATAATAAATTCAATTGAAATATTTTGAAAATTTGAAATTAAAAATATTATTAATTGAATTGAAGTCAATTGAATTAATTTAAAATATTTCAATTGAATTTACTATTTTAAATTAAATTCAATTAAAAATATTTTCAATTGAATTGAATTCAAATTGAAAATATTTCAATTGAAGTCAATTGAAACATTTTTAAAAAATGTTTCAATTGATTTCAATTCAATTAAAAATATTTTTAATTTCAAATTTTAGAAATATTTCAATTGAATTTACTATTTCCAATTGACTTCAATTCAATAGAAAATATTTTTAATTTCAATTTTTAAAAATATTTCAATAGAATTTAGTTCAATTGAAATATTTTTACTTGTTGCTACATCCGTAATACTATTTTTCCACTTTCAAGTCGGCTATTCGACCACATTTGTTTTTTTCTCGAAATCATCACCATAAATACTTGAAGAAGACATAAAAAAATAAAAATATTAATTATGGATTAAAAAAAAATAAGTGAGAAGAGTTGGTTTTGTGCAAAAAAAAAAATGAGAGAGAATAGTTAGAGTTATATAGAGAAATGTAGGGGTAAAATTGGAACAAGGATAATGCACTTTGGAGGGAAAAAGCACAAAAAAATAAGTCAATTCTCGCTGCAAGCGCGTGCAGCTCAATTCTGTTAAATTTAACAGAAAATGTTAGTTTTGCACTTAGACCCAAAACCATAGGGGAGTAAGTGGTGACGTTTGAACCACAGGGAGTAAAGTGCAAATGGGCCAACTCACAGGATTAAAATGTAATTAATCCTAAATTTTTTAATTACTTGACTAGAACGTGGATAGATAAGGTTAAAGAAAACTTTGATGGATGCTTAGACACATTGAGATTTCACCAAAACAAAAATAGCTGTGATGGTCATTCTTATATTTTTAATACATATATCTATATAAGCCAAACAAAAGCATAAAAAACAAAGAAGGGAAAAAACAAAAAAAGTAAAGTCTCAGCGTGTTCTCTCAGCTTCCATTCCTCACCATTCATTTTCTTCTTCAGGTAACCATCCTCTTAATATTTTATATATCTTCAGGTAACCATCCTCTTAATATTTTATATATGTTTATGTAAGTATATATATTTATGTGTGTGTGTGTGTGAATTTAGAAAATATAGTAAAATATATTTAATTAGTGAAGAATTCAATTTAAAGTAAAAATTATAAATTTTATTAAAATGATAATTTTTAATATTTAGTTGACTAATAAATGTTATAGCAGTTGATTAATATTTTTCTATAGATTAAATTATTAATTAGAAAATTTTGGTAATAGTTGTTGTAATAATTTTTTTACAGTTAACACTGACTTAAGAAATGAGACGTCTAATAAATTTCATATAATTAAGAAAAATTTGGGAATAGAAAAAATTGCATTTTGTGTCACACATTTCATATCATATTCAATTTTTTTAGACAAATTCTTAGTTTAGGTCCTGTCGTTAATAAGTTCATAGGTGACGCCGACTACGTCAATATTACAGCGATAGCATAATAGGAGGGAAAATATTGAGGTGGGTGTACTGTTTTTTATGTAAATTGTCAAATTATATTTTCGTACTAAATTGTGAAAAAAAAATATTTATTAAAATTGACGATTTTATAACGTTACGTGGATCAAATAATTTTTTAAATGTGAAAAGTGCTTTTATTATTATTTTATTATGTCATAGTGTGGTCCCGACATGAGGGTATATCCTGTGGGATGTTATTAGTCCTAGTAGGAGGACATGTCTTGTAAGACGTTATGTTGTAACCTGACATGAAGGCATGTCCTACGGGTGATTGATATATATATATATATTGTTGTTGATGATGATTATCATTATGATATGGTGGTTTATACCACGTGTTGGTTCTTACCATTGGAGATATTAAATGACCATAACACTGATGACAACCTTAGATTGCATAGTTGTACGGGTTACGATATTGTTATAACTCCCGATCATGAGGTGAAATGATCATATAACTAGTAAGAAAATTTGTTTCTAGTATTTTATTATATAAAAGTGATTTGATAGGTGATTTATATTCAGTTGCTGTATCTTGATGATATTAGTAAATTTTGATATTGTTCAATGGGATAATATTCTATGGGTTCAACTTTTTTTTTAAAGTATTTTGACACTTTATACCCCTAAAAATGGACCGCTATTTCTTTTGTTGTTTAATAAAAATAAGGCTCTTTTTTTGTCTTTTAATTTCTACTCTTTTTTATTTCGTTTTTTAATAAAGATTTAAACAAAAAATAAGGTTACATTTTAATTAAAATATTTTTAAATAAAATTGAATTTAATTTCAATTTAATTCAATTAGAAATATTTTTACTTGAATTTAATTTAAAATAATAAATTCAATTGAAATATTTTTAAAATTTGAAATTAAAAATATTTTTAATTGAATTGAAGTCAATTGAATTAATTTAAAATATTTCAACTGAATTTACTATTTTAAATTAAACTGAATTAAAAATATTTTTAATTGAATTGAATTCAAATTGAAAATATTTCAATTGAAGTCAATTGAAACATTTTTACTTGAATTCAAGTAAAAATGTTTCAATTGATTTCAATTCAATTAAAAATATTTTTAATTTCAAATTTTAAAAATATTTCAATTGAATTTACTATTTCCAATTGACTTCAATTCAATAGAAAATATTTTTAATTTCAATTTTTAAAAATATTTCAATAGAATTTAGTTCAATTGAAATATTTTTACTTGTTGCTACATCCGTAATACCATTTTTCCTTTGAATGACTTTCAAGTCGGCTATTCGACCACATTTGCATTTTCTCCAAAATCATCACCATAAATACTTGAAGAAGACATAAAAAATAAAAATATTAATTATGGATTAAAAAAAAAAGTGAGAAGAGTTGGTTTTGTACAAAAAAATGAGTGAGAATAGTTGGAGTTATATAGAGAAATGTAGGGGTAAAATTAAAACAGGGATAATGCACTTTGGAGGGAAAAAGCACAAAAAACAAGTCAATTCTCGTTGCAGGCGCGTGCAGCCCAATTCCGTTAAATTTAACAGAAAATGTTAGTTTTGCACTTAGGTTCAAAACTACAGGGGGTAAGTGGTGACGTTTAAATCACAGGAGCTAAAATGTAATTAGCCCTAAATTTTTTAATTACTTGACTAGAACGTGGATAGATAAGGTTAAAGAAAACTATGATGGATGCTTAGACACATTGAGATTTCACCAAAACAAAAATGGCGGTGATGGTCATTCTTATATTTTTAATACATATATCTATATAAGCCAAACAAAAGCATAAAAAACAAAGAAGGGAAAAAACAAAAAAAAGTAAAGTCTCAGCGTGTTCTCTCAGCTTCCATTCCTCACCATTCATTTTCTTCTTCAGGTAACCATCCTCTTAATATTTTATATATCTTCAGGTAACCATCCTCTTAATATTTTATATATGTTTATGTAAGTATATATATTTATGTGTGTGTGTGTGTGAATTTAGAAAATATAGTAAAATATATTTAATTAGTGAAGAATTCAATTTAAAGTAAAAATTATAAATTTTATTAAAATGATAATTTTTAATATTTAGTTGACTAATAAATGTTATAACAGTTGATTACTATTTTTCTATAGATTAAATTATAAATTAGAAAATTTTGGTAATAGTTGTTGTAATAATTTTTTTACAGTTAACACTGCTTAAGAAATGAGACGTTTAAAAAATGTCATATAATTAAGAAAAATTTGGGAATAGAAAAAATTGCATTTTATGTCACACATTTCATGTCATATTCGATTTTTTTAGACAAATTCTTAGTTTAGGTCCTGTCGTTAATAAGTTCACAGGCGACGTCGACTACTTCAATATTACAGCGATAGCATAATAGGAGGGAAAATATCGAGGTGAGTGTACTGTCTTTTATATAAATTGTCAAATTATATTTTCGTACTAAATTGTGAAAAAAAAAAAAATTATTAAAATTGACGATTTTATAACGTTACGTGGATCAAATAATTTTTTAAATGTAAAAAGTGCTTTTATTATTATTCTATTATGTCATAGTGTGGTCCCGACATGAGGGCATATCCTGTGGGATGTTGTTAGTCCTAGTAGGAGGGCATGTCTTGTAAGACATTATGTTGTGACCCGACATGAAGGCATGTCCTACGGGTGATTGATATATATATTGTTGTTGATGATGATTATCATTATGATATGGTGGTTTATACCACGTGTTGATTCTTACCATTGGAGATATTAAATGACCCTAACACTGATGACAACCTTAGATTGCACAGTTGTACGAGTTACGATATTGTTATAACTCCCGATCATGAGGTAAAATGATCATATGACTAGTAAGGAAGTTTGTTTCTAGTATTTTATTATATAAAAGTGATTTGATAGGTGATTTATATTCAGTTGCTGTATCTTGATGATATTTGTAAATTTTGATATTGTTCAATGTTATAATATTATGTTATGAAAAATATTACGGTGGTTATATTCTGTTTTAGAAAGTGAATTCTGATAAATGTATTTGATCAATAAATTATTTTTATATTATGAAGACAGTACATCAATAAAATATTTTATCTCAGGTACATTAGCTAGAGAATGGTCCACTACTAACGCTAAGTAGAGTCAAAGAATTTTGTGATTTTTTTAGGTTGTCAGAACAGCTGTTGGAAGCAAGTGGAATAGACCTTTTTTTTTTTTTTTTTTTTTTTTTTTTTTTGTAGTTTGGTTCCAGAATAGTGGGTTTTGTATAACCACTGAATTTTGAGTTACTAAAACATTTGTGTCTGTTTTGAAAATCTATGTCAGCAAATAGTTTATAAATACTTGTGGTTAGTCGGGTAATATCAAGTCGAGGTCACGCCTAGCCTCGAGCTTGGGGTCCGGGGTGGGATGTGATAGTAAATGGTATCAAATTTTAGGTTATAGGTTTTGTAGACTCGGTGTTATTGTCATATTAATAGTGAACTATAGGATAAGTCATTGAATTGTAAGGTTGGTTTGGAATATAAGTTTTGAGTCAGTTTCTCTAATTAGTGTGTAATATATGTATCTATGTATTATTTTATTATTACCTTATTTATCGTAAGGTTTGGAACATAAATTTAGAGTCACTTTTCTCTAATTAATGGGTAATACATGTATCTATTTATTATTGTATTATTACTTTTTTTTATTTAAGGTAATTGAATTTCGAGATGAAATTCATTTTAGGAGGGAAAGATTGTAAGACCCAATTTTTTGTTATTCATATTTTCGATGGCATTTTATAACATTCGAAAAATATTTAGATTTAGTGTGGTATTTTAAAATTTACTTTAAAATTTTTTAGGGGTTATTATGTTATTTAAAAATTTAATTTTAAAATTTGTGAGGGTTAATAGGTTTAATTTAAGTAGCTTAATTTAATTTGACTTTTAAAAATATGAAGGGATCAATTGTCGTTTTAAAATATTAATTTTAATTTTTAGGCTTAAATAATATTTAAAAATTTTAGTGGGGAATTTATGTAATTTTTTTAATTACTTGACTAGAACATGGATGGATAAGGTTAAAGAAAACATTGATGGATGCTTGGACACGTGGACATTTCAAAAAACAGTAAAAAAAAAAATGAACAACAACAACCACCACCTAACTAAGGCAGTGATGGTCATTCTTATATTTTTAATACGTCTATATATATATATATATATATATATATATATATGAATTTAGAAAATATATAAATATATTTAATTAGTGAAAATTTCTATTGAAAGTAAAAAAAATATAAATTTTATTAAAATAATATTTTTTAGTATTTCATTAACTAATAAATATTATAACAGTTGAATAATATTTTTATGTAAATTAAATTATTAATTAGAAATTTTTTATAATCGTTGTTATAATAATTTTTGTACAGTTAATACTGACTTAAAAAATGAGACGTCTAATAAATATTGTATAATTAAGAAAAATTGAGAATAGAAAAAAACTATATTTAGTGTCGTGTATTGCATGTCATATTAGATTTTTTTAGAAAAATTATTAATTTAGATCCAGTCATTATTAGATTCACAGGCGACACCGACTACTTCGATATTACGGCAATATCAATATAGAAGAGAAAATAGTTTATAAATACTACTGGTTGGTCGAATAATATCAAGTCGAGGTCACACCTAGCTTTGGACGTGAAGTCCAGGGTGAGATGTGACATCTTTACTTATATAATAGGTGTAAATAAAAGAATAATTCTTGAAAGTTTGTTAAGGGAAATAATGTAATTTCACTTCCTCAAATGAATTTAGGCAAATATTTTTCTTATATAACATATGGGCATAGAAGATAATGGAAGGAAAAACAAATTAATGATGAATTTTTAGTTTTACTTATACATATTGGTAGTGAGAAAATCTTTACTTAATAATGGATATAAAAAAAAAAAGTATAAATAAAATTCCACTCAACCAAATGAATAATATGCAAATCTCGCCTTATAAAATAGATAGAGATATAGCAATAATAGGAAGAAAAAAAATAAAAAATCTAATGACAATTTTAATTTTATCATATAAATAGATAGCAAAAAAAAACTTTTACTTACGTAATAACGAGTTGTTTACGTAATAAATATTTTAAAAAAAAAATAGTGAAACAATTCAGGTTTTAATTTATTTACGGCAGGAATGCACTTCGCTGTTACGAACAGCAGGATCGCCAATATTTTTTTTTTATCCCGCCTTTCTGAAGGCCAGGATCAAAAAAGTAATTTTTTTTTTTTTATCTTCATGTGATCCTGCCCTTCTGAAAGGCGTGATCATAATATTTTATTTTATTTTTATGTGATCCCGCCCTTGTGAAGGGCGAGATTACACTAAACGACAACCAGTTGTTACCGACTGGTCGCCGTTTGCTTTGGCCGGTCAAACGACCAGCCAAAGCTGCAAAAGAAGGCAGCCTTTTAGGCTGCCTTCTTTTGCAATAACACCAAATAAACTCAGCCTTATTTCAAATTTTGAATACCCACGGGATACTTGCACAACATTTCGCCTATAAATATCACTTGCCTGAGTTCATTAAAATTCACACTTCTTCATTTGCTCATTCTCTCATTTGTTCTTCATTTCGATATTTTCTCTTCTATTTACACTTCTTCTATTCAGACTTCTACTCCTCCATTCACATGTTAGTATATTTTTAACGTTTTTTTAATTTGTTTGTTAATTTAATTAGTATATTTTTTACCTTTATTTGTTAGTTAGTTGGTTAGTTTAATTTGTTAATTTAATTGTTGAATTAAAAATTATACTTTGGTCATTTTCACATGTTTAAGAAAATATAAAATAATATATTATTTTAAAAAAAAAATGTTAGTTAGTTAGTTTAATTTTTTACTCTAACTATTTAATTAAAAAAAATATACACTTTGACCCCTAAAAATTTAACAATTAGAAAAATATAAATTTTTAATATATTATTTTAAAATAAATTATTAGTTAGTTTGTTTGTTTTGTTAATTTAATTTGTTGGTTTAGTTGTTTAATTAGTTGGTTAGTTTAATTTGTTAATTTAGTTGTTAAATTAAAAATTACACTTTGTCCTCTTTCACATGTGTAGAAAAATATACACTTTGGCCCCTGAAATTTTTTCAATTAGAAAAATATAAAATTTTCAACCTATTATTTTAAAATAAATTGTTAGTTAGTTTTATTTTTGAATTTCGTTATTTAATTTAAAATGTATTTGTTTAACTTGTTAATTTAGTTGTTAAATTAAAAATTACACTTTCGCCCCTTTCACATGTATAGGAAAATATAAATCAACATATTACATTTTTAGTTAGTTTAATTTTCTAATTTAGCTATTTAATTAAAAATATACACTTTGGCCCCTGAAAAATTGACAATTAGAAAAATATAAAATAAAAATACCTATTTTAATTTTAATTTGTTAATTTGGTTGTTAAATTTAAAATTATACTTTCGCCCCTTTCACATGTGTAGGAAAATATAAATCAACATATTACATTTTTAGTCAGTTTAATTTTCTAATTTAGCTATTTAATTAAAATTATACATTTTGGCCCCTGAAAATTTGACAATTAGAAAAATATAAAATTAAAATACCTATTTTAATTTTAATTTGTTAATTTAGTTGTTAAATTAAAAATTACACTTTCGCCCCTTTCACATGTGTAGGAAAATATAAATCAACATATTACATTTTTAGTTAGTTTAATTTTCTAATTTAGCTATTTAATTAAAAATATACACTTTGGCCCCTGAAATTTTGATAATTAGAAAAATATAAAATTAAAATATCTATTATTTGTTTAATTTGTAAATTTAGTTGTTAAATTAAAAATTACACTTTCGCCACTTTCACATGTGTAGGAAAATATAAATCAACATATTACATTTTTAGTTAGTTTAATTTTATAATTTAGCTAGTTAATTAAAATTATACACTTTGGCCCCTGAAAATTTGACAATTAGAAAAATATAAAGTATTTTAATTTTCATTTGTTAATTTAGTTGTTAAATTAAAAATTACACTTTCTCCCCTTTCACATGTGTAGGAAAATATAAATCAACATATTACATTTTTAGTTAGTTTAATTTTCTAATTTAGCTATTTAATTAAAAATATACACTTTGGCCCCTAAAAGTTTGATAATTAGAAAAATGTAAAATTAAAATACCTATTATTTATTTAATTTGTAAATTTAGTTGTTAAATTAAAAATTACACTTTCACCCCTTTCACATGTGTAGGAAAATATAAATCAACATATTACATTTTTAGTTAGTTTAATTTTCTAATTTATCTATTTAATTAAAAATATACACTTTGGTCCCTGAAAATTTGACAATTAGAAAAATATAAAATTAAAATACATATTTTAATTTTAATTTGTTAATTTACTTGTTAAATTAAAAATTACACTTTTGCCCCTTTCACATGTGTAAAAAAATATAAATCAACATATTACTTTTTTAGTTAATTTAATTTTCTAATTTAGCTATTTAATTAAAAAAATACACTTTGACCCCTGAAATTTTGATAATTAGAAAAATATAAAATTAAAATACCTATTGTTTTAAAATAAATTGTTAGTTAGTTTCATTTTTTGAATTTCGTTATTTAATTCAAAATGTATTTGTTTAAACTTATATAAAATAATTTTTAGTTAGTTTATTAAACTCGTTATATTGGTACGTAAAATGTTAAGATTGAAAATAAATTACTGAAAATATCCATAAAAAAATTAACACTATATACATTGGAATATGACGTACAAATTGTGCACTTTCATTCCTCAAATTAATTGAATCTATTTAGTTGATATTAACTTGACGTAGAATTTATATTCGATTTAGAGTTAAAGTTAAAATAATTATTGAATAAATTCAAAATAAGTAAAATATTAAGGATTGAAAATAAATTACTCAAACACATAAAAAATGAACACTATAAACCAACATACTTTTGTGATTGAGTTTTAGTTGACGATATTATTTTCTTGTTTTGTTTTGCCTTGTCAAATGATAGCCGCTTCAAATAGATCACGTTCAGTTGTTATTGTATTGAGGTGGTAAAATATTAGAAGGTACGGAGTACGGAGTTCGGAGTTTGTTATAGTACATCAGTTGTAAAATCTTTGGTTGTCTATGGGAGAACAACTTTAAATGAATTAATTGAGACGCTAAAACCATGTGTTCTTGAAGATGGGGTTACTAGAATTTTGAAACTGAAGTGTAGGATGCCGATGGCTCTTTTCGAGTCGAACTATAAATATACCTTGTTTCCTATCGAGGATGACTCAGTATTAAACCAAGTGCTTGAGTTACCTCTTTATATACCCTTGCTTTTTGCTGTTAAAGTGTATGTAGAGATAGAACGGGCATTTGATGATGGTCCAAATTTTTTCTCCCCAAGTGGTCATTTTACCAACTTAATGACCCAAAGTTTAAATCCGTACAGTACCCAATCTGACGGGCAATTTTTTGGCACCGTTCTCCAAGTAGTCTAGTCTAATTACACCATCCCACCCCCTTACAGTCTAGAACAATATCATTCCCACAATACTCCTATGTTGCACCCCCAATTACTTGAGTCTAATTACACTGTCCCACTCCCCTATATTCCAGAGCAAGATCATTCTCATAGTATGATTAACTGTGGTCATGGCACCAGCTTTGCTCTTCCACATCACCATTATTCGTCGAGTAGTCCGCCGCAAGATAACACAAGTAATTATGATGGTGACTTTGATACAATTGATAATCGCCACGATGTGTCAGAAGAAGAGTTAGATGTGGATGTTGCGTTTCAGTCAAACGAAGATCTAGATGCTGGGCCTAGTGGGCAAGGGGGTCAAAATCAGCAATTGGAGTTGGACAATGTAATTTCAGTTTTCAATAACTTGGATTGGGGTGACGACGATAACTTGGCGAAATACGAGCCGAAGTTGTGGAAGAATTTTTGGACACCAGAGATGGATGAATTTCGTACTGGTATGGTCTTTAAGGACAAGGGACATGTCCAGCAGGTTGTCAAATTTTACCAGTTGAAGAAGAACAAAGAGTTTTATGTCTCGCAAACGAACAAGAAGATTTGGTCAATTAATTGTTCGCATGGATGCGATTGGAGGTTGCGGTCGGGGAGGAAAAAAAGTCACGGTATGTTTGAGATTACACAGTATGAGGAGCAACACACATGTTTCTATAATCATACTGCTGTAGATCATAAAAATTTGGATTCTGCATTGCACTTATTTCGAACCTAATACTTGGACAAGTCGAACAGGATCCAGAATTGTAGATGGGTGTCATTGTGGCTTACGTGAAGGAGGCTCATGGATACAATATCTCCTATCGAAAAGCTTGGTTGGCTAGATCTAAAACCATTGAGACCTTATTCGGAGATTGGGATAAATCATATCGGAAGTTACCGAAGTTTATGGTCGCGTTGCAGCACTACAATTTGGGTACGATTGTCGAGTGGAGCATTGTGTCGATTGATATGCCTGGCTATAGGATGTTCGACATGGTATTTTGGGCATTTAAAGTTTCAGTTGACAGATGGCGTTATTGTCGCCCTGTAATCACCATTGATGGGACCCATTTGTATGGTAAATATGAGGAAAAGATTTTAATCACCATTGGAATGACATCGTCCAACAAGTGCTACCCATTGGCTTTTGTCATCGTACTGACGGAGGATTACTGCTGTTGGCGATGGTTCATCTACATGCTTAAGCGTCATATTGTCGGTGATCGTCCTGAGGTTACATTGATATCTGACAGACACGCCGGCATTATTAGTGCAGTTGACAGTATTTGGCTTAATCAACATAACGAGCCCCTCCGATATCATCGATTTTGTTTGCGGCACCTTTGTAGCAATTTTAACAAGATTACTAAAAATTAACATCTCAAAGATCTTGCTTGGAATGCAGGTACTGCAACACAAATTCGAAAATACGATATTATCATGGAAGAGATCAAAAAAATTGATGTTCAGGCGCATGCATGGTTGAGCAATCATCCACCTTACAAATGGCCAGGGCACACGACAATAGTAAGCGTTGGGGAGTCATGACGACCAATTACACAGAGGTATTTAACAACTGTTTGAAGGGTGCAAGAAATGTTCCAATAATTGCAACCGTCGAGATTACGTTCTACAGGATGGTTAAATACTTTGATATTGGTCGACAACAAGCTTTAAAGGACTCAGCTGACGGTTACGTATATGCTAAACACGTCGTTGATAAAATACAGAAATCTCAAGCCAAGTCTAAAACATACGAGATTCAAATATTCAATCGGTAATTTAGTATTTATTATTATTTTTTCACGTTACATATAATTGTTACGACATAATTTAACAACTAAATATGAATTTTTTTTCTAGAGAGAATATGATCTTCCATGTGAAAACTAGAAAGACTCTTACTTCGGGCTTGATTCCTCATGAAGTCACACTAGGGGATAACGCTGATTGCACATGTGGTAAGTTTAAAATTTGGCGATATCCGTGCTCTCATATGCTTGCGGCCACGGAGCATAGTGGAGTTAATGCATTCCACTATATTGCAGCTGAGTATATAATGACAAATCAATTGATGGCATGGGAGTCTTCGTTTCGGCCGATTATTCATAAGAACTACTGGCCAGAGACCAATTTTCCAAACCTCATTCCAGACCATGACAGACTTCAAGTTGTGCATCGTGGTCGACCAAATTCCACTCGCATTCAAAACGAGATGGATTAGTCGCGAAAAACAATGACAAATCGTTGCGGTTTATATTCCCAAACTGGACATGATAGGCAAAAATGTCCATCCCGACCCCGCCATGCACCCAATTGATCTTGTCGGTTTATTGTAATGAATGTTTATACTACTTTATTTTTTTGTTATGTCAACTTTTATGTATTATAAATTCTATGCACTTGTCGCGCACATTTCTTTATAATGAATCTTATATTTTGTTTATAAATATGATTAAATTTTAATTTCGTACTAACAAATTTACCACAAGTGTTGTGAAAAAAAAATTCAGCTATGCATCCTGGGCTTGAAGATACTTCAGTTCTACACCAACAAGGGGAGCACAAGTCCGAACTAGTTTGGCTAGCGTAGGTAAACATTTAGGTTATTGCATTATTATTATTTTTATTTTAGTTTTTTAATTTTTTAATGTTGTTTATTCTGTCTCATTAAATGTTTCAGGATATTAGTACTTTTGACTGTATTGGATATGATGTAGGGGAATAGAGAGAAAATGTCCCCTCTCGAGTTATACAATTAATAGAATCAGTCAGTTTGTACGGCCAATTTAGGTTGTGGCCGAAGCGGTTAGATAGGGCCCTCATAACAGCGTTGGTAGAGAGATGGCGTCCAGAGACGCACACTTTCCATCTACCTGTCGAGGAGATGACTATCACACTGCAGGACGTGACCGTCTTATTGGGATTACCCGTGCATGGGTTGCCAGTTATCCAGAATGATGACTCGCATGAGGAAATCGTCTAGCAAAGACTCTGCGGCGAGCTCCTCGGAGTGGAACCACCAGTGGATAAGATTAGGAATGGGTCTTTGACGCTCAAGTGGTTACGGGATACCTTTGTTAGAGTTCCTGACGAGGCTGACGAGGAGGTTATGCATTGCTACGCATGTCCGTATTGCTTGATTATGCTTGGTGAGATGTTGTTGTCTGATAAATCATACAACAGAGTTAAGCTAGCCTACCTCCTACTGCTGCGTGACTTCACACCTTTCGTCAAGTATAGCTGGGACAGTGCGACCCTAGCGGTCCTCTACCGCGAGCTCTGTAAGGCGACGAAGCCCATCACGAAACACATTGTCGGGTGCCTATTTTTGTTGGAGTGTTGGACTTGGGAGCGATTTCCAAGGCTTCGGCCTGAAGTTGTCCGTTTCCCCGACTATAATATATCATTCGGAGAGCTTGACTACGGCGACGACTTGAAGTTCCCAGCTGCTCCGAGGGGTTCTTGGTAAGTAATTAATATTTTCTTTTTAATTTCATTTATCATGTAATGGATATTTATTTATGGATATTAAACTTATGATTTATATTTTTGGTGTACAGGTGGACTCTTGAATTTAATTTAGATAATTTACCGATGCATGTTTTAGTGGTGTATCGTGATCAGTTAGATCACTTGAAGAATGGCGAGGTTATTTATTTATTTATATTCGAAATTTTAATTTTTTTATTTGTTTGTTTATATTTTATTTTACAGGTCATTTGGATGCCCTACACCTTGCCGACTTTGCCTCCATATACTAGAGATGGAAAAGATATTTCGATGGCAAAGTTGCCCCTAATTGGCTATGAGATTGTCGAGTACACGTATCCCCTACGCGTGCTACGACAGTTTGGTTATCGCGCAAGGGGTTCCTGAACCAGTAATTATGGACAGGAACTTGCACAAAATTACTCGGCGAGGATACTTCCGTGCAAACTGGGCTGACCATCACCACGCACATATAGTTGCGTGGAATAATCGACAAGCACCAGATATCGGCAACTTCGAGTAAGGGATAGGGGTTGACCAAGAATACATAGACTGATATTGGCGAATCACACGAAGATTTTTGGTCAACCCGGTGTACCAACCTCAGTTTGGGTATCTACCAACAAGAGGACGACTGGGATTAGATGTATGATCACATTAATTGTACCATCTGTTTAGTTATATGAGTTTAATTATGTTGTTATTATTCATGTATTAATTAAACGATTATATGTGTTTCGTAGGATACGAAGGTATCGAACCTGATACGCTTGAGTCATCTAACTCTGCAGTCGGGTACTGCGGAATCAGGTATCGCGTTGGCTCATGCCGTCAATGATGGCACCATTGGGAAGATGCACCAAGGAGTACTACGCCATATGACAGCTGACGTTCTTCCATCTCCTCAGGCTGCTCCTCAGCTTTCTCCTCAGCCATGGACTTCTGATGCCTATCGTCTAAGTAGTGTGGGCGATGTCGAACCTTCTACATCGTACGGCATGGGCGCTTATGCTGGATCATCTAGTACATATGGCATGGGCGCTCATGCCGAATCATCTAGTGCGTATGGCATGGGTGACGATGCTGGGCCATCCAACGTGTACTAGATGCATAACCCTTATTCGCATTACACATCCCAGCTAGGTACACACCCGTTATCGTCATTCGTCACTCTGGAGATGGATGAAATTATTTCAACATCAGGCGTCATTCCTCCGATGGCATTTGTCGAACCCACAAGATTGCAAAGACAAGTATCGCCGGTATCGTGGTTCGAGGACGACGTCGATGCCATCCCGGGGAGTATGCACCAGGCGTTCATGAACTTTAGACAAGTTACACAAGTTCATGAGGAGGTTAAGGAACCTCCTATTTCACAACGACGAGGGCGGAGGAACGTCCGTCGGAGGCCTTGCAGTACATAATTAGTTATGTAGTTGATAGTTTAGCTATAGGAATGTAAATACATTTTTTTTTCGTAAATATATAGTTATATAGAAATTTATGTAGTTGGTAAATACATTTTTTTGTAACGTCTGGAGATTTAGAAAGTTGTTGATCTACCGTATATATTACTTCGCAAATAGATACAGAATTTGAATGGGAGATCGAGTAATGTGTCTAACATTCCGGAAAGATTCTTAAAAAGGCAAAACAACTCCTAACAATATAATATTAAAGACGAAACAACTCCTAACAATATAATATTAAAGGCGATTAAAGTTAAAATAATCATAAATATTATATTAAAAAAATATTACATAAATTAGAAACATGTTTAACGATATTTGTTACAAAATTCATAACAAAGACAGTACATAAGAAATACAGTACATAATATCATGAAAATAGTGATAATAAAAATACTTAAAAATAAAATACCAGAGCCAAAAATTAATTATTCTTCATTCGACATGTACCCCTCAGACAAATATTCATTGTTATTTATCACGTTATGGTATTCGTTTGGAGAGAGTGCTCTGTTGCTTGCGGCAGCCATTTCATTAGCTAGTTGTAGTAGATAATATCTATTTCTGTGCAACAACATTCGATTATTCTCCAGGCGAATTCATGTAATAGCATCTTCAATCTCGGTTGTGTCATCAATTATACATCGTCGAGGCATCTGAAGACTTCGACGATGCAGAACTGGTGCATTAAGATTTCTCAAACAAAATACAAGGTTGTTAGACTCATTCACCCTGTATTCTCATTCTTGGTGTAGACCGACGCGATACTTTATCGGGTTGGTCTCTTGATCACTCCAGTAATCATCATAATATGGTTTTAAAACCCAACATCTTTGGTGATCCCACGGTCCATGCCAACCCCAAACACCATATGAGTTCTCCTCACTTGAAAAACCATATGAACTTTCTTCACTTGAATTAATATGTGAAGACATTACGAAAATTATAGGCTGAACAGTTTCTTTACAAATATTATACTGCAAATTAAGAGTTCACAAAAAAAATTAGTTTTTTAAAAACATAATCAATGAAAAATGATGTTTTATAACTTATGTACACGAGCCTTAAATTAAAAAAAAAAAAAAAAAAAAAAAAAAAAAAAAAAAAAAAAAAAACTAACCCAACATCACCTATCAATTGAAATCAATTGAAAGAGAAAAAGTTAGTTATTTGATAGAAGTAGCGTTATTATAATTTAACGTAGAAATTATACATTAGATTTCAAAGGAAATACATAATTAAACTACAATTCACCAACGTGAAAACATTAAACATTACTCTCATCATCAGACATTTCAATATCTGATTAATATTGAGAATTCTTTGCGTATCTCATGTAAGTACGCGCTTCGGCGAACAAACCTTGTTCAAAACGCTCACGTGCCATCGTTTTAAGCTCATGTCGGAAAATTCGAATTTGCATTCGGTTATTTTCTTCCCGGTAGCGATGCAACGCCATTTGAAAATTATGCGGCGTGTCTATTGGCATTGTTCTGGCCAATTGACGCACTATTGGAATATTATATTGCCTGCATCCGTCCACCATAACCTCTGATTGGTTGACACAATAAGCGTATTCCTCCCGCATACTTGCAACTGACCGTGAAGAGTAACAAACTCTTGGATCTAAAGAGTATGAGAATTCGTCTTCCAAAAGTCAATTACGTCCCATTGAACGATACAAATCGCTCACCGTGTACATTTTCAATCCTTTTCATTTTATTTGTTTTTAAATTAGTCAACAATTTAATTTTTTCAAACACATTAAAAAATAAACTGATTAAGTAACAAATATTATTTTTTTTAAATAATCTATTTCAGTTTTTATTTTTCCACACGTGTAATTTATCAATTTTGAGGGGCCAAAGTGCATTTTTCAAAATTAAACAACTAAATTAAAATTTTAAACTAATTCACTAAATAATATTTTTTAAAAAAATAATATATTATAATTTATATTTCAATTTGTATTTTTCTCACACATGTATAATTTACTCAAATTTTTAGAGCCCAAAGTGCATAATTTTCAATTAAACAATTAAAGTAACAAATTAAACTAAGAAATTAACTAAGAAATTAAACAACTAAACTAACAAATTAAATTAACCAATGAATTAACAAATTAAATAAAATAAAAAAACTAACTAACAAACAAATTAACTAAATAATTAAACAAGTACAAAATATAGTATTCAAATTAAGAAATAAATTAAACTTACTAACAATTTATTTTAATTTTATATTTTTCTAATTATCAAAATTTCAGGGACCAAAGTGTATATTTTTAATTAAATAGCTAAATTAGAAAATTAAACTAACTAAAAATGTAATATGTTGATTTATATTTTCCTACACATGTGAAAGGGGCGAAAGTATAATTTTTAATTTAACAACTAAATTAACAAATTAAACAAATAATAGGTATTTGAATTTTATATTTTTCTAATTTTCAAAATTTCAGGGGCCAAAGTGTATATTTTTAATTAAATAGCTAAATTAGAAAATTAAACTAACTAAAAATGTAATATGTTGATTTATATTTTCCTACACATGTAAAAGGGGCGAAAGTGTAATTTTTAATTTAACAACTAAATTAACAAATTAAACAAATACATTTTAAATTAAATAACGAAATTCAAAAATGAAATTAACTAACAATTTATTTTAAAACAATAGGTTGAAAATTTTATATTTTTCTAATTGAAAAAATTTCAGGGGTCAAAGTGTATATTTTCCTACACATGTGAAAGGGGACAAAGTGTAATTTTTAATTTAACAAATAAATTAGCAAATTAAACTAACCAACTAATTAAACAACTAAACCAACAAATTAAATTAACAAAACAAACAAACTAACTAATAATTTATTTTAAAATAATATATTAAAAATTTATATTTTTCTAATTGTTAAACTTTTAGGGGTCAAAGTGCATATTTTTTTAATTAAATAGTTAGAGTAAAAAATTAAACTAACTAACTAACATTTTTTTTTTAAATAATATATTATTTTATATTTTTTTAAACATGTGAAAAGGCCAAAGTATAATTTTTAATTCAATAATTAAATTAACAAATTAAACTAACCAACTAACTAACAAATAAAGGTAAAAAAATATACTAATTAAATTAACAAATAAATTTAAAAAAAAAAACGTTAAAAATATACTAACTTGTGAATAGAGGAGTAGAAGTCTGAATAGAAGAAGTGTGAATAGAAGAGAAAATATCAAAATGAAGGGCAAATGAGCGAAGGAGCAAATGAAGAAATGTGAATTTTAATGAACTTAGGCAAGTAAAATTTATAGGCGAAATCAAAATATTATCCCGTGGGTATTCAAAATTTGAAATAAGGGTGCAATATATTTGATGTTATTGCAAAAGAAGGAAGCCTTTTAGACAGCCTAAAAGGCTGCCTTCTTTTGCAGCTTTGGCCAGTCGTTTGACCGGCTAAAGCAAACAGCGACTAGCCGGTAACAGCTGGTTGCCGTTTAGGGTGATCCCGCCCTTCACAAGGGCGGGATCACATAAAAAAAAAAAAAAATTATGATCCCTCCCTTCACAAGGGCGGGATCACATATCTGGAAACGTTGTTATTCCAAACGATTCTAAGGCCGTGAAAATCACCACAATCGGAGTTCAACAAACCTCCACGCTCTACTCAAAGTTCTGTCCATAAAACTTACAGTTTCACAGACATATCAACCTTTTTCACAAACATTTCAAATTCCTATTACAAATCTGAGACCATATCTGAATTCATCTTTCCAAGACGATTCCAACGATATATCACACGACGATATTTTATGTCTGATGCACCTTCACGCGCCACTTTAAGTTTCCAGTCCTGATTCACGCACCACCGGACTTCCCCATTCGCAGCCCGATTTTTCAACGATCTTCATTGGACTGGTTCACCACTTTTTTAGCAGGTTCTTTACCTGTTCAAACCAATTCCTAGGATTTTTCAATGCCCCTATTCTAACTGTTGTGTTGATTTTGCAAAATTTTGCTTTTAAAGTGTAGTTTCGTTTATAACTACAGAGACCAATTCACTGTTAAATCTTTTTGTCCAGTTCAGTGCCAATTTTTCTGGTTCTCCTATGGTTTACACCAGTTCTTGGGTATTTTGGGTGTTCTTAATCCAATCGCAATGGTGGTTTTCCAAAATTCTGTCTTTACAGTGTAGTTTCTTTTAAATCTACACGCGTATTTTTTGGCATCTTTGTCGTCATCTTTTCAGACCATGTCTTGAGATTCGAATACTTGTTTCAAGCTAATTTCAGCACTCTAAATCCATACGCAGTGTCCGTTTCTTCAAATTTGAATCATATAATATACTGTTCTATATATTGTATACTTTTGTTCACAAAATTTTCTCGACTGGTTCTTCGAATTAAAATTGTTTCCCGAAATTTTTTATCCGTTCAAAGGGGATGTCGAAAGCTTATTCTATATCTTCCACTCTGGCTGCCCAAAAAGGGACTGATCCAACATCTACCATTATTTCCATCTATATTGGAGACGTTACTTCATTATTCAAACCTCTTCTTTCCAATTGTGGTTCAAATTATTCCCCTACTCTTTCACTTATTATAGGTAATTATTCTTGGTTCTTTGATTCCGCCTGTTGTAAGCATATAACTTCTAATCCCATTATTTTTTTCATCAAAACAATCGATTGTAAATGCTCCCATCAATTAGATCGCCAATAGTTCTCACATGCGAGTCACTCACACTGGTCAGATTTATACTTCATATCATTTTATTTCTGACACGTATTTAATCCCAAAACTCACCTTAAATCTCTTGTCTGTTGGTCAACTTTATGAATTGAGACTTAAAGTCATATTCTCTAATACTAGTTGTCGTGTGCAAGATCCCTAGATAGGAAAAACCTTGGGACGTGCCATAAAATTGGACGTCTATTTGAGCTAAGTGATTCCACATCAACCCACATCTCCAACTTTCACACCACTTCCCAAATCAATTCACATCACTAATGCAACCCATCATCCTTATTATAACCTCCACAACTACAATTGTTATCATCATCATCACCTAATGCATCTTCTCTTAGCACTTGGCATGTTTGGTTAGGTCATATCTCCTCTAGTCGTTTACGTTCTCTCGTTTCCAATGGAAATTAGGCCTAGTCCAAAAAGACTCAATTGATTGTGCTCCTTGTCAACTTGCTAAGAATTGGGATGCCACTGGTTCGGTTTCAATCCGGTACGTTTCATAAATCAAAATCAAAACCAAAACCGTTAAAAATATATCAAAACGAAACCGCAACCAAAACCGTCAGTTTCTTTTAAACAGTTTTAAAGCCAAATCATTTAAATTTATAGAAAACCAAAACAAAAAACGTGAAATACAAAACCATTTAAGATTTTTCAATTTTATAAAAACCAAAAACAAAACCGAAACTGCGGACCATTATTTTTTATATATAAACAAAAATATAACTAAAATATAAAACATAAATTCTAGAAACAAAACTAAACCAAAAAGTAACCATAATTAATGTTTCTAACAAATAACCATAATTAAAGGAATAGAGGAACGACTATGAAATCACTAATCGGAAATGAAATCCTAAGTCCCTTTACACACGTATATATAAGAGGGATGAAAGTGTAAATAAATAAAAATAATAATACATATATCTTAGGTTAAATTGTATACAATAAGTGTATATATGTAATAAAAATATATTTAAAATATCGATTTCGAGGTTCGGTTTTGTGGCTCAGTTTTGCGGTTTCTATCTCAAAACCACTTCGGTTACTAATTTCAAAACCAAAACTGCAACCAAATCATTTAGTCCATTTTAAAACTGGTTTGGTTTTTCAAGGTTACCCATCGGTTCGATTTTTTGTGGCATCCCTAACTAGGCAACCAGCCTTAGCATTTAATCCTAGTGATTCAATTTCTCTTGCACCATTTGATTTAATACACTCTAATATTTGGGGACCCTCTCCACACTCCACTATAAACAGTTCGAAAGACTTTGTTATCTTCGTAGATGATTATTCTCATTACACTTGGATATCACTTATGAAGAAACGATCTGACCTATTTCAAATCTTTTCTGATTTTTCTTCTATGGTCCAACCCCATTGTTCTTGCAGAATTAAGGTTTTTCGTTTAGACCATGCCATGGAATATAAAGATAGTGGAATTCTTAATCTTCTCTACAAAGACGGAACCATACGACACCGTTCTTGTCCTAACACTTCTCAACAAAATGGTAGAGTTGAACAAAAACATTGTCATATCTTGGACATTGCTAGAGCTCTTCTTATCTCTTCTTCATGTCCTGAACATTTTTGGGGAGAGGCAGCCTTAACTGTAGTTTATACCATCAACCGCATCCCATCACCTGACATTCACAATCAAACACCCTATGAGCGACTCTTTGGTAATCCCCCTAATTACTCCACCTAAGTTTTTAGTTGTATTTGTTTTGTTTTGCTTCAATCACATGAACACAATAAGTTAGAACCAAGGTCTCACTCGTGTTGCTTTCTTGGATATGAAATTGAACATAAGGGTTATTTGACTTATTCTCACGCCGAAAATTCTTTAACTAATACTACACCGGTGTCATCCTTAGTATTTTTGGTTTTGCAGGTCCATTCAATATTTGTGGCAACATCAATACCCCCAATCTAAACACCTAAAATGTTAATTAAAAAAAAAAAGAAAAAAAAAAAGCTCAATAATATATAGTACCCACATAAATAATTATAAAAAAATTCACTAACTAGTACAAAACATTTTGTCAAACACAATAAATACAAAATTAAATTTACAAAATTAACTAAAATACACATTCAAATTATTCCAAAATCCGTGCGTGGTGTGGGCCTAAAACTAGTAAAATACTAATTTCGTGGTGAAATTATTGAAAATCTTAGTGGATGGACTAAATTACAAATTTGGATATAGTTGAATACTGAAATTTAATATTTACCTTTTTATTTCATTTGAGTATGTTCAATCATAAAGCTAGGCTTGTGGATTTATTTATTTATTTTTATTATTTTTTGATAAGCAAAGATTTGTGGCTCTTGATTGCAATGAAAGACCAAGAAAACCAAATATACCTACAAGCATATTTCAGAAACCAGTATTGACACCTCTCAAGTATATGCGGGAAGACAATTTGATTATAATAACAAACGAAGTTACATTAATTATACACCTGCAAAATCATGACAGATACGTATAGTTTTGTACAGAATGCCCAACGCCTGGACTGTGGCCAGGAGCAGTGGGTCGGAAATCATCAACATAACAGTTTTCTACATAATGCCCAATGCCACCAGAAGCAGTGAGCCGTAAGTCATCAACGTGACCTGGCGGAGGTGGTGTCTGACTCGGCGGCGGCGATGGCGGGGGATCCCTAGGAACAGCCACTGTCGCATTAGCAACGCCACCATGCAGAGAGGTGTTTCCTTTTTATTTTCTTTCACAGAGATATGAGAGCATGGCGTTTAAGGGAACCTTTCTTTTTCCTCAACTTCAACTTTATTCCAGTAGGATGAATTTCTTCGGATAAAATCAGTATTAAGAAAATAACAGCAACGAGTAACTTGGTTTGAGCCATGGAGAGAGAGAGCAAAGGAAAATTGGTATTTCAAACTCTCTGATATATGGGTTTAAATAGATTAAAGCATATGTTAGGGTTCCTTCATGTTGGAGATTCTTTCTGATAGAATATTCAAAGAAATTAGGAGCTCGGTTTTTATTTTTATTTTTATTTTTCCATTGAAATAGAGCACATATAACTTTAGGATTGAAAGAGTTCATAGAGCACATATAACTTTAGGATTGTAATGCCCGTTTGGTTAGATAGAATGGAATCAAGATGGAATGGAATGGAAAAAAAAAATGGAAGGAGAGAAGCAATGCAATGGATTGGTTAATAGAATCACTATTTTATTCTCTTATTTAGTTGTCATGAAATGAGAGAAATAATAGAATAGTGAAATATAGTGAAATTCCCAAAATGTCATTTTCGATATTAATTTTTGAATATCTATTTAATAATAGATTATTTAAAAAAATAAAATAATTATAAATGAGTTTGGCTTTAATTAATACATTAGTACATATATATACACAGACACATAATATATATTGTTGGTATATAAAATTGATCCACACCTTGAGTATGGTCCAATCGAATAATAGGTTGGTCTTCTTGCTGTCATCGGTTGAAAAATTTTCACGCGAGCTATGTTGGGTCCTGTAATAACTGACTTGCTATGCCTAGAGTCCTGCAGAAGGATCAGACCGGGATTTGTCCCGGTGAATTCCCTTCGGCGTGGTAATCAGTGCTCAGAAGGAAAAGTATAGTAATGCGTTAAGTAAGCAAGTGAACTCAACGCATGCACGTAATCAAACGTACATCGGGCTTACATAACCCCCGATATATATAGACATTGGAGATGATTAGTCAGGTTTAAACATGGTTAATTAATCGAAACTCTATGTTCAACCGATAATCCGGGGTGTTCAGGAGATAATCATTGGGCTTGGGCTCTTGGGCCCATTTGGCAAAGCCCGTGGCCTTTGTTAGGCTTGTGACGGTAAGCTAGTAGAGTAGAACGGAGATCCGTGAAGTCCTAGAGAAGATTCGAGCTGGAATGGGGAGCCGGTCGAGGTGAACAGTTGAGTCCCTAAAATTGGTCATCCAGGGCACATTGCACAGTTCAAAGCAACACGTCCCTGCGGGGCACCTTGCTCCGCCCTAGGTGCAAATGAGATTCCAAGGAGGAGCCGTGGTCGATCGACGTATTCTCCAGCGTGGTGTTCAAATTTCAGATTGCATCCGTGTCACTACGAGGACGAACACGTGACTAGGTCCCAAGGGTTGATTCAGTGGTGCCCCAAAATACCCTCATCATATACATACACACACATACATATATTGTACCATATAATATATACATATATGTATACACACACATATGTACATATATGTATATATACATACATATACATATGTATAGTAAATATATATGTATGGTACATATATATATATATATATATATATATATATATATATATATATTGAGTTAGTTTGCTCGATGGATGAATATTGAGGTAGCTTTTTGGGAATGGATATTTGTGTAATTTATAATTTGATTCCATTGTGATGGATTTGATTCCATCCCATCTATAATGGAATTGAATTCTCTCATTTTTCATTCCAATTGATCAATTTTTTATTCTATTGGATTACCAAACATGAGAATCGGAATCGAGGGTGAAATGACAATTACATTTCACTCCGATTCCGTTCAACCAAATATACCGTAATAGTATATATCTCCGAAGATGGGCCATTTCTTTACCTATTAATTAAAAATAACAATAAAAAAGTATTTAACAAAACCCCACTATCATTTGCCGGTTGCATGGCCAAAGGGGAAAGCCTCATTTTCTTTTGGCATGAACCAATTGTAAAGAGAGAGGTATAATCTCTAGCTTTTAAAAAAATAAAACAAAATACATACCATATAAGCGGGATTAATACCCCATTCTTGTTTTTAAAGCGATTAACCGGGATTGGTACTCTCGGTTTCATTATAATTCCCGACTCATGTGAGTTTGAAAATTTTTCCAAATCCACATATATATATATATATATATCAGTAAAAAAAAAAAAAATAGTTTTAATTAATAGGTAAACAACTCCAATTGTTTCATTTTTCTACGAGGATCTAAAGATGAAGTTCTAAACTAGATAGGTACCAAGTGGACTAAGAATCAATGGGTCTTTTGCATGCTTTTGCTAACTCACCCCCTATTAGTCTAAAATAAAACAAAGTCAAATCAATCTCGCAAATTAACCCTCGGGTCCTACCACTTCTACTTGTCACAAAAATATAACGAATAGTTCTTATTAATTACACTCCAAAAACATCTTGCTTTGGGCTCTCACTTCTCGACTTAATTTGATTATTTTTGGAAGTTTTAATAATGTATATGCAGGGTTTATTTAGTAGAATAATGTTATTTTTGTTATTTATTGTGTAAACAAACTCTAAGTTGGTTATTTGAAAAGATCGTGCAAAGTAAAAAAAAAAAAAAAAAAAAAAAAATAGCAAAAAAAAGAGCAAATCAAATAAAAAAATTTAAATTCTTTAAAAAAAATAGAAAAAAATTATATTTAATATTATTTTAGTTCTTTTTTTTTTTTCTTGTTTTGGTAGAAAGGCAACAAATCAAAACAACAACTACGGGCTTCAGAAAGAAGCCGTGTTTCTCATCTCAACACTCAAAAGTCTCTTCATCTCCACGGGACGATCCTCGAGATAATGGACCTCCGTACCACAATCAACTCCATGCCTAACCTGCCAATGCCCCCTTTACCAGGATTCCCCAACGCACTTCCATCAGTGTTCAATTTAAAAAATTCTACAAGAGGAGAAAGCCAATTAGGGGATAAATCTATAAATGAACCATTTTTAAATTGTCTAGGATAAAAGCTTCATTCATCTCTCGAGCAAATTGATTGATTTCGGAAACAACAAGGTTAGCTAGGAGCTTGGACAACTTCCTCAATCACATCATTGTTTCTATCCTTCCAAATTTCCCATAAAATGGCCACAAAGAGAATCAAATGAGAGGGTTTAGCATTTCTCCTTTAATGTATTTCGAAATCCAATCTGATATCTGCAAGCCTCGATCTTGCCTCAAAGTACCCCTGTCCAAAAAAGAATTCCAAATAACTCAGGCCTTTGGGCAAGATCTAAGCACATAATCAATAGATTCATCAGCATTATTACACTGATCACAAATAACAGAAACATCATTTGACCAACTAGCTTTTAAATAGTTAGTTATCAGTCTCTTATGGAAAATTTTCCTAAGGAAATTTTTTTGATTTTGAGGAATTTTCAATTTCTGAATCCACTCCCACTCAGAAAAAGTCCAACGAACTTCAAAATTAGAAGAATGGAATGGGCAGACTTAATAGAAAATTTACCAAATTTCTCTGGGGCACAAAAGGCCAAATCCTCACCAAAAAGATTTGGAAGTTCAAAACCCAAAATATCATTAACCTGGGTATCCAATAAAAGATTAATGATTGGCAGAAGATACCAACTACCAAAATCATCCATAATATCTGAAACCTTCAAATCATAATATTTTTGAATTTCATCATCACCAAGGGATCCCTCACCACATCATCAATCCATCCACAAATTAATATTAGTACCATTACCAACCTTTCATTTTATACATCTTTTTAAAAAAAATCTTTAGATTTAAAAATACCTCTCCAAACATGGAATCCTCCTAACCTCTTAGACCAAGAAGAAGGATTTCTCTCTGAATTATACTTATGAGAAATAGAAAAGACCCAAAGAAACTTATCATTATTCACAATCCTCCAAGCCAATTTAGACATGAAAGCACAATTATTAAGTCTAGCTTTCCTAAAATTCAAACCCCCTAAATCATAAGGCATACAAACTTTATCCCAATTTACAAGATGGAATTTTCTTTCACCATCCAAATCCCCCCAAAGAAAATTTATAGTAATTTGATCAATTTTGTCACATATTTTTAGAGGGAGGGGATTAATTTGCATAGCATAAAGGGAATCGAAGTCAAAACAGATTTAACAAGTTGTCGTTCTACCTGCCATAGACAAATTAGAGGCCTTCCAATTTGAAAGTCTTTTCTGAATTTTTTCCAAAATGAAGTTCAAATATTTATCACTATATCTATTATGAATAAGCAGGGTTCCCAAATAAGTTCCAAGCTTATTACAAATCTCGATACCGAACTGTCTATTAAGCTCTATAACAGTTGAAAAAGGAACTTTAGGAGCAACAAAAACTCTAGAGTTACTTAGATTCACCACAAGACCTGAAGCTTCAGAAAAATCATGCATGATAGTAACAACAGACTCACAATACTTAAGATGCGATTTAGCAAAAAATAAAATATCATCAACAAAGAAAATATGGATAAGAGTTTGACCATTTCTGGCAACTCTCAACCCCTTCCATCTCATCTTAACAACTTCCTTATTAATCATAACGGACAACCTCTCCACAAAGAATAAAAAAATACGGAGACAAAGGATCTTCCTATCTAAGCCCCTTTTATGGAGAGAAACCCTCAAGGGGGCCCCCATTTCATAGGACTTTGGAAGAGGCCTTCCTAACACAATTCATAACCAACCTATTCCAACTTTCAGGAAAATTAAAGAAAAATAGAGTACTTTCTAGAAAATCCTAGTATTCCAATTTTTCTTATAAAAAAATCACCTGGTAACCATCAAGACCGGGGCTTTAAAATCTTTCGTATTCTTTAAATCAGATTTAATTTTCTCATCATCTGAAACCAGGGTAAGAAATGAATGATCCTCCAGATCAATAGGACTAGGACAATCTTTCACCAGATAATTTGGAACAATAACACCAGCCACATTCTTACAAAAAAAAAACTCATAGCAGTATTGTCTTACATGGTTTTTAATATCCTCCTGATCATTGAGCCATATTCCATTAGAGTTTTTAATCATTAGCACTATATTCCTCCTTCTTCTTTGAGTCATAGCAATATGGGGGAAAAAAAAAAAAAAAAAACTAGTATACTTATACCTAAAGGAAAGCCACTAAATTCTAAAATTTTGATACCAGAAAATTTCTTCCTGCTTAAGGAGGTTCATATAATCAGTTTTAAGAACATTTGCAAGATTATCAAGGCCACACGAGGAATGATTTTCCTGATATTTTTTAATCCCTTTAAGCTTGGCTAAAATCCTTTTTTTCTCATTAAAAATATTACCAAACACCTCCTTATTCCAGATTTTAACCTTATTAGTGAAATTATCAAGCTTACAATTCAAGTCAATATTAACATCTTCCCAACAATTATCAATCAAAGGTTTGAAGTCTGGGTGACCTAGCCACATAGCTTCAAACCTAAAGGGACAAGCAACATTATGAAAATTAATACAAACCAAACCGACGGGTAACCCAAAGCTGAACAAAACAATTTGGTTCTGAAACTAATTAAATAATTTTGATAGTGATTTTAGTTATGAAATTAGCAATCGAAGTGGTTTTGGTTTTGATTTTGGTTTTGAGATAGTAATCGTGAAATCGAACCGCATAACTGAATAATATAACCAATATTTTAAATATATTTTTATGATATATATACTCTCACTTTTTTATTTATTTGCAGTTTAACCCCTAGTATATATAAATATTTTTTATTTATTTATAGCTTAACCCCTATTATATATATGTTTATAAGATTAGGGTTTTATTCATTTGCAATTCCCATCCCAATTCTCTCTATTCTCTCATCTCTAAGCTTTCTCTCATCCCAATACATTTGTGTTTTATTCATTAGTACGGGGGGAAACAGAGTGGATCCGTGTCGTAGTTCATTATCCCCTAAAATTGTTGAGCGTCTTGTTTGTACGCAAAATTGGTTGTTATCTTTAGTGCTAATATCTATTCACAATATAATTGATAAGGTCGAGGAATTTGAAAAAGATATTGAATCAAATTTGTATTCTTTAAGTTTTTTATTTTATATAATTCATTTTTTTATTGTTTATATTGTTGAGATAAGATTTACTAACTATTTGATTTAATTTATGACAAGTTCTAGATCAACCAAATTCAAGTTCAACAAACGAACAGTCAAACACTCTTACAATTTGCTGATGACGTGGTTAGGTTTGTCATTGTATTTCATTTTTTTCAGTGTCTATGTTTAGTTGTTTAGTTAACTATTATTTGAATTATAATAGTGAGTTTGTAGTTTGTCTTTGTTGTTTATTATATTTGCTGGTTTAAATTTTATTATTTACGTTTGTAATTATTCTTTTTTTTTTTTCTATTTTTGTGATGGTTTACAATTACATTGTAGTTTTTATTCATATTTTTGTGTTACTGTAATTTTTTAACAAATATGTTTTAGTAATCCTGAAAATACTTGGGCAACCCACAATTTTAATTAGCTCAACTTGAAATTGGGCCCAAACTGCACACTATTGGGCGGTCCACAGTTTAAATTAGTCAACTCGCACACTCCAACCCACCCCAACCGGTACTGTTGGGCAACCCACAATTCACACTAGCCCAAACTGCCTAGTATCGGTTTGGTCTGCGGTTAGGGCCCAAACCACCTCAGCTCGCTTATTGCACACCCCTAACCGTAGCGTCACAACCACCAAGCCCACATCGCTGTTAGTTATGTTTTTATTTATATAAAAAAAAATAACAGTCTACGGTTTTACAGTTTAAGTGTTGGTATTTATTTTTTATCAAATTAAAAAATGTTAAATAGTTTCGCGGTTTTGCGGTTTTTGTTTTAGTTTTTGTATAAAATTAAATGGTTTGATTTAAAAAAAAAAACATCCGTTTCGATTTTGGTTTTAATATATGTCTAACGATTTTGGTTTTGGTTTTGTATGAAATCGGACCATTGACACCCTAAAGCCAGACATACCATCACCTTGCCAGAAATATCACTTCCCATTACTTGTTATATATTTGACACAATTAGTTATTTATGATACAAGTGGGGAACTTTATTTATTGGTTGAAATAGTATTTTATTGATTTAGGTTTTTTTTTTTTTTTTTTTACTTTTATCCAATATATATTAAAATATAAAATTTTATTATTTAGTCCTCCAAGTATATAGAAACTATAAAATAGGCATCTAACTACTTTAATTAAGTTTTTGATCCCCAATTTTTAAAAAAAAAAAATTGTCCCCTTTTTTTACCATCGTTTTTCCTAATTTACATAAAATATCATTATGTGAAATATAACAACACGTGAACATCCACATTTTTATTTGTTACTTTAAACATTTAATACATGTTAATGGAAACTGACTATATTGCTATAAATGTTGACAATGTTTATGTGAATATTCACAGTGTTTTCTTGTTTTGTTTTACTTCTACAATAACTGATTGAACTATATAAGCATTCACTTTTGTGAATACAAATATATAACCATTCACTGTGATTACAAAGTTATAAACATTCATTTTTGCAATTGTTGCGAATATTCACTCAATATATCGAGACAAAATAAAAAGAAATGAATATTCAGGGGTGAAAATGTGAATCTTCAAGGGGTGAAAAATGCAAAATAAACCAAAATTCCCTTTAACCTAAACAAACCGCCGACCTAGCCTTCGTCCAAACTGCCGGCATCCAGTCTGACCTTCGTCTAATCTGGCCTTTGTTTGATATCCTCCATGGCCTTCGTCAAATCCAGAATTTCCAAATCTCAAAAACAATTGGCGAAAAGCAACTAAGAAAAAAATAACAAATCTCAAAGACCAAACGATGAAAAATAGATCTACGGTGGCGAACACATCCAGAACAAATGGCGGTGGCAATTTTCTAGATCTAGAAACACGAACAACGAAGAACAGATATGGAAGAACAAACTACAAAGAACAGATCTAGAAGAACAAACTCCAGATTTTCTAGATCTAAAATAGAGGTAGAGAAAAATATGCGGTGGTAGCATAGAGATATAGGAGGAGGTGGTGACAGTCACGTCGTTCATCGCCATCGTGAACATTGTCTTCATCGTCACATCGATCCTTGGAGGGTGGTGGCAGAAAGAAAGAGGCGAAGGTTGTGGAGGATAGAATGAGAGACAATCGGCTAAAAATGAAGAGAGAGAGAGAGAGAGAGAGAGAGAGATGGGTTTTGAAGCATATTAGGATTTCCTATATTTATTACAAGGGTATATACTACGAGCACTAACCAAGAAGTCCTAAAAGGCGGTGGAAACTATCGATCAAACCTGCTACTATTTTCATATACCAACAGCTCCTTTTATGTTTTTATGACCAAAATACCCATCTATGTAACTTTCAATGATAACATCAAAACATATGGATTTTTTCGTAGTTCCTGATATTGTAAAATTAATACTTTTACATTGTATTAATCAGTAAAATATCATTTTTTTTATGATATACTAATCATATTTTTTGAACGTGTGGATTGTAATATGTGTCGATATTACATGTAACATCAAATGTAACAATATAATACTGTCTAATATTGGCAAAATTCAAAAAAAAATCAATGGATGTTACATGTAACATCTATAATCAGTGATTATTTTAAAACATATTTTCAATAGATTTTATATGTAACATCTATATTGATAATTATTTTCAATTGATGTTACATGCAAAACATATTTTTATGTAGATGTTATATGCAACATCTATATTTCAGAGATGTTACATGTAACATTAAAGCGGTTTCTAATTTGTCTCACTAACACACATGTAACATCTATATTTCAAAGGATGTTACATGTAACATTAATGCGATTTTTAATTTCTCTCACTAGCACAGACTCATATTATTACATACCCACATTTTTCTCACTATATTTTAAAGGGATGTTACATGTAACATTACAGCGTGCAATGTGTAGATAGTCAAAAAAGAATCCAAACACACATGTAACATCTATATTTCAGAGGATATTACATGTAACATTAATGTGATTTCTAATTTCTCTCACTACCATAGACCCACATTATCTCATACCCTACATTTCTCTCACTATATTTCAAAGGGATGTTACATGTAACATTGTAGGGTGTAATGTGTAGTTAGTCAAAAAAGAACTCCAAACACACATGTAACATCTATATTTCAGAGGATATTACATGTAACATTAATGCAATTTCCAATTTTTTTCACTACCATGGACCCATATTATCACATACCCACATTTCTCTTACTATATTTCAAGGGAATGTTACATGTAACATTGTAGGGTGCAATGTGTAGATAGCCAAAAAGGAACTCCAAAGGCTTTAATACCCACTTCATCATTTCTCTCTCTCTCGAAAAATAAAGAAAATCTCACCAGATTGAAACATAGCATAAATAAGGTGACGACATCTATTGAAATTCTCAGATCTGAGTTGCGAAGGTGGTGGAGAAGTCGGATCTGGATAGCGACGGTGGGGAAGGCGTCGGCGACGATGGGAACGGTATCGGATCTGAAAGGCGACGGCGAGAGTATGTCAGATCTCGATAGTGATAACGGCGAATCTGGGTTGCAAAGGCATTAACGACGGCAGCAAGGCAATGCTCTGTGAAATCACGGGAGGGGCATTTCAATAATCTCATCATTGATCGTTTTTTAAAAGGGGACTAACCGATGTAAGAAATCACCGACATGGGAGTTTTCAGTGCAAGAAAAAGGAAGTGGGTTTTCTTGGTAGATTACTGCTAATAGTAGGTCTAGCCGGTAATTTTCCCTATAAACTATTGAATTAAATATTTTTTTGGTATTTTGTGACTTAATTATTTGTGGGACCCAATAATAATTGGAGACATAAATATATTAATTTGTTCTCCGTCATGAGGAGATGAATATGGTATGCTTATTTATGTAAAATCATTTAAGAGGTGAATCAAAATTGTTCATTAAAGTGCAAACTTGGAGATATTGATTGAAGTGTGTTGTATGGGTTATCCCATATCGGTAACTGAAGAAGATAATATATCATTTATTAAAACTCGGTTTACCTCTTGTAGGTGAACCCTCTAGGGCGTTAAAATGATATAAATAGAAAGTAGGCTAAAGACTATAAAATAAATAAAGTCACACGCGCACGCACCACCGCCACCTACCGACCGCTCAGCCCTGCGGGGCGAGGCCGGGTCGAGTCCTAAACCTTGTGGATCTTGGGGCCTTGTGGATCGTGGGGGCTTACATTAAGAACTAAATCAACTCCTAAATAAGGGCTAAACAATAAAAATCTCATTAAAATGTCAACGGTTTAAATATTTAAAATACATTATTAGAACACCAATAGGTGTCAAAATGCTATTGTAACACCCAATGAGGCCCATTGACCCAGTACATTTTGGACTAAGTACACGTGACCCAAAATGTTTAAGATAAGATGTTTTCGTCATGTTGGCTTAGTTCATCCCCTTTGTTGGTGGTGTAGATAGCAGCACAAAAGCGAACACATGATACCTATCCTGGGGCCTCTATCCCCCTTGTGAGCCTCTAATTCTCTATCAAAACCACCACGGTGCCATCTCCAGACGAGGGTTGGCTCGGATACCATTTGTAACTTCTAACGCGTTCCATTGGCCTAGTACCTTTGGACCGAATCCGCATGGCTCAAAATACTTAAGTCAAGATACTAGTAGTAGCCCACGTGATATTTTATATATCAAACAATATTTTTTAAATATTTTCCATGTTGGATCTCACAATATCCCCCACTCAAAGACACGACATCCTCGCCGTGTTGGCCCATATTGTTTCCCTTAGTTGGTGGCATAGATAGCAGCCTATAAGTGGATACAGAGCAGCCCATAAGCGGACACAGGGTACCTACCCCGTGCTATTCACACCATCATGGTGTCGTTCCCGGACAAGAGTCGGCTCTGAATACCATTTGTAACATCTCATGTAGCCCACTAATCCAATATATTTTGGACCAAGTCCACGTGATCTAAAATACTTAATACGAGTGATACTTCATATATCGGACAATGTTTTGACGTGGGATCTCATAATATTTTGATGTGCTAAACAGTGTATGAATTTATTTATTTTTTCAAGAGGTAACGGCAGCTTTTTCGGGAAAAAAAAATAAAAAAAGAGGTTAAACTTTTAAAACATTAATTGCAACACGTGCCCTTCAAATTTAAAGATAATGTGATACTTGAATAGGGCCCATGTTATTTTTTAACATAAATTTACTCCCATCTGCCAAATTTTATTTTTGATTTGATCAAACCTTCCTTTATTTCTCTCTTTTTCATTCTTTGATTTGGATGGGTGGCCAGAAGATGATTCTTGAATAGGGCCCATGTTAAGCTGAGTTTCCAGATGTATTTTTAGCCCACTATCCCTATTGCAAGCCCTGGCTGGCCTGTAACTAGCAACAACCCATTTCATCAATCAATAATCCCAATTGAATTTAAACAATATATAACAGATCGGTCGACACAACATATCCGTTGAATAGATCTGTTGTTGCAATAAATCCGTTGAACAAAACCGGCAGGGTGGGGGTGGATTGTCGAGGTGAGGAGAGAGAAAGCTCGGCGAAGTCACCTTGGGTGCTAGAAGTGACTCCAGTGAAGAAGAGGAGATTGCTAAGAGGAATATATATATATATAGGGGGGAAAAAACCCAAGAGTTTGTCATTACAATTAAAATTTCTGCAATTTTTTACTTAAAGGGAAACTAAATGATATTTGACTAAAACGATCTTTTATGAATGACTTGAAAAGTTAGCGATTTCCAGCAAAATAACAAAGCAAAATTAACAAAATTCATGGTCCTCATGCACCACACGCCATGATGACCTAATCTACCACAATCAAAGCAAAGTGAAATACCACATCAACATATCACGTGATATACGACGAACCATACGGAAAATATTGATGTATTGACATTTCTTCATCTTCCAAGTCAACATTGTGTTGACTTTTTTACAGGGTTAAATTGCAAAAATTATAATAAGGAAAATAAAAAGGAAAAGACCAGAATGCACTGCTCAACTCTAACCTACGCAGAAGTGTTTTCATGTCTGTATAAGTTAGAGAAACCTTTTTCTTTTCTTTTTTTTTTCTTTTTTGGGAAAAAATATATACAGAGCCAAAAAGAAAAAGACTTCATTTAATAGTCAAGCCGGAGGAAGGTCTCATAAGCGGTCCCCCACAACGTCATGTTGACGTCATCCCAGTTCTTGATGTGGTCCGACAAAGAACCTCTGTGTATCTTTATCTGCCGACTCGTCAACCTCATCCTTGGCAACCCAAGAAACTCTTGAACCTCCACCATTTTCTAAAATTAAATAAAAAGAAAATCTTAATTTTTAATTTTAATTTCGTGGACCATTCATAAAAAGAAAATCTTAATTTTTAAGGTAGCCTTTTGGATGGGGGGAAAGAAAAGGAGTTCCTTTCCTTTGTTGTGTTTGAAGAAAGGGAAAGAATTCATTTTTCATTATTATACCATTTATATATATAGGTTAGGTAGGAGATTAATAGAAGGTGTTTTCTTATAAAACAAATTAAATAGGGTTAAAATAGTAAAATTAATAAAAGACTGAAAGGAAAAGGTGAATCCATCCGATTTAGAAGGATTGAGTTTTATCCTAAATATTCTTATTATGAGGTTCCAACTTAAAACCATATGGTATTAAGTGGATTAACTCATTTGACTTATATAGTGGTTCTCAAGTGATCAATGTGAGACAAGAATCTAATAATTTCATTCCTCCCCCTCCTCATGTCCGTCCATCCAAACACATAATGTAAACCCCATCCCTCCCGTTCCCTTGAAAATTGTGGTTGAAGGGTTATATATACACTGTTTGCACGGAGGGGAAGAGAGTTTGTTTTGTTTTGTTTGGTTTTTTTTTTTTACCGCGAGGGGGGGGGGGTGTTGGGGAGAGAGAGAAGCTTGTCTTTCTTTCGTTGTGTTCGGATGAACACAAAGGATTCATTCTCTATGTACAAATATAACTGTTATACACTTTATATACATGTACTTGTATATAAGAGACCAATCAAAAAAGTATAATTCTCAAAAAATCACTAAATTCGGAAGTATTTCGCATATCTCAACTATTTTTTTTTCATGTTTATTAACTCAAGTTGAGGTCATGAACATCATCGAAACATGGAAATAAGGTGTAAAAGAAGAAAAATTAGGTACTCACAGTGTGGTTCTTGATGAGATCCTCATAGTACAAGGTGATGTGGTTGGTGCTCTTAAAGTATTCCATTGCCCTCACTGCACTAACCTCCATCTCCCTCAAATCATTCATCAGTGATGTTGAATTAATCACCGGCTTGTATCTTGACAGCAGATCAGCCTGAGCAATAACCGACAAAGCATATAAGACTCATTCGCCCTTATATGTGTGTCTTTGTGTGCGCATGTGAGAGAGGGAGAGATACCGCAGGCTTAGAGAGAGACCTCTTGAGGTGAATGAACATGGGACTTGTGGGTCCCGTTCAATAGCTTGGCGTATCGATCGAAGGAATTGGCAAGCATTGAAACCATCCGACGGAGGAGATTTCTACGGAAGAGGAATATTACAGACACTCCTCTGCTGTTGAAGTAATCCACAATTTCTTCATGGTGACCCATTAATCCCTGCATTATTATCATGGCAAAAAACATGTTTTAAACTTCTTGATTTTCGGGTTGATTTTACCCGAAAGAACTAAATTCGTAGTTTGGAAAACCCAATGCCCATTACAGAGAAAATGTTCATCAAGTGAATTTTGTTTAGTGTTTCTGTTCCCAAAACAATTGGAAGAAAAACACGGAACAAGTACTGTTCCGTTCCAAGAAATTTGTTCTAAAAATCATGGAGAAGAAAACAAACGGTTCTTTTTTTTTTTCTGGTTAAAGTTGTGTTTGTTTAGTGTTTCTATTCCCAAATTAGTGAACAAAACTCTGTTCTCGGAATTCCATTTTTTGTTCTCAATTTATGAGAACAAAAACACAAATTTTAGGAACAAAAACACCAAACAAAAGGGGTTGCAGGACTTCAGGCACAATCACTCATCCTAAAACCAATTGGTGTTAGGAAAGGCATATACCTTAGCTTTAAAATGTATTCAACAACATATAAAATCGCCCGCAACATTTGACTGTGACTCGACATACACATAGTTGTCACACATGCATCAACGAATTTCACTGTCTGAAAATATATAAATTCAACATAAGGAGCTTATCGAGTATGATAGAAGCAAGGGATCCAAGACAAGACAAACCTATTGCAATCGACTTGCTACCTAATCCTCTTCTTGCATGAAACAAATTCATATATATGTGTGTTTGTGTGTGTGTGTGTATATATATATATATACACACATGCAAGATTGAATCGTGCCAAACAGGGACTAACCCAACACAACTTAAGTTCAAGAAAATGCACAAATGATGATGAAGAAAAGTGTAATTTTTAGACCTGATTAAGCATCCATTTGAAGCCCACAGCGGCTGAGCACTCGTTCTTGGAGGCACTAGTGAACAAATCCAAATTGTAAACTCGATCCAGCGTCTTCAAGATCGAAGAAACATTATCCCTTCTCTCTTTCACAGAGAATATCTCACCGTTCGAACTAACATTCACATGACTATTCAATAGTGTCTCAAACCACCCACTCCCCGATCTCTGCATTGATAGAATCGCAAAGAACCTCACCGGATTACACGCACATTCATCCCTAAAAAATTTAAAAAAAAAAAAATCATGAGTAATGTGTAATGAGACTCCAAAATTCAAACCTAAATCATATTTTTTCAAAAAAATACCGATTGAAAGTGGTTGGTTTGGGGTAATGTAGGAAAGGGAGTTGGGATTGATGAATGGGGCAAGGGTGGGTGTTGAATTCAACATTGAGGAATTTGGTATTGCTGTGGATGTTGGGTTGCTTCAGGCAGATTGAGCATATGTAGACACCACACACCATGGCAAATACTAGGAATGTCATCCTTAACAGTACCGGAGATTTCTTGGGGGGTTTAATGATAATTGTATCCTGTCATAAGGGGGCAAAAAAACAAACATAATCCCAAAAAAATTAGAACACTAAATGGTAGTAATAACCCAAAAGAAACAAAACCCCGATGGGGACATGCGAAATCAGATGTTCTAGACCAAACCCTTTTTTGGCATTAGCTCCACATAAAAAAAAAAAAAAAAAGGAGCTCTCTTTCGGATAAAAATTCAAAAACCCAAAAAAAAAATATCAATAATCTTCATCAAAATCCCTAATATCAAAATCCAAAGGCAAAAGGGTTAATAAATTACAAAAAATCAGAAACAGCCATCACCTGAAACCACCGAAAATGGAAATGCGAAGCATAGAAGACTGACCTTGGTGAAAAAACAGAGGTCTTCAGCCATTCCCATGGCGTTTTCCCAGGAAACGGAGGAAAAAACCCAAAAAGTTTCCTTTTGCAGAGATCAAAATCTCCTTCTTCTTTCTTCAAAACCCTTTACCGCTCACGCAGAGAGAGAGAGAGAGAGAGAGAGAGAGAGAGAAGAAATTTAATCAAAATGACATCAGATGATAGAAAATAGTATAAAAATGTTGAGTTCTTTCGGATTCCGCGAAGGATTTTTAGATTGGCAATTCCTAAATGCGTATAGTTCAGTAATGTATATAATAATATTTTTCCCAGGTCAGGGAAACACGTTTTCAAGCTGGGCTAGCGGGTCTCCGCCGTGCTACTTGCGGAAGGGTAAAGTTGAACAAAAACAAATCAAGGATTTTGAGGTTTGTTTGCCACGAATGCCAAAATGAATGAAAAAATAAATAAATTATTAAATTGTTTTTTTTATAAATTATTTAATTATATTTTTTTTTTTTGAATAATTTTATAATATTTCAATTAACATAAACTAGATTTAACCTGTGAAATTAATGGTAAAATTTACAGTTGATATCATCGTTTGATGTTAACTAAAAAATTAAAAAAAAAAATCTTAATCCTCAAGTTTTGGGTTTCTAGTATTTTTATCGTATCTATAGAATAATTTATATTTTAGTATTTACCAATGTATTTTTAACTTATTTCTTTGTTCGTTATGAACATTGATATTGACATTTAATTAACTTTAACTACGATACTCAGTTTTGCCCCTGCTTGCCAGCTGTTATTGCATTCCAAACCCCAGTTGTTGAACTTTTGTCGTCAATCGTCAAATCTCTGACTTTGGTGTTGCCGGAATCCAACCTTAGTTGTTAGACCTCTAGCTAGTTGCCGGTGGTCAATCATTTGTCAAACCTCCTATTTCCAGCCGCCAATCGTTCACTGCCAGCTGCCAGTGGTCAACCGATCATTGGACCTCCACCCTCCGGTCTCCAATCACTTGACCTCCAATTGTTGGTGATCAGTCAATCATTATCTCTTTTGCCTCTGATTGACAATGGTTAAACTTTCAGTTGCTGATGGTTAGTCGGTTATCAGGCCTTCGACCTCCAGTCACCAATCGCTAGACTTCCAACTACCGGTGGTTAGCTGTCATTAGATCTCAAGCCTCCAATTGCCAATCGCTAAACCTCCAACTACCAGTGGTCAACCAGTCATCAAACCTCTTGCCTCCAGTCGCTAAATGCTTGGCTCAGCCATTGGATTGCCACCGACCACCACCAATACCCACCACGTTAGATACAAATTCCATCTAGTTAATGTTAACTTTATAGATTCAATTTAGTTATTATTTAAATAATTAAAAAAAATTGAGGTTAAACTAATATGATTGACTAGTTTTAAGAACAATTTGTTAGTATTTCCAATAAGTTGAAAATAAATTGGTAAAGATTAAAAAAATAAAATTTTCTATAAATCAAATAAAAAAACTAGAAGACAAAAATAGAAGATTATATACTAACAACTCAATAAACACAAGGGCAAAAATGAAAATACACTTATCAAATGCCAAATGGATAAAATATAATTTGGATAGAAAATACACTTTCAACGCCCCCCCCCCCCCCCCCCCCCCTTTCAATGCACTCCAAATTTATCATACATGTGATATATAAATAAATAAAATATATTTACTATTTTTTTTTATACCCACGAGCGTCCTCTTATCCATACAAGGTGAAAAACTAACTTATTTGGGATGCGTGGTTGCCCCTCCCAACAAGTATTTTTCCGCAGACTCGAATCTCTAATCTTGTAGAAACCTCTCAACTATTTTAATATACATAAAATATTGAAGTTAGAATTTCTATAAAATATCTTTAATTTCTATAAAATATTTTGAGGAACACTCTTCAACATATTTATAATTATGTATTTTATAGGCGAAAGCTTATCTAATTAATATGTGGGTAGTGATTATTTATTTTTGATTATTTATTTTTAGATTATGACTTGGTAAAGTAGAGAAAAGAATATCTCCCCCCCCCCCCCCCCCCCCAAAAAAAAAAGTCAAACCCTAGACTTTTGAGGGAATTATTGAATATAACTACTTCTTATGCTCAACTCACCACATTAATTAAAAGAATTGATTGACAATGTGAAACTGAAATGCTAAAAAGCCTAGGAAGTTTTTTTTGTTTTTCTAGATATCTTCGCATCACAATCGGCGGAGACTAATCTCTCGAAATACTGTCAGGAGTCAGAAGCGGAGACTTCTCCCAATAGAGTACTTTTCATACACGAACCCCATGGATCAATCTCGGGATAGTTGCTTGAGGAGCTTAAGTCCCTTCCACTTGGACCAATAGTGCCTAGGAAGTTTATGTTATGGTTTATTTGGCTTTCAATTTTGAAATATTTTTTTATTCATTCAAAAAAATATTATAAATGTATTAAAAAAATTAATTAATGATTAAGATGATTTGGATAACTTTACGAAATTTTTGGGAAGAAAGTTTTGTCTAAATTAATATTTTCACCTCACTTTCCAAACAATTGAGTGGAATTATATTTTTTACCTCTTAAAATTTTACATTTGTTTTTGATTTTCTACGATTTTTTTACATTTACAAATTAGAAATACCTTGGAAACTTCCAGGATTCTCTAGCAACAATTCACTAAAACGTAGCACAACAACTATATATATATATATTTTTTTTATGATATTTAGTAGTAAACTATCACTAATTCCAAAATAATTTTTATATTTAGTGACATTTTTTTAAATGACATTAAATTAAGTATTTGTGGCAATTTTATAAAAAAATGTCTCTAAAATAATGTCACTAAATGACATGTTTTTTAGTGTAATGAACAATTTTTTTGAAAACATATATTTATATATATTAGGGATTTTTCGTGGCTAAAATACTATATTTATTATTTTTTAATTTATAAGTGTAAAAAGATAAGAAATAATAAAACACCAATTAAATAAAAATGTAAAGTTTAAACAGTAAAAGAATAATTTTATTTAACCGTTTTAGAAATGTGTGTGTGTGAAATTTTTGGAATAGATTGTTAGTTTCTTAGTTATCATACGACTTATAAGTATTTAAAATGTTGTCTCATCTCAACTATTGAATCTAAAGTTGATCCAACGGTTCAAAATGTATAAAATATAAAATACATCATGGCCTATAAAATAGATAGTTATTAGTGTGTGTGTGTGTGTATATATATATATTATAAAAACTATATAATTAAAACTAGAAATTTTATGTCATATCATGGCTACAATCAATCAAAATTCTAGGCTCCAAAACAAAACTTTCATTTCCTTAGGAGTTCGTCCAATTTGTTGCAAGTTTTTCAATTGAAACAATACAATGTTGTGATGGGGGCATGGCCCCAAATTATTGTGCATGGGGCCAAATTGAGTTCCATCATCAGACACCAAATTATATAAAAATTGACTAATTACCTGTCCTCCTTTGATTTTATTTTATATTTTGCCTGATTTGTTTGGTTGGTCATATTGATAGATGTTGCCTCACTTTTTAAGAGGTGTTAGTTGGATGATAAAAGGAGGCGTTCTCTTTTCTCGTGGATTCGGCTCTTCTAAGAAGCACTTCAATAATTAAATCTTGAATATAATTGTGAATGTATTAGATCGATTTGAGAGAGTACGCTTTAAGATTATTTAGAAAGATAATCAATCGAAGTGCGCGTAATCTGATTCGGATACACTTTATCGTGTGTATATATATATATTGCCTCACAAAAATAATTTTAAAAAAATATTTTATTTTTGAAGAAAAGGGTTTGAAAAAGCTAACCTCTATGCAATAAAGCAAGATTGACCTTTAGTTTTTTTTTTTTTTTTGCCCCTTTTGGGGTTTTGATATTTTGCACCCTTGAATTTTAACTATTATTTCACTTTGGTATGTAGTTTAAATTTGAACACGTAACACCCTGGCATTTTATAATGATCTGCCTTCATTCCAAATCAATAGCACCATTATAATTTTTGAACGCAAACTATCACTTGTGTGTACGTAATGATATATCCATATTTTTAACTTTTGAATATTTGAGCAAGAATGAGAAGGAGAGGAGGAAGTAAGGAGGTTGGAAATGCTCATAAAGTCTCTTAAAGTAGTCATATGAACAGTAAATGACTATTTTCTGTCAAAAATTGTAATGGAGATGATGACTTGGACTGTAGTCGATGATTAGAAAACTTTTAAGGTGCTATGTCTTCAAATTGAAACATGGGGATCAAATTGTGTCTTGGTCAAACGTTAGGGGTACAAAGTGTCAAAACACCTTTTCTTTTCCCTTTTTTTTATAGCCTCTAGAAAAATAATAGTACTTATTATTTGAGGCATTATGCAGCTTGCTTTAATTATTAGCTTTTGCTTAGAAATTAAGCTCTCCCGCCCTACAATCACTATGTGGTAGCTAAAGCAAATCAATGATTTGTTTTAATGTATCATCATACAAAAAAAATATGGAAATTTGAAAAAAAAAAAAAAAATGTTAAAAATGATAAATGTGAGCTTAATTCAGAGATATTAAATTTTCATTAAAAGGAAAAAAAGGGTAAAAAAATTTACTTTTCCCACGCAATGTGTAATTAATTCCATGTATGGGGGAGTCGAGTGTAATAAAAGCATATATTATAGTTATGTACCAACATGTTTATTATTATTATTTTTTTAGTTTTACAGTGAGGTGTGTCCGTATCAGTTTATGCGTGTCTCAATTAATCAGTTTTTAGAGGGGGACATATGTTGGGGGAAAGGGTTGAACTCTAGACCTTTCAGAAAAGAAATTAGGATATATCCAGTAGGCTATAAATTTTGGGATTCAAGAATTAATTCTTAAAATATTTTTGAAGGGAATTGAATTTTGATTGATAAAGAAAAAGAGAATTTCTCCCGCCAACATTTATATTATCATTATTATTATAAATACGGTATTAGTTAAGAGTGGAGAGTGAAGTTATAGGGAAGAGAAACATTAAATATGGGGAATATTTTTGGAAATGAGAACACAACGTGACCCTCACGGCCGTTTGTTGCCTTGGTGCCTCTCATGTTATGTTTACAGTTCAATCTACCCTTCAACGACTACATCTTGACGTTTGTATTTCTTTCTTCTTCTTTTTGTTTTTTTTTTTTTAAATTTGATTTTTAATTATTAATTATTTCTCATAGATATTAATATAGTGTAACTCAAGAGGTAGGATCCGCTTCAGTCAAAATAGTTAAGAAACCTCTGCAAAATCAAGGATTCAAACTTATGAAAAAACACTTATTCGGAAGAACAGCCGCGTATCTCGAATGAGATTAGTCTCACATCCTGTGTGAATGTGAGGACACTCGTGGGTATAACAAAAAAAAAAAAAAGAATCTCATAGATACTATATTAATTTTAAATTTATAATTACAATAAATAATAAAACAAAATTATTTTCAAGTTTGACTTTTGCTCCAAGCATTTCAGAAATAGAAAAGGAAAAAATTGAAAACAATAACATCCAATATGCGGAAGTTGACTTACCGTTAAGCGATTAGTATAAAATTTAAATTATAATTCATTTGCAATTTAAATTTTAATATCCAAATTTAGAGCAACCAAACCAAACATAAGGTTATAAAAAATTGTAGGAACCAATGGGCCTAATTCTCTCGCAAAAGACGCATTGAGAAAGGAGAATTACAAGTGATGTGAAATTCAATATGCCCCGTTACGTGTAAGGTAAATTATGTTAAACTACTGCAAACGGATATCGAAGGAACCAACATTAATGTGGGATTTAACACACTCAACATCAATCAAAAGATCTGACTTACCCTAATGAGTCTAACTCGCTTTAAAAAGATGCCTTGATGGGATTCACACAATTTTTTTTGAAATTTAGGAACACTTGTATATTTCTTGGAACAAGGTGATTAAACTCCTTGATAATTTAATGGCTGGGCCTTTTTTAAAGGACCATTACATGTTCAATTCCTTCACTTACACTTTATATATGTGTGTGTGTGTATATATATATATATATATCCCCTGCCACATGATCATGTAATCTACATGGAAATGTATAGTAATAAATCGAATAAAACAATGTTTCAAAAACGATAAACAAGTTCGATGTCGACGTACAAACTATGTAAACAGCTGTTGAATCAAAGTCTCGGCGTTCCAATTGTACTGAGAAAGGAGATGGATGGCATCAGGCCTCGGCAAAGCAAGAAATTCCTGCCAAAAAAAAAAACGATTAAGTACCCACCGGATCAAATTTAATGTCTTTTTTAGTATATTGTTGTAATAAAAAAGTTAATCTGTTGAAAAAGTATTTAATTTAAAATTAGAAGCGAGAAAAAAAAATAAAAAAATATAGCTATATTGTAGAAAAAATATCTTAAAAAAAATAAAAAAAGACACTACCAAACAGTGCCTAAAAAAATAGCTTAAAATTTTTTAAGGAAAAGTAGACTCACCATAACTTTAAGTATGGAGCTTTCATCCCCTATAACATCTCTGGAGGAGACAGAAGCTGGACTGCTGCCATCATCGGGCAATCTGCTGCTGGAGGATATGGTGACTTGGGAAGATCCATGGCTGCACGTATCCATATTTGACTTGGAAGCAGCAGAGAGAGTTAGCATCGGCCTACTCACTTCTTTCAATGAGTCGATCCTCAGAAACCCTTCAAACCGATCCTTACACCATTGAATTTTAAACCACTCGGTGTGAGAGTAAAGGATTGCTGTCATTATTTTCATTAGCTGGGGTTCTTTGATACCGAGATTCCTTCCAATAGCAACCTTTCAAAGCAAAAATGAATGGGCGAATGAATTTTCGGACTCAAAATTAGAATACATGCTAGAAGAGGTCTCAGACAACAGTAAAGTAGCATTTGGTTGCATGGAATCGGAATTAGATACGAACACATGCAAAAATAGAAAGTTTTACACAGCAATAGAATTGAAGTCTTGCATTCCATGAAACCACAAGGGAGCGTAATGAAGTCTTGATTTCCGCAAAACCACAAAGAAGGGTAAATCTCTCCAAGTAATATGGACCATGGTTAGATCATAAGATAAGGGCCTGTTTGTTTGTTTGAATGCAAGACTTCAATTCTAGATATTGTTTGTTCGAACAAAGGAACATACAATTGTTTCAGTCTAGTTAAATTTTTAAGCTATATTTTACTCCAATTACACGAGAAAATAGCATTTGAACTAGAACAAAAATAGTTAGCTAGATAATTTAAGTGTTTTCAGTTCATGGAACCAAATGCTAAACAATTCACAAATTGACTAGGTGAAAAATAGTACAATGTGCGAATTCGGGGACAACCAAATGGACCCTAAGAGACCAACTTAGATCATCATGTCAGATCAAGAAGTGTGATTACCTGGAGTGATGTTGCAAGAGCATGCAAAGGCAAATATTCTCCGAGTGCCTCTTCGTTAGATCTGAGCAAAGCCAGTAATGTCTCCTTTAAGGGCTTCAGCAAAGCTGGATCATTAGCTGCCAATGGACCCAAATAAGATGAGGCAACCTTTAGTGCACTGGCATGATCACCTGATCTGACCAGCTTCAAAAATTCAACCTGTAACCACAAGAAATCATCGGAATCTCCATCTTTACTATGATTATATAAAACCCATTTAAGATTAACGTTAAATTCGAAATGGGTATCACTTAACAGCAACACTGCAAGTCAATTTTGCTAATTTTGCTTGTTATAAAGTAATGATCTTTCTTGCCATATTATAGCTTATCACCTGCTTAAGCTGGAACAGCAAAATCGGATTTTGTGCAAAGAAACTCGGGTTGATGGAATTGATTTCTTCCACAACCTCTCCTGCCATTCCTCTGTTTGCCATTTCCTTCATTCCCAGCACAATCTCATACTCGTCCTCCTCCTTATTGCTTCTTAGATCCACCATGGACGATTTCTCAGTAGCCTGCAGCAGAACAGTTCGTGAGTACCCAATTCGCTACCATAAAAAAAAAAATAAGAAAAAAATATCTGACTCGCCAATTAGATACCCGTTTCTTTAAATATCTTTGCTTACGAAAAAATACAATTAGTAATAATAATAATATATAAATAAATAAGATACCTGTTGCTCTTTTGATGTGGTAGGTTCTTGCTTGGTGCTTCCACTGAGAACTTCAGAGATACATTCCAGCTTTTCATGTCTCCCCTTCCATCTCTTTCGTTTGCTTCTTTCCCCAATTACATGGCTGCGATGTCTTTGCAGAGCTTTTGATTTTTCGGGCTTATGTGGTCCGCTGGTGCTACAATCATCATGGCTTCTTATCGCTTCACTAGGATACCGATCTTCACTATCAGTATTCTGCAAACTCACCACGTCAGCATTAATTTCGGATGAACATCCTATTTGAGTGTTATTAATGGAAGTTCCACCATCAGACTGTATACTGGAACCATAATCAACTTCAGGAGAACAGTTCCTCGATAGAGAAAATCTCGGCTCTAATTGATTAGATTTCAATGGTTCAGATGTAGCTTGCATTTTGGATGCTGAAGAAAAATAACGAACAAGAGTTATGACTTATGAGATTGTAAAGATAAAAACTACAAATTTAGGCACCATTTGATAAGGTATTTATAAGTAGTTCTGTGTTTTAATTTTAAAGTAGCATTTTTTTGCACTTAAAATTTATGTTAAAAAAACAGAGGAAAAAAAAAAATCATAATTTTAAGTTTTTTTTTTTTTTTTTGAAAAACAAAATAATAGATTCTTTTTGCTTCTTCGATTTTTATATTCTAAGAGATTGATAGACTAGTACTTCTCCACTAAATTCTTCTCAGCTGTGTATATTTATTTATTTTATTTATTTTATTTTTTTATTTTTGCATTAAGCAATGTTGATAACACTAAGATATCATTAAGTAAAGTGCCTTTTGCCAAGTCAATTTTTTAATTAAAAAAATACATAAAAAAGCGTTACCCAACACTGCCTTAATCATGACAGAGAAATTTACCAGGATGCAACACGTGAACAGAGTCCACAATCCCCCTATAAATGCAGTACTCATGAATAAGCTCATCAAGCATGGAAACGTCCAGTCTCATCCGACTTAACTCGTTCTGTGAAAAACAAGATGAAGTGAGCCTTTCAGCTCCAAGTTCAAATGTTCAGCCAAATTTGAAATCTAATTATTCTACATGCTCAAGTTGACAAAACATACCAAAAAAATGCATACCAAGTATTTTTCTAACTGTTAAATAATCAAACAAAACAATAAGGTAGCACTTGGTTGTAACGAATTAAAGTCTCAGATTTGGAATTAGAAACGTACACATGCAAAAACCTGAAATTTTTATAAGCGTTCATTTAATTCCAATTCCAAGCCTTCAATTCCTTAAAACCAAACACTACCTAAAAGACACTATATTAAGGAATTACTATCATGTTCTACAGGATATGATGCTTCACGGATCACAATCAATAGCAACAAATTAGACCACATCACATAAATAATAACCTGAAATGCAAGAACTAAGTCACCCTTCGCAAATCTCAAACCATCAACTGCCCCTTGTCTATCAAGGTCAACCGCACTCACAAGGGCTTGAATGTCCTCCTGATTTCAGAGAGTCAAAACATTGAATCAGAAGGGGTGGGGGAAAATGATGAGACATGAAGCCCAAAAGAATGCATACATAAATAAAACGAGACTATTATACCATTGTCGGAAGCTTATTAAAACCTTCCCACAAGATGAAAATGAGATTCTATCTCTAACATACAGAAATATCTGACCTCATCAAATGGAGGTGCTTCATACGAACTCTGTGGAGGAGCAGGGTGGTCACGCTCTTCAAGGAGCAGCCGTTCAGTGAGGTTTGAGATGGGTGATGATATTCCTTGACGAAGGCAAAATCGCTTGTGTATACTGCAGATCAGATAAAGTATATAAGCTAAAAAAAATAACAAAAAATAACCAGCAAATTTATTTATTTATTTATTTTTATTTTTTTGTGTGTGTGTGTGAGAGAGAGAGAGAGAGTGACCGACCTTATCAAGTATCTCAGTGTCAACGAAAAAACTGGGTCATATGCATGTAAATGAGCTCTTAATACAGAAGACATTAATCCAGCAATGTCAGACCTCTTCCTTTCAGACCACTGAACAGGTATAGCAATTGTATTAATACTACTACTAAATCAATACCCAGATACTATCCTTCCATCCCGGAAACATGTTTTACAACCATACTTGCCATAACTTACAATAATATGACATGCTATTATGGCAAGGATAAGGAAGGCAACCAGCTAAAGCTTAGAGAACCGCTAAACAAAATACTAGGAAATAATTTTCACTCTAGTGTCTACTATATCCTGATATCAATCTTAATGGGGAGAAGATAAATGAAAAACAACGAATATTATAAAATACGTTTCACTCCAGCCTAGTCCGAATTCAATTATATTTGGCCTTTGGGCAAAAAACTAAATAAGCAACCAAAATGGATTTCTGGTAAGTGCAACTTACTAAAGGAAACAGCAGATGAATTTGATATGTGACGATTGCATTGAAAGAACAAATGGAATGGATTCGATAAGATTTCAATTTCATTTTCATTTTCTTGAAGTTAATATAGAATTTTGTCAGTTGAATGCATATCTTACTGTTTTTCTTTGAGTCGTGGAGCTTTTCTACTCCTATTTTGAATAACAAGGGAATGATCACACATAATCTTTTATCATCCTCTACAAATAATTAATTAAGTAATGTTATAAACGAGTTAAGTTATGAATATTAACAACAAAATATACACAACCATAGATATTTAAACCTATTAAGGGTACCGACAGACCGTGGGAATTGTAGTGGCCTAGGAATGATTACAAGTTGTTAGGAGGTTCCAACTTAAAACCATACGGTTTCAAGTGGAATAACCCCTTTCATATATAGAATACTTTGGAAACCCTCACAGATTCGATGTGAGATTCTAACAACCACCCTCACGTGCAGCCCCACCTTGCATGAGCCGCAACCAAACAAACAAAAGAGAGAAGACAAACATTCAAACTCGGGGACTAACAAACGAGCCTTCCCAAACCTAGATCTAATACCATGTTAGGAGGCTCCAACTTAAAACCATACGGTTTCAAGTGGAGTAACTCCTTTCATATATAGTCCACTTTGGTGAGCCTCAAAAGTTCGATGATGGATTCTAAGTTACAAAATTTTAATTTTAAATAAAATTGCAAATCATTGAAATTGAGAGGGATACTCCTGTAGTCCTGTTTGATTGGGCACATAGTATCCTTTTAACATTTCTGATTTATCATTTCCAGTACATACGTAAAACATAGCATTGGCCAACACAAGCATCGTTGCTTGACACAAGTAGCTAATATGATGCATATACAGGAGCATACAATAAAGAATTCCAAGCAACGTAATAAAACCAATCTGATTTACAACAAAAAAAAATAAAAAAGTACTATAATGGAAGAATCTAAAGCTAAATAATACTTTGTTGGTTTATAATTGGAAACAGGGAATAAAGTTGTCACCTACCTCATTTGCCACCGGAGAGGTATGATCATCCTTATCATAAATAAAGGCAAGAAGAACATGCTTGAATTCCTCATAGGCTTCCTTGAAACAAAAAAAAACCAAGTACATTAGAGTCAAGAACAGAGAATGAAAAAAAATAAGCAGAAAATGGAGTCTGATGGGTGCTAACAGATATTTTGTCCTAAGCAATAGAATCAAGAAGATTATTGGAAAGCAACATTTGCTTTGCAGAAGAGATGTTTACGTGCATGCCAATGTAGTAATTAGTTTTCCCTCACTGAAAACAACCAAATTGTCATTAAAATTTGATATCTCATTTGTTTGGGCATATAAAAACTTGGAAACCTTGATTGGGAAAAGAATTTCATTCTAATACTGCTGCGGAAACCATCTATTGTCAAAAAAAAAAAAATTGACTGAAAATATAGTGGAAGGACAAGAAAAAGAAGGCTGTCTTAAACAAAGATTTAGTATAATTAATTACTAGTAAGGTTCAAAGAATTTTTTAAATGCTTAAATGAAATAAAATTTAATATAATTTCCGATAAGTTATAAAAATAGATTTACATGCGAGCATAATGCCTAATCTTAAGAACCATACAGTCATTTTATATATTTTACAAATATTTATAATCTTTCACCCACGTATGCATGAAACACACACGATAAGTTCCCGCAAACAGTTAACTACATAACACCAGAAATGGCATTAACTAACAGCATGGCTCCATGATTTAGCCAACTACAGATTATCATACCAAAATTCTGATTTTATCGTAAAATACCAAATAAAGAAATATGCATTCGATCTTCGAAGGACATGAAATTATATGGCACTAAAGTTCTCGTGGATGGAGATGCGTTTATAAAAACTTAGTCTACAATCAAAATCTTAGGATGAAAATCCTGCCAATATAGTTTCATATAGCAACTCCTTATATCTTCCAAATTATGAACTTAAATTTAGCAACTATACTAAGTGTACGGTCTTAAAATTTGGAAAGAGGGTGAATAAGTTTGAAACATACAGGATAAGCATCAAGTGCACAAGGTGCGAGCGCGTTGCGCAGACAATTGATTGCTGAATCACGATCCTCCGCAGTTCCCTTCCTCAAAAGCTCAATAAATTTCTGCACAATATCACGAAATAAGATAAAATAGACTAAGCATCAGTGCTTCCCAAGAAGCACCGGGCAAAAGAACATGAAGTTTTAGCAAACAATTGAGCCAAATTCAACGACATTTACAAGGCTCATCCCTTAATTTACTACGACGAACAAAAAGGCGTAGAAGTCCTCTCTGTTTCCTCAATCCTTTCTATCAGAATCGAAAATAGATGTATCCCAGTAACCTGTTTCTGTAATCGGAAGAGCAGTCGGCGATCGTCGAGGATGAAAGGCGCATGGAGATGAATGAGATCCATGGCGGAATCAATTTCACCAGCCTCTAACGACCGCTTGATCTGCCGAATGACCAACCGCGACTGATACGACGAAGACGACGGCGAAGACGACGGCGGCGAAGACGAGACTGAGTCCTCGATCAAATTCTCGGATTTGGCGAAATCGATAACCAGAGCGTCGAGAGCTTCCCAATTCACCGGTATGGAATCCATTGCCAAAGGAAGAAGCTGCAGAAAATTTGAGAGAGAGAGAGTGTGGTCGGTTTATATTGAATGAAGAATTCCAAAAATGCACGAAAGGCGGCGATCATAGCCTTGCAACCAAGTTTTTATCTTCCACTCTTTTCCTATTTATTATTAAATATATTTATTTCAACAACACACTATTAATTCATTTAAGACACATTATTTATATTCCAATATTTAAAAAAAAAAAAAACTATAAATGAACAAAAATCTTTTAGTTAAATTTATCTTCATTTAGTTTCTAACTCAAAAAAATCCTCAGATGAGCAATAGATCCAGAAAATTGGTTGAGGGAGTGCTAATTTTTTTTTAGATGTTTATTACAATTTATATGAATCAGGAGGACTTAATGCAATTTTTTTAGGAATTTAATTGAATTCTATAAAAATATAAGGGAAAAAATAAATTAAAAAATAAATAAAAGTTAAGGGGAATTTGAGTCTTTCTTCGACCTAACATGACTCCGACAGTGGTCCAAATATATTATGTACAAAAAAAATACACAGAACAAAAAGTTAAATATGTGATTTGAAATTTCAAATGATATCCATTTGAACTTGATCTAATCATTAAATTAGTCAAATATTGTGTTTGATTAAGTAAATCAAGAAAACCAATAAAAACCTATAAATTTATGGTTCTTACGCTCTTAGTTTTGGTATTTTATTTTTATTTTTTACCAACTTATTTTTTTAATTCTTAGTTAACATTAGTTATTATATCAAATGTATATTACATATTTAGTTAGCATTAATTCGATAGGCTTAATTCAGTTAATATTAACTGAAGGACTGGAAATTCATTCGAATAACTTAAAAAAAAAAAAAAAAAAAATTAAGTGCCTTTTTTCAAGGACAAACTACTAACACTCACGCGCGCGCACACATATATATGCATTTTTCGCTTTTGTTCTCAGTTTTCCAAGAACAAAAACAGATATCTAAAAATTGGGGATACAAATTGTAAGTGTCTTGTTTCAAAGATCGGCGCTTCACTATGGTTCAGAATGTTGGGCAGTAAAAATAAAGCATATCCAGAAAATTAGTGTAACAGAAATGAAGATGTTACGGTGGATGAGTGGGAAGACAAGAATGGATAAAATTAAAAATGAAATTATTAGAGATAATTTAGGAATAACACCTATCGAATAAAAGATGAGAGAAAATTGTTTACGGTGATTTGGACATATGCATAGAAAACCCATAGAAGCACCAGTGAGAAAATACGACTTAGTTCAAATGCAGGGGGCTAGTAAAGGGAGAGGTAGGCTTAAGAAGACTTGAGACGAGACTATTAGAATTGATTTGATGACATTGAACCTGACTGAGGGGATGACCCTTAATCGTTCATTACGACGTAAACAGATTCATGTAGTCAACCCTACGTAAGTGAGACAAAAGTTTAGTTGTTGTTGTTGTTGTTCTCAGTTTTCCGGGAACAAAAACATTAAGGCCCCGTTTGGTTAGTGTTCCCAACCAAACCCAACCCAACTCAATCCAACCCAAAAATTCTAAGTTTGATTTTTGAGAATGCGTTTGGCAAATACAAAACTCAACCCAACCCAACCCAACCCAACCCAAAAAATAGGAATTGATTCTCAAAATTTTAAGAAAATGATTAAAAAAAAAAAAAATTTGCCCAAAAAACTCAACCCAAAGTTCTTAACTCCGGCCACCGTCCGACGACTACCCACCGCTGGTCACCGTCCACCGCCGCCGTTCGGCGACCGTCGCCGGCCACTTCTGGCGACCGTCTCCGGACATCGTGCGTCGCCATCCGTCCGCCGCCGCCGGCCACCGTCCGGCCACCACAGCCGTCGTCGGCGTCCAGGCATCCAGCCACCGTCTGACAGCACCGCCGTCACCGGCGTCCGGCCGTCCGACCATCGTCTAACACCACCGCCGCCCCCGCCGCCAAACACAAAAAAAAAATTCAAAAAAATAAATTAGTTTTAGGATAAAATCGTTACCAAACGCAATTCTGTTCCTAAAATTCTCAATCCAACCCATTCCAGTTAGGTTCAGAAAAGTGGGAACACTAACCAAACGCCACCTAAACAAACACCGCAAAATCTTACATCTTTTTACCTTCAAATCAAGCTATATCCCGTCGGTTTGATCAATCCTCTCCTCTCCATAGTCTTCCTCGTTTTTTCAGCATCATCCCATCGATTAGCTCTTACATACAAATTCGACAGAGTCACGTAATTCCCAGCATTTTCGGGCTCCAATTCAACTAATTTTTCAGAAGCTAAAATCCCAAGCTCGATGTTCTGAAAAGCCCGAGAAGATGAAAGAAGAGCCCCCCAAACCCGTTTATCGGGCTTTATGTTCATGTTCTTAATCATCCAAACAGCCTCCTCAAGCTGCCCTGCCCGTGCCAGTAAATCAACAAGACAAGAAAAATGTTGAATTTCAGGGTTAAGCCCGAAATCACGAGTCATGCTATGGAAAAGCCCAAGCCCGTCGTCCACCAAGCCAGAATGACTACAAGCCGATAGCAAAGAAGTGAAGGTCAATGAGTTCGGGCGAAGCCCGGAAAATTTCATATCTTCTAGTAGCTTAAGAGCGGATTTCCCATATCCATGAAATCCGAATGCTGCAATCATTGTGTTCCAGGATACTAGGTCTCGAAATTTCATGTGTCCAAACACGGAATTCGCTGTCTGAATGCACCCACATTTCGAATACATTTGGATTAAAGCATTCAAAATCGGAATTATGGAATCGAAATTGGTTTTCACGATATGGGCGTGGATTTGTTTTCCGGAATTCAAATCACAAACAGGAAGAACAGTAGATATTGTGGTTGTGTCATGTTGAATTCCACTTTTTTTCATAGTTCTAAAACAATCAAGCGCAAAATTTTCCATACCCAAATCGGAAAATCCTAGAATCATCGCATTCCAAGCAACAACATCGGATTTTTCCATCAATTCAAACACATTTCGAGAGTCTTTAATTCTTTTGCAACCAGCATACAGTGTTAACAAGGCCGGTCCAGTTGAATTATAAAAATCAAATCTTGATTTTTCTAGTTTAAGACCACGTGCATGAATTTCTTGTCCGATTATTACGGCCTTTAGATATCGACACGAAACAAGAACAACAGAGAGACAATCCAAATCGGGAGAGACTCGCCCTGTGCTCACCATATGTCTGAAAATCGATAATGTCTGTTCATGCTTCCCCATTCTTGAATAACCCGATATCAATATAGTCCATGAGATAATATTAGGATCCTCAATCTCCCCAAAAATATTACATGCCTCATTGCAATGTCCCATACAGATATAAGCGTCCATTATCGTGTTCAAAGTGACTGAATCCGGATCGAAACGGTTATATTTCATGGCCTCAAACAGTTTCAGAGCCAATTCGATGAACCCATTGCAGACATACCCCGAAATCATCGAATTCCATGATAATATATCCCTTTCCTTAATCTTGTCAAAAACCCGTCTTGCATTTACTATTTCCCCACACTTAGAATACAAATCGATCAAAGAATTACAAATTTGAATATTCGAATCGACCCCGCAAACAATCACGTCTTTATGAACTGGAGCTCCTTCTTTCAGACATGAACAAGACCTCAAAACCTTGGGAAAAACATAGGCGTCCGGCAAGACACCCATGAATTTCATGTCTTTATAAGTTCTTAAGCACTCACTAAACATTCCGTTTCGAGAATAGAGTGATACCAGCGCTGTCCAAGCGAAGACATTTGGTTGAGACAATTTGTCGAACAGGTTGTGGACGGAGATAATGTCGTTGCAATCCGCGCACATTTGGACCAACTTTGTCGCCATGAATGGATGATTGTCAAGACCGCGTACGATGATCTGTTGGTGGACTTGTTTTCCTGGGTGTAGCGCTTTGAAATTGCTGCAAACCTGAAGCAAATGATTGAGTTCGAACATAGACAGCGATTTGAAATTGGTTGTGGACAGGGACGAGAATGGTCTTGAAGCGTGACATACTCTCATCTGATTCAGTGTTCTTACAATTTGTCTGAAGCTTAATCGAGCCTGAATTAACGTAAGATTATCGAAAGAGAAATTACCGTTGGCGACCGTTGAGAGTGAAGAAGGAGGGCTTCTCCTGGGTTGATAATATGGTAAACAACTTGGGCCATCCGGCCCATACAATTTTTATCGGACTGGACCATCTAAAAGTATGGGGTTTTTTTTGGGAAAATTACTTATTAATCCCAAAAAAAAAAATTATTTACCACCTACTTCCATCCCATCAATTTTTCTTTACACCGATTAGTCCCGTCAACATGTTTTCTTGCACCAATTAGTCTCATCAACACCTTTCCTTGCACTAATTAGTCCTATTTTCAAAAATGGTGAGAATTGAGTTTACCGAAATGCCCTCCCGTAAGTTTCACATCGAGAAGGAAGGTCGTCAAATTGTTATACCACCGCTGTCAGTTGCCGGTCGCCACCGCCATAAATTATAGCTTTACCCCAAACTTTATGACTTTTTGTCACTTTTATATGTTCCAAAAAAAATCTTGATTTTAGGATAAAATCGTTACTAAACGTAACGTAAAACAAGAGAACAATTGATATTATATTTAACATTTACAGGTATTGAATGTAACATCCACAGGTGTTCAATGTAATATCATATGTATTTTACTCTGCATACAAAAATAAGAGAATAATGGATGTTACATTCAACATTCACAAGTGTTGAATGTTACATTCAACATCTATATGAGGAGTATTTTGGTCAGAAAAAAATAACATCATATAAAAAAAATAAAAAAATAAAAAAATTAAAAAAATTAAAAAAATTAAAAAAAAATTAAAAAAATTTGATGTTATATTCAACATCCACATGAGAGGCATTTTGTCAGAAAAAAATAATTAAAAAAAAAAAAAAAAACACAGTTGATGTTACATTCAATACTCACAGGTGTTAAATGTTACATTCAACATCCACATGAAGGGCATTTTGGTCAGAAAAAAATAGCATTAAAAAAAAAAAAAAAAAACAATTGATGTTACATTCAACACCGAATGTTACATTCAACATCCACATGAAATGTATTTTGGTCAGAAAAAAATAGTATAAAAAAAATAAAAAATAAAATAAAAAAATTAATAATTTTGATATTACATTCAATATCCAAGTGAGGGGTATTTTGGTCAGAAAAAAATAAAATGACTTATTGGTGCAAAAAAAAGTGATGGGAGTAATTGGTAATTTCTTTTATATTTTGGGACTAAATGGTGCATACCCTTTTTTTTTTTCTTAAATAAAAAATACAATTAATTTAAAAAATAATAAGAAAACTCTATTAAATATATTTGATGTTTCGAAACTATGTTTACTACTACTAATAATAATAATAAACTATATTCTCTATATATATATATATGCGCGTAAACTCCACCACCACCAACCACAACAATTAATGCCCAACCACTACCCATAGCCTCCAACGTCGCTCAACCCAGAAGATCGCCCATCACCTCGTTCTTGTTGTCCATCTGCCACCAAACATCGTTTATCCACCACCACGCTATTCATGGCGGCGTCCATCCTCCACCGCGCATGGAACACAACCATCATCTCGCCGTCCATCCAACACCACGTGCCTTTTGTCCACCATCACCACCGTCTATATATGGACTTCCATATCTTGATTTTTCTTTTTGATGGTTTTTTGAATTTCTTCTGATAGTTATTGAATTTTTGCCAATTTTTTGTTGTTGGTTTATTGAATTAATTTGCACATTTTTTTTATATTGTTGTTGTTGCTCAGTTGTTGTTTTTGAATTGTTATTGTTGCAAATTTGCTATTATTTTGATTTTTTAAAGCAAACTTCTTGTTATTTGCTTTTGAATTTGTATGTTATTCATTATTCTTTGTTGATTTTGTTGTTATAATATTTTTTATATATAAATTTACAATCATTTTGACTTTTGTCCAAATAGTATTTTTAGGTTTATAGTTTAGATTATTTGTTGTCGAATTTTTTATTTTTCATTGGGGCGGTCGTGATAAATATTTGTTGATGTGGCTTGCGGTGGTGGTGAATGTTTGTTGTGATGGTCGATGGTAGTTGTAGTGATAGTGAACATTTTATGTTCCAACGTTGGTGGTGTACAATGGCCATGGAATTACTGTTGTTGATTTTATTGCGATGTTGGTGGTGTTTAGTGGTTGTGACTGTGATATTGAATATTTGTTGTGATGATGCATGTTTATCGTGACTCTAGACAATTCTGCTAGAAAACACTATTAATTTCATGAATTGGAGTTTTCATTCAAATAAAAAAAAAAAAAAAAAAAACTTGATGTATAAAGTGAACGTTGGTCCATACCGAATCACCCTATTTTTAAATTGATATGTCATAACAAACTTTGTTATTGTATTTACACTTTTTACATAAGGGAAAAACTTCAATGAAAGTTACATTTCACAAAAAAAATGTATTGATGAGATGAGGCTTTCAAATATAGGACCACTTTGCCTCCAAAACTCAATGTAAGTTCTTTATGGTTGGAGGGCACATGTCCTTAGAAAGGGTCCTAACCCAACTCAAAACTAATTAACCATCTCTATCCAATCTGCCATCTTTCTATCTTCTGCTCCACCCTTCCCTCATTTTTAAGCTTTAGGTCATTTTTCATCTTTCGGGTCATGGACCACTTGGTACCTCTAGTTGGGGTATCTATATTCTATTGTGTGAGAGAGTTTCGGATATTCTATTGTATAGTCGGGATAATCTGGTCATACAAAATTTTTATCAACTAAAAAAAAGGCTTTTAAAGACACCGTTCTTCTAACTTTTCAAAACAACCAAAAAAAAAAAAAAAGAAATGTCCACCTGTAATTTTTTTAAAAAAATTGATTAACAAATACACTTATGTCGACTTTTCCTTTTCAAAAGAAAAAACACCCCTAAAAAAGAAGGGGCCAAACTAAGTTGTAGTTATAATTAATCTTAAACATGTATTTTTATTTTGTAAAAATTGATTGACTAAAAGAAATATGTAAGTCTGTTCTTTACATTTAAAATAAAATTAAAGAGAGAGAGTAAATGTTGTAACCAAATGATTTTTTTATTTTTTTTTTATTCTCATTTTATGTAAGAAAAATATAAATGGCTTATTTTTTATTTTATTTTTACATTGAATATTTAGGGTCATAACTTGGAAAAATTATCAAATAAATGATAGCTTTGTCCATTTCATGTAAAACTTAGAGTGAGAATTTAATTTCACTTTTTCTTATATATATATATATATATATATATATATATATATAAAGAAAATGAAAAAGAAGAGGAGGCTTTTTCAATTTATTGCAAGTGAAAAAGAGAGAAACTTTTAAAGTAGAAATAACAATATAAAATAAGATCAAAGTACACGGCATAAAAGGAAATCAACCCTTTTATTTATTTGCAAATATATCATAGTGATGATACCTCAAAATTGAGGGAATCAGTGAATGCGAGTCGGTTCGACTGTGCTCGTGTTCGCCTGAGAGAATTTGCAGGAGGATTTTGTCCGATGAAAGACCTCGAATGTGAAAATAAATAAATGGTTACAGGATAAATCTTTTAGGAAATTTCTAGTAATTTAGAGTTTTTATAGGAGAATTTGACGGGAAATAGATTCCTGGATGTAGCTTCGCCAATGAAGTCCTTCCACGTAGGATTCGGCTCGTTGCAACCGTTCGAGGAGCCCTAAATGCATCGTGCATGGGTATACTTAAGTGATGAGCAGATTTATGTGACTCTGACTTAGAATCCCTTGCAACACATGGATAATGATAATTTAGTTCACATCAAATAGGGAAAAATTTAAAATGGTAGAGAGTTATCCATAATATCACTTTTTTACTTGAACTTCAAAGAAATTACTAGAATTATGTTAAATCAATGTGCAATTGAGATTATTCTTTTCCCATCAATTCTTTTTTTTTTTTTTTTTTCAAAATATGAGAAAATTGTACTAACTATTTTTGAAATAAGAAAAAGTTGCTTGTTTGCAAATTGCAAAACAAAGAGTGACTAAAGGCTAAAGAAAAGACAAGCAAAAGGAAAAAAATAGTACCCATATTGAGGTCTTTATATACATATATATATATATATATATATACACACACACTAATGTCTCTACACCCACATAGAGTGTGAGACAAGTCTCGTTCGGAGTGCGTAGCTACTCTTTCTAGCAAGTGCTTTTTCGCAGGTTCGAACCTCTGACCTTACAGAAATCCCTCAATTATTTTAACTCAAACGAGCCTTACCACTTGAATTACATTATGTTGATATAAATATGTATATATATATATACACACACAGTAAGTCAATAACATCGAACCCTTTCATATTGGGCACGAACCCTAAATTTTGTTTGCTTTAAAGGCAGGAAAGTCTTATTTTTCAAAAGTCGAGGGGTCCAAAAATGTCAGTCCCAAAGGTCCCCAGGGACTGACTTTCAGAAATAAAGAAAAGTTGGTGCTTTTAAAATTTCAAGGATTCCCTTTAGGTACAATCACCTAAAACATGTCTAAGACATGAAAAATCAAGAAGAAAAAAAAAAACTTTTTCACCCTCAATGCTTGTGATTTTTTTCAGTTTACACGTTAAAAGTCTTAACTTTTGCACATTGGTCCTCTAATTTATGAACTTGTTCCGAAATTGATAATTTCGAAAGAGAGAATTATTTAGAAATATGTAAACATTAATTTATGGTGAAAGTATTTACAAATTTATCCATATATACGTGTTTTTTTTAGCTACTTTTCTTTAAAAAATTTAAATTTTTGCGATCGACGAAAAAATTATTTTCATAACCGAAATAAATATATTTGGCCTCCCTTATGTATCTTAAAACTTTATTTGTCACAAATATAATTTCATAAAAAAAAAAAAAAAAAAAAAAAATCCAATGCAAACCAAACACAAACCTAATAACCTAAGGTGTCTTTTGAATGAGGTTTTTGCAATTTGACCCTTGAAGTTTTCAAAGAATTTCACTTTAGTCCCTATACTTTCAATTTGAACAACACATTAAATCTTAAAGTATCCAAATCGTGTCAAGTCGATTCAAATAGGTAATTTTGTCATTTGTTACAGTGAAAATCAGCCACGTGTCACACAAATCACCTACGTGGATGAATTCCATCATAAAAAAAAAAATGACTAACTTGACACGATTTGAATACGTCAGGACTTATTGTATTCAAATTGAAAGGACGTGGACTATAGCAAAATTTTTCAGAAACTTTAAGGGTGCAAATTGAAAAAAGCTCCTTTTGAATTTATCTTTATATTTTACTCTTTTTTTTTTTTTTTAATACACCTTTTGTTACTTTGGGATGGGGTTCCTTTCTTTCTTTTACTAGTATTTTGATTACATCTTTTTACTATTTGAGTCCCATAAAGAAAGGGGGGAAAATAAAGATGAACCCTTGTATCTAAAGCCCAAATTTGTATGTGTTTCCTTCTTTGGATCCACCACCATTACTTCTATCTAGGTTTGACCTACCAATTACTGGATTGCTAGTACTTAATATTCTTGTCACATTATATTTTGCATGCAAAATTGAAGGCTTTCTATGATCACATAAAGTGCTTTTCAATTTTTATTTTTTTTTTAGTTTTTTGGTGTTCATAAATCAAATAAATATTTGATTCGTATGTAGCAGTAAAAATTGGACGTGCAATTGATGGTATAATATGTAACTCTTCTACCAATTAAGTGTAATTCAAGTGATAAGGCACGTTTGAGCTAAATTAATTAAAAGGCCTCTGTAAAGTCAGAGATTCGAGCCTGTGGAAAAATACTTGTTGGGAGAGACAACCACGCATCCCGAATGAGCTAATCTTTCACCCCTGTGTGGGTAGAAGGATACTCGTAGGTATACAAAAAAAAAATATTTAACTCTTCTTACTAAGGTTGGCTAACTATTTTTTTTCCCGAAAGAAAGTGTTTTCCGATCAACTTGCGCGCATTTCAAAAGTCTTTTTTTTTTTTTGTACAAATGGTTTAGGAGATGGAGTTTTGAATACTAGACTTCTCACTAGAGAGAAACTAGATAACCATTAGATTAAAAGACTTAGGTTCAAAGTAATCTTCTTTTTAATAGTTCATTTCAATAACTCGTTTTGAAAGCCTCATAGGGCCAAATTAAGCCTTAGACCTTCTCCTTTTCAAAAGGAGAAGCATCCTCAAGAAAGAGAGGGCAAACTAAGATCTCATTTGATAATGCAATTAAGTACTTAAAATTACATGCATTAAGTACTTATCAAATTAAGTGTGTTTGATAACAAAATTAAGTAATCACTTCAAAAATAAGCAATACTTAAAAAATTATTTAAAATTTTAAGTGATATGTGATTCACTTAATTTTTAACACTTATCACTTAATACTATAGAATATCTAATTATCACAACCAATATTTTATATCAATATTGTAAATTCTCACAAAAAAAATATACACAAAAAATTATAAATAGAGAAAATATTAAATTAAAAAAAATAGAGAGAAATTTGTAGAGAGAGAATATTTTAAAAAAATAAAGTTGTAAAAAAATGATTTTAGGAATAAAAATTTGTACAAATATATTTTTTTTGAAGTATTTTTTTTTTTAAAAAAAATGAATAATTAATATGTTGAACACTTAATAAATTCAACACTTAAAATTCAATACTTAAAATTTAAATGGTTGTCCAACAAAGTGTAACTCAAGTGACGAGACAAGAGTTCGAGCCCGCGAAAAAATACTTATTGGGATAGGTAGTCACGCACTCGGAACAAGCTAGTCTTTTACCCTGTATAGGTAATAAATACATATTTAAAAAAAAACATGGCCTAAGCGTAAGTGCAATATAGCCAAATAAAAAATATTCAAATATTATCTAAAATTTGGGATAAAGAGAGTAATTAATAGATCCCTTTAATATTAAGGTTAATTAGGAGTATATTATTATAATAATAATAATAATGAAGGGATTGGTGGCCGCCCCTAATGATTGATCTACCCTTTCGTCTAAAACGGAGGTTGTTAAAGTACTTTTTTTTGCCAGCAAAAATTTAATTTTTAAACCTCGGCCTCGGGTCTCCTTCTTTATACACCAATAAACCACAGTCTGTCTACAGTTAGAAAGCCTACCCTAGTTTTCCGTGCCTGCCCACCATCCACGTACGAGGTCCATGTGCCTTTGTCCGTCCCCCTTTTTTTCCCCTAAAAAAAGTAAAAGAAAATTTATTATTTTTTAATTAATTGTGGTCCGTACTTAAGGAATCTTTGCTTTACTTTTCTTTAATCCTTGATTTAACACCATTATCATGGTAATCGTAGATCGGCGGGTGCTTTGTTTTTTGAAATTTCAAAAAATAAAATAATATATATATACACACAATCCACTGAACGCATAGATCAACTGGTGAGAGACTGTTCTAATTTAACCAATGTCATTGATTCGAGACTTGAAAATATAACTACGTTAAAATTCGGTAGGAAGAATTTTGCTGTTGTTATGGTCCGACCCGACTCGATTCGAATTAGTCAAAATCTTATCGGATACCAAAAGTTTATATATATATATATATATATATATATATATATATATATTATATTATATTATTTTGACAAAGTTTTGTGTGTAAAGTGTTAACAAAGAGGCAATTTTCATTGATTAAAGGTGCCTTTGGTGGTCTAAATTATTTTATTTTATGAATTTTATTTTTCTTTTATGAATTGAGTTTTGTATTTGTTTTATCTATTTGTGATTTAATTAAATTTATATATTATTTTGAACAAAGAAAAATACAATTACTTTAGTTCATTTAACTATATTTTACTTCAATTACATGAAAAAATAATATTTAAATTGGAATTAAAATGATTAATCATCTAACTAATTTATGCATTTTTTAACCCTTACAACCAAATACTAAACTATAAAATTTATAAATTAATTAACTTAAAAATAATACGATTGGCAAACTAGAGGACAACCAAACCGGCCCTAAGAAATTTCCACTATGCCCCGTGTACAAGTACTTAATATACAACTATTAAAAATCTGTATCTAGTAATATGATAGTACAAACCTCTCCATTATCTTGGCTAAATTTAGTGTGCGATTTGTCCAATATACCACACTAATAGTAGTATGGTACACCTAATTTAGGATAGGTATTCAAACAAATAACAAAATTGATGTGTCATTCTTTAAACGTATTTTTTTTTTATTAAATTTAAACTATTACTTTTTTTTTAATTTTTAATTTTTAATTTTTTATGATTAAATTTTGAATCTAGATTTATCAAAATTAAACTAAATAAATCAGGTCAAAATGAATCTAAATTAGATCGAATTAAATTATAATCTAACTTAATTAATATATTAAACTTAACACAAACAAAACAAAATAAACAAACTAATCCAATCAAAATAAAACAAAATTAACAAACTATATTTTTTTTTAATCTTGGTATTTTATTTCGGAGGAACGTTGATGAATGTTAAAACAGAAACTAATTCCAACAGTTTCCCCTCCAAATTTTTTATTAGGCTTGTGACATGTGGCAAATATGGCTCAGGCAAGGGGATGTATCATTTTGGTACAACAGATGACACATCTGTTGGAATCTTAATTTTGACTGAAAGATGCCAAAGTTATATTAAAAAAATTTTGCACACCTTATAGCACATTTATGGAAGATTCTCTAACTCAAATTCATAATTTTTGTAACAATTTTTTTTTTTTTTACCGATGAGAGAGTTCTAGACATTGAAAAAGGTGACGTTTGTTTAGTGTTTTCCTTAAATTTTGGTGTTTAATTCTCATAAATTTATTTTAAAATTTTAGAAACAAAATTAAAACATTTTTTTTTACATATTTTTGTTTCGATTCTTTTAAGAATAAAAACACTGAACAAACAAATGTAATGATGAATGTTTCCGTTATGAATTTTTTGGATTAAACGTTATTTTAAAATGATATCATATTCAAATATAATAAATATCAATGTAATAGCATGGACCCCTTAGGATCAAGAATGGGATCCTCAAGAGTATCCTAAGATGGCATACTATACTATACTAATCATTAAATTTAAATTCTCTGACATTAAAAAAAAAACTTGATAAATATATTATTTTCTGGAGGGGCACAATCTCCCTTTGTTTGGGTGGAAAATAGACCCGAAAACACTATTAGAAATTTTTTAATTTTAATTATTATATTATTATATATAAATTTTATTATTTTATTTAATAAAAAAATATATATTTATAATGGTTATGATTATATGTTTATTAAACATTATTAAAACTTATTTAAATGTCCTAATTCTATTATAAATATATATTATTATTTTAATATTTATTATATTATTATAATATTTATGTGTATAATTAAATTTTTTATTAATTATAAAAGTATGAATACTCTATATTACACTAAGAGTTACATAATCTATACACATTATATATAGTTGTGTGAGAATGAGAGGAAATATTAAAAAAAATTAAAAAATAGGATAATATATGTTGATACATATAAAATAGTGAATGTGATTATATTGAAGATGTAAAAATAGAGAGAAGTAATATTTTGCATATATTATTTACGGTTAATATGGTTTGCAATCAGTTTCATATAAGAATGTTTTACTATAACTTGACTCCATGGATTGTTTTATCTTGAGAAATGCTCGACATTCAACCATTTGCATAGAGGGGACATATATTTTCTTAGTAAAGATGTAAAGTGGTCACACGCCTCGATTCACCAGATATATATTTTTCTCTTTATTTTAGTTTTACATTTATTTATTTTATTGTTGATATTATGAGTTTACATCATTATGATTTTTCTTTTCAATAATCTATGAAGACACATGATTAGGTAAAAGTTGAAGTTTGCCTGAATTTGTTTCTAATATAATTTTTAGTGTATTTGATGATTGGCATATTTTGTTGATTTGGTACATTGTCGCATATCAGTTTGCATGATGAAATTTGGGATTGTATAATGTTTGTTTGATAAATATTAAGTTTAAAATATCCTTAATAAATTTATTTGATCGAGTTATTGAGACTAAAAAATTCCAGATGTTGCTTTTATAAAAATGATGCTATGTAATGGTCACAAAATATTTAATAGTATGCCAAATTAGAATTTATGGAATAAATAAAATTAAAAAATTTGAGGCGTAATGTCCATACGTCACACTTCCACGAGATTAGACAATTTGTCTCAAGACTAGTAGTTGCTAGAATTTAATTTGTCGAGGGGGATGAGCTTTAGCCCTCAAGAAAGTCACCCAGGAAAGTAATCCAACGTCTGTTATTAGGAACACTGTGGAGGAGATTGAATAGATAGCAACAATTCATACTGCGTGACTTATAAAACAACACTAAGTATTATCAAAGTATAACAACTCATACATGTAGCATACAGTACTTCAAGTCAAAAAATCACAAATACAATCATACCTCAAATACTTTATTTTGACGTTGAGCAAAACTATCATGTAGGATATTAAGGATGATTACATTTGATCATTTGCTACACTAGTAAGTTCCTTTGTGCTTGTTCTAGTATTTCAAACTAATGGTTTGAGACTCATTATTCCCAAAGTGAAAATAACAGAACAAGATAGACTATAATTATGTTACAAAATGCATATAACTATGTTATATGTATTTGTGCAATATCTATTACATATAATCAATATTTTACACACAAATTAGATATATGTAACTACGAGAGTGCATCGCGTGTATTGCGTCTTCCGCCTTTTTTTAATATACATGACTAAAATATAAGTTGTAATTGCATATGGAACTTTTTTAAAATTAAAGGTAAAATAACGGACTTACCACAAAAACACCCATGATTTAATCACGGTTTCTTTTATTTTTTGGTCTATGAACCATTCTAATTTTTTTTTTTTTAAAAAAAAAAAAATTGGGGTTAATTCCAATTATTTCTTTTTGTAATTTAATTTGAGTTTATATAATTAAAAAAAAATAAAAAAAATCTCAACAAATAATACATCGAATCAATATAAATTAGCAGGTTAGGGTTGAAATTTTTACAGCACGGACACGAAAGTGACGCACGACCGAACAACCTGTTTTGGTTCTTTGGTCTTTTTTGTTTTGCAAGGAGCGACTTATGGAATTCCATAGTTAAAGGGAAAATCTTTGGGTCAATTTAAAAACTTGTAAAAAATTGGTGCTGGCCTGTAATATTTTTTGGGGGCTTTGAAACTTTATACCCCAGAAGTTTGACCATTATTTCACTTTACCTTATAGTTTCAATTTGAACATGACACTTTCGTAATCATCCTAATTCAGTCGAAATGAATAGCTCTATTATAATTTTGGATGACAAACTGTTGCCTGCCGTACATCCAGCTATTATATAAGAGGACCTAAAGAGCATTTTCATCCTCTTCATTTTCCCGTTATAATTTAAAAAAAAATAAAAAAATGTATGCATGTGTATATATGTACACCTTATATTTCAGATTTCTGGGTATTTGGATAAGAACGAGAATGAGATGAGGAAATTTAGGGGATTGAAAATGCCTATAAACTCCCTTAAAAATAGTCATATACGCAGAAAAACTATTTTCTATCCAAAATTGTAATGACAATAATGACTTATACTGTAGTGGGTTGATTAGGAAACTGTAAGGCCTTTCTATTCAAATCGATACTATGAGGACTAAAGTGAGATTTAATTAAACTTTAGGGGTACAAAGTGACGAATCCCCTATTTGTTTTTAATAATATCTTTGTTTTATTGCCCAAAAATAACCATCAAAGAGAAAGCAGCACACCTCTATGTCTATATAATTATGTAATAGAATTAAGCAAAATTCAATGCATTGTCGAGAGGGTAATTTGGGGGAATGAAGACCGTTAAGAACCAAAGGCTGCGATCAATGCAACAATGAGTGAACTAAGAGTTTGTGGCCCATGTTTCCCCTACTATAAATAAATAGATATTAAATCTTTAAAATCTCAAAATTATTTTTTTACAATTAATCTCGATTTGATTTTAGGGGTTATTGTTTAACAGTCAACGAATTTAAATTTTTTGTCTATACAATTCACGTATTATAATAATTTTTTCAGAAATTCAAAATTATTGTTCTACATGAAAATGATTATAATTTTTTCATGTAAAAAATTACAATGACTTTTATGAGGTGCAGTGATTTTAAAATTTTGATAGAATTATTAGACTTCTCAAATAAATATTGTATCAAATGAACTAAATAAATAGTGAATTATAAAATTTGGAACCATAGAAAAAAAAAAAAATCTTAATTTTAAAACCAAAAAAATAAATAAAATGTATCGAAATTTTATTTTTTGAATTCTCTTTTATATATATATATATTTTTTTTTTTTTAACTAAAATCTCATTTTTTTTTTACATTAATAACAATTCTTTTAGAGGTTTTTGATGAACAGTCTATGAATTTAAAAAAAATTCAGGCAGTTCACGCATTATAATAATTTTTTCAGAAGTTCAAAATTACTGTATTACATGAAAGTCATTACAATTTTCTAAGTAAAAAATTACAGTAACTTTTATAGCATACAATGACTTTGAATTTTTTACAGAATTATTAGACTCTTAAAAAAATATTGTATCGAGTGAACTTGATAAATAGTAAATTGTAAAATTTAGAATCATAGCAAAGAAAAAATTTGATTTTAATACAAAATAAAAAAAAATAAATGAAATGTATCAAAATTTTATTTATTGAATTGTATTTTATATATTAATCTCAAACTTATTTTTTTACAATTAATCACAATTTGATTTGAGGGATTTTTGATAAATAGTATACGAATTTAAAAAAAATTCTTATACGACACACATTACAATAATTTTTTTTAGAAATTCAAAATTATTGTATTACATGAAAATCAATATAATTTTTTCATATAAAAAAATACATTAATTTTTATGGCGTGCAATGATTTTAAACTTTTGATAAAATTATTAAACTTTTACTGAATAATGAATAGTAAATCGTAAAATTTTAAATCATAACAAAAATGTACCAAAATATTAAGTTGATTTGCACTTTGTTTCTTTTACCTAACAATGGTGATCCTATGGCCCTATGTTATTAAATGGCCATGTGTGATGGTTCTCCCTCGCCCACCATGTCACTTACAATAGTTTATTCCGCAATGTGAGTGTATAATTGTTTTTTAGAATTCAAATGTTTATTTTTTTAAATAAAATATACAATTAATTTTAGGAAAACTATTTGAGAGATTCCAAGATTATAAAAATAATTTTCTAAGGATCATCTCATATATATAAAAAAATAATTGTTACAGGATTTCATAAAAAAATAATTGTTACAGGATTTCATAAAATGGTATTTTTATGGGATGAAATTTTTGGGAGAATTTCCCTTAATCTTATTTTAAATTTTAATATTTTTATTCTCTAATTCTATACTAACATCAATAAAGATATTTAATTACCAACAAAGTGTAATTTAGGTGGTAAGACACATTTGAACTAAAGTAGTTGAGAAACCTCTGTAAGGTCTAGAGTTCGAGCTTATGAAAAAATACTTGTTGGGAAGGACAATCACGCATCCCAAACAAGTTAATCTTTCTCCTTTTGTGGGTAAGGGAAACACTCGTGAGTATATCCAAAAAAATAAAAATATTTAACTCTTTGCATTTGGTTATTGTCAATACAATGTCTAAAATAAATAGGGTTTGACGACTATTCACCACATTTTAACGTTAATAAATTATGAAAGTGGATTTGAATTGTTTGTTATCTTGTGTTGATGTTCAATACTGCTAAGAATATCATCGTCTCGTTTGGTTTGATAAAAATGATCATCCATTAAGAACAAATGGAACAATATTTTTTTTTTAATCGGGTCACTTAAGTGTGCACCTCGACTAATCACTTCCTCGAGCGATCTTAAAGATACACTCTCTCATATCAGCGTGGTACATTCAAGATTAAATTCAAGATTTAATTTTTAAAATGTTTATCGAGAGAGTCAAAATCTAATTGGCAACAAAATAAGGCACATTCCCTGGTCAACCAAACTAACACCTTTAGGGTTGAACAATAATACCTTTAATAGCATAGAGTATAAGCACACGATAACAAAAAATTCAAATATTTTGTTTTAACGTCAATATGTATTAATAAACATGAAAAAATGATGAACGGTCATATTTCTCCATTCACTTCCACATTGTGTTGACATTAACGAAATGTAAAGAAGCAAATGTCGTTGATGATATTAACAATGATAGATAAAAGCAAAAAATAAAAACACTGAGATTTAAATTTAAGAGCGATTCGCAATTGCGTACGATTTCCGTGATACTTACTGAGTTTTCAAACTAAAGCTCTTCTTTAAAAAATTTCTTTCATACTAAGTTGAGCCGGTGAGGTTCGCCCTAATTAAAATAGGTTCTGTTTTACTTGTAGGTGAGAATAGTTATCCGTTTTTGAATTATATGCCCATAGCCATCTGTATTTCTTCAGGTTGGGCGCCCAGTTATATTAAAGCGATCTAGAACGGACTGAATAAAATTTTTCCTACCCATAAATATGGGTAAAAAGAAAGAAAGAAAAAGAGTGGGTACCTACGTAATTAGAATACCTACTAACTAATGGATATCCAATGAAAATAACCGAGAAAAAAAAAAAACTAAATGAATATCTTATGTTCCATAAAAAAAAAAAAAAAAAAAAAAAAATTGTTCTCGGGATGAAAACAGTCTTTGGGAAAAAAAAAAAAAAAATCAATAATGTTTCCCAAATAATTTTTTAGAACATGAAAAATTTGATTTTGTTCTCTGAATATAAATAGAAATCTAGGAATGAACAACAAATTGTTCCCAAAAAACTGTCTTCATTTCCAAAATAGAAACAATTTTTTTTTTCTTCTCAGATTTCTATTTCTGTTTCGGGCAACAAAAATACAAATATGTGAAAAAAATTATGTTTATGTTCTCAAAACATAAACCACCTTTTTTTTTTTTTTCAAAAAATTGTTTCTGTTCCAGGAAAACAAATATTTTGTTCTCCTCATGTTTCGGTTTTTATTATGGGAACAAAAATAGAAATGTGTTTTTTTTTGCTATCTGAACATAAACAATTTATTGTTGTTCCCAAAAATGATTTCTTTTCTGGGAACAAAAATCATTTTTTTTTTCATTTTTGTTCCAGAAACATAAATAGAAGCGTGTGAACAAAATATGTTTCTTGTCCAGGAACATAAATAGACTTTTTTTGTTCTCAAAAACAAAAATAAATTTTTATTCTCTGTTTTTTTACCAGGACAATTTTTTTTTTTTTTTTTTTTTTTATTTTATGATATGAGACTAAGAACCAAAGAAAAAAAAATATTCTTGAAATAGAAACACAAATCAGATGTGAAAAAAATCATTTTGGTTACGTGAACAATTTTTTTTTTCGTCATCCTATTTGTTTCAAGTTAAATTTTCAAAATTTATGATTAAGTTTCTAAATGAATTTGAGATTTTTTTTACACTTCGTACCCTTAAAATTTTATAAAAATTTCACTTTAATCCTCATTCTTTCAATTTAAACACATTCCATCTTAAAGTATCCAAATCCGTATCAAGTCAGTATTTCTGTCTATGACTGAATTCACCCATATGGGTGATTTTGTGTCTGATACGTAACTGATTTTCATCATAATTGATTTGACATGATTTGAATAGTTTAAGATTTAACGTGTTAAAATTGAAAGTTATCGATTTGGATGGATAAGATTATTATCGGATAAGATTCCTAAGAAAGGGTAACATTAAACAGTATTTAGAAAGGAAAATTTGGATGGATCCAAATCGACAATTAGTTAAATCAAACCAAATCAAGAAATACGAATGCCGCGAAGAGGAACACTCTATTGAGTAATAACGCCGTTAAGATTCTCATCCCCAATACTGAAGAGGTTCGCCGTTACCGTTAAGACGGAGTTAGGACCACAAGCTAATAAGAAGGAACCTGAAGGCCGTAGCCTTGAATGGAGTCATCATAAACACTGCCTCCATTTCCCCCACTTCTCTCTCTCTCTCTTCCCGAAAACAACAGAACAGAAGACAAGCACAGAGAGAGGAAGAAGATATTCTCAGTGCTTCCATTGCAGAATTCACGTACATCTACAGAGAGAGAAAATTCCGTCATTTTTTCATAGAAAATCGCATATACGTATATATATAGGTGTAGAGAGAGAGAGCAGCAGCAGCAGGTACTGGAGGAGAACTGTGTGTGATTTTGTGTAGTTACTGTGTCTACATCGTTTGTGAAGTACATGCGGAAGTGCGGAGGAATTGGAGCGGTTGCGGCGGTGGTTGCGGAGGCCGGTGTGAGGATGAGGAGAGCTTCCGCGGAGCAGGTCCAGGCGGCGGCAACATCGGGGAAGAAGAGGAAGGTCGATGATGGAGAATTCGAGATCTCCACGACGAGAAGATGTCGGCGAGCTGTTGAGACGCCGGAGAATTCGGTTTCCGCGCCGATTTTGGCAAATTCGAGGATATGGACGGATGATCCGATTGATCCGTGTGACGGCTTCAACTCCGATAATCTAGTGGAGTCGTGTACCTCGAGTAACGGATCCAGCGTCGGAGAGCGGGAGGTATGAAATTCGTCATGGAATTCAAATTCCTTTCTGTCGGCGGTTGTTTTTCTCTCTAACTCACGCGGTTCAAATTGCGTGATTTATTAGAATTCATTTCCGTTTTAATTTCGTGTTTTCGCTTGCCAGGAAGAGAGTTCACCGGATTATGATTTCCAGTTCGCCGGAACCAAAAGGTTTCTACATCGCCTAGCTTTGCCGTTTCACTAGATTTATTCTCTCTCTCTCTCTCTCTCTCTCTCTCTCTCTCTCTCTCTCTCTCGTGTATCCTCCTGTTCTAAATCTTGTTTCAAAAACGATATGACTCGCAGGAGAGAAACGACATCGCCGGGCAAGGATGGAGCTGTTTCCGACGAGCAGGATTCGACGGCGAAGCCTTTGGATACAAATTCTTACGGCGGATCAACGGTGGAAAAGATGCCAACGCAAGCTGAAATCGAGGAATTCTTCGCCCCTGCGGAGAAAAACCTCCAGAAACGATTCATAGAGAAGTAATTCTCTCCGTTCCATACACTTGATTTCGCTCATTCTTATTTCTCTTCGAGTTTATGTGATCAACAACAAATGATCTTGTATGCTTGACAGATACAACTTCGACATTGTGAGAGACGAGCCATTGGAAGGCCGATACGAGTGGCGGTGTTTGTTCGACTGAATCCGCGGAAGAAGAACGATGAACATCTGAACACGAAGGCAAAAAAACCACCACCGCCAGCGTAATTTTCATTCAAAATTCACCTGTAAAAGCTACCGGTACCACTAATTTAAATTTATTTCCCTGATATTTCTTAGCATCTTCCGAATTTTTCTTTATTTTTTTGTATAGTTCTTACTTTCTACCTACCTACATCCGAATTCAGAATGAAGAAACTCTCTCTCTCGATCTCTAGACATTTAGCCTTTTTTCCTCTATGCCATAATTATTTGTTGGGTTTATCTTACATCGCACATGGAAGAGGCCGGTGGTAGGAAAGAAAGCCACCCCTTCCAATTTTTGCGTTATCAGAGCTCTGTTTACAACAATTCTAGTCCAACAACTACAAAGAAAAGGACTGGTTAAGAATTAGCCGACTAAAGATTCGATGTGTAAGGGAGAGTTTGGGGGTCTTGGGGCTTTATCAACCACAAAAAACTAACTCATAAGGTGAAACTTTTTTTCATACTTATAACCTGGTCACCAATTTCTTCCATAACTAATGAGATAAATCCAACATTCTCTATTTCATCAATTTTAGGCTTACAAGAAAAAGAAAAGGAATAAAAGCATGAGATTGTTTATTAAAGAGACTGAGAGAGACTTAATACTTTCCAACAGTAGTATCAGGGTTCAGATTACGACAACTCTGGTCCTATAGTCACAAAGAAAAAGACTGATCGAGAATTAACCGATCAAAGTTTCAATGAGTAAAGGAGAGTGTGTGAGTCTTGAGTTTCTCTTAACCCCAAAAACTAGCTTACGAGATTAAACTTTTTTCTTATACTTATCATTTGATTACCAATTTTTTCTACATTTGTTGCGAGACTCATCAATTTATCAGAAGAAGAAAAGAAAGAAAAACGTGAATTTATTTATTAATTTAGTTGTTTTTCAGTTTTAATTTATTAATAATTTGTGAAAATATCCAGAACGATCATGTGGGGGCTGTGAAGAGATTTGGGTACAAGGTTATTTACTGGCTACTGCAGTCTGGAGAGGGAAGGGAGTGTCGTACGCACTCGCTCATTTCAGTCACGGTGCATGTTAGGGGGCCCGCAGTGTAAGATGCGGACATGTATTGATGTGACTTTCCATGTAATTGAGGTTTTTCTCTGCCCCCTTCTTCACTCCTATCCTGTGCATTGTACCAAAGACCAAGTACAACACCACACTGAGGAAGGGGAATTTCACTCCACCCCTTTTGTTCTTTACTTCTTTACATGAAATCAGTTAAATGGTGGCTGGATTAATTCCTCCATGTTTTTGTAAGAGAGAGAAGATGAGAGAGAGAGAGGGGGTAGACATAAGTGATATCGTGTTAATTACCGCGATCCCTATCTTCGATGATTTCATACGTCAGTCCGAAAAATGTTATGATGTAAGCTGGTTTGATAACCGTAAAATTTTCGAGATATTAAACTTTTTACTTCTTGTAATAGATCAATCTTATTGAATATTAATGTAATTTCACATATTGGTCTTAAAATTATACCGAAAATAATCTGATGATACTCGAATATGGGGATTACGGTAATTAATGAAATTTTCCTAGAGTCCTCAGCTCCTCACGAAGAATGTATCTGCATGAATTCTTATCCGAGAATTTAGATCCTGGTAAAGAATTTCCGGTGGGAGAGTAAGTATATGGGGTATGTATAACTTTTGATTTGAATGTATAGGAATTTTCAATTTACTTTTATTCCTCCATACTCCGGGTATTTATATATTCTCACTTAGCGGGAAAAGTGGAGAGAGAGCATCTGATAACGAATGTAGCCAATCCATTGAGAGAACTTGTTCTCAGCATGGGATGTTAGAAATGAACAGTGTGACTCTTTTTTGAACATTTTAATCAAGCAAAACTCCTAACTTGGATTTTTGCGGGATTGATCGATCCTATCCAGTGGTCAATCTCAATCTCGGGTTCAACCCGTTTGTGACTCAATTACAAGACTAAGGACCAAATTATCCCTCACCATAATGAAATGGAAGTTGTATAAAAAAATTGTTACACATTTTATTTTTTCTAAGGTTAGAATTTTTATTTTATTTTATTTTTTTTGTGAAATTGAATTTTAATAGTGAGAGCCGGAGCGGAAGGGAGTGTTTGTCAGATACCGGCGCAATGATTAGGAATCGCAACAGAAAGAAAGGGGAAAAAAGGGAAGCACATGCCTGCAGATTCGGGGGGGAATCTCTTGTGGTTTTGTTTCTCTTTAGAACGGAAGGAATTATTACTACTACTACTACTTGCCCTTACTTGAATAACAATGCCTTCAATTAGAAATATCTTATTTCAAACCACTCTAGCTGTTTTTCTTTTGGTTCTATTTTCGAAAACGAAAGATTATTCAAATTGTTTGGGGTTTAAACAAAAATTTAACTTCTTTCTTGGAATTAAATCCCTCGTTAGCCAAGTAGTCGGCGCATTTGTTGCTCTCTCGATTTACTAGTTAGATCTTGAAGCTGTTAGCCCTTATCATTCATTTGCAATCATTGATCCAAACTTCATATTTATAATTTTTTTGGCATTCCTCCAATATTAGGTTGACGACCTCTATTGTATCGTTTTCTATTATGATCCGCGGGTATCCTTCATTTTTTTTTTTCACCAAAAGACCTTTATATGCTCCTTTAGTTTTCGCCTCTAGACTGCAACAGTTTGGAAGGCATTCAAACTACCCGAATTGAAATACTCCGAGATGGTCCCGCAACAGCCCTCCAATTCCTCCTGTTCCTGGATTACTGTTAACACAACCATCATTGTTTAGATTGAAAAAACCTACACAAGGGGAAATCCAATTAGAAAAGGGAATATCTTTCAATTCTTGGGGACAGAATGCGTCCAAGAGATCCTTTAAAAGGATCTTGTTTAACTTTTTTAGCATCTTCCTTATTTCTGTCTTTTAAATTCTCTCATATAATTGCAACAAATAATTAAACATACGATAAATTAGAGGACTTCCCTTTCGGATGAGTCTTAATAAAACTAAGAATTGTATAATGAAGTTGTTTGAGCTGGTTCAGAGGAAAGAATGAAGCCCATATCCTTTATGCAAGTCCTCAGTATAATATCAGTAGTTTTCCAAGCAACGTTACATCTCTAGCACATGGCTGATAAATCATCGGACTATTTTACTCTTAAACTGTTGGGCGTAAGTCTTCCATGAAAGATAAGCGAAATGAAAAATTAAAAATTTTAAGGCACTTTCAACTTCCAAATCCAATTCCATTTTATGGTATTAGCAAGTTCCTCCTCACTGTTAGGCATCATTGTACACCAATTTTAGGAATAAAATCCTCGATTGTTCCAGGGTCCAAGTAGCCATATCTTCTTGAAAGAATAAAAAATTATTCATTCCTAAGATTTCTTCCTTAATATCATCGTTAATTAGATAAATGATGGAAATACCTTCGTTCAGTGTTTTTAATTTCAAATTTCGGTTCTCATTTCCAAAACTATGTAACAAAATTTTAGATTGATTCCAAAAATTTTGGAATTTTAAGAAAAAAAATTATTTCCTTTTCTTCTAAAAAAAATATTCTGAAATAATCCCACAAAGATGTACAACTTTTAAATAAAGATGGAGGAGTGAGATGTATGCACTCTTGTACATCTAGGTTGTCTTTTGCTTAAAAACTTCACTTCTTTCCCACGAGTATTTTTTGGTAAAGACAAAATGTTCTTTGTTTTACTAATTGGATATATGCCTTATCCTTTTTTCTTTTTCTTTTTTTTTTTAATTAAGAAAAACAAACAAAACAACATAAAAAAAACAAAAAAAAACAAAAAAAAAAAAACACTTAATCCAGCGGGCTCATATCAAAGGCCCGTTTGTCCATCTCTTCCATCTGAGATCGAGGTCTCCAAAATTTTCAAGGGCAATCCTCTTTTGCACCATGCTTTGTCAAAATATCAGCACATCTATTCGTTTTCCTAGAGGCGAATTGAATAATATAATCGTTGAGAAGCCGGACTCTTTTGCACTCTTCAATCTAATATACCTTTAGTTAGCTTATACTTCCTAGATTAATTGGCTACCCACTTCTATTCTTACATTTTTTATTCATGTTCTTTAAAAAAGAGAAAAAAAAATGGAACATTCGAAACAATTTTTTAAGATTCTTAAAATTTAGAGCTTTTTACACTTTGCCCCCTTAAAAGTTTTAGAGAAATCCCACTTTAGCCCCCATTCTTTCTATTTGAACACATTAAATTATGAAATATCCAAATCATGTCAAGTCAGTCTTTCAATCATTTTGTATATAACGGAATTCACCTACGTGGTGATTCTATATTTGACACGTGACTAATTTTCATCATAAAAAATTACAGAGTTACTGATTTGGATTCACTTGACTAGATTTGAATACTTCAATGTTTAATGTGTTCAAATTAAAAGTACAAGGGTTAAAGTAGAATTTCTTCAAAATTTTTGGAATGCAAAGTGAAAAAACTCTAAAATTTATCCCAAAACTTCGGAGCTGATAGTATAATGGCATGTTTGGTTGGACAGAATGGAATGAAGGTGGAATAGAATGAAAGAAGTAATGAAATGAGAGAAGAAATTGAATGGAATTGTGAATGGAATCACTATTCCATTCTCTTATTTGGTTGGTATGGAATGAAAGAAAGAATAGAATAGTGAAATATAGTAAAATTTCTATTTTGCCCTTATAAAATTATTATTCCATTCTCTTCTTGATTGGTTATAATAAAATTTTATTATATTTCACCATTCTATTATTTTTCTCATTTTATTATATTTCACTATTCAACTCAATTTTAAGTTTTCGTTTCCTAATTTCTATTTTTGTTCACAATTTTCAGTTTCTATTCTTTAATTTCTGTTTTTGTTCTCATTTTTCAGTTTCCTTTTTCAATTTTTCGTTCTCTAATTTTCTATTTTTTGTTCTCAATTTTCAGTCTATGTTCTCAATTTTTTATTTTTGTTCTCAATTTTTTGTTTTTATTCTCAATTTTCAGTTTCCGTTCTCAATTTTCTATTATCTAATTTATATTTTTGTTCTCAATTTTCTGTTTCTATTCTCTAATTTTTCGTTTTCGTTCTCAATTTTTCGTTCTCTAATTTTATGTTTTTGTTCTCAATTTTTAGTTTATGTTCTCAATTTTCTGTTCTCTAATTTTCAGTTTCTGTTCTCAATTTTCTAGTTCTGTTCTCAATTTTTTGTTCTCAATTTTCTATTTCTATTCTCAACTTTCTGTTCTCTAATTTCAATTTATGTTCTCTAATTTTTGTTTTTATTTTCAATTCTGAAGGGCTTAATTATAAGGGTTATCATGTAATTTAAGATATTGATTTTATTGGGTTGGAATCTCATTCCACTCCATCTCAAATGGAATCTCATTCCATCCAATTTCATTTTAATGGAATTACTTTTGTGATTCTATTGGAGAACCAAATAACGGAATAGGAATCGAAGGCGGAATGCGATTCCATTCCGCCCTCGATTCCATCCAACCAAACATGAGCGTAAGTGTTTTTTTTTTTTTTCACAAATTTTTATTTTTGTTCATAATTTTTGAGATTGATAACAATAAATAAATTGAGGCAATAAATATTTTACCTTTCGTGGTTTCCCAAAGTTGCAATTTTGGTCACCACGCTATTCCCTTGTGAGTGCAACACTTAAATCATAAACAGAAATAAATGCAACGACTAATTTACCTTATCCTATTTTTTTTATTTTTTTTAGTTTACTTTTTACTCATTTTATTTTATTTTTATTTAATTAGTAAAAAAAATATACCAATTTTTAATATTACAATTTTAAATATTTGATAGAATTTGACTTTTTGGGTGTTGACCGTCAAATATATTGCAAAATTTAACCGTTGCACTTTTCACAAAAAAATCGGAAGAAAAAATCATTATTAAATTACTATAGGAGATAAAGTGCAATTTGATTAAATTAAAGAGATAACGTAACGACCCGGTTTTTCAAGACCGTCACACGGTTTCTCTCTTTGGAGAATTAACGCTAAAACTAGACGACCAATATTTTATCCTATGCCATCGAAAAATTTTACTAATTACGGAGATAATTATAATTTTTTTGAAAATTATTTTATATAAAAATTTGAAAAGAAATAATATTATAAAACTATTCCATCCTAAATCGCTATTTTGACACATGACAATACATAGTGCATAGTTCTTTATTTTTTACCTATCAATATCAATTTATCAAGTATTAAAATTCTGGAAAACTGATTCATTATAATTATGACGAAAAATCTGGAAAAAAAAAATATTAATAATTATAATTATCAAATTCGTCAGTTCAATCTTACAACGGTAAATAATAAATCCATATATTACAAATTAAATAGAAATTTGACTAAAATGTTTGTTGTCGTTTCGCCTCCACTGGCCTTACAATTAAAATTGTGAGATTGTGAGCCAACGCTTAGTAGAATTTCTAACTCTTTTAATATATGTAATTAATTTTCCTACCACCTGTAATGGCTTGGTTTCCCAGGGCCGCCACGCGGCTTTTCCTCTTGGAGAATTAATACTAAAATCGATTGACCGATTTTTCATTCAATAAAATCTGGTAAATTTTATAATACGTTTTATAAAAATCGTTTAATTTACAATGCGGCGGCGATAATTATAATTATCGAATTTATAATTTATCAATTTATTGAAATGATTTTACAACGTTGAATAAGAAATACAACTATTACAATTTTTAATAGAAATTCAACTAAAATTCCTGTCAGCGTTTCCCTCTCGCTGGCTTTGCAATCAAAACTATAGGGTTGTGAGCTATCGTTCAGCAGAATTTTAACCTCTCTAATACATACATTTAATTAATACAACACATAAAACACGTAGACATAATTTTCACATAATCACAATTATTTCATAAAATTTAACAATTAAAATTCAATAATATTATTCATAAAATTTAACAATTAAAATTCAATAATAATAATATAAATCACACAGTAAATACATATATTAAAAAAGTTAAAAATTTTTAAATCGGAATCAGAATACTTTTCTTGCCCAAAATCATTCACCGTAATATGATTAACATATATATGCATGTCTCTTTTGATGATAGTGATGACATTCCCTCAAAAGCATTCCCTCTCATAACATCATTAGTTATTATGCCTATATATATATAATTTGCTCAGAATCTTCATTGAAATAACATGTACACGTGTAACTTTTTTTTTAAAAATTTTTTATGGTCACAATTTGTTACTTAATTGTTAAGAATTTAAAAATTACGTTTAATATTTTATAATTATAAATTAATTCATATTAATTTTAATAATTATACTTATTTTTTTAAAATTATCAAATATTATTTACAAATTTTCATAATATACAAAACAACTCAAAAATACTAAAATTATATTTTTTTAAAAATATAAATTTAACATTTAACTTCAAAAATTATAAAATACATATATACACCAGAAATTTACAAAATCGTCCCAAAAAATATTAAACTTATATAAAATAATATGTTTTTTCAAAATATTAATTTTCGGAGTATTACAGATAAAATGTCATTTAGTGAGTTATTTCTTGTACCAACATAGTGTGACTCAAATGGCAAGACACGCTTCACTTAAAACAGTTGAAAGGCCTCTACAAGATTAGGAGATTCGAGTCTGCGGAAAAACACTTGTGGGGAGAAACAACCACGGAACTCCAAACAAGATTAGTCTCGCACTCTGTGTGGGCGTGGGGACAACTCGTGGGTATATAAACAAAAAAAAAAAAAAAAAAAAAAAAAAAGAAAAAAAAAGTGAGTTATTTATTGCGTATGTTTGTCTTTATATTTGGATAGCTAAAAACAGAAAAGGGCCAAAATGTACTGCGGTTCCAAATGAAATTTAATTTAGTAACACTAAGCTCTTATAATAAATGCGAGTTTTGTGTGGGGGGGGGGGGGGGGGGGGGTTTCTGTAAAATTAACCTGAAAGGGAAAGAGCAGCGACCGCAGTTACCGGCATGTGAACATGTGCCTGTAACGCTAGCATTCCTCTTGGATCTGGTGTCCAAACATGGGACCCACGTATTTGAATCAGATGTCGACTTGGTGGCAACATCGTGGTGGCATTATTTATTTATTTTATTAGAAAAAATAGTTTGAAGCAAAAGAATCCAATGAGGGCTTTAGTTTGTTATTTACTTTTATTTTTAATTTTGGGTTGAAAATTACTCACCAGGGATGAGTCTACTAAATTTTAATTTTAATTGAATTAATTTACTATTTGTTAACTTTTTTATATGATTTTCAAAATTAAAAAAATATTTTTCTAAATAATTTAGTGATTCAATATGAACTATTATAAGGTCTTTCATTTTTTTTAAACAAAAAATCTCATTCCATAGAAAGATAATATTTCTCTGATAAAATTGTCATAATGTGTTTATGTCGTAACAAGCATTGATCACTATCATCCTAATTACTGCCGACCAACATAATAAAAATATTAACTACTACTGAACATCACTGTTACCACAAAAAAAAAAAAAAATCACCACCATCGCCTAAAACCATCATTGTCGTAGCAAATATGTGATCATCAGAATCACCATGACCGCATCTTATCACCGACGCTCCAACAACAAACATTTATCAGCACAATAAACATTCACCACTTCTATACCAAACACGACCGCCGCCATAACAAAAAATACGCGATACATGTGAGTATGGAATTTACCAAAAAATAATAATGAAATTTTCCAGATCCAAAATGCAGAGGAAAAGAAATATGTCAAATGAAATCAAAACATCAAATTTATAAATCTGCAAAAAAAAAATTACAAAGTTGCAATGATTTTTGTCAAAAATTATATAAATCTGCAGAAAATTTCAAGAAATTTAATTTTTTTTTCCAATGGAAATTTGAAAAAAAAAATTGGAATTTTCTAGATCTCAAAAGGAGAGAGAGAGAGAGAGAGGCCTTTGGGCGGTGGTGGTTGTCTTCAGGGCGGTGGTGGTGGCGTGAGGAGGAGCTTGCTGTGGTGGTGGTGGTTGCCGCGGGGATAACGGGTATGATTGTGGGTGGTTTGGTGGTGGCAACATTTTCGTTGGTGGTGGTGGCATTGGGAGTGTGATGGCTAGGGTTTGTGAAGAGAAAGTATTTTTATCTTTGTAATACGGGGTTTCTTGAAATTCTCGAAAAAAAAAAATAGAGTTTTAATAAAAGATTTATGATAATTCTGGATGTACATTTATTTTTCCTAAATATACAGTTCTATAGAAAGAAAAACCTAAATAATTTTATAATTACAATTTTATCCCTATTAAAAAAATTAGAATGTTAATTTTTTTAACCCTTTTATTTATTAAAAAAATTCACTAACATCCTCCAACAACCCTTGAAACTGCCATCCATCTCACCGTCTACTTCTTCTTCTCTCTTTGAGAGAATATGAGAGTGAGAAAAAGAAGAAGAAGAGGAGGAGGATGTGGGACAGGGTGTGGCATCGTCGATGGTATTTGCCCGATAAGATGGATGAATGAGGAAAAAGGAAGAGGCATAAAATTGTAAAAATAAAAGTTAGAGGGATATGTTTGTTAGAAATTTAAGGTTTTAATTAATTTTTTTAAAGGGGTTTAGGGCTAACAAAATGGGTTTTACACTTAAAATGATCCCAAATTTATTGTTATATGTGGTATTCCCATTTAAATTAACTAATTAAAAGTGAGGTTAGCTCATGATAATACCCAAAATTGGGACCACAATAATTTAGTGAAAGATCCCTATAATTCTTGGTTCCTTACGCTGAATAAGTCTGTACAAATTCTTACATAGGGGTTGTAGATCCCCGTGAAAAACTTCTTACATAAAAGTAAATATCTTAGGTAGAAATAACTCTTAGCTCAATGTATGAGAAATTGAACGTAAATCCCTAATTTGCACCTGGACCCTTTCTTTGGCAGGAAAATGGAGAGACAATATAATCTATTTGGAGAACACGCCCATGGCATGCTTAGATCTCAAGCGTGATTTTATGACCTCGCATGCCCACACACGAACTCTTAGGACCCGTTTGGTAACCATTTTTGTTCTCATTCCATGCAGTGAAATAGGATGAGATGAGAATTTTGTTTTCTTCTTAAGAATAAAATCGCGTTTGGTAACGATATTTTTTTTTTTTTGAGAACATAATTGCGTTTGGTAACGATTTTATCCTAAAATCAAGATTTTTTTTTTTATTTTGGGGACATTTTTTTTTTGGCCGGTGGCGGCGGTAGGACTGCAACGGCAACTACCAAACGGTTGTTGGACGGCGGCGACTGCCGGGCTGTGGCCAGACAGCGATTGACGGTGGCCAAATGGGTGTTGGATAACTGCTGACGACGGTGGCGGCGACCCTCTTTAATTTTTGGGAATGAGATGAGAATTTTTAGAAACAATTTTTTTTTTTTTTTTTTAAACCTTAAGAAAAAATGGGTACAATTTCCATTTTAGAATGGGATAGGAATAGAAATAAAAAAAAAATAAGAGTAATTACTAAATGCTATGTCCAATAACAACATGGGAATGAGATGTAAATTTTTGGAATAGGAGTGGTTAGCAAATTGGGCTTCACTTTTTTTAGTTCAAATCTTTTCAAAAAACTAACGTATAAATGGCATTTCAAAATAATGTGGATGCGTCAATTATTATAATATGGTTCTAAACAAACAAATGGATCCGTGGAGCAATGGTAGCGCGTCTGACTCCAGATCAGAAGGTTGCGTGTTCGATTCACGTCGGGTTCATCACCTGGTGATTACTTCGAATTTTATTTACACTTTCTGTAATTCATCGTGAAGTGATTTTATGTGAATTCCACTTTCAAGTGTCCCCAATAGATTACATTTCTTTACCATTTGTTTTGGTAAAAGTTAAATTATATTATTGCATAATTAATTTTCAAGAACTATCCTTTTATATAATTTATACCTATTAATTTATGAGTAAATTAAAAATGAGATCTTCGGGCGGTGTGATATTCGGTGGTGGTAGCGGTGTAATGTTTGGTTGTCGTGGTGCGATGGTTGTGTGGTGGTGGCTACGACTGGTTGAGGTGGAAACGAGAGGCAATGGTTCGGTTTTGAGCCGATTTTATTAGAAACTAAAACCAAAACCGTAAGGCATAGACCAAATCCAAAACTCAAAACAAAAACGTCGTTTTTTTAGAAAAAGATTTTAAAACCGAACAGTGTAATTTTATGCAAAATCAAAACTAAAACCGCGAAAACGTTACGATTTTATAATGTTATATGAAGCCAAAACCAAAACCACCGCGAACTTGCGAATCGTTGTTTTCTATATATAAACAAAAACAACTAAAATATCGGAAGAGATTACGAAAAATTTAAAGTTAACCCAATTAACCCTATAACATATATTAGAGGTCAAAATGTAAATAAATAAAAATAATAAGGATAATATATAATAAAATTATATTTGAAATGTCGGTTACGTAGTTCGGTTTTATGGTTACTATCTCAAAACTAAAACCGAAATCTAAATCGCTTCGATTTTCAATTTCGAAACTAAACCCACAACTAAAACCATTTCATCGGTTTCATCGGTTTCAAAATCGAAATATTAAGTTTGTTCGGTTTGATTTTATTTGTTTAGCTGTCTTTGAATTGACATCCGACCACCCACCACCCCCTATGAGTTTGGGACCTATTTGTTTGTTAAAAGTGGATTCTCTAAATTTAAGATGTTTACGTGGCAAGTCCATTATTTTATCTTTCAATTTAAAAAAGTTATATACACAATTGGAGCTTGTTTTAATCTCGCACGTTAAAAAAAAAAGAGCATGCACTGTAACGACTCGATTTTTCAAGGTTGCCACGCAATTAATAAATTCACAATACAATTATAGATTTAAAGAAATAGTGGTTTTCAAATTATTACAATTCTGTGACTACAAATCCTTGCTATCAAAAATGGATTTCTAAATAAATAAGCCACCTAATCTAATTTTATTATTCGGATATTGTTGTTGCAGAAAATAAATAAAGAACGAGTTTACCAAAATTTCTTGGGATGAGTCGCGGACTAGGTCGCTCTCTTTAAGACGTTTCGCGGCTCTGCCCAAGAACGTGCAAGCAGTGTATCAGTCCCGTCGTCCCCAGGATAAAACAGCCCAGAATTCTCCTATGTCTAGGACGTTCTTTGCACTGTAGAAGTTCCGAAAACCAAACACCCCCACACACTGTTCGCAAAACGAACAAACTGCTCGGAAACCAAAATCGGACTGAAAAAACAGTACCGGAATAGATCGGAACAATTCCGGAAGATGAAACCGAAAATGTTTCGGAACAGAATCAGAAACAAAGCTGAAACAGAAACAGAAACAAAGCCGGAACAGAAACAGAAACAAAACCGGAACAGAAACAGAACTGCAACCGAAACAGAAACAGTGTTTTGGTATTTTTTCTCTCTTAAAATTGAGGAAACAAAACTGGTATTTATAGGGAAAAAATCAAACCGTTTGAAACAAAACAAAAAAATTGAAACCGAAACTTAAAAAAACGTTAAACTGTTTTAATTAAAAAAAATGTTAAAACGTTTTTATTAATTAAAAATGTTTTTTTTTTAATTCTAACGGTTAAATTTTTTTTTTTAACGTTTATTAATAATTTTTTTAATTAAACTGTTTTTTTAAAAAAATATTTTTAAATAATTTTTTTTCTAAAAAGTAAATAAGTGCCACCTCATCACACGCGCGACTCGACTCGACTCGACTCAGCACGGCCGGACGGCGACGGCGGCGTGCGTGTGTGGTAAACCGGTAGGGATGTAACTCATCTCCCCTCCACAAAATGTGGGTACCCCTTGGGGCACACCCCAACTGTCTCACATACCCCTAGATAACCACTTTATTTTCACCTCTCCCAACCAATGTGGGATAAAAGGTTTTGAGGGAAAAACCAATTTGACACATTTGGCACTTTCTATTCTAAAAATTAAATTAAAATTCATTTGTTTCAACAATCCCCCACTTGAATTTTAAAAAACAATTTTTTCATCGAACAGTATAATTCAATATAAGATTGTGCATAAGAAAAGGTGTCTATCGACTTGAACCTTTACATAGTGAAGATACTTTAGATTATACTAGAGTAACTCGTAGTTTTGAACTCTATCTCTAACAACATCACACACACAACCCTATCAGGGTGTAGTCCAAAAGCCTGTGCTTTACGGCCATGCACGTGTATCCCAGTATAGTGAATGCTCTAGAGAATTTTGCCCAAAATTTCATAGGAAGCGGCCACACTTCCACATTCACATAGGTGAATCTATCAAGAGTACTCTTGTAGCTAGGTACTCCACTCCAAAATAGAGTATAGATCTCATTAAGAGTTAATAAAAACTCAACCTTCTATCGCTTCAAGATATCATGCTTCAAACAGCAAATTTATGAAATAGAACTCAGATTTATAGCATGATTTTTCTCATATCACTTCATGAGTTGTTATTACCCTTTAAACCTATTTCTTAGGATCTCCAGTCTATAGGTTGGGTTTCCCTCACAAGTGACTCGTCAATCTATGGGCTTGAGTCCCATTCCTTTCGAGGTTTTGTAAACCTTTTCTCGTGCTAATCCTTTCGTCAAAGGATCGGCTAAGTTATCATAAGACCGTACATGATCCACTCTCACAGCCCCAATAGAGATATACTCCCTAATAGTGCTGTGTTTGCGACGTATTTGTCGCTTTTTTCCGTTATAATAACGGTTCTGAATCTTTGCAATAGCCGCGGTACTATCACAATGGATCAAGATAGCTGGAATCGGTCTCTCCCATAAAGGGGTATCAGAAAGTAGGCTCCTTAACCACCCTGCTTCCTCGCTAGCTGAAGCTAGTGCAATCATCTCAGACTCCATAGTAGATTGAGCCAAAATAGTCTGTTTCTTAGATTTCCAAGAAACAGCTCCACCAGCTATACTAAATATATAACCGCTAGTTGCCTTGGAGTCATCTGAAAGGGTGTTCCAATCAGCATCGCTATATCTTTCCAAAACAGCGGGAAACTTCTGATAATGTAATCCAAGATTCATAGTTCTCTTTAGATATCTCATAATCCTATCAATAGCATGCCAATGTTCAATTCTAGGTCTACTTGTAAACCTGCATAGTAATCCCACAACATACGCTATGTCGGGCCTAGTGCAGTCAGTGGCATATCGGAGACTGCCTATGATGCTCGCATACTCAGTTTGTCTAACACCGTCACCGGTGTTCTTGAACAACTTCACACTAGGGTCATAAGGAGTACATGCTGGTTTATAATCAAAATAATTATATTTCTTTAGAATCTTCTCTATATAATGAGATTGATCCAAATAAATTCCATGTTTAGACCTAGTTATTTTAATACCAAAAATTACATTTGCTTCACTAAGATCTTTCATGTCAAAATTTGCACAAAACATGGTTTTTCACATTATTCACAACATGAATATTGGAACCAAAAATTAGCAAGTCATCCACATAAATACATATAATAGTGCAAACATCATTTTCAGATTTATAGTAAATGCATTTGTCACTTTCATTTACTTTAAAACCATGTGAAATGACTAGATTATCAAATTTCTCATGCCATTGCTTAGGTGCTTGTTTCAAACCATAAAGAGATTTATTTAGTTTGCATACTTTGTTTTCTTGACCAGGAATAACAAATCCTTCGGGTTGGTCCATATAAATCTCTTCTTCTAAATCACAAAAAACAGTTTTAACATCCATTTGGTGCACAATGAGATCATGAATAGCAGCAATTCTAGAGACAGGTGAGAATGTATCAATAAAATCTGCATTCTCTCTTTGTCTAAACCCTTTGGCTACAATACAAGCCTTATATTTATCAATAGTTCCATCGGGTTTTAATTTATTCTTAAGAATCCATTTACATCCTATTGTTTTTTCAACTATGAGGTAAATCTACTAAATGTCAAATTCTATTTGACTCAAGAAAGTCCATTTCACTATCTATAGCCTCTTGCCACAAATTGACATCTACAAAGGACAATGCCTCTTGGAGGGCGAGTGAATCCTCCTCTAAGGTATATCAGTAGAAATCAGAACCATAATCTTTAGCGATACGAGGTCGTTTACTTCTTCTAGGTTCTATTTCTAATTCTTTATCAGATTCATAAATTCTAATGACATACACATTATTAGATGTTGAGCCCCCACTATTTTTCAATTTAAAAAGAAATTTACGTTCATAATTATCAGCGTCATTAGATTCAATAATAACATGATCTTGCAAGTCATAAAATCTATATACTTTGTTATTAATTGCATAACCAATAAACATGCATTCATATGTTCTACTTGCATTTTAGGATCAGGAATATGAACATATGCCAAACAAACCCAACTCTGAAAATAAGACAGTTTATTTTTAAAATTTTCATAAGGCGAAATTTTATTTTTCAATTTCATTATTTTTAGTTAAGGTGTACAAATCAACCCAATAGTTTGAGTAAACCTGGTCTTATTGAGAAGATAGCCCAAAACCAATTTCTATCTCATCTCTGGAGTATACAGTATATCCTAAAGAATAACAGTCTTTCCAGAGGTAAACTCCAAATCCACCTCACCAAAATCATCAACAATAGTGGAGTGAGAATCACCCAACAACAATTTTAAGACGTTTCATCTTCTGCCATGTCTATTTGATACAAGATTAGCAGATTAGGTATTTCATGGTGCACTTTACGAATGCTTTAATGCTTGATTTATAACTAATACACTGATAGCCATATCCCTAAGGTCGTTGGAGAATTAGTATTTGTATTTTCCATTTCAATGATCTGTTTCATGTTTATTTAGTTCTGTCGATAACTATTGAGTTACTATCTTTTTGTTAAATTTGGATGAGGACAGTAAGCATTGTATACGTTGTTTCTTTTGGCTCATAAATATCTCTTATATAAATAGGACATTGTCAGGCGTTTGTGTTTGTTTGTTTTTTTTCCAAACTTATAATATAAAATTATTATTAAAGCCTTGAATTGAGAAGCTTTCATGATTGTGCTGTTACAATTTGTTTAAAGCCATAAATTTCTTTTTGAGCTTTTCACACTTTGTTCCCCTGACGTTTAATATAAATCCTACATGGTCCCTTTGATTGCGATTATTAATTTATGTTTATACTTTGAAATTAAAATTAGTTTTAATGTCATGAGAGTTATTCAAGTGGTCAGGCAATGTAGTACTTTTAGGAATCATGTGGGTTATTCAAAAATGAAATATTGTGGGTTGTTTTTTTGGAGTTTTTTTTTCACTTTGCACCCCTAATTTTTGAAAAGATAGGTTATCATGTGAATTATTGCACAGGCTTTACCTTCTGCGATGCAGTGCTTGTAGTATATCATGTGAATTATTTTAGACCTTATTACATTAAACAACCTTGATTTTTGACCTAAATCCCATTATGGTCTCTAAGGTTTCTATTGGACACTTAATACCCTAAAGTTTGCAATTGTTTAAATTATGGAAATTGTTCATGAAATTATTTTAGAAAGATTTTAAGAGTACTATTTGCCCTTTAGTTGAAAATATTTTAAGAGTACTATTAGTCCCAAATAAAAGAATTTTCTTTAGAAAGTTTGATTACTAGTCTTCGTATTGAGGGGCAGCCCGCTAACAAAATTAATAAAATGAAGTGCTCGTTGTTTCCAACAACTCTCACAAGAGAACCACCTCCACTGTTATGAAACCCAAAGGGAAAAATATGAAAAACCAGAATGGACACAAACCCCCTTCAAGAAATGATTCTTCACAGTTTACTTAGTCCGTGATTCATCCCAAGAAATTTTGGTAAACTCGTTCTTTATTTATTTTCTGCAACAACAATTTTAAGACGTTTCGCGGCTCTGCCCAAGAACGTGCAAGCAGTGTATCAGCCCCGTTGTCCCCAGGATAAAACAACCCAGAATTCTTCTCTATCTAGGACGTTCTTTGCACTGTAGAAGTCCCAAAAACCAAACACCCCCACACACTGTTCGCAAAACGAACAAACTGCTCGGAAACCAAAATCGGACTGAAAAAACAGTACCGGAATAGATCGGAACAATTCCGGAAGATGAAACCGAAAATGTTTCGGAACAGAATCAGAAACAAAGCTGAAACAGAAACAGAAACAAAGCCGGAACAGAAACAGAAACAAAACCGGAATAGAAACAGAACTGCAGCCGAAACAGAAACAGTGTTCTGGTATTTTTTCTCTCTTAAAATTGAGGAAACAAAACTGGTATTTATAGGGAAAAAATCAAACCGTTTGAAACAAAAAAAAAAATTGAAACCGAAACTTAAAAAAACGTTAAACTGTTTTAATTAAAAAAAACGTTAAAACGTTTTTATTAATTAAAAACGTTTTTTTTTTTTTTATTCTAACGGTTAATTTTTTTTTAATTAAACTGTTTTAAGTGCCACCTCATCACGCGACGCGACGCGACTCGGCACGGCCGGACGGCGGGCGGCGCGCGCGTGTGGTAAACCGGTAGGGATGTAACTCCTCTCCCCTCCACAAAATGTGGGCACCCCTTGGGGCATACCCCAACTGTCTCACATACCCCTAGATAACCACTTTATTTTCACCTCTCCCAACCAATGTGGGATAAAAGGTTTTGAGGGAAAAATCAATTTGACACATTTGACACTTTCTATTCTAAAAATTAAATTAAAATTCATTTGTTTCAATTTGTTTCAACAGATATATAATTAATAATAAATATAATAATTATTCACGATAATTATAATTATCGAATTATTCAATTCAATTTTTACAATGGTAGATATTAACTATATTTATTATACATAGAAATTCTAATATAATTCTTGTCGCCGTTTCGCTCTCACCGGTCCTGCAATCAAAACTATGGGGTTGTGAGCCAACGCTCAGTAGAATTTCAACCCCTTTAATACGTGCATTTAATTAATGTAACAATTAAAACATATTGACATAATTTTCACATAATAATAATTATTTTATAAAATTTAATAATTAAAATTCAATAACAATAATAACATAAATTATATAATATAAAAATTAAATATATATATTAAAAGAGTTATAAATCTTACTTAAAATTCGAAGCGGAACATTAGTCTCGCTTAAAAATATTCTGCTAACTTTCCTTAATATTATCTCTATATATATATATGGTTATATGTTGTTATGTATATGCTCAACTCCCCCACATGTTCTTTTTTTTTTTTTTTTTTTTTTAAGAATATATGATGCTTATTATTATTATTCTTCCTTCCCTACCCAATTCGTGTTATCACACAGCCACGTGTCAAGTCATTTTCTTCCTTCAATTTTGTGGCCACAACCATTTCCTTAATAGATGAGGAATGGAAAATACATTTAGCACCTCTTAATTATAAAATAATTCACATTAACCCTAATAATTATCCTTATCTCTCTCCAAATTATCAAATATTATTTATACCATAAATTTGCAAAACAATCTCAAAAATATTAAACTTATATAAAATAACATTTCTAAAAATATAAATTTTTCGGAGTATTACAATCTATCCCCTTAAATAAATTTTGTCCTCGAAATTTTGTTTAAACAATAAAAATTCAGAATCGCACCGTACTAGTCACTCTCAGTTAACAATATTAATCGCAAGTCACCACCACGCTCTCGTTGTGCTATTCTAAAATAAATAGCAGTAAATAACAATATATTTTTAAAATATCACGGTAGTCTCACTAGATTGGGTCGATCTCAATTCCAACAAGTCTACTACCTCAATAATTTTCCTATTTGGCATGACTTTTTAAGTCAACTGCCATATGCCATAACCAACATCTTTCAATTTTACCCAAAACTTCAAACCAACATATCGTAACCAATATCATAATTAGTAGTTAGCCCAAATTCCTTGTGAACTATTCCGTGAGATTAAAAATAATCAATTCCAATATCCACATTAAAATTTCAATAATGTCGTAAACTTATCCATAAATATCAACACAATCCAAATCTCAAATAACAGATTTTTTTGAATTACATCTTAAAACACATAAATATCTTTCAACCACATAAATACGCCTCAAAACACCTAAAGACGTCAAAATCATATAAATACATATCAAAACACCTAAATACAGCCAAGTCACGTAAATACGTCTCGAAACATATACATGTGTGTCAATCAACTAAACACATCTCAAAACACATAAATACATGTCAAAATACATAAATACGTCTCAATCATATCAATACGTATCGAAATACATAAACATGTCTCAACCACATAAATATGTCTCACCAATACAAATATGTCTCAAACACCTAAATACGTGTCAAACTATAAAAATCAATACATCTTAAATCACATAATTACATCTCCAAAGCCACGTAACATAACGACTTTAATACTGAATTCAATACTCACGTAAACTATATAAACAAAAATATTACATAAAGCCCCTACTTGCATTTCTACAATACCAATTAAGCTCAAAAATTTAAATTAACATTTCCAAGTATCAACGGGCTCCCACTATTCTCATAATGATCCCACACCCCGTCACATAATGCTAGTAGTGAACCAATATCTATCTGAATATTTTATCGGTATACTGTCTTCATAATATAAAAAATATTTTATGGATCAAGTATTTTTTTTTTATATCAAAATCCGCTTTCCAAGAAAATATAACCATACTAGGCAATATCCAAACCCTAACAAAAATATCATTGTAACAGAATAACCAAATTTAAATCAACCGGTTAACTCACTTATATATAATAAAATAATATACTTCCTTACCAGCCATATGATCGTTTACCTTACGATCGGGAGTTACGATAATACCGTAATCTGTACAACTGTGTCATCTAAGGTGGCTATCAATGCCATGGTCATTCAATATCTCCAATAGTAGGAGCAACCACCCTGCAGGATTTGCCTGGCAGGTAACAACATATATCCACCTTGCAGGACTTTTTTGACAAGTAACAACATATATCCATATCTCGCTGGATATGTCCTCCTGACGAGAAGACAACTATGGTACAGCAGAATAATAAAAATATTTTTTCCACTTTTCAAATTTTACTTGATTCATTAATCATCGTAAAACTGTTCATTTTCATCACTATTTTTTTTCTTCATAATTTAATGCGAAAATATAATTTGATAATTTATATAGAAGACAGTAAACACCTTTTAACCAATATTTTCAAAACTTATCCTATGATCCACGGCTAACATGACACGAACCCAGTTTTACTTTACTTACAATAAATAAGTTATATTAACCAAATCTCACCTAAAATGTTAATATGTTTAAATTGGAACTATAGGGACCAAAGTGAGATTTGGTGTCATGAAAGAGTTGAGAAAATTTATGTTGGTTGTATAAACAAGACTTGTATAAAAATGGAGGGGCAAATGAGGTAATCACTTTTCTAGAACAAATTTCAAAGAACAAGATTAAGAGTATATTTATAAATTTCCAATTAAGAACAATATTACAAATCTCTTTCAATTGTATTATTATTTTTTAATCTAGTTTAAGAACAATATTAAGGTGGAGATCATAGTTGTCCAAATTGTCCAACCGTCCATTTAATACTCCAACAAGTGGAAGTAACCTCTGATTCATTCAGCAGCATCATGAAGGGGGTGCTGTGTCTTGCTTTTATTTCATTTTTTATTTTTATTTTTCACTTTGATCAGCTAAATGCATAATTCCCTTTTCAATTATTTATTCTAGCTTATTCTTTATATCGCCAATTGGGGTAATTGTATTAGCGCATAATTTATATATATAATTTTTTATTACACAAGACTTAGCTATTCTAGTAGGTAAAATGTAATCTACCCTAGTTGTACTGATATACATTATAAAATGTAATGTGTTGTGGTCATGATCATATTCAAATGGCATACATATATCACATATGTACTTCAATAATAGATTTATAGTCAATATAACTATACAGTTACCATATTATGCATTAATATATATATATATATATATATATATATATATATATATTTCTTGTTCTGGTTTTCTTTTCTTTTTTTGATAAATTAATGAATTATAAGAAAATTATTATTTCTTTTAAATACTACTTCACTTATTATAAGTAATGGGTACTATAACTCGAGCATAAGGTGGTCACAAATCCGCTCTAATATTCCTCCATTTATCTTCATTTACTTTAATATGTCTCTCTTTCTTCTCTCTCTCTCTCTCCAAGTGTGGAGAAAAAATAAATCCACGGCGAAACCCATGTTTAGAGAGAGAGAGAGAGAGAGGTGTTGAATGTAACATCCACAAGCGATCGACGACGGTGACGAAGATGACGAGTGATCGAAGACGACGAGCAATCAGCGAATGGAAAGAAGACGTTTGCAAATCGATCGAAAACGAAGACGTCTTCAAATCGATCGGACGGAAGGAAGAAGAGATCGCAAAGCGATGCTCGTCTACAAATCGATCGGCGCTTCGGAAGGAAAACGCGAATTACGGGAGAGCATTTCGATAATCTCATCCCTCGCCGTTTTTGGAAACGGGAGTTTTTGATTGGACTGTCGATGGGAGTTTTTGATTGTTCAAGGATGGCCGGCGATGGGAGTTTTCGGTGCAAGAAAAGGCTGACGATGGGATTCAATAGTGCAAGAAAAAGTAGGTGGGAGTAAACAGTAAATAGTAACTCATTTTGGGAGAGAACAATAATTTTTCTTAAAAAAAGACAGAAAACTCAATATACACGCTGCACTATGCAATTATATATATCTAATTTGTGTATAAAATATTTATTCGATATAATAAATATTATAAAAGTACCTATAACATAATTATATATAATTTATAACATATAATTATCCCTAAATTTAATCCTTATTTTATTTACTTTCAATTCTGTTTAAAGTTTGAATGGACTGTCGCTCCTTAATTCTGTTCATATCAATTCAAAATCAGAATATAATTTGACATTGACAACCCATTTTTTAATAAAATGTCAACGTTACCGGAAGCCAAAGATTTCACTTACAACTGCGCTTCGATCATGCATTCTGATGGAGAAGAAACTCAACTGGGCAATAATTTAATTCTACTCGTTTCATTTTCACATAAAAAAGTAATCTCCAATAAGCAATCGGAGCATAGATGCCATTGCCGGCGCTCGTCGCCGGTGCAGCCGTCGGAACTGCATTCGGCAAACTATTTCAAGCCGTACTGGACGCAATCAACACCACCCGCGAGTTCACTCCCATTCTAAATAGACTCAGCCTCACGTTGGCCTCAATCGAGCCGGTGTTCAAAGAAATAAAGGATCTGAACAGGAAGCTGAGTGGCCGAGAAGAGGAAACGGAAATCTTCATCGGAAAACTGGAGGAAGGAAAAAGGCTCGTCGAGAAGTGCTCGCAAGTTGTTCGATGGAATGCCTGGCAGAGGTTCTGGCACTCGAGGAGGCTTGAAAAGCTTGACAATTCGCTCCTGAGGTTCTTCCAGTCGGATCTGCAAGCCATATTGTGTATGGACACCAAGAAAATCCTGGTGGGTGTTGAAGAAATGAAATGCATTTTGACGAATGATTATGGCGGCGGTCCTGGGCTGAGTCATGGCGGTGTTGCCGGAGTACACGGTGGTGGTCCTCCTGTTGGATTGGAGGTTCCGCTTCAAGAACTGAAGATGAGGCTGTTGAAAAACGGTGTTCCACTGGTGGTGCTTTCGGCTCCTCCTGGGTGCGGAAAGACTACTCTGGCCGAAATGCTCCGTCATGATCCTGAAATTAAAGGTAAAAGCTACTCTATTCAATTATGTTGAATCTTACACCGCTTAACATGTTACCTGATCTTGAGCTATATGTAAAGCCTAGGGCAATTCTCCTCTTTCAAGACGTCTTATGAGAGCGAGTTAGGCCTGTTGGGTTTCTACATGGTATCAAAGATCTAGGACTTTTATCTGATGTTGGGTGTATTGAATTCCATATCGATGTTGGCCCCCAATAACCGTTTGCAATGGTTTTTCAAAAAGTCCACTTTACACTTGAGGGAGCATGTTAAATCCAACATCGATGTTGGGTCTTTTTCCCGATATCCATTGTAGTGGTTTGTCAAAGTTTACCCTGCGTGTGAATGGGCATGTTGAATCCCACATCGCTTGTGTTACTTGATCATGAGCTATATATAAAGTCTAGGGAAATTCTCCTTTTCAATACGTCTTTTGAGAGTGAGGTAGGCCCGTTGGGTTTCTACATATTCAGTTAATACCCTGTTTGGCAATAACCAAAACAATCTGATTTTTGGATTTTTTGAAATCCGGGTTTGGTGCATTCAAACTATCGGCCAAACGGGTACTAACTAACTATTCAAAAACGGTTGAAATTGATGTTTGAACAGGCATATTTGGAGATAACATCATTTCTCTCACTGTTTCACAAAAGCCAAGCCTCAAGATCATTCATCAGAATCTATTTCAACGAATTGGACATCATCAACCTCCTAATTTTCTAAGTGATGAGGATGCAATCGATCAATTAAAGTGCTTGTTAATCGAACAAGATCGTTTGTTGTTGGTTTTGGATGATGTTTGGTCTGGATCTGAATCACTCATTCAGGAATTTGTCTTTTCGAAACCTGGCTATAAGATTTTGGTCACATCAAGATTCAAGTTTCCGAGGTTTGATTTTACGTATGAATTGAAACCGCTCAATTTTAAGGACGCGATGACACTCTTTCACCAAACAGCGTTTCCAAGCGGTGGCTGCTCCTACATTCCTGAAGAACTTATGCATGAGGTATGATCGATTTAAACCATTATATTGTGTGTGTATGTTCATGCTCATTCATGTTTAGATATGAATATCAGTTGACTCAAGGCATGTTTGGTCTGACGGAATCAGAGCGGAATGTAATCATCATTCTGCCTTCGATTTTCATTCTGTTGTTTGGTTCTCCAATGAAATGAAAACTAAGGAAATGAGATTTTATTTGAAATGAGATTCTATTTGAAATGGGTTGGAATCAAGTTCAGTTCAATGGAATCAAAACTAAAATTACAAAAAAGCCCATAGTTGATCCGGTCTAATTTAGAAATTAGAGAATATAAACCGAAAATTGAGAATAAAAATAAATATTAGAGAGCAGAAAATTGAGAACAAAAACTAAAAATTGAGAATAGAAAACAAAAAATTAAGAACATAAACTGAAAATTGAGAACTGAAACAGAAATTGAAGAACAGAAATAGAAATTAGAGAACAAAAGTTGAAAATTGAATGGAATAGTGAAATATAATAAAATTTTATTATAAATGCATAATGAAAATTTTATTAGATTTCACTATTTCATTCATTCCTTCCTTCATTTTATATCAACCAAACAAATAAATAGAATAGTGATTTCATTGACAATTTCATTTTATTTCTTCTATCATTCTATTATTTCTTCTATTCCACCCTCATTCCATTTTGTCCAACCAAACAAGCCGTTTGTGAAAAGTCATTCGCTTGATTTCTAAGGTAGCCTTTGGTTTCATGGAATTGGAATTCAAAATAAACGTAACAAAAAACTTTAAAATTTCCATGAGGTAGCGTTGGCTAATATTCTCACCAAGGGTCTTCTTACTGTTCATATTCAATCTCTAAAGTCCAAGCTTACCATTCAGTCTCCCATGATCAGCCTGCGGGAGGATGATAACCAACACACCAGATCTAACAAATTCACAACCAATTCAAGATCCTTCTAGAAATCCACCTTAGTATAACATAATACTATTCTGTTAGATCTGAAATGCAAAATTCATTTCATATCTAACCAAATCCGGTATAAGTAATTGGATTTTCTTATTTTGTATTGTGAAGAAAGATAGATAAATGAAATGAATGAAATCTCAGACTTTACTTGTTTTCATCTTCTCTATTTCAATATTGGAGACTCGTAGTTGGAATTGAAAATGAACGGGTGCAAAAATTTATTTCTAATTCCAATTCCGAGACTCCAATTCCATGAAACCAAACAGTACTATATGAGATTTGAGGCATTTCTAATTCCAATTCCAAATCTCCAATTTCCTTACAATCAAACACTACCTCGGGTGATTTCGCTTGAATTCTCCATGCTTTGCTTCTTGTAGATAGTGAACGGTTGTGGGGGATTTCCTTTGGCGCTAATGGTGGTAGGAGGGTCGCTAAAAGGCCAAAATTTGGCAATATGGAGGTGTACATTGATGAAATGGTCGGGAGACGGTCAATCTAAATTCGATCACAACAATGATCTGCTCCTCCGTCTAAAAACTAGCGTAGATGCATTAGATCAAACGCAGATAACAAAGGATTGTTACTTGGATTTTGCATCATTTCCTGAAGATCAAAGGTTGTCTGCAACTGCCCTTATGGATATGTGGATCGAATTGTATGATTTGGATGTGGAAGGTGTTCATACACTTTCCAATCTCATCGTTCTCTCCAATAGAAATCTTATCAATCTAGAGTTAACAAGGTGTGTAGCTTAACTATCACTAACCGCTTTCAAGAAAATAATTAGGCATCGTTTGGTAATATTTTTTTAAGTTTTTTTTTAATTGTAAATGCATCGGTTTTTTTTTTTTTTTGGTACTTAAAATATTACTTTTTCTTAAATTAAAAAAAAAAATGATTTTAATTACTTTTTTCTAAAAGTTTTAAAATTGTTGCTTTTTTATTTGATGGATTTTTATATTATAAGGGATTTATGAAGATGGATAAAATAAGACCTCAACCCACTTTTTTCAATCATCTATGCTTTTGTTGGAGGGCTTAAAAGATCGTTGATATAAATATGAGTTTAAACCTAAGATATCCCCTGTCATTGTGACAAATACCAACGACACTTCTTGTCATTTTAAAAATATATGAGACACCCATTCTCTTTTCAGTTTGGTTACCCAAAACACCGTCCATAATATTTTATTGACAAAAAATGGCTCGCAACATAATTTTTATTTTATTTATTTTATATTTTTAATTTTCTATTTTCTACTCTATCTCTCTTCTATTTTATATTTTATTTTTTTTATTCCTTTTTTGTATCTTTATTTTATTTATTTTATTTTGTATTTTTGTATGGTATTCATAGAAAATTAAAAAAAGATAGAAAGTAATATTCTAGGGAAAAAAATGAAAAAAAAAATAAAAATCAAAATGTAGGATTTTGAAAAATAAAAATGAAGTAATTTAAAAAAAAAATATAAATTTTTATTTTTGTTTTATCTAGGTTTTTCGTTTTCTAATTTTTTTACTTTTTGATTTTTTATGTTTTCTATAAATAGCATATATATAATGAATGAAAATGAAAAAAAAAAAAACCGAATAAAAGTAAAAAAATCAAAATAAAAAATACAAAACAAGAGAGAGAGAGTAAAAATTAGAAAATAAAAACAAAAATTATAAAAAATGAAAAATATAAATGTTAAAAGGATATTTTTGTCAATAAAATAAAATGTGATAAGAGGTGTTTTGAATATTATGAAAATGAAATGGGTGATCTTGTAATTAGTCAAAATGACATGAGGTGTCTGATGTATATAAACTCATATGAATAATATAAAGATATTATTTTTAAGTTATTAAACACGTTTTTTATTATATTTGCATTTAATACTTTTAAGTAGAAGTATTTTTTTGTCAATTTTTTTAATTAAAATACTTAAAAAAATGTTACCAAATGGTACCATACTGTTTCTCAGGTCAGTTTAAATTGATTTTTTTTTTTTTTTGAAAATATATCCTTTTTATTTGACAGACAATTTGCAACTGAGATGTACGACTACTGCACGGAGCATTTTGTGATGCAGCATGATCTTCTTAGAGAGCTGGCTCTGTACCTAAATAATCAAGAACGTGTAGAGGAGAGAAAAAGATTGATTTTAGACATTAAGGACAATAATTTTCCGAGGTGGTGGTATGAACAAAGACCGAAACCTCTCCCTGCTCGCCTCCTCTCTATTTCCACAGGTTTGCTTAGTCCCTTGTAATTTATTCTTATTTTATTTTAACTCCTCTACTTTAAAAATTACGCAACATGTGTAATTGCACATCGCTTATGTTACCTGATCCGGAGTTACATATAAAGACTAAGACGATCTTCTTCTTTCAAGGCTTGTTTTTTAGAATGAATTAGGCCCATTAGGCTCCTACATGGTATCAGTGTCAAGCCTTTTGGCTGATATTTGCACGTTAAATTCCATACCAATGTTGGGCCTCATGAAATCCGTTCGCAGTGGATTGTTCAAAGAGAAGTCTAAGGATAAATAGTATAAGGATGTCTGCCTACGAAATTTTGTGATATAATTGTTTCAGGAATAATATGTAACCCAAGTGGGAGATTGTTAAGAAAATTTATTTCTTAATCTATTTTAGGCAACACATTATTAACACAATTATATTTGTTATTTAAAGTTAATGGGTTAAAATTAAGTGATCTAATTAATTTGGATAAGCGTGTCAGAATCCCACATTGATGTTAGTCCCCTTGATATCTGTTCGTAATGGTTTGTCAAAGTCCACCTTGCATATGAGGAGACGTATTGAATCCCATATCGCTTGTGTTACCTAATCCTGAGTTATATATAAAGTCTAGGGTAATCCTTCTTTTACAAGATATCTTTTGAGAGTAAGTTAAGCTCATTAAGTTTCTTTGCATCACCTCCTTCTACTGTAGACTAAAAGGAAAAACTCACATTTTACTTAAAAAAATATATAAAATAAATTAATTGCTAATATCCCATTTAAATTTATGAAATGTTAGTTTCTCATTTTGTTATAAGTAAAAAGGGATAAAATCTAGGTTTTTAAATTACTTTGGACAAAATGAAACAAAATCAAAATACAAGGGTATAAAAGATAATTAACCTTTAAATATAGCTTTAAGGGTTAAATTATACTTTACTTCATATGGTTATGCCATTTTATATTTTGTCGTGTTTTAATATTTTCGTCACCTCTTTATTTCTTGTACTTAGACTTTATTGCACTTTATCTCATAATATGGGCTTAACTACAGGAGAACAAATTACTAACGAAAGGGATAAAGTATAATAAAAGTCTAACCACAGAGAACAAAGTGGTGATGCAAATACTACAAGAAACAGAGTGCAAAACGGTCTAACAATAGAGAGATAAAGTGTAATTAACCTGACCTATAACTAGCTGAGTAAATAGTCTATTTGACTGCAGATGAAGCCTTTTCTTCAGACTGGTACGAGGTTGAACTACCAAACGTTGAAGTCACAGTATTAAACTTCTGGTCGAAGAACTACAGCTTACCGGAATTCATCGGAAAAATGCACCGGCTGAAGGTTCTCATCATTACAAATAACGGCTCGTTCCCATCGGACATAAACAACATCTCCATTCTCGGAGAACTGTCCAACCTCAGGCGAATAAGGTTAGAACACCTTTCGATCTCTTCCCTCGGCAATTCATTTCTATCGCTTCCGAATTTGCAGAAAATATCATTCAGCACGTGCTTCATCCAAAACACATTTCCAAATCGCACCGGCGAAATCACCGATATCTGGCCAAACCTCGTAGAGATTGAGGTCGAATGTTGTCCCGATCTAGTGGAATTTCCTTTAATCCTTTGTCGGATTCCACATCTCAAGAAGCTCAGCATCAGCAATTGTAGTGAATTGGCTGTTCTTCCCGAAGAACTTGGAAATTTGACGGAATTGGAAGCCTTGAGGCTTCGTTCTTGCACGAACTTGGTCGAGCTGCCGGAATCGATCGGAAGGTTGAAGAAATTAAGGTTTCTCGATGTGTCGGACTGTGTGGCCATGAGTAGAATTCCGGCAGAAGTAGGCGATTTGTCGGGGTTAAGGACACTGAAATTGAGGGAAATGGGGGATTGTAAGGGATTACTAGATGAGCTGCCGGAATCCATTGATGAACTGAGGGAATTGAGAGAGGTGATTTGTGATGAAGAGATTGCATACCAATGGGAAGAACGTTATGGGGGTTTTTGCACTAATTTGAGGATAAACGTGGCGAAAGAGGATCCCCATTTAAATTGGCTCCATAAACTTCATTTCTAATGAATGGTAGCTTGCTTCACAAAGGGCATCATAGTGTGACCGGATTACTTGGCTTGGATGGGAACCAACAGTAGATCGGTGATGCGTTACTTGGAGGAACCTTCGGAAGGGTTAGAGAGGCTCCTTATAGCCGACATGAATGTCGAGGCCCACCCTCGTAGTCCTTAGTTATTTTATTTTTTTTCTACAAAATTAAAAAAAAAAAAAAAAAATCATAGTGTATACATTTTTTGGGAGTTTATAACTGAGAGTCTGAGCGCTCTTTGTTATTTCAACAAATATCAAAGTCATTTTTATGTGTTATATTAAAATAATTTTTTTTGAATATTTTATGACCCAATTATTTGTATCTTAATTTGGAACATATGAATAAACTATTGTATTTTCCTTCGTAAGAAAATGAATTTGGTATATTTATTTATGTAAAAATCATTTAAGAGATGAATTAAAATTGTTCATTAAAGTACTCACTTGGAATTGTTGATTGATGTGTTATGTTGATTATCCCACATTAGTAACTGAAAAATATGAAGAGTCATTTATTAAAACTTGGGTTATGTCTTGAAAGTAAGCCATGTAGGGCGTTGATCTGATAAAGACAGAATGTAGACTAAATGTCATAAAAAAATAAAGTCACACACGTGCGTGCGTCGCCGCCGCAGCTACCCCCTCGATCAGCTCGAGCTTGGGTATGGGCTCACTTACTTAAATCGTAAGCACTGTAGCGGGAGCAAAATCTACTTTAAGGAGCGATCGTCAAATGAGTGGCTTAATCTGTTTTTGGTATTTTTTTTGAGGTAATACAATAAAGCGTTTGGTAACCGTTTCTGTTTCCATTCCAGCAGTGGAATGGGAATGAGATGGGATAGGATGATAATTTTATTTTCTTCTTAGAAATAGAATCGCGTTTGGTAACGATAATTTTTTTTTTTTTTTGTTTTGGGAAGAGAATCGCGTTTGGTAAGGATTTTATCCTAAAACTTTTTTTTTTTTTTTTTTTTGTTTTGTCCGGCGACGTCGGATGGGTGGGTGACGGTGGCGGACAGCCGGCGGCAGGCGGCGCCGGAAGTTGTCAGGTGGTCGGTGGCGGCGGTGACCGGCCGATTGGCTGCCGGCGATGCCTGATGTGACTGGCGACGGCGGCGGACGGTGGTTGGCCGGCAATGAACAGTAACTAGGAATGGAATGAGAATTATGAAAAATAACTTTTTTTTGTTTCTCATTTCTTAAGAAAAAAATGAGCATAATTCTCAAATGAAAATGGAATGAGAACGAGAACAAAAATTATCAAACGCTATTCCTAATGGGTTCTGACGCTAATCCGCCTAGGCGGTGGTTTTTCCGCCTAGGCGAATTTACACCAGTGTAAAAACATTTGATTTTGTCGTTAATTCGCCTAGGCGGTGGTTTTTTCGCCTAGGAGAATTTACGCCAGTGTAAAAACTCAGCCAAATGTCCTATTTTTGCCTAGGCGAAATTACATTAGTGTGAATTTTGGCTGGATTTCTTCATGTTTTCACAACATTTCTCTACGCCACTTACTTTCACTTCGTTCCTCAAACGATTTTTAGCATGTAATTCAAGCCTAAGTATCTATCCTCATCAGTTCACCACAAAAATATTCCAAGATCAATACAATCTCCAAAAAGTAATTTATACAAAAGTTGGGAATGTTCGTTACCCTCGACGACATATCAAAATATGTTGCTTGGTTTTACGTCCCTAGCTGGACGTTTATGAATTCCAGCTTTAACCTTCAATGAGGGAGATGTTCTCCACAACTCGCTCTTCATCTTTGAAGTAGTGCTTAATCCGCTCCCCGTTGACTTGGAAAGTTCGTCTGTCTTCACTTTCCAACTCGATAGCACCGAATGGATAAATTTGCTTGATCCGGAATGGTCCAGACCACCGGGACTTCAAATTTCCGGGAAAGAGTCTCAGCCATGAATTAAACAATAGAACTTGTCGGCTCGGACTGAACTTCCTCTTGACTATCATCTTATCATGCCACCTCTTCATTTTATCTTTGTATAGCTTGGCATTCTCATAAGCCTCGTGCCGAAATTTCTCCATTTCATTCAATTGGAGGAGACATTGCGCACCAGAAGCCTTAAAGTCAAAGTTGAGTTTCTTAATCGCCCAAAATACATGGTGCTCCAATTCAACGGACAAATGATACGCCTTCCCGAACACCAATCGATACGGAGACATGCCGATCAATGTCTTAAAAGTCGTGCGGTACGCCCATAAAGTATCATCAAGTTTCACCGCCCAATCCTTGCAATTTGTATGAACCGTTTTCTCCAGAATTAGCTTGATTTCTCAGTTAGAAACTTTAGCTTGGCCATTTGTCTGTGGGTGGTATGGTAGTGCCACCTTATGCCTAACATCATATTTTGCCAACAAAACACTAAGCATTTTGTTACAGAAGTGGGTTCTCTCATCACTGATTAAGGCTTGAGGTGTCCCAAACCGTGTCATGACGTTTTGTTGAAGGAAATTTAAGACCACTTTAGCATCATTGGTAAGTGTTGCGGCCTCGACCCATTTGGACACATAATCCACCGTTAACAAAATATACTCCTTGCCAAATGACGGTGGAAATGGCCCCATGAAATCAATGCCCCACACATCAAACAACTCAAGCTCAAAAATGGACGTCAATGGCAATTCATGCCTTCTCGATATGTTATCTACCCTTTGACATCTATCACAAGTTTTTACAAATGTGTATGAATCTTTAAACAAAGAAGACCAGTAAAAACCTGATTGAAGCACTTTTGATGCTGTCCGAGTCGCACCAAAATGACCACCACAAGGTGATGAATGGCAATGATATAGAATACTAGCCATCTCCTCTTCCGGAACACATCTCTGGATCACCTGATTAGTACATTTCTTAAAGAGCAACGGCTTGTCCCACAAATAATACTTTGAATCAAAAAGGAATTTCTTCTTTTGGGCTCTAGTCAAATCGGGTGTAACACATTACAGGCAAGAAAGTTCACAATATCTGCAAACCATGGAAGTGCATTTTCAACTGAGAATAGCTGTTCGTCAGGGAACACCTCTGTGATGCTAGACTCCTCACCAACGTCTTCTTGAATCAACCTTGACAAATGGTTGGCAACAACATTCTCACTCCCTTTTTTATCCCTTATTTCAGCATCGAACTCTTGCAATAAAAGAATCCACCTTATCAATCTCGGCTTGGCGTATTTCTTTCCAAACAAGTACCGGATAGCCGCGTGATCCATGTAGACGATCACTTTTGATCCAATGATATACGACCGGAACTTATCACAAATAGAAACAACAGCTAGCATTTTTTTCTTCGTCATGGTGTAATTCTCTTGGGTATAATTCAATGTCTTACTTGCATAATAGATAGATCGGAAGATCTTCTCCTTCCGTTGGCCTAACACCGCGCCAACGGCATAGTCACTCACGTCGCACATAATCTCAAATGGCACCTCCTAGTCCGGAGCGACCATTATAGGAGCCATGATCAACTTCTCATTTATTACCTTAAAAGCTTCCATGCAAGTCTCATTGAATTCAAATGGAGTATCATTCTCAAGTAGGTGACAAACGGCTTCACCGTCTTCGAGAAGTCCTTTATAAAGCGCCGGTAAAAGTTGGCATGCCCCAAGAAACTCTGAACTCCTTTAACATTAATCGGTGACGGAAGCTTCTCAATTATTTCAATCTTTGCTCGATCTACCTCAAGCCCCTTGGAAGAGACTCGATAACCAAAGATGATCCCCTCTTTGACCATAAAGTGGCACTTCTCCTAATTGAGAACTAAATTCTTCTCCTCACATCGGTCTAGAACAAGCGCCAAATTGTATAGACAGTAATCAAAAGACGACCCAAAGACTGAGAAGTCATCCATAAAAATTTCCATTTTCTCTTCCACCATATCCAAAAATATTGCCATCATACACCGCTGAAAAGTTGCCGATGCACTGCAAAGGCCGAACGACATACGTCTATAAGCGAACGTCCCATACGGGTATGTGAAGGTAGTCTTTTCTTGGTCCTCTGGTGCAATGGCTATTTGATTATAACCTGAATAGCCCTCAAGAAGGTAATAGTACTCATATCCTGCTAATCGATCAAGCATTTGGTCAATGAAAGAAAGAGGAAAATGATCATTCCTCATCGCCTTATTCAATCTTCTATAATCAATGCACACACGTCATCTCGTGATGGTCTGTATAGGAATAAGGTCATCCTTATCATTCTTCACCATTGTCATACCTCCTTTCTTGGGCACCACTTGCATCGAGCTAACCCACTCGCTATCGGATATAGCATATATAATTCCCGCATTCAAGAGCTTCAATACCTAAGCTCTTACCACTTATTTCATAATTGGATTTAGCCGCCTTTGATATTCAATGGAGGGTTTGAACGAATCCTCCATTAAAATCTTATGCATGCTAATTGAAGGGTTAATTCATTTGATATCCGATATAGACCAAGCAAAAGCGGATCGATGCTGCTTCAAGATTCTCCGCAACTTACTCTCATCTTCTTCCATCAAAAGTGATAAAATTATAACCGGATTGGTTGAATTCTCTCCCAAAAAGATATACCGAAGATGCTTTGGTAATTGCTTGAGTATTAATCCACCATCAGGCGGATTTGATTCCTCGGGAGAGTTTACAACTTCTTCAATCTCCGCCACATAGATAGGATTATCTACGTCTTTAGAATGAGCATCCAAAGTCAGCACATAGTCCACAACTTCAAGTTCCGTGGTAGAGCCGTCCTCACCAAGATCCCCCATAAATAAAGAATTTGTGAGAGTATGCTCTAATGAATCCATCTTCATATTTGCAAGAAAGAATTCTCTTACGCAAGAGTCCACAACATCAACTCGATTGCATTTGGGGAAGTTCATCCGAAAAGTTCATTGTTTTAAAAATGTTGAACTTTATGTCTTCATCATTCACCCTTAACGTCAGATTTCCATTGTGCACATCGATTAAGGTATTTTTCATTGCAAGGAAAGGTCTTCCTAGGATGATCGAGATTTCTCTATCTTCTTTTATTTCTAGCACAACGAAATGCACCGGAAATATGAATTTGTCGACCTTCACCATCACATCTTCAATGATACCTTTAGGATAGGTTAATGAACAATCCTCCATTTAGAGAGAGATCGTTATCGGCTTTGTACTCCCGAGTCCCAACTTCCGATAAATGGAAGAAGGCATCAAATTAATACTAGCCCCAAGATCACAAAGAGCCTTATCAAAATGAGATTTCCCGATAGTACACGGAATTGTGAAACTACCCAGATCTTTCAATTTGGTAGGCAACTTCCTTTATAGTATTGCACTACATTTCTTCGTTAACTTTACTGTTTCGTACTCCTCCAACTTTCTCTGCTTTGTCATGATATCTTTCAAGAACTTCTCATAATTGGGTATTTGCTCTAATGCATCCGCAAAAGGAATGTTGATGTGAATTTTCTTGAAGATTTCAAGAAATTTTTCAAATTGTAAATACAACTTCTGCTTTTAGAATCTTTGAGGATATAGCAATGGCGTAGTTAGAATTGGTGGATTTTCTGAAAATGTTACTCGTCCCTGTATCGCCCTTTCATCTCTTCTTTTCTCCTTGACTTTCTCTTGGTTATTCTCCTCATTCATGTCTTCATTTTTTTCTTCATTCGGCTTCTCATTTCTTTCATCGATTTTCTCTTCAACTTCCTCATCCACATTTGTTCTTAGTTCATCATGATGAAACTCATAACTCACTCCCAGCTCATTTTTCATTGGCTTGCTCACCTCCATTTCTCTTCCGCTCCTCAACTTAATCGCCTTGCATTCTCTAAGGTTGGTTTCTGTGTTGCTTGGAAACTTCCTATTCTGTTGCTCTTGGATGGATCTAGCAAGTTGTGCGATTTGAGTTTCTAAAGACTTTACCGTGGCATTGGTGTTTGTACAAGTTGTATCAATCGAGTCAAACCGTGTTTCATATTTGTTCAGCCGGTTATACATCTCACGCATCATAGTCTGAGTCTCTTTCATAAACGAACCCAATACTTCATTCAAATTTAATTTTTGATTATGCATCAGTGGTTGTTTCAATTAACGGTTGTATTGCATCGGATATCCCGGAGCTTGGTTTCTATATCCCGTAGGTGGCCGCAAAGAGTTTTGGTTATTCGTATAAGAGAAGTTCTTATGGTTGCGAAGTCCAGGATTGTAATGAGTTGGAATGTTGGTAGCGGGCCGGAAAGTATAGACTCGATTGTTCAGAAAGTGACATTCCTCAAACACATTATCCAATTCGGTTTGAGAACAACTTGCAACATTCTCTTCTCCATGGCTTGACAAAGCACCCTTAGTAGACAAGACGACCAATTGTTCCGAGAACTTGGACACTTGGGTCGATAAAGTTGCGATATGGTCAAATTCTTGAATAGAAGAGACTCTTCTTCCTGTGTTCCTCTCATTTGGCCATTGGTAATTATTGGCCGCCATTTCTTCCAACAACGCATTTGCTTCAGTTAGACTTTTGGATAACAACGATCCTCCCGAGGCAGTATCAACAATCATTCTAGTTTGGCCGTCCAACCTATTGTAAAATAATTGGGTTTGAAACCAATCCTGATACCCAACTTGAGGGCACCTTTGCAATAAATCCTTGAATCGCTCCCACGCTTCAAATAACATCTCAAAATCTCTTTGGCGAAACTATGCAACTTCGCCTCGGAGCTGAGAAGTATTGGAAGACGGAAAGAACTTAGTGAGGAACCTTTGAGCAAAGTCCTCCCAAGTATTTATGCTTCCCGGTTGGATAGATTGGAACCAACCCCGTGCTCTATCACGCAATGAAAAGGGAAATAACCTCAATCGAATAATATCCTCAGTAACTCCATTTATCTTCACAGTGTCATATATCTCCAGAAAAATGGCCAAATGGACATTGGGATCCTCATAAAGATTCCCGCCATATTGGTTTTGTTGAACCATGTTGATCAGGGCGGGCTTCAACTCAAAATTGTTTGCTTGGATCGGTTGTCTCCGGATGCCTAAATAATTATCCAGCATTAATGGTCGATAATAATTCCTAAGGATTCTTTGTGGGCGCTCTGGTTCCGAAGGCTGGAATGCCTATGGCTACGACGATTGCGGGACGTTTTCACCTCCACCGACCATAGTAGTAGATTCTTTTTCTTTTTGTTTACGTATTCGTTTACTACACCGCATGCACTGATTAGTTCAAACAAATAAATCAAATAAACAAATGAATTGAATGAAATTAAAAGCAAAAGAATTATCGTGATTAACATTCAACTACTTGGTCACAATATCAACCCAAATTAAAAACACCGTTTCCCCGGCAACGGCGCCAAAAACTTGTACGTCGAGGATTTCATCACTCGCGTAATGACTATTTGCAAATATACGAGGTCTAGTTTTAATATAGTGATCGTGAGATCGGATATCGTTCCATTGAGAACACGTGTAATTTAGTTGAATATTATGATTGACATAGTCCCATATTATTCCGATTTTTCAAGAATTGTTTGTATTCTATTTAATCTACTAAGATAAATGACAACTATTAAGTTAGTTCTAATTACACTAATTACTTAAGTATTGATTTTTTTCACATAATACATATTTGACTTCATTTAGTTAGCTATAACGGTGTTTATCTATTCCGACAATCTCTGTGTCTACAACTCCTCCGCTACTTCTCCCGAGTGTAAGACGGAGGATTACACGACTTCGTGTCAACGAAGAAGTCTCCCTCAATGCCTTAACGATCCTAGGTCACGTGAGTCTTGAGCCAACGTCATGAATTGCATACGTTCTAACGCCCTCCCAGGTCGTTAGAACGTCACATTGCGTTTACCCTAATCCGAATCCGAGGTTACCTCCCCCGAGTGTCAAACCCTGTATTATCGGTTTATCAATACAAGCATAATATCAAGAATAATGGTAAACTCAATCGAATTTAGATAAACATCCATTAAAGAAACATTAATTCATTCAAACTAGCATTTACATGATTTCAACAACACCTAAGTAACATTTAACTAATACTACATGATCTTAGCCATATATCATACAAAACAAGAGTAATTCAACATCATTAGATTTGGAAAAGTAATTACAAAGATAAAAACAAGAGAAAAACGATCAAATCTGAGATTGGAACGGTCCACTGTCGCTATTAATCGCTCCACGAATGATTTCTCTTTACCCAAATGATGAATCTCCTCCTTGATCTCTCAAAGATAGCTTAAAAACTCTATATTAGAGTTAGGGATGCTTTTCAACAAGTTTCAGACGTGGGAAAGGGGTATTTATAGGCCTAAGGTTTCAAAAATATCTAAAATGATATTTTCCCCTGTTCTGAGAAATTCGCCTAGGCGAAGGTTAAGTCGGTTAGAAATTCGCCTAGGCAGTGGTTTCTTCGCCTAAGCAGAGGACTAACTTCTTTCATTAAGACTGATTTTCGCCTAGGCGGTAGTTTCTTCGCCTAGGCGAATTTCAACGCTCTAACCTTCTGACGAAATTCCACCTAGGCGGTGGTTTCTTCGCCTAGGTGGATTTTAGCACTTCAGCACTCCAACCTTCTGATGGAATTCCGCCTAGGCGGTGGTTTCGTCTCCTAGGTAGAAGTTCTGCTGGCTTTGAAACCTCAATTTTTCATCTTTTCTTTACCGATTTCTTACCGTTTCGCTCGGTTTGTTAATTGTTTATGTCCCTACACCTGACTTATATAAAAAATAACTAAAACGCAATTAAAACTTTAATAAAATACTCAAAAACTGGTAAATTCGATTTAGAAATAGATAGGTATTTTACACCTATCAGTTGGCCCAAGCAGGTTCTCGTGACCGGATTTGGTTGATAGGATTGTCCCTCAATATTGGCATTTCGTTTCTCGGTCTCTATCTCTTTTTCGTCGACCGCCCTGCGGGCCGCAACCCTGGTTTCCGGTCTTGGAGCCAGCAACATATCTTCCCCGGGCTGTTTATTCACCGGGGTATTCTTACTTCCTGATCACCGAGAGTGATAAGACCTTATGTTCATCAAACCTTAGCAAGCAAGTAGCTGATGATTTAGAAAAGGCTTTTAACGCACTTCCCACAAACGGCGCCAAATTATTGGTGTAAAAAATTAGTCTGACCAGCAATATTGTCCGGACACCTGCGGATAGGGAAAAATGGAGATTGTATTGGGGTGATCCTTGTCGTCGCTTATGTATTGCAGCTGGGCTGGATGGGCGCTATTCAACCAACGTCCAAGCCCGGGTCTTGTGCTCCTGGCCGCTATCCAAGTCGAGTTCTAATTTGTCACTTGCACATAAGACGGACTAGGTTTTTCCCGGCACGTCTCCTCTGACATGAGAGTAGGAGCTCGAGAGTATAAAATCAAATCGGAAGGTTACTGTTATCTCGACCTGTCTGAGCGATCTGTGGTGGAGTATCTCTCTCTAAACATCCCCCCTTAAAGGTGTTGATGAAGCCTTTTATTTGTAGGCAGAGATGTGATTAGCATCCGTAAGATTAGGGCCTTGAGCCCTGATCAAACGCTAAGCAGTCAGGCACGTGGGTGACACGGCGGATTAAAGTTATGGACATAGGGCTTAGGCCCTTAACTGTAGACGCCATAACCCATAGGCCTGACCCACCACAAGAGGCAGGTCGGCCTGAGCAACTGGGCGTAGGTCGATCCGAGTGCGCCGACCTATCCTCATGGGATGATGCTTCAGGAAGGCTGCTGCTTGAAGATCCTAAGTGCTTTGTATCCACCAACCTGAGAAGGCGTTTGGGCTATCTATACAGCGTACTACCGCAGGTCACTGTGACGTGGAACTGGTGACGTGACAGATCTGATCTAAGTGGCTAACACATGAAGTGGAAGGAACCCAATTTTACCCACATCAATATTATCTCTATATATATGTGGTTATATGTTGTTATGTATATGCTCAACTGCCCCACAAGTGTTTTTTTTTTTTTTTAAAAAGAATGTATGATGCTTATTATTATTATTCTTCTTTCCCTATCCAATTTGTGTGATCACATAGCCACGTGTCAAGTCATTTTCTTCCTACAATTTTGTGGCCACAACCATTTTCTTAATAGGTAAGGAATGGAAAACACATTTAACACCTCTTAATTATAAAATAATTCATATTAACCCTAATAATTACACTTATCTCTCCTCAAATTATTAAATATTATTTATACCATAAATTTGCAAAACAATCTCAAAAATATTAAATTTATATAAAATAATATTTCCAAAAATATAAATTTTTCGAGGTATTACAATCTACTCCCTTAAATAAATTTCATCCTCGAAATTTTGTTCAAGCAATAAAAATTCAGAATCGCACCGTACTAGTCACTCGCGATTAAACAATATTAACAGCAAGTCACCACCACACTCCTGCTGTGCTATTTTGAAATAAATAGCAGTAAATAACAACATATCTTTAAAATATCACGGTAATCTTACTAGATTGTGTCTATCTCAATTCCAACAGGTCTACGACCTCAATAATTTTTCCACTTGGTATGACTTTTCAAGTCAACTATCATATCCCATAACCAGGATTTTTCAATTTTACCCAGCACTTCAAACCAACATATCGCAACCAATATCATAATCAGTAGTTAGCCCAAATTCCTTGTGAACTGTTCCGTGAGACTAAAAATAATCAATTCTAATATCCATATTAAAATTTTAATAATGTCGTAAACTTATCCATAAATATCAACACAATCCAAATCTCAAATAACAGATTTTTTTGAATTACATCTGAAAACATATAAATATCTTTCAACCACATAAATACGCCTTAAAACACCTAAATACGTCAAAATCATATAAATACATCTCAAAACACCTAAATACAACTGAGTCACGTAAATACGTCTTGAAACATATACATGCGTGTCAATCAACTAAATACGTCTCAAAACACATAAATACGTGTCGAAATACATAAACACGTCTCAACCACATCAATATGTATCGAAAATATAAACACGTCTCAACCACATAAATATGTCTCATCCATAAAAATATGTTTCAAACACCTAAATACGTGTCAAACTATAAAAATCAATACATCTCAAATCACATAATTACGTCTCCAAAGCCACGTCCAAAGCTACGTAACATAACGAGTTTAATACTGAATTCAATACTCACGTAAACTATATAAACAAAAATATTATATAAAGCCCCCACTCGCATTTCTACAATACCAATTAAGCTCAAAAATTTAAATTAATATTTTCAAGTATCAACGGGCTCCCACTATTCTCATAATGATCCCACACTCCCACTTCACCTAACGCTAGTAGTGAACCAATATCTAGCTGAATATTTTATTGGTATATTGTCTTCATAATATAAAAAATATTTTATAGATCAAGTATTTTATTATCATAATCCACTTTCCAAGAAAATATAGCTAAACTTGGCAGTATCCAAACCCTAACAAAAATATCATTGTAACAGAACAACCAAATGTAAATCAATCGGTCAACTCACTTATATATAATAAAATAACATACTTTCTTCCCAGTCATAGGATCATTTACCTCACGATCGGGAGTTACAACAATACCGTAACATGTACAACTGTGTCATCTAAGGTGGCTATCAGTGTCAGAGTCATTCAATATCTCCAATAGTAGAAGCAACCACCCTGCAGGACTTGTCTGATAGGTAACAACATATATCCACCCTGCAGGACTTATCTGACAGGTAACAACATATATTCACATCTCGCAAAATATGTCATCTTGACGAGAAGACAACTATGATATAGTAGGATAATAAAAATAATTTTTCCACCTTTCAAATTTTACTTGATCTATTAATCATCGTAAAACTGTCAATTTTCATCAACTTTTTTTTTTCTTCATAATTTAATACGAAAATATAATTTGATAATTTATATAGAAAATAGTAAACACCTTTTAACCAATCTTTTCCAAACTTATCCTATGATCCACGGTTAACATGACACGAACCAGTCTCACTTTACCTACGATAGGTAAGTTGTATTAACCAAATGTCACCTAAAATGTTAATATGTTTAAATTGGAACTAGAGGGACCAAAGTGAGATTTGGTGTCATGAAAGAGTTGAGAAAATTTATGTTGGTTGTATAAACAAGACTTGTACAAAAATGAAGGGGCAAATGAGGTTATCACTTTTCTAGAACAAATTTCAAAGAACAAGATTAAGAGTATATTTATAAATTTCCAATTAAGAACAATATTACAAATCTCTTTCAATTGTAATATTTTTTTTAATCTAGTTTAAGAACATATTAAGGTGGAGATTATAGTTGTCCAAATTGTCCAACCGTCCATTTAATACTCCAACAAGTGGAAGTAACCTCTGATTCATTCAGCATCATGAAGGAGGTGCTGTGTCTTGCTTTTATTTCATTTTTTTATTTTTATTTTCACTTTGATCAGCTAAATGCATAATTCCCTTTTCAATTATTTATTCTAGCTTATTCTTTATATCGCCAATTGGGGTAATTGCATTAGCGCATAATTTATATATATAATTTTTATTACACAAGACTTGGCTATTCTAGTAGGTAAAATGTAATCTACCCTAGTTGTACTTATATACATTATAAAATGTAATGTGTTGTGGTCATGATCATATTCAAATGACGTACATATATCACATATGTACTTCAATAACAGATTTATAGTCAATATAACTATACAGTTACCATATTATGCATTAATCTATATAATAAATCAGCTCATTTACATCCAGCGCCGTTGGATGTCTCTGGATATTCGTAACCGTTGGATGTCTTTTAATATATACAATATCTATATACAATATATATCTATAATATAATATACAACATCAAACACTTACCATCAACTTTACTTTTTAACACTTACCATCATGAACAGTCATCAATAGTGTCTTGTATTTACTTCATGGGCTTCAAGACTCGCTCTCTTCCTCAACCCTCTTCCTCCGAGACTCACTCTCTTCTCCAGCCCTCTTCCTCTCTCTCTCTCTACCACCTCCGACGTCGCCATCGCCATCATGGCCATCACCACCGCCACCGCGACACCTAGGGTTAGTAAACTGAGCAGAGGAGTGGCGAAATCCGATGCCGATTTGCCAGAGACTCTTCCAAACCCTCGCGTATCCGTCGATCGGTCCCCCAGATCGGTGACTTCGAAGCCGGCGGTGATGGATTGGAGGTCGCCTAAGCCTAGTACTCCACCGCCTGATTTCGGACCTGAAGCAACCACCGTCGCCGTTCATCGCCATCACGACGCCTAGGTACTCTTTGCTCCCTCGCTCTCTCAATCGATGCACGACCCTCTCTCTCAATCGCATCTGTCTATCTCTCTCTCGCTCTATCAGAAGCTGAACCAACAACCCTTTAATGGCGTTCGTTTAGTGTTTATTGAACGAGATCAATTCTCTCCCCCAATGTGTTTTTGTTAATGCTCGAATAGGTAACTTCAGTTTCGGCAAATTCTCATGCTCTATTTCTTCGAAATTTCAGGTATGTTGAACCTCAATTCTAATTTCGGTAACTTCAACCCTAATTTCAATCTTCTCACTAACTTGATAGTGTTTGTTTATTTTTTTTGTTCAGTGTATATGTTCTATTCCCCTATTCTCTTTGATGACATTTGTTTAGTGTTTATTTAGATGGTGCTTGTTTAGTGTTTTTGTTATCAAAGAACTTGGAACATGAATGTTTTTGTTTAGTGTTTCTGTTCTACTCTCCTATTCTCTTTGATGGCATTTGTTTAGTGTTTATTTATATGGTGTTCGTTTAGTATTTCTGTTATACTCTCCTATTCTCTTTGTTAACTGTTTCTGTTTCAAAAAAAAAAAAAAAAATCTAGAACAAATTCTATTTTATTCTTTTTTCCAAATTTTGCATTTTGGTAACTGTTTTTGTTTCAAGATTGTTTATTTCTACGATTAAATTGGGAAATGAAGTGTTTGGTGTTTTTTTGATTGAATCTACTTCTTATTTCTACTACTTCCTATAATTTTTGAATTATTTGATTATTTTGATTGTGTTTGTGAATTCTATTAAATTTAGGTTTTTTTCTTCGATTTAGTTTGATTAGTGTTTTTGGTCAAGGAATTTGATTGCATTTGCTTCCAATGTTCTCATTTATGATTCAACAAATATTGACTAGATCCATATCCTACCATTTTTGTTTTTGCGAGATTGCATTCACATTTGTAAAGCATGGTGACGTTGGAGTGTAAAGCTTGGAAAAAAAATGGTACATTGTTTATTCCTCTCTCTCTCTCTCTCTCTCTCTCATATTTTAGTTTCTCCTTGCTTCTTCTTATCACCCCTCTATGATCTATTCATGCTTGAGCAAAAGGGGAACCAATGATTTAAGTGAGATGCTTGGGTCACTAAGATAATTGATCGCTTGAATATTTGCCCAATTCCACTTCATTGGGTGCAAAGTTGATTTCCAAGTGAAGTTTTGGATTTTTTTTAATCAAGAAGTGTTAGCTTTAGGAATTTACTGGTGTAGTTTGACTTGGATTTACTGATTTTCAATTGTAAAGTTGAACCAAGTGTACTGAATTTAACTCTCAATGTAATCTATTAGCAAAATTTTATTAGATGGTATATAGGAACATTAGAAAGAAATGATGGATCTGTGTTTGGATGATTCGGTTCTTATTCCAAGCCCCTGAGTCTGGGCAACCAAACCCCACCTTAGTGTTTTTTGTGGAGTTCAAGGCTTTTATTTCATGTTCCTTGATTTGGGATAAGAAAAATAATGTATATATAACTCGGTGTCTAAAAAAACTCTTAGAAACATGGCAAAAAAAGAGGAAGAAGAAAAAGATCATTTGACTGTTGCTATTATATTGAATCAACGTTCTCAAATTGATCTTAATATGTAAAAAGAAGATTTTTCCCCCTTTAGTTTTTAAAATTGGTAAATTCATGCTTCATGAATTACTAACTCTTAAAGCCTTATGAATTAGACATTTACGAGTTACACCCGTGCCATTTCTGTTTCCATTCGTTGTGTTGCATCCGCTTGGTCTCATAAGGCATGAGATTGAGAGCTAACAAGTTTCACATATTGTTTTGGTTATAAAAATGTTCTTTGGAAGGAAATTGGTTTCTGTTTCTGTTTCTGTTTCTGTTCCCTGTTTCTGTTCTGTTCCCTGTTTTTGTTCTGTTCCCGTTCCCTGTTTCTGTTTCCGTTTCTGTTCTTAACATTAGGTGTTTTACAGAATTCGGGCTAAACCTCAACCCTAATTTCTCTTTTCATTTGTTTATTGTTCTTTTTCATGGCGTTTGTTTATGGTTTATTTAGATGGCATTTGTTTAGTGTTTCTATTCTCAGAAACTTTAATGGTTTTGGATTTTGATTTTGAATTCAACTTGATCAAATGCATCTGAGGCGTTTGTTTTAGTTTTCTGCTTTTGTGCTTTGGTCCCAAAGTTTTTGTTTCTGCTTCTGTTCTAGAAAGCAATATGTTTTCTTTTTTAGTTTCAAAATTTAGATTTATGGTTTCTATTTTTTGGTCTCAAAGAATAGAAAGAGAAGCAAAAAAAATTTTGTTTAGTTTTCTTTTTCTGATTTAGTTGTGGACCATTTCTTAGAACGACGAATTCTAACAACTTTTATACACAGGCGTCGTGCCCAACTGCCAAGATCGTCGGGAAAAGCACTATTAGGACGGAAATGGACTGATGTCGAGCGGCAAAGGTTCCGTTACCTGTTTCTGTTCTATTCCTCGTTTCTGTTTCTGTTTCTGTTTTTGTTCCCTGTTTCTGTTCCTCGTTCCTTGTTTCTGTTCTGTTCCCTGTTTCTGTTCTGTTCCCGTTCCCTGTTTCTGTTTCCGTTTTTGTTCTTAACATTAGGTGTTTTACAGAATCCATAACTTGAGTAGAGCAATCCGTAAATCTATGTTTGAAAATTGGAAGGCTCAATGTGTGCAAGATATTACAAGGTATATTCTGTAGTACTTGATTATTGGTTATCGGTTAGTGGTTATGTTGGTTAGTGGTTATATTAGTTATTGGTTGTATAGATTTAAAAATAGGAGTCAATAATTTTAAATGTTGTTTAATCAAAGTGTATTTTTTTATTTTTTGAATTTTTACCCAGTATTCTCTGTATTGGCGACGCACATATGCTTTGTAAAATTTGTAACTGTAAATTTTGTTAAATTGTTTCCCATTGTATAGTTTATTTGTACTTGGGTATATTGATGATTGTTTCTCATTAATTGAATGGTTATTGAACCTTTTGTATAAGATTAATCAGATCAAATTAATAGTGAGTTGAATGTTTTTTACATAATGATACTACCGAAGAGGTTAAGAAAATATTGGGGAAGGGGCATGGGTAAGTGAAACGTCATCTTAATGTATAAAGGCATTCATTAATTTCGTTGATTGTTGTACGAATTGGGTGAAAACGTTCTACATTGGTGGAGATATTATAAGGTAATTAAGTTATTGTTATTTGTTTTAGTAATATTTGTTTCAGGCACGGATTTGTTGTCTTTGAAAACACGTGTTAACAATTTAAATTCATTATTGTTTTTTATGTTTGTGGTTGTGGTTACTGGCAGTATATTCTGTAATGTTTTTTTATGTTGGGTCTGTTGATTTTTCTACTTAATTGCATAAGTATTAGGTTTTCTTTCTTCGCCTGTGCCTTCAGGCACGGGTTATACGCTAGTGTGTGTGTGTATATATATATATATTTCACAAATATAGATATATATACTACTTATAGACATGTTGTCAAATCTCTAGGATCTGTACAAAGTTTGGTTTTCATTTTTGTTTTTGATAAATTAATGAATTATAAGAAAATTATTATTTCTTTTAAGTATTACTTCACTTATTATAAATAATGGTTATCATAACTCGAGCCTAGGGTGATCACAAACCTGATCTGATACCAACTGTAACGATCCGGTTTCTCAGAACCGCCACGCGGTTTATTTCCTCGAAGAATTAATGCCAAACCAAATGAACAACATTTTTTTTTCATAATTTATATTAATAAATTCGATAAGTTTCACAATGCGACGACGATATTTATAATAATTGAATTTTCGGCGTATCAAATTATTAAATCTATTTTACTTTTGTAAATAAAAAAAAATCATAATTTAATGATTCAAATAATATATATATATATATAAATTCCAATACAATTATAGATTTAAAGAAATAGTGGCTTTCAACTGATTACAATTCCGTGACTACAAATCCTTGCTATCAAGAATGGATTTCTAAATAAATAAACCTTCTAATCTAATTTTATTATTCGGATATATAACATCAACTCATTTTTTTTATAATATGTTTTTTTTAACTAAAATATCTCTCATGTAAATGTTGAAATAATATTCAACACCTGTAAATATTAAATGTAACATCAATTTTTTTATTTTTTATTTTTAACAATGTTACATTCAATACGTATGGATGTTAAATATAACATCAATTGTTCTCATATAATATCAATTGTTCTCATGCTTTATGTATACAGGAGTAAAATCAATAAGATGTTACATTCAGCACCTGTGGATGTTGAATGTAACATCAAGTGTTCTCATATTTTACTGCAAATTATAGAGTGCAAAGTGTAATTTTGTCAAGATATTTTGAAGTGAATTGTCACACACAAACTTAAAAAATGTGCACCTTCATTCCTTTTCCCATCTCTCTCTAGATTCGTGCAATTCACCAGTCAAGTATTCCTCCATTTATTTTCATTTACTTAAATATGTCTCTCTCTTTCTTTCTCTGTCTCTCTCTCTAAGTGTGGAGAAAATTAAATCCATGGCAAAACCCATTTTTAGAGAGAGAGAGATGTGTTGAATGTAACATCAACAAACGATCGACGAAGATAACGAGTGATCAAAGATGACGAGCGATCGAAGATGACGAGTGATCGGCGAACGGAAAGAAGACGTCTGCAAGTCAATCGAAATCGAAGACGAAGACATCTTCAAATTAATCGAACGGAAGGAAAAAGAAATCTCAAAGCGATGCTCGCAAATCGATCGACGCTTCGGAAGGAAGACGCGAATCACGGGAGGGCATTTCAGTAATCTCGTCCTTTGCTGTTTTTGGAAACAGGATTTTTCGGTGCAAGGAAGGCCGACGATGGGATTAAACGGTGCAAGAAAAAGTAGGTGAGAGTAAACGGTAAATAGTAACTCATTTTGGAAGTAAACGGTAATTTTTTTTTAAAAAGACGAAAGACTCAATACACACGCTGCACTATCACAATTATATATATCTAATTTGTGTATAAAATATTTGTTCGATGTAACAGCAATTATCCCTAAATTTAATCTTTATTTTATTTACTTCCAAATTTGTTTAAAGTTTGAACGGACTGTCGCTGAGTTCTTTACCTATATGGGTTCAAAAAACTTTCAAATTAAAAAAGTGAGTCTGTTTTTAACTTTTTTACAAAAGTAGCCGGTCTCTCCAGCCGTGTCATGGCCAGTTTTACATTTGGGGGCGCCTCCCCCCACCCCCATCAAAAAAACAATTATATATATAATAATATATATACATATGTTAAGAAAATAATATATACACACAAATCGGATTATTTTTTTTACATAAATTGTGTTCGTAACACTACGTAATAAAACTAGAATACTAAAAACGAACAAGTGAATAATTTTTAAATAATCGTCAAAGTTGGTCGGATGAGTTGTTTCGATGATGATGCAGTTTTTTTGACAATTTTGAGTTAACAAAAGATGATATATCCATAATAGAAATGAACTCAATTTTTTTTGTATACAAATTGTGTTCGTAACACTACGTAAAAAAACTTAGAACACTAAAAATTGACTAATAAATAATTTTTAAATAATTGTCAAAATTGATCGGATGAGCTGTTTCGATGAGGAGACAGTTTTTTTGACAATTTTGAATTAACAAAAGATGGCCTACTGGTTACAAAAATGAACACAATTTTTTTATATACAAATTACGTTCGTAATACTACTTAATGAAAGTTAGAACACCAAAAAAGAAATAGTGAATAATTTTTAAATAATCGTCAAAGTTGGTCAGATGAGCTGTTTCGATGACGATGCAGTTTTTTCGGCAATTTTGAATTAATAAAAGATGATCTATCCGTAATAGAAATTAACATAATATTTTTTGTGTACAAACTGTGTTCGTAACATTACATAATAAAACTTCGAAAATAAAAAAATGGAGTAGTGAATAATTTTTAAATAATCGTCAAACTTGGTCGGATTAACTGTTTCGATGATGATGCAGTTTTTTAAAAAAATTTGAGTTAACAAAAGATGGGTTATTCCTACTAAAAATGAAACCAATTTTTTTGTACATAAACTACGTTCGTAACACTACTTAATAAAATTTAGAATACTAAAAATTGATTAGTGAATAATTTTTAAATAATCGTCAAAATTGGTCAGATATCAATTTTTTAATAGGATGAGAACGTGCATGAGACTTTTTTTTTTAATGGGATGGGGGGATGGGGGGGGTGCAGGGGATGGGGAAACTAGCCTTAATGAGGCCGGTTCTTAAAAAAAAAAAAAAAAAAAAAAAAAAAGGAAAAAAAAAAAAAGATAATAATAATAATAATAATAAAAATAGTAACCAGTTCTAAACACAATCTATTTTCTATCCACAATCATTAATAATATTTTTAATTTCACATAATTAAAACAAATGTAAAAATTGAGATATTAAATGTGTGATTTGACAAACTTCAAGTTGCATTGACACTTCCCAAAATCATATAAAAATGTTATACATGATAACAAAATAAGAATCCAGGGATTAAAGTGCATTTTCCAATACATGAGGGTTGTCACAGGTCTGAGCCCATGTTAGCCATGCATCCATCTCAGCTCTCAGGCAAACAAGCCAACAAGAAGTAGGAAAAAGGCAAAAACTTGACCACATTCCTATCAATTCGGTCTTTTAAATTTAGTGGCCGGATTCTAAATTAGATTCGGTCTTTTAAATTTAGTGGCCGGCTTCTAATAGTTTTGTAATGTTTTTTTTTTTTTTTTTCCTCGACTATTTTTTTTAAACATTTTTTTTTCCTTTTTAGAAATAATAAATAACAAATGAAAATTTACTTAATAAATAAATTTGAAACAAGTTTTGTTTGACATGTTAAAAAAAAAAATCCGCCCACTGCAAAAAAAATAAAATAAAATAAAATAAAAATTGTTTAGCGTATTAAACATTTTTTTTAAATAGAGAAATCGGCCTTGTGAAAGCCGGTTTCTAACCCCCCCCCACCCCATCCCCATTCTCTGCACATCTCCATCCCTTTAAAAAAAATAGTTTTAGACAATTGTTTGTTATTTTGGTGATTGTTTTATTTTATTTATATATATATATATATATATATATATATATATATATATATATATATAACTTTAATTTTTTTTTTAACATTTTAAAATTAGAAATTATATCTAAATTATAATTATATAAAAATTATAGAGTTTAGCCCTCGCAGGGCCGGATTCAATGAAAATTGAATCCGCCCCCCGACAAGGTTGGATTCTATGGAATATGTATTTTAGCTTGTGTACAAAAAAATTGGGTTCATTTCGTATACGAATAAGTTACTTTTTGTTAACTCAAAATTGTCAAAAAAAAACTGCATTGTCATCTAAATAACTCGTTTGACCAACTTTGACGATTATTTAAAAATTATTCACTAATCTGTTTTTAATTTTCTAGTTTTATTACGTAGTGTTACGAATACAGTTTATGTAAAAAAAAAAATCGATTTGTGTGTATGTATTATTTATATATATATATTAGCGAAAAAACCGGCTGTGACACGGCCGGAGAGATCCACTTTTGTAAAAAAATTGAAAACAGATCCACTTTTGTAATTTGAAAATTTTTTGGACCCAAATAGGAATAGAACTCAGACTGTCGAATTTTGTTCATATCAATTCAAAATCAGAATATAATTTGACATTGACAACCCATTTTTTATGTCAACGGTACTAGAAGGAGTTGTTTACACTTTTGATATATATATATTTTTTAAAATACTGAAATAGAACAATTTTAAACTTATTTACCATTTTAGTGCTAAATCCCAGGGTATTGGAACCCAAGGTTCTGAATCCCGGGTTCAAAAAATATGAGAGTCGTATACCCGGTATTTTGAACACTGGGTATATAGATTTTTTTTTTTCCTTTAAAAATTATATACCCGGGGATCACATTAGCAATTATACACTTAAATAATAATAATAATAATAATAATAATAATAATAATAAAAATAAAGGAAGTTGGACTGTAATGAGAGAGAGAGAGAAGGTGAGAAAATCGAGATAGAGTAAGAGTGGGTTTTTTTCCAACTTAAACGAGAGAGAGAGAAAAAGACAAAAAAAAGGGAGAGAAAACCGAGATAGGAGAGAGAGAATATGGGGATGGTATAATTTTTTTTTTATATGGGATTTATTTTTCACTTTGTACCCTTTAATTTATTAAATATTTTAATTAAATTCTTAAATTATTCACATTCTCATTTAATATTTTTTTTTGTCTTTCTCACATTAAGAGTTACAATTAATTATTGATTTAGCATTAACATCTGATTAGAGATAGGTGGGTGACAAATAATATTTAATTAATGGATTAAATTACAGTTTAAGCTTAAAGTTATCCTAATTCAATATTTATTAAAAAAAATTAATTTATAATTTATAACTGAAATCTGAAAAGACAAACGGGGGAATACAATTAATGGATTAAATTTTTTCAATTCACATTTTTTTGTTATTGTTTTGTCGATTGCATTTTTTTTTTCCATTAGGATAATTTTATCTTTTCAGAAGTTAAATGAAAAAAATTATCCTAATGGAAAAGATTTAATCAATTATAAATTATAAATTAATTATCCTAATTCAATATTTATTGAAAAAATTTAATTTGTAATTTACAACCGAAATCCGAAAAGACAACCGGAAATTTAATTTATAATTTATAATTGATTAAATCTTTTCCATTAGGATAATTTTTATCATTTAACTTCTGAAAAGACAAAATTATTCTAATGGAAAAAAAAATGCAATCGACAGAACAATAACAAAAAAATGTGAATTGAAAAAATTTAATCCATCAATTGTATTCCCTTGGTTGTCTTTTCAGATTTCAGCTACAAATTATAAATTAAATTTTTTCAATAAATATTGAATTAGGATAATTTTAAGCTTAAACTGTAATTTAATCCATTAATTAAACATTATTTGTCACTCACTTATCCCTAATCAGATTTTAACGGTAAAACCATAATTAATTGTAACTCTCAACGTGAGAAAGACAAAAAAAAAATATTAAATGAGAATGTGAAAAATTTTAAAAAATTTAATTAAAATATTTAATAAATTAAAGGGTACAAACTGAAAAATAAATCCCATATAATTTTTTTTTTATACCATCTCCATATTCTCTCTCTCCTCTCTCGGTTTTCTCTCCCTTTTTTTTATCTTTTTCTCTCTCCCTCTCTCTTGTTTAAGTTGGAAAAAAGTCCACCCTTACTTTCTCTCTATCTCGATTTTCTCACCCTTCTCTCTCATTATAGTCTAACTTCGCTTTTTTTTTTTTTTAGGTGTATACCCAAGGATAACATCCCCAAGTATATAATTTTTAAAAGAAAAAAAAAATCCGTATACCCGGTGTTCAAAACACCGGATAGATGACTCTCATATTTTTTGAAACCGGGATTTAGAATCCCGGGTTTCAATATCCAAGGATTTCATTCCGGGAAGTACTAGTGAATAAGTTGAAAATTATTCTATTTCAGTAAAAAAAAAAAAAATTAAATATGTTAAAAGTGTAAACAACTCGTACCGGAAGCCAAAGATTTCACTTACAACAACGCTTCGATCATGCATTCTGATGGAGAAGAAACTAAACTGGGCAATAATTTAATTCTACTCGTTTCATTTTCACATAAAAAAGTAATCTCCAATAAGCAATCGAAGCATAGATGCCATTGCCGGTGCTCGGCGCCGGTGCAGCCGTCGGAACTGCATTCGGCAAACTATTTCAAGCCGTACTGGACGCAACCAACACCACCCGCGAGTTCACTCCCATTCTAAATAGACTCAGCCTCACGTTGGCCTCAATCGAGCCGGTGTTCAAAGAAATAAAGGATCTGAACAGGAAGCTGAGTGGCCGAGAAGAGGAAACGGAAATCTTCATCGGAAAACTGGAGGAAGGAAAAAGGCTCGTGGAGAAGTGCTCGCAAGTTGTTCGATGGAATGCCTGGCAGAGGTTCTGGCACTCGAGGAGGCTTAAAAAGCTTGACAATTCGCTCCTGAGGTTCTTCCAGTCGGATCTGCAAGCCATATTGTGTATGGACACCAAGAAAATCCTGGTGGGTGTTGAAGAAATGAAATGCATTTTGACGAATGGTTATGGTGGCGGTCCTGGGCTGAGTCATGGCGGTGTTGCCGGCGTACACGGTGGTGGTCCTCCTGTTGGATTGGAGGTGCCGCTTCAAGAACTGAAGATGAGGCTGTTGAAAAACGGTGTTCCACTGGTGGTGCTTTCGGCTCCTCCTGGGTGCGGAAAGACTACTCTGGCCGAAATGCTCCGTCATGATCCTGAAATTAAAGGTAAAAGCTACTCTATTCAATTATGTTGAATCCCACATCGCTTAACATGTTACCTGATCTTGAGCTATATGTAAAGCCTAGGGCAATTCTCATCTTTCAAGACGTCTTATGAGAGTGAGTTAAGCTTGTTGGGTTTCTACATGGTATCAAAGAGTCAGGATTTTTATCTGATATTGGGTGTGTTGAATTCCATATCGATGTTGGCCCCCGATAATCATTTGCAATGGTTTTTCAAAAAGTTCACCATGCACTTGAGGGAGCATGTTAAATTCAACATCGATGTTGGGCCTTTTTTCCGATATCCGTTTTAGTGATTTGTCAAAGTCTACCCTGCGTGTGAATGGGCGCGTTGAATCCCACATCGCTTGTGTTACTTGATCATGAGCTATATATAAAGTCTAGGGAAATTCTCCTCTTTCAATATGTCTTTTGAGAGTGTGGTAGGCCTGTTGCGTTTCTACATATTCAGTTAATACCCTGTTTGGCAATAACTAAAACAATCTGATTTTTGGATTTTTTGAAACCCGGGTTTGGTGCATTCAAACTATCGGCCAAACAGGTACTAACTAACTACTCAAAAAACGATTGAAATTGATGTTTGGACAGGCATATTTGGAGATAACATCATTTCTCTCACTGTTTCACAAAAGCCAAGCCTCAAGATCATTCATCAGAATCTATTTCAACGAATTGGACATCATCAACCTCCTAATTTTCTAAGTGATGAGGATGCAATCGATCAATTAAAGTGCTTGTTAATCGAACAAGATTGTTTGTTGTTGGTTTTGGATGATGTTTGGTCTGGATCTGAATCACTTATTCAGGAATTTGTCTTTTCGAAACCTGGCTATAAGATTTTGGTCACATCAAGATTCAAGTTTTCGAGGTTTGATTTAACTTATGAATTGAAACCGCTCAATTTTAAGGACGCGATAACACTCTTTCACCAAACAGTGTTTCCAAGCGGTGGTAGCTCCTACATTCCTGAAGAACTTATGCATGAGGTATGATCGATTTAAACCATTATATTGTGTGTGTATGTTCATGCTCATTCATGTTTAGTTATGAATATCAGTCGACTTACGGCATGTTTGGTTGGACGGAATTGGGACGAAATGGAATCGTTATTCCGCCCTCGATTCCCATTCCATTATTTGGTTCTCCGATGGAATCATTTTGGAATTAAAACCAAGTGAATGAGATTCTATTTTAAATGGGCTGGAATCAAATCCAACCTAATGAAATCAAAACTAAAATTACAAAAAAAATAAAATAAAATTATAGTTGATCCAGCCCAATTTAGGAATTAGATAATAGAAACAGAAAATTGACAATAAAAACAGAAATTAGAGAATAGAAAATTGAGAACAGAAACAAAAATTAGAGAATAGAAACAAAAATTTGAGAATAGAAGTAGAAAATTGAAAAGAAAAACTAAAAATTGAGAACAGAAACGGAAAATTAGAGAACATAAAATTAAGAATAGAAACTGAAAATTGAGAATAGAAAATTAGAGAACAAAAAATTGGGAACAAAAAATTGAGAACAAAAATAGAAAATTAGATAACATAAAATTGAGAACAGAAACTGAAAATTGAGAACAGAAAATTAGAGAACAGAAAATTGAGAATAAAAAATTGAGAATATAAACTAAAAATTGAGAACTGAAACAGAAATTAAAAAACAGAAACTGAAAATTGAGAACAAAAACAAAAATTAGATAACAAAAGTTGAAAAATGAATGGAATAGTGAAATATAATAAAATGAGAGAAGGAATGGGAATTTTATTAGATTTCATTATTTTATTCCTTCTCTCATTCCATATCAACCAAACAAGTGAATGAATATAATGATTTCATTGACAATTCTATTTTATTCCTTATATCATTCCATTTTTTCTTTCATTCCATTTCACCCCCATTCTATGTTGTCCAACCAAACAAGCCATTTGTGAAAATCATTCGCTTGATTTTTAAGGTAGCCTTCGGTTTCATGGAATTGGAATTCAAAATAAACGTAAACAAAAAACTTTAAAATTTCCATGAGGTAGCGTTGGCTGATATTCTCACCAAGGGTCTTCCTACTGCTCATTTTCAATCTCTAAAGTCCAAGCTCACCATTCAGTCTCCCATGATCAGCCTGCGGGAGGATGATAACCAACACACCAGATCTAACAAATTCACAACCAATTCAAGATCCTTCTAGAAATCCGCCTTAGTATAACATAATACTATTCTGTTAGATCTGAAATGCAAAATCTATTTCATATCTAACCAAATCCTGTAAAAGTAATTGGATTTTCTTTTTTTGTATTGTGAAGAAAGATAGATAAATGAAATGAATGAAATCTCAGACTTTACCTGTTTTCATCTTCTCTATTTCAATATTGGAGACTCCTAGTTGGAAAATTATTTCTAATTCCAATTCTGAGACTCCAATTCCATGAAACCAAACAGTACTATCTGAGATTTGAGGCATTTCTAATTCCAATCCGAATCTCCAATTTCCTTACAATCAAACACTACCTCGGGTGATTTCGCTTGAATTCTCCATGCTTTGCTTCTTGTAGATAGTGAACGGTTGTGGGGGATTTCCTTTGGCACTAACTGTGGTAGGAGGGTCGCTAAAAGGCCAAAATTTGGCAATATGGAGGTGTACATTGATGAAATGGTCGGGAGAAGGTCAATCTAAATTCGATCACAACAATGATCTGCTCCTCCGTCTGAAAACTAGTGTAGATGCATTAGATCAAACGCAGATAACAAAGGATTGTTACCTGGATTTGGCATCATTTCCTGAAGATCAAAGGTTGTCTGCAACTGCCCTTATGGATATGTGGATCGAATTGTATGATTTGGATGTGGAAGGTGTTCATACACTTTCCAATCTCATCGTTCTCTCCAATAGAAATCTTATCAATCTAGAGTTTACAAGGTGTGTAGCTTAACTATCACTAACCGCTTTCAAGAAAATAATTAGGCATCGTTTGGTAATATTTTTTTAAGTTTTTTTTTAATTGTAAATGCATCGGGGTTTTTTTTTTCGGTACTTAAAAAATTACTTTTTCTTAAATTAAAAAAAAAAAAAAAAGATTTTAACTACTTTTTTCTAAAAGTTTTAAAATTGTTGCTTTTTTATTTGATGGATTTTTATATTATAAGGGATTTATGAAGATGGATAAAATAAGACCTCAACCCACTTTTTTCAATCATCTATGCTTTTGTTGGAGGGCTTAAAAGATCGTTGATATAAATATGAGTTTAAACCTGAAATATCTCCTGTCATTTTGACAAATACTAATGACACTCCTTGTCATTTTAAAAATATTTGAGACACCCATTCTCTTTTCAGTTTGGTTATCCAAAACACCATCCATCATATTTTATTGACAAAAAATGGCTCGCAACATAATTTTTATTTTATGTATTTTATATTTTTAATTTTCTATTTTCTTTTCTACTCTATCTCTCTTCTATTTTATATTTTATTTTTTTTATTCCTTTTTTGTATCTTTATTTTATTTTTTTTATTTTGTATTTTTGTATGGTATTCATAGAAAATTAAAAAAAGATAGAAAGTAATATTCTAGGGAAAAAATGAAAAAAAAAAAAAAAAATCAAAATGTAGGATTTTGAAAAATAAAAATTAAGTAATTTTAAAAAAAAAAAAAAAGTTTTATTTTTGTTTTATCTATGTTTTTCGTTTTCTAATTTTTTTACTTTTTGATTTTTTTTTTTGTTTTCTATAAATAGCATATATATAATGAATGAAAATAAAAAATACCGAATAAAAGTAAAAAAATCAAAATAAAAATACAAAACAAGAGAGAGAGTAAAAACTAGAAAATAAAAAACAAAAATTATAAAAAATAAAAAATATAAATGTTAAAAGGGCATTTTTGTCAATAAAATAAAATGTGATAAGAGATGTTTTGAATATTATGAAAATGAAATGGGTGATCTTGTAATTAGTCAAAATGACATAAGGTGTCTAAGATATATAAACTGATATGAATAATATAAAGATATTATTTTTAAGTTATCAAACACGTTTTTTATTATATTTGCATTTAATACTTTTAAGTAGAAATATTTTTTTGTTAATATTTTTAATTAAAAAAATACTTAAAAAAGTGTTACCAAACGGTACCATACTGTTTCTCAGGTCAATTTAAATTGATTTTTATTTTTATATTTTTTAAAACCTATCATTTTTATTTGACAGACAATTTGCAGCTGAGATGTACGACTACTGCACAGAGCATTTTGTGATGCAGCATGATCTTCTTAGAGAGCTGGCTCTGTACCTAAATAATCAAGAATGTGTAGAGGAGAGAAAAAGATTGATTTTAGACATTAAGGACAATAATTTTCCGAGGTGGTGGTATGAACAAAGACCGAAACCTCTCCCAGCTCGCCTCCTCTCTATTTCCACAGGTTTGTCTAGTCCTTTGTAATTTATTCTTGTTTCATTTTAACTCATCTACTTTAAAAATTACGCAACATGTTGAATCGCACATCGCTTGTGTTACCTGATCCTGAGTTACATATAAAGACTAAGGCGATCATCTTCTTTCAAGGCGTTTTTTTAGAATGAATTAGGCACATTAGGCTCCTACATTGTATCAAGGTCAAATCTTTTAGCTGATATTGGCATGTTAAATTTCATACCAATATTGGGCCCCATGAAATCCGTTCGCAGTGGTTTGTCAAAGTCCACTTTGCGCTTGAGGGAGCGTATTGAATCCCACATCGATGTTGGTTCCCCTAATATCTGTTCGTAATGGTTTATTAAAGTTCACCTTGCATATGAGGAGACGTGTTGAATTCCATATCGCTTGTGTTATGTAATCCTGAGTTATATATAAAGTCTAGGGTAATCCTTTTCTTACAAGATGTCTTTCGAGAGTAAGTTAAGCCCATTAAGTTTCTTTGCATCGCCTCCTTCTACTATAGACTAAAAAGGAAAAACTCACATTTTACTAAAAAAAATATATAAAATAACTTAATTGCTAATATTCAATCTTAAAAAAAAAAAAAAAAAAAAAAAAAAAAACAAATATTTTCTTTCTCTAACTCTTTTTACTTAAAAAAAATAACATTTTCTCTTAATCTCTATTTTTATTTTCTTTTTCACACTAAAGACAAAATATAATTAAAATTAAAACAAGTGATAGTTTTGTTCATTTCATAAATTTAAATGGGATATATAATTTCATCAACTTTTTAACATATTTATTAAGTTAAATAAAACAAATGTTAGTTAATTTCTCATTTTGTTAAGTCGAGGTTTTTAAATTACTTTGGACAAAATGAAACAAAATCAAAATACAAGGATGTAAAAGATAATTAACCTTTAAATATAGCTTTAAGGGTTAAATTATACTTTACTTCATATGGTTATGCCATTTTATACTTTGTCATTTTTTAGTATTTTCGTTACCTCTTTACTTCTTGTAATTAGACTTTATTGCACTTTATCTTATAATATGGGCTTAACTCCAGGAGAACAAATTACTAACAAAGGGGATAAAGTACAATAAAAGTCTAACCACATAGGACAAAGTGGTGATGCGAATACTACAAGAAACAGAGTGCAAAACGGTCTAACAAGAGGGAGATAAAGTGTAATTAACCCTACCTATAACTAGCTGAGTAAATAGTCTATTTGACTGCAGATGAAACCTTTTCTTCAGACTGGTACGAGGTTGAACTACCAAACGTTGAAGTCACAATATTAAACTTCTGGTCGAAGAACTACAGCTTACCGGAATTCATCGGAAAAATGCACCGGCTGAAGGTTCTCATCATTACAAATAACGGCTTGTTCCCGTCGGACATAAACAGCATCTCCATTCTCGGAGAACTGTCCAACCTCAGGCGAATAAGGTTAGAACACCTTTCGATCTCTTCCCTCAGCAATTCATTTCTATCGCTTCCAAATTTGCAGAAAATATCATTCAGCACGTGCTTCATCCAAAACACATTTCCAAATCGCACCGGCGAAATCACCGATATCTGGCCAAACCTCGTAGAGATTGAGGTCGAATGTTGTCCCGATCTAGTGGAATTTCCTTTAATCCTTTGTCGGATTCCACATCTCAAGAAGCTCAGCATCAGCAATTGTAGTGAATTGGCTGTTCTTCCCGAAGAACTTGGAAATTTGACGGAATTGGAAGCCTTGAGGCTTCGTTCTTGCACGAACTTGGTCGAGCTGCCGGAATCGATCGGAAGGTTGAAGAAATTAAGGTTTCTCGATGTGTCGGACTGTGTGGCCATGAGTAGAATTCCGGCAGAAGTAGGCGATTTGTCGGGGTTAAGGACACTGAAATTGAGGGAAATGGGGGATTGTAAGGGATTACTAGATGAGCTGCCGGAATCCATTGATGAACTGAGGGAATTGAGAGAGGTGATTTGTGATGAAGAGATTGCATACCAATGGGAAGAACGTTATGGGGATTTTTGCACTAATTTGAGGATAAACGTGGCGAAAGAGGATCCCCATTTAAATTGGCTCCATAAACTTCATTTCTAATGAATGGTAGCTTGCTTCACAAAGGGCATCATAGTGTGACCGGATTACTTGGCTTGGATGGGAACCAACAGTAGATCGGTGATGCGTTACCTGGAGGAACCTTCGGAAGGGTTAGAGAGGCTCCTTATAGCCGATATGAATGTCGAGGCCCACCCTCGTAGTCCTTAGTTATTTTATTTTTTTTCTACAAAATTAAAAAAAAAATAAAAAATCATAGTGTATATATTTTTTGGGAGTTTATAACTGAGATTCTGAGCACTCTTTGTTATTTCAACAAATATCAAAGTCATTTTTATGTGTTATATTAAAATATTTTTTTTTGAATATTTTATGACTCAATTATTTGTATCTTAATTTGGAACATATGAATAAACTATTGTATTTTCCTTCGTAAGAAAATGAATCTGATATATTTATTTATGTAAAAATCATTTAAGTGATGAATTAAAATTGTTCATTAAAGTACTCACTTGGAATTGTTGATTGATGTGTTATGTTGATTATCCCACATTAGTAACTGAAAAATATGAAGAGTCATTTATTAAGACTTGGGTTGTCTCTTGAAAGTAAACTATGTAGGGCGTTGATCTGATAAAGACAAAATGTAGACTAAATGCTATAAAAAAATAAAGCCACACGCGTGCACGCGTTGCCGCCGCAGCTACCCCTTCAGCCAGCTCGAGCCTGGGTCAAGGCTCGAAGCTTGGGCCTTGGGCCTCTTGGGGAATGCTTGGTTTGAACTAGGATTTAATCATTGTATCTTGAGAGATAGATGCTCACTTACTTAAATCGTAAGCACTATAGCGGGAGTGAAATCTGCTTTAAGGAGCAATCGTCAAATGAGTGGCTCAATCTGTTTTTGGTATTTTTTGGGGGGTAATACAATAAGTATTTTGTTCTTATTTTTCCGTTTGATATTTCATAATTACACAGTAGTATAATTTTCTATTCTTATTTTTTATGTTGTTTTCTGTTAATCTAAGATTTTCTGTAACAAACTTTGATTTGTTTCATTTTTCATTTCTCAGATTTCTTAGTAATAATTAATCAATTAATTTATGAACCGTAATTACCAACAATATGCTTTTTATAATACTCAAGACACCTTTTTATTATACTATGTTGATAAAAATATTCTTGCAACATATTTTTTTTTTACTTTTTCTATTTTTCTTTCCATATTTTTAATTTGATTTTCTTCCTACAAATACCATACCAAAAAAAATTAAAATACTAAAACAAAAGAAATAAAAAAAAATATAGAATAAAATTAAAAAAAATAAAAAAAAAATAGAAAACAAGAAAGAGATACAGAGAGTAGAAAATAGATAATATGAAATAAATAACAAAAAATAATATGTCTAGAGGATAATTTTATTAACAAAATATGATGAATGATGTCTTTAAGAAACTAAATTGAAAACATAAGAAATCTCTTAGATATTATATAAATAACAAAAGATATCCTTAATATTTATCAAAATGAAAGGGATATCTCAAAGGGGCATTGAGCATCCACTCCCATTTTGATATGAAAATTATCAATTGAACCTAATTATTTTTTTATGCACCGATCACTCTTTCTGTAATTTCACGGACTAATTTACCCATCTTAAATGAATTTATATCTTCCTTATATTTAATGCATCCCTAATATGATATTAAACGATGAATGAAACTGAACACGAAACTTAAAATTTCTTCTAATTATGATTGTTGTTCAATGATTTTTTTTACATTACAATAATCTATAAATCATGATCTTCAAAATAAAATATTAATCTATTTTTTGGGAGTTCTGGATTAGTATGCATGTAAATGTTATATATAACATCATAGTCAATATTATATATAATATCACTACCATCTGTGTGTTCCTGTGAGTGTTGAATATAACATCCAATGTAATAAAAATAATATTAATTAATATTGATAATAGCACAAATTATATACATGTTGAATGTAACATGACTTACTGATAAAGGTGATTTGGATGTCTAATGTAACACTCAACTGTATTTTGATAATGTATAAGATCGCAACTGTAACACGAATGTAAAAACTGTTAATTCTAAAAGTACCATATTGAATGTAATATAAATGTAAAAATTGAAAATTCTGAAAATACCATATTTATTGTAACACGAATTTGAAACTAATAAAAAAATAATGAATGTGATATCATTTTGAAGTTCTTATTCAAACGAATCTGAATATATAATAAGATCGTAAAAAAATATGTACAATAATAATTATTTTTATTTTAATAAAATAATTTTGTATGAAACCATTAAATATAGAAGATCTCAATCCATTGATGCAGGGGCAAATTAGTCATGTCAATTTTTTCGTTTTTTGAAATTGAGACTAAACGGTTCATATAATTTGTAAAGTGGGAGTATTTGGTTCGTTTTAAACTACTTAGTATTAATTGGTAATTTGATGTTTAATTTAGGCGTTTCCCTATCTCAAATTAAACTCTAATTTTTGTAAAAATTATTGGTCTAATTACTTCTTTTGTCATAGAACTTGGAAATTATTTTTTTAATTGTTCTCATACTTTCTATTTTGTCTTTGGACCATTTCATTGTATTAATTTCTCATGATATAAAGTTACCATGTTCAAAATATTCTTAAAAATGTGTTTTCAGCAACTATAATTACATAGGATTAATTATACTTTATTTCCCTGTGTTTAGACCATTTTGTACTTTGTTTCATGTGGTATTCTCGTCACTAGTTTGTCCTTGTAGTTAGGCCTTTGTTATATTTTACTCCCTCGTCAGTACTTCAGGGTGTAATATGTTCAAATTAAAATTATAGAGACCAAAGTGAAATAGTAATAAAACTTTAGAGATACAAAGTGTCAAAAATTCTATTTCATTTTTATCTCGTGAGTTCATGGGAATTGCACAGTGAGTCTCAGTGCATACGATTTACAGCTATGGACAACCTAGCTATGACTTCCATTAAAAAATAACAGGGCTAATTATATTTTATCTCTTTGTGGTTAAACTATTTTGCACTTTACCTATCGTGGTATTTTCATCACCACTTTACCCTTGTAGTTAACTTTGGTTGTACTTTACCTCATGATGAAGGCCTAATTACAGGGGATAAAGTGCTAACACAAGAGATAAAGTACAACAAAGGTCTAATCACAGAGGGCAACGTAGTGACGCGAATACTACAGGGGAATAAAGTGTAAAACGACCCAACCAGGGGTAAAGTATAATTAACCCAAAATAACATTAATTATATACTAAAGTGTTTCTAATTTGATCTTAATTTAATCCGTGATACTAATTTTTCTTAAAATTTACTTATTGTTTTATATGTGCATTTCAATGATCTCATATGAAAGATCAAATTAGATTTATTTTTTTATTTTTTTATTTTTTAACTTTAAGGAGATGATTGAGGCAACAAATTTAATGATTTAATTTGGAAGATTAAATACATATATGACCCATGATGCTGATAGAAATTTTAAGTGTTAACCATTTTTTAAATTTTTTAAGTAAATTTAAGTCAAATTAATAACAAGGGCAGTCAAGTAATTTAAATGATTTGCTACGAAAAATTTAATGTTCACTTTATTCAAAGGTTGAAAGAAGTGAAGAGTAGGTTTCTAAACTATAAGGGGGGGGGGGGGGGGGGGGGGGTAAAGTGATACTAAATTAAAGTATAAGAGGTGTAAAAGGCAATTATCCCTTTAATAAATCAACTAATTTTATAAGATTTGTAAGAATTTCCTAGAAGAAACCCAATTTCATGAGTAGAGATTAATTGGAGAGAAATGCACGGTAAAGATTAAATTTGGGGATTAAATTCAATTCAAATATAAATACGCCAACTTTTCATATTTTTGGAAAGAGGAGTTCCGATGTGGTGTCAGATTTGAAATCGGAGTTATAAAATGTTGTGAAAATGGGATTCTATTGGCGAATTAGTAAATTTCTTATCAAAAACTTGCAGCGGCACGTGGAGGATATCTGGAACTCCGATTGAGGTGATTTTTGTGACCTTAGAATCGTTTTGGCAAAACATTTTCAGATATATGATCAGAAAAACATAAGCTTTCGATGCCATGTTAAAACAAATAATATAGAAGTATTTCATTTGATCTATATCTACCATTACACTACATTCACACACACACATTTATATATACACAAAATCAAGAAACTCATTAAATGAGTTTTACGGTGCATTTAATGGTTAGAGATGGAGCATGACAAGTGAACAGGCAACAGAGCATGAAAGTGAGCGGTGACATTAGCTGTAATCTTTGACATCTTTTACAGCCTCCACCGCCGCCATAACTACTCTCTCTCTCTCTCTCTCTCTCTCTCTCTCTACTCTACTCACCACTCTACTCTACTCTACTTTCGTAGGTGTGTGGGTTGCGTCCTTTTTAAAAAGTAGAAAAAATCAAGTGATTGGGTTCCACGTCATCGAAAAAAGACAATTTACATTTTAGGAATCTAAAATGGTTGACATTTTCTAATGACATCCAACGGTTGGGAATGGCCAGATGATATTTCCCACACCGTTGGATCAAGGACGGATCAAACCCGTAGCCATCCAAGTTTGGAGTTTGACCTAGATGGAATGTTCTTTAAGAAATCATGTTGATTATGCCTAGGATGTCAGCATGTTGAGGGCACGTTCTCCTAACAGATCCGTTATCAGATGCCCTCTCTTATCTCATTTTTCTCGCCAAATGAAGATCTATAAATACTCATGACATGAAGGGTGGATGTAAGTTCAATTTTCTATATATTCTAGTAAAAAATTATTCTTGTCTAATATATTTACTCTTACGCCGAAGTTTCTTCACCGGGATTCTAACTCTCGATTTAAGAATTCATGCAGGTTCATTCAGTGCGAGGAGCTAAGGACTGTGAGAATTATAGAGGCCCAAAAATATTGGTTCTGAATAGAAGAATTCTGAATGCAACAACAGTTGCATCTGTGAGTGAGATAGAAGCATCGATCTCCCACGCGCATCCCGAATTGCCCCGCCAAGATACGGATCTTATCATCTCGATGCCCAATCCATTTGCTCCTGAAGATAGATCGTCACAACCTCCAATTTCAGCGATTCTTCGGCAAACACCACCTCAATGGTAGAGGGTGCTTATAAATGCGAACAGAAACAGAAACAAAAAACAAAACCCTGAACTTATACGCCAAAGTTCACTTTTCTACCAGACAAAGGGACACCCAAGAACTAATATTAACACTTTGCAATAAATAGGGGACAATTTCTGCTATGAAAACTTAACAGAAACAGAAACAGAAATTTAACTGAACAATCCAAGAACAAGAAAGAATGAAAAAAATTCTTCAACGCATGAACCAAATTCAAATTAAGTCAGAGTTTAAACAGTTCGTTAGTCTATAAATATATGTAGGCATGCATATAGAAATTTCTCGCTTCTTTTTATCACAAACTTCCCATTCTTTTCAGAATGGCAGGCTACAATTGCATTATTTGCAAACAAAATTTTGAGTTTAAACAGTTAGTTAGTCTATAAATATATGTAGGCATGCATATAGAAATTTCTTGCTTCTTTTTATCACAAACTTCCCATTCTTTTCAGAATGGCAGGCTACAATTGCATTATTTGCAAACAAAGTTTTGACAAAGCCAGCGGACTTGAATATCACACCAAGAGGCTGCGCAGAAAATACAAAATGAAATGTGCTCTTTGTGGGAATTATTTCCACACTTTAACGGAGCTCCAAGTCCATAAGACAGAAAGCCACCCAAAAAATAAAAAGAAGCGGGCAGCAAAGGTGTAATTCCTCACCTTTCATTTTCTTTTCTTTTTTAAATAATTTTTTTGTATCTTTCATTTTCATTTTGTTTTTGTAAGAACTTCAGAAAAAAAAAAAAAAAAAAAAGCAACGATCTGTTTTTATGCAAGATACTAACCGTGTGATTATGCATGAATATGTGTGTGTATTTATATATACTAGTTTAGTATGTGGGTCTAGAAAAAATTATATTAGTATATATTTTTTATTTGAATATTAAACTTACAATAATTAATCATTTAATTTTATATTTAATTTATCTTATAAAAGTATGGAAAAAAAAAAATTAATGCTGAAAAATAAAAATAAAATTGTAAGTTAAAAAACAAATTATGTCAATCTCTGAAATAATTATTGTTCATTACTCACATTTATTTTTAGAAAATAATATATAATATGTAAATAATCTCCTAGATGATTTTTAAAATTTTCTATTTTCTTTAAATAATTGTTTTAGAATAAGAAATTAGGTCTTTTTTTTTTTATAAATTTTTTAAAAGTTATATGTAAGTAATTGATGGAGGGATAAAATTTTATTAAATGGTTGGAGAGGGAGAGGGAGATGAAGAGTTAAAGTTACATATAATTAGTTATAATGAAAATAATTTTCAATCAAAATATGGATTAATTTAAGTGAAGGTCCGTGTCATTGTCATTGAAAAAAGTTACAATGATATCCCATGTTATTTGAAAAATATCTCTGACCCTCACTTCCTTTAATATTAAATATAAAATTACATATATATCATTGATGTTATATTATTAAAAAATTAATTAAAACTATCTAATAAAAAATTACTTTAATAACCCTCTTAAAAGAATTACAATTTTGGTTTTTAAATTCTGTTTATGTAAATATATTTATAATTTTTTTAATACTTTTGAGATCAAATGATGGTTGTTACATTTTTTTAGTATTTAAAAAGTACTTCATGCTGATTTTTTAGAATTTAAAATTATTAAGAAAATTAAAAATTACTAATTTATGTAATAAATTTTCTATTTTAATTTTTTTTGTGGGCTCAAACGATAGTTTTTTGAATTTTTTGAGTATTTAAAGAGTACTTGCTGTTGAAATTTTTAAATTTGAAATTATTCTTAAAATTAAATATTTTTTATCTATGAAATTTAATTACATTTCATATATAAGTTGTTTAATTTTATTTTTTTGAATTATTTGGCGAAGTTTTTTATGAGATTTTATTTACTAATACTTTCACTAGGTTAAAAAACATTAGGTTTGTAGATTTTCTATTTGTAATTATAATTATTTTTTTAAACTAAAATAATTATATATTTTAATATTATTATTATTATTTATATTTTTGTGAAATTTTCAAAAGGCTTGAATGGTACTTATTAATGAAAAAAGAAAAAGAAAAGAAATAAAAAATAAAAAAAACAAAGTATAAAAACTTAGAAAGATGTGGTAATAATTAATAGAAAAAAATAAAAAAAAAATTAAAACTCACCAAAAAACTTGAAGGACTCATTTTCAAATCTCATTGAAAACTTTTTATATAGAGAGATTATTTTATAAACTAAAATTATTCTAATTTTTTGTTTGTTTTTTTTTAACATTTTTCACCTCTCCAACTATTAGGTCAAGGGGTTATAGTCGACGCTAATTCACCATTTTCAACTTGGCGTCTCTAATTCAAATAAAAAAATTACTTCTAGCAAGTTTTTGACTAAAAAACGAAAGAATCCTCAAACTCAAATTGGCTATAGGTTTTTTTATTATTATTTAGTTTCTTTAATCATTTTTGTCGCCTCATTATTATTATTATTATTATTATTATTATTATTATTATCTAGCACTAGAAAAATATATTATAACTAATGTAGTTTTAAATAGTGGTATGATATTGAGTTTTATTTATTTTTTAATAAAAAGTACTTAAATTTGTTTGAAAGATTTTTTTTTAATGTGATGTTCTTGTAGCTAACTCATCATTTTGCAGAGAACTTAAACAATAACATTATCATGAGAAAAAAAAAATGGATAATAGACAAATCAAAACTTAACAATATATACATATAGAAATAAAAATGTAAGTATATATCCTTCTACCAAGATGAAAGTTCGTAACGTAAAAAAATAATTTATTATTTCTGTCATTTCAAGAAATTATGTTGGAAAAACAATGGACAATAGATTGAATGTGGAATAAATGATTCTCTCCAATTTAGAACGAATTAATATCCATAAAAGAGATGAAATAATAATTATCTACAATTAAAATTGAATTAAAATCCACAAAGAGAAGAAAAACAAATGATAAGAGACCTGAACTCACTAGAAAGAACTTCGAAGACCTTTCCTTCATTTTCAGGCATTGTCTCTTAAAATTTACATACACTAGTTTTACACCCGCGGTTTTTTATGTGTATTTTGTTTGATTATTTAAATATAATTTTATATTTGTTATTTTCAAGAAAATATTTTGTATTAGTTTGTGAGATTTGTATTGTTTTTTTTTAATTATTTTATTTCAGTTGGTGAATTATGTATTATTTTTCAGTGTTTGAAATATTTATTTTTTCTATTTTGTAAAATCTATTTTTAATTAGTATTTATGAATATTTTATTTTTGGGTGTTGAAATTAAAAGTATTGTTTAATGTTTGATGAAATTTTAGTTCAACGTAATTTTAATTTTAAAGAAATGTGTGTGTTCAAATTATGTAAAATAATATTAATTAACAAATACTCTTAATAATTTAAATATACTAAAAATGTTGAGAAAGAAGAAAAATAGTGTTGGTAAGCTCTCAAAATGGGATGTTATGAAAGGAAGAAGAAGAGATAATGAACAACAAAAACTCAATTTTAAAAACTAAATTTAATTGGTGGAGTTATGACAGTGAAATTAATTAACACTTATTTGAGAAACAAAGAATATAAAAATATGAGAAAAAAAATTGTTTTAAATAATAAGTCTATTAAGTGAGTCATTCATAGTTTCTTTGTTATTAATTATGAATATATATATATATATATAATCTTTTATTTAAATGAAAAATGTCACCATTACAAATATAAGAAATTTAAAAAAAAAAAATCAAACGTTAATGTTTATACATAGCCAATCTTCATCAATAAATTGTCAAACCCAAAACAATCACATTAAGGTATTAATTTAGCTAAACAATTTTTGCCAATTGTTCACGAAAATACATGCGTACAATATCTAAGGCCAATGAAAATCACAATATACAAAATAATATCCAAAAAAATATAATCTTTTTCAAATAATATATTGTTTGCAAAAAAATATAAATTCTATAGGTATTAGAGAGACGGTCTTCGATTTTTCACTAGGTACATTGGATGAATTGATATGTTGTATCTTTGGTTTACTTTATATACTTCGGGTACATTATTTGATTTATGTTGGGATTAATGATTATTGATAATTATCATCACATAATATATATTCTCTATATTTGGTTATTTATTTTCTTTTCTTCTATCTCACTCTCCCACTAATTTTTTTTTTTTTTCTTTTTCTTTTTCCTTCTTCCTCACATACTCCTTTTCTAACATTCACATACACAACTCGTGTGTATATAGACAACCAAACGTGCCCCCTCCCCAAGCATGTGCGTGCACACACAATATATATATATGTGTGTGTTACATATATATGCACTATATATATAGTTAATAATTGTTATAATTTAGTGATTAATAATCCCAAAAGATATAACTTATTTAAAATTAGATATTATTTGCAAAAATAAATATTTTACAGGTATTAAAATGATGGTCTTCGATTTTTCGTAAGATTCATAAAAAATGGATGATGTTATTTTCAAGATAGATTTTTTTTTTCTAGCTCATTGTCACCATTTTTCTTTCTTTTTTTCCTTCTTCCTTGTATACTCTCCCTTTCTAACATTCACATAAACAACTCATGCATAATATGTACACAAACAAACTTGTACAACATAATTAATTATTTGGTTCTATTTTCACGTGTAATGAAAATATGATATAATTAATAAATTTAATTAAATAAAATAATTAAAAAAAAAAAAAATTGTTCAACTATATATTATGAACAGAAAGAGGGTCAAAGTGCAAATATTAATTTTCAATTAGTAACCCCAAATTTGTGATTACAACACATTGCACTCAAAGTCAAAAGCTGAAAGTTGATGATAACTATATATATGCTAACATTTTTTTCTAATTTTTATTTTATATTTAGAAAAAATACACTATTCTAGAAATAATTACCAACATACTATTTTTTATCCTTTTTTATTCATTAAAATTTGAAAGCAAATGCAGAAAATTTTAAATTCATGTGTATTGCTGTTTGACTAATTTTTTCTTAACCTATCCAAGGAAATGCACCTTGTTTTTGTGTCGAAATACCATGAAATTATAGTTACTTATTAGTTTTCTATTTCATTCATTGTTTTTCATATGATATATATGCTTTGGACGCCTTGGACTAAAGTTACAATTTTGCATTATTAATTAATATACGAGCTTCATAATAATTTTGAGCATTGGATTAGAAGGGGGGGCTGCACGGGATGATTTGAGAGACTTTATGATATTATAATGAACAGATTAAGGAATTGAAAAAGGAGATTTCAAAAATACATTCAATCAACTCCTTAAAAACGATTGGGTACAACCCAAATCGGCGGAGGCCAAAGTAATAGGGGTGGTCATGGCCTGGGCTTGTCCAGCCTGAACAGCCTGACCCTATTTTTTTATGGCTTGAGCTTTGACTTTGAGCACATGGGCCTAGGTTTTAGGGCCCGATGAATTTTAGGACCGGGCTTGGGTAAGGCCAAAATATTTTAAGTCCGGCCCGGTCTGAAGAATAATTAAAAAAAAAAAAATTATATATACATCTTATCTTATACTATATATGAAATCAGAAGACAATTCCTTCAAATGCACCAGAATCGAGAAACTGTCATCTTTCAAACCATGTACTCTCATTTCAACCAACGGCTACGATTCACCTACACTACTAAAATCAATGGCTAACTTTAATTCCCTCTACTAATATTATTAAAAAAAAACTCCACTAAGCAGATTTCCAAATCATCCCAACCCTAATCCTCAATTGAATTGACACCTCCACCCAGCCCTACTCTGCACTCTATCGTCTTGCTCTCTCTCTCTCAACCCAATTAGTATTTATTTTTTAAATTAAAAAATAAATTATAGGGTCGGATTTGGGCATGAAATTAAGGCCCGACCATAGGGCTCGAACCTAACAAATTCTTGTAATACCCTAGTCTAAACCCGACCCGAGCCCGGCCCATGATCACCCCTACAAAGTAGTTGAGCGTCACATTTGAAACCCGGCAGTGGCTCGATAGTTCCATCATCCAGGTTTAACACACCAATGTCACCACCACCCAAGTGTCCCTTGGTATGAAAAATAATAGAATCATTGGTGAAATATATCCGATTTCTATTCCCTGGAAACCCACTAGACGAGATTAAGATTGATAAATTAAAACCTAGAAAAATAACATTGTCGCCTAAACTTTTCAGCTCTGACCACCCATACTTTGTATCAATTGGACACTTTTCTTATTCTTCTTCTTCATCTTCTTCTGGTAATAGCAGCTTAAAAACCCTAAACTTAAATGTTCGGTAGGAGTTCAATTCCTCTTCATCCCCCTCATACTCATCGCATATGTAGCGTTTAACCAGGAGTAAACCACTGTCAGAAGCCTCTTCCACCAAGTAGTCGTTCCATCCCCAGCACAGAAAGGGGTTTGAGCAATCACCTTCGTCTCCCACTCCGCGTGTGGACCAATATCACAAACCATCACCTTGTCGTCACCCCTTACACCATATAACCTACCTTTGTGGAATCTGATGTCCACATAACAAGGCCCAATTCCAAGGATGTCCCTCCATGTCTTATCTCCCGGCTGCAGGTTTATAGTATGCCACTTTACGTGTTGAGCAGTATATTGCAGCTGCCACATAATCGTCGCCTTTACTCGAATCTGACGATAATACCATTTTGTGTACCAGATTGTGCGTGGACATTGAATCGAGGGTGTATATTTCGCCACGTCCGACACAACCAAATTCCACCATGACATACTCCTCCTCAATTTGGTCAAGGTGGTAATCAAGTATGTCCGGAAACTTGTACCTCAGAGGAAGCTTGATTTTTGCCGCCGTGAGTGGGTTAATGAGGTGCATACGGAAGTGGATAAAATGACAAATACAAGAGTGACACAAGATATAACGTGGTTGGGCACAACTTGCCCATTCCAAGGGCGAAGAACAACGAATAGTTTCACTAATATGAAAAAAATTACACAAATGGAAACAAGTTCTTGAACCAAATAACTAACAATAAAATCTCTCCAAAAAATATCTCTCAACAAATATACTCTCTTTTGAGTATAGATACATAAAATTTTAGGTTTGGAGGCGATAAAAATATAAAAATAGAGAATATACGAAAGTGGAGAAAATGGCGAATACAAGAGTGACACAAGATATAACATGATTCGGCATAACTTGCCTTCTCCACAGACAAAGAACAACGAATGGTTTCACTAATATGAAGAAAATTACACAAATAGAGACAAGTTTTTTAACTCAAGAAATAACAACAAAATCTCCCCCAAAAATCTTCTTCAACAAATATACTATTTTTGAGTATGGGCTCACAAAATTCCTATTTGGAATTTCCAATGCACCTCTGGTGGCCACAAATAATGTGCTGTCACTTTCACCGCAAGCGTACGAATTAAGTTTTAGTATAGTAGACCTTTAGGTCGGGTATCGTATCCACACGGATTGGTTGAGATTACTATTGGGTATTGCAATTATCATAACCTGATTTTATCTAAGCGACAAAAATAGAATTTAATTATTACTAATACTAAACTAAAATACTAATTAAGTTAATTATACTATAAATACTAAATTGAGATTGTTTTGGGGAGTAGATTGCCTAAGGATTAACTTTATTTACTTAAATGTGTTTGATCTCGTTTTAGTTAACATTAACGGCGTTCGGCGTATCCGACAATCTCGGTTCGTAAACTCCCTCGCACGTCTTTCAAGTGTAAAACGGGGGAATACGTGACTTCGTCTCAACGCCGAAATCTCCCTCAACGTCTTAATGACTCTAGTTCGTGTGAGTCTCGCCCCAACGTCATTGATTGCATACTTTCTAACGCCCTCACGGGTCGTTAGATTGTCATGTTGTGTTTAACCTAGTCCGAATCCGGGATTACCTCTCCCAAGTGTCAAACCCCGTATTCTCTATATATCATTCTAAGCATATAATCAATACAAGAACGATAAATACAATCGAAATTATAAAGAACACACATTAACAAAACACAAACTCAAACAAATCACATTTTCATAAATATATGTTAATCCCTAAGACAATCCATGTTTAGCTAACAGTCATAACCGTATATACAATGTAAAACGACCTAAACATACTCAAATAATAATCTTAAGTTAAGAGATGAAGAGAAAAACGAGAGAAACTAGCCATAGTCTAAAGATTTCTCGTTAAGAATGTTCCAAGACCGCTTCTCCTTCGTTGCTTTGTGTTCTTCTCCTTAGGAATTGATTGAGCTACCAAAAAACACTCTCTACTAGCCTAGGAACCCTATAGGGTCTCCTATGGCCGGAAGAAGAAAGAGGAGAGAAAAAGAGAGGAGTATAAATAAACAAAATATCCTAAAAAAATATTTATTCTGTGCAGAGGCCACCGCCGCAGCCGTGGAGTATGTCGGTTAGTTGATCGCTGCGGTGGTCAAAAAGGCAGTGGAATAGGAAGTACATCTTGTATTTGTTGCGCCGCGTCAGTGGATCTTGCGCCGGGGCCACGGAAGTTCAGCAAGTTTGGTGTCTTCTCAGTATCTTCACCTCTGCGGCGGTGGTCTGGACGCCGCTGTGGTGGGCTTGTTTCACAATTTTGCCTCCGAGCTTGTTTTTCCACTGTTCTTCGACCGTTTTTGGTTTGATCTCATCGTTTTCGCTCCGATTTCATACTTTTTTACTCCACGCACCTGTTTTAATATAAAAAGAATAAAAATACATTAAAATGTATTAAAACATAATAAACGTACTAAAAAACTAACAAATTCGATTTGAAAATAGATAGGTAATTTACACCTATTAAATACCCCCAAACTTAGAATTTTGCTAGTCCTTGAGTAAAACATCCACACAATACGAGAAAATATAAAAACTAATTATGAAATTAAAAACTAAAAAAAAAAAAAAAAACACTAAAAACAAAAATGTGTAAGTTTTGATTATCATCTACCGGCCGAAATTTTTTTCCCTCATCGGACCCCAATCCTATCAAGTTCAAGCATAAATCACATCATGTGATGTTCTAGAATTTCAGCGTTCAAATATAGTAAGCGTCATTCTAGATCATGTTTAAGTATGTGTAATTAAATTCAAATATACAACTATTCATTGATTAAATGGGATTATCCCTAAATATAGTTCATGATTAAAACCTTTAAGGTATAGGGAATCCATACGTCTGACCTGGGATCTATTCTTCGCTAATGAAGGCTCGAAGGTTCATAAAGATCATTAGGGCTTAGTTCGGTTTTAGAAAAATGGCCAAGGGTAGATTTGAATAGAAAACGGGTTAACGTCGTTAACTTGACGTTACCCTAGGCACATCGCTTGGCACTGTCACACCCAAAACCCCATAGTTTATTTTGAAACAACCCTGAGCATATATTAAGAACGACATACTTACTTGTCATGTAAAAAAGAAACGATTTTTTTTTTTTTTATAACACACCCCCAAACTCATTCGAATTTCTACAATTTTAAGAATATGCAAAAATGATTAAGTAACACACCCCTAAACGTATTCCAATTCTTACAACTTTAGGAATGTGCAAAAATATGAACAACAAACGACAAGTGAATACTCGAATACCAAACCAATTAGAATTTTGGCCTAAACCCAACCGCTTATATCAAGTAGCGAAATGCTAACTTGATTCACTCAAATTGTGCCTTTAGTTTTGCGATATAGGTTTGGAAAAAGTTTAATTGGCTAGGGTATTTGTTAAGTATTCAAAATTGAAATGGTTTTTAGGCTTCGACAGGGTAACGAAGGGTAATGATTTATCAGAGTAAGCTTAAAAAAAGCTCAAGCGGTTAAATGAATGCTTAAATCATATCTCCTAAACAACCTTCTCAAAGATTTCACCTTGAATTTCCCCCAAATCAAGTTCTAGAATCCCTATTGTCATGAAATTGATTGAAGGATAATCGGTTTCAAATTAATAAGATAGTGCTATATCGAGTTTACGTGCTCATGCATTTAGAATCCACAATAACTTTTACTAAGACGAAACGTTAAGCACACAAAATCACACATGAATGAGCTTTACGCTCGATCTCAAAACAATCAGGGGACAGAGTCATCATCGAGTAAAGGCCCAAATAACATCGAAACTCAGTATAAAACAACAACTAAACTAAACAATCTAATCCTAAATAAGCATGCAAACGATAAAAGCAGTAAAACTTAACTAATAACATAAACACATACTAAGACATACTATATATCAACATCAACTTAAAATAGGTGTTATCCAAAACGAGTCGTCAGCGATTCTAATGACAGTATATAGCAAGATATTGAAGACGGGGGGTTTAGAACACATATCTGGGAGGCGAGAGAATCTCGCCTCCGACTCAAATTGACGGAGATGAATCTAATTTATTTGTGACCCTAGGTTGCCTCCCAAGAAACGCTTGGTTTAATGTCCTCGGCCCGACACATGCCCTCAAGACTAACGAGATTTTGCAATGAACGAAACATAAGAGTACTTGTTGATCTAACATCTTCAAGCATCTTGTAGGAAAACAAAAACAAAACTACAAAGAAAAATTATATACATTAAAAATACCTAGATTAAAATCAAGTTATTTACTCCCAACATCAAGTACTATGATTGTCATAACTTGATTTTATCTAGGCGACAAAAATAGAATTTAATTATTACTAATACTAAACTAAAATACTAATTAAGTTAACTATACTATAAATACTAAATTGAGATTGTTTAGGGGAGTAAATTTCTTAGGGATTAACTTTATTTACTTAAATATGTTTGATCTCGTTTTAGTTAACATTAACGGCGTTCGGCGTATCCAACAATCTCGGTTCGTAAACTCCCTCGCCACCTCTTCCGATTGTAAAATGGGGGAATACGTGACTTCGTGTCAACGCCAAAATCCCCCTCAACGTCTTAACGACTATAAGTCACTTGAGTCTCACCCTAACGTCATTGATTGCACACTTTCTAACGCCCTCCTGGATCTTCAGATTGTCATGTTGTGTTTAACCTAGTCCAAATCTGGGGTTACCTCTCCCGAGTGTCAAACCCCATATTCTTTATATATCATTCTAAGCATATAACCAATACAAGAATGATCAACACAATCGAAATTATAAAGAACACACATTAACGAAACACAAATTCAAACAAATCACATTTTCATAAATATATGTTAATCTCTAAGACAATCTATGTTTAGTTAACGGCCATAACCGTATATACAATGTAAAACGAGCTAAACGTGCTCAAACAATAATCCTAAGTTAAGAGATTAAGAGAAAAACGAGAGAAATTAGCCGTAGGCCGAAGATTTCTTGCTAAGAATGTTCCAAGATCGCTTCTCCTTCGTTATTTTGTGTTCTTCTCCTTAGGAATTGATTAAGCTCCCCAAAAACACTCTCTACTAACTTAGGAACCCTAAAGGGTCTCTTATGGCCGGAAGAAGAAAGATGAGATAAAAAGAGAAGGCTATAAATAAGCAAAATATCCTAAAAAAATATCTATTTTGCTCAGAGGCCACCGCTGCGACCGTGGGATCACTGCTGCGGCCTTGGAGTATGTCAGTTAGTTGATCGCCGCCGTGGTGAAGAAGGCGGTGGAATAGGAAGAACATCCTGCATCTGTTGCACCACGGCGGTGGATCTTGCGCCGCGGCCATGGAAGTTCAGCAAGTTTGGTGTCTTCTCAGCATCTTCACCGCCGCGGCGGTGAGCTTGTTTCACAATTTTACCTCTAAACTTGTTTTTCCACCATTCTTCGACCGTTTTTGGTTCAATCTCATAGTTTTCGCTCCGATTTCATACATTTTCACCCCCACACACCTGTTTTAATACAAAAAGAATAAAAATACATTAAAATGTATTAAAACATAATAAACGTATTCAAAAACTAATAAATTCGGTTTAGAAATAGATAGGTAATTTACACCTATCAACCTCACAAGAGATACACTCTACATTTTGAGAGATCTACATTTGAGAACTTACATGAGCACCCTTTAAATATGCAATTGATGAGAAAGCAAACATTTATTTATCTCTTTCTCTCTTTTCACTTGTCAACATAAGTTGCCAATTTTGACAAGTATTCCCATCATTTTTCATGTGAAGCAAAATCAAAACAAACAACTCACCAAGTTTGCAAAGAGAAAAAAAAAAAAAAAATCATTCACACATGCTCACTTTTGTTGAGAATTAAGTCAGTAACCAACAATCTCCACCTTAGTGAGATTTTCAACCAAACAAATTTTTTTTCATACTTGAGGACATTCTTCCTCATGTTGTCTTCTCCAACAAAATCTCAATTTTAGAGATTAACCTTGACCAAGTACTCCTAGAGCTCTTTTGAACTTGTCCCCAAACATCAACTCGATGTAACAACAGTCTGCTGGCCAGACTCACTTATTTTGATAAATCTGGAACATAGAACTCTCATATTCTTTGCTAAAAATAATTGCTTCCAAATCTATGTTTTTCATCCGAGAACGACCAACCAGTCTTCTCTGAAAATTCTCTTCCACTGACTGAAAGAGTACTAACTCGCACTCCACCAAATTATCTCATCTGAAGCTCCATCTACTTCTGAGATTCCAAAACACTTGTAGTACTAACTGTACCACCTTGAAGAATATAAAGGCTGTCATTCTTTTTCCCTGTCATCATTGTTACGGAACCTCTGCTCACCTTTAAAACTCCACATTTTGCGAAAAACCTGCAACCTTTGGAATCCAATTTGCTCAAGGACACGAGACTCTTCTGCAAATCTGGCATATGACGGATACCCGTCAATGTTCTAAGAGCTCCATCATTCAACCAGATCTGGACTGAGCCTATCCCAACAATCTTGCAGGAAGTATTGTTATCCATAAAAAACTGTGCCACCATTAACTGAATCATAGGTGGTAAATGCATCCCTATTAAGGGACATATGATAGGAACAACTCAAATCTAAAATCCACTCGTCTTTGTGGAGCTGTAACAGAAAGAACAAATTGTGAATTTTTACTCACACCAATATTTGCCTCTGCATCTGTCTCTTAACCATCACGTTTTTTGAGCTTAGGACATTCCGACTTGTAATGCCCAAACTGGTGACAATAATGACACTTAATGTCTTTCTTTGATTTACCGCCACCTTTCATGAACCATTCTTTCCCTTAATGAACAGGCTTGTAGCCTGTAGCTTGATCATCACTACCTTCACCATTTAACTTAATCCTTAACTCTTTCGAGTTTAAGGATGCCTTGACGTCGGCCGATAAAATTGAATCCCTTCCATATAACATGAAATTAACAAATTAATCATACAAGATTGGTAGTGAACACAAAAGGATAAGAGTTTGGTCCTCCTCACCAACCTCAACGTCAATATTCTTCAAATTCATGATAATTCGATTAAAATTATCAAGGTGCTGGTGTATAGACATACCCGTCTCCATCCTGAGAGTATATAACTGTTGCTTCAAATACAACCAGTTCGTGAAAGATTTTGTCATATACAAGCTTTCTAGCTTGTCCCATAGTCCTTTAGTTGTTTCTTCGTTTGCAACCTCCCTAAGCATTGCACCCGCAAGAGATAGTTGAATTATACTATGTACCTTTTCTTCCATCTCTGCTACTTGCTCCTTGGATAACTTGGATGCCTCGTCTGCATCCAAAATTTTTGCTAAGCTTTGTTGTTGCAAAAATGTGCGTATTTTGATACGCCACAAATTAAAGTTATCCTCACCATCAAACTACTATATTTGAAATTTTGCAGAAGTCATTGAACCTTGGGCTCTGATACCACTTGTTGGGTTTGGAGGCAACAAAAATATGAAAATAGAGAATATACGGAAGTGGAAAAAATGGCAAATACAAGAGTGACACAAAATATAATGTGGTTCGGCATAATTGCCTATTCCACGGGCGAAGAACAATGAATAGTTTCACTAATATGAAGAAAATTACACAAATGGAGACAAATTCTTGAACTTAAGAACTAACAATAAAATTTTCCCAAAAAATATCTCTCAACAAATATACTCGCTTTGAGTATGGGCTCACAAAATTCCTATTTGGAATTTTCAATACATATCACAAGAAATACATTCTACATTTTAAGAGATATGCATTTGAGAACTTACATGAGCACCTTTTAAATAGGTAATGGATGATAAAGCAAACATTTCTTTCTCCCTTCTTCTCTTTTCACTTGTCAACAAAAGTTGACAATTTTGACAAGTATTCTCACTATTTTTCATGTGAAGCAAAATCAAAACAAACAACCCACCGAGTTTGAAAAGAGAGAAAAAAAAAAAAAAAAAATATTTCACACATGCCCACTTTTGTAGAAAATCAAGCCAACAACCAACAATGTCGGACTATCAAGGTCGATGGTGGTTGCCCAACCATAGGATGATCCTCGGAATAACGTGCCAGATTTGCTAACCTCAGAAGGAGGAGGACGGCAAGTGAAAACCTTATTCTCGAGTGGGTTGCACAGTTTCCACGTAACGTTAGGGTTGTTGTCGGATAACGACGATACTAGCAGCCATGGGACGCCACAGAGCTTATGAGGAGGAAATCTAGGAATGGCGGAGCGCTAGCACGAACAGACGGATCTGAACACAACTTTATCACAATACAAAACTAGAAGCTCTTCTTCAATGACCTTCAATATATCTGGAGGAAGCTCCCAAACATCACCCATTGATTGCATGTTTATCTCAACTGAATCAATAAACACTAAGATATGTCGGTTATGCATAAATATATAGTCATTTGATGGATAATTTTTTGGAATGTTTGTTGAGAGCTCCCAAATTTTAAATCAAGGCAAAAATTATTAAGCTACACCAGAAAATTACTAAGGTATAGCAGAAAATTACTAAGGTATATTCTTTTTTTTCAATTTGATTCATAATTAATATTTTTTTAATTAGAGTTTAAAAATGAAAATTTTATTTGTGCTCGTAAAACTCTTTTGGCACTCGATTATACTTCTTTTTAATTAAAGATTAAAAATGTTTTTTTTACTCTTAAAACTCTTTTTTCACTCTATTTTATTATTTAAAAAATAATAATAATTTTGAGTCTTTAATAGGGCACTTTTGTATGTGTCCTATTAAATTTGTTTATGATTTCTTATTTTTTATTATATATCTTTTAAAATATGTCTTATCAAATAAATATTATCAATATATTACTTTCTGGAAACAAATTATAAGTACATTATGATTAAGTGTCTCAATAATAATTTATAAGGATGTTATTCACAATTTGTCGAAATGTGTCTTATTAAATAAATATTATCAATCTATTACTTTCCTAATTATTTTTTAAGTGATGCAAAAGTCAATATACAAAGCGACGAGAAATATTATATTATTTTCTATAAATGCAATGTCACAAAATGTGTACTTTTCTAATTTATCCAATTAATTTTTAAAAAAATGAATTTGTCAATCTCTTAAATTCTATAAAAATGATAATCAAAGAAATATCACAGAATCGCGTTTTGCCAAAATTAATTCCACTAAAACTTAAATAAAATATAATGAAACGATATATTAAAAAAAACGATTTAATAAACCGGTTGTTTTTAAATTTTATTTTATTTGAAAAATCAAATCATCGATAAAGAAATATTTTCTTCAATATATTAAATCGTTGAATTTAACCTAAGACTAATCAAAATTAATTTTTACAAAATAATATTTTTTTTTGTTTTATTTTTATTTTTTATTTATCATCGTTTATATTTAAAAAAAAAAAAATAGTTTATGATCTACAAAAGCCTAGAAAAAAGTGAAAACATGCAAAGTGACGTTATGACAAGATTTCATGCAATGATTAGTACCCAAAAGGCTTAATATCTATAAATAAAGGAAATGTATGCACCAACTGATAACATGATTTGAACATCAAATATTATTTATTTATTTAAAAGTAAACGATGATAATAATTAAAAAGAGTAAAAAAAAAAAAACAATGGAACCCCCCCCCCCCCCCCCCCCCCGGGCGTCTAACACTCAAAAACTAAGTCCAAAAAAAAAAGTCTTATCTTGCCCTAAAAAAGTCTTATCTCGACGTTCTCATCGAATCATCAAACGATTTTAACGGAAATAAAGTTACAACAATTTAAATTGCGATTAAAAAAAATGAAAAAAATTAAGGGATAAAAAATACACCTGGACCGACAAAGATTCTCGTAAGATTTTTATTCTCTCTCTTAACTATCATGCGGCAGCCCCCACCCCTCGATTCTCTCTCTCCGTCCTCTCTCCCCTCACTCACTCTCTTGGTTGACACACCTTTCTCTCTTTCTCCTCTTTTTCTCTTTCATTTTTATTCCCTTGTTTTTTCCTTTCTTTTAATTTTACCCCTTTCTTTTTAATTCGATTTTCCCTTCCCTTTTCCTTTTTCTTTTTATTTTGTATTTTCTGGAAAATAAAATAAAACATAAAATATTTTGGTGGACAGTCAAAATACCGTGTTTACAATTTGTTGAGGATAAATTATAAGAACATTATGATTGAATGTCTTAATAAAAATTTATAAGAAAATTATTTACAAATTGTCTCTGGAAATAAATGTGTCTTGATATGTAATTTTTGTGGTAGTGTAGGAATTGGTGCACATCTTTTTTTCTTTTTTTTTAAATCCCTAATTTTTTTCTTAATTCAAATCACTTATTTTCACAACAAAAAATATTTGTTGATATCACACCGGTATATCAAGTATTTTCTTATATTTTACAAGAACAATCTAGGTTACTAGTTATTTATGTAACATCAATTTTTTAATTATTATATTTATTTATTTTTTCTGAAAAAAAAAAATATTTAATTTAAAAGTACTATTTATTTGTCTATTTTTAAAAAAAAAAAAAATAAACGATAGTTTTTTTTTTTCTTGGGGCGTTTTCTATTAGAAGAGATTTATGAAACACTCGTAATTTCTCAATATTCTATAAAATTCTTTTTGAATTGATAATTTATTTTCTTTACAATAATACTATAATTATCTCCACTATAAAAAAATACATTTTTTTATTTATAAAAAAAAATTGTCATTTTTTCACTTTCTACTTTTAAAAATACTAATAAAAAAATCCATTACCAAGGTGATTTTTTATATATATATTCTATAGATTTGTGATTTTTTACTCAATAAATTTATAAAGTTAGCTACACGTTATATTTACAATGAATTTAATTCATAGTCTAATTCTATTATCATATCACTCAATTTCTAATTAACTTATTAAATTCTCATACTGGAAGATAATTGGTCCACATCAGTATCTCAAATATTTATCTTAAAGATTGCATGTGTTACTTAGATTTGCATGAAAATTTTGACTGCAAGAGTAATAAGAAATGTGCAACTCCCGATTGCACAGATGATTTGACTATGAGAAAATATGAGACCCGTACTATTTTGGTTCTCATACCATGTTAGGAGCTTCGAACCTAAAAGAATAATTCTTTTGACTAATGTAGCGGTTTGAAAATTCTTAAGTGGTCGATGTGAGACAGAAAACAGACCTGTTTAATTTTAAAATATAATGAATGGAATTTTCTCAAATTAATTTTTATAAAATGTATTTTTAATTTACGGACCAACATGGATCCAAAAACAAGAAAAGAGCACAGATTGGGTGGCTGGTCATCCCTATCTTATTAAAAAAAAAAAAAAGTCATCCCCATGTTAATACTACAATATGATAAGACAAAATATGTATTAATTAACACCACCCATAATGATTGGATTAGTTTAATTTGATTCAAACGTATAAGTTCATGTGGGCATGTGGGGGTCTCCTCCCCCTCTAACATGCTAGTGAAAAACTTAGGGCATGTTTGGTAACCATTTTTATTCCCACCTCATACAGTGGAATGGAAATGAGATGAGAATTTTATTTCCTTCTTGAGAAGAGAATCGCGTTTGGTAACGACAATTTTTTTTTTGTTCTGGGAATAGAATTGCGTTTGGTAACTATTTCCGTTCCTAAAAATCAAGAACGAACCCTAAACCACAAATTCAAGAACAAATCAACAAACAAATTCAAGAACAAATCCAACAATAAATTGAAGAACAAATTCGAAGAAATCCAAGTACATATTCGCACAAATCCAATCCAAGAACAAATTCGAAAATCGAAATCAAATTTCGATTTTGTTCTTCGATTCAAAAATCAAATCGAAACCAAAATAGGGTTTCGATTTCGAAATTGAAACCCCATTTCGGTTTCGATTTCGAAATCAAAACAGGAAATCACAAATCCAAGAATCCAAGCATCTTATCGTCTCTTCCTTAGAGCTAGAACAATAATCACAAATCCAAATCCAAGAACAAATTCGAAATCGAAATCGAATTTCGTATTAGGGTTTCGATTCGAAAATCAAATCGAAACCGAAATAGGGTTTCGATTTCGATTTCGAAATCGAAACGATTTTGAAGTAGACGAACGAACACGATGCCATTGACGCATACGAACGAAGACGAAGACGAAGACAAAGGTGAAGAACAACGACGAGCGACGATGAACCGGAGATGGGATGGAGACGATCGTTGAAGATGAAGAACTCTTTGCGAAGAACACACAGAGAAGAAAAAAGAAGAGGCTACCAAAGTTTGAAGTAGGTCTCACTAACAATTGCAAAAATCCCAAGCGTGACCTTTTTTGCCATGGGAATGGAATGAGAAATTTCTGGCACAACTTTTTTTTTATTTCTCTTGCCTTAAGAAAAAATGGGCACAATTTCCATTTTAGAATGGGATGGGAATGGAAACAAAAAAATAGGAGTGATTACCAAACGCTATTCTCAAACAGAAATCTCAAAAATCTGAGAATGAGATGAGAATTTTTGGGATGGGAACGATTATCAAACAGGGCCTTAACAAACTAAATAAAGACACAAAATTATATATATTGATGAGAGGTATTTTGGGAAGTCACGAGTACTATCACATGTAAGGAGACGTCTAGGTGGCGTGTACGTATAACCCAGCACATTTTGAATATCCATGTGACAAACACGTGACACCAAGCTCAACATTAGAACCCGAGAATTTTTTTCCAAGTTCTTTTGATAAAACCGACAACAGTGTTCACACCAACCCCAATCACCAACAACCTGAGCATAAAGCTCCAACAAGCCCGAAAAAGATCATCCTCGGGATAAACCGAGGATGATTCGGGACATTTCTTGTGCTCAGGAGCAGTTACCTCGTGCTCGGGATCAATTACAGAAATCTCATTATATAAGGAAAGAGAATTTGATATCAATGATGATACAAGGCATTAATGGGGAGAGACCGAGATTTAAGGAAAGACTTGTTTAACAAGTCTTTTGCCACTCCCATAAATACGACTAGGGAAACTAGTCAATGTACGCACAATCTTTTTTTAAATTATACTCTACCAAATTTCCATCAGAATATTACTTATACTCACATCAAAAATGCAACACCGGCAAGACATCCTGCGATGCATTGTGTTGCAGAAATCAAAGCTTATTGAAGAATCATATTCCGAATTGTAAGTGAACCATATCTAATCAACTATTTTGGACATCATCATAAATTTCATCTTATAAAATTAACTTTTCACTTTTATAAATTATTTAAATAAAAAATATTAAATTAAAAAATTAATCAAATCAAACTTTAAAATTAAAATAATTATTTGAAATAATATAAGGTTAATATATCATATAAATTTTTATTTTTAATTATATATAACATAAAAAGTATATATTTTATATAAAGTGTATAATTGACAATATATAATTTAAAAATCAATTTTAGATATAATATCCAAACATCCCCGTTTAGATAGATTTTCATAAACAACAATTTTAAATATTACATCCAAACAACCGATTTATGTTTTGACCTGATTCTTGCAAAAACACTTTTAAACTAATTTTCACATACAGTACTCCTAACCCAAAAGTACTTACTCGAAAACTAAACCAAACAGAAACTAAAACAAGGAATTTTCTAGGATGATTTCATGGTCTTAACCATCATGTTCATGAATTCATCCATGTTGATCAGTCCATCTCCGTCCGCGTCAACTCCTCTCACCATTTGCCGGCAAGACTCCAGGCCGCACCGCTCTCCCAGCCGCCTCATAACCGCCAGCAACTCCTCCGCACTGATTCTCCCATCGCCATTCAGATCAAAAACTCTGAAAGCGCTCTGAATATCAGAACCGTTGATCCCACCATCCATGTTCTGAACTTTCATGAACTCCTCAAAGTCAATGAACCCATCTTGATCAGAATCAATGGCCTGAAATGCCCGGGCTAGTTCGGTAGATGAACAGTTCTTACCGGAAATGAGTTTGAGCGCCAACTTGTACTCCTCCCGGGATATTTTTCCGTCCCTGTTGGTGTCGAATTTGTCAAAAACCCTTTTCATCTCTTCTGAATTTGGCTGGAAAATCTTTGGCCTGCCGGAATTCTGCCTTTCCACGCCGGAATTCTGCTTTTCCTTCAAACTCCTCATCTGGGTTGCTTTGGGAGTGAATTTTCTAGGGTTTCCAAAGTAAAAATCAAGAAATCTGGGAGTGGACATTCTCTCTTCTTGGATGAAAAAACAAGCTTTGATCCTCTGTGATCTATACAAATAGCAGATGCAGAAACATATACGTATATACATATATATATATAGTGCTTCAAAAGATTCTCCATTTGGGTGTGAAAATAGAGAGGAAGATAAGAAGCATTTAGATATTCTTATTCCTGGGTGCTAAAGAAGAAGGAAGTTGGCAGCATTCAGCACCACTACTTTTTCTATGTTCTGCCGTCCACCATCCGCCGTCCACCATTTCTATCTCTGGGAATCATAAAGTGGGGATGCTTTTTGCCCTACGGTTTCTAGGAAACCACAAGCTTGAGAAACAACACGGGAGACGTCATTCCTGACATTAATTTCATGAGAATATCTCGAGAGAGACAGAAACAAGAAGATCTCAGCTAGGTCTACGTTTATTTGTAAGAAAAATGCATAAAAATCGTAAATATTCCAAAGATCAGGACACATACCTTGAATGTGATGGAACACAAATTTTTTCCAAAGAATGTCGATAGATACATGAACGGTGCATGTCAAGTCCAAGTTTACAGAAAATACGGTACTGATTGGTCAAGTGCAGCTGCATAATATATTATGTTTTGAATAATGCTAAAACGTAAGGCAGGGCATGGAATACATAAAAATATGACAAGCTGAGAATGGAAGAAGTTGAAGGTAATATTGTTATGAATTCCAGCTCATTTCAACTGAGCAGGAGATCATCAATATATATAGGAAAATGAGGGAAAGTTGTTACAACAGATAACAAACTCAAGCAACAAGAAGAACAAGCCTAACCAACTATTTCTAGAAAGAGAAAATTACAGAAGAAATAAAATACAGAAAATATAAATTCTAGAAACAAATGCTCAATACTCAATATTCCCCCCTCAAACTGAAGGGCAGTGAAGCACTGTCAGTTTGTGACGGAGACTAAGAAACCGAGTGCTGGATAATGGTTTGGTCATGATATCAGCAAGTTGATCTTCAGAAGGCATATAACGAAGGAGCAACGATCCACGAACAACCCGTTCTCTGATAAAGTGGCAATCGACTTCAATATGTTTCGTGCGGGCATGCATAACCGGGTTGGCAGCAAGATAAGTGGCACTAATATTATCACAGAACAATACCGGTGGAGAAGGAGAAGAAAGAGCAAGCTCACGTAGTAAGGCTTCAATCCAAATCACTTCAGCAGCAATATTAGAAAGTGCACGGTACTCAGACTCAGCACTAGAACGAGAAACAACAGATTGCTTTGCGGCAGACCAGGACACAAGATTGGAACCAACAAAACAAAAGTAACCACTAGTACTACGTCGATCATCAGGGGAACTAGCCTAGTCAGCATCAGTATAGGCAGTAATGCCAAATGACGTAGAGGGAGAAAAAGTGATACCAAATGTGGGTGTGCCCTTCAAATACCGAAGAATGCGTTTAACGGCCTAAAGAAGGACGGAAGTAGGCTTTTGCATAAATTGAGAAACCTTATTAACAGCAAAATATAAATCCGGTCTGGTGATGGTATAATATTGTAAAGCACCAACCAAGCTGCGATATTCAGTAGGATCAGGTAGTGGATCACCATCATATTGAGATAGAATAGTAGTGGAAGACATAGGAGAGGAGATCGGCTTGCAATCTGACATATGAGCACGATCAAGCAAATCCCCAATATATTTCCGTTGACACAGCTGTAGGGTAGAGTCAATCTGGGAAATATGAACACCCAGGAAGAAGGACAAGTCACCCAAATTTTTTAAGGAGAACATGCTATCAAGATATGAAATGAGGGACTGAATCTTGGATGAGTCATTGCCAGTGATAAGGATATCATCAACATAAACCAATGTAATCAAAATCACAGAAGAATGTCGCCAAACGAACATAGAAGAGTCAGTGTGCGAGCTCGTGAACCCCCATCGAAGTAAGGCCTGGCTAAGTTTGGAGTACCATGCACGTGGACTTTGTTTAAGTCCATATAAGGCCTTTTTGAGCTTACAAACAGCTTCCGAACGAGTAGGGTCCTCAAAACCAGGAGGTTGTGACATAAAAACATGTTCATCCAGGTCTCCATTTAAAAAGGCATTATGAACGTCCAATTGACGAATTGACCACTGCTGAGAAAAGGCAATACTGAGAACAATACGGATGGTAGTTGGTCGGACCACGGGGCTAAAAGTTTCAAAGTAATCAAAACCATAGGTTTGATCGTAACCTTTGGCGACGAGACGGGCTTTATACCGTTCAACTGAACCATCAGATTTCAATTTAATACGATAGACCCAGCGGCAGCCAATGATACGATGACCAAATGGTGCAGGTACTAATTCCCAGGTAGAATTGCGCATCAACGCATTAATTTCAGTGCACATAGCTTGTTGCCATTCGATGTGTTTTAGCAGCTTGGTGAAAAGTACGAGGCTCAGAGAGTGGAGCCACAACAGGGGAAGATGTAGTAAGCAATATTTTGGGCCTTGATATACCAAGTTTGGATCGAGTCACCATGGGATGACAATTAGTGGTTGATGGAGGTTGATGAATCTGAACAGCAGAGGATCCAGTATGATCCGAAGGACATGGTAGTGAAGGTGGGTCATCTTCAAGCCTGCAACTGGAAGAAATTAAAGAGTGTGCTCCGGTTTGTGGAATGGGAGGGGAAGATAAGAGGGGTTCAGTAGGGATGATAGGAGAAGAAGGAGGGGACGGATCTGAAGAGGATGATGAGATAGTAGGTAAGGAAGATGGAGAGATTAAGGATAATGAAGAGGCAGAGAAAGTAGAAGTGGAAGAAGAGGATGGTGAGGAAGTAGCAAAAGGAAATGAGGACTCATTGAAAATGACGTGACGAGAAATATAAATGCGACCGGTAACAGGATGAAGACAGAGATAGCCTTTGTTATGGGAGCTATAGCCAAGGAATACACATGCATGAGAGTGAAACTGGAGTTTATGGGAATTGAAGGGGCGGAGAAATGGAAAACAAGCACAGCCAAAAACACGAAGATAAGAATAGGACGGTGATTTTTGATATAGAATTTGATATGGAGAGGAGTGATCAAGAAGAGGGGTAGGAAGACGATTGATTAAAAAGGTGGCGGTTTGGAAAGCATAAGTCCAGAAATGGTGAGGAACGGAAGATTGGGCGAGAAGAGATAAACCAACTTCAACAACATGACGATTTTTACATTCAACACGGCCATTTTGTTCAGGCGTAGAGGGGCAACTCAAACGATGACTGATGCCAAGATTAATCAGAAGGTGATTGATGGAGCGATATTCACCACCCCAATCAGATTGAAATTGTTTGATTGTAGTATTAAATTGATTGATCACCATTGAATTAAACTTAACAAAGTAAGATGCTGCTTCAGATTTAGCATGCAAAAGATATAATCATGTGAAGCGAGAATAGTCATCGATGAACAATAAAAAATATCTAGCACCGGTGAGGGAAGGAACAAGGGATGGTCCCCATAAATCAGAATGAACCAGTTGAAAAGGTGCAATAGCTCGAGATTGAGAACGAGTGAAAGTTAAACGATGACTTTTTGATAGTTGACAAGCATTACAAAAGTCAGATGGTGAAGAAACAGCAAGATTACAAGAGTTTAAAACTTGTTGAACAATCCTATGAGCTGGATGGCCAAGCCGTTGATGCCAGAGAGAAGCAGTAGCGGCTCGAACAGAGGAAGAAGTAGTGGATGCAGTGGATGCAGAAAATAACGCTTAGGTGAGGATGAGAAATGCTCAAAAGGTTGAGAGGAGACACGAATTTGGTAGAGACCATTGTGGAGGAATCCTTTAAGCAATATGGCCTTCGTGGTTCGATCCTTCACAAAGAAACACGAGGGATAAAATTCAACAAAGGCATTATTGTCACAACATAGTTTAGTAACACTGATTAGTCGTTTAGATAGAGCAGGAGGATAGAGAACATTCAATAATTTCACCGATTGCAGGGAAGAAGGGAGAGACATTTTACCAACATGGGTGATTGGAATTGTCTTACCATTACCCATCATAGCTGTTGCAGATCCCGTGTACGGTTTAAGAGCAGTAAGATTTCCAAACTCTGGTGTGAAAAGGTGTGTAGCTCCCGAATCTAGATACCAGGCATCATCAATTTGGAACCATCAATGGTGTGTATTTGGAGTCCAGTTTTGAGAAGCTGAGGTAGGTGGGTAACCCATCGATCCACTGTTTGATAATGGTCGAGATTGGTGAAAGCGTTGCGAGTTGCGAACATGGTGAAAAGCAGGTTTCGAAGAAAAATTAGGGTGCGAATTCCGTCCGTATGTGGAAGACGAAGGCCGGAAAGAAGAAGATCTGCCTGGATTTTGCTGGAATTGTCGATTACCAGTAGCTGCCACTAGATTGGCTTGAGCAAAATTCAGATTCTGCACGCTGGTTCGTTGTTCCAACCGATATTCTAAGGTATGAAGTAGGCTATGACTGTCTTCAAGAGGAGGTTCATCAACTCGATTTTGAATAGATGTGATGAAAGAATCATATTCTTCTCCCAAACCTTCATGCGTGTACATCAGTTTATCGCAATATGAAAGTGGTTCACCAATTGCAGAAAATCGATTGAAGACATTTTTTATTTTGGCCAGATATTCTGAAATAGAAATTCCATCCTTCTTGATTTGGTGAAGTTGAGATTTGAGGCCCATAACAGTAGTAATGGAAGGGGATTCATAGGTGCGCATTAAAGCAGTCCAAACTTCTCTTGCGGTTTGATATTCAACAATTTTGCCCATCATTGATTCTAATAGAGAAGCATAAATCCAACTCATAACAACTCTGTTGACACGCTCCCATTGAGTGTATTCAGGATTGATTTTGGTCTTTGCAATATCCAGAAATTTTGCTGTTGTGTTCGGCTCTCCTTCAATGAATTCTTCAAGGCCATGAGCAATTATAATATTGAGAAGTTGATTTTTCCAGATTAGCAGATTATGTTCATCAAGTTTGACTGCAAGAGTGGGAGTAAGTGCAGGTAAATTCTGAATTTGAAAATTAGTAGGATTATTGTTGAGAGCCGTAGTATCTGGATGTGGAGTTTGAATTGCAGAGGAAGGAGGGGCTGAAGAAGCAGAAGCAGAAGCAGAAGGAGTGGCCATTTTCGGATCTGTGCTCTAGATACCAAATGGAAGAAGTTGAAGGTAATATTGTTATGAATTCCAGCTCATTTCAACTGAGCAGGAGATCATCAATATATATAGGAAAATGAGGGAAAGTTGTTACAACAGATAACAAACTCAAGCAACAAGAAGAACAAGCATAACCAACTATTTCTAGAAAGAGAAAATTACAGAAAATATAAATTCTAGAAGCAAATGCTCAATACTCAATACTGAGGATCATAGTTTTGCGAAGCAGACCATGTGACCGTTGTCTTAGTTCAACTATTTCTCTCAAGTAAAAAGAAAGACAAATACTTGGGCAGCGTTGGCTTAGCACACTTTTTTTAAATACTGTTGAATCCCACATCGCTTGTGTTACCTGATCCTGAGCTATATATAAGTTTAGGTCAATCCTCCCCTCTTAACACGTTTTTTAGATTGAGTTAAGTTCATTAGGTTTCTACATGGTATCAGAGCTAGACTTTTGTCTAATGTTGGGCGTGATGAATCTCACATCAATGATGGAGATCCAAATATCCGTTTGTATTGTCAAAAAGTAAGGAGCGTGTTAAATCCCACATCGCTTGTGCTACTTGATCCTGAGCTATATATAAAGCCTAGGACAATTCTCATCTTACAAGACTTCTTTTGAGAGTGAGTTAGGTCTATTGAATTTCTACAAATATTTTTTCCACTCAAAAACGGATTTTAACTTGCAAAAACGATATCTATATAGAATTTCGTAGAGGGTGGAGTGGTGCAGATCAATCCTTTAAAATATAAAAATCAAATAAACAAAAAACTATATATATTTTTTTCACCAATCGCTAGTTTTATTTTGAAGTATTTTTTTTGCAACTTAAAAAAGGCGTTATCAAACGGTATGAGAAAACAATGAATAAGAAAAGCCACTTAACAACACATATATTCGGCCATTCCATCAATTCATCAACCACAAGTATTTTGGTATATATTTAAAAAAAAATGTATACCACCAATTCAAAGAACTAAACAATTAGAGAAATTCTGAAATTCCAATTTTGGGAACCCAACTTCTAAGCAACTCACCGAGTCATTTGTTAAACTTACAAAAGAAAGAAGTATTTATATAAGGTAGAAAATTATACGATCAAACCTGAAGATGATAAATCATATGCTTGAACAAGGTGGGCATTTTAATCTTCTTATATTACCTAATCAGCTAGCTTGAACAAACAGGGTGTCTGCTACATCTCGTTCAACATTCAAACCATCACAGCATCTCGAAAATCTGTTTGTAACTACACTTTTATTAATTGCATTTTTCAAAGAAGTAAAAAGCAGGTAATAAAATATCATCACGATGATGACAGTGGCAATAAGAGTAAATAACAAAAGGGTCAAAACTCGGAAGGGTGATGATAAAAGTGTGCATGTTTGGATGGAGAATTTAGAATGAAAGGATTTTAAAATTTTGATTCGTTGTTTGGGTATATTTTTTGAAATTCAAATTTATTGATGTAATTTCATCTCAGGATGGATATGTATACTTCACTGGTAAGGACTTATACAAAACACCTCTTTAGGAGGTACTAGTGCTTAACCGTGCTATGCAAGGGAAACGATGAAATAAACACAATTATCATTTAATTTATCTCTAATGATGCATGACACAAATAATATACATATATTTATACTTTATGGTACAAAGTGTTATTAAAACTTTAGAGATGGAGAGAGAACATAAAAAAGTGAGGTTCATATATTTTATTGAAAAAATAAATAAAATATGATCCAGTGAGAGTTGGCACGTAATTATTAAATATATAATTAAAAAACCCAAAGCTCCAGAAAATTTGAATTCATAGACGGGTGGTTTCTCATGCCTCCTACATTCTATTAATTATGTAGATTTGAAGATATCATGTTACCCCTCTTAAATTCCATTTCGAAATTCCAAAGAATTTTACAAATTTCTTTCTGAAATAGCCAAACAACGAATTTAACTTATTAATTTCAAATATCCATCATCAAAATCAAATCCTCTGTCAAAGTCCTTCACCCAAACACACCCTAAAATAACTAGAATTGGCAGACCATCTATTCTATTTATAACAGTAATTACATATGCTAATCTTGAGCAAATACAAAACTTACATTTATGGGCATTTCTGCTATGACAAGACTACTGCTTTCTTCGATACTTTTAAGAGTTACGACTTCGCCCCCAACAACCATGTTGATCACAATCCCATCTGCATATGTTCATGAAAAATAAAATAAATAAATAAATCATGAAGAAATAACATAATCCCCACTTTGTATTTTGAATGAGAAAAAATAAAATAAAAAGAACCTGATGCCAAGCAAGTTGCCATTCGCCTCATGTATGTCTCCTGCAGAATGAAAACGTGAAGAACTTGTGGAAGAAAGAAGAAAGGGAAAAAGGCACATGAAACTACATGGGAAGTTAGCAAATACAAGCTCTGAAAGGTATCGAATGGATACCTTCTTTGTTGGTAGCTCATAATTTATTAAAACTCGAGCACTAAGAGTGGACTCCCCTGAAGCAGGAAGTGGAAGGCAGGCATCGGTTACAACCACCATTTGGGACTTTTGTTCTTCCTTCTTGATATCTGTCTCATCTCCAGCTTGAGTATTAGCATTTCGGATCCATCTCGTTGTTGCTTGGCGAAATTTTTCCAATATAATTGCACGTTCTGCTTCAGCAATGTCACTATACTGAGGAATGCGCAGTGGAAGGAGTACTACATCAGAAAAGCTTAAGGAAGCATTTGGATTGATGGATTTGAAAGCAATGGATTCACAAATGAAAATTAAAAATTGCATTTAGAATGTATATAAGAGATGAACATCAAGAAATTAAAAACACACATTTATGAATTTTCAGTCTAAAATAGAAGGATTTCAAATGAGTTAGTGAAATTAAGTTTTTTGAAATCCAACTTACTTGGATCTCTTAGTATTCCTTTTTTTTTTTTTCTTTTGAACTAGTTTAAGGTCTGTTTAAGTCTATTTGTTAGGTTTATTCCACATCGGATCGGATGTGTAAAAAGCTGGTGGTCAGGTTAAAAGTGTGATGAAAACCTCATCTCATCAGCTAATTTTTTGGGTTGAGAAAGATCCAAGACTACTTTACACTGGTATCAAAGTCCAGATTACAACAACTTTGCCCTGATATCCATAAAGGGAGAGACTTGTCGAGAGTTAGTCAACCAAATGTCCGATGTATGTATGGGGGAGATTAATGGATTTATCCCGCATCAGTGGATGTGGAAGAGACTGGTTATCAAGTTATGAGCGTGCGGGAAAACCTCACCTCATGAGCCAACTTTCGGAGGTTGAGATAGGTCCAAGACCACCCTTGCAAGAACACTTAAAAATTAAAACCCTTGACTTCAAATCTGTTCATCCAAATGGATCCTAATAGGAATTATTATTATCAAACTATCTAACACAGAAATAGGCCAAGAGAAGCCAACTAAGTGCATAATATCAAGATTTAGTGTATATGAATAAATTAAACAAGCAAATCCCCCCTCTAACTGAATTTGACATTGTAAAAATTCATAGGTTAAAGTTTATCTTCGCTGTTTTAGAAGCAAATAGGTACCAGAGAATCAATGGAGATGTAAGAGAGGTTGGAGACGGCGGAGCAGACGGCATCGAGTTCGTCACGCGTACTGCAGCACACCACAATCGGCAGCCATGGCCGGTGGCCGGCCATGCCCAACAAATCTACCAACGTCTCCTGCAAATCAATTTTTTCAGCCCACGATTTCTCTGAAAAAATTGATAAATCCAAAGTGAAATTCAAGTATAAATGTACAAGTATGGAAGAAATACCATCTTGAATTGGATCCTATCGACGGCAAGATAGAAGTGCCGCTGTTGACTGTCATCAAAAGCATAAATTTAATTCCCTCTGTATTATTATCAATTGTAATCAAATTTATCGAGGAATTAAACAAATTAAATCGTAGAGATAACATAAATGCAGTACCCGAAATTAGAAGGCGACGGAGAGGTTGCTGAAGAAGCTTCAATTCCGTCCATGGCGTCGTGCTCAGCGCCTCCACAACTGAAAGCAGGCAGCTTTCGTCCGTCTTTACACCTCCGTTGGTATTTTCCGGCATATATCACAATTCAGTTTTAAACGTATTAAATCTTGTATTAACCAATTAACTAATTAGCATCGGGCATCTACTCCCGAATGCAAAAGAAATTATGGATTGAGTCTATGACCTTTTTTTTTTTTTTTTTTTTTTTTTTTTTTTTTTTGACTAATAACTCATTTTATTTTATTTTTACCAAAATACTCTTCATATGGATATTGAGTATAACATTCAACACTTATGGGTGTTGAGTGTAACATTAATTATTTTTTTTATTTTTTTTCATGTAGATGTTGAATATAACATCAATTATTTTTTTATTTTTTTTTACAATGTTCCATTCAACACTTGTAGATATTGAATGTAGCATCAATTGTTCTCATGCTTTTATGGATCGTATTATGCGTGGATGTTACATTTAATAGTTGTGAATGTTAAATGCAACATTAATTGTTCTCATATTTTTATGGATCATATAATGCATAGATGTTACATTCAACACCTGTAGATGTTGAATGTGTTGATCTTAAGATTTTTATGAATAATTAAATGTTGATATTTTTTGTGAAACTAACGGATTTATTGAGTGTTTCAATTTATGAGTTCCATTGAAAATATTACCATGAAGAAGTTGAGATGAATGCTAAATGGATACTAAAGAGACTGACAAAGATGATAGACGTTAAGAGACCGAAGACTTTGAAGAACCTAGGGAAAAATAACTTAGGTTAAATTTTTACTCTTAATGTATCCCGATTAGAATCACACACGACACAAAATATTTTTATAAATATATGTGTTTTTAATAGAATCCTAATTAGTTAATATTTTTGCTCCTACGTGAAATTGAAGAAGAAATATTGATTTAAATTTTTTTTTATTAAAATTGAATTTGAGTGTTAGTGGAGTTAACCGAGAAAAGAAATTAGTTAAAAGAGAAAAAACATCGAAAAAATTGAATTAAAAAATGAAATAAAAAAGGAGCACAACAGGATTGGTTTACCTGCTTAGAGGGATCGGTCAACTGATGAGAAGGTGTTGGAATTATGCAGTCTCTAAATCGACAAGTCGACTTATGGTGTTTGATCGGTTGACCTATAGGAATTAGCTGAACTCTCTGAATCATTCGATCGACAGCTAGGTCAACTTATGGCAAAAAGAAGAACTCTCTGAATTGTTAGGTCGACAGACAAAGTTGAGAGGTCAACTTGAGAAACTTTCTATATCGTCCAGTCGACAGAAAAAAGGAGTGGAGGTCGACCTATGGGCGAGAGTTTTTGGCTTGGGCTACATCCTGAATCGGGCAGTCGACCTACGCCTTTTGGTTGGTCAACCAACGGTCAGTTTCAGGATTCGAGGATTTCATGGTTTTGATCCAAAAAGTAGCCGTTACTAGCCATTTTATGGTTAGGAATGAGAGATATCTTAGGGATCTGATAGAATTTAAGATATATAGTTAATATTTTATTATTCCTATAGATATGGTTCAAGTATTTTTATTATTTCTCAATTTAGTTCATGTAAAAAAAATTTATCTTATATAATTGAGTTTGAAAAAATGTTTGAGGGACTTAATTAAATATTTTAAAAGTTATAATTCAGTAAATTATACCATGATTAAGTCATAATGATATAAGAGATCTATTAGTGCAATTAAATGTCATGATATATGAGAACTAGCCGTCGGAGGGTTTGTTCTAATTCCATATAAATAGATCTGTTTTTTTTAGGTTTAAAAAATCTCAATCATTCATATCTTAAGAGCTATTCAGTTCTTGTATTTTTTAAGAGTGATCATTTTGAAATCATACTAACTGTATTGTGAAAAGTATTCTTTAGAAGTGTTCTTAAGAAAAATTGTTGTGGATTATTGCTACTGCTGACTTTAAGTTTCATTACTAATCATTCTTTATTCGGTGGATTCCTAGTGAGATCGTTCCAAGTTTTTGCTATTAACTGTTGTGTGATATTATTATTTAATATTTGGAATTTTGATCTTTGAAATCGTTTTCCTGAATTTTAAATTGAAAATTATATATGAAACGATTTTTTAAGAAAATCTGATTACGTGCTAAATTGCTTACTACCCATTTTGTTAAAATCAAATTTTGAAATTCTTACTATATTTCTATCATTAGTATCGGGACATTAATTGAGTTCAAATTAATCTGAGGTGGTAGAAGCTCCGAGTGGGAAAAAGACTTATTAATTTTGTAATTGGTGAGTTGTATATTGAATTAGATATTATTGGGAGTGTCTAACCAAATGGTAGCTGGTTTGAATATTTTCTGATAAAGAGATTGAGGTTTTGATCTTTGTTTAGAGTACAAAAATATTAGGTGTTAATTCTTCCTGAATAGAATTAATTTTGAGTGAATTTGTAACGGTTCAATCATTACCGGGTAAAAGGATACTTGGATTATTTTGTATGAGATGTTTAATTCTTAATCTAAGTATAAAAGAATTAGGTTAATTTTTAGCTTGAGAAAAAGATAGGATTATTCTTTAGGTAGTGAAAAAAGAATTGTAAATGTTGATTCTGAACTTGCGAAAAGAATTATTTGTAAAGGTTTGGTTCTTACCTGGTTAAAGGAATCATAGTGATTAGTGGGTACGACTTTCCACGAAGCTCGGGAGACTGGATTAGCCAATAATAACTTGGTGAACCAGTATAAATTTTTGGTGTACTGCTTTATTTACTTTATTTATATTTTGTTATTTGGTGTGCACCTAGTTGATAATACTTATCCCCTGCTATAAAGATAATAATTAATTTAGGGTAAAATTAATTATTTGATTTTTAAAGTATTATTATTTGGATTAAATTTGTTATCTACCTCATTTCCCCCCCTCTTGGGTAGCTCATTGGGCCAATAGAATGTAACATCAATTGTTCTTTTATTTTATGTATCTACGGTTAAAAACTATATGATGTTATATTCAACACCTGTGAATATTGAATGTAATATCAACTGTCACAAATAAACTGTAAATTGCAAGGTACAAAGTGTAAAAAATGTAAAAGATGAAAATATCTTTTTGTTAGCTGTAATGCATTATGTGGTAGCTGAAAACACTATTTTCATATCCAAAACAAAGGCTAAAATCTCTCTCTCTCTAGTGATTTCCATATCCAAGCTCTAATACCATCTCGCCATACTGCTTGAAGGCATCTATGAGTGCCTCGATGTTGGTGTCTGAACAAAGATCTTGCGGTTGGAAGGGTCCAGCTTGGATATGGAAATCAATCAATGCTTAAAGGCATCCAATTTGCTTCGATCGATTTCCATCGTTAATTTATCATATGGATTTATAGTCTTCGATCGATCTTGCGGTGGGAGGGGTCCAACTTGGATATGGAAATCGATCAAAGAGGAAGACGTGTCTGCAAATCGATCGGTGCTTCGGAAGGAAGACGCAAATCACGGGAGAACATTTTGGTAAACTCGTCTCTCGCTGTTTTTGGAAACGGGAGTTTTCGGTACAAGATTTACCCGCGATGGGAGTAATCGGTGCAGGAAAAAGGTGTCAATGGGAGTAATCGGTGCAAGAAACCGATGAGAGTAACAAGTAAATAGTTCCGCATTTTGGAAGTAACCGGTAATTTTCCCTTAGTTAAAATATCACTTAAAAATAAGTAATATGTAAATAATTATCATTTAAAATTATACAATTTTTAGTAATATAAATATCATTGGCTTATAATTATTGAAAAATAAACTAAAATTCTAGAGAGGTAAGGTAATACCAAAAAATAAAGGGAAAAGTACAATTTAGACTCTCTAACTATTGACACATTTTTAAGTGGTCCCTCTAAATTTAAACGTTTCATTTCAAATCCTTTACGTATCATAACGTTTCAAATTCGTCATTCCTTTAGAAAATCAGTTAAAATTGACGGAATTTAGGGACAAAATAGTCTTTTCACGTTTTTTAAAATTTTTTAATCATTTTTAATTAATTTTTTTTTTAGTTTTTTTTTTTTTTATCTCTCTCTCTCTTCCTCCCCTTCCTCTCTCTCTCTCTCTCCCGCCACCTCCCTCTCCCTCCCCTTCCCCTCTTTCCCTTCCACCCCACCCCACCTCCTGCAACAGGAGGTGGTGCCACCCCCTGCAACAGGGGGTGGAATCACTCCTGTTTCAGGGAACCAAAACAGGGGGTGGCACCACCCCCTATTTCAGGGGGTGGGGTGGGAGGGAGAAAGGGGAAGGGGAGGAAGAGGAAGAGGGAGAGGGAGGTGGCGGGGAGAGGGAAGGAGAGAGAGAGAGAGAGAGAAATTAATTTAAAATGATTAAAAAATTAAAAAAACGTGAAAAAACTATTTTACCCCTGAGATTCTGTTAGTTTTAACGGAATCTCTAACGGAGGGACCATTTTGAAACGTTATGATACATAGAGGGTTTAAAATGAAATGTTTAAATTTAAAGGGATCACTTAAAAATGTGTCACTAGTTAGAGGGTTTAAATTGTACTTTTCCCAAAAATAAAAATTGCACCTTCAAAATTTATAATTCAATATTTATTTACCTTGAGCATTTAATTTTCAATTTTATCGAGCAAATTTTTAGTTCTCATTTCTAAATTGTGATATAATATTTTGAGGGAGAATTTTGTCACGAGAATCCCTAATATTGCAGTTTCTACCACGACACGTGATCACTAATAGAGCCCTCAAAATCAAAATATTCAACAGTTCTCATGCGCTATTATCAGGTTAACTCACAGATTGGCACAACTTCTAAAATCACATTTAAGTTATTATTTTAAGTTATTATTATTAGATTAATTGTAGTGCACCATATCAGGATGTCATACTTAATACACCATATCCATTGAATTTTGTTTTTCTCTGAAAGTTACGCCCCAGTGCAAGTTAAAACGAAGCCCCATACCCAAACCTTTGATTTAATCACACGATCACATTTTCCCGAGGAATTTGGACTGGAAGTACGCTTTCAACACCTCATTATAAGAGTTTCGTTTCACCTTGGAGATATACAAGGAGGCCTTTCCCTGTGTGCTTAGTATTTTACTCAAACCCTAACAATTACTCTTGTATTTAGCTTTGCTTCGCAGTTGGTTGAACAACTAACTTTTGTAAATTAATTATGGAATTCTTCAAATATCAATCTATTTCAATTACAAATTAATTTCTTGTTTTTAATTATATAGTAAATGTGTTCGGAACAGGTTACGCGCGCCTCGATTAATTATCTCCCAGAACGATTTTAAGGGCATACTCTCCCAAATCATCCTAATGTATTGAGTATTAAATTCAAATTTTATTTTTTAGAGTGTTCAACAGGAAAGTCGAATTCTAGTTAACAAATAAAGGGATATCTTCTCTTACCAACTGGACTAACATCTATTACATAATTATAAATCAATCAAACATGGAACAAATTTTTTTAGCTCCATTCTAAGATGTAATTTGTCAATTTCGTACCCTAGTTTGATTGACAGAGTGACACCCCCCAACAATGATTCTAGTAGACTTAAAAGTTCAGTCAAATATAAAGGATTAATTAAAAACAGGTTCTAATTTTTTGATAAAAACTTATGACATTAATATATCAATCTAATTTTAAAGATTTTTGGACTAAATTTGAAGTAGATAATACCATCTTGTTGACGTATATCATATTTTTTTTGGATTTTTTTAACGGTACACAAAATTAAAATTCTAACTCATGATAATAAATTTATTGTAGCACATGAATTGCATAGGTTAAATATTTAATTTCATAGACTAGTTACCCAATTTTATTTTATTTTTGGTAAATGATAAGATAACATGCACAAATACTTATCATTTTATGTAGGTCGTGAAATTATATTAACATATAAATCAAATGTTTAAATATATTAGTTAATTAATAACTCAAATTAATTTTAATATAATAAACAATAATTATCGTTTTATAAAAATTTTGTACAAAAAGTTTTTGCCTAAGGACATGTTTGATAACTAAATCAAGCACTTAAAACTGATTAAATTAAACACTTAATTAATTAAGATTGTTTGACAAATGTGATTAAAATTACTTAATTAATTAAGTTAGGTTAAAAATTAAGAAAAAAATGAAGCAAAAAATTCAGCAAAACTCCCTTTACTTATTATTTTTTTTTTTGGCAGAAGGGGCTCAACCTTTTTCAAATTAAAAAAAATGACCGTTTTGCCTTTAATCTTATCTAGGGTTTCTTCTTAGGCCGTTCGTTTCCTCAGATCGTCCAGAGAAGAGAGGCGGCAAAGAGAGAAGCGGCGACAATTTCTCAGGTTGTTCATTTCCTCATTTCATCTAGAGAAGAGAGGCGGCGAAGAGAGGCCGTTCATTTTCTGATTTCATCTAAATAGTCTTCAATAAGATATGTTCTTCTTCAAATGATGATCCGTTTGACGTATTGCAGGAAATTTATTATTTAAAGTTAGATTGTGGTGATATTTAATAAACGTACACAAGAGTGTTGAAAATTTTGATATAAATATGGTAGCTTACGATATGGGTTGTGAACTTGTTAATTGAAATATTGGATGGAACATGATTGTGAATTTGTTGACTGGATGGAATAGATACATGTTGCTTAGGGAAAAAAATAAATGATGAAATGATTAAAATAATATATTCAAACTATATTGTTATCAGAGTAGCGCAGCGGAAACATAGAAAAATATGAGATTTGTTTATTTTTATTTTTTTCCTTTCCGATAGTTGATCGCTGGTGCTAGGTACACCCTATTTGCTAGTTGTTAGATATAGGGTGAGTTGCTGCAAATGAAAATGTTGCGATGTGTGAAGGTAGATTAACGATTACTAATTAAGTATGACTAATATGACCATGCAGCGCAAACCCGAAATATTATTGGGTTGACCAAAATTTTAATCCCTATTGTTTTGACGGAAATTTCGGGACGAAATTTCTTTTAGGGGAGAAGAGTTGTAAGACCCTGATTCGTGATTTAAGTCATATTTCATAACATTTCGAAAATAACGGGGTGTATGGTGTAATTTATTATTTGATTTAAAATTCTAAAGGGGTCAATTCGTAATTTAAAATATGTATATATAGATCAAATTTTAAATTAAGGTTTAATTCATAATGTAAAGGAAATTTGGGGGGAGGATAATGTAATTAGAAAAAAAAAAAGAAATATATATATACATACACATACACCATCAGTGTTCAAATGAAAACAGAAAACAAAAAGAAAAAAGGAGGAAGAAGGATCGAGAGCCGATTCAACGTGGAAAGCTGAGATTAAATGGATCCACCCAATTCATGCATATATATGCATCTGAACGAGGATCTGGACAAAAAGAAAATCTCAAAAAGGAGGAAAATCCACCAAATTCTAGAGAGAGAGAAAGAAAAAGAAAGGTTGGCCGGCAGTGGTGGGTTCGGAGCGACGGCGTTGTTCCGGCGTGGGTGTGTGCATTTTCTGATCGTTGGACGGTGATCGTCAACGTTGGGAGGGGTTCGTTGGGTTGATTCGATCGGAGATGCGGTTTTGCTCAACGAGTGCGTGTGTGTGTATTTCGGTTGTGTATGAGTATCTAGTTGTGGGTACATGATCAGGGGTTTGTGGGTATTGTTGCGTGTCGCCGCCGGCAAGAAGGATGGGAGGAGCATGGGTATTGGCCGTCGATGGTCGGCTGAGACGAAACAGAAGCAGAAATAGAGGAAGGAGAGAAGGGTTGGTCGCCGGCAGTGAAGGTCGGCGGTGTGTTCCGTTCAGGCGTCGTGGGTGTTCTGTCCTCGCAGGTGGCGTGAGTGTTGTCGGCGACGGGATCTCGGCTGCGGCGGCCACACAGCAAAAAAAAAAAAAAAAAAAAAAAAGCAAACAAACAGAAAAAGGAAAAAAAAAAAGAAGGAGGAAGACGAAAAAAAAAACCAGAAGAAGAAAAAGGAAAAAGGGAGAGAAAATTGTGTCCGTCGCCGGCGGTGCAGGTCGGCGGAAGAGAGAGAGGGGTTCGGAGAAGTGGGCGTAGACCAGAGAAACGGAGAAGAAACAGGAAAAGAAAAAAAAAAAAAAAAAAAAAAAAAAAAGAGAAAGAAAGGGGGAATTGCAGAAAACACCCCAGGGAAATCCAAAACTCATTTCATGATCACCAAACGTTTCGGAAACAGGTGAAACTTCAACCGATTATTAATTCTCGTTAAATTAAATTTTAGTTAGTATTACAAATCCTAAAATCATAATAATTTCGTGACAATTAATTAATTTTAAGAACGTGGTACATAAAATTAGTAACGATTCGGGGTATAGGGTCTGCATTGCATGATTAGAATATTTTAGATAAGATATTAATTTAGATTCTGCCACTATTAGGTTCGCAAGCACTGGCATCCAGATAGAGTGCGGTCAGTGTCAGTTTTGCAAAACAGATATCGAGGTGAGTGAACTGTCTTCTAACCAAACTATTTTCTATATATATATGAGATGGAAATTGTGATTACCTAAACTTTATGAATTTATAAATGATATGGATCAAGCAGGATTTAAATGAATTGGTAACTGGATTTCGATAGATTTCGAAAAAGAAGTCGAAAATGAATTCCGCTAAATTTGGTGAAGTTTAACGGTGGTTTTAAGAAGAGAATAAGAAATATCTATTTTCCTAAAAATGCCTGGTTTTCTAAAAATAAAAGATGGAAAAATGGTTTCGATAAAATCGGACGTTTCTTTAAAAGAAAGTGCGAAATATGATTTTTGAATTTAAAAGTGGGTTTTGTAGAAATGTGGTAGGCGTGGTGATTTGACAATGTTGAGTAGATGATATTTATTGAGTTGTGTTTTGATGAGGCTGTATTTGTTTTTGACGATGCCATGGTTGTTCTCCCCGTAAGGGGTGTGGATTATATTTCTCCCCGTAAGAGGTGTGGATTATATTTCTCCCCAAAAAGGGGTCTGGATATTTCATAGGAAGACATTCCTATGAATGTTACGGTATCGTTGCAACTCCCGATCGTGAGGTTAAAACGATCACTATGGCTGGCCAGTGTGTGTGTTGTGGTGGAGTGGGGTATTGAGATATGTGTTTGAGGTGTGTGTCTGAGATGTAGTATTTTACTTATATTGGATGATTTATTATTTATTATGGTGATCAGTATGATTTTATACTAGATGGAACTTATTTATATCACTTAATTTTCACTACTTATATACCTATGCTTGATTCATTATTTCATTATGATAATATTTAGAAAATGTCATTATTTTGAAAATATTTTACTAAGAAGGCAGTACACTCACAGGTACAACAGCTAGGAGTCGGTCCCCTACTGGCACTAGGTAGAGTCCAGCGTTGGTGTAGTATGGAAATATTTTTGGCGCACCTGTGCGAGCTTCATTTTTGTTATACTTTACTAGTTATTATAAGTCAGGGACGAGTGTGTCCCCAGTTAGAGATGTTGTATTTGATTAAAATATTGTGGTCGTATATTTTTGTATGCGCCTTGTCATTTATTAGTGGGATTGAGGTTAAGATGAGGTCATGTCGACGTCACGCTGGCCCCACGGTGATGGGTGTCCGGGGTGGGGTGTGACAGGCCAGGACCCCATTCGCAAAAATATTCGAGACGTTATATGAGCAGCGAGTGACGCTTGAAAACGTCCACAAAAATGATGATCTCATTGAAATGATCATCCGATGCTACAACCCTGCACGGGGGGTAGGGGGGTTAGGATAGGGGCAGGCTCATCCGGATAACCCCGCTGGACATCCAGTTGATATTCGGAATAGCAACGGGCGAAGAACCTGTTGTTTTAAGTCGCTACACAAAATTCGACTTTCCCTTCATGTCCAAACTGACATTCGCAGACCGCAGGTTTAGTGTCGTGTATTTGAGATCACAAGTGCAAGTGAATGTGAACACCACGGACAATGAAACAGTACAGGATATTGTGCGTTTGGTCATTCTACACCTGATGACCATATGTTTCTTTGCGACAATTGGGCAGCAGGTCCAGAAATCGTTAGTTCGCTATGTTGAAACAATTGAAGACATATCAAATTACAACTGGACAGCTGCAATATTCACAGATCAGGAAACAAGCCTCAAGAAATCGTACATGAAACCCCGGTCGGTCACGGGGTACATGCCTGCTCTCTAGGTATACACATAACCATTGTGAAAACGTTTTTCAAATATTTAAAGCGTTGTTTGTGGAACCTACTTGACATAGTACAAATTTTGCTTATAGTATTGGTTGTACGAGCACACAACGTTGATTGACCACACCGAGGGTAGGGAGCATAGTGTGCCTCGTTTGGAGCGGTGGTGCCTCACCACGTTTTCTTCCAACTTGTGTGGCATTCCCCTCGGGCTCCTGCCAGCTGATAAGGTAAACAAAAAAAACATGTTGTGCTTTTGAATAAAAATGAGATTGGGGAGGGCGAATGCATTGAAGCTTTTGAACAATAAATTGACTCCCAATTACACATCTGATTGTGTTTTGAAAAAATAAACATTTAAGTTAACGTTAAAAATGTTTATATTTGGTTTGTTTATTTGCGTGGTTGAACAATTGTACTATTTGTGTTAACGTTAACGCAATGACCTTATTTTGGGTTACTATTGACGTTGCTGATAGGGGAATTGTGTTAACATTGACGCAAGTACGTAAAAATGTGATATGTGGTATTTGCGTTAACGTTAACGCAATTAATTATATGCGTTAACGTCAACGCAAAGTAAGTTATGTATGGATGGATTCGTTAACGCATTTATATTTGCGTTACCATTAACGCAATTATTATATGCGTTAACATTAACGCAAAGCAAGTTATGTGTGACTGGATTGTTATTGCGTTAACATTAATGCACTTTGTTGTTGGTTTTTTGTAACTTATGTTTAACGTTAACGCAAGTAATTTAACTTTAATGTTAACGTAATCAGTCAGTTGGTTGGGGGGGGGGTGTGGCTGTGTTAACGTTAATGCTTGCACATATGCCAGGTGAAATATCAGCCCATTGATGAGACTTTAACAGAGCTTCAAATGAGGATTGCTTTGAAAGAGGATAGTAATTACTCAATTAAAGATAGCTCGGGCAATGAGGGAGGAGATACAGATGCTGGTGCTGATGATGGCTACAATGCAATGGTTGATGACATCATAGGTCGGTATCTCACACCCCTCATATATCATCCTTCTCATGTCCCCACTAAAGACGCAACCGATTTGGGTGATGATTCTGCCCCCGCTGAGAGTGCATTTTGCACACCTTCAGAGGGTGCCTTGGGACCACCGTCTGTGTCCGCACGTACAGTTGATGACATCCTCAAACACATTGAACACATGCAGGGTGAGTTCGCTGCGAATAAAATGGAAACAGAGTAGACCATTACAGCGTTGCATAGGGTAATTGCAATCATAATTGCTGCCAACGTCGAGCAAAAAAAAGAGATTGATCATCTGAAAGCATCGTCGTTGTAAGAAAAAGAAAGTTATGAGCATTCTGTCTCCAACTTCTCTGCGAAATTAGCGAAATCAATTGGGGAGAAGAGAGACATCCTGATGGAAATGAACATGCACGACGTGACTCAGAAGTATAAGGAGCCCGCCGTCGATACAGAGAAAGATGACCTTCGACGGAGATGTCACGAGCTCGCCCAGGAGGTGGATACACTAAAAAACACAATCGAAACGTTGAATCAGCAACATGCTGATGATGCTGACGAAATGAAGAAAAAATATAATGATCTGGCTCTTGACTTGAAAGCAGAATCAACAAATTGCTGAGGGGGGAGAAGAAAGAGATAGCTAAAGCAGACGTTAAAATGCGTGTGACGCTAAATAAACAAATACAGGATTTCCAAGCAAAACTGAACGCCCACATGCAAACGGGAGGTAGAGGTACCCCTACCATTTTCGCAGTTCTCGAACCTCAAGAACCTCAACCGCTCTCTATGGTCATGCTGACGGACGCCCCCGATGCACCATCGCCAGTCTTGATGCCTACGTCGCATGGGGGGCAACGTAAAAAGTTAACTCCATGGTTGCACGAGTAAAGAAAAAGAAGAGGCAACCAAAGAAACAAGACAACGATTTTGTCTACCCCAAGCAAAAGGGAAAGGGAAGCAGAAAGAGAAATCTGACATAGTTAATGTCGATGAGCTCTCGTCGGCAACAATGTCTGAAGATAATGCAATACTCCCAGCTCGTAATTCGACGACCGTTGGTGCGATGCTTGGTGACGACGATTGGGAGAAGTTGTCTGTCATTTTCAAAGAGGGGCCAAGGTAAAAAATAAAAAATAACTCAAAGTGCCTATTTACTTTTGAAATGCCTTTTTCAATAAAATGTTTGCTGATCACGTGATATGTTGTTTTTGACAATATCCCAGTACATTCGTGTTTGGAGGCGAGAAACCCATGGCCACGGTTTCATGTGGCGACATCATTTGCATGATTATGGATCGACATGTAAGACCTCCAATGTAGTATGTGCGTCATTTTAGTGGTATTTTAGAGTAATTGTGAGAATTCGGGGTGAAACTAGGACAATTAAAAATTTAAATAGAAAGTCTAGGGGTCAAATTAAAAATATAGAAACAGTAAATCCCAATTTAGGGAGGTAAATTGACATTTAACATTTAAATGAAACTTTCAGGGGGTGAAATTGAAAATCTTAGAAACTTTTAAAAGTTGAAAAGGATTAAAATCAAGATTTAAGGGAAATTAAGGGGAGAAAAGAGCAATTAATGATTTTTTTTTTATATATATATACATACCCACAAAATCGGCGGTCGGAGGGAAAAAGCTGGCCGGCAAGGAAACAGATAAGAGGAACGACGTGGCACACTTAGACAATTCGAATCCACTAATTTCATGCACAGGTAATGATCAAAAAAATCCCATGATCAAGAATCCAAAAATCCAAAATCTGAAAATCAGAAATCTAGAAAGAGAGAGAGCAGGCCGGAGTTCGTGTTTGAAAAGTGATCGCCGGCGAGACAGGGTGTTTCGGTTACAGGGTTGTGGGCGTGCGTGGGTATGCGGTGGTCAACGGAGAGGGTGGTTTGGCATAGGTGGTGGGTGATCGTCGCCGGTCGTTCGGTAAGCGTTCGATAATGTGTTCGGCTCGTCGTCAACTGCGTTTGTGGGTGTTGATCGCCATGATGAAGGTTGGCGGAGAGAAATGGAGAGAGAGAGAGATGGGTCGGCAACAAGGGAAGAGAGAGAGGGGTTCGCCGGCGTCGGGGGTCAGTTCCGGCGGACAACTGAAACGAAACAGAGGTAGAAATGGTCATGCGATTGTATGTGTATGGGCGATCATTTGGTGGTGTGTGTGGGGGTGTTCAGCTGCTGTTGTGTGTGTGTGTGTGTTTGTGATCGCCGCATGGGCCGACGGTAATCGTGGGGCTGTGATCGGAGGTGTGGCGTCGCCGGCGTGGGTTCTGTCCGGTATGTGAGTGTTGCTACTATGGTGTGTGGGTGTGTGTGTGCAAAACGGTGCAAGGTGGCTGACGGACGGTGGCAGGAAGAGTGAGAGAACTCACCGGTGGAGCTGTAGCAGACGCAGGGAACAGCCGTGAAAAAGAAAAGAAAAAGAGAAAAAAACAAAAAGAAAAAAAAAAGAGGGAAAATTGCATAAACCACCCCAGGAAAATCCAAAACCCATCTCGTGGTCGCCAAACGTTTCGGAAACAGGTGAAACCTCAATCGATTATAAATTCTCGTTAAATTAAATTTTAGCTAATATTACAAATCCTAAAATCATAATAATTTCGTGACGATTAATTAGTTTTAAGTACATGGTACATAAAATTAGTAACAATTCAAAACATAGGATCCACATTGCATGATTAGGATGTTTTAGATAAGATATTAATTTAGAATCTGTCACTATTAGGTTCGCAGGCACTAGCGTCCAGATAAAGTGTGGTCAGTGTCAGTTTTGCAAAACGGATATCGAGGTGAGTGTATTGTCTTCTTGCCAAACTATTTTTCTATGAATATACATGATAAAATATGTGATTATTTAAATGGTATGAATTTATAAATATTATGGATCAAGCAGTATTTGAGAGAGTGGGTAAACTGGATTCTTCGGAAGATTTCGATGGTTTTCGGAAAGAAGTTAAAAATAAATTTTTGATTGGTTTCGGTGAAATCAGACGGTGTTTTTCCAAAGGAAAATAGAAAATATCTGTTTTTCTAAAAAAAAAAATTGCCGGGTTTTTTATATATAAAAGAGTGGAAAAATGATTTTGATAAAATTAGATGTATTCTTTAAAAGAAGATATGAAATATGATTTTTGGATATAAATGTTGGGGTTGAGGAAAAGAGATAGACGTAGTAATTTGATGATGTTGAGTAGACGATATTTATTGAGTTGTGATTCGATGATGTTGTATTTGATTGTGATGATGCCATATTATGTTTCTCCCTGTAAGGGGTGTGGATTATGTTTCTCTCCGTAAGGGGTGTGGATTATGTTTCTCCCCGTAAGGGGTGTGGATTATATTTCTCCCCAAAAAGGGGTATGGATATTTCGTAGGAAGGCATTTCTACGGATGTTACGGTACCAATGCAACTCTCGATCATGAGGTTAAAACGATCACTAGGACTAGCCAGTGTGTGTGTGTTGGAGGTGTGTGTTTGAGATTGGTGCTGGAAATGTGATGTTTTACGTATATAAGTTGATTTAATATTATTTATTATGATGATTGGTGGTATTTTATATTAGATAGAACTTATCTTTATCGTTTTATTGTCAATGCTTAGATATTTGTGCTTGATCCATACAAGATTATGGAAATATTTAAAAAATATTAATATTTTAGAAATGTTTTACTAAGAAGGCAGTACACTTGTAGGTACAACAGCTAGGAGTCGGTCCCCTACTGGTACTAGGTAGAGCTATGTGATGGAGTCATGTGGACGATTTGAGAGAAGCGGTCAAAGGCGAACCTAAGAAGGTTCATGGATGAATACTTCTAGTTAAAAAAAAAAAAAAAAACTTCGGGCTGGGTGCGCCCCCCATAATAGATGTATGTATTATACAATGGGTGTATATTGTCATTTCTATTAGTCATATTAGGGTTATGCTGATGTCATGTTGTAGTCACGCCAGCCCCGGGATGATGGGTGTCCAGGACGGGTTGTGACAATTTTGGTATCAGAGTTTAGGTTATAAGTTCCGTAGACTTGTCAGGAGATGTGTCAGTAGAAGGTTATGAGGTAGGAGGACATGGCAGTCGTCTAGTCAGTAAGGGACATGAGATAGGGTGTTAATAGGTGAGCTTGGTATGAGGGTGTTAGGGTTTTATTTCATAGAGTTATGCATTAGCATGGTGCGTGAAGGGTCGTCTTTTTGGCAAGCAACGATATGACCACATGGTGATATTACTAGGAAGGATGTCTTCCACGGGATAAGAAGGTTAAGTTAGACAAACTACAAATTACGTCGTTATCAATATATTAGATGATATGGTAGAACACACTTAAGTCAAAATAAGAAATAATATTCAAATGGAGTAAATCGCCTTCTAGACAATCTGAAAGAAAATTGTAATATTACTGGACGGAAATTTAATTTGGTAGCACTTTTTAGATTGATTAATAGACGAAATAACAGTTGTGGCAAGTAGCAAGGTAATAAGAAATGATATATCTTAAGTAGCCGAGGGTTGTGGATCTAAGAGGATAGTAGGTGCCTGTAGATATAATCCATTTGAGTAAGTGATATAGAGTTGCGGGTGGAGTCAAATTTGGGATAAATAAAAATATGTAATGTTGGAGAGACATATCTAGTACCTCAGCTAGTCTGATAGTGGGTTTAGAAGATTAGCAAAGGGTTAAAGAAAGGATATCACAAATCAGTACGCAGATGCTGTTCATACAAATTTCGGCAGTGGATATTGTAATAGCTAAGGATCTTCCCTATGTAGTTTTGAGAATGGACAGGGTGCTTGTAAGCGTGATTGGTAACTGTGTTTACTATTAAATAAGTTTCATAATGATAAGGAGAACGTTCGACACATAAGTTGGTTAAGTATACTGGTGTTAATGAATGTGGAAAATTGAGATTTGAAATTATAGTCTTGGGACTTTAAAGGTGATTGTTATGTGATAGGAAAAATGAGTGAATTAATTTAACTCGATGATGGATTGCATTTAGTTGAATTTAAATAATCTTGGGTGAAAAGAAAAAAAAAATATAAATAAATTAGAATATCAACTAATGATTTAGGTAAATCTGGTATGTGTTTCCATAAGGATCTGGTATTCGTAACGTAAAAACTAGAATGGGTTACTAAGGCGGTGACTAGTGCAGTAAATACGACTAGTGCTCTTAAGGCATAGCATTCAAGTGAATCCAAAGGAAGCCAAAGTGGTGGATTGACGGAATATGGAGAAGGCCGAGAACATGTGACCGGAATTCGAAACTTTTTGGAACTAGTAGAAATTGTATTCATTCTAACGTTTAGTAACCTCTCCTATATGACGGGATTTGTGCTTTAAGTCGAAAATTGGAAAAAAAAAAAAAAAGAAAAAAGCAGGGTTGCGCATATTTGGGTTATTCATACTAATGTCAAATAGAGATCTTTGTAAGTCTATCAGGTAATCGGTCGGGTGACCACTCAAATGGAGCTAGTAGGTATGAAGTTGACATTTAGCAATTGTAGGGTAGAAGCGCAGAAGTAGATGTCTAATTGGAAACGATAAGAGTAGAAGGGAATGATGATGGTCACAATGCTGACTATAGCAAATATTTCGGGCAAAAATTGGTGAATTGATTGTTCATATTAACTTATGGGTAAGTTAAAGCCCTTGTAAGTTTAGTGGGCGGCTAGTCAGATAGTAATGCTGTTCGATATTGATTTTTACCGTGGTGTAGACATGTAAAGGTCGGATGTCCAACTAAGAAGGTTTAGTGAGGCAGTGAAAATTGACTATAGAGCTGATCGGCATGTCTGAAGGGACGATGAAGTTTGGAAATTTGAATTCAAATGTGTAGGATTGATAATGCCAATTTATAGATGAGATCTTAAAAAATAAAAAATAAAAAAAATGCATGGAATAAGATATGCAATACCCTAGTAATATTAACTATACTGTAATGGCATGGGCATGATTAATAGATTGGGAATGAAAATGGGAAATCACGACATTGGGTATCCGGTGATTTGTTAGTCAAGTTAAGGTCAAAAAGTAACGAAATCTCTAGGTAGGCTATTGTAGCCTTGACCTATACCAGAAAGAAAATGGAGAGTAGTTAGAGGAGTGTTTTCCTGATATGTATGTCCAATATATATATTGATAGGATTATTCGATTGCGTGATACACCAATTTAATGCAAATATTAAAAATTAAGTTGGGACAAGATATTTTTTTTTTTTTAAAAAAAAAAAAAGGGACAAGGATTAGTAATTCTAGGAATTTTATTAACTGGTTATTCGAAATCTTGAAACTGAAATCCTGAAAACATAGGTGCTATCGCCGCATGGTGATCTGAATAATAATTGTTATCAAAGTGAAATAAGTCGTCAGTATATGAACCACCCATGAGGGGAAACTGTAGTGTCAGGAACAGATAGTTATTTGAACATGTAGGTTAAAATTTTTCATACTCCTTTAGTTGCCCAAGTGGAAGTTGATACCTTGTAAATACGATTCAGGTGTTGGAAGATATGTTGAGCGATTGTGTCGTGGCAGTTTCTGGTAAGGGAGATGATTGTGCAATGTTAATAAAATATGTTATGCTAATAATTATCTTGTCATTAATCATGGTGGCATCGCATAAAGTATTGTATGAAAAAGATACAAGATTCTGATCTGATAAATTGAACTGAGATAGGAAAACGAAACCTCTGCGGGATTTAGAATAGCCGATGTGACTACTTTCTTTTACTGGAAATTAGAAGTTATTGAGATGTTACGGGACAAGGAGAATTTAAAATATCCTTGAGATGATATGTGCACATGATATAATATTTTACAATTAGTAGCTAGTAATTATTAGAATGTATCGATTTCGTTGTGACTAGGGCGTACCTATGTCCTTTGAATCGTATATATATGTGGATATATGTTCGAAGCATGTTAGGCGGGTGGAAACAAACTTGAAGCACGTGACCAGGTCAGGGACTTGATAAAATGTGGAGGCATGAAATGAATTCTTATAGATTAGTTGTTTGAAATATTTGAGTTGTAGTTATGTGGGTTGGTGATATTTAGGTATTATGAAAGATATCGATATGAGTATTAGAGAATTGAGGTAGGTATCGGGGTTAATGATAGTTGAGTTATCTGTGTTTATGAGGTTGATGGCGATTATAGTTAGGTTAAATGCTGAATGAAAAATATTGTTGCAACGGGCGACTATAAAATGTCGGATGAAATAGATAAGTGCCGGTTACGACAGAATGAAATAAACTCAATGTACTGGAACAGTTTCAGCAGATAGTATTGTTACCGATCTTGATGTTATCAGAGTAGCGCAGTGGAAGCAGTTAGGAACATGAGATTCTTTGACAGTGGGTGATCTGTGTTAAGTGTAACCGACCAAGTGCACTTTGTTGGTTAGATAATTATGATTTGACGAAAAGTTATTGGTTCTAAATTTTGGGCAATTTGGGATGTTGAGACCACATATGGGGAAACAATTGTTCTAACATCACGTAAGACAAGTATAACTTTGTGATGCGACTTTGACATCTTAGTAGCCTGGCGAAAATTAACTAAGTACAGGAAGAAAAGGAAGTTAGGTCCAAGGTATATCGGACCATATGGAATTTTAGATCAAGTGGGCATGACAGCGTATGGACTTGCGTTACCGCCAGAATTATCTCGACTACATGACAACCTCTATGAATCGATATTCGGGAAATATGTGCCAGACTCTTCCAATGTGTTGATTAGGTGTGCGAATAAAAACGATTATGTTAATCAAGGTGTTATGGCACAATCATGCAGTGGAAGATGCGACATAAGAACGAGAAGACGAGATGAGGAACATATACCCGCATTTATTCGACTAAGGTAATAAAATTTTGGGACGAAATTTCTTTTAGGAGGGAAGAGTTGTAAGACCTCTATTGTAGTATGTGCGTCATTTCAGTGGTATTTTAGAGTAATTGTGAGAATTCGGGGTGAAACTAGGACAATTAAAAATTTAAATAGAAAGTCTAGGGGTCAAATTGAAAATATAGAAATAGTAAATCCCAATTTAGGGAGGTAAATTAACATTTAACATTTAAATAAAACTTTCAGGGGGTGAAATTGAAAATCTTAGAAACTTTTAAAAGTTGAAAAGGATTAAAATCAAGGTTTAAGGGAAATTGAGGAGAGGAAAGAGCAATTAATGATTTTTTTTTTTTATATATATACATACCCACAAAACCGATGGTCGGAGGGAAAAAACTAGCCGGCAAGGAAACAGATAAAAGGAACGACGTGGCACACTTAGACAATTCGAATCCACTAATTTCATGCACAGGTAATGATCAAAAAAATCCCATGATCAAGAATCCAAAAATCAAAAAATCAGAAATCTAGAGAGAGAGAGAGCAGGCCGGAGTTCGTGTTTGAAAAGTGATCGCCGGCGAGGCAGGGTGTTTTGGTTACAGGGTTGTGGGCGTGCGTGGGCATGCGGTGGTCGATGGAGAGGGTGGTTCGGCATAGGTGGTGGGTGATCGTCGCCAGTCGTCCGGTAAGCGTTCGGTAATGTGTTCAGCTCGTCGTCAACTGCATTTGTGGGTGTTGATCGCCATGATGAAGGTTGGCAGAGAGAAATGGAGAGAGAGAGATGGGTCGGCGACAGGGGAAGAGAGAGAAGGGTTCGTCGGCGTCGGGGGTCGGTTTCGGCGGACAACTGAAACGAAACGGAGGTAGAAATGGTCATGCGACTGTGTGTGTGTGTGGGCGATCATTTGGTGGTGTGTGTGGGGGTGTTCAGCTGCTGTTGTGTGTGTGTGTTTGTGATCGCCGGTGTGGTCGTCGGTGGGCATGGGCCGACGGTAATCATGGGGTTGTGATCGGAGGTATGGCGTCGCTGGCGTGGGTTTTGTCCGGTATGTGAGTGTTGCTACTACGGTGTGTGGGTGTGTGTGTGCAAAACGGTGCAAGGTGGCTGACGGACGGTGGCAGGAAGAGTGAGAGAACTCACCGGTGGAGCTGTAGCAGACGCAGGGAACAACCGCAAAAAAGAAAAGAAAAAGAGAAAAAAAAAAAAAAAAAAAAAAAAAGAGGAAAAATTGCATAAACCACCCTAGGAAAATCCAAAAACCCATCTCGTGGTCGCCAAACGTTTCGGAAACAGGTGAAACCTTAATCGATTATAAATTCTCGTTAAATTAAATTTTAGCTAATGTTACAAATCCTAAAATCATAATAATTTCGTGACGATTAATTAATTTTAAGTACATGGTACATAAAATTAGTAACAATTCGGAATATAGGATCCACATTGCATGATTAGGATGTTTTAGATAAAATATTAATTTAGAATCTGCCACTATTAAGTTCGCAGGCACTGGTGTCCAGATAAAGTGTGGTCAGTATCAGTTTTGCAAAACGGATATCGAGGTGAGTGTACTGTCTTCTTGCCAAACTATTTTTCTATGAATATACATGATAAAATATGTGATTATTTAAACGGTATGAATTTATAAATGTTATGGATCAAGCAGTATTTGAGGGAGTGGGTAAACTGAATTCTTCGGAAGATTTCGATGGTTTTCGGAAAGAAGTTAAAAATAAATTTTTGATTGGTTTCGGTGAAATCAGACGGTGTTTTTCCAAAGGAAAATAGAAAATATCTGTTTTTCTAAAAAAAAAAAAAAATTGCCGGGTTTTCTATATATAAAAGGGTGGAAAAATGATTTTGATAAAATTAGACGTATTCTTTAAAAGAAGATATGAAATATGATTTTTGGATATAAATGTTGGGGTTGAGGAAAAGAGATAGACGTAGTAATTTGATGATGTTGAGTAGACGATATTTATTGAGTTGTGATTCGATGATGCTGTATTTGATTGTGACGATGCCATATTATGTTTCTCCCCGTAAGGGGTGTGGATTATGTTTCTCCCCGTAAGGGGTGTGGATTATATTTCTCCCCAAAAAGGGGTGTGGATATTTCGTAGGAAGGCATTTCTATGGATGTTACGGTACCGTTGCAACTCCCGATCGTGAGGTTAAAACGATCACTAAGACTGACCAGTGTGTGTGTGTTGGAGGTGTGTGTTTGAGATTGGTGCTGGAAATGTGATGTTTTACGTATATAGGTTGATTTGATATTATTTATTATGATGATTGGTGGGATTTTATATTAGATGGAACTTATCTTTATCGCTTTATTGTTAATGTTTATATACTTGTGCTTGATCCATACTAGATTGTGGAAATATTTAGAAAATATAATATTTTAGAAATGTTTTACTAAGAAGGCAGTACACTCGCAGGTACAACAGCTAGGAGTCGGTCCCTTACTGGCACTAGGTAGAGCTATGTGATGGAGTCATGTGGACGATTTGAGAGAAGCGGTCAAAGGCGAACCTAAGAAGGTTCATGGATGAATACTTCTAGTTAAAAAAAAAAAAAAACTTCGGGCTGGGTGCGCCCCCCATAATAGATGTATGTATTATACAATGGGTATATATTGTCATTTCTATTAGTCATATTAGGGTTATGCTAATGTCATGTTGTAGTCACGCCAGCCCCGGGATGATGGGTGTCCGGGACGGGTTGTGACATGACATGTGTCGGATAACGTATGAAACCGACTACATAATGTTTGTGATTGACTTGATTAAATGCTTACATCAACTTGTTTCGTAAAAAGATGCTTATGTTAACAAAATTTGCATTAACGTGTTGTCTCCCCCCTCTCTTCTCCCACAGGTTATCGATTCGTATGTAGAGTGTTTGGAAGATCAAATTAGATCAATCAATCACATGCGGATATCAACATCAATCGTGCTGTTGCACGAAACGCGGTTCGCGCTATCATGCATTTGGGTAAGACGCTTTGGCACATGTTAGTTTTTTTTTTTCTTTTTCATCCAAACTTGCTAACACGTAAAAAAAATCATAGAATGTTATAAGAGAGGACAACAATGTGCTACTGAAAGATCTTTACTACACAATCTCCACCGCATTCAACAAAGAAAATCATTATGTTGTGTTCCCGATAAACACTAACGGTCGCCATGCGTCACCCAATCACTGGACTGTATTGGTGCTGGACATACATGATAAAAAATGGATGTTCTACAATTCCATTCGTCCTAAGAAGAACACGACTGATCATTATTATAACGATGCGCTTACGGTGGTATGTGATTTGACATGGAACTACTTTGACTGTCTGTAACTACACTCTGTTTTGTTTGACTAACTTAAATTCTGAACATAAAAAGTTTGTTGATCGACATATCAACATGGAAATACGGCCAGATTGGGGCAACACACGTATAGAATAATGTCTCGATTCACCGCAACAATGCGGGGTGTAAGTTCACACGTCCGAAACTTGTGTACTAAAAATCGTATGTCTTTGCAAATTTATCATTCTCATCTATTTACCTCTCCCCCCTGTTTGCAGGACTGATTGTGGCATTTTTGTTATGTACATTATGAAACAATGTGCTGCAAATATGCCCGTCGCGAAAAAACTGTCGATTGCGGATGTACGGGGTGTTCAGAGAGACGTAATACACGCTCTACTCAACTATCTGCACTGCAGTTGGGTCCCCGTGGTGGGCGGCGATGTTGAAAAAACCCAACCAGATCAGGGCACACCCTGACCTAGAGGGGGAGTTGATCAATGATACAAGACAAAAATCTGAGAAAATGTATATATTCCCCTGTTTAATTCATTTTTTGCGATGCTGGATGCGTGTGTTTGATGGGTGGTTTGATGTGCAAACGGCGTTAACATTAACTTGCAAAAAAATGTGTTATCATTAACTTGAAAAAAAAATGTAATTAACTCTTATTTCATCTGTTGATTTATTGCGTTGAATGTTTTGCCTTTTGACTTTGCTGTTGAGTTTGTAATTGTGTTAACGTTAACACAAGTAAGTAAATATGTTTGATTGTTAATGCATTAACGTTAACGCAATTAGTATTAGGGGTTTTTGCGATGCGTTAATGTTAACGCAATTTGTAATTTTACATGTGCTGGTTGTAAAAAAATACGTTAACGTTAACGAGATTAGTTAATGTTTAGATTTGATTTAATTTGTTGGTCTAGTTGAACAATTTTTACTAAAAAATGTGTTACCGTTAACGCAAATGACCTTAATTGCGTTGCTTTTGTCTTTGTTGCTGAGTTGTAGTTGTGTTAATGTTAACGTAAGTATGTTAAATGGGCTGGTTTTGTTAATGCGTTAACTTTAACGCAATTAATTATTGGATTTCTTTTGTACTTTCGTTCACGTTAACGTTAATGCAAAAAATGCAATTGTTTTGTTCTAGTATGTAAAAACCGTGTTAACATTAACTAGATTAGTTAATGTTTAGATTTGGTTAGTTTGTTGGTTTGGTGGAACAATTTTTATTAAAAACATGTGTTACCGTTAACGAAATGACCTTAATTGCGTTGCCTTTTACTTTGTTACTGGGTTGTAATAGCGTTAACGTTAATGCAAATAAGTTAAATGTGATGGGTTCCTTAATGTGTTAACGTTAACGCAACTAGTTACGTTCTGGCTGTAATTGCATTCACGTTAACGTTAACGTGATTGTATCTTGCTTATGTTGGTTTGTAATAAAAAAACGTTAATGTTTACGCGATTAGTTATTGAGTTTTTTGTTGTAAATGCGTTCGCGTAAACGTTAATGCAAACTGTGATTTGCTCTGTACTGGTTTGTAAAAAAAATGCATTTAACGTTTACGCGATTAGTTATTGAGGTCGGTTTTGTAATTGCGTTAACTTTAATGTAATTAAATTATATACAAAAATTATTAAAGTGTTAAACGTTAAAATGGGTGAATTGTACTTGCGTTGATGTTAACACAAAAAGAGTTTGCGTGTATGTAACTGTTTACGCAAAACAAACACCACATCCCCCCTCGGTGATCTTTCTTACCAAAAAACATCATGTTAAAAGAACGAGGTTCCCTCCCTGACATTGAACACATAAAGTGTTGTTGTGTCAAAATTACATAAAAAGAAAAAATTGATAAATGTGTGCTTTAAATTGAAGCGGTGCATGTCTTCCTGTTATGGTGTCCATTTTTTTTGCATCTACCACATCTTATTTCTAGGATCTCACCCCTTGATGGGATGTATTTCTTCCGCGGTCGACCTGGTTGTGTTTTTGTGATCGGGGGGATGATTACAACTTCCGATGCATTCCATTTCGGCTTCTCGAACGTGGGTACACTATATATACCTTCCGAGTAGGTCATTTGGTAATATTCTACCAAGAAAAACAGCTCAACGGATGAATATATATTCTAGCCGCTTTTTTGTATCGCCGCACAAGCATGAACACACGGGAAACCGTTTCCCTGCCATCCGAAGCAGGAGCACGTTTTTTTGTCCACATCAACTAGAACGGATGGGATCGAGTGCACTTCGTATACGCTATTGCCGCACTCAACAACATTCCACGTCTGCCCGTCACTTATCATCCGCCACAGTATTTGATCGCGTACTAGGCATAGGAAACCCATCATCAGAAGTGATTTGGCGCATCTCATTGACAACTGGTTCATTACCTTGCACCTAATCTTGTCGACTATTAATATGATCAGGAGGTGCCGGTAATCACGAATCCATACTTTGAATGACTCCACTAGGTTGGACGACATCTCCCTATATCTTTTACCTTTGAAAAACATGTTACGGAAGTTGTTGGGCGGCACATCCTCTAGGAAATTCTCTACTCAACCCATACCTTTTGTTCTTAATTCTTCCCTCAGCTGGTAGTATTTGTCAAGCGTCGTCGCATATGCCATCATCTAATATTTGTGCACGAGCTTCTCCTTCCACGCTTGTTTCAAACCTGCTAATTTGTCCCTCATATTGTTCTTCAGGTGGTTCAAGCAATAAGAGTGAAAACAATCCGGGAATATCTTTCGGACCCCTTCAAGAATGCCACTATGTCGATCGGAAATGAAGGTTAGCACACGTTCTTTCGCCACAATTTTTTCTAAATTGATCATGAACCAATACCAATTGTCATCGTTCTTCGCATCAACAACAACGAATGCCATCGGTAAAAGACCTGTCCATTTATGAAAAACACAAAACAGATCAGCGTGCGGTAAAAAAACATTGTATACACAGTCATTTATTTGCGTTAACGTTAACGTTGCAAAAAGTTTCCATGTCTCATCCCCAAACATGATCAGCTAGTCTTGTCAGAACCCCTCCTCCCCCTCACAAAACTGTTCAAAAAATGTAAAAAAAATATAAGAAAACGTTAATTGCATTTAATGTGTTAACGTTAAATGTTATTGCATTTATGTAATAAGTAATCAAACAATTTACCATTGTTTCCATCCTTTGCGCTGGCCGCCAACATATACCTCTTGTACCTACCTCCCAGAAATGTCTCGTCTAGAAATAGCATCGGCCTGTAGTATTTGAACCCGTGCGCAGTCGCATAGAACGATACAAACAGTCTCTTGAAATGCCTAGTTTCTTTATCATAATCCAACGCCAGGTGGCTGCCTGGGTTCGTCTGCCTGCATGCATCCAAGTACCAGCGTAATTGATCATAAGACGATTCATGGTCGCTGTACAAATGATCCCTAACTTTTTCCACGCCGTTCCATGCAATGTGATATGGGATCTCAATCCCATAGTCGTTTTTGAACGTGTGAACAACGTCTATTGGGCGAGTTGACGGAGTATTCCGAACTAAATCTAAAAGACATGACTTCACAACACTACAGTTTATCTTCTCATTCCTCGTTGTCCTATAAGCAGCGCCGCAACTATGATTTCTTTGGAACTCCCAAATATAAAAAAACCCATTCCTTTCGTCTAGTCTACCATGCACTCTCCATTTGCATTCCCTTTTTTCCTTGAGTATACATTCAGTTGTCACCCTCTTCTTGTTGTTCTTTATGTATTGAAATGTGAAACTCATTTGTACAACATATTTTCTTAGTGATTCTCTAAATTCTGGTATTCCTCCCTTAAAAATCTGCCCGACTTCTTTAAAACCTTCAGCCCAATGATCGGACAATAATGCCTTTTTAGGTAATGGGCAGAAAACGGACAACAGGTCGTCCTCCCCGTCTATGCCATCCTGCCCCGCCCCCCCCGCCGTCCCGTTGGATATTCAAATAACATCCTGTCCCGATTGCCACTTGGTCCACTACCGCTGCCGCACACCTTTATCTCCAACCCCACATATTCAAGCTTCATTGCTCGTGCAAGGCTAACCATTACCTCTACGTCATCCTGACATGATATTAGGTACTTATCATTCCCTGGTATAGAATACAACATCTCGAACGAAATATCCCTCAATACGTCCTACCGCGATAACACATTTTGAATAAGCACCGCGTACATGAAATCATCATCCACCTTGACGCCCAACGAGTAACTATCAAACTTGCACATAAAAAATATGCGTGTAGCCATTGACCCCCCCAGTAAATCTGCAAAATCAAAAGAATACAACCCATTGTGCGAGAAAAAAACAGTAGATAAACATTAATAGGCATTGGGAAAGTTTAGATTTCAATATTCTTATTGGTCTGTCAGAGCGCTTACTACTAATTGCATAAATGTTAACGCAATCAAGTTGAATTGTAAAACAGGTGTTACATTAACATTAACCCCAGTGTTACATTAACATTAACACTTAGATTGATTGTGTAACCATTAACGCATAAACTTAAAAATGCGTTAACGTTAACGCATCTAAGCTGCTTTGACCCCCCCCCCCCAAAGTAAATATGTGAAATAAAAAAAATGCATCCCCAAAATTGTGCGGAAAAAAACAGTTTAGATAAAACACTAATGTGCGTCGGAAAGTTTAGATTTCGGTATGCTTATTGGTCTGGTTGAGTGCTTATACTTATTGCGTAAACGTTAACGAATGGACTTGACTGCGTTAACGTTAAATGCAATCAAGTTGCCTTTTGTAGACCATTGTAAACGTTACCGTTTACCTTACACGTTAGTGTATCCAACACTAGACTGATTGCGTAAACGTTAATGCATTAACTTAAATGCGTTAACGTTAACGCAAATAAACTGCTTGTAGCATCTTACTTTGTAGAAAAAACTGAAAAAATTGTGAGTTAACTAACTTTACCATGTACACCCATCACATTAATGTTAATGCAAAAATAGTTACTGTTAAACTTGTTAACGTTAACCGTTTCATTGAATATAAACAAGAACCTCTGTATCTTGAAGCATCTTACTTTTCAGAAAAAGTTGAAAAACTATGAGTTAATTAACTTTACCATGTACACCCATTCCCTTACTGTGTTTGCTTCTATTAACATTGTTATTGCGCCATGGTACACAAAATAAACCCAAATACGTTAATGTTAACGTATTGCTCACGTTTCCTCAGAGCGTACAACCCTCACAAATGGGGATTCATTAATTGCGAAACTCGAACATCCAACTTCAAAAACGTTGTAACAACGCTGAAAAATCCAAAAAACGAGATTAAACGCGATTATATAACTTTTCAATGAATACAATTGAGTAACTGACTTGCTTCGCCTTTAAACATAGTCTGAATGCCGTCTCGTGATATAGTCGCCGTCGCTGGCGTTTCAAAATTTTCAGCTCGTACCAGTTTTGCAACGCCTACAATTTTGAAGGGAATGTTTTTGAAAATTCGCGCTTTGTGTAAGGAATGTCGTACATGTATTTGAATCAGCCTGAATTTTTTTTTATTTTGTCGCTTACTATAATCAAATTGATTCGTCCATCTGGCTCGTTGGAGTGAAGATGGGTATTATCGTCCATCGCCGTTCGCCTTCTCTTCGTCAGAGGATTGAAAACTAAACCCACTGTACGGGGTGGTCTGAGTCCTAAACGGTCTTATGAAAATAGTTTTAGTCTAAGTGATTTCTCTATAAGAGACTATTTAATAAAAAACATATTTTCAACAGCTAATTAAGTGGTTAATATTTTTATATTTGTGTTCATTGAACCTTTTTTTTATGCAATCTTTTTATATTTTCATTTTGGTGGTCCCCAATCGAGGGTTCTTCCCAATTAATTGATCTTCATCTACTTAGGGTTCACTTTCCCGTCGAGCAACATTCGTCCATCTCATGAAAAGATTGAAGAATCAATCGATCTCTAGAGGGTAAACACACAGGAAGTGAAGATGTGGCACGAAGCGAGGCGATCGGAGAAGAAAGTCCACGACATGATGGACGCTGCGCGGAAGAGAGCTCAGAGACGAGCGATCTATCTTGCCAAACGTCGCGGCGATCCTCAACAATCCATCCAGGTCGCCGGATCTCGCTGCCGGTTGCACCGAGACGACGGCCTCTACCATGCTACTCAGGATCAGCAAGGCCTGTATGAATATCTAACCCTACCCCTGCCAATTCTATTTCCTTTGATAATTGGGCTCGTATATTCTAATTACTCCCCCACCTTCGCTCACCTCGATTGCCTGATTCTGTCCTTGGGATATGCATGCATTGAGAAGCTCAGTGCTTAAAATTTGTCTCATTAATTATTGGAATGTTGTTGCTTAATTTCGTATACTGTTGCAATACTCTCTTCAAATGCTTAGATACGCTGAAAAGTAGTTTTTTTGCAAAAATAATTGATAGGCTAGAACCCATTCGCATGTTGATTTTGGAGCTTCCTTTATGCCTTCAGCACTTACTTTGTTCCCTTTCCACCACTTCGTTTACACTAAAGATACATTTATTGAATTTATACGAAAAAGCACGCAAAGTTGTGTATTTTTAAGATTATTTTCCTGAAACATGTGGATAACTTATAGATGTACTGGTACCGGGCCAGCTACTTCTTCAAATGCAAATGGCTACTTCTATGTATATGAAACTAACATTAAATTGCATATTCTACTCCTAAAATTAGACAGTTGAACTCCATCTGGTTTTTTAACACTAAACTTAGAAAGAAGAGAACAGAAGACCGAGTATTGAATCTGATTTTTTGGTCAAAACCCTTATGTCTCTGTGAAAGCTTGCCCTTCCAACTGATTTGAGCAAATAATTCTTCCATTTCTAATAACTGCTCCTAGCCTTCTCCTTATTTTGCATAACTGCATCGAACCGACTTTAACATCCCTTCTTCAGTTAATACTTTCTTTTCTTAGCACTTGAGGATGAGATGGTAACAGCATCTCCAACAACAATCCCAATGTTATAATAGAGAATAAAACTAATCAAATAGGGAATTATAAAGTAATTTGCTCCAATAGTATTCCCTATTTTAACAAAAAAACTATTTTTTTAGTATTATATATATATATTTAATATATTAAATATATATTGTTTGGATGGAGAGAGAGAGAGAATGGGGAAGCAAATATGGTTCTCTACATTTGGAGAACCAAATATGTTCTCTCTAAAATAGGGTATGATTTAGGTAATCTATTGGAGATTAAATTTTTAATTTATATCTCCCTATTTTTAACTATAAATCTAGTATACAGAGATTGTTGGAGATGCTGTAAGAATACGATTATATCATCATGATGTCATTTCACCATCATAACTTTGGAGTTCAAGTTCTCTAGTTCCCACAACAGATTAGTAATCCATGAAAATATGAGATAACAAAGTCAATAAAAATAATGTAAAGTTATAATATGCAAAACCCAATTAATTATTTATGTTTTAATACTTATATACCCTATTAAGGCCCAATGGAGAACATGATACTCTCTAGCATAACCTTATTATGTAAACGGCATCACAGTTACAGTTATTTGCAATTCTGCACGCTTACCTGTTTCCATCCTTTATCAGGATACCTTGGAATGGAAAACAAGACATTTTGATTGACAGGTACTTGCCACCTTTTTATTTTAACTTTGTCGTGTGGGACAAGGATAGAGAAAGATTGGACTTCAAGTTCTTCACTAATTTACATACTCTTACCAGATTTGATGGCCGCGCCCTTCTTGATTTCATTCGAGAATCTGGTTCTCGTCATTTTCGAGTCCAAGATAAAACAGAGGAAGAAGAAGAATTAGAAGAGTGTGTTAATTTTGAGCGTTATCGGGATTTAATTAAGCATCGACGTAGAGGATGTCGGTACTTTTATGATTTTTTGATAATCTCTTACATTCATGAACAGTTTGATATATATTCCCTTTTATTCTACTGTAACTGACAAGGAAATGTGAAACAATGGCCATGCACATTTTTGAGTTATAATAAGTGCAAGAGGTTGATTTAATATCAATTTTACAAGCTCAGCATTCTGCTTACACAGTTACTGATGAGGAGGGTCTGCAACATGTTAATCAAGAGATGGATGCAAAGACTGCTGCCTTATTTGTGTCCGACAGGTTTCACCTTTTCTCATACCCATATAGCTCTCTCTTCATTTACTTGGCTGTTTATCTAATTAAACTAAGATGCACACACCTGTGGAAAAGCAAACATAGAAACCATTACTAGGTACTTACTGTGAATTTTGAAGAAATTGTGTTATTGACTGATTGTGATTATATTGATCTTTTGGGGGAGTCTTCAACCTTTGAGTTAAATATTTGGTTGCTGGCATATAAAAATTTTGCTTATCGGGGAAAAAAAAAAAAAAGTTAAAAAAGAGGCCTCAGTGATTGATTTTGATAGCTGAGTCACTTGAGGACACTGGCATGGTGACACTTTGATTTCATTTGGAATAATATAATCATGATTTTCATGGTACCAAACCTATGCATTATATTAACTATGTGTTAGGTATGTCTCATGGTAGGTTTGATGACTGAGGTGGCGTGTGAAAATACATTCTAATACTTCTTAGCCTTTCTGCCGACCTATGAAGCAATAGTAATGTTTTCTTTGTATATGTGTTAGATCTCGTATAGCTCAGCCTCCCGCTAACAAGGGGTCCTATTCACAAGTTAGTTTTTCATATGATGGGGATGGAAAAGAGGAAACTAATTATTCAGATGATGAAGACAATGATGAGGATGAGGAAGATGATGACGATGAGGAATTTAACAGTGATGATAGCAATGACGAAGCAATGGAGTCAATTGCAAAAGAGTTTGGCGTGAAGAGGTATGGATGGCTTGTCTACATGGATAAAAAGGCAAAAGAGGAGGAAAGAAGGCAAAAAGAAGTTGTCAAGGGAGATCCAGCAATTGTAAGTTACTCTTATTGTGTTTGTTTAACCCGCAATATTATTTGAGGGCACTTCGCTGGCATGATTTGTTTTTTCTGAGGAAGTTTGTATTTATCAGAGGAAGATGAGTCGCAAAGAGAGAAGGAAGGCTTCTCAAATAGAAAGAGAGAGGGAAAGAGAAGCTGCACGGATTACTGGAACTAGAGTCCTCCATCATGACCCCTATAGGTAAGCGTCCCCCACCCTCTCACAACCACCACCCAAAAAAAAAAAAAAAAACGAGAAGAAGAAGAGGGGAGAGAGAAAAATATTCAATTTTTGTAGCCTAATTAGCTATCCTCGTATTGTAGGGAGTCTAGAAGAAGTCCAACATATGAAGCTTACTCACGTTCTAGAAGGTGGGTTATGTTCTTTATATTTTGCTATGATGAAAACCCAATTTTTTGGTGGATCTATTACTAACGTTATTTGACTTTGTCAGGTCAAGGTCACGTTCGTACTCCCCATCACATTCAAGGCACCGTGGTCGTGGTTCGCATGCTGATGATGGCCATCGTGGGAAGTCAAGGACACCTAAAATAGAATATATTACTGAATTTGGTGGTTCAGCTGACGTGGATGAGCCAAGGCGGACAGGATATTCTCCTCCATCATCTCCTCCATCACGAGCTGATCTGTTAAACCGGTCGGAGCACTTGATCTTTAATTCTTGCAAAGATAGATTGGACACTCTTTACTGTGCTGCCGCTTATCCTCCATTTTTGTTACCCGAGGCAAAGTATTTGTGGTCTATAATGTAATATCAGGGTTAGGGTCATCAGCATCACCTTCCAAGAGTAGAGATGGAAGGAAACTTCTAATTTGAAGCTCATTTCCCCCTCCCTGAAATGGACAACTATAGAATGCATCCAAGTTGCACGGAAGGGTCGAAACAGTTTTTTTTTCCTAACACTTTCACTTTTATGCAGGTCATCATCATCTGGTCACATTCTCGAGGCCCTGCATGTTGATCCGGCAACTGGCGTATCCCTTGATAAGGAAAGGGATGGCAAATTGTTGAAACCACCAGTGAGGTATCTCCTTATGTCTTTTGTCTTTGATTCTAGTTCCTATAATCTCAAACTGTCTTATCCATGTGAAATAATGGGCTGTTCATGGCCTATCAAAACTAAAAATAAAAAATAAATAGAGGTAAGGGTTAATTGCCTTTTACCACTCTTTTACTTTGGTCTTGTTTCATTTTAGGGAAAAGTATAATTTAGACCCTCTAATTATTGACACATTTCTAAGTAGTCCCTCTAAGTTTAAACGTTTCATTTAAAACCCTCTACGTATCATAACGTTTCAAATTCGTCCTTCCGTTAGAAATTCAGTTAAAACTGACGGAATTTAAGGGCAAAATGGTCTTTTCACTTTTTTTAAATTTTTTAATCATTTTTAATTATTATTATTATTATTATTTTTTTTTTAATTTTTTTTTTTTTTTTTAATTTTTTATCTCTCTCTTCCTCCCCATCCTCTCTCTCTCTCCCTCTCCCTCTTCCTCCCTCTCCCTCTCCCTCTCCCTCTTCCTCCCCTTCCCCTCTCTCTCTCCCACCCCACCTGTTGCAGGGGGGGTGGAACCACCCCCGTAACAGGGGGTGTTTTCACCCCTTGTTGCGGGGGTGGTTGGGGGTGGGGTGGGAGGGAGAGAGGGGAAGGGGAGGAAGAGGGAGAGGGAGAGGAAGGGGAGGAAGAGGGAGAGGGAGGTGGCGAGAGAGAGGAAGGGGAGGAAGAGAGAGGAAAAAAAAAAAAATTTAATTAAAAATGATTAAAAAATTAAAAAAACGTGAAAAGACAATTTTGTTCCTGAGATTCTATTAGTTTTAACGGAATCTCTAACGGAGGGACGAATTTGAAACGTTATGATACGTAGAGGGTTTGAAATGAAACGTTTAAACTTAGAGGGACCACTTAGAAATGTGTCAATAGTTAGAGGGTCTAAATGATACTTTTCCTTTCATTTTAACTCCTGTACTTTAAAGTCCTACACATCACACTCTCACCCTTCTACTCTTGACCAAGGGGAGATTAAAATTTTGTTAATTTAGTACAAAATGACTTTTGCCCTCTATTTTTTTTTTTTAAATTTTAATTTAAGTTTCAAAGGTAAAAAAGGAATTAAACTAACGTTTTCTCTAGCTCTCTTGCTTTCTATGTTTCTATTTTTCCTTTTTTTCCCCCCTTACTTTTTAGTATAGAAAAAAATAAGAAAAAAATTAAAATTAATGAAAAACTTGTCTATATTATGTAAAATTTAAACGAAAAATTTAATTTCACCTATTTTTTATTATATTCCGTTAAATTAAAAAAAGTCAGTTTTCTAATTTAGTACAAGTAGAAAGGGGTGAAGTATAGTTTTTTATATGTATAGTTGAGAAAATAAAACAAGACCAAAGGGGGTAAAAAGGCAATTAACCCAATTATTAGTAATGAAATAAATACTAATATTAATTTATTAATAATAATAATGAATTGTTAATATTTCCTTAATCTCTGCTTGTTTATCCGTCACCTAGCAGCTCCTCCTCCGCATTAGCAAAGTTGACCAAGGCAGGTAGTAGTGGAAGTCTCTCTAAACCACCAGGAGAGAAAAAGGAAACACCTCAAGAGCGACTGAAAAGAATTATGAGCAAGCAATTAAACAAACAGAGTATGTCCCAACTTATTTTTTTTTTAATTTCGAGTTGCAAATCAGTTGAAAGGTATTTATTTCATTGTGATTTTAACAACTATTTCTTTTGTCTGTTGTGATCCAAGTTTGTAACTACATGAATTTTATGGTTCATACTTCATGGTATTCATTCTTGCTTTTTGCTTGGTTGCATCCCCAGTCAAAAAGGACACTGCCACCGAAATTGCCAAGAAACGTGAACAGGAGCGACAAAGGCTTGAAAAGCTTGCGGAAAGCAACAGACTTGGACGGCTTAGGCGTAGAAGCCGAAGCAGAAGTTATAGTCGTTCTCCTTCAAGGTACTTGTCTTTTGATTCTGTATTTGATCAGCAATCGATATAATACGGGATGAAGGTGTGGACCCCACAAAATGTATGTCAACAGGATCCAACGGCTTAAAATATTTCTTCAATAGAATGAGATTAAATCTGTAACTCCATGTGTATCCAATGAGTTACAAGTAGTAAAGCAAACAAAAAAGAAAAAAAAAGAAAGAAAAGAAAAAACACTCTTTGCACAAAAAAAGGAACATCTATATAAAGTTTTCACATTTATTATGTTACAGTTTAAGTTATAGGTTAAGAAATTATTCATTGACATTTGTGCCCTAACTTTATAAATCATTAAAGAAATTAAATTAAAAATAAGTGTAAACCACGGATCACCACCCACGCCACTGCCAGACGACCGTTGGCTGTCATACTGCCGCCGTCAGACCACCACCATCGACCACCAATATTAGAGTCTGCCTTTAGGCATGGGTACCTTGTAGTATATGGATATGTTTGGACAGTAACAAATTTGATGTAGTTTGTTATGTTTACCTAGGGTTAATGGCATTTTTAACCTCTGTGGTTTGTTTGAATTGCAGTTTAATGCCCAGGGATATAAATGTCAATTAATCTTAAATAATTTATTATTTTTGACTTTTTTTTTTAAGTTTTGACCATTTTTAACAGAACGGTTACGTTTTAGTTTATACTAGAGGGGTAAAGTGCTTACCAAAATACCATAGGATAAACAGTAAATCAGTTAAACCATAGGGGTTAACATGCCATTAACCCTATAACCTAAATTGTATAAACTAGAAGGTTGAAATTCATGGTCTTGGTGAATAAGCAGCCTAGGGTAAAAAAAGGATTCAATTATATTGATCATACTTTCTTCATCATCTGACTGCCACTGGGTGTTGATGAAAACCATGCTCTGATTGCAGAAGATACCGTCGAAGCAGAACTCCGAGCAGAAGCAGGAGTTCTCGAAGGCATCATTCCCGATCTCGGTCGCCTTCTTTGTCCCGCTCTCACTCTCGCTCCCGCTCCATCTCTCGCTCACATTCACCTCGGTAATCATATTTCCTCATAGTTATTGCTTTTTTTTTAAAAATATTTTGTGAGGGAGACTAATCATATAGATTTTGTTTTCAGGGTAAGAAGCCGATCAAGGTATTGAAAGTAGATATGGTAACGTAAAAGTGGGCCACCTACAATTCATCTATGGATAATCTGAATACGTAATATGTAATCTTTTGTTTCTCCCACAGTTAATGTTATACCTGTTTGCTGTAAGTTCAATGATGCTCTACTTGTCGGAAACGCACACAACACAAACAGGGGGGGGTGAATTTTGGGTTAGAATGTAGATTTAGAAGTTACCCATGTTCAGTTCAGCTGACAAGTGTGAATGAAGCAAACAATGTCTTTCTTACATTATTTTCTGGTGCTTTCATTAACTTTGCGTCCTTTGTTTTTTAATTTACCGTGTTGTGGACGATTTTAGAAAAGCAGACGCATTTAAATGCCTTTTGCTTTATTCCTTCCCGATCACATCTCACACGCATGATCTCTCTCTCTCTCTCTCTCTTACGCGAATACCTCAGAAGAAAAAAGAGAATCTTTCTGATTTGGAAGAATTTACTTTCCTTCCAACTCTTTCCTCTTTTTTTTTTTGTTTCCCTTTTTCTCTGGTCCGAAAACACAAGTTGGTCTCAATTTTTGGGGCTATCAAGGTGTACGATATATTTGTCCGGATATAAATTTTGTATTCAACTAGTGAGATACATAGCGTGTAGTTGGAAGATTCTACACATGATTACACTCGAGGCATGTTTGGGTGGAGGTAATGACCTTGCATTCCAAATGAATGAAATTGAATTTTGAATAAAAGTCTATTTAAATTTTGATTCTATTTCATTAGAATTCGATTCTATTACTTCTAACCAAACATGCGCCAGTTATGATCTTTGATTGGTGAATCAGTGAAGGGCATATACAAAGTTTCATCTTCGGCTTTCATGATAAAGTTAATAATATGCTCGGTATATATTTCTATTCTATAAATCAACATGTATTTTACATTTGAGATATTTTATTATTATTGGATGGTTAGAGATTTTTTCAATCGTTGATTTGCATTTTATCAAAAAGAAAAATAACAAACTCTTTTTTTTTTTTTTTAAATGTATGTAAATTAAATATAAAATATTCAAGATTAATATGTTAAATTAAAATTAGTGCATTTAGGCATGGGGTTTATATACGTCTATCTATATTATAGAACAATTCAATTTTTATCCAATGCGACATTATACCGTTGGATCAAATTTTAAATCGAATGGTTGGGTCCAAATAAGATTTTGACATTAGGGTTATTCTTATCTTTTCAGCTTCACTTATGCGTCTCTCTCTCACACACACACACTCTCTCCAAGCCATCATCATTATTGTTCTTGTTTGCTCCCATCTCTCTTCACTCACACAGGTATCTCTCAGTTAGGTACTTATTTTTTATTCGAATTAACATATTAATGTCTCTTCTATTTATTTTTTTAATTCAATTATTTAAATTAAAATCTATATTTTCTGACACGAGGTGTACACTTGTGTGTGTGTATATATATATATATATATATATACTATTACATTCTGATTACATTATATTTATTTAATCTATAATTTTAGAAATTGTTCACACATTGTGTAAAGATGAATAATATTTGATCATCATTAAAATTTTGTCTAACTTTTAACTTTTTGAAAAACATATAAATATTCCACCTCGATCAAACACTTTAGCTTTATACCTATCTACATATAGGTATAGGGTTGGATCACCACAAAACTCAAAAGAAGAACCACCACACGAGGGGGCAAAAGGACTTCTCTTTATTCTTCTCTGGTTTAAATTGCAAATCACATCATATATTTATATTAGTGGCCTTTATTTGAATCATTAAATAATAGAATATGTCACTTTTTTTGGATTGGAAGCTACCATTCTATAAAACAAAAAGGGTTTTTGTAGAATAAAATACCAGCTTAAATTTTTTACTTAATCAGTTTATCGTATTACTAATTTTGAAACAAAAACTCCACCAAAAAAAAAATAAAAAAATTGAAACAAAAATATAAAGTTATTGTATCATATGAAAATTACTGTAATTTTTTCACGTAAAAAATTATAGTTACTTTTATAGCGTGCATTCTTAAATTTTGAGAGAATTATAGGACGTTTTGGCAAAATCCTGTATTCAATCCGAGAAAATAATACATTTTGGTGAAAGATGATTCAATAACTTTGGGTAAAGCCCTTTTAAACCAATGAATTAAGTATTCACGATGCATAAACAATGAAGAAAGGAATCGTAATCCACTCTTTCGGAAGCCACTTGCTTTTGGAATTAGGCTTTAATCACCCATGATTATTCCTACAAATCTTTGCTTTTTTTTTTTTTTAATTCTTTTCTTTTAAGACAGTCTATCTATTTATTTTTGGGTTAATAACACTTTACCCCTTGTAGTTAGGTCGATTTGCATTTATCCCCTGTGGTATTTTTTTGGCATTTACCTCCTTGTAGTTGTGGACTAAAATGCAACAGTTAAAATTAAGGATAAATTTGTCATCTCACTTTAAAATTAAGAGTAATTTCGTCATTTTACTAAAACTAATTCAATGGATTGATTAAACATATCATCAAAACTTTAATGGTAAAAAATGTATTTTTTTTTCTTCTCCATCCTTCTTCCCAAGTAGTCCACCACCCTACACCGGCCACCGTCAACCTTGCCGACCAACCCCAACCAACCACACCGCACCACCACCACGTTCGTCTTTTGGCGGTGTTCCTGTTAGTCAAATAAAAAGTCCACCTAAAATGCCCACAAAGAAAAGAAAACACGAAGAGACAAAAGACAAGAGGTAGAGAAATGTAGAATAATTGAGAAGACACCAGATGGCCCACCAAAAGAAAAATTGAGAAGAAAAGAAAACCTGGGAGAAAGTTGCGGCTGAACCTTGAAGCTTCTTGATCTTGTCTGATCAAACAGAAACAAGGTCTCAAGCCTCCTCTATAAATAGAGAAGATGATTCATCGAGGAGTATCAACCCATAGAGCAAAAACTCCAATTGAGAGAAGAAAATCCCAAATAAACATAGTGGGTGTTAAGAGAATTGTTTTGAGATTTTTTTTGGGTATAATTGGGTGTGGGTTGTGGGTTTTTGAGTGTTTATAAACACTTTGTAATTTTTCTTATTTTAGTGAAAGATCTGCAGCAACCCGTGGATATAGGCAGATTTGTGCCAAACCACGCAAATAATGTGTGTAATATTTTTTGTCTATTTTTCGCTTCCACATATATCTGGTTAATCGAGAATTGATGTATTCCCAACAACTGGTATCAAAAGCTCTAGTTGTGAGTTCTGATAGTCTTCTCGAAGTTACTATTCACGCAAATAGTGAATTCTGTGAATTGTGAATTTCGTGAACAATAAATTTTGTTGGTTAGGTTCGGCGACAATAGTATTCTAACACACGATGGTTCGTTGGAATAGTAAAAAATGATCCGAAAGAAGCCAGATTCGAGTAGGAGCGATGGCCGCAGACGAAGGGAATGTGAAACTCGAAAAGTTCAATGGTGCAGATTTCAGATTCTAGAAAATGCAGATAGAGGATTATCTGTACAAAAAACAAGCTATATCAACCTCTCTAAAAAAAAGAAACCGGAGGGTATGAAGGATGAAGATTGGAATCTTCTCGATAGACAGGCCCTCAGAGTTATTCTATTTTCGTTATCTCACAATGTTGCTTTCAACATAGCAAAGGAAAATATCACAGCGGGTCTTATGGCAACTCTATCCAATATGTACGAGAAGTCATCTACCTCAAACAAAGTGCACCTGATGAGGCGATTGTTCAATTTACAAATGACAGAAGGAGGATTGGTAGCTCAACATCTCAATGAACTCAATGCAGTCACAACCCAGTTGAGTTTAGTTGGAATTGAATTTGATGAAGAAATACAAGCATTGATACTTTTGTATTCTTTTCTGGAAAAGGTGGAATGCTACTGTCAACGCTGTGAGTAGCTCTTCGGGAAGCAACAAGTTGAAATTTGACGATGTTCGTGATATGATTCTCAGTGAGGAGATCCGATGAAGAGAGTCGGGTGAAGAGACAAGGTCTTCCGCTTTGTTTATAGAGTTAAGAGAAAGAACCAGAGGGATGAACGCGGCAGATCGAACTACCGCAGTAGATTAAAGGACAGGAGGTCCAGCTCTAGGAATCTTAGTAATTCCCAAAACTTGAAGACAGTCGAGTGTTGGAACTGTGGGAAGGCCAGGCAATACAAGAATCAATGTAAGAGTGCACCGAAGGATCAGGAGGTGAAAGCAAAGGATAATGTCACTTTCGGATCAAGAGAAAATGATGCGTTGATATGTTCTTTGGAAAACAAGGAAGGATCTTGGGTGTTAGACTTTGGAGCATCGTTTCACGCTACTTTGAAGAAAGCACTCCTCGAGAAGTATATCCCTGGGAACCTTGGAAAGATATATCTTGGTGATGACTAACCTTGTGATTTTGTTGGTAAAGGTGTAGTGAAAATTAAGTTGAACGGGTCTGTATGGGAGCTGAAAGATGTTAGACATATTCCTGACTTGAGAAAGAACTTAATCTCAATAGGGCAATTGGCAAGAGAAGGCTACACTACAATCTTCCACGGTGATGATTGGAAGATTTCAAAAGGCGCAATGACAGTTGCTCGGGGTAAGAAGAGTGGTACTCTATATATGGCAGCAGAGGCGTGCTATTCAGTTGCAGTTGCAGTGGAAAACGAAAATCCCATTATGTGGTACCAGAGACTCGGCCACATGAGCAAAAAGGGGATGATTATTATGCACTCGAAGGAAAAACTTCCAAGTCTACAATTAGTGGAGATAGACACTTGCGGAGATTGCATACTTGGAAAGCAGAAGAGAGTAAGCTTTTAGACAAGTGGAATAACCCCAAAGAAGGAGAGACTGGAGCTCGTTCATTCTGCTGTTTGGGGACCAACAACCATCTTATCCATTGGTGGCAAATACTACTTTGTGACTTTTATCGATGATCACTCTCGGAAAGTATAGGTTTACTTTCTAAAGCACAAGTCTGCAGTGTTTGAGGCTTTCAAGAAATGGAAAGCTATGGTTGAAAATGAGACAGGTCTGAAAATTAAAAAGTTCAGAACCGACAATGGTGGTGAATATGAAGACACCAGATTCAAGAAATTTGGCTATGAGCACGGGATCATAATGGAAAGTACCATGCCAGGTATGCCTCAACACAATGGTGTAGCTGAGCATATGAACTGAATGTTGACAGAAAGAGCCAGAAGCATTCGTACATAGTCAAGTCTGCTAAAGCAGTTCTGGGCAGAAGCAGTCAACAAAACAACTTACTTGATCAACCGAGGCCCATCGGTTCCATTGGAGCATAGAATACCAGATGAGGTATGAAGCGGAAAAGAGGTAAAACTCTCACATCTAAGAGTTTTTGGTTGCGTAGCATATGCTCATATCAGTGATTAAAGAAATAATAAGCTTGATCCCAAATCCAAGAAATGCACCTTCCTCGGCTATGGCGAGGATGAGTTTGGTTACCGCATTTGGGAGGACGAAAACAAGAAGGTGATCCGTAGCAGAGATGTGATTTTCAATGAAAGAGTAATGTACAAGGACATACATAAAATAGATGCCAACGACGTAGAACATAGTGGGCTAATATATGCAGATGTGGATGATATTCTAGATTTTCCTATGGCGGAGCAAATAGTAGTATATCCTCAGCCAAAGGAACTTGTTGAATAAAACAGTGTGCAATAATCCGACACACCGCAACCCCCTACTCTAGCTCCTGTATTGAGAAGGTCTTCTCGGCCTCATGTGCCTAATACATGTGGAGGCGAGCTTGAGTGCTATGATGAAACACTTCAAGCTAGAGACGCTAGCAAGTAGGAGCTTGCTATGAAAGACGAGATAAGGTCTCTAATCTCAAACCAGACATGGGAACTAGCGGAGTTACCCATGGGGAAGAAGACACTTCACAACAAATGGGTGTACCGGGTGAAAGAGAAACATGATGGTTCCAAGAAATACAAAGCCCAACTAGTTGTCAAAGGATTCCAGCAGAAGGAAGGAGTTGACTACACCAACATTTTTGTTCCCGTTGTGAAACTTAATACTATCAGATCAGTGTTGAGTATTGTTGCCACTAAAGATCTTCATCTTGAACAGTTAGATGTGAATATCGTATTTCTTCACGGAGACTTAGATGAGGAGATATACATGCACCAGCCAAAAGGTTTCTCAGAAAAAAAGAACAAGAAGAACATGGTATGTAGACTCAAGAAGAGCTTGTTCGATCTGAAATAAACTGCAAGACAGTGCTACAAAAAGTTTGACGGCTTCATGCACAAGGAAGGTTTCTAGGAGTGTAACGCCGACCACTGTTGATACTTTAGCAGAAATAAGTCCAATTATATCATCTTACTACTTTATGTCGATGATATGTTAGTAACGGGTTCAGATATGGATGATATCAGAAGATTGAAGCAACAATTGTCAAAGGAGTTTGACATGAAAGACTTGGGTTCAACAAAGAAGGTTCTTAGAATGCAAATCACAATAGACAAGCAAATAGGGATTTTGTATTTGTCTCAGGCATAGTACATCAACCAAGTTTTGTAGAGATTTAACATGGGCGACGCCAAGCCAGTGAGCACAGCCTTAGCTAGTCGCTTTCTCATATCCAAGGATCAGTCCCCTCAGACGAAGGAAGAGAAAGACGTCATGGCTAAGGTTCCTTACACCTCAGCTATTGGAAGTTTGATGTATGCAATGGTTTGTGTGAGACCAAACATTGACCATGTAGTGGGAGTTGTTAGCAGGTTTATGTCCAATCCAGGGAAAACTCATTGGGAAGTAGTAAAGTGGATTTTAAGGTATCTACGAGGCATTACAGAGAAGTGTTTGTACTTTCGTAAGTGAGAGTTAAAAGTACAAGGCTACATAAACACAAACTTTGGCGGTGAAGTCGATCACCAAAGAAGTACTATTACTTATATATTCACCGTTGGAACTACAACTGTTAGTTGGCTGTCACAGATTTAGAAAATTGTAACTTTATCCATTGTAGAGACTGAGTATGTAGTAGTGACTGAAGCCAGTAAGGAGATGATGTGGCTTCAAGGTTTGTCAATTGAGCTTGGATTCAAATAAAAGAAGAATGTTCTGCACAGTGATAGTCAGAGTGCGATACACTTGGCGAAGAATTCAACATGTCATTCTAGAATTAAGCATATTGGATTTAGTTATCACTTCATCAGATCACTATTGGAAGATAAGGTGTTAATACTGGAGAAAATCCAAGGAAACAAAAATCCAGCAGATATGTTAACAAAGACTGTGATTATTGACAAACTGAAGCTATGCTCAACTTCAACTGGCCTGCAAGAATAACAACATAAGAAAAAAGCTGCAACATTAATCCAGGTGTGAAGACAAATTGAAATCAATATTCAAGTGAAAGATTGTTAGTCAAATAAAGGGTCCACCTAAAATGCCCATAAAGAAAAGAAAACACAAAGAGACAAAAGGCAAGAGGTAGAGTAAGGTAAAATAATTGAGAAGACACCAGCACCAAAAGAAAAATTGAGAAGAAATGAGAAACTGGGAGAAAGTTGTGGTAGAACCTTGAAGCTTCTTGATCTTGTTTGTTCAAACAGAAACAACGTCTCAAGTCTCCTTTATAAATAGAGGAGATGATCCATTGATGAGTATCAACCCAAAGAGTAAAAACTCCAATTGAGAGAAGAAAATCCTAGATAAAAATAGTGGGTGTTGAGAGATTGTTTTTGAGAAAAATTATTGGGTATGAGTTATGGGTTGTGAGTTTGTGAGTGTTTGTAAATATTTTGTAATTTTCCTTTTTTTAGTGAAAGATCTGCAGTAGCCCATTGACGTAGGTAGATTTGTGCTAAACCACGTAAATAGTGTGCGCACTATTTTTTTTAATCTATTTTTCGCTTCTACATATATCTGGTTAATCAGGAATTGGTGTATTCTCAACAGTTCTCCTTCGCCAAACCCATGATGCCGATGGTGGTATAGTGGTGGCCTTTGGAGGTGGAGATGGTGTTCAAATTTTGTCGCTATCTCTCTCTCTCTCTCTCTAGAGAAAATCATTCAAAGATTCATGGATTCTGTAGCCACCAGAAGGCCGTGCTTCATTGAAGAAGACGACGGCCTAGCCTTCATCGCTGGTGTCTCCGGCAACAATGGCCACCACAACCACCACCCTTTTGTGACTAGGCCTCTCTATTACACCATTCTACAGAGAAAAAGTAGCTTGAGACACTTCTCTTCTTCTTTGTCTTCCTTTTCGAGATCTGAGAGATTTTACCATGGAAGAGCTGTAGAACACCAAACCCATTTCTTGGATCATTTCCCCAAGCACTGTTGCTGTTGCTTAAATCCTTCCCCCCCCCCCCCCCCCCCCCCTCTCACAAAAAGAATAAATCGAAGGGGGAAAAAGAAAAATAAGTAAATAAATTTTTGGTTTACCTGAAAATTCCAGAAAAAAGAAGTAAAAACTTGGGATTTTGTTCATCAAGCAGTAGGGTGAAAATGAAGATGAGGTGAAGATGAAGATGATTTTTTTTTTTCCTCTGAATAATAATTGTAAATTTTAACAGAAAATTTGAGGCTTGCTTTGGTTGGGCATGTTGGGTGGTGGTAGGAACATCCTCTCCCCAACCTTCACACCCACCCCTACCCCTTTGTTTTTGAAAAAAAAATTCGCTGGAGGGAGAGAGTTCACCGAAGGAGCCACAAGCCAAGAAGGAAGAAGATGAAATAAACAAAATACACATTAGCCCCTTAAGTTTTTGAATATATAAAAATAGTCTTTACAAATTTTTTTTAAGGGTATAAATGTCATTTCATACTATTTAACAGATTTCGGTTGACTTTCGTCTGTTAACCGTTAGAGTTAACGGAAAACTTAACCGTTGTACTTTAATCCACGACCACATGAGGTAAGTGCAAAAAAAAAAAAAAAAACACCCACAGGGGGTAAGTGCAAATCGACCTAACCATAGGGAGTGAAATGCTATTAACCCTTTATTTTTTCTTGATTAATTGCACTTTGCTCCCCTAAATAGAAATCTTTGATACTTAACAACCTTGCACTTAGGGATGTCAATAGTTTTGGTTCGACTTGGTTTTATACAAAAGCAAAATCAAAATAAAAACCGTTTAACATGTATAAAACCAAAATCAAGACGAGAACATAAAGCCCTTTCTTTTGTTGTGCTCCTAAATTTCTAAAAACACAACAAAATTAAAAAGAAAATACTGAACAAATTGGGCCTTAATATTTCTGCTTATTATTTTGTCAAAACAAAATAATAAACAAACGCCACCTTACTATAAATATTTCAACTTGCATTTCTTTTGCTTAACGAAGAAACCAGGAAGTCAATTTACTTTATTGGGATCATAAAATGATATTAATTTGAAGTTTGAAAAGAAAAAAAATACAAAAAAATAAAAATAAAAATTAGTCAACAATCAAAACTGACAAGCTTCTACATCTTACCAACCAAACGGTTTCTGTCTAATATTTTTTTTATATATATTCTACGGTTTGGCGTGTCTCGACCGCGATTTAAGCAGATCTCGATTAATCACCTTTTGAGATAATCCTAAATATATGTATTCTTTCACATTGACTTGAAATATTCAGTATTATAAGATTTATTTTTTAGAGTGTTTTTTAAGAGAATTAAATCTTACTTGACGAGAATGAAAGAAAACATATTTATTTACCAACCAGGTTAACAAGTCTAACCCTAAATAACAATTGAAGAGTGCTCGAATTTCAAGGTCAAATCATCCTTAAACCCCTTCTTGTAATCGACCTTAATATAATACATAAAATAAATCAGTGGAATGTTAAATTAATTAGAGGACACATTTTAATAGTCTTCGAATTTCATTTCACATGCCAAGTTTAAATAAGTTTACCGTTAGTGGCGATCGTACTTTTCTTAATTTTGGCAATGAACAAATAATAATTTATAAACAAGATATAAGAGTTTAATTTTTTAAAGAAATAATGTATTAATTATTTTAGTCAACATTCAATTTTTATTTTATGTTTCATTCGAAATATCATATATCAAAATGAAAATAATGAAAGGTATATTAAAATAGTATAATTTTTATAAAATTAATTTATTGTGAATGTTCACATTTTTTTTTTTTTTTTTTGCGTTTATTTTTATAGTTGGCAGTTTTTTTGGAGGGTTACAATAAGTTACGTCCGGACCAACTTACACGTACCTCGACTAATCATCTCATAGGGCGATCTTAAGGACGCACTCTCTCATATCGACCATTCGACTTAATGCATTCAAAATTAAATTCAATATTTAATTCCTAAAGTACTCTTCAGAAGAGTTGAATTTGGTTGACAACAAAAGAGACACCTCGTCTTGCAATCGGATTAACAACTCTTGAATATAATTGATGGGTTATTAATGTCATTTAACTATTTTTTTACGGATAGTGACATCAATTGTAAATTAGATGGCATATAGAGACAATTGTTTAAAAAATATGAAAATTATTTAGTGAATGTTCTTTGAGGACTAAAAACTTGTATTGAGCCATTAATGATTTTTTTTTATAGGATCTACTACCTACGACGATTACATAATAAAAATCCAATACTCTAAAAAAAGAAAAAAAAAACAATGACAGAAAACTATGTAATAAGAATTTCGTAAAAAAAATCTAAGGTTTGTAGCCTAGTTAATATATATTTAGTCTCCCTTGTAGAAGGTCTAGAGTTCAACTCCTCTCCAATATATCTAAGAAAAAAAAAAAAAAAAAGTCTTAAAAGATTGAAAAGAAGAGGTTACATGTGAAAGTGGTAAGAAATTAAGGTGCAATGATTCTTCATGTGAATATATGGTTGAAGAAATTTGATACATAAAACTGCAGGCGGTTGCCAACTTCCTCTCACATGTACACCTACATACATACATTTAACTCCACAACAAACAATTTTAAATTACATTTGACTTCTTCAATTTATTTATTTTCTAACAAATATTTTTTAATAATTAAGACGACTAAATTAAAGTTGAATGTATCGTACTTCTATCATCAATCGAATGTTTGTAGTTGTCTCTTTGTGGTTCTTAGATTTCTCAATTAGTTGGTAAATTAAAATAACATTTACGCTAAACGATATTCATTTTTTTAATATTATAATCATTCTTTAATTATTTATTTATTGTTTGTAATTTTTTGTTATGTAAAAATATTTTTTTTTTTAAATTAATTGACTAGGTTATGAAATAAATTTTGAAAGTACTCAAAAAAATAAATTAAAAATTGCATAATAAGACCAAATTACAAGTCCAAGGTTTCCAAACATTGGTACAACTATTAATGTGCACCGATGGAGGCATGGAGCCCACCTCTCAATATAGTTCAAGGCCTATGAGACAATCATGTGATCCCCATAAAAAATAGCCGTTTACTAATACATAGATGCTTCACCCTTGAGTCCAAACAATTTACCAATTTGTAAATATTTTCTATATAAATATTTTGTAGATCAATATATTTACGTAAGGTTAAATATAAATATATATTTTATATTTATGTTAATTTTATAGATCAATTTGCATCGTTATTTATTTCTAGAGACAAAAAATAACCGAGTTTGTTTATGATAATATTATATAAATATTCTATCTACCAAAAATCATATAGTTAATGTTTGAGGTGATCTAACAATGACACTACTATATTTGGATGAGTTTTTCTAATTTATTTAAATTTAGGTTAAAAATAAAAGTATTGTTTGTTGGTGTGTAGTTAATGAGAGTTTTTCGATCACGATTGTTGTACTGTCATGTGTAAAAATAAAAATCGTGTGAAAAATACCTACGTCGTAGCACGTCTGGTAGGACTCACGGGTCAAGCACGTGAGACTAAGCTCAACTTTTGGACTCGAGGATCTTGTCCGGGTTCCTAGGATAAAACTGAGAACGCCACTTATGTTAACCAAAATCATCTACGGCCTGAGCATGAACCACAACATATCCAGGAAGGATCATCCTCGAAATCGACTAGGATGATCTATGGAATCCCTCGTGCTCAGGAAGCGGCTACTTCGTGCTCAAGATTTGTTGTTGTATCCCATCAAATAAGGAAAGGTTGGTACAATCTCTTGAGTAACGGTCCATTACTCACGTATTCCACTAAAATTCGGGGCATTCACGGGAATTGACCGAGATTTATGAAAAACTTGTCAAATAAGTCTTTAATCTCTTGTAAATACTGTAAGGGGGTCTTACCAAGGTATGTTCGCTTCTCCTAACCGTTACTCCGCTAAAAGCTTCTTACAGCATTCTTCTGATTTTCACACCAGAAGTGTAACGGCGATAAACTCACCTGCGTGTGCATTATTTTGCAGAAACCAAAACTCAAGAAAGATCTTATTTCGAATCCCAAGAGACCATATCCGACAATCAAATTTTTGAGAAGAACAACATTATTGTTTAATTGAAATTAAATCCCTTCAGTCTACCATTTTATTAGATAATATCATTTTCAATATTTTAGTCAGGGTTCAAATTTCATTATCTACTCTTTTTAAAAATTAGAATACCATTTGTCAATTAAAAAAAATAAAAAAATCAAAAGTGAGACCTACAAGTCCACAACAGTGGCATGAACTTTTCAAATTTGTTAAATTTATGTCAAGATTAAATTATTAAAATATAATTTGTTGATTTGCATTATAATATAACTACGTATAACTCGTATTTGAAGACACAAATTAAGAAATAACAATATTTTTTTTTTTTTTTTAAATTATAAATAAAATATTTAGCAGTAATTTAAAAATAGACCATACCGATCAATTCAACATTTTAAACCGTCAATTTGTCCTAAAATCAAATCGATTTATTTTCAAAAATCAGGCTGTATAAAAACTCGATCAATTTTCTTGAAAATGATAAACCCAACGATTAAACATGCTCGATCATTGAACCAAAACAACTAATTTGTAGAACCGGCTAACAAAATTGAACTGAATGACAAAATTTGAATCGATGCAATACAATCAAATGCTTACATTCTTGTGCACATGATTAAAAGTTGATCACTTTGTTTTTTGCATTCAGTTGATATGGGATATAACGTTTTCAAGTCTTTGAGTATTTCTTACAACTCTTGCATCCCTTGTGCTAAAATAAATTATTCTATTGTGCCGTTTATTAATAAAAATTGGGACTCTAACGACTATTGGATTTTCTTTAGCGAAAAGCTACAGTAGCCCCACCTATGCAATATTTGTCACATGTTGAAACCTCATGGGAAAATAGGTGGGAAGTTTCTTTGGGCTGATTTATTGAGATTATACTTAGGTTAGTTTTAAGGGAGAATTGGTGGAAAGTTTCAAAATGACAATAATTAATAAAAACTCTCAAATCATATAAATATTTTACTTCTAGCCCAATCTACTAGAATTAATGAAAATACTAATGTTTCAACTAGGATTGTGTCACACCATCCGCTGTTAACCACCATACTTTGGAAGTTGAATTCCGACCACCAGCGACTGTCGGTTGCTGAATTTTTTTTAGTTACATTCAACTTATTTTTTAATAATATTTTTTTTAATGTATTTTAAAGTTACATTTAAATTTAAAAATGTCTTAAAATTATATTACGTGCATTAGGATTGCGTCACACTATCCGCCGCCGACCACCATACTTTGGAAGCTAAATTTCGGCCACCACCGACTGCCAATTTTTGATTTTTTTTATTTTATTAAATTTAACTAATTTTTTCTAACACTTTTTTAGTGTATTTTTACGATACATTCAAATTTAAAAATAACTTAAAATTATATTACTTGCATTTATTACATGGTTTGAAATTAATACCCTCTAATCTATCATTTTATTAGAGAAAAAAAAAGGAGAAGATCAAAGGTGGGGGGGACCAAAAAATCTACAACTTGAGTAGTATAAATATCAACCAAAAAGAACTCTTCTTCATATTCATAACCATTTCTCCATCACTTTCCCAATTTCCACTTCTCTCTCTCTCTCTCTCTCTCTCTCTCTCTTCAGGACTGATACTGCTACTACGAAGACAAATAACCCTTTTCCGGTATCAATTTTCCGGCGAAAATCAAGCGTCTGATTGATCGTTTCTCTTTTTAACAATGGTCGATGTGGACCGGAGGATGACGGGTCTAAACCCGGCACATGTGGCCGGACTCCGCCGCCTCTCCGCCAGAGCAGCGGCGACAACACCGTCAACTCCGCTGCCGGTACGTAACGGACTCGTGTCGTTCACTTCTCTCGCCGATAAGGTCATCAATCACCTAAAGGATTCCGGTATCCAAGTCCAACCCGGCTTGTCCGACGCCGAGTTTGCCAGAGCAGAAGCCGAGTTCGGCTTTGGATTCCCGCCGGACTTGAAAGCCGTTCTCTCGGCTGGTGTACCCATTGGTCCCGGCTTCCCCGACTGGCGGTCGGTTGGTTCCGGTCGGCTCCAGCTCCGCGCCTCTCTCGACCTCCCCATCGCCGCCGTCTCCTTCCACATCGCCCGGAATTCTCTCTGGCCCAAGTCGTGGGGAGCGAGACCGTCCGACGGCGAAAAGGCGATGAGAATCGCGAGACATGCTCTCAAGAGAGCACCGCTTTTGATACCCATTTTCAACCATTGCTACATTCCTTGCAATCCTTCTTTAGCCGGAAACCCAATCTTCTTCGTCGACGAAAACCTAATCTTCTGCTGCGGTTCCGATCTCTCCGACTTCTTCGACCGTGAATCTTCCTTGTTCCGGTCCTCCAATCCCCACGTTCTCTCCAAACAAAGAGCCCTCAGCGAAAAATCAGCCGGATCGTCGTCGAATTCCTCCCGGAGAAGTCTCGATTCCGTCGCGTGTGGAAGGAATCCCAGATGGGTGGAGTTCTGGAGCGACGCCGCCGTGGATCGCCGGCGTCGAAACTCAAACTCGTCGTGGTCGTCTTCGTCGTCGTCGCCGGAACGGTACTTCGATATGCACAAACCCGAATCTCCTGAATGGGTCGACGGGTACATGGAGCAAATCGGGTCGGTCCTGAGAGAAGGCGGGTGGGCCGAATCGGACGTCTCGGAGATCATACACGTGTCGGCATCTGGTTTCTTTGAGGAGGAGATGGTGATATTGGACAAACAAGCGGTAATGGATGCTTTACTTCTCAAAGCGGATCGGTTTTCGGATTCGCTCCGGAAAGCCGGGTGGAGCTCCGAAGACGTATCCGAAGCGTTAGGATTTGATTTTCGACCGGAGAAGGAAAGAAAACCGGCGATTAAACTGTCGCCGGAGCTAGTGGTGAGAATCGGGAAACTGGCGGAATCGGTGACCCGGTGACAATGAACCTTCCCTATTAAGGCTTACCGGCAACCGGCAACCGGCAAAATATGTAGAAGAAAAAGGTAATGTTTGGACGATACACATTTTCGAAGGCTCCGATTTGCTTTTGGCTCTCTTGAGTAAAGATGGATGTACGCGGTATTGAGTTGTACTTTGTTATACGATTTTTTTTGTTTTTTACAACAAAAAAACTTGAAAGTGTAATTTTTAAGAAAATCCAATGGAATTATATTATGTGATATATTGTATTTTTCTTTTTAAATTTTGTGTACATGGACTAATGTTTACTTTGAAATACAAAAAATGTTTAATATTGATGTGTTTGATTTCGTCTCTTTTTTTTTTTTTTTTTCACCCGCGATGATGTGATTGTCATCCAACTGGTCAGCTGCTCAAGTTTTCCTGGTCAACACAATGTCAAATCAACCCGACGCACACACACAATATGAAATTGTAACGATATATAGCCAAAGTCAATTCTGTTTTATTACTCAAGCAAAACAAAAACAAGACAACACGCACTATAATTGGGGTCAAGGGGTTGCAGGGACAATCAAACTCATTAGTTACCCTACAAATCTGAAATACACACATATATAGCAAATGAAGTAGCTAATAGCCCCAACTGCAAGGAACATGCTCTGAAATTGCTGGACATGTGATTAAACATGTCTGCAGGGCAATTACTTAACCAGTTTTCTGGCCAACACCAATAACTACCTCACATGCTCAACATGTCCCATAAAGTGTCCATACTTAGTCATTTTTTACATTGGTTAAGCATTAGTTGCCCACACTCTACTTATTTCATTGTGTCTTGTCGCGTTACTACACCCAACGACTTGCCATGTCATTTGTATTTTTAAAACCAGAATGCACCGTTGTACCTAATGATTTATCCTACCACCCACATGACTATGATAGGAACATGACACTGCGACCATGTTATGTCTGTCTAGCCTCGGTGTCAAACCAAGGTCTTCCATTGGTTTCATGTCGTACCTATGAAAGTTAATACTAGCATCGCGTCTAAGATTATCTTGCATGATATACCAACATCGACAATGTGCACCAACATTATCCAATGGCGCACCAATTTTTCAACGTATTTCCAGCACCTTGCTGCCCAATGCCCACTAGCATTATTAAGTGACGCACCGTTTTTTCAACGTGTGCTACTGCATGTTGACATTTGTTTCCTTGACCTCGTGCCAAGATCTTGCCTGGTGTTATGCCACGCCCATGGCACCGATCCTAGTATTGTGCCTAAATCACCTCCACAATGCCCAACACCTGTTGGTGTTGCTTCATGACGCCCTTGTCAGTAGACGCACCGTGCCTTAGTTTATGCATCAAATCGATATTGTTGGGTAAGTCTTATCCTAAACTTTCCACCATGTGTTAACCATGCCTTACACCTTGCCTTGTTATGCTTAGCGTGCCTAGGGTCTTGCCTTGCAGAGGGTCTGGAGGAAGGGGTACCCTCATTATAATATTTAAGCAAACTAATTAAAGTGGAAGCAATAAACCCCAAAATTTCTGAGGATTCATAATGGAGTTAATTATAGACCTTTATCCACAGTTGACTACTTGGCTTAACTGTGTGCCTACATTTTGTGCCAAGTTACTCCAACTTGGAACGATTCAGACATTTTGCCAACTAATGCTTGTTCGCACCCAATATTCGTTCTACCTTTGAACTTTGGTAATTTCCGTGCCTATTTCTTACCAACGTCGTTGTTTGGTATCGTGTGCGTCACATTTGATTAGAAATATACACCAAGTTAGTGCCTTTTTATTCCAACGTGGTCATTTGTGCCGTATGCACCATGTCCAGTTAGAAAGTGCACCAAATCTATGTCATCTTGTTCTTCTAATATTGTTAGGGGCTAATCATTGGAGATAAATAGTTTATTTCGGATTTTTTTTTGCATAAATTGCCTCTATAAAAAAAACTTTTGATGAAAAAATCTCTCATTTAAATTAGGGTAAATTGTTTTTAATCCCCTCTGCTTTGCCTTAGTATTATTTTATCTTCATCTACCTAAAAAAACTATTCTTTATCCCCTTTTATTTTCAACAAATTAAGAAACTAATATTCTGTTAAAAAATTATGAAATGACCAACATTTACTATCACCACTGCTGTTACCACAACAAAAAAAATATTCACTATCACCACTACCACAATAACAAATATTCACTATCACTACCACCACGACAACAATTATTTACTAATGCTACCAATTCCACGACAAATATTTATTATTACTACTATCATCACAACAAAAATTCACTAAAACTACTGTCGCCACTACCACAATAACAAATAATGAAAAATCAATAGTAAATATCAAAATTATACAATAAAAAATGCCAAAAATACAAAATGATATAAAAAAAAATCAACAAATATTCACTACCACCACAACAAATATGTAATATACGATGAGTAACAAAAAAACTCAAAAATAGTTTTAGTTACCGAAATTGGATGGTGGTCTTGGGTTTGGCTATGACGGTGGTGGTCTTGGGTTTGGCAGCATGGTGGTTTGAATATATGCACAATTGTGGTGGTTTGCGAAGATGGTGGTCAATGGTGGCATGGGGTTGGTGGTGGTCGGTGGTAGTGGAGCGGGTAGGTGGCCAGGAGAGAGAGAGAGAGAGAGAGCGGGGGGGGGGGGGGGGGGGGTTGTAGTGTTGGTTTGGATAAAAACCCTAGTTAGTGAGTTAATTTTGAAAGTGTAAGTTTAATTTATGGTTTTTTTTTTTTAGATATTTTTAGGTACTAATGTTGAGAAAAGGATACTGAATATTAAATCTCGCGCAAAATTAAATTTTTTGTTTATAAACAGTGCTTTTCGACCTGAGGTACATACTAATTATTTAATATTTTGCATTGTATTAAATATTTGATGTCCCAACTTGGTTCAAATAAATCAAAAATTGATTGTTAATAGAGAAACGCCAAAATAATGTCACAGAACATGCATTTGGATGCTAGTAGTAGTAGTTAATAGTTGCTGTTGGGGTCAACCGAAATCATTTCTAAGCTCCCCATCTAATCACCATGCTTTTTCAAAGATCATTCATGGGGACACAACTTTAAGGCATCCAATTCAAGTCTCAAAAGGGCTTTGGTACTTTGTGAAAGGCACCGAATGAGCAACGGCTCCAACCATATGTACTATGTCGACTTGACTGTTCTAGAGATAATTAGTTTGTTCTTCACATTCAAAGCATGCGTTTGAATCTTGTCCATGATAAAGTTATTGATTTTTTTTTTTGTTTTTTACATTTTCTATATCTAGATATTCACTGTGAATCCTAAGTCTTATTGTTTCGACTCTATCATGGTATATGTTGGGTTTATCTCAAAACGAATGTGAAAAAGACTGGTGATCAAATTATAAGTGTGAAATTTTTTTTCATCTCATGAGCTAACTTTTAGAGTTGAGAGAGATCCATGACCACCCTACACGGATATCATAGTCTAGGTTATAATAATTTTGGCTCAATAGTTACAAGGGGAGAGACTGGTTGAGATTTAGTTGACCAAAGACCCGATGTGTAAGAGAATTTATAGAAATGGTTGATAATCAAATTATAAGTACAATGGAAAACCTCATTTCATGAGTTAATTTTTGTCGTTGAGAGAGGTCCAAGACCATCCCGCGCGGGTATCAGAGTTCAGTTTACAACAACTTTAACTCAATAGCCACAATGAGAGAGACTGATCAAGGGTTAGTCGACAAAAGGTCCGATGTGTGAGGGAGAGATTATTAGTTTATTCCTCATTGGATGTGGAATGTGCTAGTGGTTGGGTTATAATTATGAGAGAAAGTCTCATTTCATGAGTTAGTTTTTTGAGTGAGAGAGGCTCAAGACTACTATAAGCTGATATTAGAGCTCAGGTTACAAAAACTTTAATCCAATAGTCACAGAGGGAGAAATTGATTGAGAGTTAACTGATCAAAAGTCCGATATGTGAAGGAGAAATTATTGAATTTATCTCATATCGAATGTAAAAGGGACTAGTGGTCAAGTTATAAATGTGAAGAAAATTTTTATATCATGACTTATCTTTTGAGATGATAAAAATCTCTACAAAAACAGTTCTATATGTTAGAAGTGCATTTGAGCATTTTTGGACTCTATAAAGATTGATTTTTGTGAAATGAGAGAAGGATATGGATAAAATATTAAAATATTGGTAGAAAAATGCTTAATATTTCAATAAAAATAAAATAAAAAATAAAAAAATAAAATAAAATAAAATAAATAAATAAATAAAAAAGAGCCACATACTAAGACTACAATTGTGGAATGATTCTCTATTATAACTTTTTTTCTTTCTTTGGTCAGACAATAAGGTGTATCTTGATCAGTTTATACGTACCTTGACTAATCATCTCACTTAGTGATCTTAAGGACACACTCCCCATATCAATCTGATGCATACAAGATTTAATTCTTGTAGTGTTTTCCATAAGAATCGAACCATGACTAACAAGAAAAAAAATATTTCTTTTACCAACCAAACTAACATTTCTTAGGTCTCTGGTACAACAAATCATGGGTTAAATGTTTGTACTATGTAAGTATCTAATGTCTTTAGTCTCTTTGTCGTCAAATGTAATCCCCACCATTACTTATAATTGTGTCATATAAGTATTCTAGGCATCATAAGTAGTTAATATGTTGTCTTTTTAATTTTTGGAGGAAATCATGGTGATTGTTCAAAGTCCAACAATTTGATGAATGATGAGCTTGCCTCAACTCTTATGTACTTTTTGTTCTTTGCATAATTAAAAATCATGGTGAGATTGAAAAACATAGTTACTCCATCTTTTTCCTCATACTTTGGGAGCAAGATTTTAGGTGCAATTATACTTTGCCCTATGATGCTTCAAGTTTTGTAAATCATCCTATGAAGTCTATTTTTCATATTAAATTAGTTTAAATTGACTGATTTGGATCAATTTTATCTAAATATAAAATAAAAATAAAAATAAAATAAAATGCATTTTGCACCGTTGGAATTTGAATATATTTACATTTTGCTCTATATTTTGATGATAGATTGATTGTGATTTTGTACTTAAATCAATTTTATATGTAACAAAAATTCAAAGAGAAATTCGTAAAAATGAAAACATTGAAAATTTAAAATTTCATGTAAAATAATCGTTTTTGCTAAATGAGAGTAAGCGATTTGGATATTAAATCTTACTTTTTTTTTTCTTTCTAAATTCTTGATTTTAACTTATAGTACTCAACGAATCCATGTGCATATATATATATATACACACACACACACACACACACACACACACACACACACGTGTGTATATATATTCAAAACATAATTCATTTTAATAGTTAATTTGTGTTATAAAGTTAGAGATTTAATATGTATCAAGGGAATTTCATTCTTATTGTTAATTTTTTAGATTTAATGGAAAAACTAACTTTGCACTCTGATGATGGTATTTCTGGGCGTCACTTCATCAATAATTGGGCCCCAGCACCATGTCCATCTCTTTTCACCTCTCCTGGTCTCTAGACGGCTATCCTCAAGGACTTAGTGATTTTTCTCCAGGTGAGCACGCTCCCGTGATCTCTGAATAATGGGCCAGAAAGCCCAAGTCCATAGGGTTATCTCCTAAAGCACCCCATTATGGGCTAAGTGCATGGTCAAGACTCCGATTAAGTGATACTAATCGCCCTTATTAAGCGAGAATAATATTTTGTTATAGAATTTGTTATGCCTTGCTGACATTAGTTTGTTATACAGTTTTTTATTCTATTTTTGGTTTTCTAGCCCTATATATATTGTAATAGTTTGTTGTGGAACTCTCAATTAATGTGATTCAATCTTTGAAACTCTTTCATCATCTTTCTTTTCTTCTTCATTATGTCTAGAAACTTCAATGATAGAAACTTCAATATGGTATCAGAGTACTTCCTGCCGTTGCTGGCTAATACTGCTTCTACTAGTGGCAGGGCTGCTGATAACAATATTCCTCCAAATCAAACATTAGTTCCTGAAGGAACCAATGGTTCTACACCCTCTTTTTCATCTTTTTCTCTGCATAACTCTCATGTGACTTTCAACCACTCCATTTCTGTAAAACTTGGGGATAACAACTTCTTGCTATGGCGACAACAGATTATGGCTGAAATTAAAGGAAATAAGCTCCAGAAATTTCTAAAGCTAGATTCAGCTCTTTCACCATTTCTTCTTGCTGGTGATGTGGAGATCGAGCAATACAATCTAGAGTTCTTGGACTAGGAACAACAGGATCAGCTACTTCTTTTATGACTGATCTCCTCGATAACTGAGAGTGTTCTCACTCACATGGTAGGCTGTGAGACATCTGCTCAAGTTTGGATTGGACTTGAACAATATTTTTCATCTCAGATGTGAGCTAAGGTAACTCAGTTTAAAAACCAGCTTCAACATACGAAGAAGGGTGCTATGACCATTAATGAATATTTGTTCAAGATTAAAAATGTTGTAGACTTGTTAGCTTCCGTAGGTCATACACTAACCACTAAAGATCACATTGATGCTATTTTTGAAGGCTTACCTGAAGAATATAATACATTTGTAGTCTTTGTGTCCTTTAGAATAGATTAATACACTGTGCTAGAAATTGAATCACTCTTGCTTGCTCTTGAATCTCGAATTGAGAAGTATAATAAAAGCATGGTTGCTAATATGTGCTAATATGGCTACTGGTCCTTGAGGTTATCATTTTGGTCAACATAGAGGTGATTTCAATGGTTACAATAGTTTTTCTAACAACTATGGCAATAGATCTGGTGGTTCTTCTTCTGGTTCCACTTTTGGTGGATCTAATAGCTTATATTCTTGTAATTGCTCCAACAGTTTATCTGGAAATAACTATTCTAGTAATTTATCTTGAGGGTATTTTACACAGAGAGGTGGCTCTTCTACTCAAGGTGGTAGGTTCAGCTGGGGTTCTAATGGCAAGCCAGTATGCTAATTGTGTGGAAGATCAGGTCACATTGTCAAAAATTGCTTCTAAAGGTTTGACAAAAGTTTTCATGTTCCTCAACAGCCAAATCAAAACTCTGGAGCAGGATTTACCATGCAGGCTGTTGATCCTAAGATTTTGATGAATAATTAAATATTGATATTTTGGTGGAACTAATGTTTTGATTGAGTGTTTCAGTTTTAAAGTTCCAGTGATGAAGATGACAAAGTAAATGGATGCTAAATGATGATGTTGAAAATATTGAAGAATTAAGAATTTGAAGAAATTAGGGAAAACAACTCAGGTGAATCTTAACTCTTAATAACCCAATTAGAAACACACACATGACAAAAAATGTATTTTATTATTTATGTGTGTTTTGATTAAATGAAATTATTTGTTCCTATGTAATTTGAAAAGAAATATTTTTGATTGACTAAAATGAAATATAATAGTATTAGTGGAGCTTATTTAGAATAAAAAATGGTTAAATGGGCGAAAACGTAAAAAAAGAGAGAGAGTTAAAAACGTGTTCAGAAGAGAGATCCAGAAGACATCAGTCAACTGATGAGTCGACCAGACCAAGCTGCTGAAAGATCTTGTATCTACAAGTCGATCGGTAGGTTGACCAGTGAAGGAAAGACGAACTCTCTAAATCTACAAGTTGACTGATAGGTCAACTGATGAACGCCTTGGCTACAACCTGAATCTACTAGTCGACTGGTCGGTCGACCGGATGTGCTGTTTTAGGATATTATTTTATCCGCAATTATATCCAAAAGTAGCAATTTTTTGTTGGGATTTAAGAGAGACTTTGGGAATATTTTTTTATATTTAAGATATAGTTCACATATTAATTAAATCCTATTAATATGGTTCATTGAATATTAATGTTTCTCAATTTGGTACTTAAAATTGATTCTATTCTTATTAATTGAGATTGAAAAATATTTGGAGGGTTTAATTGAAAGATTTGAAAGCTATTTTTAAGTGAATTGAATCGAAATGAAGTCATTATGATATAAGAGGTCTATAAGTGTTATTAATTGTCATGATACATGTAAACTAATAGTTAGAAGACTGATTTCATACTCCTATATATTGACCTATGAATTTCTTATATAAAAAATAAATATTGAGAGAGCAAAGAAATTAAGATCATTTGTAAGCTTTTATAAGAGTTATCATATTCAAATATTGTGAACTTTTCTGAGAGACGATCTTGAAAATCAATTGCTATTAATCTTTGCTGCTACCAGATTTGCAGTTACATCCTTCTAATCATTCTTTCTATAGATTTCGGGTGAGATCTTTCAAATTATATTATTTCATTGCATTATCTGATTATTGTTTGGAAATTGATCTTAGAAATTATTTCTGATTTTTGAAGAAAATATTTTTACAAATAATTTCTTGAATCTGATTACGTGCTCCAATTTGCTACCCATATCTTAGTCAAAATGAAATTTTTCTATCTTACGTTATTTTATCACTAGATTGAGATATCAATTAAGTTATTATTTATCTAGAGTGGTAGAAGCTCTGAGTGATATTTCTTGCTTATCATTTTTTTGTGAGTAGTGTGATGGGTGAAGTACCGTTAGGGGTATTCAATCAAGAGTAGCTGAGTTTCAGTCTCTTCCTGTAAAGAGATTGAGGTAGTGATTCTTCTTGAACAAAATTGCGATTTGAATGATTTGTAAATGTTTCATCCTTACTTGGAAAAAGGATAGTTGGAGTGTTTTGTGATATTTTGATTATTGGGTCTTAGTGTTAAAAAGAATTAGGTTATTCTTTAACCTGTAAAAAGTAGATGTTCTTCTTAGCCTGGGAAAATGATATTGTAAAAGTTGATTATGAGCCTGTAAAAGAATCAGTGTGAGGATTTGGTTCCTACATTTAAAGAGACCTTGGTTTTAGTGGGTACGACCTCCGTGGAACTCGGGGGACTGAATTAACCAAGAGTAATTTGGTGAATCAGTATAAATCTTTGGTATACTGCTGTATTTACTTTGTTATTTTTGCTGTTTGGGTGTCCACTTAGTTGATTATATTATTCCGTTGTGATATAAAGATAATAATTAGTTTAGGATTAAAATTAATTATTTGATTTATTGAATTTTATTTTGATAATTTTTAATTATCCAATTCACCCTTCCTCTTGGGTATTCTATTGGGCCAACACAGGCTATGGTTGCTGACACCACTACTGCCTGAGATCGCAATTGGTACCCTAATTCTGGGCCAACAAACCATATTACTCCTGATTCCACCAATCTTATGACCAACACTGAGTTTAATAGTGAATATTAAGTGTTTATAGGCAATGACACATGTTTGTCTATCACTAATATTGGTTATTCTTCCTTTGCTACTATTTTTTTTGGATAAAATTCTATCTCTTAAACACTTACTTCATGTGCCTGCAATGACAAAAAATTTGTTGACCGTATCAAAGTTTGCTCAAGATAATTGTGTTTATTTTGAGTTTCATCCCAATTCCCGTTTTGTTAAGGATTTGCAGACTCATCAAGTTTTACTGAAAGGGAAGCATTCCCCTCAGTCTGCTTTACCAGATCTCATGCTTCAGCCCATTCAACACCTGACCCTCTTATTCCTCAACTAGATTCTCCAATCCCGTACACGATCACGCCAACATCATCTCCTACAACACAATCCCCACCTTTACCTCCTATTTCCCATCCTATGATCACTAGAGGAAAGTCAGACATCTTTAAACCTCGAGCATTCTTAGCCACCAAAGAACTCTCCATTGCACAAGCAGCATTACAACAAGAATGCTGGAAAGAAGCTATGCAAGAAGAAATCTTAGCTCTTGAAAGAAAAAAATACCTGGTCTCTCACATCTTTACCTTTACCTGTAGGAAGGAAAACAATAGGCTGCAAATGGGTGTTCAAACTCAAGGAAAATCCTGATGGTACCATTAACAAGAACAAAGCTAGACTTGTTGCCAAAGGTTTTCACCAACATGTTGGATTTGATTTTACAAAAACTTTCAGCCCTATTATAAAGCCTGTTACAATTAAACTGGTTCTATCATTGGCTCTATGGAAGGGTTGGTCCATTAGGCAAGTTGATGTCAACAATGTTTTCTTGAATGGATCTTTGCAAAAGGAGGTTTTCATGCAACAACCACCAAGTTTTGAGCACAACAAGGATATGCATCTTGTTTGTAAGCTCAACAAGGCCCTATATGGTCTCAAACAGGCCCCACGGGCTTGGTTTAAAAAATTACATACTGCTTGGCTTCAATTTGGCTTCATATCTGCTAAATCAGATCAGTCACTATTTATTCAATCTGATGCTCAACATTTCACTCTCATTCTTGTTTATGTTGATGATATCTTAATCACTGGGAGTAGTCTTATCTTCATTGTTCAGCTTGTTAAGGACCTCAATGCCACTTTTGCTCTGAAGGACCTAGGTGTTCTCAACTACTTCTTAAGTGTGCAAGTTCATCACACACAAGAAGGTCTGCACTTGTCCCAAACCAAGTACATTAAAGATCTCTTGTGCAAAACAAAGATGCAGTATGCCAAGCCTTCTTCTATGCCTATGACTAGTGGTCTCAGACTTTCAGCCTATGGTAGTGACCCTGTGCTTGATATTCAATTGTATCGTTCTGTTGTAGGTGCATTGCAATATGTGACTATTACCAGACTTGAAATTGCCTTCAGTGTCAATCGTGTGTGCCATTCATGCAGTGTCCTTTGTAAACTCATTGGATGGCTATTAAACGTATACTTAGGTACCTTAGTGAAACACTTGATCTTAGTCTACATCTGAAAACTCCTCACTTTCTTGAAATTGAAGCCTTCTGTGATGCTGATTGGGTTTCTGACTCTGATGACCATCGATCAACCTCAGGATTCATTATCTTCTTTGGTGCCAATTTGATTGCTTAACTATCTAAGAAGCAGCAGACCGTGTCTTGCTCAAGTACTGAAGCTGAGTATCGCAGTCTTGCTAGTGTGACTGCTAAAATCACTTGGTTGCAATCTCTTTTCTCTGAATTACAGGTCTCTCTTATCAAAGTACCAGTTGTCTGGTGTGATAGCCTTAGTACAGTAATGCTTGTTGCTAATCCCGTGTTGCATGCTCGCACAAAACACATTGAACTCGATCTGTATTTTGTTAAAGAGAAAGTTCTCAACAAACAGCTCCAAGTCCACCATTTGCCTTCTTTTGCTCAAATTGCAGACTGCCTTACGAAGGCCATTTCCAGCACCCGATTCTCTGCTCTTCGTGACAAACTTAGTGTAGCTAGCTTAGCCACCCTAAGTTTGAGAGGGGCTATTAAGCCAGAATAATATTCTGTTATAGAACATTCTGTTATAGAATTTGTTATGCCTTGCTAACATTAGTTTGTTATACAGTTTTTGATTCTGTTTTTGGTTTTCTAGCCCTACATATATTGTAATAGCTTGTTGTGGAACTCTCAGTTAATGTGATTCAATCTTTCAAACTCTTTTATCTTCTTGCCTTTCTTCTTCATTATGTCTAGAAACTTCAATGACAAAAACTTGAATAGCCCTCCACTCCTATAAATGCCAAGGGCCATTCAATGCCCAAAGATAATGCTCATTATTTCAATTAAAGTATTTGTGTAGCCTTTTCCCCCCGAACTCTTACTCTCACTCCGGAGAGTCTTCACCGGGCATACTCCCGACAGGTCCTTGTGTAGGCACCCGCTTTCTGGATGTTGGTTTTCTGGATTTCATCTAGGCTTTTGAAGAACACTTGATAATTTCTAAATCTCCAGCTCTCCTGAACTCACAACTCCACCTTATCACTCCAATTTAGCATTAACTCACACGTGCAATCTGACCGGACCATATTACTAGTGCTTGCCAATTCTCGACACTAGAGGGTAAAGTGAAAATGATAAACCGCAATTACTCCTAAATTTTAAGGTGCAAAATGTAAATTAGCCATGAAACCATATGAAAAGAAATCAGAACACTATTGGAATTCCCCCCCCCCCCCCCCCCTCGGTTGTAACGAAGGAATCTAATGTAATGAAGGCTCTTCCAACGGTCAAACTTCTCACACCACCTGAAAACTGACCGTTGCTCCGTCACGTGCGGCGTGGTTTCACCGCCATTCACGTGCCGCCGCCACCCCTCCCATGTCCTCTGTTCCCCCCCTCAGAAACTGAAAAAAATTACCAAAATAATTAATGACCACGTGGCTCTTTACCATTCGCCTATCTTTGAAGGGCACTTTTGAAGAATTTTTGGTCCAAGAACAAACTTTAGGACTTAGGCACAAACTGTTGGTGGTGGGTCGGATTCGGGGCAAAGAGCTGTTGCATTGTCAAAGGTTCCATCTGTGACCACAAACTTAGCATTAGGGGAAGGTTGTCTATGGACTATTTATGTAACACCACCCTTGACTTTGTGTACCCTATTATTGTTAGGATATTCAGCTTTTAATCTTGTCTCTCTTTTTGGCATATTGGAAGTGACTATTCGCCAAACTTAGGTTAATTTGGGTTTATCCAATACGTTCCATTCTGTCTCGATACAGTAACACAATATTCGGTACAATAACACAATATTTAAATTTATTTAGATCAGTATCAGTGATGGATCCAAAAAATTGATTGAGGAGGGGTTAGATTTTCTTCAAGAAGTTTATTAGATATTTTTATAATTCATGAGGACTTTATGTAAAATTTTAAGAGATTTTAATTAATTTTTAAAAAATATAGGGGTAAAAGTGAAATTTTTCAAAAGTTCATGGGGAGCTTGAGTCTCTGGGGCCACTAAGTAGATCCGTATAACGATAATTTTGCAACAAAATTTAAGAATCAGATAATACAATTTTTTATTTTTCATTGAATCTTTCCAATTTAGTAGTAATTGGTACACATGATAACTTTGATAATGATATATTGATATTAATCTAAAATCAAATAGAATTATTTTATTCACGTTATCATACAATTCTTTTCATTTGTAACCCTCGCAAACTCGTTGCAATTTGAGTCAACAAATGACTAATATAGTCATATGTGAGATGAAGTGTTGTATGGATGAAAATGCCCTTACTAAGAGGGTCATGTGCCACGCACTTGACCATTTTCCGTTTGTTTTTAAACGGTGCCAACAATTTGTCCTTCATTGCCATAATTGAAAGAAAATGAACCAATGTGGAATTAGGGTCAAATTTTAGGGGTATAAAGTGTAAAACGCTCTATTAATCTGTACCATGACAAATCAACTCTCTCTAACAAAAAACATATTGTAATGGGCCTTAGTTGGGCCTTTTTAGTATGAGCTATTCGTTGGGCCCATGGTAACACAATTGGGGGCAAGAAAGAAATTGGACTAATAAAATATTGGCTAGTTTAATATGGCCCCAAGGCCCACTAGTATATAGAGCAAATCCCCATTTATCAATCATATTTAGTAAAAAATCCAACCATTTATACACTTGAAAAGACGCGTGTGGTGTTGTGTAGGCATGATAAGAATCTTTTAATGTGTAGCAAAAATTATTTTGAATACATGGTAAGTGTCTTTTAATTTGGGGCCCATATTAAACTAGTCTTAATTATAATATTACGAGCTCAAGTCTGTTAAACGATTGTACAGTAAAATCATTCATGCATTGAATATCTTTGATCTTATTTTGTATTCCTAAATTTTTTACCCATAATTTTACTGTCTAGCAATTTAAACCCAAATTAAATTTAAACCCCACATCAACAATTGAAGTCTCGTTTTGTATTAATATCTTGTTACGTTTCATTGTTGATGTAGGGTTATTGATCAAATAGTTATTGTGTATCAAAAATTGATATTGAATTTTTCTTACTTTTCATTTTTGATGTGGGGTTGTTGATCAAATAGTTAATCGATGTTGAATTTTTGTTACTTTTCATTTTTTATGTGGGGTTATTGAGAAAATAATTACTGTGTAACAAAAATCGATATTTAATAATTGTATAGCAAAAATCGATGTTTAATTTTTGGTCTAAATTTCCATCTTCTTCCTTTTTCTTGTTGATATTTTGAGTTGTTGAATTATTTACTGTGTAGTAAAAATCAACAATTGATTTTTGTTATGGATTAACATTTTGTTACTTTTCATTTTTGATTTGAGGTTGTCGAGAAAATAATTACTGTATAGTAAAATTTGACGTTCAAAAGTTTGCAACACGAGTAAGGTGGACTAGGTAGTACAACGATGTCGACGACAACTGAGATGAGACAATGGTTTTGCATCATTTTTTTTGTTTAAAAATCGATTCATTATTATGTGTTTTCTGATTTTTTTGTGAACTTTTCTGTCAAAAAACAAGATATTACTCAATTTTTTTTTTATATGGATAAAGGGGAAGATTTGGCCTGAAATTGTGATAATGATTGGGTAGAGAGGGAGAATCCAACTTGTGATGCTTTTCCAATCTTATCTTCTTAAGTTGAACAACACTCACTCTTTTAAGTGGAATTCTGTTTGGATCAATATTAACCATCTTCTGTGGTCGCAACCACCTTCGCTGTCGCTATTACCTCATGCTTTGGAATTTTGTTACACTGTATTTTTTGTGATAGTAAAAATTATTGTACATTAATATTTAGTGAAAAACTCCAAGGTTTGTATTCTTATTTTCTTCCTTGACATTTGTGATATTTGAATTCTTTGAATTTGTTACTGTACAACAAAAATTCACTATTCGAGTCAAGTTTTGAATTGCAATTTTCTTCCATTACATGAGTGATGTAACAGGTTTATTGAATTTCAGAGATACACAATGGTAATAAAAGTCCTAGCAACCAATTTCAATGAGTTGTTTTTTAATTTCTCTCTTCTTCCATGACACATGTGATGTAGTTTTTGAAATTATTACTATGTAGTAAAACTTCACACATCAAGTAAATTTTTGGATTACTATTTTTTTCTATGACATTTGTGATGCTTGAGTTCTTGAATTTGTTATTGTGTAGTAAAAATCCACATTTCAAGTTAATTTTTGGATTACTATTTTCTTTCATGACATTGTGATGTTTAAGTCTTGAAATTGTTAATGTGTAGCAAATATTCATTTTTCCAGTCAAGTTTTGGATTGCTAATATCTTCCATTACATTCGATGTTTGAGTTCTTTGAAATTGTTACTATACAGCAAAAATCTACTCTTAAAGTCAATGTTTTTTTTTGCTATTTTCTTCCATGATATTAATGATGTTTGAGTTCTTGAATTTGTTAATGTACTATAAAATTTTAGGAAAAGCGATTTCCAATATCCTGAACCAAAATTCAAAATTTAGTTTTTCTGCAAAATAAATCTCTCATTACCATTATTGTTGTACATTAATTAATCACAAATAATTATATGTTTTATACAAAAATTAAACTTAAACATTAATGATTACTGTACAATAACTTTTGATAATTATTGTATAATTATTACTGTACAATAAGTATTAAACATTGAATGCGAAGAAAGTTGCTATGCACTAATATTTGTTATATATGTAATAAAGACACATTTTCGTTATCAATGAAACAAAATTTAAATCTAATTTTTTACAAAATCAATCCTACCAATACGATTTATAGACATAATATTTTGACAATTTTTTTCACAAAATTTTAATTTTATATTGTAATTTACATTAGCTATTTTATTTTACTTTGAAAAAATGAAAAAAAATAGAAAAATAGAAAAAAGAAAAAAAAAAAGAAGAAAAAGAAGGAAAGAAAAAAAAAAGAATAGAGAAATATATAGATAGAGAGAAAGAGAGAGGAGTGTGTGTGTGTGTGAGAGAGAGAGAGAGAGAGAAGGAAAAGTTTTCCATTTTGGCAAATCGCACCTGATGTGTGTTGAACAATCATGGGTTTTTCTCAATGTATTAATAATTGATTGGGGGGTTTCATTGTTTGAGGTTTACTCATTGGGGCCCATGCAAATATCTATTATAAAATTGGGTATTTGATTAAAAAATCCTAAAATATTTATGAAAATCGAAGGCTACAAAGTATAATTAAATTTAATGGATTTATAATTGAAAGCGAAATTTTTAAGCGGTAATTTTGTCCTTATATTTCACCTTTCCATCCCAGCCATTGATTCATCTAAATTAATTTAAGTCATTGAGTGGGTTGAGTAATATAGAAAATTTTAAAATTAGTGGGCTGGGAGATTGTATAGATTCAATATCAACGATTCACCTCTTAAACTTAAACGTGAACCGTTAATTTTTTTTAATAGAATATTTATTTATTATTGTTTTTTAAGGATAAATTAATAAATTATCTTGTGAAGATAATTAAACATGAAATAACAATTTTTGAATATTAATAAAAAAATTAATAATACGAAGAGGAATATTTAGAACACAAACACATGGTGGATGGGCCAGTCATAGGCCGAAACCATCAAAGCAATTATTCTGGTCCAATTGAATATGGGTATCAATTTTTTGAGTCATGTATGTACTAGGTTTTTTTATACCTTAATAAAGTTATAGGAAAAATTACCGGGAGCTCCCAAATTAGACACCATATTATCGGCTAATTCCACTTATTTCATAATAAACCAAGAACTTCTGGAACACATTTTATATGCACAGTGCAATCCCCAAATTCAAAATTGCATATATTTTGTTAATGTATTATATGGGCTTGGCCCACGTGACCCATTAGGGTAAAACCCTAACTTTCATTTCCCCTATAAATATATGTATATTGTTGTATTATACTAGTATCATTTTTCATAATATTAATTCATGATTTCTCACCCATTTCTCAATTATTTTAACCTGGTATCAAGAATAAGTATTTCCTAGATCTGTTCTCAATAATTTTTTTTCAACCCTAACGTTTCTGCCACTGCCTCTGCCGCTCATTTTCTCCCAAGACTTTCATTACTCTTGTAGGCTTCATCCCCAATTCGGTATAAACAACCACCACACCACCGATTTCGTCTAGAAAAGATGAACACAACGCCACCAAAATTATCGCCATCAGAGGATTCACGTGCTCACACGCGCTACCAACAGCCTGCGGTAACCACTAACCGCGCCGTCTCGAATTTTCGGCCCTACCGCCTTAACCAGGGCTCCAAATTCACTCCACAATATACCAACGGAACCGTCTCGACGAGACGCTTCCAACGGCGCAAATCTCATCACCGTACAAAGCCGCACGTGCCCCCACGCGCGGCCTAAAGAATCTGCCCAAAACTAGCGTCAGATCCACGCGCGACTGTTCCGCTATGTACTGCCACGTCATTGCCACGTCAGCGCCAACTCAACGCCACGTCACTGCCATGTCAGCACCTGGACATTTTTGTCACCACGTGTCCGCCACGTCATCATTGACCGGCCGCTACGTTAGCGTTGACCGACACGTCAACACCCTGCTGTCTCTTCATCCCCTGCCACGTCATTAGTACATTCGTTGTCCCGATTCAGGCCTTTGTTGATCGATTTTCTGTAAACTTGGACCGGTTCCTGGGGTTTTTCGACGTTCTAATTCTGTTTTCGGCCTCCGTTTTGTGATTTGAGACTCACAGAATATATTTTCTTTTATATTTGTGTAGTTTCTACACTAGTTCACCTGTTTTTTTGCCCGGTTCTTGGAGATTTCATATCGGTTCATGGATAATTTTGGTATTCTAAATCCATCAGTGACCACAGCTTCTCTAGGTTCAACAGCGATGCCTATGAATTTTTTGCTCATTTTCAATGCCAAAGAGGGTTCGGACCCTACCTCCTCTACTGTCACCATGTCTATTGCAGATTTGGCCTCATTCATTCTTCATATCTTTTCCAAAATTGGTACTGGTACAAATCTTTTCCCTGCTCTCTCACTTACTATAAGTAATTCCTCTTGGTTCTTTGATTCTGCCTGTTGTAATCACATGACATCTGATCTCAATATTTTTTCCACCAAACTATCCACTATAAATATCCCCAGTATTCATACTGTTGATGGTTCTCAAATGCCTGTTACACATACCGGTCAGGTTTCTACTTCTCATTTTTCTATTCTTGACACGTATTTGGTTCCAAACCTCACCTTAAATCTCTTGTCTGTTGGGCAACTTTGTCAATTGGAATTTGAAGTCGTATTTTCTAATAGTGGTTGTTGTGTGCAGGATCCTCGGATAGGAGAAACTCTTGGGACTGGTCGTAAGGTTGGACGCTTATTTGACCTTACTAGTTTACACTTCCATCTCCAACTCCACCACTATCGATAGTATTCTCTTCCTCATTCTTATCTCCATAACCACCAGTGTCTCTCTTACCATCCCAACTTTGGCATGCTCGGTTAGGCCACATTTCATCTAGTCGACTCAAATCGCTTCTCTCTAGTGGTCAATTAGGTTCAGTTCAACATGAGTACTTCAAATGTATCCATTGCTAACTTGCCAAACAACCAACCCTACATTTCAAAGAGAGTTAGTATATTTTCCTTGCTCTATTTGATCTAATTCATTTTGATATTTGGGGGCCTTCTTCTCATGCCTCGATGGGTGGCATTCGTTACTTTGTTATCTTTGTTGATGACTACTCTCGATATACATGGTTGTTTCTTATGAAACATTGATCCGAACTATTCCAAATATATTCTGAGTTTTCTTCTATGGTTCAAACTCAATTTTCTAGAAATATCAAAGTCTTTTGCTCAAATAATGCAATGGAATACAAGGATCGTGTTTTTCTTAACCTGCTTCGCAAAAATGGCACGCTCTCCCATAGCTCATGACCTAGTATATCCCAACAAAATGGACGAGCCGAACGCAAATATAGACATATTCTTGACACAGTTCGTGCTCTCCTCATTTATTCATCATGTCTTGAGCGTTTTTGGGGTGAGGCTGCCTTCATAGCCATCTACATAATAAACCGTGTCCGTTTTGCTACAATAAAAAATCAGTCTCCATTTGAACGCCTTTTCGGTAAAACTCCTAATTACTCTGAATTTAGAGTCTTTGGTTGCACCTGTTTTGTTCTTCTCAAACCACATGAACACAACAAACTGGAACCAAGAGCTCATTTGTGTTGTTTTCTTGGATATGGCATCAAACATAAAATGTATCGGTGCTGGGATCCCATTTCTAAAACCCTTCCTATCTCGCGACATGTCATCTTTTGGGAACATCAAATATTTTCTTCCTTACAGTCATTTGACATGTCAACCCTTACTAACTCCAGATTTTTTACTGATCTATCCATCGAGTTATTTCCAGAGGATACAGTTCCAGTTACTGTTAAGTCCACTCTAGCACCACCAGTTGAGTCTAGCCCTATATCTTATGCTGAGTCCATCCCAGAACCACCAGCTGAACCCATTCCAGAATCACTAACTGATTTTACCCTTCCAACTCTAGCGACCATGCCTGAGACTTTTTCTGTGGTTGATGATCCTGTACCGCCTTCCGTTGACACCCACGCCCCAGATCACCCTCGCCGCTCTACCAGGGTAACTCATCTTCCACATTACCTTTTTGATTTTTATTATTTTCCCACTATACTTCATCTACATGATCCTCAATCCTATAAGGAGGCTAGTACTAATCCTCTTTGGCAGAAAGCAATGGATGAAGAACTTCAGGCCCTTGCCAAAACTCATACCTGGGATATTATAGATCTGCCCCCTAGAAAAGCTCCTATTGGGTGCAAATGGGTGTTTAAGATCAAAACGCTTTCTGATTGTTTTGTTGAATGATATAAAGTCCGACTTGTTGCCAAGGAATTTGCTCAGGAATATGGTATTGACTATGAAGAGACATTTGCTCCAGTGGCGAAGCTAACATCTGTCTGTACACTTCTTCCCATCGCCGCCATTTGAAAATAGACTCTTTTCAAATGGATGTCAAAAATGCATTTCTCAATGGCGATCTTCTTGAGGAAGTTATATGCATACCCTTCCTGGCCTGGCTGCTCTTCGAAATAAAGTTTGTCGTCTTCGCCGTGCTCTATATGGTTTAAAACAAGCTCCACGTCCCTGGTTTACAAAATTCAGTACTACTATTCATCATTTTGGGTTTACACCTAATGCTCATGATTCGACACAGTTTATTCTCCATACTGCCAATGGTATTATCCTTTGTTTACTGTACGTGGACGATATGGTTATTACCGGAAATGATCTACGTAGCATTTCTGAACTCAAAAAGTTTCTAAGTGACCAATTCGAGATGAAAGATCTTGGCGTGCTCACATATTTTCTTGGCCTTGAAGTCTCATCGGGTTCTGATGGATATTTTCTCTCTCAGGCCAAATATGCCTTGGATTTCTTTTCCAAGGCTGGGATCACTGACTCAACCACTACCACTACTCCTCTCGAGCTGAATGTCAGACTTACCCTACTTGATGGTTCACTTCTTCAGGATGCCACTCTATATCACTAACTGGTTGGAAGTCTTGTATACCTCACTATCACTCGCCCTAACAATGCCTATGTCGTTCATCAGGTCAGCCAGTTCTTGTCTGCTCCTCGAACCACCTATTACTCGGTTGTTCTTGGTATTCTTCGGTATGTCAAGGGTACTTTATTTCATGGGTTTCACTTTTCAGCTCAGTCTACTCCTGTCTTACAAGCTTATTCTGATGCCGATTGGGTCGGAGACCCCACCGACAAACGTTCCACTGCTGGTTACTGTTTCTTTTTGGGTAATTCTCTTATTTCTTGACGTAGTAAGAAACAAACTGTAGTTACTCGCTCCAGCATTGAAGCTGAATATTATGCTATGGTTGATGCAACTCAAGAACTTCTCTGGCTTCAATGGCTCCTCGCTGACATAGGCGTCTCTTCTCCTGCTGCCACTACCTTATACTGTGATAACATGAGTGCTATTCATATTGCTCACAATGATGTATTCTATGAGCGTACAAAATACATTGAGACTGATTGCCACTTCATCCGTCATCACATTCTTCAGAATACGGTTTGTCTATAATCCGTCAGTTCAGCCGATCAGACAACAAACATTTTCACTAAGGCTCATCCACCCAGACACTTTCACTCTTTAGTTTCCAAACTCAAGTTTACTTCTCACTTACCTCATTGACTTTGAGGGGGGATATTAATGTATTATATGGGCTTGACCTACTTGGCCTATTAGGGCAAAATCCTAGCACCCACTTCCCCTATAAATATGTGTATATCGTTGTATTATACTAGTATCACTTTTCATAATATCAATTCATGATTTCTCACCCACTTCTCAATTATTTTAACATTTGTTTTGACAAATTTGCCCTCACTAGATTTACTGGAATTGAGAATTTTCATATTCAATAAAATCATTTTATTTGATTTCCTTGCATGATAATAGGGATTTTGAGTTTTCATATTTAATAAAATTATTTTATTAAAATAAAAATAACTATTGTTGTACATATTTTTTTTTACAATTTAATTATATATTCAGATTCATTTAAATAAGATCTTCAAAACGATATAAAATTCGCTATTTTTTTTTTTTCATTAGTTTCAGTTTTCACATTCATGTTACATTCAACATGGTACTTCCAGACTTTTTAGTTTTCTATTACATTAGATATTGTATTCAACAATCACGGGATACACAAAAATGACAGAAAGTAGTGATGTTATATATAATATTAGCATTACAGTTAATGTGATATATAATATCCACATGCATCCAAATTTAGAACTTCAAAAGAAATTAAAAATTAATACCAATCACCGAATGTTACATTCCACATTGGTGCTAGACGAACTATAAAATGTTACGTGCAACATTTACATGTTATATGATTCACATATAGTACGTGATGTTACATTCAACAATTTGTTAAGATGTTAACTATCTAAGAAACTAGTGAATTATTAAGATGTGGCAGTAAGAGGGTGGGAGATAAATATAATTATTTTAAAAGTTAAGGGTAAAAAATATAATTTTAAAAATAAGGGGTGCAAAGTGTAATTAATGCATATAGGCTGAAAAGTAAGAATTGAATTTGAATGCGAAACGACCAAAATGACCTTTACCCGTTACCATTGATCTTAACAGAATAGTAATTGGAGCAAAATTGAAATATCAAGGACTAATGTGTCTATTTTTAAATATGGGATCTAATTGAACACCGACTTCATTTGTGAAGAATCCAGATTCCAAATGAATTGGTGGATCTTGGCTAGATTTGATCTCATCTAAATAAAAGTTTTTGATTTCATTCTTCCTTTTGTCAACTTTATCCGGCAATGAATCTAACGCTAAAATTTATTGGCTCACTTGAGGAGACGTTGGGAAATTCCTTCCTTTACCAAACCCAACTACCCAAGTAGTAAGCATTTCGTGGTCCTATTACACCACCAATAAAATTGAGTTATTTTTTTCCCTCAATTTTATTATGTTTCGGCATATGCATAACTTTTATTTCTTATAAACAAGGGCAATTCTATGTGTACACATTTTTTTTTTTCAAAAATTACTACACATGTCTATAATAAGTTCTAAATTATCAATCAATATCAACAGTTTTATATTAAATCATCTTATCCGGTTGACTTGATTTTTTTGAACAGTTTAATTCTAAATTTAAAAATGTCAAAATTTTCATGACTAAACCAACCTTGCAAGATTTATAGGATTTTAAAAATTCTCTTATTAAATGATTTAAAAAAAATTCACAACTACCAACATAGGAGTTTTTTCATTTTCAGTAACATTCAAAATTAAATGTGTGAAGTATATACTCTATTTCGTATTCAGTTAATGTAATATTCAATGCCAAAAAAAATGAGAGGTTCTGATCGTGTGTGTTGTTGCAGAAATTAGAAATGAACGAATTTACCGAAATTGCTTGGGTTGAGTCATGGACCAGGTCGCTCTCTTTAAGACGTTTCGCGGCTCTGCCTAAGAATGTGTAAGTAGTGTAATAGCCCCATCGTCCTCAGGATAAAACAACCCAAAATCACCTCTGTCTAGGACCTTCTTTGCATCGCAGAAAGCCTGAAAATTGAACTCCCACACACTATTCGAAATACGAATAGACTGCTCGGAACACTCATTGAACATAAAAAAAACTGATCTAAAAGCATACTGACTCAAAAAAAATAGTAACGATGAATAAGTTCCTTCTTTTTTTACCGAAAAAGTTATGCTTTTTTCTGTGTAAAAAAACTAGATGCAAAGTTTAGTATTTATAGACAAGAAAAACGATTCATAACATTGGAAAACGATTCGTAACGTCGGAAAACAATGAAAAAAATAACATAATGTTTGCGTTTGGTTTGGAAACAGTCGTAATTGTTCATTCGAAAATTGCAGACGTTTGAAAACAGTTCATAACTGTTCATTTTGAAAATCTGATCTGATTTATAAATTTAAAATTAATATATATTTTATTAAATAATTTTTTCCAAAATAAATTATATATATAAGTGCCACGTCACTTCACGCTCGCTCGGCTCGGCCGGCCGAACGGTGGCGGCGCGTGCATGTGGTAAACCAATAGGGATGTAACTCATATCCCCTCTACAAAATGTGGGTACCCCTTGGGGCACACCCCAAGCATCCCACCTACCCACTATTATATTTTTCTTGACTCTTTCTCCCAACCAATGTGGGATAAATGAAAATAGGAAAAATATTTGACACTTATTATTATTTTTATATCTTATTTAAATAAGTAAAAAATCATTATTTTCCAACAACCCCCCACTTGAATTTTTAAAACAATTTTTTTCATCGAGCAGTATAATACAATATAAGATTGTGCATAAGCAAATGTATCTATCGACTTGAACCTTTACACAGTGAAAATGATTTAAATTATACTAGAGTAACTCGTAGTTTTGAACTCTATCTCTAACAATATCACACACAACTCTATCAGGGTGTAGTCCAAAAGCCCGTGCTTTATAGCCATGCACGTATATCACAGTATAGTGAATGCTCTCAAGAATTTTGCCCAAAATTCCATAAGAAGCGGCCACACTTCCACATTCACATAGGTGAGTCTATCAAGAGTACTCATGTAGCTAGGTACTCTACTCCAAATAGAGTATAGATCTCATTAAGAGTTAATAAAAACTCAACCTTTTATCGCTTCAGGATATCATGCTTCAACCAAACACGTGTAAGGAATAGAACTCAAAATTATTATTATAGCATGATTCTCTTCATATCACTTCATGAGCTGTTATTACCCTTTGAACCTATTTCTTGGGATCTCCAGTCTATAGGTTGGGTTTCCCTCACAAGTGACTTGTCAATCTATGGGCTTGAGTCCCATTCCTCTCGAGGTTTTGTAAATCTTTTCTCGAGCTAATCCTTTCATCAAAGGATCTACTAAGTTATCATTAGACCATACATGATCCACTCTTACAGCCCCTGTTGAGATATACTCCCTCATAGTGTTGTGTTTTCGACGTATTTGTCGCCTTTTTCTGTTATAATAACGGTTCTGAATCTTTGCAATAGCCGCGGTACTATTGCAATGGATCAAGACAGCTGGAATCGATTTCTCCCATAAAGGGGTATCGAAAAGCAGACTTCTTAACCAACCTGCTTCTTCACTAGCCGAAACTAGTGTAATCATCTCAGACTCCATAGTAGACTAAGCCAAAATAGTCTGTTTCTTAGATTTCCAAGAAACAGCTCCACCAGCTATGCTAAATATATAGCCGCTAGTTGCCTTGGAGTCATATGAAAGGACGTTCCAATCAGCATCGCTATATCCTTCTGGAACAACGAGAAACTTCTGATAATGTAATCCAAAGTTCATAGTTCTTTTCAGGTATCTCATGATCCTTTCAATAGCATGCTAATGCTTAATACTAGGTATGCTTGTAAACCTGTATAGTAATCTCACAACATAAGCTATGTCGGGCCTAGTGCTATCAGTGACATATCGAAGACTACCTATGATGCTCGCATACTTAGATTGTCTAACACCGTCACCGGTGTTCTTGAACAACTTCACACTGGGGTCATAAGGAGTACATACTGGTTTACAATAAATGTAATTGTATTTCTTTAGAATCTTTTCAATGTAATGAGATTGATCCAAATAAATTCTATTTTCAGACCTAGTTATTTTAATACCAAGGATCACATTTGCTTCACCGATATCTTTCATGTCAAAATTAACACATAGCATAGATTTCACATTGTTCATAACATGAATATTAAAACAAAAAATCAACAAGTCATCCACATAAAGACATATAATAGTGTAAACATCATTTTCAGATTTGTAATAGATGTATTTGTCACTTTCATTCATTTTGTAACCATGTGAGATAACAAGATTATCAAATTTCTCATTCCATTGCTTAGGTGCTTGTTTTAAATCATAAAGAGATTTATCTAATTTGCACATTTTGTTTTCTTGATCAGGAATTACAAATCCTTCAGGTTGGTCCATATAAATCTCTTCTTCTAATTCATCATTTAAAAAAACAGTTTTAACATCCATTTGGTGCACAACAAGATCATGAATAGCAGCAAGAGATAAAAACACACGAATAGATGTAATTCTAGAGACAGGTGAAAAAGTGTCAAAAAAATCTACATTTTTTTTTGTCTAAATCCTTTGACTACAAGACAAGCTTTATATTTATCAATAGTTCCACCGGGTTTTAATTTCTTCTTAAGAATCCATTTACATTCTATTATTTTACAACTAGGAGGTAAATCTACTAAATGTCAAGTTCTATTTGACTCGAGAGAGTCCATTTCATCATTTATAGTCTCTTGCCACAAATTTGTATTTACAGAGGACAATGCCTCTTGGAGGGTAAGCGGATCCTCCTTTAAGGTATATAAGTAGAAATCAGAACCATAATCCTTAGTGATACGAGACCGTTTACTTCTTCTAGGTTCAATTCCTAATTCTTTATCAGATTCGTTAATTCTAATGACAGACACATTACTAGATGTTGAGCCCTCACTATTCTTCAATTTAAAAGGAAATTTATATTAATAAAAATCCGCATCATTAGATTCAATGATAATCCGATCTTTTAAGTCATAAAATCTATAAGCTTTGCTATTCACCGCATAACCAATAAAAATACATTCATAAACTCTACTTGCAAGTTTTTTTCTTTTTGGATTAAGAATACGAACATATGCCAAACAATCCCAAGTTTTAAAATAAGACAAACTTGGTTTCTTATTTTTGAAAACATCATAAGGTAAAATTTTATTTTTCAATTTGGGAACTCTATTAGGCACATAACAAACAGTCAATAAAATTTTACCCTACCAGTAAAAAACAATACCGGAGTTAAGCTAGATAGTAACTACAGATTCAACAAAAGTTGTATTTTTCCTTTCAGCCTTACCATTTATTTCAGGAGAATAAGGTGCAGTTTTTTCATGAATAATCTCATGAGAATTATAAAAGTCAATAAACATATCAGAGTCATATTCGGTTCCTCTATCACTACGCAGCCTCTTAATTTTCTTATTGTATTGATTTTCAATCTCAATCATAAACAATTTGAACATATCAAACGCTTCACTTTTATTTTTCATGAGATAAATATAAGTATAATCAGAACAATCATCTATAAATGTAATAAAATAGCGTTTATCATTCCTAGTCAAGACACTATCAAATTCACAAATGTCAGAATGTATCAAATCAAGAGGTTCAGATTCTCTATTTACTAATTTATGAGAAGTTTTGGTAATCTTGGCTTGACTACAAAATTCACACTTTTCAAAATTATTTAAAGACAATTTCAGAATTAGTTCTAAGTTGCTCATATTTTTAATAATGCGCTTGTTAACGTGACAAAGTATAGCATGCCAAATATTAAAAGAACACAACATGTAAGTAGAAGGTGAAATCTTATTAGCATCAATATTTAATTTGAACATTCCATCAGTTGCATAACCCTTCCCAACAAAAATATTATTTTTGGTTAAGGTGTACAAATCAACCCCAATAGTTTGAGTAAACCCAGGCTTGTTGAGAAGATAGCCCGAAACCAAATTCTTTCTCATCTTTGGAGTATGCAGAATATCTTTAAGGATGACTGTCTTTTCAAAGGTAAACTTTAATTTCACTTCACCAGAATTGACAACTATAGTAGAGTGGGAATCACCCAACAACACTTTCTTGTCTTCAGTTTCAGAATAAGACTTGAACATTGCACGATCATAGCAGACATGGCAAGAAGCACTAGTGTCTACCCACCACCCTTCGGATCTACCAACTATGTTGATTTCAGAAATCATAGCTACTAGTTGGTCCTTGGTAAGATTCGCCTGAGGAACATGACGACGTATTTGCTGGCAGTTCTAAGCCATATGGCTTGCCTTTCCGCAATTAAAGCAATTAAACTGTTCAGAATTATTTCTTGAAGGGGTTTTTAACTTATTCTGATTTTGATAAAAATTCCTTTTCTGGTTAAAGTGGTTACGATTATGATTTTTCATATTTTTTCCTTTAGGTTTTAGAAGAATAGATGATGATTTCCTGTGAGCGTTGTTGGAAATAACGAGCACTTCATATTTCTGATCTTATTTGCAGGCCACTTCCTCAATTTGAAGACGAGTAGTCAAACTTTCTAAAGAAAATTCTTTTATTTTGTGCCGGAGAGTATTCTTAAAGTCTTTCCAAGTAGGGGATAATTTGTCAATTAAAACAACAACTTGAAATTATTCATTAAGTGACATACCTTCAATAATTATTTCATGAACAATTTTCTGAAGTTCATGAGATTGAGCTTCCACAGATTTATTGTCAGTCATTTGGTATTTCAGATACCGACTAAGAACATATTTTTTCGTTCCAGCCTCCTCAGTGTCGTATTTCTTCTGAAGAGCATCCCAAATTTCCTTTGCAGTTTTGTTAGAACAATAATAGTCATACAAATCATCAGATAGACCATTAAGAATAAAATTCTTACAACGGAAATCATTTTCATCCCAAGACTTATTTTCCTAAATCTGAGCATCAGTAGGTTCTCTAGGTAATTCAGGTTTTTCGGTTGTAAAGACATATGCCACTTTTTCGATAGTTAGAAAAAATAGCATCTTCTGTCTCCATGTTTTAAAATAAGACCCTTCAAAACAGAAAGACTTGTTGAGATCAACAGTCACTTGTCCATACTCGTGATCAGCAGACATTAAGGAGATAATCGACAGAAGACAAAATGTCTTAAAATTGGTGTTGTAGAAATTAGAAATGAACGAATTTACCAAAATTGCTTGAGTTGAGTCGCGAATCAGGTCGCTCTCTTTAAGACGTTTCGCTGCTCTGCCTAAGAATGTGCAAGCAATGTAATAGTCCCGTCATCCTCAGGATAAAACAACCCAAAATCACATCTCTTTAGGACATTCTTTGCACCGTAGAAAGCCTAAAAATTGAACACCCACACACTATTAGAAATACGAATAGACTGCTCGGAACATTCCTTGAACACAAAAAAAAAAATGATCTAAAAGTAGATTGACTCAAAAAAAATAGTAACGATGAAAAAATTCCTTATTTTTTCCGAAAAAACTGTGTTGTTTTCTGTGTAAAAAAACAGATGCAAAGTTTAGTATTTATAGACAAGAAAAATGATTCATAACGTTGGAAAACGATTCAAAAAAAAAAAAACATAACGTTTGCGTTTGGTTTGGAAACAGTCGTAACTGTTCATTCGAAAAATGCAAACGTTTGGAAACAGTTCATAACTATTCATTTCGAAAATATGATCTGATTTATAAATTTAAAATTAATATATATAAGTGCCACCTCACTTCATGCATGCTCGGCTTTGCCAGACGGACGGTGGCAGTGGCGCGCGCGTGGTAAACCAATAGGGATGTAACTCCTCTTCCCTCCACGAAATGTGGGTACCCCTTGGGGCACACCCCAAGTTTCTCACCTACCCACTATTATACTCCTTTAGACCCTTTCTGTTAGAGCACGATCTTTGACATACGTATAATTTTAGTCGTGTTTTAAAATATTTTGGATATAACGGGGGTAGATCGTGTCAATTATTATATGATTTAAAATTTAGGGGTCAAATTATAATTTTAAATACATTAAAAACTTGAGGGGTTAATTTGTAATTTTAAAAACATTAAAATTGAGAAGTAGGTTAAAATGAAAACTTAGTTAAAAGAGAAGGGGGGTTGATGCAATTATGGATATTATATATATATACATATAGAGAGGTGGTGAAAAATTGTGGAGGAGGAGAGGCCACTTGGCCGACCAGTTAATTACATATATATACATATATTCATGCATATCCACACACACCTTGAGATAACAGAGAAGGATCGAGAGAAAGAGTAAGAAAGAGAGAGAAAGGTCTGTTGGTGTGGGTTTGGGTTGTCCGTCGTTCAGCCGGCGGTGTGATCGGTGTGTGTTTTTCCTGTTTCCATTGGTACTGTAGTGTGTGGGTGTGTTTTCTGTTCGGATTGTCGATCGTCAATCACTAGTGATCGTGTGGGTGTTGTGTGTGTGCTATGATTGGTGTGTGTATGTGTGCCCTGTTCAGTGTTGCCGCTGCTGTTGTGTGTGTTTTCTGTATGTGTATGCGTGATTGGCGTGTGGGTATGTGTTGTGTGTATATATTTGATCGAACGAGTGTTGTATGTGTTTCGGATGTGTGTGTTGTCAGACATGGAGTGTGTATGTGTGTCGTTGGTTTTGGGTGGTAGTGGTGTGAGTTGGTCCGACGGTGTGTGGCTCCTCCGGTAGTGTGTATGTGGGTATGGGTGTGTGTGTGTAGGGATGTTCAGGTGGTGGTGATTGTCAAAATTGAGTTGGTGAGGTGAGAGAGATAGAGATAGAGAGAGAGAGAGAGAGAGAGAGAGAGAGACAAAAAGCAGAAAAATAGAGGAACAGGCAAGAAGGCGTTTGCCGCGGTGGTGGAATTTCTGGGAGCAGAAATGGGTGACGTTCGCTGCGGCGGTGGGGACTTCGCTGCAGCAGTGAAGCTGAACCAGGAGTGCAAACAGAAGCAGAAAACGGGAAGAAGAAGCACAAAAAATAAAAAGAAAAAGGGGAAAATTACATAAATAACCCTAACAAAATCTAAAATCCAATCTGGCGGCTGACAAAAAAATTCGAAAACGGTAGAATTTTGAACTTATTTAATATATGTATTTAATTGTCTAAATTGAAATGGCGATAGGAAATAGTGAGACCATTCACATGAATAAATTCGATATAGTAAACTGTAACTGAGTAATATTAGTTGAATAGTAATATTTCATAATAAAAGACGGGGAATAGGAAATCATAGAAATTAGAGCCTGCATTGCATGGTTAAGTTATTTTTATATAAACTATTAATTTAGGCCCTGTCACTATTAAGTTCGCAGACATTGGAGTACCGGTAGAATATAGGCAGTTAAAGTCTTCGAAAATGGATAATCAGGTGAGTGTACTGTCTTCTTGCCAAATCTATTTTCATACATATATGATGGAAAAATGTGTTTATTTAAAATTGAGCGAATTTATAACTTATATGGATCAAGCGGATTTGGGTGTTTTGAAAATGTGAAATTCGTTGGTTTTTAAAGAAAAATGTGGAAATAAATAATTTATTGAAATCAGTGAGTTTTTAAAAGAAAGTGAAAACATGATTTTTGGATTAAATCGGTTTTGGAAATAGAGGTTGATGATATTGGTTTGACGATGTTGTTGATTGGGCTATGCCATAGTTTATGTCCTGTTTAGAGGGTGGTCCGACAGGTGGTGATTGATATTATGTCCTGTCCGGAGGGTGGTCCGGCAGGTGGTGATTTATATTATGTCCTGTCTTGAGAGTGGTCCGACAGGTAGTGATTGATAATTGTGTCCTCCAGAGACGTCCGGTAGGTGATTATCTACGTAGTTAGTTCCGCTAGGAAAGCATATCCTATGGATGGTACGGTATCGTTGCAACTCCCGATCATGAGGTTAAAACGATCACTTTGATTAGCCAGAGAGTGGTGTAATGTTTTGTCGCATATGGTGTTTTGTCATATATGGTGATTGATATTCTTTTATTCTGGATGGACTTGGATGGATTTCATATATTTTGATTGATTTTTTACTGCGTAGTTGGGATGTGATATTATATATATACATATAGATGTAGATTCTGAGATGGCAGGAAGATGAGTTTTTATTATCTGATGAGATACTTATATTATGTGATTTTTACTTGATATGTGATGTTTATATATTTTATACTTGATCCATCTAAAATATTTTTATTAAGAAGGCAGTACACTCGCAAGTGATGCAATTAGGAGTTGGTCCCCTACTGGCGCTAGGTAGAGTCCTACGATGGAGTTGTGTGAAGGTTTTTTTTTTTTTTATGAACTAACTGAGGTGAACCTAAGAGAGGTTCATGGTATTTATTGTATTCTTATATTTGGGGACATGTGTGTACCCATAATTCTTAATAAGTATATGTTGTATAGATGATTGTATATTATTGTATGTATATTGTAGTTTTATGAGTTGGTTTGACGTTCATGTGATATCGTGTCGATGTCACGTCGGCCTTACGGTGGCGGGTGTCCGAGGTGGGGTGTGACAATTTTTGGTATCAGAGCCTAGGTTGTAGGTTCTATAGACTTGTCAGTGGTTGTGTCAGTAGAAGACCATGATAGAGGAGGACGTGCCAGTCGTCTAGTTAGTAGGGGACATAAGATAGGGTGTCGATAGGTGAGTTCGGTACGTGAGTGTTAGTTATTTTATTACATTAGTTAGTTCATTAGCATCATGTATGGTTGGTTGTCTTGTTGGCAAGTAGTGATGCAACAAAATGGTGGTATTTCCAGTCAGTAGATTCGAGTGATGCCGTGTTGATGGTAGTGGTAATAGGTGGATCGCGATTGTGGGAGTACTATGAGAAACAACCATATACGTAGTACTTGATGTTGAGAACTATTAGTAGCACTTAATATGTTAGTTGTTAAAATACTCGATAGTATAGCAAAACACATTTAAGTCAGATTATGAAAACCAGATTATGAAAACAAAGGAAGAGTTCGTATTAGTTGAAAATAAGGATGTGAGAAAACTGTGGTGATATTAGAAAATAATTTAATTTGGTGGTATGTTCTAGGTTGACGGGCAGGCAGAGCAACAGTTTGTGGAACTAGTAAATATCACAAACGTAATAGAAAATAGATTTGACAAGAAGACAGTACACTCACCTGATTATCCGTTTTCGAAGACTTTAACTGCCTATTCTCTACCGGTACTCCGATGCCTGCGAACCTAATAGTGACAGGGTCTAAATTAATATTTTATGTAAAAATAACCTAACCATGCAATACAGGCCCTAATTTTCGTAATTTTCTATTTTCCGTATTTTATTATGAAATATTACTAATCAACTAATATTACTCTGTTACAATTTATTATATCAAATTTATTCTCCGTATTTTATTATGAAATATTACTATTCAACTAATATTACTCTGTTACAATTTATTATATCGAATTTATTCATGTGAACGGTCTCACTATTTCCTATCGCCATTTCAATTTAGACAATTAAATACATATATTAAAGAAGTTCGAAATTTTACCTTTTTCGAATTTTTCTGTCAGCCGCAAGATTGGATTTTAGATTTTGTTAGGGTTATTTATGTAATTTGCCCCTTTTTCTTTTCCTTTTCCTTTTCTGCGCTTCTTCTTCCCCTTTTTTGCTTCTGTTTGCGCTCTTGGTTCAGCTTCATCCTTGCAGCGAAGTCCCCACCACCGCGGCGAACGCCTTGCCTGTTCCTCTATTTTTCTTCTTTTCGTCTCTTTCTCTCTCACCTCACCAACTTAACTCCGGCAATCACCACCACCTGAACATCCATACACACACAACATACACCCATACGTACACCGCAAACACACACACACCCATACCCACATACACACTACCGTATGAGCCACACACCGTCGGACCAACTCACACCACTACCACCCAAAACTAACGACACACATACATACTCCATGTCTGATAACACACATCTGAAACACACACAACACTTGTTCGATCAAATACATACACACAACACATACCCACACGCCAATCACGCATACACATATATAAAACACACACGGCAGTAGTGGCGACACTGAACAGGGCACACACACACACACTGATCACAACATACACACAACACCCACACAATCACCGGTGATTGACGATCGACGATCTGAATAGAAAACACACCCACACACTGCTGCACCAACGGAAACAAGAGAAACACACGCCAATCATACTGCCGGACGAACGACGGATAACCCAAACCCACACCGACAGACCTTTCTATCTCTTTCTTACTCTTCCTCTTGATCCTTCTCCGTTCTCTCGAGGTGTGTGTGGATATGTATGAATATATGTATATATGTGTAATTAACTGGCCGGCCAAGTGGCCTCTCATCCTCCACAATTTTCCACTGCCTCTCTATATGTGTATATATATATATATATATATATAATATCCATAATTGCACCAACCCCCCTTCTTTTTTAATTAAGTTTTTATTTTAACCTACTTCTCAATTTTAATATTTTTAAAATTACAAATTAACCCCTCAAGTTTTTAATGTATTTAAAATTATAATTTGACCCATAAATTTTAAATCATATAATAATTGACACGATCTACCCTCATTATATCCGAAATATTTTAAAACACGACTAAAATTATACGTATGTCAAAGATCGGGGTCTTACACTTTCTCCCAACCAATGTGGGATAAAGGAAAAGAGAGAAATCTTTTACACTTACTATTATTTTTATATCTTATTTAAATAAGTAAAAATTCATTATTTTCCAACAATGTGAGACACGGAACATGTGCACCATCATAGAGAACGAATGCTATATTCAACATATACATAAATATAATGGGTATAATTTGGTGTTTTGTGGGAGCTCTATTTTTTTATAAGCAGCCATGTTATATGTAACACAGGCACACAAATAGGGAGTTTTTTATTGTGTTAGAAAATATGCACCGTCAGAGAAGAAGAATCTTATATTCAATGTACACATAAATATAAAGGGATATGATTTGGTACTTCGCGAAGAGATATATATCAGTTAAACAATCAATCATGTTATATGTAATACCAACATATATACATAACACTATATTTTTTCGTATTCGCAATGCATACCATGTTGAATATAACATGGATTTCAATCTAGTTGTAAAAAAAAATAAAAAAATAAAAATTGACATCTCACTTTGAAGCGCGTGAGTGAGAGATCATTCATAGATAAAACAATAATGGATCAACAAAGATGAGGAGGATAAACATTTTTTTTAACATGTTCTTCATCGCAAATTGTGTGTAACTGTTCCACAAATTTAGAGGGTTTATATACGGAAACATCGATTAGTTTGGAATGAAAGGTAACAACACATTAGTAGGGACAAATCAGGCCACAATTTGTCAATAGGATTACTCAGTTCATAGAAATACAGTTAAGTTCATTCGGTAGTTTCGATACCCAAATAGGATTGGGTGGTAAGCGTCCCATCTCCTTTTGATACATATATACTCTTATATAAAAAATCAAAATTATCTTGAAATTATTATTTTATCGTTTTTAAAATAATGGACCAACTCACCTACACATCCCTCTGCCAGCTGACACTCCTTACCCGTTGGAATCTCCCACCCCTGCTCTGGTCGTCATTACTCCTTTCTCTTCTTCTTCTCACCTAAACTACCCACCCTCTGGTTCCCACACCCAATCTCCTCAACCAGTCGGATCAAGTGGGGGTGGGAACCAGGGATGGCGACAACAAAGACAACCGTCGGTAGTTCTCTCCAGAGAAGAAGATGAAAGGAAGAAGAAGAAAGGGTAATAGTGTTCAAAATAAAAAATTAAAAAGATGTAAGTGTTAATAATTTTAAGGCTAAAATAGTAATTTATTGAATATTTTTTTTAAGGGTATATGGTTAGTAAAAGAGGGTGTGCATTTCGAAGCACCCTATAAACAATAAAATAAAAATAGGGCAAACGACCTAATGGACCTACAGGGAGTACCAATCTACTTGGTCATCCATCCAAATTTAACTGAACCAGTTAAACTTTCAAGTAATATTTATTGCATCGATTAATCCCATTTTAAAAATTGGCCCATATTCAATGACGAGAAGACCCCCTATAAATTTGAAATCATATATTTGACAATATCTCTTTTCATGCCATAAAAGTATAAAAAGTTGCCAAATTACTAAACCTCTTTTATTTTATCAAAATAATGATAAATTTTTATTTTTATGTATCGTTTACTTGATTTTATTACAGATTTATGATCATCTGGTCATTGACTTAAAAAATATCTATTTGTATGTATTTTGTTATATGATTTGATATTAGTTGAATTCAACATGTTGATAAATTCCATGTTGAATTCAACAACTATGTTTAACCTATTTTTTTGGATTTTTTCATTTTTATTATAAAAATACAATAGATTTATAAATTTTTATTGAAGTACCATATGAATTCAATACTAATGTGAAAACTTATGAAAAAATGTTGAATGCAATATCGTTTATAGATTTATGATCGTGGGGTTATTAGCTTCAAAACAATATCCATCTATATATATTTTGTTGTATAATTTAATATTTGTTGAATTCAACATGAGGATGAATTCCGTGTTGAACTCAACAACACGTATCACTATTTAATTTATTTATTTTTATAATTTTATAATTTAATTATATTCAACATTTTTTTTACAATTATAACATAATAAATTTATAAAATTTTGTTAAAATACAATGTTGAATTTAATATGAATGTGAAAACTATGAAGTTTCAAAAGTAAGATGTGTTGATTAATTTCTCATAACCACAATAATACAAGAATTAATAAAGACCGTAAACATACATGATTATTAGGACACAATAATAAATAATATTAATCGAATACATATCTATTTGAGCCATTGTACGAGACTGAACTGTCGCAATGGAATACACATTAGGTCTTCCTCCTTATGATCTAAATTATTGTGGTGGCGGTTGTCAATGGGAAGAAACCCTTAATCTAGATTAGGGAGGGGACCTAGTTATATATACTAGGGTTTCTCGTTGGGCCCTCCCATAATGGGCTTCAATGAAATCCTAAACCTGCACTTACCACTTAACTAAATTTCTACATAAAAGACGTTACAGTCCAAATCAAAATATGATAACTGATTATTTGGGCTGCTTAAATAATAAACTATCTATTAACCCGTTTTTGTAAAACAATTAATTCAATTAATGTTACTCCATAAAAAAATATTCCAACATACATGTTGAATTCAACATGAATGTGAAAATTGATATAAAAGAATTGATGAATATGATATAGTTTTGAAGATCTAATTTAGACAAATTAAAATATATAATAAGATAATAAACAAATGAAAAATAATAGTTATTTCAAATTTAATAACACAATTTTGATTTAGTTTTAATTTAGTAATTGCCCATATGTTTTCGGAAGTTCTATATCAAGTGGTTCTCTATAAATTTAGGAACTCGATAGTTGTTACAAGGGAAAATTTGACCGAATCTTCATAAATGACTGAAATTTAACCCCAAAAAACATTGATTTATTTCGTTGATTTGACTCCCTAATGGGAGCTTGACTGCCCTGTAGACTCAACATTTTGACCTCCCCGCAAAAAAATTATGCTTTATTTTATAGTTAACTTTATTTTATTTTATTTCCAAAAAAGACAAAAATTAAAAATAAATAAAAATTAATAATAAAAATAATGATTTTACCGAGTCAATTATTTATGAATTTTGAAAATGTCAAAATAAAAATAAAAATAAAAATGGAGAGTCTCGATTCAGAAGTTTAAAGAATTAATTTAAGCTTGAATTTTTGGAAATTGATCCATATATAGTAGATTAGTATCGGGAAGTTCGAGCTGGCATGGTTCGGATTCGGCGTTGAGTTTTCCATCCTGATACTTGGAGGGTTTCCATTTGGTGATTTAGTCATGGGAGTTCTATTGGACCGGGGAACAGACATCTGATAGGTGTCAATTACCTACATATTTCCAATCCGAATTTGTTAATTTTCGAGTACGTTTATAGTTATTTTTATTATGTTTTAATTAGTTTTTATCTTTTTGTATTAAATCAGGCGTGTGGGGGCAAAAAGATAGGAAACTAGAGCGAAAACGATGAGATCGAACCAAAGCGGTTCGAAGTTATGGTGGATAAACAAGCTCGGAGGCTAAAAGATGAAACAGGCCCACCGCCTAGGCCTCCAGACCACCGCCTAGGTGGTGAAGAAGCTGAGAAAAGAGCAAAATGTTACTGACGGACGACCACCTAGGCGAAGATTCCATCACCTAGGCAGAAATCCAACAGAATGTTCTCCCAGTCCACCGCCTACTTCACTGCCTAGGCGATCAGCCGAACCGCCTTAAATTCGCCTAGGCGAAGTTTTCTTCGCCTAGGCAAATTTTCCCTACACAGTCTTAAGATATTTTTAGGATATTTTGGCTATAAATACCCCCTTTCTTCCCCCTTGGCCGGTCTCACTCTTGCTCTCTTGCATTTTTTGAGCCCTTTAGGCTATATCTAAGGATATATTTAGGAGTTTTAGAGGTGGAGCTCACATCCCGAAGTGGAGAAGACGGCGAATCGATCGTTGAGCGTTCTTAGCGGTTTATCTTCGGATGAGGCTAAGTTCTTCGATTGTTTTTCCTTATTTCTTTATCTTAGGATCATGTGAGCATGTTTAACTCGATTTATATGTTTATGTGGCTATGACCACGAGTTAAATATGGATTGTAGTAGGGATTAACGGTATATTTATAAATATGTTTGTTTGGATGATTTCGGTGTTGCGTTTATGTTTGTTCTTCGTAGTTTGATTGTGTTTATCCAATTATTTGTTTATTATGCTTAGAATGGTAAATGGAGAATACAGAGTTTTAACAAACCCCGGATTCGGATTAGGGTAAACAAATGCCACGATTCTATAACCCGGTCGGGGTTTGAATCGTGGACAATCGATGACGTTGGGGTAAGACTCACGCTACCTAGGGTCGTTAAGATGTTGAGGGAGATTTCTTCGTTGACTCAAAATTGCATTATATCCCTCGTCTTACACTTGGGAGAGGTAGCGAGAGAGTTTCAGAACGGAGATTGTCGATAGGGTAAATATAACGCGATGATCCAATAACCCGGGAGAGAGTTGGATTGTGTGCAATCAATGACGCTGGGCGAGACTCATGTGACCTAGGGTCATTAAGACGTTGAGGGGGACTTCTTCGTTGACTCAAAGTCATATATTCCCCCGTCTTACACTCGGGAGAGGTGGCGGTGGAGGTTACTTACCGAGGTTGTCAAATAGGTCGAACACCGTAAACGTAAGTAAATCGAAATCGAACACGTATTTGTAAACACGTTAATCCCTAGGCAATTATTGACCCTAAAACATATTAGTATATTAGTGTAGTTAATTTAGGTTATATTAGTATTAGTTTAATTAATTAAATACATTTATTTTTCGCCTAGATAAAATTAGGTCGACAAACGCGGTATTCGATAGTAACGACACTAATCCCTGTGGATATGATAACCCGATCTTAACGATCACAATATACTAAAACTTAGACCTTGTATACTTGCGAGTGTAAGTAGCGGCGTAATTTACGCGCTACCAAGTTTTTAGCGCTGTTGCCGGGGATTGTTTTGATGTTATTGTCGGAGAAATGCGGTAACGGCCGGCGACTTAAGTTTTAGATAGGAAAAGCAGGTGTATCATATTCTAGTCCCGTCAACGTACCAAGTTTTTGGCGCCGTTGCCGGGGATTGGCGATTTCGTTAGTATTGATATTGTGTGTAAATGACTTAATTTTACTTTAGGTATTTCTTTGTATATAATTTTTGTTTGTAGTTTTGTTTTTATTTCTTATGCAGGGTACTTGCCGATGTTAGATCGACGGGTATTGATGCATCCCTTTCGACAGAATTCCAAGCCGTTTATTGTGCTTGGCCAAGCACATAAGCCGGTGAGGCGTTTCGTTGAAAGATTGAGCCATTCAAAGCAAAACCTCACCAGTCTTGAGGGCGTTCTGAAAATGTCGGGCCAAGGATGTTAAACCATGCGCTTTTTGAGATGCAACCCAAGGTCAAATTAAGTTAAATCCGTCACATCCGACTTGATTCGGAGGTGAGATCCTCTCGCCTCCCAGGTAAGTGTTCCAAACACCCTTCGTCATCATGCTTTAATTCCATATGTTGAGATTGATGATTGGGTTCGCTGAGGACACTGTCCACTTTGAGTTTGGCGCTGATGTGTAGTATGTAGTATTGTTAGTTTATGTGTTATTGTTTTTCCGTATTGCATGTGTGTTTAGGTTAGAATGTATTTATGTTTTTGTGTTGTTGTTTTCATGTTGAGTTTTGTGTTCATCTGGGCCGTCACCCAATGATGAAAATTACCCCTGATTGTTTTCAAAGTCAAAGGTACTACCCATGCATGTGTGATTCTGTGTGCTTGACTATGCTTTTTGGTAAAAATTATTGTAGATCCTAATTTGCCTGAGCACATAGACTCAATGTATAGTTATTCAATTGATTTGAGAACGGTTATCGATTAACCAAATTCATGACACATTAGGGATTCTAGAACTTGATTGAGGAGAAGCTTGAGGTGAAATCCTAGGCGAGGTAGTTCAAGAGACGTGATTTAGGCATTCTCTTTGTCGCTTAAGCCTTTTTAAGCCTACCTTGATATATGTTTATCCCTCGTTATCCTGTCGAAACCTAAATGCAAATTCAATTCAGAACACATAAACTAATACCATGGCCAGTGGATCTTTTTCCAAACCTAAATCGATGAATTTAAAGGCACATTTGAGTGAATTAAGTTAGCAATTGTAAATACTACTTGATGTGAGTGGTTGGGTTTAGGGCGAACTTCTAATTGGTTCGGTATTTAAGTACTCATTTATCGTTTTTCATTTGTATTTCTCACACCCCTTCAATTGTAACAATCAAATAAGTTTGGGAGGGTGTTCGTTGAAAAGAAAATGATGAAAAAAAAAATAATAATAAAAAAATAAAAATCAAATGTAAATACGGTTTTTATTTCCGTTTCGTTTGACCAGTGAGTATGTCGGTCTTAAATGTGCATGTTCAGGATTGTTTCCAATCTTTCGATGGGGGTTCGTGAGCGAATGTGCCAAGCGTTGAGCCTTGGGTAACGTTAAGTTAACAACGTTAACCCGTTTTGTATTCCAAATTACCCTTGGCTAAATGTACCAAAACCGAACCAAGTCCTAAAGATCTTTATAATCTACTAAACCTACATTAGTGAAGAGTGAACCCCAATCAAGCCTATGGTAATCCTTAACTCATGAATTTTGTTGGGGGATAATCCAATCCGATAGTTGTATAGTTATATTATTGAGTCTCGTACTAACACGTTTACAGGATCTAGAATAACGTTCACTTTTATTGCATGTCGAAAATCTAGAACATTACATGCTGTGTGTTACCGTCTAAACTTGATACTACTGGCGGTTGTTGAGGGAAAAATAAATAGGTCGTTAGAAGAAGTCAAAACTCGCATGTTGTTATGTCTAGATTGTTTTTAGGATGTTTGTTATTTATTTCAGTTTGTTGTATTTTTCATTTTAGTGTGTGTGTTTGGCTCGAGGACTAGCCAAATTCTGAGTTTGGGGGTATTTGATAGGTGTAAATTACCTACATATTTTCAATCCGAATTTGTTAGTTTTCAAGTACGTTTATAGTTATTTTTATTATGTTTTAATTAATTTTTATATTTTTGTATTAAATCAGGTGTGTGGGGCAAAAAGATAGGAAACTGGAGTGAAAACGATGAGATCAAACCAAAGCGGTTCGAAGTTACGGTAGATAAACAAGCTCGGAGGCTAAAAGATGAAACAGGCCCACCGCTTAGGCGTCCAGACCACTGCTTAGGCGGTGAAGAAGTTGAGAAAAGAGAAATTTTTTATTAACGGACGATCGCCTAGGCGAAGATTCCATCGCCTAGGCGAAAATCCAGCAGAAGACGAAGATGGGCTATTGACAGCCGCTCGCCTAGGCGAAGTTTCGCCTAGGAGAAAATCCAACAGAATGTTCTTCTAGTCCACTGCCTAGGCGATCAGCCGAACCGCCTTAAATTCGCTTAGGCGAAGTTTTCTTCGCCTAGGCGGATTTCCCCTACACAGTCTTGAGATAGTTTTAGGATATTTTGGCTATAAATACACCATCTCGTCCCCCTTGGCCAGTCTCTCACTTGATTTCTTGCATTTTTTGAGCCCCTTAGGCTATATCTAAGGGTATATTTAGGAGTTTTAGAGGTGGAGCTCACATCCTAAAGTGGAGAAGACGGCGAATCGATTGTTGAGCGTTCTTAGCGGTTTATCTTCGGACGAGGCTAAGTTCTTCGATTGTTTTTCCTTATTTCTTTATCTTAGGATCATGTGAGCATGTTTAGCTCAATTTATATGTTTATGCGGCTATGGCCACGAGTTAAATATGGATTGTAGTAGGGATTAACTGTATATTTATAAATATGTTTGTTTGGATGATTTCGGTGTTGCGTTTATGTTTGTTCTTTGTAGTTTGATTGTGTTTATCGTACTATTTGTTTATTATGCTTAGAATGGTAAATGGAGAATACGGGGTTTTGACAAACCCTGGATTTGGATTAGGGTAAACAAACGCCACTATTCTATAACCCGGTCGGGGTTTGAATCGTGGACAATCGATGACGTTGGGGCAAGACTCACGCTACCTAGGGTCATTAAGACATTGAGGGAGACTTCTTTGTTGATTCTAAGTTGCGTTATATCTCTCATTTTACACTAGGGAGAGGTGGCGAGAGAGTTTCAGAACGGAGATTGTTGATAGGGTAAATATAACGCGACGATCCAATAACCCGGGAGGGAGTTGGATTGTGTGGAATCAATGACGCTGGGCGAGACTCACGTAACCTAGGGTCGTTAATACGTTGAGGGGGACTTCTTCGTTGACTCGAAGTCATATATTCCCCTATCTTACACTCGGAAGAGGTGGCGGTGGAGTTTACTTACTGAGGTTGTCAAATAGGTCGAACACCGTAAACGTAAGGTAATCGAAATCGAACACGTATTTGTAAACACGTTAATCCCTAGGCAATTCTTGACCCTAAAACATATTAACATATTAGTGTAGTTAATTTAGGTTATATTAGAATTAGTTTAATTAATTAAATACATTTGTTTTTCGCCTAGATAAAATTAGGTCACGATAAACGCGGTATTCAATAGTAACGACACCAATTCTTGTGGATACGATAACCCGATCTTAACGATCACACTATATTAAAACTTAGACCTCATATACTTGCGAGTGTAAGTAGCGGCGTAATTTATGTGCTACCAGCATGCCCTAAGGTCGGCTTAGTTCGTTGACCTTTTCCGTCAGCATATTGATGGTTTCTTGTATCCAGGCCATCTGGGCCATGCGGGGAGATTCGATATTGCCTTATGATGTCATCTTGGAATGAGTTTAGGCACAATTGCGAGTGAAGATTGGACTTCGGATGGGGAGAACTAAAATTGATTTTCTTGGATCAATTTTCCTGTCTCGTCCTGTTCTTCAACAAACCCATTTATTAGTTTGCGTGGGTCTTAGGTAGTCTTAAAACTCATTCGAGTTCGAAGTTTTTAATTCCGATGACGACCAATCGGAACAAATGGAAATTCTAAAGAGCTCGAGGGTCAGTTATGTTTGGGAAAGGTGTTAGACACCCCCTAGACACCCACTTGAAAAGGGTACCTTATATCCAGTTAAGTCCAATCAAAATTTAAGTCCGAATATTTTATTTGATTTTGAAATCTCTTCCTAAAAAAAATCCTTTATTATTATTTTTTTTTATTTTTTTTAGGGGCCTGTGGAACTCGCGTGACCGAATCACTAAATGGAAACCCCTCCAAGTGTCGGGATGGAGAACTTAGTGTCAAATTCGAACCACACCGGCCTGAACTTCGCAATGTCAGTCTACTATGGACCTTAGATGAGCCCTCATCCCTTCGCCTACGGAGCGCTGACATATCCCAACTAAGGGCATATCTATCAGGCTTCACTTGATGGCCTGGCCCTCTTTGCACTGTAGATCCTCATTCACCTAGAGAGAGTCGTTGCTCTATCCAACGATCTGAATGCTAATCAACCAGCCTCGACAGTCGAAACCGAAGACAGATAAGAAGATGGACCCTCTTCGGCACCAGCGCTCTAAAAACCCCTCTTTATGCTTATTATTATTTAATATTCTTTTCTTTTTGGAAAATCGGGGCGCATCATGCCCGAGTAATTGTCCTATAAAAATATTATTAAAAAAATATTCATTAAAAGAAAACTCATATCTATACAAAAATAAATGCGAAACTGTATTATAAAATAGAAAATAATTAATAATATTTTACTATCTATGAGTTAATATTCATAGCTCAACAAATTTAAATTTAGTCCACTTAAAACCGCAGAAGTCGTTCTTTTGAGTCATTGAATAATACTATCTATTTACACTGCGTACACTTAAATGTTTGTTGTACTATTTTACTTAGGACCATGTACCATGAGGTCATTTTTTGGAGTTTTATGTACCAATCAAGTTCAATTGTTTTTTTGTGCATCCACAACTCCTTTTGACATTTTCTTAACCAAAATACCGCTCATTCAATTTTCACCCCCTACTTCCATATTCCATCGACTTGTTCACCCATCTTCGCTGTCTCGTTCTCCGTCGCCGTTGTCGAACGTCTTCGCTGTCACAGTGGTATTGCCATCGTTGTCACCATCGCCGTTCGTCTGTGCAGTCGCTGTCACCATCGCCTTCTCTTTTCGTCTTCGCCATTGTTGTCGCCGTCCCCATCTGTTTGAAATCGATGCCGCCATTCAAAATCGATGTCAATGTTTGTCTTCGCCTTCGAAATCGACGTTGCCGTTCTCCGATTCGTCGCCATTGATGTTGATGTTTCGTTTCACCTTTGAAATTGACGTCGCCGTGACTGATTCTTCGCCATCGACGTCGAAGTTTGTCTTCGCCCTCAAAATCAACGTTGCCGCCGCCAATCCTTCGTCGTAGCTGTTGTCGTTCGATTCTTCGCCGTTGCCATTCGCTGTTGTCGTTGGTAAATTTTTGGTAGCCGCCGCCCTAAAAAAGGTCCCCGATTCATAGATGCAGCTAGGGTTTTCAACATTAAAAGTATTTATTACATTTTTTGCCCCATATTTTATTTGGTTTCAATTTTTGTCTTTTTTTTTTTTTTGAACACATTAATCACTAAACTTCTAATCAATTTTATCAAGCTCAACTTTGATAAATCGAATTGAAGTATCGATGCTCACAATCAAGTGGTGTGTTGAATGTAAAACTGTCTAATTTACCTAATATTCAAAAATTTGATAAAAATCACACTGAATAATCTGGTTGTGTGTGTGTTGAATGTAATACTTCCTAATATTACAAAAAAAAATAAAATTATGATTTCATTGACCCTCTCATTGTTTTCAGTCTCTGTTGAATGTAATACTGTCTAATATTGCCAAAAAATTTAAAATTCAGAATACGTGTTGAACGTAACAATGTCTAAATCGTGTTGAATGTAATATTGTCTAATATTCTCCAAAATCAAATTTTCAGAGTGCGTGTTGAATGTAACACTGTCTAGTCTTATTTTGAACGTAATCTAATAGAACCAATTTGTTTCAAAAATAATATCAAACATTTACGTCCAAAATGTTAATATTGTTTGACTAAAACATCAGGGATAACTTCTCATCAATCCAACCATAGCAAATAATTGTTAAGGTACCGAAACACATGCTTGTTGAATAAAATCAATTTTTAGAATTCAACAATTTGCCCCCCATTGTTTTCAGTTTGTGTAGAATGTAACACTTTCTAATATTACTAACAAATTCAAAATTCAGAATGCATGTTGAATGTAATACTGTCTAATCATATTGAATGTAACATTGTCTAATTTTTAAAAAAATTAATTTTTAGAATTTAACAATTGATTGTTTGAATGTAAAATTATCAAATATTCAAAATTCAGATTACGTGTTGAATGTAATACTGTCTAATCGTGTTGAATGTAACATTGTCTAATATTCTCAAAAATTATTTTTTACAATTCAACAATTGAACCCCATTGTTTTTAGAGTATGTGTTGAATGTAACAATTTGAATGTAACACTGTCTAGTCTTGTTTGAACATAATCTGATTGAACCAATTTGTTTTGAAATAATATCAAACATTCATGTCCAAAATGTAATATTGTCTGACTAAAACATCATACATAACTTCTCATCAATCCAAACCATAGCAGATAACTTGTCAGAATATCGAAACACCATGCGTGTTGAATGTAATATTGTCTAATATTCTAAAAAAATAAATTTTTAGAATTCAACAAATTGACCTTCTATTGTTTTTAGTTTGTATTAAATGTAACATTCTCTAATATTACCAAAAACTTCAAAATTCAGAATGCGTGTTGAATATAACACTGTCTATTCATGTTGAATGTAACATTGTCTAATATTCTACAAAATCAGTTTTCAAAACTCAACAAATTGTCTTACAAAACAATATGTGTGTTGAATGTAACATTGTCTAATCATGTGCAATATTAAAAAACAATATGTATGTTAAATGTAACATTGTTTTCTTTTCTCAAAATCAGTTTTTAGAATGTTGTTGAAGACCGCATCAAACACAAGGACGCAATTGAAGACCGCATCAAACATGAAAACGATCAAACATAAACTCCAAAACAATAAAAAAAGATCAATAAAAAATGATTACCAGAACTTCAAATCTGCAACACATACAAAAAATCAACGATCAAACCCTTAATCGACATGGGTGACAAACAATCAATCCTCAGTCGATGATGAGCAAACAATAAAGTGAAATCAACGAAAGACATCAAAACCTCAATGGACAAAAAATAAATTGACAATCTGCGAAATCAACAATCGACGACACACAAATTAAAAAATTGAGAATCGATCGATCGAATTGAATGAATCTAATCGCATACCTTCACCCTTTGCCCTTCAATTCACTGCCAAACTAATTTAATGTAACAAACTTCAAATGAATCTAGCAAAACACCAGAGAATCTGCAAAACACTAGGGGGATCGAAGGTGAAAAGGCTAGAATCTTAAATTTTTAGATCTGAAATCCTAAAAATGTACAAAAATTAATCGACGATCGATGACATAAAATCAAGAAATTGAGAATCGATCGATCGAATTGAACGAGTCTAATCGCATACCTTCCCCCTTTGCCCTTCTATTCACTGCCGAACAAATTTAATGTAGCAAACTTCAAATGAATCTAGCAAAACACCAGAGAAATCTGCAAAAACCAAAGGGGATCGAAGGGGAAAGGCTAGAACCCTAAATTTTCATATCTGAAACCCTAAAATGTTTAGATCTAAAACACAAAATTTGAGAAATAACAAAAAGACATCGCACGATTTAAACAAAATATGTACAATATTCGATGATCTGAGAACGGTGATTGAGGTCAGCGCGAGCACGATCGGCGGTGATTGGCGGCGTGGCGGTGGCAGTGAATGGATATGCGGCGCTGTTGGTTACGGTGGCGATGAAATCAAGTTTGACGATGAAGAAGCAAGCTTGACGATGATGGCAATGAGTGAAGATGACAGATAGAACATCGGAGAATCTGCAAAACACCAAGGGGATCGGAAGTGACGATGGAGGAGTGATGGCGGTGGAGGATCGACTAAGAACACACGAAAAATGTAGGGTTAAAAGATATCGGGGGTAGTTTGGTAATTTAACATGTACGATTTTTTAAAAATGAGACTAATCAATTCAAAAAATGATTAGAATGAGAGTTTTTGGTTCAATTTTAACTAATTGGTATTTATAAACTATAGGGGGATAAAGTGTAATTAACCCTTTTATAAACTAGTGTTGACCCGTAGTGCGTATGATGAAAGATAAAATAAATATCATTATCAGTTAAATTGTCTTAAATGATCACATGATCTGATATACAAATAGTTTTATTTATGTTTTATTGTGTTGTTAAGTGTAATTAAAACCCTTTGTAAGTTGGAGAGATGTGAAAGATAATAGAGATGGAGATATAAAATAGAAAGTAGGGTTACATATTTAAAAAAAATAAATATATTCAATAAAATTAACGCGTAATTAAAAATAATAAAAAGTTTGAAAGGTTGAGATTCTACATCCCTTTCCTTAATGGCGTAAGGGGTGGTTGTAATTTCTTTGAGAATGGCAGAGATACTAAAAAAAAATAAAAAAAAATACTATTTTCCGAAGAAAAAAAAATACATAATAAATTTTTTCCTTGGAAAAATAGTTTTTTTTTTTTTTGAAAAAAAGAAAAGAATGAGGAAGAATGTTAACTGAACGGACATGCAACATTTACCATATATATCGCCATTGAATCTACATAAAGTACCCCTTCTTTTGGTATAACCCTCGAAACCGACACTTATATTCTCTCCTCCAAAAGCAAAAGGTGGGGGAACATCAGATTCTTACCCCCGTTTGACGTGACATTCTTCATTATTTGATGAAGAACTTCCGGTATGAGAGTAAGTATATTACGTGAAGATAATTCTAACTGAATGTATATCAAATTGTATGCGTACTTTTTCTGACACTAATCAGGGGCGGGAAATAGGAGAGAGAAAGAACGTAAAATCTGTTTTGAGAGCACACTCATAATGTGTTCAGATTCTTTGCTTAGATTAGTGTGACTCCTTTAACGAACATTCTGAACAAATTTGCTTAGGGACCCGACCTGTGCATGGATACGGGTGCTGAGTGCTCATGGGCTTGACTCGTGCATTGCTTGTATACATGGCTTTCACCCATTGATGCAGAGGTTCTGGCCCAATCTGAGGCGCAAAGGCCGTGCTCCCATTCGAGGATGTGTTGATCTTTTGGCTATGCTCAAGTTCCAGGCTCGATTCAACATAAGCCCAAAAGAGCGACCCATGACCAAATTCACCATCATCAAATATAATTATTTTTTTGTCCAATGTTTATACATGGGGTTTTGACAATATTACCCCTGTCATTTAGCCAATAACCACAAATCTTCTCTATCATTTATAAATATCAATCAAACATTTTGACCGAATATTTTATGTAGACAAACACAAATATATTTATCCCTATTTTTAAATTTATTTTAAAAAAATTCTCTAACATCTCTCTTCTCTCCGTATCTCTTCTTCTTCTTCTTATTTCTGTTTCTAGAGAGAACAATTTAACATCACTATGAGGAGAAGGGGATGGAGGAAAATGTAATCAAAAAAGTTAAAAGGGATATTTGTGCATTTTACTTTTAAATTGCTTAATTATTTTTTAATTAAAAAATAATTAAGAAAAAAAAGTAAAAGAGGTTTATCGGTATTTATGGATAGAATGGCAAAAACCCCTTATAAACCATCTTCCTTTGATTGACTCTTTGTTAACACAATCATGTTTTTCAATCCATAAATTAACATGCATACACCAATGATCACACAATAAGTATTTAAATTTTCAAGCTTAAAATGTTTATTACACTTCTTTTCTTTAGACCACACGATGGTCTAAATTATCATATTTTATAAATAATTATTTTATTTTTGATAAATTAATTTGTCTATATTTTTAATGATAGTTTCCACTATTTTTATAAGTCCAACATATATATTCCACTATTTTTTTTTTGAGTTCAACGATTTTTTTTTTTTTTAAATTATACTTTCAACATGAAATATATACATATACATGTTCTTAAGTTTGAATATGTACATATATATAACAACAGAAAGAAAAAAGTAGATTCGATAAAAATTAATTGTACTGTCGAAATAGATTCTATCTTACAGAAAGACAGTATTCCAAAGTATTTTAATTTTATATTTGAAATCGAATATATTTATACATCCATATCATGTATGTATGTATGTTCAAATACAGTGGCGGACCTAAAGCCCTAGTTGTGGCCATCGTCTGCCCAAAATTTCCAATAGCACCTCCAAAAGACAGTATTCCAAAGTATTTTAATTTTATATTTGAAATCGAATATATTTATACATCCATATCATGTATGTATGTATGTTCAAATACAGTGGCGGACCTAAAGCCCTAGTTGTGGCCATCGTCTGCCCAAAATTTCCAATAGCACCTCCAATCTTACCGTATTTTAGGTATATATATATAACGACTTAAAGAAAAAAGAAATTTCAATGAAAATTGTATTGACCAAATAAATTCTCTCTAAAAAATAGAGTATTGGGAAACGTTTAAGGTGTATTTAGATAAAGTGTAAGAATCCTATATATATATATATATATATATATATATATATATATATATATATATATATATTTTCACCACTTATCCCCTATGTTTGTGGATCAAAATACAACGGTTAAGTTTTCTATTAAGTTTAACGGTCAAAGACAAAAGTCAACATTGTTTTGTCAATTAATATGAAATGTCATTTATACCTTTAAATTTTTTAATAGGGACTATTTTGATACTTTTCAATAACTTAAGGGTTAATAGTGTATTTTGTTTTTATATCCTCTCCATTCTCCAGCGAACCACCGGTCCATCTTCCTCCTCATCATCCACCATGCCCATCTACCGCCACACCTTCAACGGCCACCACCGATCCACTCATTACTCATCTCTACATGGAAAATGATAAAATGACTGATTGATATTTGTAAAATGGTAGGGGAAGTATATGGTTTAGTATAAAATGACATGGGTGGTGAGTGGTATAAACCCTATATATATATATACACATACATACATGGACCTCTAACATACCCATTGTCATAGGAAATTAAAAAGCTTTGCGCATTACTCATTATCTAAAAAAAAATCCTATGATGAAGGAAGAAGAGGCCGCGGAGAACACAAAATTCCAACATCATGGGAGAGTGAAGCTCTTCGAAAAGGTAGTGACGGCGAGCGACATCAAGCAGTACCGGCTGTCCATACCCAAGCACCACGCTCGCCGGCATTTCAACCAACACTCCACTGGCAATCCGGCGAGACCGGACAGTTCTTCCCACCTCTGCATGGAAGACGACGAAGGAAGGGTGTGGAAGTTCAAGTACACGTTCTGGAAGAGCCGTCGGGGTTACATGCTGACCAGCCAGTGGGGTCGGTTCGTGAAGGTGAAGGGAGTCTCCGCCGGCGACGTGGTCAGTTTTATGCAATCAAACAGGGTTGCCGGAGTGAAGCTCTACATAGACTGCAGGAAACAGGGAAAGCCGGATGGCCTGTCGGACCCGGAGTTGATCGGAACTGTTCAATGTGTTCGGAGTTTCAAGCTGTTTGGGGTCGATATATCGACTGTTGTGATAGAGTAGAAATGGAGCTTCCATCAACGGTGCAATTTTACGACATTTACATAGCTATAATGTGATTTATGTTTTACTGATTTTTACTGATTTATATTTTAAATATTGAGGGTTTTCACCCATTCAAAATTTTAGTCTAGTCCAAATTTGTGAACCTTTTATGTCAAGCACACTAAACTTATTTTCAATAAAAATATATATATATATTTTTTTCATCCAATTTAACCCCCCAAAAAAGTACTGGCATCTTTTAATATCTGCAAGTCTCAAAAAAATCCGCAAAAAGTGGGTTCAATTACTGAAGGAAATAAAATCGATTAATAAAATAGAGTTGTTGAACATAATACTGTAATATTCAAATCAGGCAATCAACTACTATTAAAAATGAATACGATGACATATGCATTATTTGGACAAAATATTTTGGACCTATTGCCATATATATATATATATATATATATATATATATATATATATTTGATACACTATCGATTTTAAGTTTTATTATTATTATTCTCTGTTTTTTTTTTTTTTTTTAATTTAAGAGATCATCTAGAAAAAAATCATTTTTGACTGTTTAGGTAGAAATTAGACTTCAAGGTATAACTAATTAAGTTTTTGGTCCTTAAACAAATAAAATAGAATGTGAAAAGACACATATAGCCCTAAACAACCATAAGACATTAACATTGTCTGGTCAATGTTCACTCACCTCACTCTATTGTCTCTCTTTCTCTCTCTCTATCTAAATTGGTTGGATCAAACCAGCGTCCACCCTCTATCATCTCTCTCACTCTAAACCATAATCTCTCTCTCTCACTGATCCGTTCGCCGTCCAAACTCACTCAGGCCACCACCGCTGTGCCGGTTGCCATCCAAACTCACTCAAGCCCCCCACCGCTGTGCCGGTTGCCATCCAAACTCACTCAAGCCCCCCTAATTGCCATAAAGCTGGACGGTGGTTGGACGATGACGGTTGAACGATAACGGCTTTGACGGCGTTGAATCGACGGCGGTTGAATAGATCTGAGTCGTCATTCGTCCGAAACCCTAATCGCGACGACGCTGAACGGTGTCTGGACGACGAAGTTTGAACAATGACGGCTTTGATGGCGTTGAATTGACGATGGTTGAATAGATTTGAGTCGTCGTTCATCCGCAAGCCTTGGCGTTTAGTTGAAGTGTTCTTTTGCACAGTCCAAATGGATCGTATCTAGTTTTTGGGTCTCGACTCTCGAAGGTAAGAGATGTTGCCGCCGCCGTTGGAGTTGAAGCTACGGTCAACTATCGCAATGGAAGTTCCAAATCTAAAATTTCTGTTGTCACCGGCCACACAAAACACCGTTCGTCTTCTGAAATCCAAACCTCGTTGTATGAATTTTATGCGTTGTCGGCCACACAAAACACTGCCGCAAACATGAACAGACCTGTAAAAGACAATTTTACACTTCACACCCCTGAGGTTTGGTCACTTTTTCACAGAAACACCCTCTAGAGTTTGGGATCAAGCTTTGATGTTTCTTGATTTCTTTCATGCTATTGATTTTGTTTTGTGCAAATATGGGTTTGATGCATTTCTGTGTTTTGGGATCTGGTGTTTTTTTTTTTTTTATTTTTTTTTTATTTTTATGGTGGTGGAGGTGGGGATCTCTTCTTTATCGCACAGTGGAGGTTTTTTCCCATGGAGATGATGATAAAGATGATGGTGTTATAATTACATTTTCACCTTCATAATTTAGTTGTAGCTTTGATTTTTTAATTTTTTCTACAAATTAACATGGATGCGTTAACGTTAATATATGGGATGAAAATGTTCATTAACGTTAATGTCAATGTGTGCTTTTTGATTTCTCATATATGAGTTTCTAGACAATATGAATGCGTTAACGTAACATAAGATATCTCAGAAAAATATACATTAATGTTAACGCAAACCAAGAAAATTATGTATTTACATTAATGTTAGTTTTTTTTGTGAGTTTTTCACATATCTTTTTTTGGACAACACGAATGTGTTAACATTAACACAGAAAGAGATCTCAAAAAATGTGCATTTAAAGTTAACATTAATGTCAGTGTTTGCTTTTAATTTTCTCACATATGGGTTTTCAAACAATATGAATGCGTTAATGTTAACACATGAGACCTTAAAAAAAATGTGTATTAACGTTAACGCAAATCTAACCCAAACACACATTTAGCTCAAAATAACAAAATATCACATATGATAGTGAACGCTACCATGAAAAAGACAAAAGTCTATGGTAGGCCGTTAACGTAAATATTCAACCAAAATATGTTAACACACATAACTCCCAAAAAATAAAATACGTTAATGTTAAAACCCCACAACCCCATGGTAAAAAATGCGTTAATGTTTAATGCACACAAACAGATGAGGAAAGATGCGGTAACGTAAAACACACAAAAAATATATAAAAATGCATTAAAGTTAACGTGAATTTTAATTCGTAGTTTTGTAATATAGTCAATATCTGACAAAAAAAAAAGGTGTACTGCTAAAAAAGAGTAAACGTTAACGCGCACAAAAAAGAGTTAACGTTAACGTAACACACACAAAACACATTAGGAAGAGCAAAAACAAAAAAATGAATGCAAATAACGTTAACGTGAATTCAAAATGTAATTTTGTAATATAGGTAAAAAATATTGCTTGAAGTGTTTTACGTTAATGTTAACACCCATGCTGTCCAAATTACTTTTATTGTATAGGACAAAATGGTAGATTCGTAAATACTAGTGAACAGAGTGGTCAAAATGTATGGACTTTTTCCTAAAAGAATCTTGAGATCTGAAAACTTAATTATAGTTGTCAAAAGTTTGAATTCTCAATAGGCTATGAAGAGAGGGCTAAATAATAAAATCCCCTTATTATTATTATTGTTATTATTATTAAAGAGTATTTTGTAATTTTATAATAATTATAAGTAATGAGGGATAATTCGAATATGGCTCAAATCATTGCCACGTGTCGCACATGCTAGGCATCAATGTACTGTTATTCCTTTTCAAGAACAATTATAACATCTTCTGCTTATTAATGAAAGAGTCGTTATCGCTCCCTAAATAATGGTGCATTAACTCCAATCCTGTCAATTATGCTGCATTTATGATAATGAGCTAGGATTCAGAGAAGACTTGTCAATAAAAATCAATACTCTGCCAAAATTTTCTCAAAGCAATTGATTGATTCTCACATCGGAGGTGCAACGCAGGCAAACCTACTCGCGGTGTATTATTTTGCAAGAACCTGAGCTGGGAACGTAATCTGAGTTGGGAAAAATACCATATCCTTGATCTCAAAGTCCCATATTTGACGAACCAGTTTTTTGCTTCGTTAGATTGGCGTTGTCTGTGGGAACAACTAACTTTTTTTCTCATCACTTTTAATAAATGTTTATGGTTACTTTGAGGTTTAAGATAATGACAAATGATCAAGAAGGCAAAAGCCAACTGCTCCATACGGATGATCATGAAGTTGGTCCATATGGAGCGTCGTCTTCGCTCCTCATGCAGTTGACGAGAGAGATATGTGATCTCTCTTGAAACGTTTAGCGTCTTGCTAGACAGGCTTGTCAAAGCTAGTTTTCCCTATCGACAACTGCTCAGCAAAGGTATGTGCCACTGTATATTAAGGTACAAGCCATTGCGGATGAGAGACAAAGATTATGATGGGAGAAATACCAAGAGAAAGATCGACAAAGAGAGCAACATGACCTCTAGCGGGAGTTGGAGAGAATACGAAGGGAAAGACATGAACTTCATTGAGGAAGCCAAGCGACCGATGCGATTCTGATGTCCCTCCGTTAAAAAGAGCGCTAGTGTGCATTCACGACTTGGACTACGTGCGTCATCAACATGAACAGGAGATAGAAGAAATGGTGCACCCACCCTAAGAAACGAGACGCACCGGATTCACTCATTAGGTAAGACATTTGACGCATCTTGAGAAGTTCTCCTATTCTCTATAGAAGCATCCTCGGCATACCGACTGAAGAATCAATGGGTGATCCTAACCGACAATTTGATATAGACCTCTGGGAGCAGGTTAATGCCATTAACAAGAAGTTTGCATAGATCGAAAAGAAGGAGCCAATATCTACGGGATAGTGAAGAGAAATGCTTTATCGTTTGTTGCTCGGGTACTATAGGAGAAGGTCTTAGCAAAGTTCAAACTCACATCCCAAATGGGGATGTATCAAGGTAACACCAACCAGGTGGAACACCTGAACACTTATCACCTAATAACGTGCTCAAGCGAGAATTGATCCTATATCTAGCTGTATCGTCCACCGTCGTAAGCTCAATGCACGTGGTAGAAGTAAAAGGCATTCAAAGACCGGTATATTACGTCAGCTATGCCCTGATTAGGGCAGAGTCACGTTTTCCTTATCTTTGCTGATAATTTATACCTTGATAATCTCAGCAAGAAAACTTTAGCACTACTTCCAAGCTCATCCCATGGCTGTGTTGACCAATCAACTACTGAGGGTCATACTGCACTGACTGAAGACTTTTGGGCATCTACTTTAGTGGTCAGATGGGGATGGGAAAATTGGTAACGATGGTTGCTCGGTTTGCCATTATCGGAGCAGGGAGGGGGTAAAGATGGGGAGGGTAAGACACATAACATGGGGGGTTTTGGAAGAAAAAATGGTTAAAAATATTTTGACCCTTTAAGTTTTGAAATATTTTCAATTAGACCCCAATACATAGAGTAGCTCAGTAATGAATAGCCCAGCCCCCCGTGAAGTGAAGCGACCAAAAGTCTATTTTTTTATTGGTCCTCTGGATGATACGTCTCCCAGTCGTAGTCCCAGTAGTGAGTGGTCCAATCTAAGGCGTAAGTTCTGTGTTGGTAGGTCATTTCCGACCACTAAACAAGTAAACCTGTTACCATACTACTCTTTTAAGTTAGAGATCTAACTTTATGGGGGCTAGTCAAGGAAATTCCTCTTATCAACGGGATGGACACAAAGAAGAAAAGAAAAAACTTTTTAGAATAAGTGTGGAGAATGATCGAGTTGGAACAAAATGACGAAATTACCTTTATTTTTTAAATGAATTACGAAAATTCCCTTAGTTCTGTTAAAGTTTTAATTGTTGAACTTAAGTCTTAAACACATGGGGTGTAAATGGTGACGATAATACCACAGATATGCAAAATGCAATTCAATCTAACCACATGAGTATAAAGTGTAATTAACTTTCTTTGTCTTTTTCATTTTTTTTGGTACATATGTTAGGGGAGGGGGTTGAACTCTAAATCTTTCACAAGAAATATAAACTAGATATCTATTAAACTACGAGCCTTAAGATATTTTTCTTCTCCTTGTATTTACTTCTTATGTGTGTGTAAAAAAAATAAAAAGGAAAAATATAAAATAAGTTAAAATACTAATGTGATCCACATGTCCTTTTTTTGATATATTTTTTTTTAATGTCATTTCATTTTATAATATTGTGTAGTTAGAATCCTAAATGGATGCAATTAGTTACCATAAAATAACAAATTAAAAAAAATGTCATTTGATGGTACCTATGTAGTAGGACTCTAAATAAATACAATGAAATATAGTAAAATGAAATTTATCTTTCATAACTATGTTTTTTTTTTGTCAAAATAATTATAAATTGTTAATAATATTGTCATTTTTGACTGTTAACGTATTGTTGCACCTGTTATATTTTGGGATATTGTTGTATAGTCATATTGTCACATTTAAAATAATATATTTTGTATACATTTTGACATTTTGTTGAATATTAAAGTTAATTTTTATATTTATTGCATAATTTATTTTTTCTTAAAATTAACATTAACTTTAATTAATCCGTGATTTCAAGTGCAAGTTATATGCTAATCTATTAATAAATCGGCACACATTTTATTTAATTTTAAAAAGGTTAATGGTTAAAATTGAATTTAATTTTTGGTTATAAAAAATATCTAACACATTATAATCCTTAAAATTTCTGCAACTTCTCACACCACTCACTTCAAACTTCTCATCTTCACTCTCTATAGGTTTCTCAGTATCCATTTTCCTTCAATCTAAATCCACTACCTCACTCACCTTCAACTTCTGGTATCACTCACCTCAAACTTCTCATAGAGACACGCTTCTTTTTATCTAAATTTTATAAGTGACTTTAGCCACGACGTATAACTAGTCTATTAATAAATCAAAACATAATGACATTTTAACGATCCATATTTATGTTTAAAATATTAATGGTGTAAATTGAAGTTGTGCAACCTGTTAACTCACTAACTTCAAACTTCCTAACTCACTCAATCCATAATCCTCTCAATAACTTATATTATTTTCGAATGAATCAAAGACCGAGATAAATAGATGGAAGATTTGAGGAGAAAATTCCTGCATATTTGTACTCTATTAGCTATTTTTTCATTATTTACTATTTATTTTTATATTTATAGATTTAAAAATCGATACAATACCTCTAGTCATGAAAAATCCCTAATTACATAAAAGTAGTCGAAATGTTTTATTTAAAAAAAAAAAAAAAAAGAGTAAGTCCAAAACTAACCCAATTTAAATCTAGAAGCCCAATGTTTTATTGAAAGGTTTGTCCAAATCTATTTTTTATATTGACAGTCGTACCAAGAATAAAAACTGGACAACAAAATATAAGCAAAAATAAAAAATAAAAACAAAAATTCAAAAACAGTAAACAAGCAAAAATTTGTTAATCCATAACCGAAATTTTCTTGAGCTCCATAAACGAATGTGCCATTATTTTACCCTTAAACTTTTTTTTTTTTTTTTTTTTAATTTTCTATTATTTTGTTTTTTATTTTTCTATTTTATTTTTATTTTATTTTCTCATTTACTTTTTTTTATCTTCTTCATCCCATTTTGGATTAAAAATAAAAATAAAAAATAGAAATAGAAATCGAAAGTGCCAAACAATAAAAAAAAAAAAAAAAAAAAAAAGCGCGCACACAACAAAAAAATCAAAATCATAAAAAATATAAAATAAATATTAAAAACATGAAAAATAAAGAAGAAACGAAAAATTAATTAAAAAAACAAAAAAAAAAAATAGAAAATAAAAACAAAAAATTGAAAATTGAAAATGAAAAATAAAATAAAATATTTGAATATGTAATAAAAGATCTATCGTCTTGTAGTAAAAAAAGAATTGTCCTATATGACTAGATCAGATTTACTTGAAGTCTTTGACAAAGCAATATGATGATTACAATTATATTCTAATTGTTATTATAAGTAAATTATATCAAGGATCGATACATATGATCATGGGTTTTGACTATTTCCCGCCCTATTGATTCTTTTAGGACATAGAGATAGAGTAATCAAATTGCACAGTAATTACAACTAAGTGATTTCCTGAATAAATTCTTATAAATTTGATATAATTATGATATATGGGTAATGCGGCTTAGAGTTGTTGGAGGTACTGTAAAGAAAGATTCTTTACAAATTGCAAAATTGGAATTTTCTAATTTTGTTTAATTGTTGATTAATTAATTGTTTCTACCATTTTGTTAGGAAATTTTTGTTTCCTAATCTATATTGAGCAACATATTATTATTTCTCAATTATATTTACTATTTAAATTAATGGGTTAAAATTAAGTAATCTAATTAATTTAGGTAAGCCCGTAGAATACTAAAAAAAATGTGGGTTAAATGTGTAGATATCATAAACTATTGGGGTAATTAGGGAATTATGGGAACTCTAATCACACCATATATATAGAAAAGTTAGGGTTATAGTTCTCAATACACCAAATCAAAATATGGCTCCCTTCTCCCCATCTGAAAGAGGAACGATAGTCCCATCGAGGAACTAAAGTGATTTGGTTGAGAAAGATCACGTACCCACTCGATCCGTGCCCTACTCGTGATTGATTGTCGCAGATTTTCGTATCGGTAGTCGATTTTTCATAATGGATCCAGGTACGCGATTTACGTGTTTAATATAACTCTTGATGATTTGACAAGTTGCATTAGGTGTTATAGATTTAGATCTATAGGGATTAAATCTCAACAAATTTAACTTTTATACGGATTTAATGGGTCACACACAAATGAAGAATGAAAGTTTGAATAGTTCTTATAAAGGAATGGATAATAATATTGAACTATGTAGAAGTTTGGGGGTCAAAGTGAAACATAGGATAAAGGAGAGTCTAGAGTTTTACCGTAGACAAACTTATAAATAGGGAGCCATATTAGTGTAGTTGCCCAGGACATGCCCTAAAGAAGGCTAATTCAGTCGCCCTCTTTTTTCTTTCTCTTTTTTCTTCGGTTTGATTTTTACTATCATCTAAAATTAAACCAAGCCTCCCTTAGTTCTATCAATTTAAAATATGATTTTAGATAATTAGTAAACACTATTCAAACAAAATTCTTTGTATGGATAGCGTTAGATGTAGGACACTTAGGCCGCTATTAAGAGTTATATATTCTTGCATGATACCGCTCTCTAAAAAGACACTTTAAATTATGACTTGAGAACTATCAGCTATGAAGTTGCAGCACACGGAAAGAAGTGAAAGAAACTTATTGCATGATACATGTGATTTTTTTTTTCATCATAATGGCATAACCTAACTCTTTTCAATTGTTTATATCACATAAATGCCACGGTCCAAGCTTATTAAACCCCTACAAATTATTTTTTTGATCTTTACAAAATTAATTTTAATTTTTTTATTTATTTCTAATATAGTTGAAAACTACCTTTTTTTGGTAAAATTATGGAGAGAGGATCGTATTAATGATATATGAGTAATTTGTTAAAATATCTTTTTTTAATAACTTGTGAAATTTTCTTTATATATATAGAGAGAGAGGTCAATAAAAGTACCTTCATAAATCTACTGGGTTTAATAAAAAGTACTTTTGTATGGGCTCCATAAATTTACTCATTTATTACCATAACACCATATAACACTAAATCGTGCTATTATAATGACATCTTAGATAATCCAAGACTTGTATCCTAATGTATCTATTTAGCCTCCGTGTAGTAATTACTCTCATTTAAAAAAATCTCATTCTATTCCCAAATTTTTATTAGGTATAACATTTAGTAACCACTTCCATTTTTTTTTTTTGTTTCCATTCACATTCTATTCTAAAATAGGAATCGTGTCCATTTTTTTTTTTATAGGAATGAAAATCAAAAAAAATTATGCCTGACTATTCCCATTCCATCCCTTTCTTAGAAATAGGACACGCTCGGTATTTTCAAAATTTTTAATGAAATTCACACATCAAACCCTCTTGCCTGTAGTGATTTTTTTATCTTTTTTTCTATTTCTTTGCGATCGTCTTCTTCCTTGTTTCTTCTTCATTTCGCGATCGTCTTCCATATCCAACCTTCGTCGTCGTCCTCCTTCTTCTATCCTATTCTGAATCGTCGTCATCCTCCTTCATCCTACTTTGAATCGTCGTCTGCTTAGGGTTTCGATTTCGAAATCGAATCAAAATAGGGTTTCGATTTCGAAATCGAAATCTAAATAGGATTTCAATCTCCTATAGAAGCTAATTACTGATTTCGATTTCAGAGATTGGTGATTTCGATCAAACCCTAAATAGGATTTCGATTTCAACGATTGGTGAGGAAGTCGTTTTTTCATCATGATCTTAATTTCGATTGGGGTTTAGGGTTTGATTACTTGATCATTTCTTGATTGTGGTTAAGGATTTGATTGCATGATAATTTTTTGATTGTGGTTTAGGTTTCGTTCTTAATTTCTTGGATAAATTCGTTACCAAACGCGATTCTGTTCCTAGAATAAAAAAAAAAAAAAAAAATTTGTCATTACAAAACGCGATTCTCCTCCCAAGAAAGAAATAAAATTTTCATCCCATCTCATTCTCTCCTTCAATCATTTATACTAAAAATAAAATAAAATAATGACATCAAATATGTGTTTTGGTTCAAATATTTTGGACACCACCACCTAATGTCACAACTTACTCATAGCAACTGGACAAAAAAAAAAAGTTACTTACAATGACTACCAAAAAAGTTGTACTGCAAAGGGGGAATATCTATGATATGTTTGGATAATCTAATAAAGGTTTTGGATTCTATTCTTTTACTACTTTAGCCAACTTGCTTGATCGGTCTCAATTTTGATGTAGTCCCTTGAAATAATTTAGGGCAAATTATACTTTGTCCCCATTATAATTTGACTGAAATACATTTTATACTCCTATGATATTTTAGTCGGCACATACACTCTATCTAGTTTAGACTAAAGTGTTAACTTTTTAATTAATTCGTTAACTTTAACAATCAAAGTTCAAAAGTCAATATTAATTTGTTATTTAATGGTAAATAATATTTATACCCTGCAACTAATTTAATAAAAATCATTTTAATTTAGCTAAAACTTAACGATCAAATGTGTATTTTTTATTTTATTTTATTTCTTCATCTTCTTCGTCAAAATAACACCTACGGACGGCCACCATAATAACCACCACCACACTGATAGACGGCCACAACCATCCAAGCAACTACCAATCACCAACCACCAAACCACCAACCAACTGCCACCCTCTTCTCTCTCTCTCTCTCTCTCTCTATATATATATATATATATTTCTCTCTTCTCCTCTACATATATTAATAGAGAGAGAGAGATTTGAGCTTGGATCTTACAGATCTTTACTCGGATCTTTAGTGTAATATTCTGAAAATTTATATTTTTGAAAATATTATTCTTATATAAATTTAATATTTTTAGGATTGTTTTATAAATTTATGGTATAAATAATATTTGATAATTTTTTAGGAGATAAGTATAATTATTAGATCTAATAGGAATTACTTTATAAATATGTGATATTAAATATAATTTTTAAAATTTAAGGAACCATTTGTGGCCCCATGAATTAAAGAAAAGAAAAAAAAAGGGGGGTGAGGGAGAAAAACTGCCGGCCCACATGTTCTTTTCATTTACATACATGTATATATGTTATATATAACTAGCGTATAACCCGTGCCTGAAGGCACGGGTGTAAAACAACAAAAATAAAATAAAGAATTGACCTATTTCATTTAAACATTAACAATAAATAACAACCGATATTAATATCATGCACCTATTTAATTTGAATATCAATAATAACTAACAGTTAAACATCACTAATAACCAATAATTAAAATTAAAAAAATGTATCGATGTAAAATAAGAAGATTATACATTCTTTACTAATTCATACTATTTATATACTATATAGATTTTTTCATAAATTCTCTTTTCTATTCAGGCTATCTATTCAGGCTAATGACTCTTTTGATCCCTCACAAATGTAACAGTTACTCAATTGGACTCTCAAATTTGGAAATCTCGGTGTTATGTTTTTACAATTAGGGAGAGAAAAAGACAATGAGAGGATTACGGGAATTAAGCGTCGTTGTTTCCATAAAATTTAGAGGCAATTAAGGATTAAGAATTAATTAGCCATTTGTTTCTATAAAAGTGATACACAATTAGGAATTAAGATGATTAGTTATAGGTGACAAATCCTATCAATTAATGATATACAATTATTTTCATTTCAACAAACCTAGTTTCCTTTTATGGCCCTAATTTAAAAAAAAAAATGAAAAGATCATACGGCCTTAAAATGTCAATAGTTTTGTCTCTCATCCGACGGTCGTGAATATACCCGTTTTGATTTATTATATAGATATTTAAAGAATTAAGGAATATATAAAAAAATACATGTTTCTTTTTTTTTTTTGTAACTAAATAAACCATTTCTTTTTTATATTAATTAATTAATTCTCACTAATTAATGTGTTTTTTATATTCTCACTAATTGTTATATCTAATTAAGGAATTGTATAATTGTTCAATTATGTAATTAAATTAATTAAGGAAAATTGAGTCAACCTTTTACCAAAATTGATTTTTATTTTTTTTATTTTATGTTTGTTCTTATCAGCATTTGTTTGTCCTCGTCAGTATTTTTTTTGTCCTAATCATATTTTGTTTGTCCTAATCATAAGTTTGTCTTACTCAGCCAAAAATCTATTAATGATATACAATTATTTTCATTTCAACAAACCCAGTTTTCTTTTATGGCCCTAATTTAAAAATAAAAATAAAAATAAAAAGATCATATGGCCTTAAAATGTCAAGAGTTTTGTCTCTCATCCGACAGCCGTGAATATACCCGTTCTGATTTATTATATAGATATTTAAAGAATTATGGAATATATAAAAAAATACATGTTTTTTTTTTAACTAAATAAACCATTCATTTTTTATATTAATTAATCAATTCTCACTAATTAATGTGTTTTTTATATTCTCACTAATTGTTATATCTAATTAAGGAATTGTATAATTGTTCAATTATGTAATTAAATTAATTATGGAAAATTGAGTCAACTTTTTACCAAAATTGATTTTTTTTATATTTGTCCTAATCAGCATTTGTTTGTCCTAGTCATATTTTGTTTGTCCTAGTCATAAGTTTGTCCTAGTCAGCCAAAAAGCCATCCTATTTTATTATATAGATTTATATTATATATAAATTAAAGGTTACACGTGTTATTCATGCATGATAAATAATAATAAATAAAGAAATGAATAAACAAGAGAAGGAGGGGGATGATTATCGTAATGGTAGCAAGGATTTGGAGCCGCACTGTATATGTTGGTTATTTTGTTATTTTTACCCGAATGTTATGGATATTCTACCTGAATACAATAAAGATCTTCCTTTGTCTACTTGATTTATGTCCGTGTATTGAATTTTTATTTTTGAGTATTCGACTTTTGTTTTGGATTTTTACTTCAAATTTTAGGTAGAATTTTCAACTCAATAATATTTGTATTTAATTTTTCTTTTAATTATGTGATTCATGCGAAAATTGTCGTTAATTTTTAGTGGTTAGTTTTTATGAAATATTTAGGATTATTATGTGAAATTTATGTGAAAAAAACATGTCTATGTGTTTTATTTGGGATTTGATTGGATACACGTATTAGAGGAGTCAAAATTCTACTAAGCATTGGCTCACAATCTCACAGTTTTGATTACAGGGCCAGTGAGAATGAAACTTTGACGGGAATTTTATTTGGAATCTTATTCAACGTGTAATAGTTATATTTATTTTTTACGATTGTAATATCGACACAATAATTCGATAATTATGATTATCTCCGTAACTGTAAATTTCTCTATTTTTATCAAATGGAATATTGGTGATTCGGTTTTAGTGATAATTTTCCAAGGAGAGAAACCGCGTGGCGGCCTTGCAAAACCGGGTTGTTACATGTAGGTCCTTACTCTAATATACAAATTTGAGCAAAAATCTGAAATCGATTCAGACTTACATCCGTTCAGAATAAATATAGGGGATTTCGATTTACATCTATATAATTGATTTGGTAGAAGAATATATACGGAGATTTCGGAAATTTGAAAAATAAATCTAAAAAGATCGAAAATAGATCGTGAGCAAATCTTTTGTCTTCTTATTTTTTTCTTGCTATTGATTCTATAGTTTGTTGCGTATGCCTTTTGATTTGTGATTCTTCTCATTCATTTGGGAGAAGAATATTTTCATATCCTTTCTCAGATCTGGAAATCCAAACTTTATATCTTGTTTGCTCTCTCATTCGCTCTCTCGCTCGCTCGCTCAGTATGAGAAAGAAAGAGAGACGCTGGATGAGGGAGCGGATTGGGGTAAGGAGTGAGTTGGCCAAAGTAGTAACAAGAATGAAGAAGATGAAAAAGAAAAAACAAATAAAAAAATACATTGACCCTTAAAATTTGGATGAATTTTCAAATTAATCGCATTGAATTAGTCGGAGGAAAATGATAAGATTGTCCTTAATTTTGGAGTTGACATTTGCTCAAAATTACTTTTTTGGATGGTAAATAGTATTTTACCCTTTGCGGTTGGATGGATTTTTTATCCCTCCATGGTTTGCAAAAAGTGGAATGGTTATTCTTTGGGTTAATTATTCTTTGCCCTTGTTGTTAGGTCTTATTGTACTTTGCAGTTTTATGGTATTTCTGTCAGTAGTTTGTCTCCTATAGTTAGATCTAATTGCACTTTACCTTATCGTCAGCATTTTTCGGTTAATTTTAATGGTCAAAGTGTAAAAAGTCAATAAAATTATTATATATTAAATTACATTTATACCCTTCAATTAATTTTATGAAGATAATTTAAAAATATATTTAAAAGTTTAAGAGTGCAAAATACAATTTGACTTAAATTGCACTTTGAATAATAATTTTTCTAGACCATTTTAGTTTTGTGAAAAGTATTATATTCTTTTTTTTCGATTGTAGTGGAAGGTGGATGAAAGAGCAAATCATGGTTGGAAACGTGGGAATAGCACAAGCATTTTAGGATTCAATGCATATTTACCTTACTCTTTGTCATCATCTAGGAAAGCCGACCGCAACAGGCAGCAAGTGGGAATAGCACATCTTGACCCCGTCAACATACGACACTCCTAACTTCTTTAAGCTTAAAACCCAATCGGGTATTAATTCGACGTTTAATTGTCTTCCCTCGGGGGACATTCTAAAATAATTTTTTAATTTGATTATATGGTAAAATATGTTGGATCAATTTACATACATCTCGATTAATCATCTCATTATACAATCTTAAGAGGACAGATAAAACGTGTCTGAACTAACTTACGCACATTTCGATTAATCACTTCACCGAACAATTTTAAGTATAGAGTCCCTCACATCGGCTTAATGCATTCAGAATTAAATTCAAGATTTAATTTTTTAAGAGTTTGTAGGAGAGTCAAACCCTAATTGACAAAAAAATTGAATATCTTCCCTTGTTAACCAGATTAATATTTTTTGGGTCATTTTAAATTCTTTTTTGACATCAATTAACATTGCAAGGACATGTTACATTGGTCTATACTTAAAAAAAAATTACACTAACTCCTCTTAATATTTGAAAAAAATTTCACCAACTCCTCTTAATATTTTTTTTATTGATAAAATTGCCAATAACCTAGCAAACCATAAATTCATTCTCTCTTTCTCTCCCCACCACTACCATCACCATGACCACCGAAGTCGTGTTGCTACCATCACTACCATCAGGACTCTCGCTGGGCCACTAACGCTATTAGATTCTAGTCTTGCTTCCTTGAGAGTGTCCAAACCATTACATACGGTAAAGAAGTTGTTCCACTTTTTTTAGGTATTTTTAGACCCGATTATTTGTGGGACCCAATCTTTGACTGAGACATATGAATATACCAATATATTCTACTTGGTGAGAAAATAAATATGGTATATTTATTTATAAAAAATAATAATTTAGATGTGAATTAAAATTTGTCATTTAAAGTACTTACTTGAACTTGTTAATTGATGTGGGTTATCCCACATTGATTAGTGAATAATACGAAGAGTCATTTATTAATACTCGGGTTAGCCCTCGAAGGTAAGCCTCCTAGGGCGTTGAAATAGTATGAACAAAAAGTTGGACAATGGTTATAACATAAATAAAACCACATGTGTGTGTGCCACTATTGATCAATCGATCGCCCGTCGGACCGAGCCAAGCCGACCCTGGGCTTGTACTTGAAGTCTTGGGGTCTTGGAGAATGTTTGCTTGGCCTTTCTATCATTTTAGATAAAAATTAATCTTAAAAATAGATTAACAAACGAAATAGAGGCTGATTGTTTAGATTCCGAATTGCAAAGAGTTACAGAATCTGAAGTATGTTCAGATGTGTAACTGATGAGAGGCACATAATTAACTCTTTATTGTTAATTCTAGTGTTGTAGACCTTTTGTTGTAACTAGTGGGAATTACAAATTTCTCTTCATTATCTTCCGTTAAACATAAGGCATTTTTTGCATTCAAGAATTCTCTAGGTTTTTGTTCTTGAGAGTGGGAGTCTCCACACTTTTTTGTTAATTGAGTTTTTAGTTTTTGGTGTTGGTACTGTGAGCTTTTGATTATTGTATCCTGAGTAGCAAACACTCAATCAAACCATAAGCAACGACGTCATATTTGATTTTGTTGATGTTTTGTAAGATAGTAAGTGTTTTCTAATTACTTCTTTATGTTTTCCCTTTGTTTAACATTTGGTATTTCATCTATTTACTGTAATTTCAATTCTTATTCGGGATTTTTTTTATTGTAATCTTCTAATTTGGAATATTTTTTGTAATTAGTGATCTCTTCTATTTTCTATAATTAATTAATTTTTAATTTTTTTTCAACAATCTTAAAGAAAATTTCTTATACAAAATCACTTATGGTTTTGTTTTCTAAAATTTTCCAATTTACAGAATTCTTACTTATTTAATGCTTTATTTCATTAAAAAAAATCGTCCAATACTGATGCTAATTATACTGGAAATTTGACCATCACAATACCATTTGTGATTGCACCTCTTGCATATCCCTTGCCTACTCCTCATGAAGAGAAGTCGAAGAAGTTTAATGGAAGTTTCTTCTACAGATGGTAGCAAAAGATGTTATTTTACTTAACATATTGAACTTGGAGAGGTTCCATCATAGGATACTCCTACCATGACTATCATTGCAGTTGATATAATACCCTAAAAAAGTTATATTTTGGAAATATTATTTTATATAAGTTTAATATTTTTGGGTTATTTTGTATATTATGAATATTGATCCCTAGGTTTTAATGACCAATTAAAGGTTGATATTTTTTGTGGAACTAAGTTGAGTATTTCAGAAAAGAGTTTCATAATGTTGATTTGTGTTGAAGATATCATGAAGAAAATATTAAGAGTGCAAAAATAGATGCGTTGAAGAAATGAAGAGTTGTGAAGACCTTTAAGAAATTAGGTAAAAACAACTCTATACATTTATACTCTTAATGCAACTCGAATTAGGATCACACACGATATTATTAAATGAGTTATCTTTTTGTGTGTTGATATGATAGAATTTAAGATCCTAATTATTGATTTAATATGTACTCCTTATATGAAATTGAAAATGGAAATTAACCTAATTAAAAATTATGATTAAAGTATACAGAGTTGAAGTTTAGGGTCAATTTAGTCAATCGAGAAAAGTAATCGGTTTACTAAATCAAACAGTGGGTTTTGAAGCAGAATTGATGAAGGAAATTAGCAGCCAACATCTATCGGTCAATTGATCGGAAGCAATCGGTCAACTGTTTGAAATAGAGGTTTTCGAAGCAAAATGAGTAGCCCCTACTTCAATCGGTCAACCAACCAAAGGAGATCGGTCAACCGATGGGCTTAAGGATCTAGCAGGTGAAGTCTTTGAAAGAATCGGTCAATTGATTGTGGAGCAATCGATCAACCGACTGAGTTGAAGTTTGGTAGGAAAAATTCTCTGCACCAATCATTTAATAGACGAAAGGAGTATCAGTCAACCGACTAACAATTTTGATTGGCCTAGTTTTAACGCTATCTCAATCGGTTAACCGATGGCCAAGGGATCGGTCAACCAATTGTTTTAGTTGAGATTTAAAGGAACTTAGTCTTTCGGTAAAAAAAACTTGCCATTTTTTATGATTCCAAAGAAGAATTTCGGGGGATTTGATCTTATTGAAGATATTGTACATATAGTTTATATTCCTATTGATTTAGTCCACATAATTTATGTTTCTCTCAATTTAGGTAATTAAATACTTCATATCTTTATGATTGTTAATTGAGAAATATTTCATGAACTTATTTATGAGATTTGAAAGTTGTTTTTAAGTGGATTATCCAAAAATTGAAAGATACTATTATATGGGATCTAAGATTACCTTTTAGAGACATATCTATTGAAATGTAGCTGTTGGAGGGCTTGTTATCAGTTTATATATATATAGGCCTGCGGGAGTGAGGTTAATTACATCCCATCAGCTTTAAGCTATTCTAAAGGTGATATTTATGCTAAGATTTTGCAAGAAATTATATATAAGTTCTTGATCTGAAGTGTTGTTAAATTGGAGTCACCGACTTGTGTTATATTACAATTCTGGTTTCATTCTTCGGTGTTTTCCCGGTGAGATATTTCCAAGCTATTGTTCCTAATTTTGATTTTATATTATTATTATTATTATTATTTACTTGGTGTTAAGATTGTTAGAAAATCATTTTCAAATTTAAAAGTCTAAAAAATCTTTTTAAAACGATTTGGTTGAATTATCTGATTAAGTACTTTAATTTGTGCTACTCACACTTGTTTATTAATAAGATATTAATTTACCTCACATTATATCTATCACGTAGTAAATTTCGGGGGCATTAATTGAGTATATCTGTATTGAGGTAGTAGAAACTGCTTGTGGGAAAAAACTCATATTTTTCTGTATTTGTGAGTTTGAGTAAATTAGACACGGTTGGGTCGGTGTCTAGTCACGGTAGCTAGGTTTCAATTTTTTTCCTGTGAAAAATATTAGGGTTTGATCTTTGTCTTAAGTAAAAAGGCTAGGTTATTCTTTTTTCTTAAAAAAAAACTAGGTCTTGATTATCCCTGAATAATTGAGTAAATTATGAAGGTTCCATTCTTACCTGTGAAAATGATACTTGTGAGAGTTGTAAGGTTTGATCTTTAGCTTGTCAAAATGATTAGATTTGATATTTAGCCTGTAAAAGGATTAGGCTTTGATTATTCCTACAATAAAATTAGGTCAGTTTTTAATCTGGTAAGAAGATAAGGTTCTTCCTTAGCCTAGAAAAATAAAATTTGTAAGAGTTTGATTCCTACCTGATAAAGGAATTGGGGTTTAGAGGTTGCAAATGTCCGTGGAGCTCGAGGGTCTAGATAGACAAGGCTAGTTTGTTCAACTAGGATATATCTTGGTGTGCTGAATTCTTTATTTTTATTATATTGTATTTGGGTGTGCACCTAGAATTAAACACTTATCCGTCATGTAACGAAGATAATAATTGATTTAGGAAAATTTGATTATTTGATAATTAAGTGTTAAAAGAATTTTTTGTTTAATTTTTTATAACTACCCAATTCACCCCCTCTTGGGTAGCTCAGTAGGCCAGCAATTGGTACCAGAGTCGGTTTAGATCAATTGGCACACCCGATAGGCATACTAGGTAAGAGGTATTCTATGCATCGTCCCCCATATTGTTTACATGTAGTAATTATGCCTTTTAGGAAACATTTTGATAGGCACACCAGGTCGTTATAGCTGACACAAGGAAACACTTTGATTTTTTGTGCAAAAACTACATTCTTAATGGACTGAGTAACACTCTATAACATTTATTGTTTAGTCACAACGGTGAAAGAACTATGGCAGTCCCTCGAAGGAAGTACAAAGCAAAAGATGTTGGGACTAAGAAGGTTTTAGCTGGAAGATTTCTATATAACAAAATGGTTAACTCAAGAACAATCATCAATCAGACTTTAAGTTCTTTTGCATGATATTCATGCATGGGGAATGACTTTGAGTGAATCATTCCAAGTGGAAACTGTGATTGATAAATTGTCAATATCACTATGATTGATAAATTGTCATTATTATAGGGTAACTTTAAGAACTATATCAAGCACAAACAAAAGGAGATGATTCTAAAAGATCCAGTTCTAAAATTGAGAATTGAGGAAGAGCATCGAAATTCTTCTTGAGAAATGAGAAAGAGTATCAAAATTCTTCTAAGCGTGAGGGTTGTCATTCTATAATGTCAAAATCTCATGTCATACAAACTTACAACACAAACCAGAAAATGAAACAATCTGAATAAAGTTCAAGTAAAGGAGTTGAGAAGAAAAAAAAAAAACATTCAAGGAAAATTGTTATAATTATGGCAAGTTGAGACTTCGTGCACAAGATTGTCACGAGAAAATTAGAACAATGAAGGGTAAAAATCCTAATATTTAGGCATTAAGTGACCAAAGTAGATAACCTTACTGATGAGGCTTTCGAGATGCATTAGTCAACAGTTGTATCTAAAGTTAATTGCGTTTACAATTCTAGATAACAGTATGTGGATACTGATGTTACCCTCCACATATGCTTTGATAAAAAGATGTTCTTCACTTATCAACCGGTAGAATATGGGGATAACTCTAGTTGGGGAATTCTTTAACTTCTAAGGTTGAAAGACAATAAAAGGACGTGTTGAAGATGACCTCCAGGAATGAATTTTTTTCAACGATGCGGTGCATATACCAGATATCCTTAATAATCTGGTCCATTGATCATTACTAGGTAAGAAGAGATTCAAACTAATGTTTGAGCCTGATAAATTTGTGTTTATTAAAAATATAATGTATGTTTGGAAAAAAAAAAAAAACAATATATGAATAAAGTCCTTTTTAAACTTAATGTATTGATTATAATTTCAAAGATTAATAGTAATAATAAAGAGGTCCCTAAAAAAGAAAGTACTTTTTCCTACTTATATGATTGAATCTTTGGATATGTGGCATGGTAATTCTGGACATATTAACTATGATACTTTATGTAAATTAATATCAAAATAATACAATTAAAAAATGTGAGACTTGTGTAGAGTCAAAATTGAAACGAACTTCTTTTCATTTAATTGAAACAAAAAAAAAAAATAAAAAAAATCTAGAATTAATTCACACATATATTTGTGATTTAAATTTTGTACAAATTAGAGGTGTAAAAAATATTTTGTTACTTTTATTGATGATTTTGCGAGATACTACGATGTTTTTATTTTTAGGAGTAAAGATGAAGCATTAAATATGTTTGGACATTATAATGTTGAAGTTGAGAATTAACTTAGCAAAAAAGATTAAAATGTTGCTTAGTGATAGAGGCGTAGAATATATTACACCTTTTGGTGAGATATATGCACAACATAGAATAATTCACAAAATTACAACACCTTATTCACATTTGCAATGTTAAGATAATTTAGAAGTGGGAGAAGAATCATGAATTGATATTATGAAAAGTGATACAGTTATAATACAATGATAAACACATATTTATAGGGGAAGTGAGGGCTAAGGTTTTGCCCTAATGGGCCACGTGGGCCAAGCACATATAATACATTAATACATTAACATCCCCCTTAAAACTCAAGGCAGTAGGTGAGAGGTAAACTTGAATTTGAAAACCAGAGAGTGAAAGCGTTCAGGTGGATGAGCCTTAGTAAAAATGTCTACTGTCTGATTGGTTGAACTGATGGATTGTTGACAAACTGTATTCTGAAGAATGTGATGACGGATGAAGTGGCAATCAGTCTCGATGTGTTTTGTACGCTCAAGGAATATATTATTGTGAGCGATTTGAATAGCATTCCTGTTGTCACAGTGTAGGATAGTAGCAGCATGAGAAGAGACGCCCATGTCAGCGAGGTGCCATCGAAACCAGAGAAGTTCTTGACTTGCATCAGCCATGGCACGATATTCAGTTTTAGTACTGGAGCGAGCAACTACAATTTGTTTTTTACTACGCCAGGAAATGAGAGAATGACCCAAAAAAAAAATAGTAACCCGTGTTTGAACGTCTGTCAGTGGGGTCTCCAGCCCAATTGGCATCAAAATAAGCTTGTAAAACGGGAGCAGACTGAGCTGAAAAGTGAAGCCCATGAAATAAAGTACCATTGACATACAGAAGAATGCGAAGAATAACCGAGTAATGGGTGATCCGAGGAGCGGACAAGAACTGACTGACCTGATGAACGACATAGGCAATATCAGGGCAAGTGACAATGAGGTATACAAGACTTCCAACCAGTTGGCGATATAAAGTGGCATCCTAAAGAGGTGAACCATCAAGTGGGGTAAGTCTGACATTCGGCTCGAGAGAAGTAGTGGCAGTGGTTAAGTGAGTAATCCCAGCCTTGGAAATGAGATCTGAAGCATATTTGGCTTGAGAGAGAAAATATCTATCAGAACCCAATGAGACTTCAAGGCCAAGAAAATAGGTGAGCAAGCCAAGGTCTTTTATCTCGAATTGGCCACTTAGAAACTTTTTGAGTTCAGAAATACCATGTTGATCATTGCCAGTAATAACCATATTGTTCATGTACAGTAAAAGAAGGACAATACCATTAACAGTATGGCAAATAAATAGTGCCGAATCATGAGCACTAGGTGCAAAGTCAAACTGATGAATAGTAGTACTGAATTTGGCAAACCAGGCACGTGGAGCTTGTTTCAAACCATACAGGGCACGACAAAGACAACAAACTTTATTTCGAGGAGTATCCAGGCCGGGAGGGGTATGCATATAGACTTCCTCAAGAAGATCGCCATTGAGAAATGCATTTTTTACGTCCATTTAAAAAAGAGTCCATTTTCTAATGGTGGCTACATCAAGAAGTGTACGGACAGATGTTAGCCTCGCCACTGGAGCAAATGTCTCTTCATAGTCAATACCATATTCCTGAGCAAATCCCTTGACAATAAGTCGAGCTTTATATCATTTAACAAAACCATCAGAAAACATCTTGATCTTAAACACCAATTTGCACCCAATAGGAGTTTTTCCAGGGGGCAGATCAACAATATCCCAAGTATGAGTTTTGGCTAGGGCCTGAAGTTCTTCGTCCATTGCTTTCTGCCTAAGATGATTAGTACTAGCCTCCTTATAGGATTGAGACTCATGCAGATGAAGTATAGTGGAAAAACAATGATAATCAGCAAGATAAGAAGGATGATAAGTTACCCGGTAGATTTGCAGGAGTGATCTAGAAGATGGCTCTCAGAGGGAGTCGATGTAGACTCATCAGATATAGGAATATCCTCGGGCACAATCGATTGAGTTGGAGGGGTGCGGTTAAGTGATGATTCTAGAGCTGGAGCTGTATCTGGAGAAATAAGGTCAGTTGGTGGTTCCGAAACAGAAGGGGTGAGATCAGGTGGTGAATCTGAGATGGGCTCAACTGTACCTAAAACTGGATTCTCAGGAAATAACTCAATAGATGGATCAATAAAGAATCTGGAGTTAGTGAGGGTTGATGTATCAAATGATCATAAGGAGGAGAACATTTGATGTTCCCAAAAGATGACATGACAAGAGATACGAAGGGTCTTAGAAATAGGATCCCAGCACCCGATACCCCTTATGTTCAATACCATATCCAATGAAACAACACAAGTGAGCCCTGGGTTGCAGTTTGTTGTGTTCATGTGGTTTGAGAAGAACAAAACAAATGCAATCAAAGACTTTGAGTTCAGAGTAATCAGGAGGTTTACCGAAAAGACGTTCGAATGGGGACTGATTCTGGATTGTGGCAGAAGGGACACGGTTGATTGTGTATAATGTGGTTAAGGCAGCATCACCCCAAAAACATTCAGGATATAATGACAAAATGAGTAGAGCACGAACGGTATGAAGAATATGTCTATGTTTGTGTTCGGCTCAACCATTTTGTTGGGAGGTTCTAGGGCATGAATGGTGGGAAAGCGTGCCATTTTTGTGAAGGAGGTTTAGAAAGGTACGGTATTTGTATTCTATTGCATTATCTGAATGAAAATTTTTAATATTACGAGATAATTGAGTTTGAACCATAGAGGAAAAATCAGAATATATTTGAAAGAGTTCAGATCTATTTTTCATAAGAAACAACTAGGTATAACGAGAGTAGTCATCCACAAATATAACAAAATAGCGAGTACCACCCATTGATGCATGAGGAGAAGGTCCCTAAACATCAGAATGTACTAAATCAAAAGATGTAAGAGAAACAGATTGACTTTCATTAAAAGGTAAAGGTGATTGTTTTGCAAGTTGACAATGAATACAATGAAAAGTCTCATGCTGAAATGAACCTAACTGACCACTAGAAATAAGAGAACGTAAACGGTTAGATGAAGTGTGACCTAATCGAGAGTACCACAATTTCATGGGTGACAGTACTGGGATGGATGCAACTGATTGGTTTGGTGATGGTGAAGATGAGACTTAAAGGTGAGCGAGCTCAAAGAGACGTCCAACTTTACGGCTGCTTCCAAGGATTTTTCCTATCTGATGGTCCTGCACACGACAACCAGTAGAAGAAAAATACAAGTCAAGTCCAAGATCACATAGTTGTCCAACAGATATAAGATTAAGCGTAAGATTAGGAACCAAATATGTGTCAGGGAGAGACAAATGAGAACTATCAACATGTCCAGTGTGGCTAACTAATATATTTGATCAATTGGCAGTGTGAATAGTAGGTGCATGCTCATCACGGATTTTAGAGAAAAAGATAGAGGTATCAGAAGTCATGTGATTACAATAGGCAGAATCAAAATACCATCGAGATGTACCTGGTGTAGCTGACATGGCTATATTGTTACCAGTTTTATTAAGGGCCTCAGTAATTGCGGTACAGATACCACTCCAATCAGGTGAAGAGTTGGATGAAGTTAGTGTAGAATCAATGGCTACAACAACAGTATTCCTTAGCTTGGAATAGAATTGATTACGAGAATCTCGAGAGCGATATAGGTTCCCAGTTGACTGATTCCCAAATGAAAGTTTAGGACAGTCTTCAAGGTAGTGGCCCGATGCTCTACAGACTTTATACAGGCGGGTAGGACATTTGAGCAATTCATACCCTTGTGAATGACAATACCTGCAGTATAAGGGCTTCTGGGATGGGTTGACCTTGGCAGCTGGTGTAGCAAGAGCAACTGGTGATGCAGGGGCGACTAGTACTGCAAGGGCAATATCGGTATGAGATCCTTGTAATGTGGCAAGACGAGTTTCCTCACTGAGTAGATCAGAAATGACGTTGTTTAGGGAAGGTATCACGCCCTGGTGTAGGATTAAAGCTCGTACAGGCTCAAATTCCTCTCTCAAGCTCATCAGGAATTGCATAATACGTGTCTCAGTATGGTACTTTCCATGAACATCAACATATTTTGTGCATTTCCAAGTTGGCTCAATGAGAGTCAACTGACTCCATACGGCAGTCATCTGAGATAGGAAACTGTTGATAGATTGCCCAAGTTCTTGGCACATGTTATGAAGAGTAGAAAGAAGACGATACTGATTTGAAAGATCTGCCCTGGTGTAGCGCTGTTGGAAAAGATCCCAAGCTTCTTTTACGGTATGGAGAGTACCAAATTGAAGTTTGATCTCAGAGATAATGGTGGCACAGAACCATGTGAGAATCTGGCCCTTCATGTGGGGCTGGCGTGACGTCGATGTAACGTCACCTATCTGACTAACTAACCACAATACGACAATATATAAATTTACATCTATACCACATATACATAATTCCGTCTGATAGGGATACACCGTCCCAATTATAAGAACAACCAAACTAATCCCATGAATCTCACTTAGATTCATCTCTGACACCTCGTCTCAAAATTTCTCTCAATTGACTCTATCGCGAGATCTGCATAACTCTATCTAGTGCCAGTAGGGGATCGATCGACTCCTAGTCATTTCATCTGCGAGTGTACTACCTTCTTAGTAAAAATATTTTTATAATAATAATAATTTATTCTGTAAAATCTAAATGGATCAAGCTTAAATATGTAAACATCACGTAACTCGTAAAAGTTTTCATAATATTAGCAGTGAGAATAATGCACTAAATATATAAGTTCCATTCAAAATCATTTAGTATAAGAATCATACCAATAACCATAATAAATAATAAATCACCCAGTATAAGCAAAATACCACACCTCAAAACATCATCTCAAACACACACACGCTGGTCAGCCCTAGTGATCGTTTTAACCGCACAATTGGGAGTTTGCAACGGTACCGTACCATCCGTAGGATATGCCTTCTTACGAACACCCATCACTCTGCCGAAGCAGATAATCACTGCGCAGTATAAACGTTTAACATCACTCTGCCGAAACAGATAAACATCACTCCACCAAAGCGGATAATATCACTCCGTCGAAACAGATAAATACTATGGCATTATCAAATTAAATACAGCATCATCCAATCATAACTCAATAAATATCGTTTACTCAACATCGTCAATTCACCACATCTATCTCTTTTCCTCAAAACCAACGTTTAAATCCAGAAACCATATTTCACACTTTCTTTTAAAGAAACGCCTGATTTTATCAACACCATTTTTTCACCCTTTACTTTTTTAGAAAACCAGACATTTTTAGAAAAACAGATGTTTTCTATTCTCTTTTAAAAAAACACCGTCTGATTTCACCAAATCCAACAAAATTTCATTTTCAACTTCTTTTCGAAAACCATCGAAATCTTCCGAAAATCCAGTTTACTAACTCACCCAAATCCTACTTGATCCATATCATTTATAAATTCGTGTCGTTTAGGTAACACATATTTCATCATATATACATAGAAAAATAGTTTGGTAAGAAGACAGTACACTCACCTGATTATTCGTTTTCGAAGACTTTGACCACCTATTCTCTACCGATACTCTGGTGCCTACGAACCTATTAGCGATAAAGCCTAAATTAATATTTAATATAAAAAAATACTCTATTCGAACCATGTAGGCCCTAATTTCCCCATAATTTCATATTCCCCGTCTTTTATTATAAACTATGTCTCTTTAACTAATATTGTCCTATTACTATTTACTATATTGAATTTATTTATGCAGACGATCTCACTATTTTTTTTTTTCGCTATCTCGACATTTTCCATGCGAACATATAATGCTAAATTCAACGATAGTGATAACATGCATTTTATATTAAGACAATTAAATATATTTACTAAAGAAGTGTGGAGTTCTACCTCCCCCGAATTTTTCATCGGCAACGAGATTGGATTTATATTTTTCGTGGGGTGTTTTGTGCAATTTCTCCATTTTTTTTCCTTCTTTTTCTTCCTTCTTTCTTCTTCCCGCTTCTTCTTCCCATTTTTGTTTACCGTGTTCTGATCAACACGCTACTGCTGCGGTGAAGTCCCTACCATCATGGCGCATACAACACACCCAACACCCCTCATTATCACCCCAGGCAATAGAAACAAGGGACACTCGCACCTACCGGAACCCAGTTGAACACCCACCTACCTACCAGTGACGACCATACTTCACCGACGACTCCACACACACATGCAATTCGCCGGACGATTGCATCCACGCTACCGGCAATCAACAAAATAGCAGAGACGGCAACGAGAAGGCACCCCCGAAGAGCAACCACCGAATGATCACCGCCCCGTTCGACTGCTCATTGTCGGCCAAGCACCCCCACCGTCGAAGACTGACCGAACACCGAACACACACACACTGTCACGGATTACTTACACTCACCACCGACCGCAGTGCCTTACCATTGACGAACCGTACTTTACAGCCGGACCGATCTGTCTCTCTCTTCGTCACTGTTGTCGATGATCAAACCCACACACGTACATCGAACATGCAAACCACCCTCGACGGCCGAACACCCACCACCGGTGAACCCCTTTGTTCCCGGTTCTCTCTTTCTTCTTCTTCCTTTTTCTCTCTCTCTCTTCGATTTTGTTTTGATTATTTCTCGGCCCTTCTTCCGCTTTCCTATGTGTGTGTGTGTGTGTGTGTGTATATATATATATTATAAACATTATATTTATAAAAAATTACAATTTAACCCCTAGATTTTTTTATTATTTTTGTTTTAAAAATTTACGAAATTAGCCCCTCAAATTTAAAATTAAATCATAAGTTACATCATCAACAAACGCGATTTGAACTATGCATATGCCAAAGGTCGGGGTCTTACATGTTATCCCAATCCTCTAGATGGTCAATGTATTTGTCAGCATCTTCGTCATCTTTCTTTTTGGGTTCAGTAATATCTCCAGTCACGTAACGCCATAATTTTCGTCCATGGAGAAAATCAGATATTTCTTCAGCCCACACAATATAATTGGATTCATCCAGAACAGTAGTGATAACTCAAGGTAAGTCCGATTCAGCCATAGATGCGAAGAGGGAGGTGAACCGGTGTAGAAACCACAAAAATATAAAAGGAAGTATATACTGTGAGCCTCAAATTACAAAACAGAGCCCGAAAACAGAATCAGAACAGTGAAAAACCATAAGAATCGGTCCAACTTTGCAAAAACCCGATCTAAAAATGCCTGAACTGGCCAAAGAAAAGTACCCTAGAGAAACCGATGACGTGACGGTCAGCAGTGAGGTGGCAGTCAACACGTTGATGTGGCACTGACCTAGCGCTGACTGGACTACTGACTAGATTAGGGCTAACGTGACACAGAATGGTGTGTGCAGAGTGCATGGATCTAATATGAAGATGGAGTCATTTCTTTTATCCGCGCATGACGGTGCGTGTGGTGTCTGAATGGATTGATTTTTGAGTGGTTAGAATCGTCTTGTTGAGATGGTTCTGATGGTATATTGTGGGATTGATTTGGAGTCCTGATTGAGGCTGTAGATCCCAAAATCCGAGACAGCGAAAGGTGGTTGTACTGCAGGCTGTTGGCGGTGCGTGAGAGTACATGTGATATCCAGTGGCGTTGTGTTTGTCTCTGCAAGACGAAGATAATGATGTGATAGTTGTTGATACCGGAGAAAGAATGAAGCCTACAGTAGTGAAGAAAATCTTGGGAGAATAAGGGCGGCAGCAACGGCTGAAACTTTAGGGTTGCGAAATTTTTTGGTAGAACAGGTCCAAAAACGATTTGCTCATGATACCATGTTAAGATAATTGAGAAGTGAGAGAATAATTATGAATTGATATTATGAAAAGTGATACGGTTATAATACAACGATTACACATATTTATAGGGGAAGTGGGGGCTAGGGTTTTGCCCTAATAGGCCACGTGAGATAAGCCCATATAATACATTAACATGCAAAATAGAGTTGCTGAAAGAAAAAACATAACTTTAAAAGAGATAATGAATTCTTTGTTAATAAGTTTTGGTTTACCTCAGAACATGTGGGGGAGGTTGTTTTAACAACAAATTTTATTGTAAACAAATTACCTCATAAAAAATTAAATAAGACTCAGTATGAATTGTGGAAAGGTAGAAAGATTACATATTCATACCTAAAAGTATAAGGGTGCCTTGCAAAAGTTATTGTTCCCGATCCCAAACAAATAAAAATATGACCAAAGATGGTCGATTGTGTATTGTTGGATATGTACAAAATAGTAGCACATATCAACTTTTGATTCATAAATTATAAATTGAAAATGTGCATGAGAACACAATTATTGAATATAGAAATGCTTCATTTTTTGAGAATGCTTTTCATGTAAGACTCTAGTTGAGTCGAGTTCTTTAAAGAGAACTAGTTGTGCTACATCTAGTAGTTCCCAAGATGATGAAATTAAACCTAGACGTAGTAAAAATATAATTTGTTTTAAATCTTTTGGTCCTAATTTTTATACCTATATAATAGGATATGAATCTCAAATGTTTGGGGGGTTATATCTACGCCTAAAGCACCTCTTTTGAAAGAGATTGTAAATTTTGAAATTAAATCTATCTTGTAGAATCATACTTGGGAACTAGTAGGTCTTCCTTTTGGAACTAAACCTGTAGGATATAAATAGATCTTTAAAAAGAAGATAAAATCATATGGATCAATTGACAAATATAAAAGAAAACTTGTAGCTAAAGGTACAAGCAAAAAGAATGTATAGATTATTTTGATACTTATTCACTAGTAACAAGAATCACGTCTATATATATGTTAATAACAATTGTAGCTATACGTAACCTTAAAATACATCAAATGAATGTTAAGACGACATTATTGGATAGTGAATTAGATTAAAAAATATATATGAAACAACCAGATGGGTTTGTGGTTCTTTAAAAAGAAAATAAACAAAAGCCAAAACGATAGCATCAAAAATTTGACAATGTTATATTGTTGAATAATTTTAAAATCAATGAATATGACAAGTGTGTCTACATTAAGGAAAAAAGTCTTGTTGTTTTATTATATGCTTTTACATGGATGATATACTTATTATTGGTAGCAGTGATTTGATTATAAAATCTAATAAATAAATGTTAACCAATAAGTTTGAAAAGAATGATTTGGGAATAGCATAAAAAATTAACATTTCAAGAACTTCTGAAAGATTGATCTTAGCACAATCTCATTACATTAAAAAGATTCTTGAAAATTTAACAATAAAAGTAAACGGTGAACAATAAATTTACACAAAATCAAAATCAAAACCGTGAAACCATTTAAGATTTTTTAATTTTATAAAAACCAAAAATAAAACTAAAACAACAAATCGTTATTTTTTATATATAAACAAAAACATAGCTAAAATATCAAACATAAAATATTAATTGATTTTATTATATCTATTAGGGCACTATTAATTGACATTTAATTTCAATTTTAATCTATTTTTTAATTTATTTTATTATATCTATTAGAACACAATTAATTGACATATAATTAAATTATTCAATTACAATAAGACACAAAATTGTGCCCTAATATAATTTTTGTTTTTAGGGCACTATTTGTTGTCCCTTTATTATATATAGAATATTAATTTTTTTTTCCACTAATTTAATTTTCTCGGGACACTACTTTTTTCCCTTTAAACATTTGATTATATATCAGTTTTTAATAAAATTATAAGAAAATCAATATTAAAAATATCAGATTTACTTTTATGCGACAGTTTCAATTTTGTGCCTCGAAAAATATTTTTATAGGTTATATGTAGTATCCTAATAAAAGTGCTCTAACAGACAGTTTTTGTTATAGTGAGATGAGCTAAAAGTGTATATATATATATATATATATATATATATATATATATATATATATATATATATATATATATTAAGGTTAAAATGTAAATATGTATAAAAAATAAGGGAATATATGTATTAAAATATTTTTAAAATATCGGTTTCACAGTTTTGTGGTTTGGTTCATGGTACGGTTTCGTAGTTCGGTTTTGCGATTCGGCTTTGCAGTTTCAATCTCAAAACCAAAACCAGAACCAAAACCGCTTCGGTTGCTAATTTCAAAATCAAAATCACAACCAAACCATTTAGTCGGTTTTAAAACTAAACTATTCAGTTCGATTTCTCTCGATTACCAATCGGTTCGATTTTTTGTAGCATCCCTACTCATAATGTGTTCAAAGTCTCTGGCTAGATTAGTGTGACTCCTTTAACGAACATTCTAAACAAATCTGCTCAAGGACTCGACCCATGCATGGATACGGGTACTGAGTGCTTATGGGCTTGACTCGTGTATTGCTTGTATACATGGATTTCGCTCCTTGATGCAAAGGTTCTGGTCCTATTTGATGTGCAAAGGCCCTGGACCCACTTGAGGATGTTTGATCTTTTGGCTATGCTTGTGTTCCAGGCTCAATTCAACATAAACCCAACAGAACAACCCACAACCAAATTCACCATCATCAAATATAATTATTTTTTTGTCCAATGTTCATACATGGGGTTTTGACAATATTACCCCTGTCATTTAGCCAATAACCACAAATCATCTATATTATTTATAAACTAGTGTATAACCCGTGCCTGAAGGCACGGGCGTAAAACATACATCATCATTTGAGACAATTATATCAATTTGTTTTGTTATTCAAGCAAACAATGAAATTGTGGAATAAAAAAATAGCTAATAAAGTGTATACGTGAAACTTAAATGGTATAAGAATATTTTACCTGATTCGAGAGCTAAGATTTAACCTGATTCTACAGCCACTTCCTTCTCTCGTCGATAGATTCAACCCTCGAAAACTACAAAAAATCAAATTCCAAGTTAAATCAAATCCATCAAAATTTGTTAAAATTGTAATTGAACTCTTTCAAGAAAAAATTAATTCAACAATTTCATTAGTCAACAATAAAATACCACAAAACTTTGTGTAAATAAATCAAAGAGAATTAAATGGCAAAAGATAATATTCCAATAAGGAAGAGAGTGTGGGGTTTAGGGAGGGAGTAATGTACCTGAGCTGTTAATGAGGAGGCAATGGCCATGGCTAACAATTCAGGAGAGAAAGAATTGTGATTAACTTAGTTAGCTGACGACTTAAAGAATACAAAAACTTATTTTAGAACAACAAACAATCTTGTGAAACAATTAAAAAATACTTTAATTCTAAAATCGCACCACTAAATGAAAAAAAACAAAACAAAAAAAAAACATATTTCTTAAAAACCAGGGGCATATATGCCGGCGATAATAAGGAAGGGAGAGAAAATTGATATTCTAAACTAAATAATTTTTTTTAAAAAAAAAAAATCCATTTTCGAATGCGATGAATTTAAGTAGTTAAACATAAATGTAAAATAAAAAAATTAATCTAAATTAGGAATTGCCTAAAAACCAGTAATGAACTCGTTATTTTCATCAAATTAACATAAACATAACATGAATCAAGAAATGAAAATGACAAAAGAAGAAAAAAAAAATACCTCTAGCGATCCTCTCTCTTAGCCGTGCAAGCCTTCATCATCGCCAATCCTCTGACCGTCATGGCACAGTTGAGCTCAAATCAAAAGGCATTAAAAGATGACAGTTTAGTTCTGATAATAAACATGATAAAACTCTGGGTTCTTGGTGAGTTTTATCGTCAATTGTCAAGATCTAGATATAAAATAAATGAGTTTTATCATGTTAATTATATTGTATTAAACTGAGTTGTCCTAATACAATTATTGTATTATAACCAATAGTGGCACCCCAAATACCTCAAGGTGAAAAAATACAATTACATAGTTCAGTCCAACAAAAATTATATTTTTGAAAGCACTCTTGCTCAATGTAACAGAAAATCATGTTTCTGTTCTGGTCTTAACATTTTAGAACAAACGGGAACAGAAACGCAGAAAAAACAGGAACAGAAATAAAAACAAATGCCACTATTGGAACAAATGGAAACAAAAACACAAAATGAATACGCCACTAGTATTTTCATTGAAAGCACTCTTGCTCAATGCAACAGAAAATCATATTTTTGTTCTGGTCTTAACATTTCAGAACAAATGGGAACAGAAACACGAAACAAATGCCACTATTGGAACAAAATAGCAACAAAAACACAAAATGATCCAACCAAAAATTATATTTTTGAAAGCACTCTTGCTCAACGCAACAAAAAATCATGTTTCTGTTCTGGTCTTAACATTTCAGAACAAACGGGAACAGAAACATAGAACAAACGGGAGCAGAAACACAAAACAAATGCCACTATTGGAACAAATGGAAACAAAAAAAGAATCACCTAATTCTAAAAAATTAAAAGAAAAGGCTTAAAAAATACCTGCAATTTCCTTTGTAGTTTGACATATCCATCAGCAAACAAATAACATCCAATAGCTTAACCAAATTTAACACCTCATCCTCCTCCTCAATCTTTCCACCCTTAATATTATAGATTCAACCCCCGAAAACTACAAAAAATCAAATTCCAACTTAAATCAAATCCATCAAAATTTCTTAAACCTGTAATTGAACTTTTTCAAGAAAAAGTTAATTCAACAATTTCAATAGTCAACAACAAAATACCACAAAACATTGTGTAAATAAATCAAAGAGAATCAAATGGCAAAAGATAATATTTCAATAAGGAAAGGAGTGTGGGGTTTAGGGAGGGAGCAATGTACCTGTCCTCTTAATGGGAACGGCGGCAATGGCCATGGCCAACAATTCGGGGGAGGAATAATTGTGATGAACTTAGCTAGCTGACGATTTAAAGAATACAAAAACTTATTTTAGAACAACAAACAAACTTGTGAAACAATTAAAAATACCTTAATTCTAAACTTATTTTAGTGGATTACTTGGCAAGACCCTTGAGAGCGACGTTGTCCCTATCAAAGTAAGAAAACATGGCATGGTAGGCATATGAAACATTGTTTTCTACACTGTGAACAACAACAAATTATGAGAACATAAGCTCAAGCAACAAACTCCATAGCATCAAATAATAGCTCAATCTCAAACGAAATTATAAAATAAAACAATTAGAAACAGATTAATCCATGAACACGATAAGGACAATAAAAAGAAAAGCAGCAAATCTGGACGATTTTCCAAACGAAAATTCAAGGAGAAAGTTTATCGTTTCGATTGAGCTACCATCACACATTTAGAGAAAAAAAAAAAAAAAAAAAAAAAAAAAAAGCACAAATGTTTCAATTAAAACGGAAAAAAAAACATACATGTTTCAATATGAATTTTTGTAAAATTAAGCGGCAAAGTAAAATTTATGAATAGAAACGGAAACATAAACATGTATATTTCTCTAACAGAGAACAGAAACAGGGAGCAAGAACAGAAACAGAAACAGGGAACAGAAACAGGAATGGAAACAGAGACGGAAACAGAAACAGGGAATAGTAACATAAATACAAACAGGGAATAGAATAGAAACAAATGCAAATTAAACCTGATTCGAGAGCTGGTTCGAGAGATGAGATTCAACCAAATAAATATATGAATATAAACAAATAAATAATGACACTGATTTTGAGCATTAACAACAAAAACTAAACTTTATCAAAAGAATTTTAAGAGAGAGACATTCCAGATAATGAATTTCAAAAACAACAAATGAGGAATTGAGTACCTGTGAAATTCAACCGAATAGTAAAAAATATAAGTTTTCAAGGTTTCTGATGATGAATTTTGAGATCGGATGAAGAAGTTTCTTAAAACCAATGCCATCAAATTCTCCTCTTGATGTAAACTTGAACAACAATTGAAAAGAAAAATTCAATCAATGAACAAATCAAATAGTAATTTGAGTGGAACATGGAAGCTGCTCTTGAATGGAAGGAGTTCTTGTGAGTATAACAACTATTTTTTTTTTATCATTTTTTCTCAAAATATTTGATGCACATAACTAACAAATTAATAAGACCATTTTTGCTCAATGTTTTCTATCCGAAGGAGTGTTTTAGGCTTAGACATTCAACTCAAATAATACTCCATTATGAGTCGAAGAAGAAATTGGGACATAGAGGTGAAGATGATAAATCAAATAACAATACAATTTTTGCAAAAGAAATACACACACAATTCTCAAATATTGCCTATTATCGAGCAGACAAAGTTAACCCAATCACTTAAACCCAATCACTAAACTATTGCCTATTATCAACCTGAACGCGCCCCGATTTTCCAGAGAAAATCAAAAAATATAGATATATGCTTGGCGCTAGTAAAATAAGAAGGGTTTTTAAAAAAGTCGATTTTCTCATTAAAATATACTTAAGCCTGTTTTAGAAAAAAGGAGTCGCCACCTAGCATTGGTTTTAAATGATGTGCTAGGTCACCATATTTTTCTTTTTTGAAAATAATTTAAAAAAATGGCTTAAGTAAAAATTTGACTCCTAAAATAACATGGTCTGATCAGAGATTTGTTTAAAGAGTTCGGGGGTCAGTTACACTCGGGGAAGGTGTCAAGCACCCCAAGACGCCCGTCCAAAGACGGTACCTTATCCGATTAAGTCCAATTAAAATTTAAATCCGAATATTTTTATTTTATTTTGAAATCCTTTTCATATACACACATACACATACGCACATTTGAGAGAAGTGATTTCCCTTTTAAACCTAGACCGTTCTGATGGAAGGTTGGGAATTTTTCCACCTCATCTTGTCAGCACATTATATTTAATACGAGTTAAAGAAACACACGCTCACACACATCGAGGGGAGTAATTCCCTTCTAAATTTAAACCATTCAAATTGAAGGTTGAGAATTTTCCACCTTATCTTGTCAGCACATTATATTTAATACGAGTTAAAGAAAACACACGTCCACACACGCACGCACACATTGAGGGGAGTAATTCCCTTCTAAATTTAAACCGTTCAAATGGAAGGTTGGGAATTTTTCACCTTATCCTGTTAGCACATTATATTTAATACAAATTAAATAAAACACACGCACACCCGCACACACGCATCGAGGGGAGTAATTCCCTTCTAAATTTAAACCGTTCAAATGGAAGGTTGGGAATTTTCCACCTTATCTTGTTAGCACATTATATTTAATACAAATTAAATAAAACACACGCACACCCGCATCGAGGGGAGTAATTCCATTCTAAATTTAAACCGTTCAAATTGAAGGTTGAGAATTTTCCACCTTATCCTGTTAACACATTATATTTAATACAAATTAAATCAAACACACGCACACCCGCATACACGCATCGAGGGGAGTAATTCCCTTCTAAATTTAAACCGTTCAAATTGAAGGTTGAGAATTTTCCACCTTATCTTGTTAGCACATTATATTTAATACAAATTAAATAAAACACACGCACACCCGCATCGAGGAGAGTAATTCCCTTCTAAATTTAAACCGTTCAAATTAAAGGTTGGGAATTTTTCACCTTATCTTGTTATCACATTATATTTAATACAAATTAAATAAAACACACGCACACACGCATCGAGGGGAGTAATTCCCTTCTAAATTTAAACCGTTCAAATGGAAGGTTGGGAATTTTCCACTTTATCTTGTTAGCACATTATATTTAATACAAATTAAATAAAACACCCGCACACCCGCACACACACACACACACACTTCTCAAGGGGAGTAATTTCATTCTAAACTTAAACCGTTCCAATGGAAGGTTAGAAGTTTTCCACCTCGTATTATTCAAAAATAAAAAATAAAAAAAAATAATAAATAAAAAAAAAAATTTAAAAAAAAAATTAAAAAAAACGAAATAAATAAATAAATAATAAAAGAAAAAAAAATCTAATTTACAAAAAAAAAAATTAGTATAATAACAATTTATTTAAAAAAATAAGAGTAAGAATTACAACAGATGAAAATTTACCACCTTCTTGGAGATTTTTCTTCTTCAAAATTACAATAAAACGAAAATAATATTATTTTCTTCAAAATTTCTCTACAGATTTCACTTCTTCCTTCTCAAAAAATTCCTCTCAAAAAAAAATTTCTTCTGGCGAAAAAATTCCTCTCCCCCCATTGTGTTGTGAGGCTTCTTCTATTTATAGGAAATTTTCGATCGCAAACCTCCGACAAAACGCAGGGAAAAGGTAAGGAAAAGGGGGTGGGTGTACCGAAATTTGGTGCACCCACCCCCTTTTGGGTGCACCGAAATCGGTGCACCCAAACAAAAGGGGGGGATACCCCTGCTGGCCGCATGTGCGGCCAGCACACTGGCTGCACCAGCGAGTCGCTGGTGCGGCCAGCTGGTCGCACGTGCGACCAGTTTTTGCTCGCACGTCCTTTGTGCAGCCCCCCCACCCCCGTTCGGTCCAGACCTCTCTCATTCTCGTTTGTTTTTTGTCCATTTTGTTCCGAATTAACGCATTTTTATTCCACTTCGAAAAATCTACAAAACCAAAAAAAATAAAAATCAATTACTAATATTTAATTTAGTTAAGAGATTAATAAAACTTAATTTAGCAGTATTAAACCGCATAAATACGGTACAATCAAAATAAAATAAATAAAAAAATAAAATAAAGTATAATTTTTTGCGAGGCGGTAAAAAATGCCGTGTCTACACAACCCAATCACTTAAACCATTTCTCATGCCTACCATTGAGATATATCGTGCATACAAAGTTTAGTGTTGGCACATATTGTATGCTATTCCTATCCAATATTTGCATTTGCAATTCAAACCACAAAATAAGTAAATTAGTTGAATTCAACATGCTACAAATTGAAAGTAAAAGTGAAGAAATTTTTTTATTAATCCATTTTCTATAAGATGACATTCCAAAAAATAAATTATACCTTTAGTCTAACACTACCAAATCCACACTTCAATTGAGGTTACAAAACAACTGCACCCAAAGAATTGGTGAATTAAACTAAAATAAAAAGCACCATATACAATTGAGGTTAGATCTAATTGTTTACATGTGCGTGTGTGGTAAAATCTCATTTTCTCAAAGTTCTTGCCAAGAATAGTCTTATCAAGCTCACCACATATACAATCATAAGAAGACAATCTAGGATCCCCAATTTGCAATAGACAATAAAAAATCAAAGACATAAACTTGAAACACAAATTAGGAAGAAAAAATAATAATTGCAAACTGAAATAGAATAAAAACCAAGTAGTGATTAAAAAAAGGCATTGGTTATACAAAAAAACACAGACCTAAATATTGTTTTTGTTAATTAAAGGACTAATTCAAAAAAAAAAAAAAAAAACTTCATTAGCTTCGCAAACGATATCTGTTGTAGAATCAGAAAGACAGAAAAGTCGGCGATCAATCTATCACACAAACCTAAATTTGTTTGATCATTTAAATATAGAGAATACCAATTAGCGATTCCATTTAAATAGTTGCAATTAACTTCAAAAATAAATGATAGCTGTATAATGACAAAAGGTAGAGAAAACAGTGCAAAGAAAAATGGAATTTTTAACAACATTTACATCAGACATAAACTTAAGACTACAGCAATTTGCAGTAAGAAGCAAATTTTAGAAGTAAAGAATTCCAAAAACACAATTGAGCAATTTACAGTTCAACTATAAACAAATAAAATGAGGCCAAAACTCACTTACCATAGCAACCTCAAAGCCTCCACCGCAAGCTTCTCCATAAGGCCCAGCGTCATCTCATAAAGGATCTCATTCGTAAAACCTAAACTGCTCAAAGCAAACAAACTCAGGCTTAGGAATACACATTTTTTTATAAGTTCAAAATGCAAAATAACCATGTTGATTGTGAGATAATCAAATGTAAAATAACCATGTTGATTGTGAGATAATCGGTCTTCACACTGTGTAAACCCGTTTCATATCTGAAATCGAAAAAATCACAGAGAAATTAAATGAAATTTTTGTTAAGGGATAGAGGGAAAAAATAGAGAAAGGGCTTCAATTTTAAGGGTTTCGAAACCCAAAATCAAGAGAGAAAAAGACCCTAATTTCATAAACCCTTAAAAAAAAATCAAATTCAAACCAATGAATTTCAAAACAAAGATTTTTAGTTTGAACTGCTGCAAAATCGAATCAAGAACTGTGAATCGTGGTGGTTGAGAGAGAGAAAAAGAGGCTTACCAGGGAATCTTCAACGTCGGGAGCGAGGACCGTGAGCGATTGGAGGAGTCGACTATCAACGGAGTTGTGACATTAGATTCGGCCGAGAGCTAAGCCATCGTCATTGTCTGGAGGAAGGGAGAAGTCATTGCGAGGGATAAGGAAGAATCTGCTGTCGTCGCGAGTGAAGGATGACAGCGTGGATGGCGAGGCGATGATATCGCGGCAAAATGGAGCGGAGGTGGCAGTGGTGGTGGCGAGGGGATAGGGAGGAGGCTAAGATGGAGTGGATCGCGGGAGACTGAGTAATAGAGGAGATGAAGGCGATTGTTGGAAGTGGAGAGGGAGCGCAAGGGAGGAAGAGAGAGAGACGAACCCTAATTTCTCTAGCAGCTGTGGTTTTGATGAGAGAGAGGCAACCCTAAATCAGACATCCAATATTTATATGTAGGTTTATTTTGATCTAACGGCTATGAATATCTAGAGACATCTAACGGCTGTGAATATAAATGAGCTGATTTATTATATAAATATTTGTCAAACATTTTGAGGGAATATTTTATGTAGACAAACACAAATACACTTATCCTTATTTTTAAATTTATTTTTAAAAAATTCACTAACATCTCTCTTCTCTCTGTATCTCTTCTTCTTCTTTTTCTTCTTTTTTCTTTCTTCTTCTAGAGAGAAAACAATTTGACATCACTATGAGGATAAGGGGATGGAGGAAAATGTAATCCAAAAAGTTAAAGGGGATATTTATAACGACCCAATTTTCTAGGGCCGTTACGCGGTTTCTCCTTAAGGAGAATTAATACAAAACCGAATAACCAATAATTTATTCCGTTTAAATCCCATTTTTTTTTTTTTACAAATTACGGCAACAGTTTTATTTATCGACGACGATAATTTTACTAAATAATCAATATTTTAATTAATTAAAAAAATCTGATAAATTTTACGCACGATGACAATAATTATATTCAATTTATCGAGTCAGTTTTTATAACGGTAAATATTAACTACAATTATTACAAATAGAATTTCTTATGTAATTCCCGCCGCCGTTTCACTCTTACTAGCCCTGCAATCAAAACTGTGGGATTATGAGCTAACGCTTAGTAGAACTCTAACCCCTCTAATACAGGTATTTAATTAATACGACAAATAAAACATATTGACATGATTTTCACATAATTTTTGCATAGTCATAAGTATTTCATAAAATTTAACAGTTAAAATTCAACAACCATAATAGCATAAATCACACAATAGAAAAATTAAATACATATATTAAAAGAGTTAGAAATTCTACTTGAAATTCGAAACCGAAATCTAAACTGGAATAAAATTCTTCGCATAAAAACATTCAAAATATATATCCTGTAACTTCTATATGTGTATAGAATTCGTATATACATAACTCTATATATATAGAATTCATATGATCTACAACTCTTAATAATATTATAATAATAATATTATTATATAAAATAATTATAAGAATAACATGTATACATATGTGTATATTATAAAACTTGGTTCATGTTGTTTCGTTCTATATGAAGAAAACAATATGAATAACTAATTAATTAATTTATTTATTTATAATATTACTAATATCTCAAAATTTTTAAAAGTATATTTTAAATGACATATAATTCCAAAATTTCTAAAATCAATTTAAAATAAGCATTTAACTCCAAAAAATTATCAAATAATATTTATACCATAAATTATAAAACTGTCTCAAAAATATTAAACTTTTTATATAAAGTAATATTTTCAAGAATATAGATTTTCGGGGTTTTACAATATTTGTGCATTTTACTTTTAAATTGCTTAATTATTTTTTAATTAAAAAATAATTAAGGAAAAAAAAAGAGTAAAAGAGATTTATCGGTATGTATGGATAGAATGGCAAAAACCCTTTATAAACCATATTCCTTTGATTGACTCTTTGTTAACACAATCATGTTTTTCAATCCACAAATTAACATGTTTATTCCGCTTCTTTTCTTTAGACCATATGATGGTTTAAATTATCATATTTTATAAATAATTAATTTATTTTTGATAAATTAATTTGTAGATTTTTCTATTAATTTAATAATTTAATTAAATTTATATATTATTTATTTGAATAAAGACACGTACAATTATTTTAATTTATTATTTAAGATATATTTTACTTCAATTACACAAGAAAATAGCATACCAATTTTAATTAAAATGCTTAAGTAGGTGTTTTTTATTCTTATAAATTGACTAATTAACATAGTATAATTTACGAATTGAATGCCAACCAAACGGACCCTTAATTATTTTAATTTATTTGTTTACAAATATATTTAATTTTATATCAATTTGTATGTTACATAATTAAGTTGGATTTATTTATTTTTATTTTTATTCAAAAAAGAAAAAGAAAAAAAGAAGCTTATTGAAAAATATTTAAGGGGTGTTTGTTTGAATCAATTTCTTCACTTTTTGTTTTTAGTAGTCTTAGAATGTTTTGTCCTAATCTCTTTAGATGGGGACTTGTAGACTACCTATTCAATTTTTGCCCTATTAATTAATATTTCATTATAAATTCAAAATAATGCATAATTGTCTTTATAAATCTCCACAATCTATCTCATCTATATAAAAGTAGAATACATGCTCTTAATTTCTATTCATTTAGATGAATGAATAATCAAGATTTGTTTAACTCTCATGATATTAACTCGCCATAATAATATTATGACTTTTTATTTTATTTTTTTTAAAGATAGTGTAATTTCAATAATATTTTAATATAAATTAATTGAATCTTTTACACTTAAATTAATTCTTTTCATTTTAATTAATTACCAAATAATGCAATGATTTTTTTCCAATTCAAAATAAATGTCTATTTTTTTTTTTATATATAAATATGATAAATTAAATTGGCCAAAATAATTATATATATATATATATTTTTTTTTTGTTGTGATTTTTATTGATAATCACTATCAAAGTTTCTAATAATAATAATAACTATTAAACAACACAAAATAATTATATTTTTTTTCTTTTTTGTTGTGATTTTTTATTGATAATCACTATCAAAGTTTCTAATAATAATAATAACTATTAAACAACACAAAGTAAGAGCTAATATTTTATTTAAAAGTTAACCTCAAAAACAAAATTAAAAGAACTATAAAAAAATAAATAAAATTTCTATTCAAAAACACATTAACAATTTTAAAAATTATATATCTCATCTTAATATTTAATACTTAAATTTATGTTACTCTTTAGCTTATTATTTTGAAGTGTAGAAATAAATTAGAGTGATCGAAAATGATATTTTTTTTAAATGTATTAAAATTTTATTTTAAAAAAATATTATTCAACACTAAATTAAAAGAAAGAACACTAAATGTTTCATATATAATAGTCAAATATTAAATATTTATTAATATAAATTTAATTTATTTTTTTAAACCCGCATGCAGATCTAAAACTAGTTTATTATTAATTTAATAACTTCATTTACCTTTTATTATCAATAATAAATAATATTTGATCTGTTCAAAAAAATTATTAAATTGTCTATATTTTTAATGATAGTTTCCACTATTTTTATAAGTTCAAATATATATATATGGAAAAATTGGTGAAAAGTCTATTTTTTTTAAGTCTAATTAGTAAAAAGTCATTTTGTTTTATTAGATTTTGATTTAATCCTTTAAGTTAGATTCCACTTGTGTTTTAGTCCCACATTGCAGGAATTGTAGGGATATTACAGGGATTATAGAGAGTTTTTTAGTGAGTACATTCGATTTTTATAGTGAATTTTGTTACATGTAATTAATGTTAGTTATAATTTCATAATTGTTACTTTTCACACATATTTGAGTATTTTTAATTACATATGTTTATATAATATTAGTTACATATTACAATTATATATATATATATATATATATATATATATATATATATATATATATATATATATATATATAATATTTTGTGACGTTACTGAAAAAATATCAAACTTTTTAGTTACATATCAGAGACATGTAACTAAAAAGTTACATATTATTGAAGTATGAAACTGAAAAATATCAAATTTTTTAATTACATATTAGAGACATGTAATTAAAAAGTTACAAATTATTGAAATATGTAACTAAAAAAAATAAAAAATAAAAAATTAGTTACCTGTAACTAATATAGTGATATTACATAGAAAATAGTTACATGTAACTAACGTGTGATTATCATATAAGTAAGGCTTCCGCATTTTTAAAAGCGATTGGATTAAATTAAATTTTTTTACCACATGTAGGACATTTGACCAATTAGAACTTAAATATACGATCTCCTACCTATTGTCCCTATATATATTCCACTATTTTTTAAGTTCAACAAATAATTATTTTTATGTTCAAAATTATACTTGCAACATGAAATATACACATATATACATGTTCCTAGGTTTGAATATGTACATATATAACGACAGAAAGAAAAAAGTAGATTCGATAAAAATTGATTGTACTGTCGAAACAAATTCTATCTTACAGAAAGAGAATACTCCAAAATATTTTAACTTTAGATTTAAAAACGAATATATGCAATCATCTATACCTTGTATGTATCTTCAAATATAGTGGCGGACCTAAGGCCCTAGTTGTGGCCATCGTCCGCACAAAATTTCCAATAACACCCCCAATCTTAGCATATTTTAGGTATAAGTGTATAAAATATAAATATTTTTGCCCCTTTAGTTTATTTTTTTAAAAACTACCCCTATATCGTAAATTCTGCGTCTGTCACTGTTTGATATAACGACATAAAGAAAAAGGAAAATTTGATGAAAATTGTATTGACCAAATATATATATATATGTCATTTTGTGCTTTACCCTCATGTGATATTTTCTTCATCACTTATCTCCTGTGCTTGTGGACTAAAGTATAACTGTTAAATTTTCCATTAAGTTTAACGGTCAAAGGCAAAAGTCAACATTATTTTGTTAATCAATGTGAAATGTCATTTATATCCTTAAATTTTTTTAATAGGGACTATTTTGATACTTTTCAATAACTTAAGGGTCAATAGTGTAATTATTATTATTATTATTTTTATTTTATTTTTTTTATATCCTCTGCAGTCTCCAGCGACCGCCACCGGTCCATCTTCCTCCTCATCATCCACCGCCACGCCTTCAACGGCAACCACCGATCCACCCATTACCCATCTCCCTTTTTTTTTTTTTTTTTTTTTTTTTGGCAATCGTGTCTGTCTCTTCCTAAACCAAAGCAAACCCAACCAAACTAATTACAACATTCATCAACCCAACCCCCGTACAAAGTTCGCCGCTTGCCTGAGCCGACTCTGGGGCATGAAATTCTAACGGAACAGGTGTCGGCACCGGAGACGGAGCGTGTGGGCAAGAACACGGAGCAGTAAATGGGTTGCAAGAGAGAGAAAGAGCACGGATCTGTAAGTTCCATGTTTGGATCTTTATTTATATATATATATATATATATATATATCATAGAGAGAGAACAAGCAGAGAGAGCGAGAGAAATATAGAGAGAAAACAGAAAAAGAGAACGTAGGAGTGGCGGTGGTTGTTTGCCTTAGTCGCCGTTGGAGCGTTGGTGGCTAGCGTAGGTGTTCAGCGGTGAAGAAGATGCAGAGCTGATTCTTCATTTACAGAGGACTGTTCATATGGTTTTGTAAAATATCACTCGATGTCGTTTCTACTTCGCCGCGGTTGGGGAGCTTCTTTGAAGATATGGTTTTTTTTTTTTTTTTTATTTCTGGGAACATAATAGAATTGTCCTCAAAATTTTCTCTGTTTCTAGTTTTTTCTCTTTTGTGGTGGAGATGGTGTTCAAATGGATGTGTATATATATATCACAGAGAGAGAGAGCTCGCTGGAGAGAGAGAGTTCACCGACGAACTAATGGTGGATTTTTTTGGAAGAGATGAGTTTTGATCCCTTAATTTAAAATAATTTTCAAATAGATCCTACTAAATTAATAAGAACTAAATGATAAAATTGCCCTTTATTTTTAAAGTGAAATGTCAAAAATACCCTCAATTCTGCTAATTTTTAACCGTGACACTTTAGTCTACAAGTACAGGAATAAGTGGTGAAAAAAATACTACAGGTGGTAAGTGTAAAATGGCCTAACCATAGGGGACAAAGTATTATTAATTTTATATTTTGCCCCCTGTGGTTTGCATCATGTTGCACTTTGCCCCCTCCCGTTAACTTTCCATTAAATTTAATGGTCAAAGTGAAAACAGTCAAAGAAATTAAATTATTATATGATAAATTACATTTATACCAATGAATTAATTTTATGGGGATAATTTAGAAATACATTTAAAAGTTTAAGGGTGTAAAATATTATTTCTCTGCAAATTAAACAGACCACACCACTGGCGGTGAAGAAAAATGTACTGTAAATTGTTCTAAAATTAGTCAAATTAATTGATATTGTTTATTATCGTCATAGTTTGTAAAAATTATCAAATTTATAGGTATAGAAATATTTATTGATAATACCGTGTGCAGTATCCCGTGAATAGTACCCATACGTATAAATAATGATGTATGAATAGTGTCACCAATTGATTTGTATTTGTACCTCTATTTCTCCGTAGAAAGGGAGAAACCCACAGAGGTATGGAAAAATTATCGAATTTATAGGTATGCAAAATCGGTGATGGATTTTCTCTCTATGGAGGTATGTGGTGTTTGACCAAAATGACAATGGGACTTACTAGTATCTATAAAATGTCAAGAGATGTATATGATTTAGTACAAAATGATAGGAGAGATCAGCGGAGAACACAAACTTCCAACATCATGGGAGAGTGAAGCTCTTCGAAAAGGTAGTGACGGCGAGCGACATCAAGCAGTACCGGCTGTCCATACCCAAACACCACGCTCGCCGGCATTTCAACCAACACTCCGCCGGCAATCCGGTGTGACCGGACAGTTCTTCCCACCTCTGCATGGAAGACGACGAAGGAAGGGTGTGGAAGTTCAAGTACACGTTCTGGAAGAGCCGTCGGACTTACATGCTGACCAGCCAGTAGGGTCAGTTCGAGAAGGTGAAGGGAGTCTCCGCCGGCGACGTGGTCAGTTTTATGCAATCAAACAGGGTTGCCGGAGTGAAGCTCTACATAGACTGCAGGAAACAGGGAAAGCCGGATGGCCGGTCGGACCCGGAGTTGATCGGAACTGTTCAATGTCTTCGGAGTTTCAAGCTGTTTGGGGTCGATATATCGACTGTTGTGATAGAGTCGAAATGAAGCTTCCATCAACGGTGCAATTTTACGACATTTACATAGCTATAACATGATTTATGTTTTACATAAACAAAATCAATTAATAAAATGGAGTTGTTGAACATAATAACACGATATTCAAATCACGAAATCAACTACTACTAAAAATGAATACGATGACATATGCATTATTTGGACAAAATATTTTGGAACTATTGCCATATATATATATATTGATATTTGATACACTATCAATTTTAAGTTTTATTATTATTATTATTAAAGGTTTTTATTATTTAGTCTTAATTTAAGAGATCATCTAGAAAAAAATCATTTTCAATTGTTTCGGTAGAAATTAGACTTCAAGGTATAACTAATTAAGTTTTTTGTCTTTGGGCAGACAAAATAGGATGTGAAAAGACACATGTAACTCTGAACAATCATAATACATTAACATTATTTGGTCAATGTTCACTCACCTCACTCTATTGTTTCTTTCTCTCTCTCTCTCTCTAAATTGGTTGGATCAAACCAGCGTCCATCCTCTATCATCTCTCACTCTAAACCATAATCTCTCTCTCACTCATCCGTTCGTCGTCCAAACTCACTCAGGCCACCATTGATGTGCCAGTCGCCGTCCAAACTCACTCAAGCCCACCACCGCTGTGCATTGTTGTGTCGTTCGCTGAAACCCAAATCGCCACGAAGCTGGACGGCAGCTGGACGACGACGGTTAAATGATAACGGCTTTGACGGCGTTGAATCGATGATGGTTGAACAGATCTGAGTCACCGTTCGTCCGAAACCCTAATCGCAACGACGCTGTACGGTGTCTAGACGACGACGTTTGATCTATAACGGCTTTGACGGCGTTGAATCGATGATGGTTGAACAGGTCTGAGTCGTCGTTCATCCGCAAGCCTTGGCGTTCGGTTGAAGTGTTCTTTTGCACAGTCCAAACAAATCGTATCTGGTTTTTGGGTCTTGACTCTCGAAGGTAAGAAATGTTGCCACCGCCGCCACCGTTGGAGTTGAAGCTACGGTCAACTATCGCAATGGAAGTTCCAGATCTAAAATTTATGTTGTTGCAGGACACACAAAACACCATTCGTCGTCTGAAATCCAAACCTCGTCGTCTAAATTTTATGCGTCATCGGCCACACAAAACACTGCCGCAAACATGAACAGACCTACAAAAGACAATTTTACACTTCACACCCCTGAGGTTTGGTCACTTTTTCACACATACACCCTCTAGAGTTTGGGATAAAGCTTTCATGTTTCTTGATTTCTTTGATGCTATTGATTTCGTTTTGTGCAAATATGTGTTTGATGCATTACTGGTTTTTGGGCTCTGGTTTTTTCTCTTTTTTTTTTTTTTTTTTTTTTTTTTTTTTTATGGTGGTAGAGGTGAGGATCTCTTCCTTATTGCACAGTCGAGGTTTTTTCCCCTGAAGATGATGATAAAGATGATGGTGTTATAATTACATTTTCACCCCCATAATTTAGTTATAATTTTGATTTTTTAATTTTTTCTACAAATTAACATGGATGCGTTAACATTAACATATGGGGTGAAAATGTTTATTAACGTTAATGTCAGTGTGTGCTTTTTGATTTCTCACATATAGGTTTCCAGACAATATGAACACGTTAACGTAACATAGAAGACCTTAGAAAAATGTTCATTAACGTTAACGTAAACTAAGAAAAATGTGTCTTTACATTAACGTTAGTGTTTTTTGTGAGTTTTTCACATATCTTTTTCTAGAAAACACGAATGTGTTAACGTTAACATAGAAAGATACCTCCAAAAATATACATATAACGTTAACGTTAACGTCAGTATTTACTTTTAATTTTCTCACATATGGGTTTTCAAACAACATGAATGCTTTAACATTAACACATAAGACCTTAAAAAATGTGTATTAACGTTAACGCAAATCCAACTCAAACACACATTCAACTCAAAATGATAAAATATCATATATGATAGTTAACGTTACCACGCACAAGACAAAAGTATATGGTAGGACGTTAACGTAAATAGTCAACCCAAATACATTAACACACATAACCCTCAAAAAACAAAATACGTTAACATTAAAACCCCACAACCCGATGGTAAAAAATGGGTTAACGTTTAATGCACACAAACAGATGAGAAAATATGCGATAATGTAAAACACACAAAAAATAAATAAAAATACGTTAACGTTAACGTGAATTTTAATTCGTAATTTTGTAATATAGTCAATATTTGACCAAAAAAAAAGTGTATTGTTAAAAATGAGTAAACGTTAATACGCACAAAAAAGAGTTAACATTAACGTAACACACACAAAACACATTAGGAAGAGCAAAAACAAAAAAAAAATGAATGCAAATAACGTTAACGTGAATTCAAAATATAATTTTGTAATATAAGTAAAATGTAATGCTTGAAGTATTTTACGTTAACGTTAACACTTATGCTGTCCAATTTTATCTTATTGCATAGGACAAAATAGCAGATTCGTAAATACTTGTGAACAGAGTGGTCAAAATGTAGAGACTTTTTTCTAAAAGAATCTTGGGATCTGAAAACTTAATTATAGTTGTCAAGGAATCTGAATTCTCAATAGGTTATGAAGAGATGGCTAAATAATAAAATTCCCTTATTATTATTATTGTAATTATTATTAAAGAGTATTTTGTAATTTTATAATAATTATAAGTAATGAAGGATAATTCGAACATGGCTCAAATCATTGCCACGTGTCTACAAGGCACATGCTAGGTACCAATGTACTGTTATTCCTTTTCAGGAACAATTATAACATCTTCCGCTTATTAATGAAAGAGTTGTTATTGCTCCCTAAATAACGGTTCATTAACTCTATATCCCGTCGATTATGCTGCATTTATGATAATGAGCTAGGATTCAGGGTAGACTTGTCAATAAAAAGCAATATTCTGCCAAAATTTTCTCAGAACAATCGATTGATTCTCACATCGGAGGTGCAATGCCGGCAAACCCACTCACGGTGTATTGTTTTGCAAGAACCTGAGCTGAGAACGTAATCTGAGCTGGGAAAAATACCATATCCTTGTTCTCAAAGTCCCATATCTGACGAACCAGTTTTTGGCTTCGTTAGACTGGCGTTGTCTATGGGAACAACTAACTGTTTTTCTCATCACTTTTAATAAATGTTTATGGTTACTTTGAGGATTGAGATAATGACAAATGATAAAGAAGGTAAAAGCCAACTGCTCCACACGGATGATCATGAAGTTGGTCCATACGGGGCGTCGTCTTCGCTCCTCATGCAGTTGATGAGAAATATATGTGATCTCTCTCAAAACGTTTAGCATCTCGCTAGATAGGCTGGTCAAAGCTAGTTTTCCCTATCGACAACTGCTCAACAAAGGTATGTGCCACTGCATATTGAGGTACAAACCACTGCGGATTAGGGACAAAGATTATGACGGGAGAAATTCCAAGAGAAAGATCGACAAAGAGAGCAACATGACCTCCAGCGAGAGTTGGAGAGAATACGAAGGGAGAGACATGAACTTCATCGAGGAAGCCAAGCAACCGACGCGATCTTGATGTCCCTCCGTTAAAAAGAGCGCTAGTGTGCATTCACGGCTTGGACTACGTGCGTCATCAACATAAACAAGATATGGAAAAAATTGTGCACCTACCCTGAGAAATGAGACGTATCGGATTCACTCATTAGGTAAGACACTTGACGCATCCTGAGAAGTTCTCATATTCTCTATAGAAGCTTCCTCGGTATACCGACTGAAGAATCAACAAGTGATCCTAACTGGCAATTTGATATAGACCTTTGGGAGCAGGTTAATGCCATTAACAAAAAGTTTGTATAGATCGAAAAGAAGGAGCCAACATCTACGAGATAGTGAAGAGAAATGTTTCATCGTTTGTTGCTCAGGTACTATAGGAGAAGGTCCTGGCAAAGTTCTAACTCACATCCGAAATTAGGAAGTATCAAGGTAACACCAACTAGGTAGAACACTTGAACACTTATCACTCTCACATGGATTTATGTGGGGCATCAGACTCGACAAAATGTCAAGAATTCCAAGTAACCCTGGCTAGGACAGCTAAAAAGTGGTACAAGACTCTAAAATTAGCTAGTTTTTATTCATTTGAGTCTTTTAGTCTTACTTTTGCTCACAGGTTTATAAGTAATAAGCATCGGGCTAAAAACCCATTACACCTCATGTCAATAAGGAAAAGGAAGGATGAGAGGCTAGAGGCCTTCCTTGATAGGTTTCAACACGAATCTAACCAAGTAAAGTAGTTGAACGATGGGATGGAGGTAGCAACCCTAATGTCAGGGGTAAGAAAAGACCTATTCCTGTATGACATAGCTCGCATCCCACCAAAGACTCTAGTTGTCGTCTTCGCTTTGTCCACTAAATTCATCGCGACATATGATGCATATTGGACCCGAGCCAAAGAGGAAAAAGACCTCAAAGGAAAAAGAAAGGATAAGGAGTCAAGCTACAACAAACCCAGTCGAGACAACTCCTAATCAATTAAAAGAAGAAACGAGGCAGAGAGGCATGGAGCTGATAAGAAGTTGGGGAGGAACGAATCTCCTTATTAGTTACAAACTTCATGCCACTCAACGCCTTGTTAGGGATCGTCTTGATACAAATCAGAGAAAAAAAATTAGTTAAATGGCCTCAGTCCTTGAAAAATCGAGGAAACAACAACAAACTCGGACAAGTGGTGTAATTTTCACCGGGATCACTATCATACCATGGACAACTGGTACGATTTGAAAAATGAGATCAAGCAATTAAAGAAGGGGCCATCTAAAAAGATTCACTACTAAAATAGAGCAGGATGACCGATGTCTCGATGAAGAGAGAAAGAGGCCTGTGATTCGAGGAGATATCCACGCAATCCATGGTAGATTTTCCTAAAAAGGATTAACAAGGTTCGAGCACAAGTGCATGACCAGAGGAGCAAGCGCCGAGCTGTGGACTATGTGTTTTAAGTGTCTAAAGGGTCAATTGTCAAAATAGAAGCGATCGCATTCACCGATGAGGACCTACGTGGGGTTCATATCCCCTATGATGACCCATTTGTGGTTACGTTGTAGATCGCAAACTATAACGTAAGACGAGTATTGGTCGACAACGACAACTTAGTGAAAATTATCTACTTATCCACGTTTAATAAAATGTGGATCGACTGCGATCAATTGAAGCCAAAGATAACTCACCTGGTCAGTTTCGGGAGAAAAACAATAAAACCACTCTATTGGACCACTCTCCAACTCACAATGGGGATAAAGCCAAAACACTCAGATGTTGATGTGTGGTTCATGGTTGTGGATTGCCCATTAGCATACAATGTCATTATCAGAAGACCTTGCCTAAATGCATTGAAGGCTATAATATCAACGTACCATCTGATATTGAAATCCCTTACAAAAAATAGAGTCGTAGTAGTGCGGGACAACCAGAATGTGGATTGGGAATGCTTTACCACCAAATAAAAATAACTAAATAACAATCAAAGGACGAGTAATCTGATGAGGACTTCTTTCCCTGAGATATTATCGAATGCCCTGATAAAAGGGAGATTACGGACCCCTGAGTCGAGCAGTCGCGCCGACCTCGCTCTCGCTTTGACAAGGAGTTGGACGATGTTCAAGTGCACCCAACTAAACTGGATCACACTGTTCAAATCGAATCAATACTTCCAGAAGATTTAAAGGAAAAATAGGTTGAGCTTATCAGAGTTAACCACGATGTATTTGTTTGGTCATATGCGAAATTGCCCGAGGTAGACCCAAGTATCTCTATGCACCAGTTGTGTACCGACTCCACTTACCCACCAGTTTGACAAAAATGAAGGAAGTTCAGGCCGAAAAGACAAGTCGTGATCGAAGAAGAAACCAAAAAATTACTCGAGGTGGAGACCATCGAGAAAATCAACTTCTCATAGTGGTTGGCCAACGTAGTCCTGATGGAGAAGATTAGTAAATGGCGCATGTGCGTGGACTTCACTAATCTCAACAAAACTTATCTGAATGTGGATGCGACTGCTAGTTACAAGTCATTCAGCTTGTTGGATGCCTTCTCGGGGTATAATTAGATTAACATTTACCCCTTAATAGGAAAAAACGACATTCACTATCGACAAAGGCTTGTATTGTTTTAGAGTAATTCCCATCGGATTGAAGAACGTCGAAATGACGTAACAGAGGTTGCTGAGCAATATGTTTATCGACTTGCTCGGGAAGACAATAGATGCCTATATCGATGACATGCTGGTCAAAAAGCAAGGTAGCAAGTAATTATCAGGTGGATTTGCAAGGCTCATTCGACATGCATAGAAAGCACAGGATGAAGTTGAAGCCCAGTAAATGCATATTCGGGGTCGGTGCTAGAAAGTTCCTTGGTCACCTAATAACGTGCTCAAGCGAGAATTGATCCTTATCTAGTTGCATCGTCCACCGTTGTAAACTCAATGCACGTGGTAGAAGTGAAAGGCATTTAAAGACCTGTATATTACGTCAGTTATGCCCTGATTAGGGCGGAGTCACATTATCCCCATCTTTGCTGATAGTTTATGCCTTGATAATCTCAGCAAGAAAACTTCAGTACTACTTCCAAGCTCATCCCATGGTTGTGTTGACCAATCAACTACTAAGGGTTAAGTTGCACTGACTGAAGACTTTTGGGCATCTACTTAAATGGTCAGATGGGGATGGGAAAATTAGTAATGGTGGTTGCTCGGTTTGCCATTATTGAAGCAGAGAGGGGGTAAAGATGGGGAGGGTAAGACACAGAGCATGGGGGCTTTTGGAAGAGAAAAATGGTTAATAATATTTTGACCCTTTAAGTTTTGAAATATTTTCAATTAGACCCCAATACAGAGAGTAGCTCGGTAATGAATAACCCAACCCCCCGTGAAGTAAAACAACCAAAAGACTATTTTTTTATTGGTCCTCTAGATGATAAGTCTCTCAGTCGTAGTCCCAATAGTGAGCGGTCCAATCTAAGGCGTAAGTTCTGTGTTGGTAGGTCATTTCCGACTACCAAACAAGTAAACCTGTTACCATACTACTCTTTTAAGTTAGAGATCTAACTTTATGGGGGACAGTCAAGGAAATTCCTTTTGTCAACGGGACGGACACAAAGAGGAGAAAAAAAAACCTTTTTAGAATAAGTGTGGAGAATGGTCGAGTTGGAACAAAATGACGAAATTACATTTCTTTTTTAAATGAATTATGAAAATTTCCTTAGTTCTGTTAAAGTTTTAATTGTTGCACTTAAATCTTAAACATATGGGGTGTAAATGGTGACGATAATACCATAGAGATGCAAAATGCAATTCAATCTAACCACATGAGTATAAAGTGTAATTAACTTTCTTTGTCTTTTTCATTTTTTTTTTTTTTTTTTTACATATGTTAGGGGAGGAGTTTGAACTCTAAACTTTTCACAAGAAATGTAAACTAGACATTCACTAGACTATGAGTCTTAAGATGTTTTTCTTCTCCTTGTATTTACTTCTTATCTGTGTGTAAAAAAATAAAAAAAATAAAAATAAAAATAAAAAGGAAAAATATAAAATAAGTAAAAATACAAATGTGATCCACATGCCCTCTTTTTGATATTTTTTTTAATGTCATTTCATTTTATAATATTGTGTAGTTAGAATCCTAAATGGATGCACTTAGTTATCATAAAATGACAAATTAAAAAAAATGTCATTTGATGGTGAAATGACATTTATCTTTCATAACCATGTTTTCTTTTTTTGTCAAAATAATTATAAATTGTTAATAATATTGTCATTCTTGACTGTTAACGTAATCTTGGACCTGTTATATTTTGGGATATTGTTGTATACATTTTGACATTTTGTTGAATATTAAAGTTAATCATTATATTTCATTGCATAATTTCTTTTTTAAAATTAACATTAACGTTTTTTAATCTATGATTTCAAGTGCAAGTTATATGCTAATCTATTAATAAATCAAGACGGCACACATTTTATTTAATTTTAAAAATATTAATGGTTGAGATTGAATTTAATTTTTGGTTATAAAAAATATCTAACACATTATAATCCTTAAAATTTCTGCAACTTCTCACACCACTCACTTCAAACTTATCATCTTCACTCTCTTATAGGTGTCTCAGTATCCATTTTCCTTCAATCTAAATCTACTACCTCACTCACCTTCAACTTCTGGTATCACTCACCTCAAACTTCTCATAGAGACACGCTTCTTTTTATCTAAATTTTATAAGTGACTTTAACCACGACGTATCACAAGTCTATTAATAAATTAAGACATAATGGCATTTTAACGATTTAGATTTATGTTTAAAAGATTAATGGTTTAGATTGAAATTGTGCAACCTGTTAACTCACTAACTTCAAACTTCCCAACTCACTCAACTCAGAACCCTATCAATAACTTAAATTAATTTCGAATGAATCAAAGACCGAGATAAACAAATGGAAGATTTGAGGAGAAAATTCCCACATATTTGTACTCTAGTAGCTATTTTTTCATTATTTACTATTTATTTTTATATTTATAGATTTAAAAATCGATACAATACCTCTAGTCATGAAAAATCCCTAATTATATAAGAGTAGTCGAAATGTTTTATTTAAAAAAAAACTAGTCCAAAACTAACCCAATTTAAATCTAGAAGCCCAATGTTTTATTGAAAGGTTTGTCCAAATCTATTTTTTATATCGACAGTCGCACTAAGAATAAAATCTGGACAACAAAATATAAGTAAAAATAAAAACAAAAATTCAAAAACATTAAACAAAAGCAAAAATTTGATAATCCATAACCGAAATTTTCTTGAGCTCTAAACTTTTTTTTTTTTTTAATTTTCTATTATTTTGTTTTTAATTTTTCTATTTTCTATTTTATTATATTTTTATTTTATTTTCTCATTTACTTTTTTTCTTATCTTCTTCATCCCATCTTGGATTAAAAAAAATAAAAAATAGAAATAGAAATCGAAAGTGCCAAACAATTAAAAAAAAAAAACACAAAAAAAAAAAAAATCAAAATCACAAAAAATATAAAATAAATATTAAAAACATGAAAACTAAAGAAAAAACAAAAAATTAATAAAAAAAAAAAAAAGAAAATAAAAACAAAAAATAGAAAAATAGAAAATAAAAAAAATATTCGAATATGTAATAAAAGATCTATCGTCTTGTAGCAAAAAAAGAATTGTCCTATATGACTAGATAAGATTTACTGAAGTCTTTGACAAAGCAATATGACGATTACAATTATATTCTAATTGTTATTATAAGTAAATTATATCAAGGATCGATACATATGATCGTGGGTTTTGACTATTTCCCGTCCTATTGATTTTTTCAGGACATAGAGATAGAGCAATCAAATTGCACGGTAATTACAACTAAGTGATTTCCTGAATAAATTCTTATAAATTTGATATAACTATGATATATGGGTAAATGCGGCTTAGAGTTGTTGGAGGTACTGTAAAGAAAGATTCTTTACAAATTGCAAAATTGGAATTTTCTAATTTTGTTTAATTGTTCATTAATTAATTGTTTCTACCATTTTGTTAGGAAAATTTTGTTTTTTAATCTATATTGAGCAACATATTATTATTTCTCAATTATATTTACTATTTAAATTAATGGGTTAAAATTAAGTAATCTAATTAATTTAGGTAAACCCGTAGACTACTAAAAAGAATGTGAGTTAAATGTGTAGATATCATAAACTATTGGGGTGATTAGAGAATTGTGAGAACTCTAATCACACCATATATATAAAAAAAGTTAAGGTTATAGTCCTCAATACACAAATCAAAATACGGCTCCCTTCTTCTCATCTGAAAGAGGAACGATAGTCCCATCGAGGAACTAAAGTGATTTGGTTGAGGAAGATCACGTACCCATTCGATCTGTACCCTACTTGTGATCGATTGTTGCAGATTTTCGTATTGGTAGTCGATTATTCATAATGGATCTAGGTACGCGATTTACGTATTTAATAGAACTCTTGATGATTTGACATGTTACATTACGCGATTTACGTATTTAATAGAACTCTTATTTAATATCAACAAATTTAACTTTATACGAATTTAATGGGTCACACACAAATGAAGAATGAATGTTTGAATAGTCCTTATAAATGAATGGATAGTAACATTGAACTGTGTAGAAGTTTGGGGGTCAAAGTAAAACATAGGATAAAGGAGAGTCTAAAGTTTTACTGTAGAAAAGCTTATAAATAGGGAGCCATATTAGTGTAGTTGCCCACATGCCCTAAAGAAGGCTAATTCAGTCGCTCTCTTCTTTCTTTCTCTCTCTTTTGCCTTCGTTTTGATTTTTATTACCATCTAAAATTAAACCAAGCCTCCCTTAGTTCTATCAATTTAAAATATGATTTTTAGATAATCAGTAAACACCATTCAAACAAAATTCTTTGTATGGATAATGTTAGATGTGGGACACTTGTGCTGCTATTCAGAGTTTGATATTCTTGCAAGATACCACTCTCTGAAAAGACGCTTCAAATTATGTCTTGAGAACTATCAGTTATGAAGTTGCAGCGCATGGAAAAAAGTGAAAGAAACTTATTAAATTTTAAATTCCGTTGTGTTTAAGTAAGCTTAATTTCCTTCTATTTGAGTCATGAAACAACTTGTGTAGTTGTATGCCAAATGACAGTTTTACCCACTACCACCATTCTATCTCTAGGTCTTGTAAGATTTTTTGGGAATAATTTTTTTTTTCACCATAACCTAACTCTTTTCAATTGTTTATATCACATAAATCCCGGTCCAAGCTTATTAAACCCCCACAAATTATTTTTTTGATCTTTACAAAATTAATTTTAATTTTTTTTTTATTTCTAATATAGTTGAAAACTATCTTTTTTTTGGTAAAATTATGGATAGAGGATCGTATTAATGATATACGATTTTTTTTAATAACTTGTGAAATTTTCTTCATGTAGAGAGAGGCTCCATGGGTCAATAAAAAGTACCTTCATAAATCTACTGGGTTTAATAAAAAGTACTTTTGTATGGGTTCCATAAATTTACTCATTTATTACCATAACACCATATAACACTAAATCGTGCTATTATAATGACATCTCATATAATCCGAGACTTGTATCCTTGACAGTCATTTAATGTGTCTATTCAAAATTCATCAAATATGTGTTTTGGTTCAAATATTTTGGACACCACCACCTTATTAGATTCATGTCCCACATCGCTTATTTGATAATTTTCAAACCACTATATAAATCAAAAGAATTACTCCGCTTAACTCTATATGATTTTAAGTTAGAACCTTCTAACATGGTATCAGAGTCAGGGTTATAGGTCTCTCATTCTCTCGTAGTCAAATCATCAGTGTAAGATGGGAGTTACACATTTCTCATCATTCCCTCGTAATCAAATCATTTGTGCAAACCGGGGGTTGCACTTAAGAGCGAATGATAGATTCTTATCTCATATCACTTATTTAAGAGTTCCCAAACTATTATATAAATTAAAGAAGTTATTCCACTTAACTCCATATGATTTTAAGTTGGATCCTTCTAACACCTAGTCACAACTTACTCATAGCAACTGAAAAATAAAAATAAAAAATAATAATAATAATAATTATTTACAATGACTACCAAAAAAGTTTGTACTACAAAGGGGGAATATCTATTATATGTTTGGATAATCTAATAAAGGTTTCGGATCCTATTCTTTTACTACTTTAGCCAACTTGCTTGATCGGTCTCAATTTTGATGTAGTCCCTTGAAATAATTTAGGATAAATTATACTTTGTCCCTATCATAATTTGATTGAAATACATTTTATACTCTTGTAATATTTTAGTCGGAAAGTACACTCTATATAGTTTAGACTAAAGTGTAATTTTTAATTAATTCGTTAACTTTAACAATCGAAGTCTAAAAGTCAATATTAATTTGTTATTTAATGGTAAATAACATTTATACCCTTTAACTAATATAATAAAGATCATTTTAATTTAGCTAAAACTTAACGATCAAATGTGTATTTTTTATTTTATTCTATTTCTTCATCTTCTTCATCAAAATAACACCTACGGACGGCCACCATAAAAACCTCCACCACACCGATAGATGGCCACCACCATCCAAGCAACTACCAATCACCAACCACCACCATCAACAAACAACAACCAACCAACTGCCATCTTCTTCTCTCTCTATATATATATTTCTTTCTCTCTTCTCCTATACATATATTAATAGAAAGAGAGATTTGAGCTTGGATTTTACATATCTTTACTTGGATCTTTAGTGTAATATTTCAAAAATTTATATTTTTGAAAACATTATTCTTATATAAGTTTAATATTTTTGGGATTATTTTGTAAATTTATGATATAAATAATATTTGATTATTTTTTTAAAAATAAGTGTAATTATTGGATCTAGGAATTACTTTTTATAAATATGTGATGTTAAATATAATTTTTAAAATTTAAGGAACCATTTGTGGCCCCCATAAATTAAAGAAAAGAAAAAAAAAAAAGAGGGGGGGGGGGGGGGGGGGGGACAGGGAGAAAAACTGCCGGCCCACATGTTCTTTTCATTCACATACATGTTATATATAATTTATATTATATATAAATTAAGGGTTACACGTGTTATTCATGCATGATAAATAATAATAAATAAAGAAATGAATAAACAAGAGAAGGAGGGGGATGATTATCGTAATGGTAGCAAGGATTTGGAGCCGCACTGTATATGTTGGTTATTTTGTTATTTTTACCCGAATGTTATGGATATTCTACCTGAATACAATAAAGATCTTCCTTTGTCTACTTGATTTATGTCCGTGTATTGGATTTTTTTTTTTTTTTTTTTTTTTTTTTTTTTTTTTTTTTGAGTATTCCAGCTTTGTTTTGGATTTCGACTTCAAATTTTAGGTAGAATTTTCAACTCATTAATATTTGTATTTAATTTATCTCTTAATTATATGATTCATGTGAAAATTGTCATTAATTTTTAGTGGTTAATTTTTATGAAATATTTAGGATTATTATGTGAAATTTATGTGAAAAAAATATATCTATATGTTTTATTTGAGATTTGATTGGATACACGTATTAAAGGAGTTAAAATTTTACTGAGCGTTGGCTCACAATCCCACAGTTTTGATTGTAGGGCCAGTGAGAATGAAACTTTGACGGAAATTTTATTTGGAATCCTATTCAACGTGTAATACTTATATTTATTATTTACGATTGTAAAATCGACACGATAATTCGATAATTATGATTATCACCGTAATTATAAATTTCTCTATTTTTATCAAATGGAATATTGGTGATTCGGTTTTAGTGATAATTTTCCAAGGAGAGAAACCGCGTGGCGGTCCTGAAAAACCGGGTTGTTACATTTAGGTCCTTACTCGAATATACAAATTTACAAAAATTTGAAATCGATTCAGACTTACATCCGTTCAAAATAAATATGGGGGATTTCGATTTAGATCTATATAATTGATTTGGTAGAAGAATATATACGGAGATTTCGGAAATTTGAAAAATAAATCTAAAAAGATCGAAAATAGATTGTGAGCAAATTTTTTGTGTTTTTATTTTTTTTTCTTGCTATTGATTCTACAGTTTGTTGCGTATGCCTTTTGATTTGTGATTCTTCTCATTCATTTGGGAGAAGAATATTTTCATATCCTTTCTCAGATCTAGAAATCCAAACTTCATATCTCGCTTGCTCTCTCATTCGTTCGCTCGCTTGCTCAGAGAGAGAGAGAGAGAGAGAGAGAGAGAGAGACGCTGGATCAGGGAGTGGATTGGGGAAAGGAGTGAGTTGGCCAAAGTAGTAGCAAGAATGAAGAAGATGAAAAAGAAAAAACAAATAAAAAAATACACTGACCCTTAAAATTTGGAAGGCTTTTCAAATTAATCGCATTGAATTAGTCGGAGGAAAATGATAAAATGTCCTTAATTTTGGAGTTGACATTTGCTCAAAATTACTTTTTTTGGATGGTAAATAGTATTTTACCCTTTGCGGTTGGATGAATTTTTTTATCCCTCCATGGTTTGCAAAAAGTGGAACGGTTATTCTTTGGTTTAATTACTCTTTGCCCTTGTTGTTAGGTCTTATTGTACTTTGCAGTTCTATGGTATTTTCGTCAATAATTTTTGTCTCCTATAGTTAGATTTGGTTGCATTTTATCCCTTTACCCCATCGTCAGCACTTTTCCGTTAATTTTAATGGTCGAAGTATAAAAAGTCAATAAATTATTATATATTAAATTACATTTATACCCTTCAATTAATTTTATGAGAGTAATTTAAAAATATATTTTAAAAGTTTAAGAGTGCAAAATATAATTTGACTTAAATTGTATTTTGACTAATAATTTTTTTAGGCGATCTGAAGGGAAGGGCGTACTTTCCATTTTGACTTATTGTATACAAGATTAAGTTCAATTAAAGGTAGCGTTTTAGTTTTGTGAAAAGTATTATATTCGTTTTTTTCGATTGTAGTGGAAGGTAGATGAAAGAGCAAATCGTCGTTGGAAACGTGGGAATAGCACAAGCTTTTTAAGATTCAATGCATATTTACCTTACTCTTTGTCATCATCTAGGAAAGCCGACCGCAACAGGCAGCAAGTGGGAATAGCACATCTTGACCCCGTCAACATACGACACTCCTAACTTCTTTAAGCATAAAACCCAATCGGGTATTAATTCGACGTTTAATTGTCTTCCCTCGGGGGACATTGTAAAATAATTTTTTAATTTGATTATACAGTAAGATATGTCAGATCAATTTAGATACACCTTAACTAATCATTTCACTAGAAAATTTTAACGACATAAATAAAGCGTGTCTGAACTAACTTACGCACATCTCGATTAATCATCTCACCGAACAATTTTAAGTATAGACTCCCTCATATCGACTTAGTGCATTCAGAATTAAATTTAAGATTTAATTTTTCAAGTGTTTTTAGGAGAGTCTAACCTAATTGACAAAAAAATTGAGTATCTTCCCTTGTTAACCAGATTAATATTTTTTGGGTCATTTTAAATTCTTTTTTGACATCAATTAACATTGCAAGGACATGTTACATTCGTCTATACTTAAAAAAAAATTACACTAACTCCTCTTAATATTTTAAAAAAATTTCACCAACTCCTCTTAATATTTTTTTATTGATAAAATTGCCCCTAACCTAGCAAACCATAAATTCATTCTCTCTTTCTCTCTCCACCACTACCATCACCATGACCACCGAAGTCGTGTTGCTACCATCACTACCATCAGGACTCTCGCTGGGCCACTAACGCTATTAGATTCTAGTCTCACTTCCTTGAGAGTGTCCAAACCATTACATACGGTAAAGAAGTTGTTCCACTCTTTTTAGGTATTTTTAGACCCGATTCTTTGTGGGACCCAATCTTTGACTGAGACATGTGAATATATCAATATATTCTACTTGGTGAGAAAATAAATATGGTATATTTATTTATAAAAAATAATAATTTAGATGTGAATTAAAATTTGTCATTTGAAATACTTACTTGAACTTGTTAATTGATGTGGGTTATCCCACATTGATTAGTGAATAATACGAAGAATCATTTATTAATACTCGGGTCAGCCCTCGAAGGTAAGCCTCCTAGGGCGCTCAAGTAGTATGAACAAAAAGTTGGACAATGGTTATAACATAAATAAAACCACATGTGCGTGTGCCACTATTGATCAATCGATCGCTCGTCGGACCGAGCCAAGCCGACCCTGGGCTTGGACTTGAAGTCTTGGGGTCTTGGAGAATATTTGCTTGGCCTTTCTATCATTTTAGATACAAATTAATCCTAAAAATAGATTAACAAACCAAATAGAGGCTGATTGTTTAGATTCCTAATTGCAAAGAGTTACAGAATCTGAAGTATGTTCAGATGTATAACTGATGAGAGGCACATAATTAACTCTTTATTGTTAATTCTAGAGTTGTAGACCTTTTGTTTTAACTGGTGGGAATTACAAATTTCTCTTCATTATCTTCCATTAAACATAAGGCATTTTTGCATTCAAGAATTCCCTAGGTTTTTGTTCTTGAGAGTGGGAGTCTCTACACTTTTTTGTTAATTGAGTTTTTAGTTTTTGGTGTTGGTACTGTGAACTTTTGATTATTGTATCCTGAGAAGCAAACACTCAATCAAACCGTAAGCAACGACGTCATATTTGATTTTGTTGATGTTTTGTAAGATAGTAAGTGTTTTCTAATTATTTCTTTATGTTTTCCCTTTGTTTAACATTTGGTATTTCATATATTTACTGTAATTTCAATTCTTATTCGGGATTTTTTATTGTAATCTTCTAATTTGGAATAATTTTTGTAATTAGTGATCTCTTCTATTTTTCTGTAATTAATTAATTAATTAATTTTTAATTTTTTTTTTCAACAATCTTAAAGAAAATTTCTTATACAAATTCACTTATGATTTTGTTTTCTAAAATTTTCCAATTTACAGAATTCTTACTTATTTAATGCTTTATTTCATTAAAAAAAAATCACCCAATACTGATGCTAATTATACTGGAAATTTGACCATCACAATACCATTTGTGAGTGCACCTCTTGCATATCCCTTGCCTACTCCTCATTGAGAGAAGTCGAAGAAGTTTAATGGAAGTTTCTTCTACAGATGGTAGCAAAAGATGTTATTTTACTTTAACATATTGAACTTGGAGAGGTTCCATCATAGGATGCTCCTACCATGACTATCATTGCAGTTGATATAATACCCTAAAAAATTATATTTTGGAAATATTATTTTATATAAGTTTAATATTTTTGGGTTGTTTTGTATATTATGAATATTGATCCCTAGGTTTTAATGACCAATTAAAGGTTGATGTTTTTTGTGGAACTAATGTATTTGTTGAGTATTTCAGAAAAGAGTTTCATAATATTGATTGTATTGAAGATATCATGAAGAAAATATTAAGAGTGCAAATATAGATGCGTTGAAGAAATGAAGAGTTGTGAAGACCTTGAAGAAATTAGGTAAAAACAACTCTATACATTTATACTCTTAATGCAACTCGAATTAGGATCACATACGACATTATTAAATGAGTTATCTTTTTATGTGTTGATATGATAGAATTTAGGATCCTAATTATTGATTTAATATGTGCTCCTTATATGAAATTGAAAATGGAAATTAACCTAATTAAAAATCATGATTAAAGTATACAGAGTTGAAGTTTAGGGTTAATTTAGTCAATCGAGATAAGTAATCGGTTTACTAAATCAAACAGTGGGTTTTGAAGCAGAATTGATGAAGGAAATGACCAGCCAACATCTATCGGTCAACCGATCGGAAGCGATCGGTCAACCGTTTGAAATAGAGGTTTTCGAAGCAAAATGAGTAGCCCCTACTTCAATTGGTTAACCAACCAAAGGAGATCGGTCAACCGATGGGCTTAAGGATATGGCAGGTGAAGTCTTTGAAAGAATTGGTCAACTGATTGTGGAGCAATCGATCAACCGACTGAGTTGAAGTTTGGTAGGAAAAACTCTCTGCACCAATCATACAACAGACGAAAGGAGTATCAGTCAACCGACTAACAATTTTGATTGGCTTGGTTTCAACGCTGTCTCAATCGGTTAACCGATGGCCAAAGGATCGGTCAACTAATTGTTTTAGTTGAGATTTAAAGGAACTTAGTCTTTCGGTAAAAAAACTTGCCATTTTTTATGATTCCAAAGAAGAATTTCAGGGGATTTGATCTTATTGAAGATATTGTACATATATTTTATATTCCTATTGATTTGGTCCACATAATTTATGTTTCTCTTAATTTAAGTAATTAAATACTTCATATCTTTATGATTGTTAATTGAGAAATATTTCATGAACTTATTTGTGAAATTTGAAAGTTATTTTTAAGTGGATTATCCAAGAATTGAAAGATACTATTATATGGGATCTAAGATTACCTTTTAGAGACATATCTATTGAAATGTTGCTGTTGGAAGGCTTGTTATCAGTTTATATATATATATATATATAGACCTGCGGGAGTGAGGTTAATTACATCCCATCAGCTTTGAGCTATGCTAAAAGTGATATTTATGCTAAGATTTTTGCAAGAGATTATATATAAGTTCTTGATCTGAAGTGTTGTTAAATTGGAGTCACCGACTTGTGCTATATTGTAATTTTGGTTTCATTCTTCGGTGTTTTTCCGGTGAGATATTTCCAAGCTATTGTTCCGAATTTTGATTTCATATTATTATTATTTACTTGGTGTTAAGATTGTTAGAAAATCGTTTTCAAATTTAAAAGTCTAAAAAATCTTTTTAAAACGATTTGGTGTAATTATCTGATTAAGTACTTTAATTTGAGCTACCCACACTTATTTATTAATAAGATATTAATTTACCTCGCATTGTATCTATCACGTAGTAAATTTCAGGGCATTAATTGAGTATATCTGTATTGAGGTAGTAGAAACTCCTTGTGGGAAAAAACTCATATTTTTCTGTATTTGTGAGTTTGAGTATATTAGGCACGGTTGGGTCGGTGTCTAGTCAAGGTAGCTAGGTTTCAATTTTTTTCCTGTGAAAAATATTAGGGTTTGATCTTTGTCTTAAGTAAAAAGGCTAGGTTATTCTTTTTTCTTGAAAAAAACTAGGTCTTGATTATCCCCGAATAATTGAGTGAATTATGAAGGTTCCATTCTTACCCGTGTAAATGATACTTGTGAGAGTTGTAAGGTTTGATCTTTAGCCTGTCAAAATGATTAGGTTTTATCTTTAGCTTGTAAAAGGATTAGACTTTGATTCTTCCTACAATAAAATTAGGTCAGTTTTTAATCCAGTAAGAAGATAAGATTCTTCCTTAGCCTAGAAAAATAAAAATTGTAAGAGTTTGATTCCTACCTGATAAAGGAATTAGGGTTTAGAAGTTGCAAATTTCCGTGGAGCTCGAGGGACTAGAGAGGCAAGACTAGTTTGTTAAATCAGGATATATCTTCGTATACTAAATTCTTTATTTTTATTATATTGTATTTGGGTATGCACCTAGAATTAAACACTTATCCGTCATGTAACGAAGATAATAATTGATTTAGAAAAATTTGATTATTTGATAATTAAGTGTTAAAATATTTTTTTGTTTAATTTTTAATAACTACCCAATTCACCTCATCTTGGGTAGCTCAGTAGGCCAGCAATTGGTACCAGAGTTGTTTTAGATCAATTGGCTTAGCTAAGAAAGATCACTTGGCACACCCGATAGGCACACTAGGGGAGAGGTATTCTATGCACCGTCCACCATATTGTTTACATGTAGTAATTATGCCTTTTGGGAAACACTTTGATAGGCACACCGGGTCATTACAGCTGACACAAGGAAACAGTTTGATTTTTTGTGCAAAAACTACATTCTTAATGGACTGAGTAATACTCTATAACATTTATTGTTTAGTCACAACGGTGAAAGAACTATGGCAGTCCCTCGAAGGAAGTACAAAACAAAAGATGTTGGGACTAAGAAGTTTTTAGCTGGAAGATTTCTATATAACAAAATGGTTAACTCAAGAACAATCATCAATCAGACTTTAAGTTCTTTTGCATGATATTTATGCAGGGGGAATGACTTTGAGTGAATCATTCCAAGTGGAAACTGTGATTGATAAATTGTCAATATCACTGTGATTGATAAATTGTCATTATCATAGGGTAACTTTAAGAACTATATCAAGCACAAACAAAAGGAGATGATTCTAAAAGATCCAATTCTGAAATTGAGAATTGAGGAAGAGCATCGAAATTCTTCTTGAGAAACGAGAAAGAGCATCAAAATTCTTCTAAGCATGAGGGTCGTCATTCTATTATGTCAAAATCTCATGTCATACAAACTTACAACACAAACAAGAAAATGAAACAATCTGAATAAAGTTCAAGTAAAGAAGTTGAGAGAAAAAAGAAAAAAAACGTTCAAGGAAAATTGTTATAATTATGGCAAGTTGAGACTTCGTGCTCAAGATTCTCACGAGAAAATTAGAACAATGAAGGGTAAAAATCCTAATATTTAGGCATTAAGTGACCAAAGTAGATAACCTTATTGATGAGGCTTTCGAGACGCATTAGTCAACAGTTGTATCTAAAGTTAAATGCGTTTACAATTCTAGATAACAGTATGTGGATACTGATGTTACCCTCCACATATGCTTTGATAAAAAGATGTTCTTCATTTATCAACCGATAGAATATGGGAATAACTCTACTTGGGGAATTCTTTAACTTCTAAGGTTGAAAGACAATAAAAGGACGTGTTGAAGATGACCTCCATGAATGAATTTTTTTCAACGATGCGGTGCATATACCAGATATCCTTAATAATCTGGTCCATTGATCATTACTAGGTAAGAAGAGATTCAAACTAATGTTTGAGCCTGATAAATTTCTGCTTATTAAAAATATAATGTATGTTTGGAAAAAAAAAACAATATATGAATAAAGTCCTTTTTAAACTTAATGTATTGATTATAATTTCAATGATTAATAGTAATAATAAAGAGGTCCCTAAAAAAAGTACATTTTCCTACTTATATGATTGAATCTTTGGATATGTGGCATGGTAATTCTGGACATATTAACTATGATACTTTACGTAAATTAATATCAAAATAATACAATTCACAAATGTGAGACTTATGTAGAGTCAAAATTGACTCGAACTTCTTTTCATATAATTGAAACAAAAAAAAAAATCTAGAATTAATTCACACATATATTTGTGATTTAAATTTTGTACAAATTAGAGTTGTAAAAAATATTTTGTTACTTTTATTGATGATTTTGCGAGATACTACCATGTTTTTATTTTTAGTAGTAAAGATGAAGCATTAAATATGTTTGGACATTATAATGTTGAAGTTGAGAATTAACTTAGCAAAAAAGATTAAAGTGTTGCTTAGTGATAGAGGTGTAAAATATGTTACACCTTTTGGTGAGATATATGCACAACATAGAATAATTCACAAAATTACAACACCTTATTCACATCTGCAATGTTAAGATAATTGAGAAGTAGGAGAAGAATCATAAATTGATATTATGAAAAGTGATATGGTTATAATACAATGATATACACATATTTATAGGGAAAGTGAGGGCTAAGGTTTTGCCCTAATGGGCCACATGGGCCAAGCCCATATAATACATTAATACATTAACATCCCCCCTCAAACTCAAAGCGGTAGGTAAGAGGTGAACTTGAATTTGGAAACCAGAGAGTAAAAGTGTCCAAGTGGATGAGCCTTAGTAAAAATGTCTGTTGTCTGATTGTTTGAACTGATGGATTGTAGACAAACTGTATTCTGAAGAATGTGATGACGGATGAAGTGCCAATCAGTCTCGATGTGTTTTGTACGCTCAAGGAATATATCATTGTGAGCGATCTGAATAGCACTCATGTTATCATAGTGTAGGATAGTAGAGGCAGGAGAAGAGACGCCCATGTCAGCGAGGTGTCATCGAAGCCAGAGAAGTTCTTGAGTTGCATCAGCCATGGCACGATATTCAGCTTCAGTACTGGAGCGAGCAACTACAATTTGTTTCTTACTACGCCAGGAAATGAGGGAATGACCCAAAAAGAAACAGTAACCAGTGGTTAAACGCCTGTCAGTGGGGTCTCCGACCCAATCGGCATCAGAATAAGCTTGTAAAACGGGAGTAGACTGAGTTGAAAAGTGAAGCCCATGAAATAAAATACCATTGACATACAGAAGAATGCAAAGAACAACCGAGTAATGGGTGGTCCGAGGAACGGACAAGAACTGACTGACCTGATGAACAACATAGGCAATATCAGGGCGTGTGACAATGAGGTATACAAGACTTCCAACCAGTTGGCAATATAGAGTGGCATCCTGAAGAGGTGAACTATCAAGTGGGGTAAGTCTGAAATTTGACTCGAGAGGAGTAGTGGCAATGGTTGAGTCAGTAATCCTAGCCTTGGAAAGGAGATCCGAAGCATATTTGGTTTGAGAGAGAAAATATCTATCAGAACCCGATGAGACTTCAAGGCCAAGAAAATAGGTGAGCAAGCCAAGATATTTTATCTCGAATTGGCCACTTAGAAACTTTTTGAGTTCAGAAATGCAGCGTTGATCATTGCCAATAATAACCATATTATCCACGTATAGTAAAAGAAGGATAATACCGTTAGCAGTATGGCGAATAAATAGTGCCGAATCATGAGCACTAGGTGCAAGCCCAAACTGATGAATAGTAGTACTGAATTTAGAAAACCAGGCACGTGGAGCTTGTTTCAAACCATACAGGACACGACGAAGACAACAAACTTTATTTCGAGGAGTATCCAGGCTGGGTGGGGTATGCATATAGACTTCCTCAAGAAGATCGCCATTGAAAAATGCATTTTTGACATCCATTTAAAAAAGAGTCCATTTTCAAATGGCGGCTACATCAAGAAGTGTACGGACAGATGTTAGTCTCGCCACTGGAGCAAATGTCTCTTCATAGTCAATACCATATTCCTAAGTAAATCCCTTGACAACAAGTCGAGCTTTATATCATTCAACAGAACCATCAGAAAGCATCTTGATCTTAAACACGAATTTGCACCCAATAGGAGTTTTTCCAGGGGACAGATCAACAATATTCCAAGTATGAGTTTTGGCTAGGGCTTGAAGTTCTTCGTCCATTGCTTTCTGCCAAAGAGGATTAGTACTAGCCCTCTTATAGGATTGAGACTCATGCAGACGAAGTATAGTGAAAAAATAATGATAATCTGCAAGATAAGAAGGACGATAAGTTACCCTGGTAGATTTGCGGGAGTGATCTGGAGGATAGCTCTCAGAGGGAGTCGATGCAAACTCATTAGACATAGGAATATCCTTGAGCACGATCGATTGAGTTGGAGGGGTGCAGTTAGGTGATGATTCTAAAGCTGGAGTTGTATCTTGAGAAATAAGGTCAAATAGTAGTTCCGAAACAGAAAGGGTGAGATCAGGTGATGAATTTGAGATGGGCTCAACTATACCTAAAATTGGATTCTCAGGAAATAACTTAATAGATGGATCAATAATGAATCTGGAGTTAGTGAGGGTTGATGTATCAAATGATCGTAAGGAGGAAAACATTTGATGTTCCCAAAAGATGACATGATGAGAGATACGAAGGGTCTTAGAAATAGGATCCCAGCACCCGATACTCCTTATGTTCAACACCATATCCAATGAAACAACACAAATGAGCCCTTGGTTGCAGTTTGTTGTGTTCATGTGGTTTGAGAAGAACAAAACAAGTGCAATCAAAGACTCTGAGTTCAGAGTAATCAGGAGGTTTACTGAAAAGGCTTTCGAATGGGGATTGATTCTGGATTGTGCCAGAAGGGACACGGTTGATTGTGTATACTGCGGTTAAGGCAGCATCACCCCAAAAACGTTCAGGACATAATGACGAAATGAGTAGAGCATGAACGGTATGAAGAATATATATATGTTTGCGTTCGGCTCAACCATTTTGTTGAGAGGTTCCAGGGCATGAACGGTGGGGAAGCATGCCATTTTTGTGAAGAAGGTTTAGAAAGGCACGGTATTTGTATTCTGTTGCATTATCTGAACGAAAAACTTTGATATTACGAGAGAATTGAGTTTGAACCATAGAGGAAAAATCAGAATATATTTGAAAGAGTTCAGATCTATTTTTCATAAGAAACAACCAGGTATGACGAGAGTAGTCATCTACAAATATAACAAAATAGCGAGCACCACCCATTGATGCATGAGGAGAAGGTCCCTAAACATCAGAATGTACTAAATCAAAAGATGTAAGAGAAACAGATTGACTTCCATTAAAAGGTAAAGCTGATTGTTTTGCAAGTTGACAATTAATACAATGAAATGACTCATGCTAAAATGAACCTAACTGACCACTGGAAATAAGAGTACGTAAACGGTTGGATAAAGTGTGACCTAATCGAGAGTACCACAATTCCACAGGTGAGAGTGTTGGGATGGATGCAACTGATTGGTTTGGTGATGGTGAAGATGGGACTTGGAAGTGAGTGAGCTCAAAAGAGACGTCCAATTTTACGGCTGCTTCCAAGGATTTTTCCTATCTGATGGTCCTGCACACGACAACCAATAGGAGAAAAATACAAGTCAAGTCCAAGATCACATAGTCGTCCAACAGATATAAGATTAAGCGTAAGATTAGGAACTAAATATGTGTCAGGGAGAGACAAATGAGAACTATCAACATGTCCAGTGTGGCTAACCAACATATTTGATCAATTGGCAGTGTGAATAGTAGGTTCATGCTCATCACGGGTTTTAGAGAAAAAGATAGAGGCATCAGAAGTCATGTGATTGCAACAAGTAGAATCAAAATACCATTGAGATGTACCTGGTATAGCTGACATGGCTATATTATTACCAGTTTTATTAAGGGCCTCAGTAATCGCGATATAGATACCATTCCAATCAGGTGAAGAGTTGGATGAAGTTGGTGTAGCATCAATGGTTACAGCAGCAGTATTCCTTGGCTTGGAATAGAACTGATTATAAGAACCTCGAGAGCGATATGGGTTCCCATTTGACTGATTCCCAAATGAAAGTTTAGGACAGTCTTCAAGGTAGTAGCCCGGTACTCTACAGACTTTATACAGGCGGGAAAGACATTTGAGCAATTCATACCCTTGTGAATGACAATTCCTGCAGTATAAGGGCTTCTGGGATGGGTTGACCTTGGCAGCTGGTGTAGCAAGAGCAACTGGTTATGCAAGAGTGACTGGTGCTGTAAGGGCAATATCGGTATGAGATCCTTATAATGTGGCAAGACGAGTTTCCTCACTGAGTAGATCAAAAAGGACATTGTTTAGGGAAGGTATCACGCCCCGGTGTAGGATTGAAGCTCGTACAGGCTCAAATTCCTCTCTCAAGCTCATCAGGAATTGCATAATGCGTGTCTTAGTATGGTACTTTCCATAAACATTAGCATCTTTTGTGCATTCCCAGGTTGGCTCAATGAGAGCCAACTGATTCCATACGACAGTCATTTGAGATAGGAAACTGTTGATAGATTGCCCAGGTTCTTGGCGCATGTTATGAAGAGTAGAAAGAAGACGATACCGATTTGAAATATCTACCCTGGTGTAGCGCTGTTGGAGAAGATCCCAAACTTCTTTTACGATATGGAGAGTACCAAATTGAAGTTTGATCTTCGAGATAATGGTGGCACGGAACCATGTGAGAATCTGGTGATTTTTGCTATCTCAGTCCTCTAGACGGTCAATGTATTTGTTAGCATCTTCGTCATCTTTCTTTTTGGGTTCAATAATATCTCCATTCACGTAACGCCATATTTTTCATCCATGGAGAAAACTAGACATTTCTTGAGCCCACACAACATAATTGGATTAATCCAAAACAATAGTGATAGCTCAAGGTAAGTCCGATTCAGCCATAGACGTGAAAAGAGAAATGAACCGGTGTAGAAACCACAAAAATATAAAAGGAAGTATATACTGTGAGCCTCAAATTACAAAACAAAGCCCGGAAACAGAATCAGAACATCGAAAAACCCCAAGAATCAGTCCAACTTTGCAAAAACCCGATCTAAAAACGCCTGAACTGGCCAAAGAAAAGTACCCTAGAGAAACCGATGACGTGACGGTCAGCAATGAGGTGGCAGTCAACACGCTGATGTGGCACTGACCTAGCACTGACCTAGCGCTGACTGGATTAGGACTAACGTGGCACAGAATGATGTGTGCAGAGCGCGTGGATCTAACGTGAAGATGGAGTCGTTCCTTTTATCCGCGCGTGACGGCTCATGTGGTGTCTAAATGGACTGATTTTTGAGTGGTTAGAATCGTCTTGTTGAGGTGGTTTTGATGGTATATTGTGGGATTGATTTGGAGTCCTAGTTGAGGATGTAGATCCCAAAATTCGAGATGGCAAAGGGTGGTTGTACTGCAGGCTGTTGGCGGTGCGGTGATTTTGGTGGTGTTGTATTTGTCTCTGCAAGACGAAGATGATGATGTGATAGTTGTTGATACCGGAGAAAGAATGAAGCCTACAGTAGCGAAGAAAATCTCGGGAGAATAAGAGCGGCAGCAGCGGCTGAAACTTTAGGGTTGCGAAATTTTTTGGTAGAACAGGTCCAAAAACGACTTGCTCATGATACCATGTTAAGATAATTAAGAAGTGGGAGAAGAATCATGAATTGATATTATGAAAAGTGATACGGCTATAATACAACGATATACACATATTTATAGGGGAAGTGGGGGCTAGGGTTTTGCCCTAATAGGCCACGTGAGCCAAGCTCATATAATACATTAATACATTAACATGCAAAATGGAGTTGCTGAAAGAAAAAACATAACTTTAAAAGAGATAATGAATTCTTTGTTAATAAGTTTTGGTTTACCTCAAAACATGTGGGGGAGATTCTTTTAACAACAAATTTTATTTTAAACAAATTACCTCATAAAAAATTAAATAAGACTCAGTATGAACTGTGGAAAGATAGAAAGATTACATATTTATACCTAAAAGTGTGAGAGTGTCTTGCAAAAGTTATTGTTCCCAATCCCAAACAAATAAAAATATGACCAAAGACAGTCGATTGTGTATTATTGGATATGTACAAAATAGTAGCGCATATCAACTTTTAATTCATAAATTATAAATTGAAAATGTACATGAGAACACGATTATTGAATCTAGAAATGCTTCATTCTTTGAGAATGCTTTTCGTGTAAGACTCTAGTTGAGTCGAGTTCTTTAAAGAGAAATAGTTGTGCTACATCTTGTAGTTCCCAAGATGATGAAATTAAACCTAGACGTAGTAAAAGGATAATTTGTTTTAAATCTTTTGGTCTTAATTTTTATACCTATATGATAGGATATGAATCTCAAATGTTTGGGGGGTTATATCTATGCCAAAAGCACCTCTTTTGAAAGAGATTGTAAATTGTGAAATTAAATCTATCTTGTAGAATCATACTTGGGAACTAGTAGGTCTTCCTTTTGGAACTAAACCTGTAGGATATAAATAGATCTTTAAAAAGAAGATAAAATCATATGGATCAATTGACAAATATAAAAGAAAACTTGTAGCTAAAGGTACAAGCAAAAAGAATGTATAGATTATTTTGATATTTATTCACTAGTAACAAGAATCACATCTATATATATGTTAATAACAATTGCAGCTATACGTAACCTTAAAATACATCAAATGAATGTTAAGACGGCATTATTGGATAGTGAATTAGATCAAAAAATATATACGAAACAACCAGATGGGTTTGTGGTTCTTTAAAAAGAAAATTAACAAGAGCCAAAACGATAGCATCAGAAATTTGACAATGTGATGTTGTTGAATAATTTTAAAACCAATAAATATGACAAGTGTGTCTACATTAAGGAAAAAAGTCTTGTTATTTTATTATATACTTTTACGTGGATGATATGCTTATTATTGGTAGCAGTAATTAGATTATAAAATCTAATAAATAAATGTTAACCAATAAGTTTGAAAAGAATGATTTGGGAATAGCATAAAGAATTAACATTTCAAGAACTTCTAAAAGATTGATCTTAGCACAATCTCATTACATTAAGAAGATTCTTGAAAATTTTAACAATAAAAGTAAACGGTGAACAATAAATTTACACAAAATCAAAAGCAAAACCGTGAAATCATTTAAGAGTTTTCAATTTTATAAAAACAAAAAATAAAACCAAAACCGCAAATCGTTATTTTTTATATATAAACAAAAACATAGTTAAAATATCAAACATCAAATATTAATTGATTTTATTATATCTATTAGGGCACTATTAATTGACATTTAATTTCAATTTTAATCTATTTTTTAATTTATTTTATTATATCTATTAGAACACAATTAATTGACCAATAATTAAATTAATCAATTACAATAAGACACAAAATTGTGCCCTAATATAATTTTTGTTTTTAGGGCACTATTTGTTGTCCCTTTATATTATATATAGAATATTAAAGTTTTTTTTTCCACTAATTTAATTTTCTCGGGACACTACTTTTTGCCCTTTAAACATTTGATTATATATCAGTTTTTAATAAAATAATAAGAAAATCAATATTAAAAATATCAAATTTACTTTTTTTTTACAAATTACAGCAACAGCTTTATTTATCGATGATGATAATTTTACTAAATAATCAATATTTTAATTAATTAAAAAAATCTAATAAATTTTACGCACGACGACGATAATTATATTCAATTTAACGAGTCAGTTTTTATAACGGTAAATATTAACTACAATTATTACAAATACAATTTCTTATGTAATCCCCGTCACCGTTTCACTCTTACTAGCCCTGCAATCAAAACTATGGGGTTATGAGCCAACGCTTAGTAGAACTCTAACCCCTCTAATACGGGTATTTAATTAATACGACAAATAAAACATATATGACATGATTTTCACATAATTTTTGCGTAGTCATAAGTATTTCATAATATTTAACAGTTAAAATTCAACAATCATAATAACACAAATCACACAATAGAAAAATTAAATACATATATTAAAAGAGTTAGAAATTCTACTTGAAATTCGAAACCGAAATCTAAACTGGAATATAATTCTTCGCATAAAAACATTTAAAATATATATACTGTAACTTCTATATGTGTATAGAATTCGTATATACACAACCCTATATATATTGAATTCATATGATCTGCAACTCTTAATAATAATAATATTATTATTATTATTATTATTATTATTATTATATAAAATAATTATAAGAATAACACGTATACATATATGTATATTATAAAACTTGGTTAATGTTGTTTCGTTCTATATGAAGGAAACAATATGAATTACCAATTAATTAATTTTTTTATTTATAATATTAATTATATCCCAAAATTTTTAAAAGTATATTTTAAATGATACATAGTTCCAAACCTTCTAAAATCAATTTAAAATAAGCATTTAACTCCAAAATATTATCAAATATTATTTATACCATAAATTACAAAACTGTCTCAAAAATATTAAACTTTTATATAAAGTAATATTTTCAAGAATATAAATTTTCGGGGTTTTACAATATTTGTGCATTTTACTTTTAAATTGCTTAATTATTTTTAATTAAAAAATAATTAAGGAAAAAAAAGAAAGAGTAAAAGAGATTTATCGGTATGTATCGATAGAATGGCAAAAACCCTTTATAAACCATCTTCCTTTGATTGACTCTTTGTTAACACAATCATGTTTTTCAATCCATAAATTAACATGTTTATTCCACTTCTTTTCTTTAGACCATATGATGGTCTAAATTATCATATTTTATAAATAATTAATTTATTTTTGATAAATTAATTTGTATATTTTTCTATTAATTTAATAATTTAATTAAATTTATATATTATTTATTTGAATAAAGACACGTACAATTATTTTAATTTATTATTTAAAATATATTTTACTTCAATTACACAAGAAAATAACATACCAAGTTTAATTAAAATGCTTAAGTAGGTGTTTTTTATTCTTATAAATTGACTAATTAACATAGTATAATTTATGAATTGAATGCCAACCAAACGGACCCTTAATAATTTTAATTTATTTCTTTGCAAATATATTTAATTTTATATCAATTTGTATGTTACATAATTAAGTTGGATTTATTTATTTTTATTTTTATTCAAAAAAAAAAAAAAAGCTTATTGAAAAATATTTAAGGGGTGTTTGTTTGAATCAATTTCTTCACTTTTTGTTTTTAATAGTCTTAGAATGTTTTGTCCTAATCTCTTTAGATGGGGACTTGTCGACTACCTATTCAATTTTTGCCTTATTAATTAATATTTCATTATAAATTCAAAATAATCCATAATTGTCTTTATAAATCTCCACAATCTATATCATCTATATAAAAGCGGAAGACATACCCTCAATTTCTATTTATTTAGATGAATGAATTATCAAGATTTGTTTAACTCTCATGATATTAACTCGCCATAATAATATTATGACTTTTCATTTTTATTTTTTTTTAAAGATAGTGTAATTTTAATAACATTTTAATATAAATTAATTGAATCTTTTACACTTAAATTAATTCTTTTCATTCTAATTAATTACCAAATAATGCAATGATTTTCTTCCAATTCAAAATAAATGTCTATTTTTTTTATTTTTATAAATACAACATATTAAATTGGTCAAAATAATTATATTTTTTTTCTTTTTTGTTGTGATTTTTTATTGGTAATCACTATCAAAGTTTCTAATAATAATAATAACTATTAAACAACACAAAGTGAGAGCTAATATTTTATTTAAAAGTTAACCTCAAAAACAAAATTAAAATAACTATAAAAAAATAAATAAAGTTTCTATTCAAAAACACATTAACAATTTTAAAAATTATATATCTCATCTTAATATTTAATACTTAGATTTAGGTTACTCTTTTGCTTATTATTTTGAAGTGTAGAAATAAATTAGAGTGATCGAAAATGATATTTTTTTAAATGTATTAAATTTTTATTATAAAAAAATACTATTCAACACTAAATTAAAAGAAAAAAACACTAAATGTTTCATATATAATAGTCAAATGTTAAATATTTATTAATATAAATTTAATTTATTTTTTTAAACCCGCATGCAGATCTAAAACTAGTTTATTATTAATTTAATAACTTCATTTACCTTTTATTATCAATAATAAATAATCTTTGATTTGTTCAAAAAAATTATTAAATTGTCTATATTTTTAATGATAGTTTCCACTATTTTTATAAGTTCAAAACAAAATAAAAAATAAATAAATAAATAATATATATTCCACTATTTTTTGAGTTCAACAAATAATTATTTTTATGTTCGAAATTATACTTTCAACAAGAAATATACACATATATACATGTTCCTAGGTTTGAATATGTACATATATAACGACAGAAAGAAAAAAGTAGATTCGATAAAAATTGATTGTACTATCGAAACAAATTCTATCTTACAGAAAGAGAGTACTCTAAAATATTTTAACTTTAGATTTAAAAACGAATATATACAATCATCTATACCTTGTATGTATGTTCAAATATAGTGGCGGACCTAAGGCCCTAGTTGTGGCCATCGTCCGCACAAAATTTCCAATAACATCCTCAATCTTAGCGTATTTTAGGTATAAATGTATAAAATATAAATATTTTTGTCCCTTTAGTTTATTTTTTAAAAAACTAACCCTATATCGTAAATTCTGCGTCTGTCACTGTTCAATATAACGACATAAAGAAAAAGGAAAATTTGATGAAAATTGTATTGACCAAATATATATATATATATATATATATATATATATATATATATATATATGTCATTTTGCACTTTACCCTCATGTGCTATTTTCTTCACCACTTATCTCCTGTGCTTGTGGACTAAAGTATAACTGTTAAATTTTTCATTAAGTTTAACGGTCAAAGGCAAAAATCAACATTATTCTGTTAATCAATGTGAAATGTCATTTATATCCTTAATTTTTTTTAATAGGGACTATTTTGATACTTTTCAATAACTTAAGGGTCAATAGTGTAATTATTATTATTATTATTTTTATTTTATTTTTTTTATATCCTCTGCAGTCTCCAGCGACCACCACCGGTCCATCTTCCTCCTCATCATCCACCGCCACGCCTTCAACGGCCACCACCGATCCACCCATTACCCATCTCCCTTCTTTTTTTTTTTTTTTTTTTTTTTTTGCAATCGTGTCTGTCTCTTCCTAAACCAAAGCAAACCCAACCAAACTAATTACAACATTCATCAACCCAACCCCCATACAAAGTTCGCCGCTTGCCTGACCGGGCTCCGGGGCATGAAATTCTAACGGAACAGGTGTCGGCACCGGAGACGGAGCGTAAGTTCCATGTTTGGATCTTTATTTATTTATATATATATATATATCATAGAGAGAGAACAAGCAGAGAGAGCGAGAGAAATATAGAGAGAAAACAGAAAGAGAGAACGTAGGAGTGGCGGTGGTTGTTTGCCTTAGTCGCCGTTGGAGAGTTGGTGGCTAGCGTAGGTGTTCAGCGGTGAAGAAGATGCAGAGCCGATTCTTGATTTGCAGAGGACTGTTCCTATGGTTTTGTAAAATATCACTCGATGTCGTTTCTACTTCGCCGCGGTTGGGGAGCTTCTTTGAAGATCTGGGTTTTTTTTATTTCTGGGAACATAATAGAATTGTCCTCAAAATTTTCTCTGTTTCTAGTTTTCTCTTTTGTGGTGGAGTGTGGTGGTGGAGATGGTGTTCAAATGGATGTGTATATATATATCAGAGAGAGAGAGCTCGCTGGAGAGAGAGAGTTCACCGGCGAACTAGGGTGGATTTTTTTGGAAGAGATGAGTTTTGATCCCTTAATTTAAAATAATTTTCAAATAGATCCTACTAAATTAATAAGAACTAAATAATAAAATTGCCCTTTATTTTTGAAGTGAAATGTCAAAAATATCCTCAGTTCTGCTAATTTTTAACCGTGACACTTTAGTCTACAAGCACAGAGATAAGTGTTGAAAAAAATACTACAGGTGGTAAGTGTAAAATGACCTAACCATAGGGGACAAAGTATAATTAATTTTATACTTTGACCCCTGTGGTTTGCACCATGTTGCACTTTGCCCCCTCCCGCTAACTTTCCATTAAATTTAATGGTCAAAGTGAAAACAGTCAAAGAAATTAAATTATTATATGATAAATTACATTTATACCAGTGAATTAATTTTATGGCGATAATTTAGAAATACATTTAAAAGTTTAAGGGTGTAAAATATTATTTTTCTGCAAATTAAACGGACCACACCACCGGCGGTGAAGGAAAATGTACTGTAAATTGTTGTAAAATTAGTCAAATTAATTGATATTGTTTATTATCGTCATAATTTGTAAAAATTATCAAATTTATAGGTATAAAAATATTTATTGATAATACCGTGTGCAGTATTCCGTGAATAGTACCCATACGTATAAATAATGATGTATGAATAGTGTCACCAATTGATTTGTATTTGTACCTCTATTTCTCCGTGGAAAGGGAGAAACCCATAGAGGTATGGAAAAATTATCGAATTTATAGGTATGCAAAATCGGTGATGGATTTTCTCTCTATGGAGGTATGTGGTGTTTGACCAAAATGACAATGGGACTGACTAGTATCTATAAAATGTCAAGAGATGTATATGATTTAGTACAAAATGATAGGAGAGATCAACGGAGAACACAAACTTCCAACATCATGGGAGAGTGAAGCTCTTCGAAAAGGTAGTGACGGCGAGCGACATCAAGCAGTACCGGCTGTCCATACCCAAACACCACGCTCGCCGGCAGTTCAACCAACACTCCGCCGGCAAGCCGGTGTGACTGGACAGTTCTTCCCACCTCTGCATGGAAGACGACGAAGGAAGGGTGTGGAAGTTCAAGTACACGTTCTGGAAGAGCCGTCGGAGTTACATGCTGACCAGCCAGTGGGGTCGGTTCGTGAAGGTGAAGGGAGTCTCCGCCGGCGACGTGGTCAGTTTTATGCGATCAAACAGGGTTGCCGGAGTGAAGCTCTACATAGACTGCAGGAAACAGGGAAAGCCGGATGGCCGGTCGGACCCGGAGTTGATCGGAACTGTTCAATGTCTTCGGAGTTTCAAGCTGTTTGGGGTCGATATATCGACTGTTGTGATAGAGTAGAAATGGCGCTTCCATCAACGGTGCAATTTTACGACATTTACATAGCTATAATATGATTTATGTTTTACAGAAATAAAATCAATTAATAAAATGGAGTTGTTGAACATAATACCACGATATTCAAATCACGCAATCAACTACTATTAAAAATGAATACGATGACATATGCGTTATTGGGACAAAATATTTTGGATCTATTGCCATATATATATTGATATTTGATACACTATCAATTTTAAGTTTTATTATTATTATTATTAGAGGTTTTTATTATTTAGTCTTAATTTAAGAAATCATCTAGAAAAAAATCATTTTCAATTGTTTCGGTAGAAATTAGACTTCAAGGTATAACTAATTAAGTTTTTTGTCTTTGGGCAGACAAAATAGGATGTGAAAAGACACATGTAACTCTGAACAATCATAATACATTAACATTATTTGGTCAATGTTCACTCACATCACTCTATTGTTTCTCTCTCTCTCTCTCTCTCAATTGGTTGGATCAAACCAGCTATCATCTCTCTCACTCTAAACCATAATCTCTCTCTCACTCGTCCGTTCGCTGTCTAAACTCACTCAGGCCACCACCGCTGTGCCGGTCGCCGTCCAAACTCACTCAAGCCCACCACCGCTGTGCATTGTTGTTTTGTTCGCTGAAACCCTAATCGCCACGAAGCTGGACGGCGGCTGGACGACGACGGTTGAACAATAACGGCTTTGACAGCATTGAATCGATGACGGTTGAACAGATCTGAGTTGCCGTTCGTCCAAAACCCTAATCGTGACGACGCTGTACGGTGTTTGGATTACGACGTTTGAACAATGACAACTTTGACGGCGTTGAATTGACGATGGTTGAACAGGTCTGAGTCGTCGTTCATCCACAAGCCTTGGCATTCAGTTGAAGTGTTCTTTTGCACAGTCTAAACGAATCGTATCTAGTTTTTGGGCCTCAACTCTCGAAGGTAAGAAATGTTGCCGCCGCCGCCGCCATTGGAGTTGAAGCTACAGTCAACTATCGCAATGGAAGTTCCAGATCTAAAATTTATGTTGTTGCTGGCCATACAAAACACCATTCGTCGTATGAAATCCAAACCTTGTCGTCTAAATTTTATGCGTCGTCGGCCATACAAAACACCACCGCAAACATGAACAGACCTACAAAAGACAATTTTACATTTCACACTCCTGAGGTTTGGTCACTTTTTCACACATACACCCTCTAGAGTTTGGGATAAAGCTTTGATGTTTCTTGATTTCTTTGATGCTATTGCTTTCGTTTTGTGCAAATATGTGTTTGATGCATTACTGGGTTTTTTTTTTTTTTTTTTTTTTTTTTTTTTTTTTTTTTTATGGTGGTGGAGGTGGGGATCTCTTCCTTATCGCACAGTCAAGGTTTTTTCCCCTGAAGATGATGATAAAGATGATGGTGTTATAATTACATTTTCACCCCCATAATTTAGTTGTAGTTTTGATTTTTTTTAATTTTTTCTACAAATTAACATGGATGCATTAACATTAATATATAGGGTGAAAATATTCATTAACGTTAACGTCAGTGTGTGCTTTTTGATTTCTCACATATAGATTTCCAGACAATATGAACTCGTTAATGTAACATAGGAGACCTCAGAAAAATATGGATTAACGTTAACGTAAACCAAGAAAAATGTGTATTTACATTAACGTTAGTGTTTTTTGTGAGTTTTTCACATATCTTTTTTCTAGAAAACACAAATGTGTTAACGTTAACACAGAAAGATACCTCCAAAAATATGCATTTAACGTTAACGTTAATGTCAGTGTTTGTTTTTAATTTTTTCACATATGAGTTTTCAAACAACATGAATACTTTAACGTTAACACATGAGACCTTCAAAACAAAAGTGTATTAACGTTAACGCAAACTCAATTCAAACACACGTTCAGCTCAAAATGATAAAATATCACATATGATAGTTAACGTTACCGCGCACAAGACAAAAGTATATAGTAGAACATTAACGTAAATAGTCAACCCAAATACATTAACACACATAACCCCCAAAAAACAAAATACGATAACATTAAAACCCCACAGCCCGATGGTAAAAAATGAGTTAACGTTTAATGCACACAAACAGATGAGAAAATATGCGGTAACGTAAAACACACAAAAAATATATAAAAATACGTTAACGTTAACGTGAATTTTAATTCGTAGTTTTGTAATATAGTCAAAATTTGACAAAAAAAAAGTGTATTGTTAAAAATGAATAAACGTTAACGCGCACAAAAAAGAGTTAACGTTAATGTAACACACACAAAACACATTAGGAAGAGCAAAAACAAAAACAAAAAATGCAAATAACGTTAACGTGAATTCAAAATGTAATTTTGTAATATAGGTAAAATGTATTGCTTGAAGTGTTTTACGTTAACGTTAACACCCATGCTGTCCAATTTTATCTTATTGCATAGGATGAAATAACAGATTCGTAAATACTTGTGAACAGAGTGGTCAAAATATAGAGACTTTTTTCTAAAAGAATCTTGGGATCTGAAAACTTAATTATAGTTGTCAGGGAGTCTGAATTCTCAATAGGCTATGAAGAGAGGGCTAAATAATAAAATCCCCTTATTATTATTATTATTAAAGAGTATTTTGTAATTTTATATTAATTATAAGTAATGAAGGATAATTCGAACATGGCTCAAATCATTGCCATGTGTCTACTAGGCACATGCTAGGCACCAATGTACTGTTATTCCTTTTCAAGAACAATTATAACATCTTCCGCTTATTAATGAAAGAGTTGTTATCGCTCCCTAAATAACGGTTCATTAACTCTATATCCCATCGATTATGCTGCATTTATGATAATGAGCTAGGATTCAAGGAAGACTTGTCAATAAAAAGCAATATTCTGCCAAAATTTTCTCAGAACAATCGATTGATTCTCACATCAGAGGTGCAACGCTGGCAAACCCACTCACGGTGTATTGTTTTGCAAGAACCTGAGCTGAGAACGTAATTTGAGCTGGGAAAAATACCATATCCTTGTTCTTAAAGTCCCATATCTGACGAACCAGTTTTTGGCTTCGTTAGATTGACGTTGTCTATGGAAACAACTAACTATTTTTCTCATTAAATTTAATAAATGTTTATGGTTACTTTGAGGATTGAGATAATGACAGATGATCAAGAAGGTAAAAGCCAACTGCTCCACATGGATGATCATGAAGTTGGTCCATATGGGGCGTCGTCTTCGCTCTTCATGCAGTTGATGAGAGAGATACGTGATCTCTCTCAAAACGTTTCGCATCTCACTAGACAGGCTGGTCAAAGCTAGTTTTCCCTACCGATAACTACTCAGCAAGGGCTGCCACTGTATATTGAGGTACAAGCCATTGCGGATGAAGGACAAACATTATGACAGGAGAAATGCCAAGAGAAAGATCGACAAAGAGAGCAACATGACCTCCAACGTGAGTTGGAGAGAATATGGAGGAAGAGACACAAACTTCATCGAGAAAGCCAAGCAACCAATACGATCTTGATGTCCCTCCATTAAAAAGAACGCTAGTGTGCATTCACGGCTTGGACTACGTGCGTCATCAACATAAACAAGAGATGGAATAAATGGTGCACCCACCTTGAGAAACGAGGCGCATTGGATTCATTCATTAGGTAAGGCACTTGACACATCCTGAGAAGTTCTCCTATTCTCTATAGAAGCTTTCTCAGTATACTGACTGAAGAATCAACAAGTGATCCTAACTGGCAATTTGATATCGACCTCTGGGAGCAGGTTAATGCCATTAACAAGAAGTTTGTATAGATCGAAAAGAAGGAGCCAACATCTACGAGATAGTGAAGAGAAATGTTTTATCATTTGTTGCTCAGGTACTATAGGAAAAGGTCCTGGAAAAGTTCTAACTCACATCCGAAATTGGGAAGTATCAAGGTAACACCAACTAGGTAGAACACCTGAACACTTGTCACTCTCACATGGATTTATGCGGGCGTCAGACTCGAAAAAATGTCAAGCATTGCAAGTAACCTCGGCCAATACAGCTAAAAAGTGGTACAAGACTCTAAAATTAGCTATTTTTTATTCATTTGAGTCTTTCAGTCTTACTTTTGCTCACAGGTTTATAAGTAATAAGTATCGGGCTAAAAACCCATTGCACCTCATGTCAATAAGGAAAAGGAAGAATGAGAGGCTGAAGGCTTTCCTTGATAGGTTTCAACACGAATCTAACCAAGTAAAGTAGTTGAACAATGGGATGGAGGTAGCAACCCTAATGTCAGGGGTAAGAAAAGGCTATTCCTGTACAACATGGCTCGCATCCCACCAAAGACTCTAGTTGTCATCTTTGCTTTGTCCACTAAATTCATCGCGGCTTATGATGTATATTGGGCCTGAGCCAAAGAGGAAGAAGACCTCAAAGGAAAAAGAAAGGTTAAGGAGTCAAGCTACAACAAACCCAGTCGAGACAACTCCTAATCAATTAAAAAAAGAAACGAAGCAGAGAGGCATGGAACCAATAAGAAGCTGGGGAAGAACCAATCTCCTTATTCTTTACAAACTTCATGCCACTCAACGCCTTGTTAGGGAACGTCTTGATACAAATCAAAGAATGTTTTTTAGTTAAATGGCCTCAATCCTTGAAAAATCGAGGAAACAACAACAAACTCGGACAAGTGGTGTAATTTCCACTGGGATCACTATCATACCATGGACAACTGGTACGATTTGAAAAATAAGATCAAGCAATTAAAGAGGGGCCATCTAAAAAGATTCACTACTAAAATAGAGCAGGATGACCGATGTCTTGATGAAGAGAGAAAGAGGCCTGAGATTCGAGGAGATATCCACGCAATCCATGGTAGATTTTCCTAAGAATGATTAACAAGGTTCGAGCACAAGTGCATGCCCAGAGGAGCAAGCGTCCAGCTGTGGACTATGTGTTTTAAGTGTCTAAAGGGTCAATCGTCAAAATAGAAGTGATTGCATTCATCGATGAGGACCTATGTGGGGTTCATATCCCCCACGATGACCCATTTGTTGTTACGTTGTAGATCGCGAACTACAACGTAAGACGAGTATTGGTCGACAATGACAGCTTAGTGAAAATTATCTACTTATCCACGTTTAATAAAATGTGGATCGACTGCAATCAGTTGAAGCCAAGGATAACTCACCTGGTCAGTTTCGAGAGAAAAACAATAAAACCACTCTATTGGACCACTCTTTAACTTACAATGGGGACAGAGCCAAAACACTTAGATGTTGATGCGTGGTTTATGGTTGTGGATTGCCCATTAGCATACAATGTCATTATCAGAAGACCTTGCCTAAATGCATTGAAGGCTATAATATCAATGTACCATCTGATGTTGAAATCCCTTACCAAAAATAGAGTCGTAGTAGTACGGGACAACCAGAATATGGCTTGGGAATGCTTTGCCACCAGATAAAAATAATGAAATAGCAATCAAAGGACGAGTAATCTGATGAGGACTTCTTGCCCTGAGATATTATCGAACACCCTGATAAAACGGAGATTACGGACCCCTGAGTCGAGCAGTCACGCCGACCTCACTCTTGCTTTGACAAGAAGTTGGAAGATGTTCAAGTGCACCCAACTAAACTGGATCATACTGTTTAAATCCAATCAATACTTCCAGAAGATTTAAAGGAAAAGCAGGTTGAGCTTATCAGAGTTAACCACGGCGTATTTGTCTGGTCACATGCGAATTTGCCCGAGGTAGACCCAAGTATCTCCATGCACTAGTTGTGTACCGACTCCACTTACCCACCAGTTTGACAAAAACGAAGGAAGTTCAGGCTGAAAATACAAGTCGTGATCGAAGAAAAAACCAAAAAAATTACTCGAGGTGGAGACCATCGAGAAAATCAACTTCCCATAGTGGTTGGCCAACGTAGTCCTGATGGAGAAGATTGGTAAATGGCGCATGTGCGTGGACTTCACTGATCTCAACAAAACTTGTCTGAATATGGATGCGACTGCTAGTTACAAGTCATTCAGCTTGTTGGATGCCTTCTCGGGGTATAATTAGATTAACATTTACCCCTTAATAGGGAAAAACGATATTCACTATCGACAAAGGCTTGTATTGTTTTAGAGTAATTCCCATCAGATTGAAGAACGTCGAAATGACGTAACAGAGGTTGCTGAGCAATATGTTTATCGACTTGCTCGGGAAGACAATAGATGCCTATATCGACGACATGCTGGTCAAAAAGCAAGGTAGCAAGTGATTATCTGGTGGATTTGCAAGGCTCATTCGACATGCTTAGAAAGCACAAGATGAAGTTGAAGCCCAATAAATGCATATTCGGGGTCGGTGCTGGAAAGTTCCTTGGTCACCTAATAATGTGCTCTAGCGAGAATTGATCCTTATCTAGTTGCATCGTCCACCGTCGTAAACTCAATGCACGTGGTATAAGTGAAAGGCATTCAAATACCGGTATGTTATGTCAGTTATGCCCTGATTAGGGCGGAATCACATTATCCCCATCTTTGCTGATAGTTTATACCTTGATAATCTTAGCAAGAAAACTTCAGCACTACTTCCAAGCTCATCCCATGGTTGTGTTGACCAATCAACTACTAAGGGTCATATTGCACTGACCGAAGACTTTTGGGCATCTACTTAAATGGTCAGATGGGGATGGGAAAATTGGTAATGGTGGTTGCTCGATTTGCCATTATCAAAGCAGAGAGGGGGTAAAGATGGGGAGGGTAAGACACGGAACATTGGGGGTTTTGGAAGAGAAAAATGGTTAAAAATATTTTGACCCTTTAAGTTTTGAAATATTTTCAATTAGACCCCAATACATAGAGTAGCTCGGTAATGAATAGCTCAGCCCCCCGTGAAGTGAAGCAACCAAAAGACTATTTTTTTATTGGTCCTCTAGATGATAAGTCTCTTAGTCGTAGTCCCCGTAGTGAGCGGTCTAATCTAAGGCGTAAGTTCTGTGTTGGTAGGTCATTTCCGGCTACCAAACAAGTAAACCTATTACCATACTACTCTTTTAAGTTAGAGATCTAACTTTATGGGGGATAGTCAAGGAAATTCCTTTTATCAATAGGACGGACACAAAGAGGAGAAAAAAAAAACCTTTTTAGAGTAAGTGTGGAGAATGATCGAGACAAAATTACATTTCTTCTTTAAATGAATTACGAAAATGTCCTTAGTTCTGTTAAAGTTTTAATTGTTGCACTTAGTTACCATAAAATAACAAATTAAAAAAAAAAAAAAAAAAAAAAAAAAAAAAAAAGAAAATTGTCATTTGATACCTATGTAGTAGGACTCTAAATAAATACAATGAAATATAGTAAAATGAAATTTATCTCTCATAACCATGTTTTTTTTTTTTTTTTTGGTTAAAATAATTATAAATTGTTAATAATATTGTCATTCTTGACTGTTAACGTATTGTTGCACCTGTCATATTTTGGGATATTGTTGTATAGTCATATTGTCACATTTAAAATAATATATTTTGTATACATTTTGACATTTTGTTGAATGTTAAAGTTAATCTTTATATTTCATTGTATAATTTCTTTTTTAAAATTAACATTAACTTTTTTAATCCGTGATTTCAAGTGCAAGTTATATGCTAATCTATTATTAAACCATATTCAGTTAGTTACAATTAGTTATTTCTGTTAATTAGTTAGATTTTCAGTTATTCATTCTTGTAACTAATTTAGTTAGTTGAGATGCTATTCTGATTATCTATAAATAGCACTCTAACCTCTCTTGTAAAGATAATTTTGAGTTCTCAATGAGAAGAGATTTTTTTACCTTCTTTGCTTCAATATGGTATCAGATGAAATCCTTCCAAATTTTTTTTCCATTTCTTGATTGACGATTGTTGTTCAATGTTGATCTGATCTGTTCATCATTTCCTCAGCTGTCTTCTCGATTGAGGATAGATATTCGTGAGGACTGTTCTTGGGGAATACACGGTTGATTTCCAGATCTGCTTCCTCCTATTCCGTTTTCGCTTGCTTCTCTTCATCAATCGTACAATCAAATCTGTGATTGAGCTCAGATCTGTACTGTTCCTCCAGGTACATCATCGATCTGATTCTTGTTTGTTATTTTTCGTTGCCTTTTCTCGGTTTGTCTTCTCGATTTGTTTGCCGACCGATTGCAATTTCTATGTCGCTGCTCCTCAATCGTTCTTGACGATTGACGATTTGTTTTCTTTCGTCTTCGATTATCGCCTATCGATTATCGCCTATCGACGATTTTTCACGATCGATTATCCACACAGCTGGATTTTTCTTCGACGTTTCAGCTCTTGATTTCCTTCGGACTTCGTTGTTGACGATTGATCAGCTCGCCAAACTAAGTCAATCAGAAACGACAGATCGTTTATTGGCATTTGCGATCATCTCTGTTCACAATCGATCTCAAAATCGGTTGATCTATCATGACTTCCACGGACTCTTCTGGAGCAGAGAACTTTTCATCAACCACCACAGATGAATACTCGAGTCCTTATTTCCTTCATCATTCTGATAGCACTGGACTTATATTGGTGTCGCAAGCTCTGACTGGAGATAATTATGCCTCTTGGAGTAGAGCCATGCTAATTGCTTTGTCTGTGAAGAACAAGCTGGGCTTCATTAATGGATCCATCCCCAAACCTGAAGGTACTGCTCTTAATCTCCTTACTTCTTGGACGCGGAATAACAATGTTGTCATCTCTTGGATACTTAATTCTGTTTCCAAAGAGATATCTGCCAGTGTGCTTTATGCTGAATCTGCTCATGAGATTTGGATTGATCTGCAAGAACGATTTCAACAAAAGAATGGCCCTCGGATTTTTCAATTAAGGCGTGAATTAATGAACTTAGCTCAAGATCAACTTTCTATCAACGTCTATTTTACTAAACTGAAGGCTATCTGGGATCAGTTAAGTAATTTCAGACCTCAATGCACTTGTGGTCATTGTACTTATGGTGGGGTAAAAGCTTTAAATTCTCACTACCAGATGGAGTACATCATGTCCTTTCTCATGGGGTTACATGATTCCTTTTCTCCAGTCCGTAGCCAAATACTACTCATGGATCCCATTCAATCAATCAATAAGGTATTTGGTTTTGTATCTCAAGAGGAACAGCAGCGACAACTTGAAGTTCACAGTACTACTCGATCTGCTGCAACCAGCAGTATGGCTTTTGCTATTCAGACTGATCGTAACAATAAACGATATACTCGTGGGCCTCAGCAATTTGGTAGTTCTACTGGTGGTTTTTCTGGTGGTTACAGAGGTCAAAGAAAGGATAAACCATTTTGCACACATTGCCATTTTCATGGTCACACTATTGAGCGTTGTTATAAGCTTCATGGCTATCCTCCTGGTTTTAAGGCACGACAAACAGAAAAAATTTCACCAACTCCTACAGTGGCTATTAATCATGTTTCTAGTCAACCTCCATATAATTCAGAGGCTACGATCGATCCGCAAGCAAATGTTGGGAATTTCTTACAAAATCTCAACAGTGATCAATGTCAACATTTACTTTCTTTACTTTCAGGTAAGTTGACAGCCAATGCGATGCCCACTAATGAGGAAGTTCCTTCTACTGCTTACACTACAGGTATCTGTTTCTCAGTCTCTTTAAATCCTATCTTTTCTTCCAATCAATATTGGATAGTCGATTCTGGAGCCACTCGACACATATGTTCCAATGCTGCCAACTTTATCTCTATGAAGTATATTCCAAATTCATTTGTCACCTTACCAAACCACACTCGTATACCAGTTAGCTATAGTGGAGATGTTCGGCTTAATTCTTTCCTCGTTCTCAAAGACGTGTTATTTGTACCACAGTTCAAGCTGCATTTGATTTCTGTGGGTGCTCTTACCAACGACTATCATCTTACTGTTAGTTTTTTTTCTAATGGCTTCATGATTCAGGATCTTACCAACAAGAAAATGATTGGCAAGGGTGATTTCATTGATGGTCTCTATGTTATGGATACTGGAACTTCACCTACTCCTTCAACAGTGTATGTCAACCACTTATCTGCTCATACATGGCACAATCGACTTGGCCATTTGTCATCTCGGCAGTTAGATGGCTTGCAAGCCCGTTTACATTGTGATACTTCGACGTTTAAAAAGGCTCCTTGTTATATGTGTCCTTTAGCTAAACAAAGAAGATTATCATTTGTCTCTAATAATCATTTGTCTCCATCCCCATTTGATTTGATACACTGTGATATTTGGGGACCTTACCATATCTCATCCTATGCTGGCTATCGGTACTTTGTTACTTTGGTTGATGATTGTACACGGTTCACATGGATATTTTTACTCAAGCACAAATCTGATGTAAGCAGTATGATTCCCAGGTTTTTTAATATGGTGGCAACTCAATTCCGTGCTCATATCAAGGTTTTTCGATCTGATAATGCCCGGGAGTTAGCATTTCCTGATTTTTTTAATGACAAAGGAGTTATTCATCAATTTTCTTGTGTGGACACCCCACAACAAAATTCAGTCGTCGAAAGAAAACATCAGCATCTACTCAATGTTGCTCGGGCTTTATTCTTCCAGTCTCGTGTGCCCATCCAATTTTGGACTGAGTGCATTCTTACGGCCACATACATCATCAATCGTACACCTTCACCCCTGTTACATCAAAAGACTCCTTATGAAGTTCTTCATAACCATGTCGTTGATTACTCTTCTTTTAGAGTTTTTGGATGCCTTGCATTTGCCTCTACTCTTAAGGCTCATCGTACCAAGTTCCAACCACGATCTCGGCTCTGCATTTTTTTGGGATATCCTCCGGGTATAAAAGGCTACAAACTCTATGATATTCAATCTAAACAGGTTTTCATCTCAAGAGATGTAGTTTTTCATGAGAACATCTTTCCATTCCATTCCGTTGTAGCTCCTGATACCCTCGTTGATCCTTTTCCTGACCTTGTCTTACCTGTTCTTTCTCCTGACATTCCTATTACATATCACGATCCACCTTCATCTATTTTTCCTAATTCTTCACCTGTCCCAGAACAGGAAATCTCTGCTATTCCAGACTTAGCTTCTTCTGATGTTCTTCCTGCTCGAAAGTCTTCACGTGTTTCTAAACCTCCTTCCTATCTTCATGATTATCATTGCCGTTTATTGATGCATCATAAGTTTCCATCCTCCAATACACCCTATCCTCTATCCAAGTTTTTGTCTTATGATTCCTTATCTCCATCGCACAGGACATTTGTCCTGACAGTTTCTTCTCATTCTGAGCCCCAATATTATCATCAAGCTGTCAAGTTACCACAATGGAGAGCAGCTATGCAAGCTGAATTAGATGCCATGGAATCCAACAAAACTTGGTCCATTGTTCCTTTGCCTCAAGGCACACACTCTATTGGTTATAAATGGATTTACAAGATTAAGTATCATTCTGATGGTACTCTGGAGAGACATAAAGCACGTTTAGTCGCTAAGGGGTATACTCAACAAGAAGGTGTTGATTTCACGGAAACTTTCTCACCTGTAGCAAAGTTAGTCACTGTCAAAGTCTTACTGGCCCTTGCTTCAAGTCAACATTGGCATCTACATCAATTAGATGTTAATAATGCATTTCTTAATGGCGATTTGTTTGAAGATGTATACATGGATCTTCCTCTTGGTTATAGTCGAAAGGGGGAGGATTTTCCAACAGGCAATCGACTTGTTTGCAAGCTTCATAAGTCTATATATGGACTTAAACAAGCTTCACGACAGTGGAATTCCAAGTTTGCTCATGTTCTTATCCAATTTGGTTTTGTTCAATCCAAAGCCGATTACTCATTGTTCACCAAAGGATCAGGTTCATCCTTTGTTGCATTACTAGTATATGTTGATGATATCATCATTGCTAGTCCTAATGGTCAAGTTATAGATTCTTTGAAGAAATTTCTTCACAGCCAGTTCAAACTTAAAGACCTAGGACAACTAAAATACTTCCTTGGTCTTGAAATTGCAAGATCTGTCCATGGCATGGTGCTTTCTCAACGCCACTATACGCTTCAGTTACTGGAAGATACTGGCTACTTAGCCTGTAAACCTACTCAGGTTCCTTTAGATCCCAAAGCCCAATTGAATGGCAGTGATGGTGAATTACTCACTGATATTTCTCAGTATCGCAGACTCATTGGTAAATTGCTTTACCTTACCATTACCCGACCTGATATTACCTTTGCTGTGCATAAACTTAGTCAATTTTTGGCTCATCCTCGAATTCCTCATATGCAAGCTGTTCATCATTTGCTCAGATATCTCAAATCCAATCCTGGTCAAGGATTATTCTTCTCTGCCCATTCTTCTCTTTAACTCAAGGCTTTTTCAGATGCTGACTGGGGATCATGTTTGGATACAAGAAAATCTGTTACTGGCTTTTGTGTGTTTCTTGATAATTCTTTAATATCTTGGAAGGCTAAAAAGCAAACAACTATATCCCGATCTTCAGCTGAAGCGGAATATCGTGCCCTAGCATCTACTACCAGTGAATTAGTGTGGCTTCGGCAATTATTACATGATTTTCAGATTGATATCTCAGCTCCAGCTCTTTTGTTTTGTGATAATCAAGCTGCCATACATATCGCTTCAAATCCCATTTTTCATGAAAGGACCAAACACATTGAGCTTGATTGTCATTTTGTTCGGGATAAAGTTACTGACAGCGTTATTCGACTTATGCCTATTCGAACTCAACATCAACTTGCAGATATTTTTACAAAGGCTTTGCCCTCGGCATTGATGGTACCACTTTTATCCAAGATGGCTGTTAAGGATATTCACAGTCCATCTTGAGGGGGAGTATTAAACCATATTCAGTTAGTTACAATTAGTTATTTCTGTTAATTAGTTAGATTTTCAGTTATTCATTCTTGTAACTAATTTAGTTAGTTGAGATGCTATTCTGATTATCTATAAATAGCACTCTAACCTCTCTTGTAAAGATAATTTTGAGTTCTCAATGAGAAAAGATTTTTTTACCTTCTTTGCTTCAATATCTATTAATAAATTAAAATGGCACACATTTTATTTAATTTTAAAAAGATTAATGGTTGAGATTGAATTTAATTTTTTATTATAAAAAATATCTAACACATTATAATCCTTAAAATTTGTGCAACTTCTCACACCACTCACTTCAAACTTACCATCTTCACTCTCTATAGGTTTCTCACTATCCATTTTCCTTCAATCTAAATCCACTACCTCACTCACCTTCAACTTCTGGTGTCACTCACCTCAAACTTCTCATAGAGACACGCTTCTTTTTATCTAAATTTTATAAGTGACTTTAACCACGACGTATCACTAGTCTATTAATAAATTAAGACATACTGACATTTTAACAATCCAGATTTATGTTTAAAAGATTAATGGTTTAGATTGAAGTTGTGCAACCTGTTAACTCACTAACTTCAAACTTCCCAACTCACTCAACCCAGAACCCTATCAATAACTTAAATTAATTTCGAATGAATCAAAGACCGAGATAAACAGATGGAAGATTTGAGGAGACAATTCCCGCATATTTGTACTCTATTAGCTATTTTTTCATTATTTACTATTTATTTTTATATTTATAGATTTAAAAATCGATACAATACCTCTAGTCATGAAAAATCCCTAATTATATAAGAGTAGTCGAAATGTTTTATTTAAAAAAAAAAAAAAAAAACACTAGTCCAAAACTAACCCAATTGAAATCTAGAAGCTATCGACAGTCGCACTAAGAATAAAATCTGGACAACAAAATATAAGTAAAAATAAAAAATAAAAACAAAAATTCAAAAACAGTAAACAAAAGCAAAAATTTGATAATCCATAATCCAAATTTTCTTGAGCTCCATGAACGAATGTGCCATTATTTTACCCTTAAACTTTTTTTTTTTTTTTAATTTTCTATTATTTTGTTTTTAATTTTTTCTATTTTCTATTTTATTATATTTTTATTTTATTTTCTTATTTACTTTTTTTTTTTTTTATATTCTTCATCCCATCTTGGATTAAAAAAAATAAAAAATAGAAATAGAAATCGAAAGTGCCAAACAATTAAAAAAAAAAAAAAAAATACACACAAAAAAAAATGAAAATCACAAAAAATATAAAATAAATATTAAAAACATGAAAAATAAAGAAAAAACAAAAAAATAAAAAAATAAAAAAATAAAAATAGAAAATAAAAACAAAAAATAGAAAAATAGAAAATAAAAATAAAAAAAATATTCGAATATGTAATAAAAGATCTATCGTCTTGTAGCAAAAAAAGAATTGTCCTATATGACTTGATAAGATTTACTTGAAGTCTTTGACAAAGCAATATGATGATTACAATTATATTCTAATTGTTATTATAAGTAAATTATATCAAGGATCGATACATAAGATCGTGGGTTTTGACTATTTCCCGCCTTATTGATTTTTTCAGGACATAGAGATAGAGCAATCAAATTGCACGGTAATTACAATTAAGTGATTTCTTGAATAAATTCTTATAAATATGATATAATTATGATATATGGGTAAATGTGGCTTAGAGTTGTTGGAGGTACTGTAAAGAAAGATTCTTTACAAATTGCAAAATTGGAATTTTCTAATTTTGTTTAATTGTTGATTAATTAATTGTTTCTACCATTTTGTTAGGAAATTTTTGTTTTCTAATCTATATTGAGCAACATATTATTATTTTTCAATTATATTTACTATTTAAATTAATGGGTTAAAATTAAGTAATCTAATTAATTTAGGTAAGCCCGTAGAATACTAAAACGAATGTGGGTTAAATGTGTAGATATCATAAATTATTGGGGTGATTAGGGAATTATGGGAACTCTAATGACACCATATATATAGAAAAGTTATGGTTATAGTCCTCAATACACCAAATCAAAATACGGCTTCCTTCTTCCCATCTGAAAAAGGAACGATAGTCCCATCGAGGAACTAAAGTGATTTGGTTGAGGAAGATCACGTACCCACTCGATCTGTGCCCTACTCGTGATCGATCATCGCAGATTTTCGTATTGGTAGTCGATTGTTCATAATGGATCTAGGTATGCGATTTACGTGTTTAATAGAACTCTTGATGATTTGACATGTTATATTAGGTGTTATAGATTTAGATCTATAGGGACTAAATATCAACAAATTTAACTTTTATACAAATTTAATGGGTCACACACAAATTAAGAATGAAGGTTTGAATAGTCCTCATAAATGAATGGATAGTAACATTGAACTGTGTAGAAGTTTGGGGGTCAAAGTGAAACATAGGATAAAGGAGAGTCTAAAGTTTTATTGTAGACAAGGTTATAAATAGGGAGCCATATTAGTGTAGTTGCCCACGACATGCCCTAAAGAAGGCTAATTTAGTCGCTCTCTTCTTTCTTTCTCTTTTGCCTTCGTTTTGATTTTCACTACCATCTAAAATTAAACCAAATCTCCCTTAGCTCTATCAATTTAAAATATGATTTTTAGATAATAGTAAACACCATTCAAACAAAATTCTTTATATGGATAACGTTAGATGTGGGACACTTGTGCTGCTATTCAGAGTTTGATATTCTTGCAAGATACCCTCTCTGAAAAGACGCTTCAAACTATGTCCTGAGAACTATTAACTATAAAGTTGCGGCGCACGAAAAAAAAAAGTGAAAGAAACTTATTAAATTTTAAATTCCGTTGTGTTTAAATAAGCTTAATTTCCTTCTATTTGAGTCTTGAAACAACTTGTGTAGTTGTATGCCAAATGACAGTTTTACCAACTACCACCATACTATCTCTAGGTCTTGTAAGATTTTTTGGGAATGATTTTTTTTTTCACCATAACCTAACTCTTTTCAATTGTTTATATCACATAAATCCCCCACAAATTATTTTTTGACCTTTACAAAATTAATTTGAATTAATTTTTTTTTTTATTTCTAATATAGTTGAAAACTACCTTTTTTTGGTAAAATTATGGAGAGAGGATCGTATTAATGATATACGATTTTTTTTAATAACTTGTGAAATTTTCTTTATATAGAGAGAGGCTCCATGGGTCAATAAAAAGTATCTTCATAAATCTACTGGGTTTAATAAAAAGTACTTTTGTATGGGTTCCATAAATTTACTCATTTATTACCATAACACCATATAACACTAAATCGTGCTATTATAATGACATCTCATATAATCCAAGACTTGTATCCTTGACAGTCATTTAATGTGTCTATTTAAAATTCTCTCCTCCAATCCTTTATATTAAAAAAAATAATGACATCAAATATGTGTTTTGGTTCAAATATTTTGTACACCACCACCTTATTAGATTCATGTCTCACATCGCTTATTTAACAATTTTCCAACCACTATATAAATCAAAAGAATTACTCCACTTAACTCCATGTGGTTTTAAGTTGGAACCTCCTAACATGGTATCAGAGTTAGGGTTATAGGTCTCTCATTCTCTCGTAGTCAAATCATCCGTGCAAGATGAGAGTTATACATTTCTCATCATTCCCTCGTAATCAAATCATTTGTGCAAACCGGGGGTTGAACTTAAGAGCGAGTGTTAGATTCTTGTCTCATACCGCTTATTTGAGAGTTCCCAAACTATTATATAAATTAAAGAAGTTATTCCACTTGCCTCCATATGATTTTAAGTTAGACCCTTCTAAGACCTAGTCACAACTTTCTCATAGCAACTGAAAAAAAAAAAAAATAAATAAATAAATAAATTATTTACAATGACTACCAAAAAAGTTGTACTACAAAGGGGGAATATCTATTATATGTTTGGATAATCTAATAAAGGTTTCGGATCCTATTCTTTTACTACTTTAGCCAACTTGCTTGATCGGTCTCAATTTTGATGTAGTCCCTTGAAATAATTTAGGATAAATTATACTTTGTCCCTATCATAATTTGATTGAAATACACTTTATACTCTTGTAATATTTTAGCCGGCACGTACACTCTATATAGTTTAGACTAAAGTGTAATTTTTAATTAATTCGTTAACTTTAACAATCGAAGTCTAAAAGTCAATATTAATTTGTTATTTAATGGTAAATAACATTTATACCCTTTAACTAATATAATAAAGATCATTTTAATTTAGCTAAAACTTAACGATCAAATGTGTATTTTTTATTTTATTCTATTTCTTCATCTTCTTCATCAAAATAACACCTACGGACGGCCACCATAAAAACCACCACCACACCGATAGACGGCCACCACCATCCAAGCAACTACCAATCACCAACCACCACCATCAACAGACAACAACCAACCAACTGCCACCGTCTTCTCTCTCTCTATATATATATATTTCTTTCTCTCTTCTCCTATACATATATTAATAGAAAGAGAGATTTGAACTTGGATCTTACATATCTTTACTTGGATCTTTAGTGTAATATTCCAAAAATTTATATTTTTGAAAACATTATTCTTATATAAGTTTAATATTTTTGGGATTGTTTTGTAAATTTATGATATAAATAATATTTGATAATTTTTTAGAAGATAAGTGTAATTATTGGATTTAGGAATTATTTTATAAATATGTGATCTTAAATATAATTTTTAAAATTTAAGGAACCATTTGTGGCCCCCATAAATTAAAGAAAAGAAAAAAAAGAGGAGGGGGGGGGGGGGGGGGGGGGGGTGAGACAGGGAGAAAACTGCCGGCCCACATGTTCTTTTCATTCCACATACATGTATATATGTTATATATAATTTATATTATATATAAATTAAGGGTTACACGTAAATAATAATAAATAAAGAAATGAATAAACAAGAGAAGGAGGGGGATGATTATCGTAAAGATCTTCCTTTGTCTACTTGATTTATGTCCGTGTATTGGATTTTTTTTTTTTTTTTTTTTTTTTTTTTTTGAGTATTCCAGCTTTGTTTTGGATTTCGACTTCAAATTTTAGGTAGAATTTTCAACTCATTAATATTTGTATTTAATTTATCTCTTAATTATATGATTCATGTGAAAATTGTCATTAATTTTTAGTGGTTAATTTTTATGAAATATTTAGGATTATTATGTGAAATTTATTTAAAAAAAAACATATTTATATGTTTTATTTGAGATTTGATTGGATACACGTATTAAAGGAGTTAAAATTCTACTGAGCATTGGCTCACAATCCCACAGTTTTAATTGCAGGGTCAGTGAAAATGAAACTTTGACGGGAATTTTATTTGGAATCATATTCAACGTGTAATACTTATATTTATTATTTATGATTGTAAAATCGACACGATAATTCGATAATTATGATTATCGCCGTAATTGTAAATTTTTCTATTTTTATCAAATGGAATATTGGTGATTCGGTTTTAATGATAATTCTCCAAGGAGAGAAACCGCGTGGCGGCCCTGAGAAACCGGATTGTTACATTTAGGTCCTTACTCGAATATACAAATTTACAAAAATTTGAAATCGATTCAGACTTACATCCGTTCAGAATAAATATGGGGGATTTCGATTTAGATCTATATAATTGATTTGGTAGAAGAATATATATGGAGATTTCGGAAATTTGAAAAATAAATCTAAAAAGATCGAAAATAGATTGTGAGCAAATTTTTTGTGTTTTTATTTTTTTTTCTTGCTATTGATTCTACAGTTTGTTGCGTATGCCTTTTGATTTGTGATTCTTCTCATTCATTTGGGAGAAGAATATTTTCATATCCTTTCTCAGATCTAGAAATCCAAACTTCATATCTCGCTTGCTCTCTCATTCGTTCACTCGCTTGCTCAGAGAGAGAGAGAGAGAGAGAGAGAGACGCTGGATCAGGGAGTGGATTGGGGAAAGGAGTGAGTTGGCCAAAGTAGTAGCAAGAATGAAGAAGATGAAAAAGAAAAAACAAATAAAAAAATACACTGACCCTTAAAATTTGGAAGGCTTTTCAAATTAATCGCATTGAATTAGTCGGAGGAAAATGATAAAATGTCCTTAATTTTGGAGTTGACATTTGCTCAAAATTACTTTTTTTGGATGGTAAATAGTATTTTACCCTTTGCGGTTGGATGAATTTTTTTATCCCTCCATGGTTTGCAAAAAGTGGAACGGTTATTCTTTGGTTTAATTACTCTTTGCCCTTGTTGTTAGGTCTTATTGTACTTTGCAGTTCTATGGTATTTTCGTCAATAATTTTTGTCTCCTATAGTTAGATTTGGTTGCATTTTACCCTTTACCCCATCGTCAGCACTTTTCCGTTAATTTTAATGGTCGAAGTATAAAAAGTCAATAAATTATTATATATTAAATTACATTTATACCCTTCAATTAATTTTATGAGAGTAATTTAAAAATATATTTTAAAAGTTTAAGAGTGCAAAATATAATTTGACTTAAATTGTATTTTGACTAATAATTTTTTTAGGAGATCTGAAGGGCGTACTTTCCATTTTGACTTATTGTATACAAGATTAAGTTCAATTAAAGGTAGCGTTTTAGTTTTGTGAAAAGTATTATATTCGTTTTTTTCGATTGTAGTGGAAGGTAGATGAAAGAGCAAATCGTCGTTGGAAACGTGGGAATAGCACAAGCTTTTTAAGATTCAATGCATATTTACCTTACTCTTTGTCATCATCTAGGAAAGCCGACCACAACAGGCAGCAAGTGGGAATAGCACATCTTGACCCCGTCAACATACGACACTCCTAACTTCTTTAAGCATAAAACCCAATCGGGTATTAATTCGACGTTTAATTGTCTTCCCTCGGGGGACATTGTAAAATAATTTTTTAATTTGATTATAAAGTAAGATATGTCAGATCAATTTAGATACACCTTAACTAATCATTTCACTAGAAAATTTTAACGACATAAATAAAGCGTGTCTAAACCAATTTACGCACATCTCGATTAATCACTTCCCCGAACAATTTTAAGTATAAATTCCCTCACATCGGCCTAATACTTTCAAAATTAAATTCAAGATTTAATTTTTTGAGTGTTTTCAGGAGAGTTAAGCCATAGTTGACAAGAAAATGGAATATCTGAACTAATATTTTTTGGGTCATTTTAAATTCTTTTTTAACATCAATTAACATTGTAAGGACATGTTAGATTCGACTATACTTAAAATTAATTTACACTAACTCCTTTTAATATTTTTTTATTGATAAAATTGCCCCTAACCTGGCAAACCATAAATTCATTCTCTCTTTCTCCCCCCACCACTACCATCACCATGACCACCTAAGTCATGTTGCTACCATCACTGCCATCAAGACTCTCGCTAGGCCACTAGGCCACTAACGCTGTTAGATTCTAGTCTCGCTTCCTTGAGAGTGTCCAGACCATTGCATACGGTAAAGAAGTTGTTCCACTTTTTTTTAGGTATTTTTAGACCCGATTATTTGTGGAACCCAATCTGTGACTGAGACATTTGAATATACCAATATATTCTATTTAGTGAGAAAATAAATATGATATATTTATTTATAAAAAAAAAAAAAAAAAAAAAATCATTTAGATGTGAATTAAAATTTGTCATTTAAAGTACTCACTTAAACTTGTTAATTGATGTGGGTTATCCCACATTGATTAGTGAATAATATGAAGAGTCATTTATTAATATTCGGGTCAGCTCTTGAAAGTAAACCTCCTAGGGCGCTCAAGTAGTATGAACAAAAAGTAGGATAATGGTTATAACATAAATAAAACCACATGTGCGCGTGCCAGTATTGATAAATCGATTGCCCGTCGGACCGAACCAAGCCGACCCTGGGCTTGGACTTGAAGTCTTGGGGTCTTGGAGAATGCTTGCTTGGCCTTTCTATCATTTTAGATAAAAATTAATCTTAAAAATAGATTAACAAACCAAATAGAGGCTGATTGTTTAGATTCCTAATTGCAAAGAGTTATAGAATCTAAAGTGTGTTCAAATGTGTAACTGATGAGAGTCACATAATTAACTCTTTATTGTTAATTCTAGAGTTGCAAAATTAACCTTTTGGTTGTAACTGGTGGGAATTACAAGTTTCTCTTCATTTCCATTAAACATAAGGGATTTTTGCTTTCAAGAATTCTCTAGGTTTTTGTTCTTGAGAGTGGGAGTCTCTACACTTTTTTGTTCATTGAGTTTTCAATTTTTAGTGTTGGTACCAAGTGCTTTTGATTATTATATCCTGAGAAGCAAACGCTCAGTCAAACCGTAAGTAACAATGTCATATTTGATTTTGTTACTGTTTTGTAAGATAGTAAGTGTTTTCTAATTACTTCTTTATGTTTTCCCTTTGTTTAAAATTTGGTATTTCATCTATTTACTGTAATTTCAATTCCTATTAGGGTTTTTTTTTTTATTGTAATCTTCTAATTTGGAATATTTTTTTGTAATTAGTGATCTCTTCTATTTTTCTAAAAATAATTAATTAATTATTTTTTAATTTTTTTCCAATAATCTTAAAGAAAATTTCCTGTACAAATTCACTTCTGGTTTTGTTTTCTAAAATTTTCCAGTTTACAAAATTCTTACTTATTTAATGCTTTATTTCATAAAAAAAATTCGTCCAATACTGATGCTAATTATACTGAAAATCAGACCGTCACAATACCAGTTGTGATTGCACCTCTTGCATATCCCTTGCCTACTCCTCATGGAGAGAAGTTGAAGAAGTTTAATGGAAGTTTCTTATACAGATGGCAGCAAAAGATGTTATTTTACTTAAACATATTGAACTTGGAGAGGTTCCATCACATGATGCTCTTACCAAGACTGAAGGTAGACTATCATTGCAGTTGATGTAATACCCTAAAAATTTATATTTTGAAAATATTATTTTATATAAGTTTAATATTTTTGGGTTATTTTGTATGTTATGAATATTGATCCCTAGGTTTTAATGACCAATTAAATGTTGATGTTTTTTGTGGAACTAATGTGTTTGTTGAGTATTTCAGAAAAGAGTTCCATAATGTTGATTGTGTTGAAAATATCATGAAGAAAATGTTAAGGGTGAAAATATAGACACGTTGAAGAAATGAAAAGTTGTGAAGACCTTGAAGAAATTAGGTGAAAACAATTCTAAACATTTATACTTTTAATGTAACTCGAATTAGGAATACACACAACATTATTAAATTAGTTATCTTTTTGTGTGTTGATATGATAGAATTTAGGATCCTAATTATTGATTTAATATGTATTCCTTATATGAAATTGAAAATGGAAATTGACCTAATTAAAAATCATGATTAAAGTATAAAGAGTTGAAGTTTAGGGTCAATTCAGTCAATCGAGAAAAGCAATCGGTTAATAAATCAAACAATGGGTTTTGAAGCAAAATTGATGAAGGAAATGACCAGTCAACATCGATCGGTCAACCGATCAGAAAGGATCGGTTAACCGTTTGAAATAGAGGTTTTCGGAGCAAAATGAGTAGCCCCTGCATCAATCGGTCAACCAACTAAAGGAGATCGGTCAACCGATGGGCTTAAGGATTTGGTAGGTGAAGTCTTTGAAAGAATCGGTCAACTGATTGTGGAGCAATCGATCAACCGACAGAGTTGAAGTTTGGTAGGAAAAACTCTCTACACCAATCATACAACAGACGAAAGGAGTATCAGTCAACCGACTAACAATTTTGATTGGCCTGGTTTCAACGCTGTCTCAATCGGTTAACCGATGGCTAAGGGATCGGTCAACCAATTGTTTTAGTTGAGATTTAAAGGAACTTAGTCTTTCGGTAAAAAAATTAGCCATTTTTTATGATTCCAAGGGAAAATTTCGGGGGATCTAATCTTATTGAAGATATTGTACATATATTTTATATTCCTATTAATTTCGTCCACATAATTTATGTTTCTCTCAATTTAAGTAATTAAATACTTCATATCTTTATGATTGTTAATTGAGAAACATTTCATGAACTTATTTGTGAGATTTGAAAGCTATTTTTAAATAGATTACCCAAGAATTGAAAGATATTATTATATAGGGTCTAAGATTGCCTTTTGGAGGCATATCAATTGAAAAGTAGCTGTTGGAGGGCTTGTTATCAATTTACATATATATATACCTGCTAGAGTGAGGTTAGTTACATAAAAAAACATCAGTTTTGAACTATTCTAAGAGGGATATTTATGCTGAGATTTTTGCAAGAGATATGTATAAGTTCTTGATCAAAAGTGTTGTTGAATTAGCGTCACCGACTTGTGCAATATTGCAATTCTGGTTTCTTTCTTCGGTGTTTTCCCCGGTGAGATCTTTCCAAGTTATTATTCCTAATTTTGATTTCATATTATTATTATTTGTTTGGTGTTAAGATCGTTAGAAAATCATTTTCAAATTTAAAAGTCTAAAAAATATTTTTAAAATGATTTTGTGTAATTATTTGATTAAGTACTTTAATTTGTGCTACTCATACTTGTTTATTAATAAGATATTAATTTACCTCACATTCTATCTATCACATAGTAAATTTTGGGACATTAATTGAGTATATTTGTATTGAGGTAGTAGAAGCTCCTTGTGGGAAGAAACTTATATTTTTTTATATTTGTGAGTTTGAGTGGATTAGGCATGGTTGGGCCAATGTCTAGTCAGGGTAACTAAGTTTCGATTTTTTTCTTGTGAAAAAAATTAGGATTTAATCTTTGTCCTAAGTAAAAAGGTTAGGTTATTCTGTTTCCTTGAAAAGAACTAGGTTTTGATTATCCCTCAATAATTGAGTGAATTATAAAGGTTTCATTCTTACCTGTGAAAATGATACTATTGAGAGTTATAAGGTTTGATCTTTAACTTGTTAAAATGATTAGGTTTGATCTTTAGCCTGTAAAAAGATTAGACTTTGATTCTTCCTGTATTAAAATTAGGTTAGTTTTTAATCTGGTAAGAAAATAAGATTCTTCCTTAACGTTGAAAAACAGAAATTATAAGGGTTTGGTTCCTACCTGATAAAGGAATTAGGGTTTAGAGGTTACAAATCTCCGTGAAGCTCGAGAGACTGGATAGGCAAGGCTAGTTTGTTGAATCAAGATATATCTTAGTGTGCTATATTCTTTATTTTTATTATATTGTGTTTGAGTGTGCACCTAGAATTAAACATTTATCCGCCATGTAACGAAAATAATAATTGATTTAGGAAAATTTGATTATTTGATAATTAAGTGTTAAAAGATTTTTTTTGTTTAAATTTTTGTAACTACCCAATTCACCCCCTCTTGGGTAGCTTACTAGGCCAGCAATTGGTACCAGAGTTGGTTTAGATCAATTGGCTTAGCTAAGAAAGATCACTTGGCACACTAGGTGAGAGGTATCCTATGCACCGTCCACCATATTGTTTACATGTAGTAATTATGCCTTTTGGGAAACACTTTGATAGGTACACTGGGTCGTTACAACTGACACAGGGAAATATTTTGATTTTTTGTGCAAAAACTACATTCTTAATGGACTGAGTAACACTCTACAACATTTATTGTTTAGTCACAATAGTGAAAGAACTATGGCAGTCCCTCAAAGGAAGTATAGAACAAAAGATGTTGGGACTAAGAAGTTTTTAGTTGGAAGATTTCTATGTTACAAAATGGTTAACTCAAGAACAATCATCAATCAGACTTTAAGTTCTTTTGCATAATATTCATGCAGAGGGAATGACTTTGAGTAAATCATTCCAAGTGGAAACTGTGATTGAGAAATTGTCAATATCACTGTGATTGATAAATTGTCATTATCATAGGGTAACTTTAAGAACTATATCAAGCACAAACGAAATGGGATGATTCTAAAAGATCCTGTTCTGAAATTGAGAATTGAGGAAGAGCATCGAAATTCTTCTTAAGAAACAAGAAAGAGCATCGAAATTCTTCTAAGCGTGAGGGTTGTCATTTTATAATGTCAAAATCTCATGTCATACAAACTTACAAGACAAACAACAAAATGAAACAATCTTAATCAAGTTCAAGTAAAGGAGTTGAGAGAAAAAAATCGTTCAAGGAAAATTGTTATATTTATGGCAAGTTGAGATTTCGTGCTCAAGATTGTCACGAGAAAATTATAACAATGAAGGGTAAAAATCCTAATATTCAGGCATTAAGTGACCAAAGTAGATAACCTTACTGATAAGGCTTTTCAGACGCATTAGTCAATAGTTGTATCTAAAGTCAATTGCGTTTACAATTCTAGATAACGGTATGTGGATACTAATGTTACCCTGCACATATACTTTGATAAAAATATGTTCTTCATTTATCAATCGGTAGAATATGGGGATAACTCTACTTGGGGAATTCTTTAACTTCTAAAGTTGAAGGACAATGAAAGGACATGTTGAAGATGACCTCCAGGAATGAATTTTTTTCAACGATGCGGTGCATATACCAAATATCCGTAATAATCTAGTCCATTGATCATTATTGGGTAAGAAAATATTCAAACTAATGTTTGAGCCTGATAAATTTGTGCTTATTAAGAATATAATGAATGTTTGGAAAAAAAACAATATATGAATGAAGTCCTTTTTAAACTTAATGTATTGATTATAATTTCAACGATTAATAGTAATAATAAAGAGGTCCCTAATAAAGAAAGTACTTTTTTCTACTTATACGATTGAATCTTTGGATATGTGGCATGGTAATTCCAGACATAATAACTATGATATTTTACGTAAATTAATATCAAAATAATACAATTCACAAATGTGAGACTTGTGTGGAGTCAAAATTGACTCGAACTTGTTTTCATTTAATTGAAACAAAAAGAAAATTTCTAAAATTAATTCACACAGATATTTGTGATTTAAATTTTGTACAAATTAGAGGTGTAAAAAGTATTTTGTTACTTTTATTGATGATTTAGCGAGATATTACTATGTTTTCATTTTAATGAGTAAAGACGAAGCATTAAATATGTTTGCACATTATAATGTTGAAGTTGAGAATTAACTTAGCAAAAAAGATTAAAGTGTTCCTTAGTAATAGAGGTGTAGAATATGTTACACCTTTTGGTGAGATATATGCACAACATAGAATAATTCACCAAATTACAACACCTTATTCACATCCGCAAAATGGAGTTGCTGAAAGAAAAAACGTAACTTTAAAAGAGACAATGAATTATTTGTTAATAAGTTTTAGTTTACCTCAGAACATGTGGGGGAGGTTGTTCTAACAACAAATTTTATTTTAAACAAATTACCTCATAAAAAATTAAATAAGACTCAGTATGAACTGTGGAAAGGTAGAAATATTACATATTTATACCTAAAAGTGTGAGAGTGTCTTGCAAAAGTTATTGTTCCCAATCCCAAACAAATAAAAATATGACCAAAGACAGTCGATTGTGTATTATTGGATATGTACAAAATAGTAGCGCATATCAACTTTTAATTCATAAATTATAAATTGAAAATGTACATGAGAACACGATTATTGAATCTAGAAATGCTTCATTCTTTGAGAATGCTTTTCGTGTAAGACTCTAGTTGAGTCGAGTTCTTTAAAGAGAAATAGTTGTGCTACATCTTGTAGTTCCCAAGATGATGAAATTAAACCTAGACGTAGTAAAAGGATAATTTGTTTTAAATCTTTTGGTCCTAATTTTTATACCTATATGATAGGATATGAATCTCAAATGTTTGGGGGGTTATATCTATGCCTAAAGCACCTCTTTTGAAAGAGATTGTAAATTGTGAAATTAAATCTATCTTGCAGAATCATACTTGGGAACTAGTAGGTCTTCCTTCGGGAACTAAACCAGTAGGATATAAATAGATCTTTAAAAAAAAGATAAAATCATATGGATCAATTGACAAATATAAAATAAGACTTGTAGATAAAGGTACAAACAAAGAGAATGTATAGATTATTTTGATACTTATTCACTAGTAACAAGAATTACATCTATATATATGTTAATAGCAATTGCAGCTATACATAACCTTAAAATACATCAAATGAATGTTAAGACTACATTATTGGATAGTGAATTAGATTAAAAAAATATATATGAAACAACCAGATGGGTTTGTGGTTCTTTCAAAAGAAAATAAACAAGCGCCAAAACGATAGCATCAGAAATTTCACAATGTTATGTTGTCGAATAATTTTAAGATCAATGAATATGACAAATGTATCTACATTAAGGAAAAAAGACTTGTTATTTTGTTGTATGCTTTTACGTGGATGATATGCTTATTATTGGTAGCAATTATTAGATTATAAAATCTACTAAATAAATGTTAACCAATAAGTTTGAAAAGAATGATTTGGGAATAGCATAAAGAATTAACATTTCAAGAACTTCTAAAAGATTGATCTTTGCACAATCTCATTACATTAAGAAGATTCTTGAAAATTTTAACAATGAAAGTAAACGGTGAACAATAAATTTACACAAAACCAAAACCAAAACCAAAACCGCGAAACCATTTAAAATTTTTCAATTTTATAAAAACCAAAAATAAAACCAAAACCGCATATCATTATTTTTTATATATAAACAAAAACATAGTTAAAATATCAAACATAAAATATTAATTGATTTTATTATATCTATTAAGGCACTATTAATTGACCTTTAATTTCAATTTTAATCTATTTTTTTTAATTTATTTTATTATATCTATTAGGGCACAATTAATTGACTTATAATTAAATTATTCAATTACAATAAGACACAAAATTGTGTCCTAATATGATTTTTGTTTTTAGGGAATTATTTGTTGTCTCTTTATATTATATATAGAATATTAATATTTTTTTCATTAATTTAATTTTATCGGGACACTACTTTTTGTCCTTTAAATATTTGATTATATATTAGATTTTAATAAAATAATAAGAAAATCAATCTTAAAAATATCAAATTTACTTTAATGCGATACTTTCAATTTTGTGCCTCGAAAAATATTTTTATAAGGCACATTACATGTAGTGTCCCAATAAAAATACCCTAACAGACAGTTTTTGTTGTAGTGAGAGAGGCTAAAAGTGTAAATAAATAAATACACACACACACACACATATATATATATATATAAAGGTTAAAATGTAAATATATATAAAAAAAAATAAGGGTATATATGTATTGAAATATTTTTAAAATATCGATTTCACGGTTTTGCGGTTTGGTTCGTGGTTCGGTTTCACAGTTTCTATCCCAAAATCAAAACCACTTCGATTGTTAATTTCAAAACCAAAATCGCAACTAAACCATTTAATCAGTTTTAAAATAAGATCATTCGATTCTATTTCTCTCAGTTACCCATCGGTTCGGTTTTTTGTGACATCCCTACTCATAATGTGTTCAGATTCTCTAGATAGATTAGTGTGACTCCTCCAACGAACATTCTGAACAAATCTGCTCAGGGACCCGACCCGTGCATGGATACTAGTGCTGAGTTCTCATGGGCTTGACTCGTGCATTGCTTGTATACATGGCTTTCGCCCATTGATGCAAAGGTTCTGTCCCAATCTAAGGCGCAAAGGCCGTGCTCCCATTTGAGGATGTTTGATCTTTTGGCTATGCTCGTGTTCTAGGCTCTATTCAACATAAGCTCAAAAGAGCGATCCATGACCAAATTCACCAACATCAAATATAATTATTTTTTTGTCCAATGTTTATACATGGGGTTTTGACCATGTCATTTAGCCAATACCCACAAATCTTCTCTATCATTTATAAATATCAGTCAAATATTTTGACCGAATATTTTATGTAGACAAACACAAATACATTTATCCCTACTTTTAAATTTATTTTTAAAAAATTCACTAACATCTCTCTTCTCTCCGTATCTCTTCTTCTTTCTTTCTTTATGCTTCTAGAGAACAATTTAACATCACTGTGAGGAGAAGGGGATGGAGGAAAATGTAATCAAAAAAGTTAACAGGGATATGTCTGCATTTTACTTTTAAATTGCTTAATTATTTTTTAATTAAAAAATAATTAAGAAAAAAAAAAAAAAAAGTAAAAGAGATTTATCGGTATTTATTGATAGAATGGCAAAAACCCTTTATAAACCATCTTCCTTTGATTGACTTTGTTAACACAATCATGTTTTTCAATCCATAAATTAACATGTTTATTCCACTTCTTCTTTTCTTTAGACCATATGATGGTCTAAATTATCATATTTCATAAATAATTATTTTATTTTAGATAAATTAATTTGTATATTTTTCTATTAATTTAATAATTTAATTAAATTTATATATTGTTTATTTGAATAAAGACACCTACAATTATTTTAATTCATTTTTTAAGATATATTTTACTTCAATTACACAAGAAAATAACATACCAAGTAGAATTAAAATGCTTAAGTAGGTGTTTTTTATTCTTATAAATTGACTAATTAACATAGTATAATTTACGAATTGAATGCCAACCAAACGGACCCTTAATAATTTTAATTTATTTGTTTACAAATATATTTAATTTTATATCAATTTGTATGTTACATAATTAAGTTGGATTTATTTATTTTTATTTAAAAAAAAAAAAAGCTTATTGAAAAATATTTAAGGGGTGTTTGTTTGAATCAATTTCTTCACTTTTTGTTTTTAATAGTCTTAGAATGTTTTGTCCTAATCTCTTTAGATGGGGACTTGTCGACTACCTATTCAATTTTTGCCCTATTAATTAATATTTCATTATAAATTCAAAATAATGCATAATTGTCTTTATAAATCTTCGCAATCTATATCATCTATATAAAAGCGGAAGACATGCCCTCAATTTCTATTCATTTAAATGAATGAATTATCAAGATTTGTTTAACTCTCATGATATTAACTCCTCATAATAATAGCGGAAGACATGCCCTCAATTTCTATTCATTTAGATGAATGAATGATCAAGATTTGTTTAACTCTCATAATATTAACTCCTCATAATAATATTATGACTTTTCATTTTTTTTTTTTAAAGATAGTGTAATTTTAATAATATTTTAATATAAATTAATTGAATCTTTTACACATAAATTAATTCTTTTCATTCTAATTAATTACTAAATAATGCAATGATTTTCTTCCAATTCAAAATAAATGCCTATTTTTTTTTTTTATAAATATGACATATTAAATTGGCCAAAATAATTATATTTTTTTTCTTTTTTCTTGTAATTTTTTATTGATAATCACTATCAAAGTTTCTAATAATAATAATAACTATTAAACAACACAAAGTGAGAGTTAATATTTTATTTAAAAGTTAACCTCAAAAACAAAATTAAAAGAACTATAAAAAAATAAATAAAGTTTGTATTCAAAAACACATTAACAATTTTAAAAATTATATATCTCATCTTAATATTTAATACTTAAATTTATGTTACTCTTTTGTTTATTATTTTGAAGTGTAGAAATAAATTAGAATGATCAAAAATTATATTTTTTTAAATGTATTAAATTTTTTTTAAAAAAAAATATTATTCAACACTAAATTAAAAGAAAGAACACTAAATGTTTCATATATAATAGTCAAATGTTAAATATTTATTAATATAAATTTAATTTATTTTTTTAAACCCGCATGCAGATCTAAAACTAGTTTATTATAATTTAATAACTTCATTTACCTTTTATTATCAATAATAAATAATCTTTGATTTGTTCAAAAAAATTATTAAATTGTCTATATTTTTTATGATAGTTTCCACTATTTTTATAAGTTCTATATATATATATATATATATTCCACTATTTTTTGAGTTCAACCAATAATTATTTTTATGTTTGAAATTATACTTTCAACATGAAATATACACATATATACATGTTCGTAGGTTTGAATATGTACATATATAACGACAGAAAGAAAAAAGTAGATTCGATAAAAATTGATTATACTATCGAAATAAATTCTATCTTACAGAAAGAGAGTACTCCAAAGTATTTTAACTTTAGATTTAAAATCGAATATATACAATCATCTATACCATGTATGTATGTTCAAATACAGTGGCGGACCTAAGGCCCTAGTTGTGGCCATCGTCCGCCCAAAATTTCCAATAACACCCCCAATCTTAGCGTATTTTAGGTATAAGTGTAAAAAATATAAATATTTTTGCCCCTTAGTTTATTTTTTAAAAAACTACCCCTATATCGTAAATTCTACATCTGTCACTGTTCGATATAACGACATTAAAAAAAAAAAAAAAAAAAAAATTGATGAAAATTGTATTGACCATATATATATATGTGTGTGTGTGTGTGTGTGTGTGTCATTTTGCACTTTACCCTCATGTAGTATTTTCTTTATCACTTATCCCCTGTACTTGTGGATTAAAGTATAACGGTTAAATTTTCGATTTAGTTTAACGGTCAAAGACAAAAGTAAACATTATTTTGTCAATTAATATGAAATGTCATTTATATCCTTAAATTTTTTAATATGGACTATTTTGATACTTTTCAATAACTTAAGGGTCAATAATGTAATTATTTATTTTTATTTTTTTGTTTTTTATATCCTCTCCAGTCTCCAGCGAACACCACCGGTCCATCTTCCTCCTCATGATTCACCGCCACGCCTTCAACGGCCACACCGATCCACCCATTACCCATCTCCCTTTTTTTTTTTTTTTCGGCAATCGTGTCTGTCTCTTCCTAAACCAAAGCAAACCCAGCCAAACCCATTACAACATTCATCAACCCAACCCCCATACAAAGTTCGCCGCTTGCCGAAGCGGGCTCCGGGGCATGAAATTCTAACGGAACAGGTATCGGCACCGGAGACGGAGCGTGTGGGCAAGAACACGGATCAGTAAATGGGTTGGAAGAGAGAGAAAGAGCACGGATCTGTAAGTTCCATGTTTGGATCTTTTTTTATTTATCTATTTATTTATATATATATATATATATATATATATAGAGAGAGAGAGAGAGAGAGAGAGAGAACAAGCAGAGAGAGCGAGAGAAATATAGAGAGAGAAACAGAGAGAGAGAGAACGTAGGATTGGCGGTGGTTGTTTGCCTTAGTCGCCGTTGGAGAGTTGGTGGCTAGCGTAGGTGTTCAGCGGTGAAGAAGATGCAGAGCCGATTCTTGATTTGCAGAGGACTGTTCATATGGTTTTGTAAAATATCACTCGATGTCGTTTCTACTTCGCCGCGGTTGGGGAGCTTCTTTGAAGATCTGGGTTTTTTTATTTCTGGGAACATAATAGAATTGTCCTCAAAATTTTCTCTATTTCTAGTTTTTTCTCTTTTGTGGTGGAGTGTGGTGGTGGTGGAGATGGTGTTCAAATGGATGTGTATATATTAGAGATAGCTCGCCGGAGAGAGAGAGTTCACCGACAAACTGAGGGTGGATTTTTTGAAAGAGATGAGTTTTGATCCTTTAATTTAAAATAATTTTTAAATAGATCCTACAAAATTAAAAAGAACTAAATCATAAAATTACTCTTATTTTTAAAGTGAAATGTCGAAAATACCCTCGGTTCTACTAATTTTTAACCATGACACTTTAGTCCACAAGCACAGGAGGATAAGTGATGAAAAAAATACTATAAGTGGTAAGTGTAAAATGGCCTAACCATAGGGGGCAAAGTATAATTAATTTTATACTTTGCCCCCTGTGGTTTGCACCATGTTGCACTCTGCCCCCTCCCGTTAACTTTTCATTAAATCTAAAGGTCAAAGTGAAAACAGTCAAAGAAATTAAATTATTATATGTTAAATAACATTTATACCAATGAATTAATTTTATGGGGATAATTTAAAAATACATTTAAAAGTTTAAGGGTGTAAAATATTATTTTTTTTCCAAATTAAACAGACACCACCACCGGTGAAAGAAAATGTATTGTAAATTGTTCTAAAATTAGTCAAATTAATTGATATTGTTTATTATCATCATAGTTTGTAAAAATTATCAAATTTCTAGGTATGGAAATATTTATTGATAATACCGTGTGCAATATTCCGTGAATAGTATCCGTACCTATAAATAGTGATGTATGAATAGTGTCACCTATTGATTTGAATTTTTACCTCTATTTCTCCGTAGAAATGAAGAAACCCATAGAGGTATGGAAAAATTATTGAATTTATAGGTATGGAAAATCTGTGACTAATTTTCTCTCTATGGAAGTAAGTGGTGTTTGACCAAAATGACAAGGGGACTGACTAGTATTTATAAAATGGCAGAAGAGGTATATGATTTAGTACAAAATGATAGAGGAGGTGAATGGTATAAACCCTATATATATATATATATATATATATATATATACACACACACACAAATGAACCTCTAACATTCCTATTGTCATAGGAAATTAAAAAGCTTTGCGCATTACTCATTATCTAAAAAAAAATCCTATGATGAAGGAAGAAGACGCCGCGGAGAACTCAAACTTCCGACATCATGGGAGAGTGAAGCTCTTCGAAAAGGTGGTGACGGCGAGCGACATCAAGCAGTACCGGCTGTCCATACCCAAGCACCACGCTCGCCGGCATTTCAACCAACACTCCGCCGGCAATCCGGCGGGACCGAACAGTTCTTCCCACCTATGCATGGAAGACGACGAAGGAAGGGTGTGGAAGTTCAAGTACACGTTCTGGAAGAGCCGTCGGGGCTACATGCTGACCAGCCAGTGGGGTCGGTTCGTGAAGGTGAAGGGAGTCTCCGCCGGCGACGTGGTCAGTTTTATGCAATCAAACAGGGTTGCCGGAGTGAAGCTCTACATAGACTGCAAGAAACAGGGGAAATCAGACGGCGGGTCGGACCCGAAGTTGATCGGAACGGTTCAAGGTGGTCGGAGTTTCAAGCTGTTTGGGGTCTATATATCGACTATTCTGATCGAGTAGAAATCGAGCTTCATCAAGGGTGCATTTTTATGGCATTTTTTTTTGTCATAACACCTTTGTACTCACGCACCCGACTCACACACACCCCTGACTCACGCACCCTTTAAACAGATGGGATTGAAATCCCACACCCAAATATGTGTTGAAGGGAACTCGATTCCCACTTTTACAGCATTTACATAGTTATATAGTATGATTTATAGTTTACTTAAATATATTGGGTAAATACTATTTACCTTCCTTATAGTTTTGTACTAAATTAGATACTTCCCTTATAATTTTGTTAATCTCAATTAGCCCCTTATCTTTTTTTGTCAATGATCACTTACCTCCCTTATAGATAAAAAATTAATAATAATTTTATTATAATGACAATTTTACCCTTAACTATTTAAAAAGTGATTAAGTAATTAAAAACTGAAAATACATAAAATGACCCTTTAATTTTTCTATATGTATAATTTCATATTTTATTTTTTACACTAACATCCCCATCTAAAAAAATTTACCCTTTTATTAAATAAAATAATAAAAATAAAAAATATATTCCTCACCCCTCGCTCTCTCTGTCACGACCCGTCCCGGACAACCGTCATCCCAGGACCAGCGTGACGAAAATACGATATCACCTATTACATCTAAATCTTCTTATACATTACAAATTATCAATAATTCACTATACAATTCATTACACAACATATACATAATCTTTTACTTTCTTATTGTTCCTCTCTGACAGCTCAACTCAAACATATTCTCAGATGACTCCACCTAATGCCAGTAGGGGACCGTCTCTTAAAGAATTCACTTGCGAGTGTACTGTCTTCTTAGTGAAAACCATTTTTAAATAATAATAACACATTCTAAATAATACAACATTCGTATGGATCAAACGTAATTATATGTATATCTACCGCACAGTTGGTAAAATCTTCAATATCAAATGAGCAATGTAAAAAGTTTGCAAAACACCATAATCAATAATAAATCATCCAATATATATAAATAAAAACACCCCAACTCAAAACACACATCTATATCCCATACCCACTGGCTAAGCCATAATGATCGTTTTAACCTCACGATCGGGAGTTGCAACGGTATCGTAACCATCCGTAGGATATGCCTTCCTAGCGGACCTAACTGTGCAGATCACCGGCAACCGGATATCTCCGGAGGCCAATAATATAAATCACCACATAATAAGTATCCATCATGAATCTCCACCTGTCGGACCACCCCCGGACAGGACATCATAAACTATGACATAGTCAAATCAATACTATCATCACACAATCACAAATAATTATCCGTCTGCTGGACCACCCTCCGGACAGACCATAATAATAATCACCACTTCAATAATATCGACAAAATCACCATTACATCAATACTCTCAAAATCACTATTGTCCACCTCTTTTTAACAAAACCCACTTTTAATTTAAAAATCATGTTTTTCTCACCTTTTATTAAAATCACCAAATCCAACAGATTATTTATAAAGTCTTTCTTTTTAAAACCCAGACATTTCAACGAAAATCTATTTTACCAACTCACCCACAACTGGCTTGATCTATATAATTTATAAAATTAGTACAATTAAATAAACACATATCTCATCATATTTATATGAAAATAGTTTGGCAAGAAGGGCAGTACACTCACCTGATATCCGTTTTCGTAAACTTTAACCGACTATCCAGTATCCAAACTCCGGTGCCCGCGAACCTAACGGTGACAGGGTCTAAATTAATATTTTTGTATAAAACAAACTAATCACGCCATGAAATCCTAATTTCTTTCATTTCCTATTTCCCATCTTTTATTACGAAATATAACTATTCAACTAGTATCGTTTCGTTACGGTTTACTACTTATAAACTTTGTTCTTATAAAGAATCTCAAGATTTATTATTTTCAAATTTATTATTCTAAGGTTAGAAAACTAAATTTAGAATTCATAAAATAAATTAGAAATGTTACCCGTTCCGAACCGATCGTAGATTTCCCTAAAATTCCATGTATTTTCTGATTCTGCTCCCCACCGCCTAAGCGAAGGAGTGACTGCTTCTTTCTTACTCTCAACTGCACACTGCAGTTTTACCGCCTGAGCGCTAATCCACCGCTTAGGCGACCGAGCTCCTTTACCGTTCTAAGTTATACACTGACGACCTACAGCCTAGGCGAGAAACTTCCGCCTAGGCGAACTTTCTCTCATTCTGACACTGATCTTCCACCGCCAAGGCGAACTTTCCACCACCTAAGCGGGCGCTCCTCCTCCTTTCTGCTCTGTTTTGTCGATTTTCTAGCCGTCCACTCCCTTTATCCTCACTAATTTCCGACAATCACCACCACCAACCAAACAACCAGCCAACAACCGACCACCACCCACATCTGGAACAAAATAAAACGGAAACAAACATGGAACGGGAGCAAAAACAGAACGAAAACAGTAATAAGGAACACACACACGTTGTTGGCACAACCACCCCCACCGCCGGACAGCAACAACCACACACGCATCGCCGGCCTGCACATACACCACATCCGGCACACATACACACGTCTGACCGAACAACCACACCTCCGACGCCTGCACAGCTCACACACCCACCAACGGTTGAACACCCGAACAACAACCACACACTCGCCGAACGTCAATGACGAACAGCGACGCCACACCGCCGATCATCCTTCACCGATCACACACACACACGCTCGCCAGAGATTGAACAGCACAGAACACACATACACACACCGTACTCACGCCGGAACTCACACAATCACCTCAGAGCACCACCGAACGAACAACCGTAGATCTCCGGTGAACCGTAATACCGCCGACGACGACACGATCAACCGACCGCCACGCTGAACGAACTTCCTAAACAAAACAGCCTACCGCCGACCACCTTGCACCTCACCGTCGACGCTACACCCAAACTCTCTCTCTCATTTCTCTTCCTTTCTCTCTCTTCCTTCTTTTCGGTTCTCGAATATATATATATATATAAAAAAGAAGATATTTTTGTAAAATTACACAAACCTTCCCTTAGATTATGGTGGGTTAGTAATTAAACCCAAATATATGTTTTAATATTTATAAAAATTTCAATCCAACCCTTTAAAATTTTAATTCACATAATCAATATCGTAATCCCCCCAATGTTTTCGAAATATTTTAAAACGCGACTTGAATTATTCGTATATGAAAGGTCGGGGTCTTACACTCTTTCTGGCGGTAGGCGGTAGTGGTGGCGGTGGCGGTGGTAGTGGGTCATGGCGGTGACAGTGGCTGCGGGTGGTGGTAGTGGGAGGTGACGACGGTTGGCGGTGGCGGTGGGTGGTGGTGGCAACGATGGGTGGTGGCGGTGACGATAGGTGGTGGTGGTGGATGGCGATTGGTGGTGGGCGGTGGCGGCGGTGGGTGGTGATGGTGGCGGAGGCGTTGTGTGGTGGTGGTGCCAGTGGTGGTGGGGCGGTGGCTGTGGGAGGTGGCGGTGGTTGGTGGTGGTAAATATAATTATTTAAAAAATTAAGGGTAAAAAATATAATTTTAAAAATAAGGAGTGCTAATGAATTAAAAAACAAGATAAGGGCATTTGTCTTTTAACACCAAAAAATAAGTCAAGGGGGGTGACTGGGATTTGAAAAACTACAAGGAGATATTTAGTTTAGTGCAAAAGGACAGAGAAAATAAATGGTATAAATCCTATATATATTTTTAAATATTAATTAAATATAGGTATTTAATTCGTTGATTTTTTATTTTAGATATTAAGGGACTTTCTCAAAGTTCACCCATTCAAAAGTTTAGTCTATAAGGTCCAAATTTTTAGACCTTTTTGATCAAGCTCACCAAAGTTATTTTGGACAAAAATAACTTTATTTCTTCATCAAATTTATATATAAAAAAGGTGCTGTCATTTTTTATTCTCTATAACTCTAAAAAAAAAATCACAAAAAAAAAAAAATGATTCAATTTCAAAAACAAAATCGATTAATAATATGGAGTTGTTGAACGTAAACTCGCGATATTCAAATCCCACGATTAGTTACTATTAAAAATGAATAAGAGGGAAAATGCATTATTCAGACATAAAAATTTGGACCTATTACAAAATATATATATATATATATATAAATGAATCACAGGGTAAGCCGTTGGACTGGACTCATATTGGGCCCCATATTTTGGGGCCCTGGAAAAAAGCCAAATATTAATATTGACATTTGGTACATTTTGATTAGTTCAAAAAAGACAAATTATTTATTGATATCACCGATTAAAGTTATTTAAGGTACAATCATATATTTATTTTAGGGGAACATACCAACAAGTCCTGAAAAGCTTCCAAAACTACCGACTAAACCTACTACGTTTTCTTTGAATCGAGCGGTCATTATTCCATTTTTGTGACTAAAATACCATTGCATACTGCGCCGCACTCCCAACAAATCGTAGACTCCTTATCTTGCGAAGCTAATTTTGGTAAACGATAACAATATCCATACGCACATAACTACTTGATTTTTATCTTAGATTTCCATGTGAAAAAATAAAAAAATTACAAAACAATTATGTACATTTAATTCTCTTTCGAATGAGATGTTAATCACATTTATTTTTTTGGAGATGTTTGACATGATGCATTTAAATGTTACATGTAACATTCAAAGACTTCAATGTGTTATATGTCCATTCGTGTTACATTACATGTAACATCATATAAGTGATATTACATGTAACATTTATTTAACATTGATTACATGAAACATTCATGAGTTTATGCTATATGCAAATAATATTACATGTAACATCGATTTATGCAATCTGTTTGCATGTAAAAAAACGATGTGGCATATAATTTTTCTTCTTTTCCCACAATATGTGAATCTATTTGGCGATGTTACATGTGACATCCTATTCTACAATATGATAATATGTAATATTCATAATGCTTCAGTGTGTTGCATATAACATTCGTGTAGACTTCGTTGTTACACGTAACATCCCACTCATTTACATCGTGTAAGTGTCTAAAAAGGCAAATGTTGCATTTAACATTACATGTCTACGATCTGATTATGACTCCTTAGTTCTCCTGTTTAATGTAATAATGCATGTCTACAACACACACACAACGTTAAAATATGATACATGCAGATCGATAAATGGTGCATTCAATAAAATATATATGTTACATTTAACACACACTGCAAAAAGATACCAATTATACCTTTCCAAGAAACAAAAGGAATATCTAGATATGTATCATGTTTAACCCAAAAAGAAAAGAAAAAAAGAAATTGTTCAACGTCACACATGGTAATGATGATTTGTCACTTGTTTTTGTTTGGGAGGGGGAGATCAATTAAAAGGGGTCATGAGCAACATGTTAATGACGTGTCTCTGACATTTTTCTGGCTTTAAAGTCCTTGAACGTCCATGACCTGGGTGTATCATTGAGGAATTCGCAGACAAGTATAGCCATTTCCTTTCGGAAACCTTCAATTCCATAGTCAAGGATGACTGACACACTATTAAATATACTCTTCATCTCTTCATCACATGAATGACAACAACTCCACAATCAACGCTACATGGCATGTTTTTTTTTAAAGAAATCAGTGAAACATTGTTGCGTTTGGATAAACATAATGAAAAGTCTTATCAGGCGGTTCATGAAGTAAACTCACATTGATGTGCCCTAATCTGGTACGTTATTGGTGTTTGAAATATCAGCATTCACCAACTAATGCTCACTAGCTTCATTTGACAATAACTCATCAACATATTGAATCCAAAGTTAAATATAGAAATGGTAAGGATTATTCATTCAATGATGCAAAGAGATAACTTCAATCGAGAAAGTTAAACTCACTAGTCTTTTGGCATTGTCATAAAATTAGTCTACATCTCTTAGATGCCGAAGGTTAATTGAATTATAATGTGTCCACTCACACTCTTGCTTATCACAAACAAGCAATATCCAATGCCCCGTGGACAATGTTGCCCCTTCGGTATTTATTGGGAAATGCACGTATCGATAGTCGTTGGAGATGCCTTGATAATCGTCGGGTTCAATATATCGGTAAGTACTTTATTATCTCTCTGGTTTATCCACGTCTGTTTATAGTAAAAACACGAAAGAAATAAGAACTGTCAGTGCATTAGTGCAAGCACACAATAAAAATACAATAACACTAATAATGGGTAATTTTAATGGATAATTTTGCTAACCATTTATCATCAAAATTACCACTATAACCTAATTTGGTCACTAAACCTACCAATACCCTAAGTGGCCTAACCGCTAATTAGTGGTGGTCTAATTTCACCACCAAATGACTATTTAACTCCAAAATTAGTCCAAGAAAACCCTATAAATAGGGGTCTCATTCCTCACCAAATGATACATCAAGACTTGCCTACAAAACACAAGTATTTCATTCTCCTCTCTAGTTGAAGAGAAGTCCTAGCTTAATAGCGAAACAGACAAGCTGAATTCTCAAGCCTACACTTCTTGTTAGAGGGCAGTAAACTCTATCTCACTATAAATTCTACTTTAAATTCCCTGAAGTATATTTTTCCTCTAAACAACGGTGACTTACTCTCACACCGGAGGGGCGTCACCGGGAACTCAACCCTCGGTGTCTAAGTCTTATTTTGCAGAAACAGATCAACGAAGTAAACCCAACAGAGTTCAACAATATTGATTGTGCTCCACCAAACCAGATTTTGGCATTATCAAACACTATAATGTAAAAACAAATTACACTTTTATTACCCAACAACAACTATTAACGAAGTACGACCGATTTGGGAATTCCTAACCAATCCCTTTTAACTGGCTGACGACCTTTGCTTGTTCAATCCACATCATCTACACACACCCGTTAATAACCTAACGTTTAATAAAATCACATAATGTTACATTCATCTCCATGATCAAAAAAACAAAAGAACACAATAAAAAAAATATTTATATGGTCACGTTTAGTAATCCAAAAAAATGTTACATTCAACGTGACGCTGGAGTTGAATGCAACATGTACAATAGTGTTACATTCGCAAAATGTAATATGTTTACATAACATTATAATGTTACATTCACGAAAATGTAACATGAAACAACAATGTGATATTCAACAAAAGAATAACTTAACATTCATTATTTTTTGAAAAACTATCTTATTGTGTAAAATGTAACTCTCACGAAATTTGTAAGATGCGTCCCCCACAACAATTCGATCAAGTTAATTATAGATATTTGAGCGTATGTCCATTCCACAACCCATATAAAGGCCCTACGATCAGAAAAACAAAACAAAAATGATGTATATACCACGTGCGTCGTTCCAAATATATTTGACGAATTTGTAATAAGTAAACTTAAAACTTACCCAGACCCCTCTTCTCACAAAATCAGCTTTAGTTTGTCCCAGTCGGCCAAATCTAGCATTCTTACAATGGCGCTATCACATGGAGGCAACACTCGAGGCTCATCGCTGTTGTGGGCCGATTTGCTAGGCCTATTAGTGTTGATCACAACATCCATACCTAGATTTCCGGAGGATGGTACATCATCACACCTTTTCCGTAGTCGTCGTGGTCGCTTGACAGGGACATTGTATTTGTGAACTGAATCATCACCGGTCTTCTGTGTCTTAATACAACTCTTGACATTTTTAACGAGTGATGTTGGGGTCTTCGTTTCAGCTTTTGTACACGCGTTGCGCCTCGGGTTCAGTTTTAATAATAGTGGAATCATTGGCGGGGAATCGTGTGCAGCAATAACTGATACTTATCTAATAACTAGAGATCTATGTGGTATAACTCTATCAATCTAATAACTTGTTCGTTGTGTTCTTTCTCCTTCTCTATTGACTATGTCACCAAATACATGGCAGCCGAGTTTTTCTACCATTGTTGTCTTCTCGACCACATACCTCTCTTTCTGAATAACGTCATGTACTTCTAATTCTATCAATTTATCATCTATTTTCATCATCTCCTCCATCATCCTTTCTATCTGAACATCTATTTAGTTCTTTTCAACACCCATCTGCTCTATCTAAGCTTCCAGTTCGCCTATTTTTTCTTCAATATTTTTTTCAACTTCTTGCGTGAAGCCCTCAAGGACTCACACTTCTATCATAATTTCCAATTACTCTCAACCAATTATGTTAAATTTTGAGAACCTCCACAAAATTCAACCATCTTCTTGTCAAATTGTTGTGATATTTACAAGTCAAAAGATGGCACGACAGCAGCAGGGGACACATTCTCTTTACCCTTAAGCTTGTCACTCGAATTGGAAGAACTGGCCTCCGTGTCACCATATACAGGTTGTACGATACCTGCCTTAAGCTCTGACATCAACTTTGGCATTGGGTTTCGAACAACCTAAAATCATTAGTAAACACACATATAATGTAATGTTAGGGATTACATTCAACAAACAACAATTGTGTTATATTCAACATTTTTTACTTTGTGTTGAATGTAACATTTATAAAAAAAAAAAAAAAAAATGTTACATTCAGACTGCATAGATGTACATCAACAATATATATATACCACGATACGGGATTCATTTATATGTGTATTTGACAATGATGCAACAATAGATGTTACAAAATAAAAGCACCTGGTCTGCAGTTAGATTATGCAAATGTAATCCGGATGCAACTGACATTAGCGTTATCATATCCCATTAATTTCATAAACCGAGGGATCGCAACCATTCTGGTTGTCACCGGGGGGGGGGGGGGAATCAACCATGTGTGCTCACACAATCAAAAGTAAAAAAAAAAACTTAAGTTTTGCAAGGTTGATATATTATATGCAATAACTATAATAATCACACACAATTATTGTTACCTGCAAGGCTATCATGCAGCCAATGACGAAACCCGACCTATGGTACCCAACTTCAATGGATGACATCATCGAATGGATACCATCAGCCCATTTATAAGTTTCCATGGTGTTCAGATCCTCAACAAGGTTTAGGTCTGATACTCTAACTGCCTACCCCTTGTTCGCGAAAAAACAAGTTGACAGTAAATTGAGATAGAAAAATCGAACAACTTCCCTTACATCTTCTTCCCTGTCCCGATTGATGGCATCACGGAACATATCTTTTATTTAGACTACACTTAACTTGTTCTTATTCAATCCTTGTCTCGCTAGGAATGCACAATCCTCCTTATTTGCATATATACTGGGGAGTTGTACCTGGCCACCTGGCAACCCAAATATTAGTTGCATATCGTTGCTCATGAACTTGAAATATCGTGGCCCAATTTTGAACACTTTCTTCTTCAGATGATATGATCGGATGATGTTTACAATTAGACTGTCGATCCTATGAAACGATACCCTGTCTCCCGATCATTCATCAATGCGTTCATTGTGTTCTAAAAGGAAGTGTAGCACAAGTACCGTATATGTTCTTCTCATAGTACTACATCATGAATGAGTTATGAGAATTCGGATAGATGGCAACGATATTTGATGGGGCCTGCAGGTGCTTGACTAGTTGACGCTATTGGTTGATCTAAAATATTACATTATGAATGGGAACAACAAAATCATTAGGTGCTAAGTAATTCAATTTTGTAAAAAACAAAAGATAAGTACATTGTTTTCTTACCATCCTCACTGTTTGACTCGCTTGTTGACATGTCATGGTCGCTCTTGACCGCTGGTATTGAATCATCGACACAAAATATATAAGGTGTTACATTCAACGCATACAAACACACACCAAAAAAAAAAAAAAAAAAACTCATAAGCACAAAATTCAGTGATGTTACATCCATACTTTGGTGTTACATTCAACATTCGAAAGCTAACTTTGTACAAAATAAATGAAAATGTTACATTCCACATGTACATACAATTTTGAAAATATCAAATTGATATACTACATATTTGTTACCCCCAACACAATCGCGAAAATAAAAATCGTGCATTGAATATCATACAAATTACTACACTAAACACCTATTTAACTATACATTTGAATGTAATTATCTTGTGAAAATCAATGAAGATGTTACATTCAACATAAACGATAACCGATCTGCAACAATATATGTGCTTAGTGACGAACGAATTATCATGGTAACAAGTTGAGCATGATATAGAAACGAGAAACATGACAACTTCTAGAAGAAAAAAAAAAGGCAAAAACTTCAACAAATATGTGTACCAATTCAATATAATTGATTTCTTCTATGTAATACTAATCGATAGGGCCTTATTGGTAAGTGTTACAAGATCTAGTGCATTGGAGTAGTGGACTCCCCTTGTTTTTTTGAATTTCATCGACTGAAGTGGCTATACATATAAATCTATAACGCGAACCATTGATGTTAACTAAAAAACTATATTCGGCGTGTGGTCGACGGGTTGGGAGTACCTATTGATGGAGTTTGAATTCGATCAGTAAAAAAGTCCGCTAATTGTTTTAAGACATATGAACCCCAAACCAGTGGTTATTTATCTTCTTTCATGACACCATTCAGAACCGACACCCATGTTCTATAGAATTTGACATTAAGAAGTTCTTCCTCCCATTTAGGAAAATACTATCAACACATGTCAACGTCCTTGCATAGTCACGTCACCAAACATATACACAAACGATATGCTAATAACAATATCTTGTATAAATATCACAAACGCAATAGGCAAAAAAGGTTGTATATAACACACACAAAAACCTAAAATATGGACTTCCATCTGTGCAAGATATGGTTGCATGACATGAACTACAATTTCGAAAGTGTTAAAAAAAGAGCTATCGTCAGATTTTTGGGCCGAAAAAACTAAGATCATCGTCGAAGTGCATCAAATATGCTTACCTGTGTCGAAAAGGTTGATGGGATCGTTGGCAGTGTTGGGGTTCTTCGTGATCATTTTCCGTTGTGTAGTCACCGTTGTAGTTTGGCTACAAACAAATCAAGCAAGTACAAAGCGCGGTAGTGGAGAAGACAGGGTTGTAAAGCAATAGGGTTTTTGATCGGCGAGGAAATATGGAAGGTTTTGAAATAAGGGAGTGGATATGGGCTTATGGGACGTGAATGCCGAAACACGTCATTTCAAATCATCATTTCCCTAACAAGTTGTGAAATGATCATTTAATTTAGGGAGGAATCGTGTGTTACGCATTTAAATATGTAACGTGTACAACACACGCAAATGTTACATAAAATTCATGTAATGTTACATGTAACATTCTCTTATAGACTAATATATGTATGAAAGGGAACGTAGGTTACATATAACATCGTTGTTGCATGAATGTTACATGTAACATATTTAATGATATGAATGTTACATGTACCATTTGCCATCTATGTCCATGTGTAGAAGGAATGGAATGTTGAGTGTAACAATTCTTATTTAAGTGTTGGTTGTAAACATTCTTATTCATCTTGTAAATTTGTTTTCTATTTCAACAAATAATCTTAAAATGAATGATATTCAAATGATAGAACTTAAATCCAAAAAAAACATCACATCAGTTTATTGACGTGTTGAATGTAACATTTATACATCCCACTTGTTGAATGTAAACATTCATATTCATCTAATAAAATTATTTTTTATTTCAACAAAGAATTTAAAAAGAATGATATTCAAATGTCAAAACTTGAATTCAAAAACATCCCATCGGTTTAATCCCAGTGTTATACCATTGGTGCTTTCCATGATTTCCTGTTATGTCTGCCTATTTTCCTACATCTCTAGCATTTCCTTTCCTTAATCTCATCTCTCAATGGTATCCTTACTTTCTTCGACCGACCAGATTGCTTCTTTAGTAAATGTGGTAATATGACTACTTCACTCTCAACCCACATGGGTCGTTTCATTGTCGGGAAGGCGTATATACCTCTTGAATACGTCTCATGATATAAATAAAAGTATTTCTCTCTATATTCATGTGCCCGCAGTTTACTCTTATTTATCGTTGCACTTCCTTGTACACATGGGAATCCCTTTATCGGTCATTGTCTGCATGAACATGACCGTCCCACTGTGTCAACTAGTACTGATGGGGATGAATGGATCTTATACACACCATTGTCGGACGAGCTGATATTCCATGTCCTTCCTTCGTTAATCGTTTTGTACAACTTATTTTCCCAGAAAGGTGTGATCTCACCGTCCATACTTTTTTATTCCTCTCTCCTCTTGGACATCAAATCCATCCAACGTATTCTAATTTTGTCAACCAATAATATTGCAGGTAGGTGTCAAAAATCGTTTACCCAAGAATTGAAGCATTCAGCCAAGTTTGATGACATCTCACCGTAGCATTTCCCCTGGAAAAATGCATTTCTAATATTCATTGCGGACAGATCATGTATGAATCTCTGAACTTTTTCTCCACTTTCATATATTATTTAATCGTACAATATTTTTGTACACTTTTGGTGTGTGCGTGTAAGGCAACCCATTCAATTTTTGAATCATTGCCTCCTTAAGTGCGGTGTTTCTCCCAGCCATTGCAACCCTTACATTTATCTTTTAGTGAAGAAGATAGTATACATAGTGATAATGTGGGAAGATATCTTGTACTCCCTCTAATATTCCATTATGACGATCCAATATAAACGTGATCACAAGATCCGGTTCAACAATCTTTCTGAACTCAAATAAGAACCAATCACAATTTTCGTCGTTTTCTGAGTCAACGATTGCAAGTACGACCGGGAACATCCCTGCAAAAACCACCCATCACAAAAATTCATTGTATCAGATGCCATTGGGAATGTAACAATATTATATGTAACAAATGTTATGTGTAATAATGTAAAACAATGTTACATATGACAAAATGTTACGTGTAACAAAAATGTTTCGTATATCATTGCCACATGGGAAAACATTACTAATATATTGAATATAAAGTGATTATTATATGATGAATATGTACCTTGATTGTCGTCTTTCGCCGTTGCAGCTAACAAATTCCATTTATATCTACTAGTAAGGAAGGTTCCGTCAAGGAACACCATCGGACGAAAAAAATGAAACTCATACATACATGCGTGAAATGCAACAAATAGTCGTGTAAAATGGCCCATTTCATTATCGTAATCCAACACAACGTAGCTCCCAGGTTTGTCTATCTACACTTATCAATATACCACAGTAACTAGTCTTATAATGCTGAATAATCCCCAAATACATTGTTCCGGGCCTTTTCAACCACAAGCTACGCATTGCGATACGATATCTCAAGACCATATTGTCTTCTGAAACTATCAACAACATCGATAGGGAGTGTCTTCGGGTTTGCGCGCAAGTCGTCTGTCAAGTAGCTGGATATAATATCGGAAGTCATTTGTTTGTTCTTGTTCGTGTGGAATGTAGCCCCACACGTGTATTCATTCATCAAATTTCGAATGTAAAATATACCATTTTCGCACATCATCCTGTTCGTGCACAAAGCATGGGCAAATCTTCTTCTCTCTCAATGTGCACACAGCAGTCACGCGCACTTTATCATTTTTCAAGTGTCTAAAATTGAAGCCAATCTCAATTGCATATTTCTTCATGCATTTCTGAACTCACTTATTCCACCCCTAAATTTATGTCCCTCTTCTTGGATACCAGTAGCCCACTGAGATGACAACAATAATTTATCGTTGCTTTATTGTAGTATATTTCCATAACTACCTATGTAGTCTAATTCGTTCTCGTTGTCATTGCTACTATTAACCACAACAGCAGCACTTGTCGAGGCACCGTTCTATCCGCTCGAATTGTTTAATCTTCTTTGAACGCATATATCCAACAACTCAATCTTCATATAGACTGTTAGCAATATCATCTCTTCAAAATCGTTTTGCTCGTCGAGCATGCAATTAAGATGGTCGTGCAGCACGTAGGACAAATCAAATTTGCATTTAGCTAAATTTGGCCATTTCTTGACAATCTTATTAGATAACTTACTAATGTTGTTGTCGTTTCCCATCCTTAACGCGGTTGTCACTCTCTCGTATTTGCACAAATATGCAATTGAAAATTGCTCCCTAATAACATACCAATGACATCAGAATGTATGTGCGGAGGCTACAAATTAACATTAATAATATTGAATGTAACATCAACGTACATGTTGAGGAATTCACTAATGCAATATGTGTGAATATTGAATATAACATCAATATACACATCAGTATGTTTGAATGTAACATGACATGTTGTTTTATGTTAATGTTATATTCCACATTATGAATCTCCCAAAAAAAAAAGACAATAAATGTGTTAGTATATACATTTACAAATGCAATAAATAATTTGAAATTATCAAAAAACGCGATCCTTAACCCGTCAAAAATACACTACTAAAATGTAACATCAACATACATGATTGACATGACCTATTGATTCACTATTACACCATATATGAATGTGAAAAAAGTAACATCAACTTAACGTGTGTGAGTTGAATGTAACATGCCTTGTTTGTTTGTGTTGATTCTACATTCACATTTTGAATCTACTGGAATCAAAACTGTATCATTAGAATGACTGCAACGTCTATATGCATCAAACAATTTATTGTCCATTATATGTGTTCTTCGTATACATACATGCTAATTGTGTTTATACATACATCTACAATGCAATGAACATTTTGAACGTCAAAAAACACGATCTTTATGAATGTTACATACACTATAGTGATCGAAACCCTAGATATGATGTAAACAAATTTGTGAAACAACTATGATTGATCTATATCAGTGCAAATAATTGATATCTGATGTTGCTCGACTCGAAATTATTCACCAATTGTCTTTTCATTGCTACGACTGGTGCTCGCAAATGCAATTTGATCACTTCAAATGCACCGCCTATTTCTTGATTTTTTAATTTGAAATGGATTATATAAATGAAAATTCTACATGATTTCCTATTTATAGGATATTTTTGAAACTAATTAATGATCGAAATAGAATCCTAGCTGCCTTATATAACGCGAGGATAAATCTATCAATAAGAAGTGTACAGACGATGATTTTGGGACTTCGTTGTGCATAGAAACCGTGAGGAAGGATCGCCCTGTTCATAGTCTAACTAGCGGGGTTAATCGGTAGATTAGTAGTTAATATGAATTTGGGTGGTAATTTTCCTTTTATTTTATGTATAGAAAATCAAAAGGAAATGCTATTAATTGAAATAATTTATAGTAAATCTTTTTGTTTACGAAAGAACTATTGTTTTGATAAATGTTTTGGCTATTGACTATTGTGAACAAACTATTATTTGATAATTGGATGGAATTTTGACAAGTGAAAAAAAATTAGGAAAAATATTTGTAATATTGACTGTTATCTAAAGACAAATTTTAGAAAAAATATGAATAATATTGACTTTTGGTCTGATTATGATCTATATCATGTCACTGGCTATTATACATTGACATTTGAACCTACCAATAGCATTTGATATTGACATGTGTTCTGACTTCTAAATTATTGACTTAGTCAGAATGTGACTTTTGAATTATCCACCTTGTCATACGGATTATTGTGGTCATAGTCATTCTATTTGTTGAATTATTTGTTTTCGAATAATCCCAGATTTACAAATTTATTTTGACTGAATCACCTATCTTCGATCATAAGAAACTTCGATGTAGACACCACATTTTATGGCATAAGACATTTTATTGAAATAAAAAAAAATCAAAAAAAAAAATTCGCCAAGTCGATTTTCAGGAATTTCAAAAATGGTTGAGTTAGAATACGAGATACCGATTCAAAAATTTCTAGAGTTGATTAATTGGAAACTTGGTAGGTAAATCGAAAATTTGAAATAATAAATAAAACCCAGAGATTTTGATTTAATATTTCAAAGGTCCAATTAAATCACAATAGTATCAAATTAGGGGTGTGGATATGATCAAGTCTTATTAAAAGTCAGTTGGCAATTTCATTTCGATTCAAGAAGCTTTAGGAGTAAATTGAAAATATTAATTTAGAACTGCAAATGTAAATTGAAAATATTAATTTAGGACTGCAAGGTTCGGAATTGATATTTGAAAAGTTTAATTAAGTCTCAACCAAGTCTAATGGAAGTTCGATAAACCTAATTAGGCCTCAGACAGTTTCGCGGTTTTGATTTTATATAAAGTTAAACGGATCGATTTTAAAATCTCTTATAAAAAATTAATGATTTTGATTTTAATTTTGATATATGTCTAACCGTTTTAATTTTGATTTATAGTGAAACTGAACCAAAATTGAATCTGCCATCCCTATATATAGCAAGTACCAACCAATTTTGGCTATTGATGTTGAGCGGCCTATAAAGGGCAACCGAATTTCCACCTTTCAAGAGCCCAAAAAAATTCTTCATTTTCAATTCAGCCAAAAAATTCTTCATTTTCAATTCAGCCAAATCTCTCTCTCTCTCTCCCCCCCTCTCTCTCTCTCATTTAAAACTTACCCACCCAAAGGAAAAAGAAAAAAGAAAAAACTAAGATGGCGTTTAGTAACCGTTTCTATTTCCATTTTAACAGTGGGATGGGAATGGGATGAAATGGGATGGAAATTTTGTTTTCTTCTTGGGAGTAAAATACAAATATTAGAAGAGATAGAAATTCTACCTGAAATCTGAAGCCGATATTCGAACCGAAATATATTTTTCGAATAAAACCATTTAACATAATATATCATGTAATTATCACCCCTATCAACCTTAACCTTATATGCCTATCTCCATTTCCCCAAGATCATTCTGATGATTACTTTTATTATTATTATTATTATTATTATTATTATATAATACATGTAATCATATAAATATATATACGTTTGCTTAATATGTGTTGTCTTCATTATATGAAGACAACATATATATATATATATATATATATATTATTTACACAAATATCTCCCTTAAAATAAAAAAAATATTAATTATATCCCAAAACTCTTAAAAGTATATTTTAAATAATATAATAGTCCCAAAACTTTAAAAACTCATTTAAAATTAACATTCCGTTCCCAAAAATCATCAAATATTATTTATACCATAAATTTGCCAAAAGCAATCCAAAAATATTAAATTTATATAAAATAATATTTTCAAAAATATAAATTTTCGGGGTATTACAATCTACCCCCCTTAAATAAATTTCATCATCGAAATTTCGTTCAAATAATAATATTTGTAGAATCGCATCGCACGGTTATGTTAGTCTCACTCGATTCTAGAATAATGGTTCTCTGTATAGTGTCTCATAACCGAAAGTCACTCATAATTCATAACCGTCAAAATTCATTCCACATATCGCAACATTCTCATTCGCAGTGGCCCACATTATATCCAACAACCTCGGACCGGGTGCACTTTGGTCGGTAACACCTAGCACAGATAACCAATTGCCAAAGAATCTTATATTTCTGAACGCTTCCATTGCGCTACTCTGATAAAAATAGCAATAAATCGCAATATATCTTTAAAATATCACGGTAGTCTCACTAGATTGGAGTCTATCTCAATTCCAACAGGTCCACGACTTCAATAATTTCCCATTTGGTATGACTTTTCAAGTCTACTGTCATATCCCATAACCAGCATTTACCAATTTCATCCAACATTTCAAGCCAACATATTCGCAACCAATAGTATAGCCAATAGATAGCCCAAATTCCTAATGGACTATCCTGTGAGACTAAAAACAATTATCTCCAATATTCACATTAACTTCCAATAATCCCGTAAACTTTTTCATAAATATCAACACAATTCCACCCTCAAATAAGTGATTTTCGGAAATACATCTGAAAACACCTAAATACCTCTCAATCACATAAATACGTCTCAAAAACACCTAAATACATCAAAATCATATAAATACATAAATAAATATATCTCAAACCACATAAATATCTGGAACACGTAAACATGTCACATCCACGTAAATATATCTCAACCATACAAATACATTTCAAACACCTAAATTCGTGTCAAACTATAAAAATCAAATACGTCTCAAATCACATAATTACGTCTCCAAAGCCAAGTAACCTAACAAGTTCAATACTGAATTACATACTTACGTAAAATGTATATAAGAAAATATTATATAAAATCCCCAATCGAATTTCTAAAATACCAGTTAAGCTCAAAAATTTAACTAGCATCTCCATAACAATTTGGCTCCCAATAGTCTCATATTACATAAATTTTGGGGGTATTACATAAATAATAGTAAATAAGGGTAAATTTGATATTTTACATACCAATCTCGTATTCTACATATCACTATGTATGTATTATATATTTGTTAAGATTTCATAGATATTCGGTTTAAATATCTTAAGTTTTAATGGAATATTAAAAGGTTTGAGATCGTGACATTTGATAACTGATATCCTAAATATTCCTAATTATAGAATTATTATTTGGTACAAAATAATCAACAGTGATTAGCTTATGGAGTGTTTTCTCTATTGAGAATGACGAATATCAAATCCACTAGTATGATATATTAGAATAATCACAATGAGACTTGTTAGGAAGTAACAAGGACCTGAACATGGTCGTACTTGATATTCAATATTGGAAATAATGCTTAAAGTCAAAATAAAATATCTGAGTTGTAATTGTGCCTGTGATCTTTCAACTTAAGATATTGTTTGTCATATATATACACTCCTATACTTTGATAATATTAAGTGTTTTCTTTTAACCACAAAACTTCAAAGGTATTCATTGTGTATAGTGAACATACATATTATTATTTGAATATGCAATAAACGATTTATCATCCTATAACAAAAAGAGAATTATCCTATGTGACTAGATAAGATTTACTTGAAGTCTTTGGCAAAACAATATGATTATTAGAATTAGATTCTAATCATTATCAAAAGTATATTATATTAAGGATCGGTACGTATAATCGAACTAGGGGTTTTGACTATTTCTCGTCCTATTGGTTATTTCGAGACATAGAGATAGAGAGATCAAATTGCATGGTAAATAGAACTGAGTAATTTTCTGATTAAATTCCTATCAATTAGATATAACTATGATATGTGGGTAAATATAACTCATAGTTTGTGGAAATGCCGTAAAGAAAGGTTCTTTACAAATTGCAAAACTGGAATTGTTCTAATTTTAACTTATTGTTGATTAATTGATTAATGGTTTCAACATCCAACTTTGATACGAACCTAATGGGTCACACACAAATGGAGAATGGAAATTTGAATAGTCCTTATAAAATGAATGGGTAGTAATTCTGAATTATTTAGAAGTTTGAGAGTCAAAGTGAAACATAGGATAAAGCAAATTCTAGGGTTTTACCCTAGACAACCTTATAAATAGGGAGCCATATTAGTGTGACTGCCCAGGGCATACCATAAGGAAGGCCAATTTAGTCGCTCTTTCTTTCCTTTCTTGTACTACCACCTAAAATTATACCAAGTCTCCCCTAGTTCTAACGATTTAGGATATGATTCTTAGATAATCAGTAAGTACCATTCAAACGAAATTCTTCGTATGGATACCGTTAGAGGCTGTACACTTGTGTTACTATTCAGAGTTCTATATTCTTAGATGATTTGTTCAAATCACTATCTGAAAAGTCGACTCAAATCATGCCTCAAGAATTACCGGCTATGAGGTTGAAGCACATGGAAAAAGTACTGATTTTTTTATCAAATTCTTGTTATATTATTATTGTGTTATCACAAATTGATTCGGGCCTAAAAATTAATTGAGAAAGAAAATTATTAAATTTTAAATTATGTTCCGTTCATATACACATAAACTTATTTCTTTCATGGAGTCTTAAAACAACTTATCTAGTCAGGCTTACCAACTACCACCAGACTCTCTCTAGGTTTTGTAAGATTTTTTCGGTTTGATTTTTTTTTTTTTTATAATTTTCACCATAACCTAATCCTTTTAATCGTTTATATCACATAAATGCCACGGTCCAAGCCTATTGAACCCCACAAATTATTATTTTTTCTTTACAATATTGATTTTACAATTTGTTATTTTTTATTTTTATTATAGTTGAAAACTACCTTTTTTTTGGTAAAATTATGGAGAGGATCATATTAAATGACATATGAGTAGTTTGTTAAAATATACTCTTTTTTTAAGGAATATTTTCATTTTAGACCCTGAAATATTGACTATATTTCTATGTGATCTAATAAGTTTCATCATTTCACTTTAAACCATGTATCTTTAATTACGATTTTAAATAGTCCTTCTATTTAATTTAGTTGTTAAATTAGATGAAAATAAGGGCAAAATTATAAGTTTATATTTTTTATAAAAAAAAAAAATCGTTATTTAAAAAAAAAAAAAAAATCTTTTTGTTTTTTTTCTTCGTCTTTCTTTCTTCTTCACCGAGCAACCCTCCACCCCCACCCTTGCTCTCTCCCACCATTCCTTGCCCCACCGTCCACCCCACCCCTGCAACCCTCTGTTATCAACGCCACCTCCATCAACACCTTCTCTCTCTCTCTCTCTCTCTCACTCACACACACACACACACTGTAATATGTGTGTGGGGGGTTTGAGAAGGAGAATTACATGTCCAACCCACCCCACCACTATCAATGCCACCATTGATGCCCTCCCGAACAACCACCATGGCACCACCACCATGGAACCTTCCCAGAAATCAGATTTGATTTCTGTCGCTGCCATCACCTACAAACGGGTTTCATATATGATTTTGTACTTCTTAAATTGTAATTTTTATATTTTTAATCGATTAGTGGGAAGTTGAGGAAGAAAAAAAAGAAAAGAATATTGCGCGCTAGAGGCGTAGTGGTTTCTGTTCGGTTTCTTGGTGGCGTTGATGGTGGTGGTGTCTGGGCGATTGCAGTGATGGGGGTTGATGGTGTTTTAATTGGTGGTAGTGGTGATCTCTGGGGGTTGCAGGGGTGGGTGTTGATGGTGGTGGCGTTGATGGTGGAGGACTGTAGGGATTAGGGGTGGACGGCGGGCCAAGGCATAATGGCAGAGAGTTATAGATGTTTGGTGAGGGTTGCTCGTTGAAGAAGAAAGAGAGAAGAAAAAGAAGAAAAAAAAAAAAGGGAAAGGAAAAAAAATTAAAAACAAAGAAATTTTCTAAAAATATAAATTTACAATTTTACCATCATTTTTGTCTAATTTAAAAACTAAATTAGACAATTTAAAATTATAATTAAATATACAAGGTTTAAAGTAAAACATCTAAATTTATTGGATTACATACAAACATGGTCAATCTTTTAGAGTCTAAAATAAAATTTATTCTTTTTTTAATAGCGGGTGAAATTTTCTTATATATATATATAGGCTCCATAAATTTACTAAGGTTAATAAAAAGAAGGCTTCATAGATCTACTAAGTTTAATAAAAAAAAGTACTTTTTGTATGGGCTCCATAAATTTACTCATTTACTACCATAAGACCATTCAAGACTACATATGGTGTTATTGTAGTTAGGGGTGAAAATTGGTCATGCAAGTTGTTTAGGGAATGATTTTATGGGCTGATCCGAAATTCCAAAGGCGGTCCAAATCCACCCGAACCCGAATTTCTTGGCGAATACCTGATTGGGTTCTGAGGCATTGGGTTCGGACGTATTTCGGGTCGGGTTCAAGTGTTGAACAAAAGAAAAAGAAAATGGAAAATGATGAAGTAAAAGAAAAAAAATGAGGTAGTGTTAAAACTCAAACAAGAAAATGATTTACCATCGCTATCAATTCGGTTTCGGGGGTATTAAACAAGAAAATGATTTACAAATTCATGAGAATAAAACCTCGAAACAAAAGAATATTGATTATACCTCATAATTACAATAAAACAGAATTGAACATTAATTTAAAATATACATGATTATTATAACACAATAATAAAGAACGGTAATTAAATACATACATATTTGGGCCAACCCGAAGATTGAATCTATTGCAACGGATTACTAACTAGATTTTCCTCTTTATGATCTAGATTTCGTGGTGGCGGCTCTCAATGGGAAAAAACCCCTTAATTTAGACTACGGAGATGACCTAATTATTTATATTAGGGTTTCTCGTTGGACCCTTCCATAACGGGTTTCAACGAAACTCAAAACTTATATTTGTCACTTAACTGGACTTCTACATAAAAGATGTCACAACCTAAATTAAAATACGATCACTGATTATTTGGGTTACTTATATAATAGACTATCTATTAACCCGTTTTTATAAAATAAATAATTCAATTAATGTTAGCCCATAAAAAAATATTCTAACATTCTCTCACTTGAGTTACATTAATTGAATAAAGTTAATTTTGAAAATAAAACTTTCGGGTTAATAACAAAAAAAAATTATTTTTTGTGTGGTCACAACTTTTGTTTAAAAAAATGATAGTTTATAAGTAGTATCTTGATAAACTTATCTGATCCAATATGATCTTAATATTAGATTATGATGGTCTATATTAATCTCAACGAACATAAAACCCTTCATACTCACAAATATTTATAATCATATCGACATGGATCGTAAGCCCAATAGTACAGTAAGAAACCAATGTCAACATGTGATCATTATCAATATGCATTGTTTTTATCAATCCTCATTACAAATTTTCAATAAAATAAAATTGTAATTGCAATTTCTCAATAAAATGAAATTGTTAATTGCAGTTTCTCAACAAAATGAAACTGCTGCAATTTCTCAACGATATAAAATGTTTTATTTTAACAAATTATCTGTCACTAACAATACATCACGAGATCTCAAAATAGTGATTTATAACAACCAAAAATATACAACTGTAATTCTTAAAGCACAATATCTTAAGATACCATATTGTATAATTAATTTAAATAATATGATATGTAATAATATAATATGCAATAATGATGATCATCAAATACATACATGTTTAGGCCAACGCAGGAGATTGAATTTGTTGTAGTGGATTACTAACTAGGTTTTTCTCCCTATGATCTAGATTTTATAGTGACGGCTTTTAATGGGAAGAAACCCCTTAATCTAGACTACGGTGGTGACTTAGTTATTTATATTAAGGTTTCTCATTGGGCCTTCTCATAACAGGCTTCAACGAAACTCAAAATCTACACATGTCACTTAACTGGACTTCTACATAAAAGATGTCACAATCCAAATCAAAATACGATCACTGATTATTTGGGTTGCTTATATAATAGACTATTCATTAACCCGTTTTTGTAAAATAATTAATTCAATTAATGTTAGCTCATAAAAAATATTCTAATATTCTCTCACTTGAGCTATATTAATTAAATAAAATTAATTTTGAAAATAAGACTCTCGGATTAATAACAGAAAAAATTTATTTTTAGTGTGGCCACAACTTTTGTTTAAAGAAATGATAGTCTATAAGTAATATCTTGATAAACTTATCCAATCCAACATGATCTTAATATTGGATTAGGATGATCTATATATTAATCTCAACAAACATAAGACCCTTCATACTCACAAATACTTATAATCATATTGACATGGATTGTAAGCCCAGTAATATAGTAAGAAACTAATGTCAACATGTGATCATTATCAATATGCATAGTTCTTATCGATCCTCATTACAATTTCTCAACAAAATAAAATTATAATTGCAACTTCTCAATAAAATGAAATTGATAATTGCAGTTTCTCAACAAAATAAAAGTATTGCAATTTTTCAACAAAATAAAATTGTTAATTGCAATTTCTCAACAAAAAAAAAACTGCTGCAATTTCTTAACAATATAAAATTATTTGACTTTAACAAGTCATCTGTCACTAACAATACATCACGAGATCACAAAATAGTAATTTGTAACAACTAAAAGTATACAAATGTAATTCTTAAGGCACAATATCTGAAAATACCATATTGTATAATTAATTCAAATAATATGATATGTAACAATATAATATGCAATAATGATAATCATCAAATGGATTTCAATTTTGCAAAACGTATAACAATAATGGTCACAACGTAATCATCGAAATAAAGGAAAATATAAAAGCTTTCACTAAACCAGAGAATCAAAAGACTCAATGACACTCATATTCACAACATGTTCTTTGAACATTATGGGTCTTAAACCTTGGTTTAGTATACTCAATTCAAATAAAATGATATGTAACAATATAATATGCAATAATGATGATTATGAAATAAATTTCAATTTTGCAAAACGCATAACAATAGTTGACACAATTTATCATAGAATTAAAGAAAAATACAAAAACTCTCACTAAACTAAAGAATCAAAATGCTCAAATAAGTATAAGCGACGCAATATAAAAATCAATTGCGTCATCATAAACTCCCCTTTGGACAAAGTCTATAATAAACAATTATTCTCTAAGCATGAAGATCAACAAAATAAGAAAAAATTTATAACAATAGTGATAAATGTTTACACAACACAATCATCGAAATAAAAAAAATTATAGAGACTCCCACTAAATCAAGAAATCAATTTGGAATTTCATTATAGCGTTATTGTTGTTCACAAAAAAAAAAAAAAAAAAAAAAAAAACTGATTTCACAAAAAAATTGCAACTAAATTAATTATGGCCAATAGGTAAAATGCTCAATTAAGCATAGGCAATACATTATAAGAATCAATTTCTTTATTATAAACTTCCATTTGGGTAGAGTCTACAATAAATAATTATTCTTTAATATTGAGGATTAACAAAATAAGAAAAATTTTACAGATTTAAAAGTCTATCCCCTTTGGGCAGATTGACTTTCAAATCCATATATTTCCTTCAAAACATAATGAAACAAATAATCTTTCAAAATTCAATCCATTTGGGCAAATAAATTTATCAAATTATTTATCTCACATAATATCCTCATGCAATTAAATTAATCTGTACAATAACCCCTTTTAAGCAGGTGAATGTACAAATTAATCTAAAAAAAATTCATCAATAAAATAGGAACTCGAAAACTTGTAAACTATGTTGGTTAAATCATTTTGGTAAAATAATTTCAACAATCCACAAGCAACCGTTCTATATTGGAAAAATTAAACTACATTGCCCAGCAATTAAATTAATCTACACAATAACCCCCTTTGGGCAGGTAAATGTACAAATTAATCTAAAACTTTTCCATCAACAAAATAGAAACACAAAAACTTACAAACTATGTTGGTCACTTTAATAAAATAATCTCAACAATTTACAAGCAACCGTTCCAAAATGAAAAAATTAAACAATATTATCCAACAATTAAATTAATCTTCATAATAACACCCTTGGGTAGATGAATGTACAAATTAATTTAAAAAAAATTCGTTAACAAAATAGGAACTTAAAAACTTGCAAACTATATTGATTAAATCATTTTAATAAAATAACCTCAACAATTCTCAAGTAACCGTTTCAAAATGAAAAAATTAAACAATATTTTACAACCACAACCATACATATTAGCGAAAAATATACATATGATCAAAAGAAGATGAAGTACGTCACAAAATGTACTTTCAGAGATCAACGATCAATTATAATTGTAAGAATTTGAACAATAATTTTACTACACTCTTAAACTAATTATTAAATTAGTTTCTATATAGAATAAAAAAATTAAGAGCTTGAAAATTTGAAAACTATAATTAATCGTAATTAGTGTTTATATGGGCTACTTAATATAAACCTCAAAGGCCAAAAGTTATAGTTAAGAAAGTCCAGTTGGCTGAGATATTACATAGGCCCAAACCCAAAATCAATATCAATATAATGAATCTAAACCTGAATCCCTACTAAGATATTTGCTAATGTTACTCACACAATGATCAAAACCTTATATGTATTAATGAAAAAGTTAAGGATAGTCTCCTTCAAGGGGAATGACAACTAAGAGGCTTGTGATGATCAATTGACGAAAATTAGTTTCTACCACAATACTCTCACATGAGCCAAAATTCAAAATATCCATCTCACGCGATAGAAATTGAGTACACAATTATTAGGCATTTATTTCCCCAGTAGGTAACGAGATTTATTTGCTTCCGCAAACTCATCAACTCTAATGGGCACAGTCTGCTTAATTTAAGCAACTGCAATCGACTAGTCAGTCACTCTAATTCCAAAGGACCTCCAAACCTTCTCTCCACTACTAATTGCGATTTCTAATAAAATCTACACACTAAAGTGTCAATCACCATAAAAAAACCTCAGATAGATTTATGTATAAGAAAAAATAAATTTTCACAACCTCTAAACTTTAAGGGTTAATTGTGTAATTAACCCTTCTTACTCATTTCATTTCATTGCACTTCAGAAAAGAACCTATAAAGTTAATAAGACATCTTAAATGTTTAAATTGATACTACTTAGATCAAAGTGAGATTCTAGTCAAACTTTCGGGTATAAAGGGTAAAAAACCCTAAACCTTAATAAAGACTACATAAAGAACAAGTTCATTGATTGCGTTGGAGCCATCATCCACTAATTTGATAAACGGTATATCATTATACAATATTTGTATTTTTATTCAAAGCAAATTAGAAGGACGTCTCATAAACCAAAAACTAGAAGCATAAATTATACAATAATAACAAACATGATAATTGTAAGACCCTGATTTTTTTTTATTTAAGACGTATTTTAGCACATTTAGAAATAATGGAGTAGATGGTGTTATTTATTATTTAAACTTAAAATTTTAAGGGTCAATTTGAAATTTGCAAAATATTAAAATTAGAATTTGGGTCTAACTAAGAACTTAAAGAAAATTAAGGGATGAATAATGTAATAGGGGGAAAAGATTAATATATATACACACACACACACACACACACACACACACACACACATATATGTAGAGGCTGCTGAGATCATCCCAAATCACGATCGGAGAAACGGGACGGACGTGGCAAGGCAAGGATCATGCTCACACCACTTCCTTCATGCATATATATAGGTATAAGCACTGTACAAATTGACACAAAACACAAAGAGAAAGAACAAACAGAGCAGAAAAGAAAGGCAGAGGATCGGAGGTGGTGTCGTCGGCCGACGGAGGGTGATCGTCAGCAGGGGATGTGGGTTTGTGTGTGTGTGTTCGGGGTGTGTGTGTGTGTGTCCAATTGATACGAATATGTGGGTGTGTTGTTCCGGCCACAGGTGAGTCGCCGGAGTGGGTAGAGAGAGAGAAACGTTCGGTCCGGCGGTATGGGCTGTCTGCCGACAGGTGATCGTCGCTGGGTGTTGGTCGGCTGTGCGGGTGGATGTTGTTGATCGTTGTGGTGTGAGTGTGTATTATGATCAGTGGTGGTGGTGCGTGTTTTGATCGTCGTCGTCGTCGCCGGAGTGGAGAGAGAAAGAGGGCCTGTCGTTGCCCTGTTGTCAGTGGCGGTGGTGTCATGTTTCATCGTGTGTGTATGTCTGTCGTGTGTGTGTGTGTTTCGAAGTGTGTGTGTTTTAGAGGTCGTCGGATGTTCGACGACGGTAAGTTTAGAGAGAGAAAGCAGCATGTGTGTGTGTGTGTGTTACTGTGTGTGTCGTGTGGGCGGATGGTGGGTGTGCATGGGGGGGTAGACGTGGAAGTGTGTGGGTTCGGTTGTCCGGTGGTGCGTGTGTTCGGTTGGTGGGACGGCGAGGCGTGATCGAAGGCGAGATCTCGTCGGCAGTGGCGTGACAGGAAAACAGAAAACAGTAACGCAAAACAAAAAAGGAAAAAAAAAAAAAAAAAAAAAGGAAAATTTGCACAAACCACCCCAGCATAAATAAAAATCCAATCCCACGGCCATTGGAAAATCCGGGAAAGGTAGAATTTTGAACTTCTTTAATATATATTTAATTGTTTAAATTGAAATGGTGATAGGAAATAGTAGGACTATTCACAAGAATAAATTTGATATAATAAAGTATAGCGGAGTAACATTAGTTGAATAGTAATACTTCATAATAAAATATGGAGAATAAAATATCATGGAAATTAGGGCTTGCATTTCATGGTTAGGTATTATTTTGTACATAAAATATTAATTTAGGTCCCGTCACTATTAGGTTCGTAGGCATCGGAGTACCGATAGAGAATAGGTGGCTAAAGTCTTCGGAAGCGGATAATCAGGTGAGTGTACTGTCTTCTTGCCAAACTATTTTTATATCTATATGATAGAAAAAAGTTGTATTTACATTAGATGTTTTTTTAAAATTTTGTAGATCAAGCAGGTTTTGGGTGAGTTGGTAAAAAGGGATTTTCGTGAGATTACGAGGGTTTTCGAAAAAAAGGTGGAAATGGTTTTTCTTTGAATTTGGTGGTTTTAAAATAGAGTGGAAAATATCCATTTTTCTAAATATGTCTTATTTTCTAAAAATAAAGAGTGAAAAAGTGATTTTTGGTAAAATCAGACGTTTCTTTTTAAAAAAAAGTGAGAGATGATTTTCGGATAAAAAGTCAATTTTGGAAAAGGGAGGTAGATGTATGATTTGACGATGTTGATTAGACGATATCGTGACGTTGTGATTTGATGATGATGTTATTGATTTGACGATGCCATAGTATTTATTTGTTTCGGGAGAGTGATGTGATCCGCTTCGGCGGAGTGATGTTATCCGCTTCGGCGGAGTGATGAGTATTTGTAAGAAGGCATATCCTACGGATGGTACGGTACCGTTGCAAACTCCCGATCGTGAGGTTAAAACGATCATTATGGCTAGCCAGTGTGTGTTGTGGTGGTTTGAGATGTGTGTTTGAGATGTGGTGTTTTACTTATATTGGTTGATTCATTATTTATTATGGTGATTGGTATGATTTTATACTAAATGGATTTGGATGGAACTTATCTATATTGTTTTATTTTCACTGCTTATATACTGAAAATTTTACCAGCTATGTGGTATTTATATACTTATACTTGATCCATATTTAATGGTGGTAATATTCAGAATGTATGATTATTTTAAAAATATTTTACTAAGAAGGCAGTACACTCGCAGGTACAACAGTTAGGAGTCGGTCCCCTACCGGCACTAGGTAGAGCCCTACGATGGAGTCGTGTAAAGGGTTGAGATGAGCTTTCTGAGGCGAACCTGTGAGGAGTTCATGGTATTACATTTTGCTAATAATATCTTTGGAGAACGGGTGTGTCCTCATAACAGAAATATGTATAACTTCATATAGATGATGGTGTATTTATATATATATGTGCATATTGTCATGTAAAAGATGGTTGGTTGGTTGTTTTCGGTGATGTCATGATGTCGTCACGCCAGCCCAGGATGTCGGGATTTCGGGACGGGTCGTGACAATAATGCTCCAACCTAATAATACGTGCAATACTCTATTTCGTTTTAATAACATGGGAATACAAAATCAATTGGTTTCAAAATTGGACAGAAGTTCTGGGAATAAAAGGACCAAATTGGAATTGTTTTATATTTTGGGACTGATTTGATATAAATCCTAAATATTATGGGCCAATAAATTCATTTTGTTGAGAAAGAAATTAACTGGATGATATTTAATTTTGAGCCTTAGATTTATTTTTCTTCTTGTTTAACGCTTATCCATAAAATCAAGCTGCTATTTCTACTTGTAGAAAATAAATTATTTTGTTGACAAATTAGCTGGATTACATTTCGAAACATGAAAACTAATTTTTCGCAGGAAAAATCAACACAAAAAAATTAGGGTAAATTCTCAGTTGAAAGTAGGGTGAGTTATTGCTTTGAATGGTAATATAGCTCCCCTCTCTAGGAGGAGGCGGACACAGAGAAGAGGAAGAAAAAAAAAACTACCAAAGAAGGTGGCGGCGGCGGTGGTGGTGGTGGGGAAGGAGCTGCCGCCATTGAGACTAACTCCCGTGAAACCAAACCACCGCTAGTGGCATAAGCAGCCATGATACAATATTCAAGCTTCATCTACTAAATGTAGAAATTTTTGTGCCTCGCATAGCAATTTATCACTGCTCCTCAGTCAGTAGATCCTTTGTGTGTTAGCTAGCAATTACCGACTTACTGTAACGGCATGTTCGGTTGGATGGAATCGAGGGCGGAATGGAATCGCATTCCGCCCTCGATTCCTATTCCGTTGTTTGGTTCTCCAATAGAATCACATGAAATTGGATGGAATGAGATTCCATTTGAAATGGAGTGGAATGGGATTCCAACCTAATGGAATCAATATCTTCAATTACATGATAGTCCTTGTAATTAAGTCTTTGAAAATTGAGAACAAAAACAGAAATTAGAGAACATAAATTGAAATTAGAGAACAGAAAGTTGAAAATAGAAATAGAAAATTGAGAACAAAAAATTGAGAACAGAACTAGAAAATTGATAACAGAAACTGAAAATTGAAAATAGAAATAGAAAATTGAAAATTGAAAACAAAAATAGAAAAGTAGAGAACAAGAAATTGAGAACATAAACTAAAAATTGAGAATAAAAACATAAAATTAGATAACAGAAACAGAAAATTGAGAATATAAACTGAAAATTGAGAAAAAAAATATAAAATTAGAGAACGAAAAATTGAGAATAAAAATAAAAAATTGAGAACAAAAACATAAAATTAGATAATAGAAAATTGAGAACGGAAACCGAAAATTGAGAATAAAAATAGAAAATTGAGAACAAAAATAAAAAATTGAGAATATAAACTGAAAATTGAGAACAAAAAATAGAAAATTAGAGAACGGAAAATTGAAAAAGGAAATTGAAAATTGAAAATAAAAACAGAAATTAAAGAATAGAAACTGAAAATTGAGAACAAAATAAAAATTAGAGAACAAAAATTTAAAATTGAGTTGAATAGTGAAATATAATAAAATAAGAAAATGAATAGAATAGTGAAATATAATCAAATTTTATTATAACCAATCAAGAAGAGAATGTAATAATAATTTTATAAGGACAAAATGGAATTTTATTATATTTCACTATTCCATTTTTTCTTTCATTCTATACTAACCAAACAAGATAATAGAATAGTGATTTCATTCACAATTCTATTATTTTTTTTCTCTCATTCCATTACTTCTTCCATTCCGTCCAACCAAACATGCCGTAAGAGTCTAGACTTCTACATTGTTTATTAAAAAATTTCCACCAGACCAACTTTGCTTTTCCAACATCCTAATATATTTCTAAATTCATGAGACGCATAAAATAAAGAAAACTCTGCAATCAATTCCAAATATGGACAGAATGTCAGTAACAACACTACAAATCCTTCTGTATCGATATTTTATAAACCCAACAAATACGGAGATCCGACAATTTTTTGTTCAATTAGGACATTTTAACGAGGAGTTTGATTGTGAAAAATCATCACTCCATAAGGTGGAATTCGCATCAAATTCACATATCCGCTCACCGATTTGCAATTGCTTTGTTTTCTTGCTTACACGTTTTGAAACTAAAAAAATATTTTTAATCCTCAAAATATAAAATAAATTATACAGAAAATTAGAGGACTAAAAAACAAATGTACATGAAAAAACAGAATTCAAAATGGGTCTCGAAAGAGGGCTCACACGCCCCACGCACCTGTTACGCGCGTGAGGCTTGCGGGCCTGGCTGGAGGTTGTCTTCAACCTCCAACTGGGTCAGAACTGGGTCACTCGACCCGATTTCGACCCAGTCCTCTAAAACCCTGAAAAACCTATAAATTTTTCTTCAACTTTTGTGGGTTTATGTATATTTATGTATTTCTCACATGCCTATTACAATTAATTGAAGGAAAAATAAGATAATCATCACCAAACACGAAGAACAAGTTGTGGTTTCTCACTCCTCCATGGCCAAAACCTAAACCTTGATATTAACCTTTATTTCCACCAAATTTTATATGGGTTTATACCTAATACTAATTTAAAACTTTTCTACAACGTTTAATTGAACCAAAAACACATCAATATTCCTCGATTTTAAAAATGAATCTCGGTTTTACTAGGATTCGAAACCAAAAATTCAACCACAAAATACTCTCTGATTACGCAACCAAATAGCATGTATAATATATCAAATTAAATCTTGAATCAAGAGGAATAAAAGTCCTAAGGTTTTACAATCAATGGAAGCAAAAAATTATATGAAATCACGGGCCCCAATTTCGGTTTCGGGAGTTTTCTAGGGTTCGTAGCTGAAACTTCTACCACATAATACTCTCTGATTACGCAACCAAATAGTATGTATAATATATCCAATTAAAATTTGAATCAAGAGGAATAAAAACACTAAGGTTTCACAGTCAATGGAAAAGAAAAATCACATGTAATCATTCCCGCAAGTTTCTGTTTCGTTTAAGAATAGAAAATAAAAAATAAAAAATCTAAAAAATAATTGTCGATCCTAAATCATGTGCGTTGACTCCGATACCACATATTGATTAAATCTCATAATCACAATAAGACAAAATTGAACAATATTCTAAAACATACATTATTAGGACACAATAATAAATAATTGTAATCAAATACATACCTGTTTGAGCCAACGCAGGAAATTGAATTTGTCGCAGCGCATTACTAACTAGGTCTTCCTCCCTATGATCTAAATTTCATGGTGGCAGCTCTTAATGGGAAAAAACCCCTTAATCTAAATTAGGGAGAGAACCTAGTTATTTATATTAAGATTTCTCATTGGGCCCTCCCATAACGGGTTTCAACGAAACTCAAAACCTACACTTGCCACTTAACTGAACTTCTATATAAAAGATGTCACAACCCAAATCAAAATACGATCACTAATTATTTGGTTTGCTTATATAATAGATTATCCATTAACCCATTTTTGTAAAACAATTAATTTAATTAGTGTTAGCTCATAAAAAATATTTCAACAAAGAAAACTAGGATTAATTGAGAAAATAGTTATTATCATTCATCAATGATTCAACTTACAAATCGAAGATAGAGAAGTCGTCGGATCAAGAAACAAAAAAGGAGCAGAAGCCAAAGGCAATAAATGGCGACAGATTGAGATTTGAGGGGGAGGAGAAGACTGAGGCAGCAGTGACATTGCAGGGAGACGAAGCACGATTGGATCTTCCTCAAAAGTTAGGAGGTTGGAGTAGATTGAGATTTGAGGGGGAGGAGAAGACTGAGATCTTCTCCGAAAGGGACCATCTTATCTTATCACTCACTGCTCAACTAAAAAAAGTCAATCGGCTATGGACTGTGGTTGGATCTTCGTCGAAGGTGAAGGAGAGAAGTGAGGGAGAGAGAGGTTGAGAAGGAAAGGTGATTGGGATGAGAAATCCGATTTAGCATTTAGGGTTTGTTATACATATGGGGGACTTTTCGTAATATGGTATGGTTTGGGAGGGCTATTTGTTAAATTGCAAGTACTAGGGTTATGGGTTCGATTGGGTTCGAGTAGGGCAGGTATGGGTAGAGGGTCACCCGATTCAATAGGCCTCGGGTACCGGGTGGGTCAGGTTCAGATGAACCTAAAAAATCTCTAGAAAAATCCGATCAAACCGATGGTGGGGCGGTCGTGGTGTGGCGGGTTTGCAGGTTAAACTTAAACCCCTAATTGTAGTAAATTAGTAAATTTGGGGAGCTTATATGAAAACTACTTTTTTATATGGTGTTGTGGTAGTAAATTGAGTAAATTTATGGAGCTTTTATTAGTGACATCTCATATAACGAAGTCTATGTTTTGGTCCAAATATTTTGGACACCACCACGTAATGTCACCAACCTTCATATGCTACTCAGCTGCTCATAGCAACTTGACAAAAAAAAATAGTATTTACAATGATTACCAAAATGTTGTACTATAAGGGAGAATATCTAGGACGTGGATAATCTAATAAAGGTTTTGGATTCTATTCTCTCACTACTTTTAGTACTTTAGCCAACTTGCTGGACCGGTCTCAATTTTGATGTAGTCCCCTCAAATAATTCATGGTTAATTATACTTTGTCCTATCATGATTTGACCAAATTATACTTTATCGTATTTTCGTCAACACCTACACTTTTTAGGTTCGGACTTAAGGGCAACTGTTAATTAATTCGTTAACTTTAATCGTCAAAGTACAAAAGCCAATATTAATCCATTATTTAATGTTAAATAATATTTATACTCTTCAACTAATTTAATAGGGGTCATTTTAATTTTCATCTAAAATTTATTTTTTTTGTTTTATTTCTTAATCTTCTTCGTCAAAATAACACCTATAGATGGCCACCATTAAAAACCATCACCATACCATTAGACGGTCACCACCAACCAACCAACCAACTATGAATCATTAACCACCACCACACCAACGGACAGCCACCAACCAACCAACTACTACCTCCTTCTTCTTCTTCTTCTTCTTCTCTCTCTCTCTCTCTCTCTCTCTCTCTCTGTGTGTGTGTGTGTGTGTGTGTGTGTATTTCTCTTTCTCTCTCTTCTCTCATATCCTCTTTCTCTTTATAAGTTATACACACACATTTATATACATATTAATAGAGAGAGAAAAAGTTTTGAGCTCTAATCTAACAGATCATTACGAGGATTTGTAGATCCTTGCTAAGATCTACAAATTCGAGTAAAGATCCAAATTCGATTCAGACTTACCCCTATGCAGAATAAACATGGAGGGATTTTGATTTAGATCTGTATATTTGGTTTGGTTGAAGAATAGATATGGGGGGTTTCGGTAATTTGAAGAACAAATCTGAAAAGATCGAAAATAATCGTGAGCAAATCACTTGTCTTCTCAATTTTTATCTCGCTATTGATTTTGCACTTCGTTGCATAGCCTTTTGTTTTGAGATTCTTCTCATGCATTTGGGATTTGTAGGTATGAGGAGAACTATTTTTATATCCTTATTCAGATCTATAGATTCGAACTTCAGATCTCTATCTCTCTCTTAAGGAGAGAATTAGAGAGAGAAAACAATGTTGGAGGAAGGCGTGGCGCCGGAGGAAGCACTGAGTTGGCCAGAGTAATAGCTAGACTAGCCAGAGTAGTAGAAGGAAGAAGATGAAAAATATTTTTTTTTAATACTTTGACCCTTAAAATTTGGATAACTTTTTAAATTGATCACATTGATAGTTGGAGAAAAATGAAAAAAAAAAAAAAAAAATTCCCTTGATTTTAGAGTGAAATAATGAATTTACCTTTAGTTCAGTTAAATTTTTACTTAAGTCTGAAACACATGAGGTCAGTATATATCATAGGAGTGTAAAGTACAATTCGATCAAATCATTGGAGAAAATTGTTGTGCTCAGAGCGACAAAAATACGAATATAGAGAATATGCAAAAGTAAAGAAAAAGGACAATAGAAAAAGGACACAAGACATAATGCGGTTCGACACAACTTGCCTACGTCCACGGGCGAAGAACAATAAATGGTTTCACTAATATGAAGAAAATTACACAAAATGAGATAAGTTCTTGAACTCAAGAACTAACAACAAAATTTTCGAAAAAACTCTCTCAACAAATACACTCTTTATGGGTATAGACACACAAAATTCCTCTATGAAATTTTCAATACACTTCCATGAGTGGTACAATCTTTTATTTTGAGAGATGAATTTTTCTCCTTTGCTCATAGTCTCTATTTATAGAGGAGGCATGAAGCTCAAATTTCAATCTAAACAAAATCTCAAAATCTTCAAGAGATTAACCACAACCTTCTACTACCTTCTTGAACGCTTCTTCTACTGCCTTCTCCAATCTTCAAAAAAGTTGTTGCCGAAATTTTTTTTCCAGCTTCTTCTTTCAGCAAAAATGTCCGATGGTTACAAACAAAAGAGGAAAAGATAAAGTTTTCTCTCTTTCTCTTTTGTCAAAAGGGGTGGGCCCCCTCATTTGAAATAAGCCACAAAACAATAATCTCCACCTTGGCGATATTTTCAACTAAACAATTTTTTCTTCATACTTGAAGACATTTTTCCTCATGTTATTTTCTCTAACACAATCTCAATTCTAGAGATAAACTCCGACCAAGTCCAAGAGCTCTTTGAACTTGTCCATCGGTTCCCAAATATCAATTGATGTACAGACTCACTTATTTTGACAATTTCGGAATATGAAACCCCCATATTCTCTGTCATAATAAGTGCTTCGCAAATCTGTGCTTTTCATCCGAAAACAACCAACATGTCTTCTCTAAAAATTCTCTTCCATGGAATAAACTAGAGTACTAACTCGTACTCCATCAAATTGTCTCATCTGAAACTCCACCTATTTCAAGATCCCGAAACACCTGCAGTACCAACTGTACCATCTTGAAGAACATAAAGGCTGACTTTCTTTTTCCCTATCATCATTGTTACGACACCTTTACTCACCTTTAAAACTCTACCTCTCGTGGAGAACCTGCAACCTTTGGAATCCAAATAGCTCAAAGACACGAGACTCTACTACAAATCTGGTACATGATGGACACCCGTCAATGTTCTAAGAGTTCCATCATTTAACCGAATCTGAACTGAGTCTATCCCAACAATCTTGCAGGAAGTATCGTTACCTATCAAGATTGTGCCACTGTTGACCAAATCATAGGTAGTAAACGTATCCATGTTAGGGGACATGTGATAGGAACCACCTGAATCTAAAATCTACCCATATTTAGAGAGAATTTGTGGAGTTGTAATAGAAAGAACAAATTATGAATCTTCACTCAAACCAATATTCGCCTCTACATCTGTCTCTTGACCATCACATTTTTTTAGCTTTGGACACGCTGACTTGTAATGCCCAAACTGATGACAATAATAACACTTAACTTTTTTTCTTTAAGTTACGGTCACCTTTCTCGGAACCATTCTTTCACTTAATGAACAGACTTGTAGCCTGATTATCACTACCTTTACCATTCAACTTAATCCTCAAACAAACAGACCCATAGCATGATTATCACTACCTTCACTATTCAACTTAGTCGTCAACTCTTTTGAGTTTAAGGATGCCTTGACGTCGACCAAGGAAATATAACTTCATCCATATAATATGGAATTAACAAAGAAATCATAAGAAATTGGCAGTGAACACAAAAGGATAAGAGTTTGGTCCTCCTCGTCAACCTTGACGTTAACATTCTTCAAATCCATGATAATTCGATTAAAATTATCAAGGTGTTAGTGTATGGACAGACCCGCCTCCATCTTGAGAGTATAATCGTTGCTTCAAATACAACTGGTTCATGTGAGATTTCTTCATATACCAGCTTTCTAGCTTATCACATAGCCCCTTTGTTGTTTCTTCGTTTGCAACCTCCCTGAGCACTGCATCCACAAGAGATAGTTGAATTGTACTATGTGTCTTTTCTTCCATCTTTGTCTATTCCTTGGATAATTTGGATGCCTTATTTGCATCCAAAATTTTTACCAAACCTTGTTGTCGCAAAAGTGCACTTATTTTGATACACCACAAACTAAAGTCATTTTTTCCATCAAACTTCACTATTTCATATTTTGCGGAAGTCATTGAACTATGGGCTCTAATACCACTTGTTGTGCTCGGAACACAAGATATAATGTGGTTCAACATAACTTGTCTACATCCACAGACGAGAGACAACGAATGGTTTCGGTAATATGACATAAAATGAGATAAGCTCTTGAACTCAAGAACTAACAACAAAATCTCCTAAAAAACTCTCTCAACAAATACACCCTCTTTGGGTATGGACACACAAAATTCCTCGATAGAATTTCCAATACACTCCACGAGAGATACACTATTTTATTTTGAAAGATGATTTTTTCTCCTCTGCTCGTCACCTCTATTTATAGAGGAGGCATGAGGCTCAGAATTTCTGTTTGAACAAAATCTCAGAATCTTCAAGAGATCAGCCGCAGCCTTCTATTATCTTTTTGACAACTTCTTCTACTGCCTTCTTCATTCTTCAAGAAAGTTGCTATCAAAAATTTTCCTCCACATCCTTCCTTTAGCAAAAATGGCCGTCGTTTACAAACAAAAGATGAAGAGAGAAAGCTTTCCCTCTTTCTCTTTTGTCAAAAATGGTGGGCCCCCTCCTTTGAAAAACAACAAAAATGTGTAATTAACCCAATAATTTATTTGGTCACTTGAGTTGACATTTGCTCAAAATTACTTTTTTGGGGTGGTATATTACCATTTGCGGTTTGGATGAACTGTATTTTATCTCCATGTAGTATTTTGATGGAATTTTTATTATTTAGTCCTCAAAAACAGTAGATTTTATAGAAAAAACCATGATTCAATATTAGTTTTTAGTCCTCAAATAACATTCATTAAATAGTCCTCACATTTTTTTAAACCATTATCCATACATGTCATTTAATTTACAATTGATACCACTCTCTTTAAAGATAATCAAGCGTCATTAATTATCCACAAAAAATGAACACCAATAAAAAAAGCCATTTATAAACGTTCACAGTGAATTAAATTCATGAAATTTATATCATTTTAATCTATTTTTCACTATCTTCATTTTAATATTCATACTGATTATTTTTTAGTGAAAAAAATAATAATTCGAAAGTGAACGTCCACTAAAAATTATCAACATCACTTCTTTAATAATTAACCAACTATGGAATAAACACCAACAAACAAAGTCATTTTTGTAAACATTCACAATGGATTAAATTCATAAAATTATAAAATTTTAATGTATATTTCATCCTTTTCATTTTGATATCCATATTGATTATTTTTTGTGATAAAAAAAAAAAAAAAAAAGGCAAACGTTCACTAAAAATGATTTACAAATTGTTGAAAGGTTGTTGTAAAACTCAAAAACTATTATTTTTAAGTAGAACAACATCATTTGCAATCATCTTTAGAAGAAGTTTCCATTAAACTTCTTCGACTTCTCTCCATTAGGAGTAGGTATACGATGCGCAAGAGGCACAGTCACAACTAGTGTTGTGACACTCTGATTTCCATCAGAATTGGCATTAGTATTGGACAACATTTTTCTATGAAAGCAAGCAATAAATATATAAAAATTATATAAACTGGGATATTTTAGAAAATAAAACCAGAAGTGAATTTGTATTGAAAATCTGCTTTAAGATTATTGGAAAAATTATTCAAAAATAAAGTAATTAATTAATGAATTATAAAAAATAAAAGAAAAATGAAAGAGATCACTAGTTACAAAAATATTCAAAAGTATAAGATTACAATAAAAAACAAAATCCAGAATAGGTATTGAAATTATAGTAAATAGATTAAATGTCAAACAAAGGAAAAACAGAAAGATCTAATTGGAAGACACTTATTACAAAACAAAAACAAAATCAAACATGAGAATAGGAGATCGAGTCTATAGTTTGACGATATCCCCCCCCCCCCCCCCTCGGCGCTGGCGCGGTGCTTACAGTTTGACTGAGCGTTTTATTTTTAGGATACAATGATCAAAATCTCATACTACCAACACTAAAAATCAAAAACTCAGTGAACTATAAAGTATAGAAACTCTTACTCACGAGAACGAAGACTCTGAGAATTTGTGAATGCAAAAATGCCTTATGTTTAACAGAAGATAATAAAGAGACACTTGTAATTCCAACTAGTTACAACCAAAAGGTTAATTATGTAACTCCTAAATTAACAATCAAGAGTTAATTCTTTAAATCCCATTGTTACACATCTGAACGAATTTGAATAGTTAGGCTATATTTGGTTTGTTAATCTAATTTTATTTTAATATTTCTCTAAAAGGATAGCAAGGTTATGCCAAGCATTCCCCAATAACCCAAGGCTTCAAGCCCAGGCCCAACGAGAGATCGATCGGTTGACAGCAGAGCGCGTGCGTGTGGTTTTATTTATCTTATATTCATCGGCCTACTTTATGTTCATACTACTTGAGCATCCTAGGAGATACCTATAAGAGCTAACCCGAGTATTAATAAATGACTTTTCATATTATTCACTAACCAATATGGGAGTTGACACGCTCGCCCGTTCCAAGGAGAGACTTTAGGTTTAGGGTTTCAGACTTTCAGTGTTTCAATCTTCATATTTGCGGCGCCGAACTTCTTCCACTTCCTTCTCGAAGAATCAATCCTCAAATTCAATTAAACTTTCCATATTCGCAGCAACTAAGTGAAACTTTCCATAGTTTTACATGATTACATCCTATTCTTCCTCTTCTTTTTCAAAGTCCGAAAATGCCCTAGGTCTAAATATTCACAGCAGGACGCCAAAACCGAAACCATTGGAACTTAATTTGAAGGTACTATTTCATATCCCCAACTTGAGTTCAACACTGCTTGCTGTCGACTGGTTCGCAAGCTCCATAGCATCTGTTCACAATCCACGGGTGGATCGACACTAGAATGTATCAAGTTCAAGGGCAGGCATCACAAACAGGTACTAGTCTTAGAGTTCGCAATTCATCAAATGCTTGTTTTCTCCTGAATTTCAAGTTGTTTTTCTGGTTTCTGAGTAACAAACTATACTGAGGAATTGGTATATGTTTTCTTGTTTATTTTCTTCAATCCTCTTATTGTTACAATTCAAAAAAATGCATTAATTGGATTTGTAACTCAATGGTGTTTTGTTCCAGTGCTAGATCTGAATTCCAGTGTTTGAATTTTTGAAACTTGTTCTACTATTAGATCTTTTTGAATTCTATATGTTCTATATATATCCAGTGTTGATATGAAATTTGAAATTATATATATATCTAGTATTCTATCTTTTTGATATGAATCTTTATGAAATTTATTTGATCCAAAATTCTATTAAGCCATATTACATTTTATTTTGACTATATATATTTTTTTATAAAAGCTTCTTGTAAATGCTTTTTTCAGAAACAGTAAGCCAGAAACAATGTTATTTGTAAATATTATCTTTGTGAATGCTTTTTGTTACCAGATTACATATTTTTTGGAATTTGGACTGTCTATATTTTTTTGTAATCTATGTAAAGTGTAAACTTTGTATATATTTATTTTTATTTTACTTATCTTTGTTTATATTTTTTTAGTGATGGACACTACGATAATAGATGAAGTGAGAGTTGACAATCCGAATGAGAATGTTGATTCGAAACCGCCAATTCTCCCTAAAAGTACGGTACATAGGAGAAAAATTTCTGAAGCATGGGATCATTTTGATAAGGTTGAAATAGGGGGTGAACCGAAAGCATCGTCTAAATATTGCAAAAAGGTTTACAGTGCCAATTCAAAGGTTCACGGTACAAGTAGTTTAAAAAATCACTTGCCTAATTATCCTAAATATCCATATGGGTCTATACCACTTAACTCCCCTATCATTTTACAAATACCAATCAACTCCATTGACCACATTTTTCTTATAAAAAAAACATAAATACCTTTTATTTTAAATTCTATTATATATTTTTTTTTAAATTCACTAAAATTATTATTTTCAAAAATATATTTTTGACCCCTATGTTTTTAAGTAATTTCATTATTCCATCTCCCATCCTCCCCTCCCACCTCCACTCCATCCGCCGGCGCCGTCAATGGATTCCACTGGAATCCTCACCTTACAACAATGAAGATACAATTAAATGTCATCAAGAAAAATCATGAGCTCCTCCTTCCTCCTCTCTCTCTCTCTCTCTCTCTCTCTCTCTCTCTCCCTTCCTCCCTCCCTCTCGCTCTCGCAAAACCGTCGCCAGACGGATCTAGTGCACAGATCCGTTCGGCGCGACGGATCTACGCCGTCAACAGAATCCTTCTTCCATTTTTCATTTCTAGATAATCAAAACTATGTACGAAGAGGCTCCTCCCTCTCTATTGAAGATGACACACATTTTATCACCTCCCCGGACAACACCTTCACCGTTGGTTTCTACTCACTTGGAGAAAACGCCTGTCACACCCCACCCCGGACTCCTGTCACCCTGGGGCCGGCGTGACGTCGACATGATATCACCTAACTAACTAGACAATCACAATAAAAAAAAAATATACAAACAAATGATATGTACAACATATACATAATTCTCATTGATAGGGACACACTGTCCGAACTATAAGAATAACCAAAATTCGAATCCCATAAATCTCACTTAGATTCATCTCTGACACCTTGCCTCAAAATCCCTCTCAAATGACTCCATCGCATGACCCATATAACTCTATCTAGTGCCAGTAGGGCACCGACCGACTCCTAACTGTTTTACCTGTGAGTGTACTGTCTTCTTAGTAAAAACATTTTGTAATAATAAATCATTCTACAACATCTAAATGAATCAAGCGTAGGTATGTAAACAACGCGTAACTAATAAAATTCTCCATAATATAAGCAGTGGAAATAAACTCATAAGTATATGTTTCGTCCAAATCCATCTAATATAAAATCACATCAATCACCAGGGTAAATAATAAATTACCCAATATAAGTAAAACACCACATCTCAAACACACACACTGGCCAGCCCTAGTGATCTTTTTAACCTCACGATCGGGAGTTTGCAACGGTACCATACCATCCGTAAGATATGCCTTCCTACGAACACCCATCACTCCGCCAAAGCGGATAATCACTGCGCAGTATAAACGTCTAACATCACTTTGTCGAAACAGATAAACATCACTCCGCCGAAGCGGATAACATCACTCCGCCGAAGCAGATAACATCACTCTATCGAAACAGATAAATACTATGGCATCGTCAAATCAAATACAGAACCATCGAATCACAACTCAATAAATATCGTCTAATTACCACGTCTATCTCTTTTTCTCAAAACCAACTTTTAAATTCAAAAATCATATATCACACTCTCTTTTAAAGAAAACGTCTAATTTTATTAAAACTATTTTTTCACCCTTTATTTTTAGAAAATCAGGTATTTCTAGAAAACAGATGTTTTCTATTCTCTTTTAAAAACACCGTCTGATTTCACCAAATCCAACAAAAATTCATTTTCAACTTCATTTCGAAAACCACCGAAATCTTCCGGAAATTCAGTTTACCAACTCACCCACCTCCTGCTTGATCCATATAATTTATAAAATCGTACGGTTTAAGTAAACCAACATTTCATAATATATATATATGCAAAAAAATAATTTAACAAGAAGACAGTACACTCACCTTGTTAACCGCTCTCCAAAATCTTTACTGACCACACTCTATCGGGACACCAGTGCCTGCGAGCCTAATAGTGATAGAGCTTAAATTAATTTCTTATCTAAAACATCTTAATCATGCAATGCAGTCCCTATATTCCGAATCGTTACTATTTTATGTACCACGTAATTAAAATTAATTAATCCTTACAAAATTATTACGATTTTAGGATTTGTAACGCTAAATGAAAATTAATAATCGATTGAAATTTTACCTTTTCCTAATCATCCGTCGGCCACGAGATGGATTTTGGATTTTTGTTGGGGCTGTTTGTGTACATTTATTTATTTTTCCCTTTTTCTTTTCTTCTTCCTTTTTCCCTTTTTTTTTTTTTTCTTTTTTTTTTTCTGCTTCCTTTTTCTGTTTGAGTTTCCTATTCCACCGACTGGGTTCTCGTCAGCATACTCACGCCGATCAACAGCCGGCAACCTCACGCCCACACCACAGCGACCGACCGATGACATACACTCACACACACACACACTCTTACCGAACGACGGCGACGAATTGCGCACCACCGCCGTCGATCCACACGCATACACCAAAACCCACCGGCCGACGACATTCTCTCTCTCACTAGTTCTCACTCACCGCCGGCCAAACGATCAACGACGACACACACACACTAGAAACACGCACACCCACAACCGAAACACAGACCCACAACCGAACCCACACATACCCACGGACGACGTCCTACCGCCGGCAACCGCAACTGATCACGCACACGCATGCAGCAAGGACGACGACGACCAGACGACGGAACAGCCTACTCACACACGAAAGATCAAAAACATCTACCCGCACGGCCGACAAACCACCCAGCAACGATCACCCTCCGCCGGCCGACGTCACCACCGTCGATCCTATCTCCCTCTCTCTCTCTCTAGATTTTCTTCTCTTTTTCAGAATTGATTCCAGATCCCTGATCATGAGATTCTTGATCCTTACACATGCATGATTTTAGTGGGTTCATTTAATCTAAGCGTGCCACGTCGCTTCTCTCTCCAATTCCCTGCCGACCAATTGCTCTCCGACCGCCTGTTTATATATATGTATATATATATATATATATATATATAATAAACTTTTTTAATTAATTACTCTTTCCTCCCCCAACTTCCTTTAAACCTTGATTTTAATCCATTTCAACTTTTAAAAGTTTCTAATATTTTCAATTTCACTCCCTGTGAGTTTCATTTAAAAGTTAAATGTCAATTTACCTCCCTAAGTTGGGATTTACTGTTTCTATATTTTCAATTTGACCCCTAGACTTTTTATTTGAATTTTTAATTATCCTAATTTTACCCCGAATTTTCACAATTACTCTAAAATACAACTGAAATGACGTACATGCTACGATTGAGGTCTTACAACGCCTACTGGTTCGCAATTTGGTTCACTAATTCCCACCACAATACCGTCGTTTGGCTCGCTAATCATGATTCTCCTGTCAACGGGAAATGCTCAGAGCTAAAATTCCGGCGAAACGGAGCTATTACCTTGACGGACTATGATAGGACAACGGTCTGGGATATGAATTGCCTAAAAGTATTTAAATGAATTGCCTAAAAACAATAAGGATGAAAATTTTGATATTTTGGGTTGGTGGATGGTTAACGGTGGTAGATATAAAGTGTTGTCTTTGATTGCTGGTGATGTATTGGCTATACTTGTGTTAACTGTGGCATCAGAGTCTTCGTTTAGTATAGAGGGACGCATATTGGATCCATAGGGGGGACGCATGTTGGATCCATTTCGCAGTTCATTGTCCCCTCAAATAGTTGAACGTCTTATTTGTGCACAAAATTGGTTGTTATCTTCAGTGCCAATATCTCTTTGAGACATAATGGATGAGGTCGAGGAATTTGAAAAAACTATCGAATCAGGTTTGTATTCTTTAATTTTTTTATTTTATATAATTTAATTTTTTATTGTTCATAATGTTGATATGAGATTTAATAATTGTTTGATTGAATTTATGACAAGTTCTAGATCAAACAGCTTCATATTCAACAAGCAGACAATCAAGCACTATTACAATTTATTAATCACGTGGTTAAGTTTATTTTTGTATTTCACTTTTTCAATCTTTCTTTTTTTTTTCAGTTTTTTTTTTCCCTATTTCATTTTTTAGTTTTAGTTTTTTGTTTAAATTTTTAAATTTTTTGTTTCAGTTTTAATTGAATTACTGCAGTTTTTTTTCTTTCTTTTTTATTATTGATTTGTAGTTTAAATTTGTTTAGATTGAGGTAGATTGGCCAAATTAGCTTAAATTGTGTTTGGATTTCTTTTATCATCTATCAAAATGTTAAAGGATTGACTTGACCAAAATTGGCCCAACCCGAATTAATTGGGCCCAACATGAAAAAAATTGTGTTGAAAATAAACTTAACATGAAAAAGATTGCATTGAATTAGACCAAATTAATTGGCCCAACCTGAATTAATTGGGCGGCCCATGGTTTTTGATATCCCAACCCGCATATATATGGGCAGCCCAACCCAAATATAATGGGCGGCTCATAGTTTAAAAAATATAAACCCGAATTTGTTCAGTTTGGCTCATGGATTTGGCCCAACTCGACCCAATCCGACCATTGCCCAGCCCTAAAATAAATATATCACATTTATTTTCTCACCAAGAAAAATCTAAGGAAAACTCTTCAAAAGTCTCAAGAATGAAAATCACCACTTTGTAGAGTCTCATCCTCCTTCACAAAAAAGAGACTCTACAAGTGGTGATTTGTACTCTTAGGATTTCCTAAAAAGATTCCCAAAAATCTATTGGCATATTCACCTGTCTCATTCCAAGATTTGATCTCACAAACAATTGGGTCCAAAAACACCCAAAAAATCATTTGTGAGTAATAGTGTCAAGTGAAACAACTTATTTGACTTATGTAATGATCAGGATACGCTCAAGTAATCAATGCGAGACTAGAATCTAACACCGATAGTGGCCCAGTCACCCAACGATGGTCCTTATTGCAATGATGGTAGCGGCAACGACTTCGGTGGTCATGATGATAGTAGGGGTGGGGACAGAGAGAGAGAATGAATTTATGGTATGGTGGGTTAGGGGCAATTTTATCAATAAAAAATATTAAGAGGGTGTGTTTAATTTAACAAGTCCTTGCAATGTTAGTTGATGTTAAAAATGACTTGAGGGGAAAAAACCTTTTTGTTTATTTATTTTTTAGAATGTCCCCCGAGGGAAGACAATTAAATTTAGAATTAATACCATTTTGGGTTTCAAGTTGAAAGTTGTTAGAAGTGTCGCACGTCAAGTGAAAGGGAGAGGAAGTCGGGGTCAAGAATCAAGATGTGCTATTCCCACTTGCTGCTTTCTGCAAAGTGGGGGGCAATGGCTGTCGACTTTCCTACATGATGATAAGGTAAATATGCATGAATCTTTAAAAGCTTGTAATAGTCACTTGTCGAACCATGATTTGCTTTTTCGTCAATCTTGTAATACAATCGCAAAAGAAATATACTACTTTTTTGCAGTATATTATATTCCGCTGTCAAATTTTATTTTAGACCCTTTAATTATTGACATATTTCTATGTAGTCCAATAAATTTAATATATTTCAGTTTAAACTCTCTAAATATGTAATTAGTTTTAAATTGTATTTCTGCTAACATTTTCGTCCAAAATGGACAGAAAAACAATCACGTGCATTGCACATGATATTTAACATGGCTATTTTGGTCTTTTTTACAGCGAAATAATACCTTTCTAATTTTGAACAAACAAAATACATGGAGATCCTTGAATTTTCTGTGTTCCTCCGTAATTTCGTAATGATTTTGTTTTTGTCCACTAACAAGTTTCATTCGAAAGACAACAACTCATAGGTTACTTCAGAAAGATTGAATTAAAATAGCAATTTGCATACATATATTGAACAAACTGTAAAATTCAGTTTGTTTACCTTACTAAAATGCATGTTCATCTTTTCATTTGTTTTTTTGGAACATTGAGACTCAAACTCATGCTCTCAACTAATTTAACTTTTTCCAAAACAAGCCGTTTAGAAAGTGACGATCTATATTCGATGTAAATGGAGGGTATGGCGACGATACAATCCGTGTCTTAGCCGGATAACCCGGGATACGCATGAGAGATCAATGGATTCTTCTCTCACGCATACAGCTAGTGTTACAGCTATGGCAATTTCGGAATGTTTGGTTGGACGGAATCGAGGGCGGAATGGAATCGTATTCCGCCCTCGAGTCCTATTCTATGGTTTGGTTGTCCAATTGAATCATTTTTGTGATTTCATTGGAATGAAATGGGCTGGAATGATATTCAATTTCAGATGGGCCGGAATCAAGTCTAGCCCATTGGAATCAATATTTGAAATTACATAATTGCCCCTGCAGTTACCCTTAAGCACTTAACAGCCCAATTAGTCATGAGCAGCCCATCACGTCGCGTACCATCTTCTCACAGAGCAGCCCATCGCGTTGTGTGATCCATCTTCTAGCAAAGCAGCCCAGCAACCAAATCCATATTCTCTCATCGCAGCTTCCAAATTCGATCGGCCTCAGATCAAAATCAATCGAAAACCCCAGCTCAGCCGCTCCTCAGATTTCAAAGCTACAACTCTCAGATTGGCTTTTGGATCGGCCATAGGTATGCATGTTTATGCATATTAATGATCAACTATTGGATTGTTTACAGTTCTTGATTTCGTTCATGTTTGCTCGTGATTGATTTAGTGATTATGCGTTTCGTTCATATTTGGACCTGAGATTTATCATAATGTTTCGGTTTTATACTTCTTTTGTCTGTGTTTGGATTATTGGAAATTGGAGTTAATTAACCTGCTTTTGATCGATTGGCTTGAATAGATTCATGTAGTTGTCTTTCTTGTGCAATATAGTTTAATAGATTCAAATTTTGTTTGGTTTTGTTGTTTCCTAGTCAGAGAAAACTTGTATCGGAGCCGCTGGTTGGTTCACTTTCCTTGTCTTTGGCTTGAATAAATTCATGTAGTTGTCTTTCTTGTGCAATATAGTTCAATAGATTCAAATTTTGTTTTTGGTTTTGTTGTTTCCTAGTCAGAGAAAACTTGTATCGGAGCCGCTGGTTGGTTCACTTTCCTTGTCTTTGGCTTTCTTTTGTTTTTGTTTTTGTTTTTGTTTTTCTTTCTTTTGTTTTTGTTTTTGGTATTCTTTTTCGTAGTCAGAGCCATTGGTTGATCCTTCCTTCACCTGCGGCAATGGAGAATGCACCATTGATCTTCACCATTGAGTTTATGGTGGCGTTTAGTTAGTGTTTCTCTTTTTTTGTTTCTACTTCCAATTCTGTTTCTGTTAATGGAGTTTTTCAAAAATGAAAACATGTTTGGTAGCAAAGTTTTAGCTACATATACCATAGAGATAAAGTTGGTCTTGAAGATACCTTGTTTACTTGGTTTAGTGATTTAGTTATTTATTTATTTGGCTTGAATGATGATTTTTAGTTGATAATTTTTTCTTTTAAAAAATAGCAGTTGTGTATATTAAAAAGTAGTACATGTTGAATATTTTTCATATATGATATTATTAATATTTTATAATTATTATTTTTAAGTAATTTATTATATATATGTGTGTGTGTGTATATATATATTCAAATTGAAATCTAAAAGGGTATTATGAGAATTTTATTATATTTCATTCTATTCTTTCACTCATTTCATACCAACCAAATAAGATAATGGAATAATAATTTTATAAGGGTATAATGGTAATTTTACTATATTTCACTATTTTATTGCTTCTCTCATTCCATATCAACCAAATAAGATAATGGAATAGTGATTCCATTGACAATTATATTTCATTCCTTCTCTCATTCCATTCTTTCTTTCATTCCATTCTGTTCAACCAAACAAGCCATTAGAGTGTTTAAACCGAAGTGTACTAAATTTATTGGACCACGTAGATGTGTGCCAATATTTAAAGGGTCAAAGATGAAATTTGCGCTTATATTAATATAGAGAAAATATACAATAATTCTAGTGTATCATGGTATGTACCTATGTGATGTATCATAATTATTTTGAGATTATTAGTTTGGTAATTGTTATTTATGGCCACAAAATGTTTGCTAAGATGCTTTTTTTTAAATATGTTTTTCAAAAAGAGTTGGAATTGATTACATGAAATTGATAGATGAGATTAAATTAAGAATCTTTTTTGGAGAAAATTATCGTTTAAAAATTTTACACTCCCACTTCCATAGCAGTTAAGTTAAATTACATTTTATATCTTTTAAATTATATATATGTATTTTATTAGCTATTTTATTTATTATTTATTATGTTTTTGCACCTATAAATTTGAAAATTATTATAGTGCCTTTGGGTACGGGAAATTCTTAGTATATATGAAAAAAAAAAAAAAAAAAAAAAAAAAAGGGTAAATAATATTTTACTCCTTTCAAGTATGGTTGATTAAACTTTATCTCCCTATAGTATTTTAGTCATCACTTTATCCACTTATGATTTTGCGAAAAGTACAATAGTTAAATTCTTAACTAAAATAAACTAAAAGAAAATTTTACTATCTCAATTTATTATTTTTTTTATTTTTATTTTTTTACTTAATATTTATTAAATTAGTAAAAATAATACAACTTATTTTTTATCTTAAAATTATTTAGAATAAAAATTAAGGGTATAAGTGTCAATAGAGAATTATTTATTGGTAAAATTTGACTTTTGGAAGTTCACCATAAAATTTAAAGAAAAAATTAACCGTTGCACTTTTTACAAACCATGAAGGGATAAAATGGTGATCAAAATAGAGATTTTTTATTATTTTGTCCCGCATATAGCGATAGTTTAGTAAAATAACTTTTCCTAATAATTTGTTATTATATTAACTTTTATAATTAATATTTATTTTTTAGTCCTCCTATGCTCATCAACATTTGACCTTAATATCCTTAGTCTGATTTCAAGGTAACTAAGGCCCCATTTGGTTAGTGTTCCCAATCAAATCCAACTCAACCCAACCCAAAAATTCAGGGATTGATTGTTGGGAACACATTTGACAACGCACAAAACTCAACTCAACCCAACCCAAAAAATAGGAATTGATTCTCAAAATCCTAAAGAAACCAAAAATAAAAAAAAAATTGTTTCTTTTTGTGCCCAAAAAATTCAACCCAAAGTTCTCAACTTCCGACTTCATCTGCCAGCCGACCACCACCACCCGCCGTCGCCGGCCGGCGACCGACCGCTGTCCCGGCCACCTCCGGCGGCCTTCGCTGCCGGCGGTTACCTCCGGCAACCATCGCCGGCAGCCGCCTCCGCCGTCCGGCGATCGTCCGCCATCTCCGGCCACCTCCGGCAACCTTTTACTGCCACCGTCTGGCCGCCACCAAACAAAAAAAAATTAAAAAAAAATAAATTAGTCTTAGGATAAAATCGTTACCAAACACATTTTGTTCTCAGCACAAAACAAAAATTATCGTTACCAAACGTAATTCTATTCCCAAAATTCTCAACCCAACCCAATTTAACTCAACCCAACCCATTCCAGTTGGGTTCAAAAAAGTGAGAACACTACCAAACGCCACCTAAATATCTCCCATCTCTCTCTCTATGGTCTTTAATAATCCACCAATTATAGAAATAAACACAAAAAAAAAAAAAAAAAAAAAAAAAAAAAAACTCATTTTGAAAACATTCACAATGAATTAAATTTATGAAAATTATATCATTTTAATCTACATTTTATACTATTCATTTTGATATCCATATTAATTATTTTTTAGTGAAAAAATTTACTTACTGAATGTTCACATAAATAATTTCATTTGTAAATTCATTTGTTTAGTAAACGTTCACTAAAACAATTACCACAAAATAATATTTTTTTACTTAACTTTGTGCATGTTTACCATATATATTACTGCAAAACAGAATGTGACTTTATTTGGTGAATATTTACTAAACCAACTCCATGTTGTAATCATATGTTTATATTAGTGAATGTTCACTAAGACAATTACTCCATCACATAATTTAACTTAGATTGATAAATTTTCACTAAAAATAACTACAAAAGGTACAGGATTTCAATTAGTAAATGTTCACCGAATCAATTATCCCCAATAAAATGCGACCTATTTTTGTGAACAATCAGTAAATCAATCCACCAATATAACAAAATATTACTTAGTAAACGTTCACTTAAACAATTTCATTAGTAAGTATTTGTTTATTTAATAAGTATTAATTATTGAACCTAACAAGGTTCCATCACGAGGATACTTCTACCATGACTAAACAGTCAGACACACAAACTTTTGTTACGATTGACACATGGAAACACTCTGATTTTCTGTGTAAAAACTACATCCTGAATGGATTAAGTACTACACTGTATAATGTTTATTGTTCAGTCACAATGATGAAAGAATTATCGCAATTCCTCGAGAGAAATACAAAATAGAAGATGCTAGGATTAAGAAGTTTGTAGTTGGAAGTTTTTTAGACTACAAAATGGTGAACTCAAGAATAATCATCAATCATACTGAAGGTCTCTAAGTTCTTTTTCATGGTATCCGTGCAGAGGGAATAGTTAATTATTCCAAGGAAAAACTGTGATTGAAAAGTTGTTGTTATCGTAGGATGACTTCAAGAATTATTTCAAGCACAAACGAAAAGAAATGACTCCTAAAAATCATTTTGAAATTGAGAATCGAGGAAAAGCATCGAGATTCTTCTAAGCATGAGAGTCGTTATTCTATAATGTCAAAAGCTCAGAAACTTAAAAACAAACAAGAAAAGAAAACAATCTGAATCAAGCTCATGGAAGGAGTTGTGAACAAAAAGTTCCAAGAAAAATGTTGTACTTGTGACAAGTTGGGATATCATGCACAAGATTTTCACAAGAAAGTTAGAATAATGAAGAGTAAGAAGCCTAATAATCAGGCTAATGTGACCAAAGTGGATAACCTTACTGAACGCGCCCCGATTTTCCAGAGAGAATCAAAAAAATATAGATATATGCTTGGCACTGGTAAAATGAGAAGGATTTTTAAAAACGTCGATTTTCTCATTAAAATATACTTAAGCCTGTTTTAGAAAAAAAAAAAAAAAAGAGTCGCCACCTAGCATTGGTTTTAAATGATGTGCTAGGTCACCATATTTTTCTTTTTTGAAAACAATTTAAAAAAATGGCTTAAGTAAAAATTTGACTCCTAAAATAACATGGTCTGATCAGAGATTCGTTTAAAGAGTTCGGGGGTCAGTTACACTCGGGGAAGGTGTCAAGCACCCCAAGACGCCCGTCCAAAGACGGTACCTTATCCGATTAAGTCCAATTAAAATTTAAATCCGAATGTTTTTATTTTATTTTGAAATCCTCCTCATATACACACATACACATACACACATTTGAGGGAAGTGATCTCCCTTTTAAACCTAGACCATTCTGATGAAAGGTTGAAAATTTTTCCACCTCATCTTGTCAGCACATTATATTTAATACGAGTTAAAGAAACACACGCTCACACACGTACTCACACATCGAGGGGAGTAATTCCCTTCTAAATTTAAACCATTCAAATTGAAGGTTGGGAATTTTTCACCTTATCTTGTCAGCACATTATATTTAATACGAGTTAAAGAAAACACACGCCCACACACGCACGCACACATCGAGGGGAGTAATTCCCTTCTAAATTTAAACCGTTCAAATGGAAGGTTGTGAATTTTCCACCTTATCCTGTTAGCACATTATATTTAATACAAATTAAATAAAACACACGCACACACGCATCGAGGGGAGTAATTCCCTTCTAAATTTAAACCGTTCAAATGGAAGGTTGGGAATTTTCCACCTTATCTTGTTAGCACATTATATTTAATAAAAATTAAATAAAACACACGCACACCCGCATCGAGGGGAGTAATTCCCTTCTAAATTTAAACCGTTCAAATTGAAGGTTGAGAATTTTTCACCTTATCCTGTTAGCACATTATATTTAATACAAATTAAATAAAACACACGCACACCTGCACACACGCATCGAGGGGAGTAATTCCCTTCTAAATTTAAACCGTTCAAATTGAAGGTTGGGAATTTTCCACCTTATCTTGTTAGCACATTATATTTAATACAAATTAAATAAAACACACGCACACCCGCATCGAGGGGAGTAATTCCCTTCTAAATTTAAACCGTTCAAATGGAAGGTTGGAAATTTTCCACCTTATCTTGTTAGCACATTATATTTAATACAAATTAAATAAAACACACGCACACACGCATCGAGGGGAGTAATTCCCTTCTAAATTTAAACCGTTCAAATGGAAGGTTGGGAATTTTCCACCTTATCTTGTTAGCACATTATATTTAATACAAATTAAATAAAACACCCGCACACACACACACACACTTCTCAAATGGAGTAATTTCATTCTAAACTTAAACCGTTCCAATGGAAGGTTAGAAGTTTTCCACCTCGTATTATTTTTAAAAAAATAAAAGAAAAAATAAAAAAAAGAAAAAATAATAAAAGAAAAAAAAATCTAATTTACAGAAGAAAAAAAATTAGTATAATAACAATTTATTTAAAAAAAATAAGAGTAAGATTTATAACAGATGAAAATTTACCACATTCTTGGAGATTTTTCTTCTTCAAAATTACAATAAAACAAAAATAATATTATTTTCTTCAAAATTTCTCTACAGATTTCACCTCTCCCTTCCCAAAAAATTCCTCTCAAAAAAAATTCATCTCCCTGTGTTGTGAGCCTTCATTCCTATAAATAGGAATGAAGGCCCTGAAACTTGCCCAAAAACGCACGAAAAAAAAGGGTAAGGAAAAGGGAAAAAGTGGGTGGGTGCACCGAAATTTGGTGCACCCACCCCCTTTTGGGTGCACCAAAACTTGGTGCACCCAAAAGGGGCTCTCTGCCCCCCCCCCCTCCTTTACTGGCCGCATATGCGGCCAGCTGGTCGCACGTGCGACCTTTGTGCACCCCCCCACCCCCGTTCGGTTTAGGCCTCTCTCGTTCTCGTCTGTTTCTTGTCCATTTTGTTCCGAATTAACGCATTTTTATTCCACTTCGAAAAATCTACAAAACCAAAAAAAATAAAAATCAATTACTAATATTTAATTTACTTAAGAGATTAATAAAACTTAATTTAACAGTATTAAACCGCATAAATACGGTACAATCAAAACAAAATAAATAAAAAAATAAAATAAAGGTAACTATAAAATAAAGTATAATTTTTTGCGAGGCGGTCAAAATGCCGTGTCTACACTTACTAATGAGGTTTCCTAGATACATTGGTCAGCAGTTGTATCTAAAGTCAATCTCGTTGAAAATCCAAGAGAATGATATATGGATACTGATGCAACCCACCACATATGCTTTGACAAGACGATCTTCATCGTTTATCAACCAGTAGAATATGGGGATAAGCTTTACTTGGGAAACTCTTTAACCACTAAGGTTGAAGGACATGAAAAGTGTGTGTTGAAGATGACCTTTAGGAAAGAACTTACTTTGAACGATGTAGTGCATGTATCAGATATCCGAAAGAATTTGGTCTATAGATTATTATTAAGTAAGAAGGGATTCAAGCTAGTGTTTGAGGTTGATAAATTTGTGCTTACTAAGAATGAAATATATGTTGAAAAATATATATGAATAAATTCGTTTTCAAACTTAATGTAATGATTATAATTTTTAATATTGATAGTAATAAAGCAAGTACTTCTTCTGCTTATATGATTAAATCTTTGGATGTGTGACATGGTCATTTGGGACATGTTAATTCTAATAATTTACGTAAGTTAATTAATGTAAACTTAATTCCTAAATATTAAAATAATACAAGTCACAAATGTGAGATTTGTGTGGAGTCAAAATTGACTCAAACTTCTTTTTCATTCAATGAAAGAAAAATAGAACATCTTAAATTAATTCATACAGATTTAAAATTTGTACAAACTAGAGTTAGAAAAAAAAATATTTTGTTACTTTTATTGATGATTGTACAAGATACTATTATATTTATCTTCTAAGGAGTAATGATGAAATATTAGACATGTTTGTACATTATAATACTTAAGATGAGAATTAACTTAGAAAATAGATTAAAGTGTTGCTTAATGATAGAGATGTGGAATATGTTACATCTTTTGGTAAGTTATATGTACAACATGGAATCATTTACCAAACTAAAATATCTTATTCACCTCTGTAAAATGGAGTTGCTGAAAAAAAAAGAACACAACTTTGAAAGAGATAGTGAATGCTTTATTAATAAGTTTTGGTTTACCTCAAAACGTGTGAAGGAGGCTATTTTAACAGGAAGTTTTGTTTTAAACTATTTACCTCAGAAGAAATTAAATAAGGCCTCATATGAATTGTTGAAAGGTAGAAAACCTACATACTCATACTTAAAAGTATAGGAGTATCTTGCAAAAGTCGATATTCTCAATCCTAAGCGGATGAAAGTATAACCAAAGACTATTGATTGTGTATTCATTGTATATGCACAAAATAGTAGCGCATATCAATTTTTAGTTCATAAATCATGAGGTCACGATTATTGAATCTATAAATGTTTCATTTTTTGAGAATGTTTTTCCTTGTGAGACTCCAATTGAATCGAGTTCTTTAAAGAGAATTGGTGGAGTTGCATCTTGTGATTTCCAAGATGATGAAATTGAACCTACACGTGGTAAAATGATTTTTTTTTTTTTTTAATATTTTGGCCTTGATTTTTATACCTATTTGATATGATATGAGCCTCAAACATTTGGAGTGGGGCTATGTCTATGTCTGAAGCACCTCCTTAAAAGAGAAAGTGAATAGGAAAATTGAGTTCATCTTGGAGAATCATACTTGGAAACTATTGGGTCTTTCTTCTGGAACGAAACCACTATGATATAAATAGATCTTTAAAAAAAAGATAAAAACAAATGGATCAATTGAAAAATATAAAGTAAAACTTGTATCTAAAGGTACAAACAAAAATAGGGTATAGATTATTTTTATACTTATTCACCAGTAATAAAAATCACATCTATACTTATATTAATAGCAATTGTATCTATACATAACCTTGAGATACATCAAATGGATGTTAAGACTGTATTCTTGAATGGTGAATTGGATGAAAAAAATCTATAAGAAACAAATAGATGGGTTTTTGGTTCCTGGAAAAAAATAAATTGTTTTGACTTTTAAAAACTTTGTATGGATTAAAGCTAGAGCCAAAACAGTGCATAAAAAAAAATGACAGTGTTATGTTGTTAAATAATTTTAAGATCAATGAATGTGACAAATGTGTTTATATTAAGAAAATAGAATATTGTTACGTTATTATATACTTATAGGTAGATGATATGCTTATTATTGACAGTAGTGATGAGATTATAAAATCCATCAAACAAATGTTAAGTAATAAGTTTGCAATAAAGGATTTGAGAATAGCAGATGTCATTCTTGGAATTAAAATGTCAATAACTTCTAAAGGATCAATCTTATCTCAATCTCACTACATTGAAAAGATCCTTGAAAAAATTAACAATGATGATTCAGGTCTATTAAGAAATCTAGTAGATGTTTATCAACGTCTTTTTAAGAACACTAGTGAGAGCATATCTCAATTGGAGTATTCTCAAATATTAGACAGTTTAATGTACATTATGAATTGTATAAGACCTGATATTCCTTACGTAATAAGTAAATTAAGCAAGATCACTAGCAATTTAGGTAGAGAACAATGAAAAGTTATAGTGAGACTTTTGAAATATTTAAGATAGGGTTAATTAAACTTTACCCTCTGTGGTTTGACCAATTTGTACTTACCCCCTGTAATTTAAAAATCGCCACTTACCCCATCATATAGTCAGATTTTTGTTCCACTTACCCCCCTATATCAGGGGGTAAGTGTTTTGAAAATCTAACCACATGAGGAGTAAGTGGCGATTACTATCAATCTTAAAGCTCGAGCTCGTTTATTTTAACGAGTTATCGAGCTAGAGCTCAAGATTAACTATTTTCAGGCAAGTCGAGTTCAAACACTCACTTCAAAGCTTAGCCCGAGCTCAAGCTCGGCTTATTTAAATTTTACCTTAAATAAACAAGTTTGTACATTTATTACTCAGCTCAGCTCATTTACAATCCTAACCATATATTACCACTTTCGCATTTACAGTGGCTCATACTATATCCAATAGCACACAACATAGTGCACTTTGGTCGATAACGCCTAACACAAATTACTAATTGTTAAAAAAAATTATACTTCTAAATACTTTCGTTGTGCACTCTGATAATAATAATAATAATAATAATAATAATAATAATAATAATAATAATAATAATAATAATAATAATAATAATAATAATAATAATAATAATAATAATAATAATAAATATATCACGGTAGTCACACTTGAATTGGGTCTATCTCAATGCCAACAAGTCCAAGACCTTGAATTTTGTTCTCGCTTGGCATGAAATTTAAAGTCCGCTGCCATATCTCATAACCAACATACTCAACCAACATCATAATTATCAAATAGCTCATTTTCCTTGTAAACTGTCTCATGAGTCTCAAAATCATAAATTATAAACATCCACGATATCAAATTTATAATCTTGTAAACTTTTCCACAAAATATCAACACAACAACTTTAAATAATAGATTCTCTAAAAATAAGTCAATATATAATTTTTGTTAATTCAAAATAATATATTTAATTTTCGTAGCATAAATATGTCTTAAAAATTCAATACTCACGTAACCTAACGAGTTCAATACTCAATAGATCTAATTTCAATCATATAAATACGTCCCAAAACACATAAATATGTCTCAATCACATAAATACATCTCAAGACACATAATTACATCTCCAAAATCATGTAACATAACAAGTTCAATACTCACGTAAAATGTATATAAAAATATTATATAAAGTCTCTCAAAAGTCTCAACAATTTTCCCACAATCTAACCCTATCTATCACTAGTAGTTGATCAATATCTATCTGAATTATTTTATCAGTATACTGTCTTCGTAATACAAAAATAATTTATGGATCAAGTACTTTTATCAAAATCCACTTTCAACAAAATATAACTACAGACTGGGCAGTATCAAAATTCCACAAATATAATCATAATAGAACAAACAAATTTAAATTAATTGGTCAACTCACTTTTAGATAATAAAATATCATACTTCCTTACTAGCCATAGGATCGTTTTACCTCACGATAGGGAATTATCATATCAACTACCTACAGGATTTGTCCTCCTAATAGGTCTCAACCCAACATATCAACAACATATTCAACTACCTACAGGACTTGCCCTCTTATCAGGTATCAACGACATATTCAACTACCTGTAGGACTTGCCCTCCTGCCAAGTCACAACATAACGTCCTACAGGATATGCCCTCCTGTAAGGACCAATATCTCGCAAGACATGTCTTCCTGACGAGACAATTATGACATAACAGGATAATAAAAATCATTTTTCACCTTTAAAATTTTTGCTTAATCCATTAATCATCGTCAAACTGTCCATTTTCATCAATATTTTTTTCCTCAATTTAATAAGAAAATATAATTTGATAATTTATATAGAAGACAGTAAATATCTTTAAACCGATCTTTTAGCTCAAAAACTTATCCTACAGTCCACTTACTAACAAGACACTCCCCAAGTCTTACCCAACTTACTATTGATAATGGATACTATATCCCAAGTCCATGGTGCTCGTAAACCTAAGCTCTGATACCACTTATAATTACTCGGTCTCCTAGGGCCATCACTCGGTTTCTCCATTTTCTTACGAAGAAATAAAGGTAAAATACAACCCAATAACCACCACTTTATTATCACAATATTTAAAAATATTACAGAATTTACACTATTCACGTGTACGATACTATTCATATGTACGATATACGAAACTATTTACGAATACTGTATACTGTATTATTTATATTTCAACAATAATTTTTACAACTATGCCAATAATAAACAATACCAATTAATTTTACTAATTTACAACCATTAACAGTAAATACATTTTCTTTTACAGAATTAAATACAAATCTAGACATAATTATTGGTGCAACTCCATTTTCGTATATCCTGCAATAAATACTATAGGTAAAGTGAGCTAACGCTCAATAGAATTATAACATCTTCCATATAGGCATCCAATCAATACAATAAATAACACGCAGACATATATTCTATATAATTGGCGCATAATGTATGATCATAAACAATTCATGGATATCAACAATTATAATTAACAACAATAATAATATAAATCACACAATACATGTAGAGATTAAATATATATATTAAAAAAGTTAAGAATTCTACCTCAAATTCAAAATTGATAAATAGACAGTAATTATTCTTTCTCATCTTCCTCTTTTCTTCTCCATTTTTTATCTTCTCTATTTTTTATTTGCTCTATTTTTTTATCTGCTTTGCCTTCTCCATTTTTTGCTTCTGCCGTTTCTTCTTCTCCCCTATTTCGTGTATTGCCCCAACACCAAACACACAATTCTTTCTCCCATTTTTCCCTCTCTATCTAACATATAATAACATATATATATATATATATATATGACTTTATATTTATTTATTATATCTTGAACTTTAATTATTACTAAAATTACATCAACACCCCCATCTATTTTGTAATATTATTATTAGACTCCAAAAATTACACTTGTAACTCCAAAAATTATCAAAATATATTTACACCATAAATTTTTATAATATACAAAACAACTCAAAAATATTAAATTTATATAAAATAATATTTCCAAACTATAGATTTTCAAGGTATTACAGCAAATTATTACCAATCATTACAAGATCTTTGAAAAGATTTGACAATCACTACCAAATCTAAGAGAATCTTCCACTATCCTTAAAATTCATCCAAATGTGATCATAATCAAGACAAGAGAGCATGCAACTAGGCCAAATAGACCCTAAGGAAGGGTCTAGGATACCTTGCCCATGGATGAGTACACAAGATCCCTGGCCTATGAATACAAGGGCTTGGTTTTCATAATTTCAAGTCTTAGAACCCTAGCTTCTCTCTCTAAGCTCGAGCAACTCTCTTGGATGCTAGGATTTTTAAGCATTTCTCTTGAATAACACGCCATTGCTCTACTGAAATTCAGTCCCAGAGGGTGTTCTTGAGGTTCTTGGAGCAAGAACTCAAGAAATTGACAGCAATTGATCGAGTTTAAGCCAAGAAGATCAAGAAAGATAAGTGGTAGCGGAATATTACGTCGCTATTTTCACCATAAGTGTACGGGTCAAGGTTTAGTATAATGGGAAGAGTAGGGTTGTCATATCTATAGGGATTTGATTAAATTGTTGCTGAGTACCACGATTGTCATAACCGAATTTTATCTCGGCGACTCAATTTATATTTTTGTTAATAAAATATACTAAACTAAATTAATAACTACAATACTAATATGACGTTTAAGGGATTATCTTGCCTAGAGATTAACTTTGTTCACTTAAACGTGTTCGATTCAATATTGTTTACATTAATGGCATTCAAACTATCCGACAATCTAGGTATCGAAATCTCACTTACTACCTCTCCCGAGTGTAAAGTGAATAAATATGCGATTTTGCGTCAACACCGACATCCCCGTCTAGCGTCTATATGACACTTGGTTACATGAGTCTCGCCCCAACCTCACGGATTGCATACTTTCTAATGCTCTCCCGAGTAGTTAGATCGTCACGTTGTGTTTAAACCCTAGTTCGAATCCAGGGTTACCTTTCTCGAGTGTCAAATCCCATATTCTCAAACCAACCACAATACCATAGAAATCATATAATGATTGTAATAAAATGGTAAACACAATCGAATATGGATAAAAAATTAATAACGAAACAAAGATCAAATAAACAACACTTTTATAAACAAATCGCTCCCTAGACAATATATGTTTAGCTATACATGCCCATAACCAAATATACAACAACAAATAAGCTAAACATGATCAAATACCAAAAAGGGTTCAAGAAATAAAGAGAGAAATAAAGGAGAAAAGTGGTTATCTGAAGAATGAACGGATTCACGTTCACTAAAACTACTATGATCTTGTTCCCTCTTCTTGGAATTGTGTTCTCTCCCCTACGTATAGTCTTGGAGCTCTCAAGAACACCCCAAAACTGTAGATGTTATGTTGGGAGAAGAGGGGATACGTATGGGATCCAAAATATCCTAGAAAATATTCCAAAATATCAAAAACATCTGGTGTCAGACCGCTACAGCAGTGGGAAGTCAGTAGACTTTCTGACGGGTGATCGCTGCAGCGGTGGTTGGGCAGAAACATTCTGTTCGATTGACCACTATAGCGGTGGAGCTGCAGTCCTGAATGGCCTTTTTGCTTGTTTTCCCACCGTTCTTCTACCGACGTTCTACCGAATTGCACGATTATAGACCGTTTTTGTCCTTTTTTGTCCCAAACACCTGATTTATAACAAAGCAAATAAAAATGTATTAAAACATATTAAAATACTATAATAATACTCGAAAATTACCAAAACCAATTTGGGAATAAATAGATAATTCCACTTATCAATAAGAAGGTTACTTGTTTAGGAAAAGACGACTCTCCTAAACTAGGTATGTGTCTTGAATATCTCTCAATATTGTATTAAATTCATATATTTTGCTAATACATATCATAATCATGTAGTTACTATGCTTTAATTTCATGTATACAACATATATAATTCATAATCAACTAAATAATATTTAATTTTTGTTATAACCATCAAACCATGTCCAAATCATACAAAACCATCTCAAGAACATCAAGAATGTCCGAGAACATATTAAGAACATATGAGGACCCAAATCATCCGAGAACATGTTAAGAACATATGAGGATCCAAACAAAATAACTATCACACCATGAGTTGTGCATAGTCTCTATGATTCTCTCATAAACACTTCAAACCGACTCTTTACTAACTGTTAATACTAATTATATATTGTTAATAAACTGATTTACTTTATACTGAACGTGAAGATCACAACCTGACACTAAATCTTCAGGCTAGTGGACTGGCAGCGACAAACCCTTGTGGCTAAAAATTCAGGATAAATAGAGGGTCTCTATTCCTTCGAGAATATGTGTAATTCTTCTTCAGAACCCTTCCTTTTTTTCTTAGTTACGAGTGGGACTGACATAAATATTTGGTATTTCTTTTCTTTTATAACTAACGACTCACATGCCAACACTAATCTAATCAAAACAAACGAGTTCAGTTAAGGTGTTATTAACAAAATCAAAGAGATTATGTCCATATAATGTTGTAATTTATGTCTTGTTTAATAACTAAATCAACTAAAACCCAACCAACCAGTTAAAAACCTTACGCAAACGAATTACGTGATGACCTTATTCTCATTAATCTGAGATACATAGGCAACCCACGCACGGGTTGGTCACATATCCAAATAATTTAGTCTACTTTGCATGCTGGAACTTCATGTTGACCTGATTCCTTATGAAAACAAGGATACGTAGGCAACCTATATAAGATTCGGTCTCTTAAAAAATACAAAAACATTTTCATTTCATATAGTTTGCATGTTAAAACTACATGTCGACCTGATTCCCTGTGCAAACAAGGATATGTAGGAAGCCTTTATAAGGTTCGGTCGTTTAAATTTCTGTATCTTATAAATTGTTATTGCGTTGTCGCTGCCTAGAATAGTGTAGTTTACTGCTTTTCATTATATCAAAAGTTCAAAAATATTTTCATTTTATAATTGTAGTTGCATAATAGATAGTTAAACATTTACTGCTTTAATCATATAAAAAATATATATTAAAAAAAAAAAGGGAAAACTTTTAAAAATGGAATTGTTTTGTTTAAGTAAACCAAAGAAAATTACTCAGATATTGTTTAACATTGAATATTCATTTAGACCAAGTTACCGTTTACAAACGGGTGTCTTGGGATGCAGAAAAACATCACCTCCCTAAAACAAATACTGAGCCAAACAAACCCAGCCTCCTTATTCCGTGAAAAGAGAAAATAAGGCCATATCTATCTCTACCTTTCCCTTACCTTCTTAAATCACTTTTAATGAATTAGGTATCATCTAGTACGCCTACATACTAGATCTACATATCACTAAATACGGGCTTATTTTAGCTAAGGTTGACTTAAGTCTTTATACTCTAACTTTCATAAATCAATTTGATTATTGTAATTCACACACCGCGAATAATCAAAATAATAATAACATAATTTCAATACTAAATTAGAACATTATCCAAAGGAAAATGTTAAAAGAAATGTCTTGTTTCAACCAAACGATGGTGAGATATTGACAAAAAATCTAAGAACATGAGAAAACCTAAGAACCCTGATATGGAATCGTTATATATATTCCAACCCGGGAGTGTTTGAGTAACCACAAAAGACTATAGAAGACTCCTCAACTAGAATAAAAGGAGGAAACATCTGGAAGATTCATGATGTGAATGATGAATTGGCAAATTAACGAAAGAAGATGGTCTAATATAGACTAGGATTTTACCCTAGTAATAACTAATCCAGAAGCATGTGGAAACCTACTTAAAATAAAAAGTAGGATAAACCTTATAAGATTAAAGACAATCAAGAATGGAAGAAGACAATGGGCCTTCATCAAGATAATACCTAATAATGGGGAAAGTAGCCGGGATAGGGGCAAAATCAACGAAGACCTCGAGACTAACTCAAATTATGCATAATTCTCTGAAAATGTAAAGTCCTGAAAGTATGTGTTAAGAGAAAGAAAATAATAAATAAAGACTGGTCTCACAAAGTTTCTAAACACTGAGTGGTTACACGAAAGCAGTCGGGTGAATCACGCTCTTTACATAGTCCAAGTATTAAGTCGTAGGGGTGTCTCAACACTTAGTGACTTGGGCCAACTGGACCGGGATCACTACCCAAAGTTCGCTACATGGATTATATAGAAAGTATGACTCCCTACTTTCTGGAGTGAATAAAATTAAAGAAAATACTCCTAACACTACCAAGATAGAATAACATTTGTTAGTCGTCATTAACTAACACTTGTTTCCCCATCATTTCGTTTCTCCCTCCTCTGAGTCATCTCGGGAAGACCCATTCCGTTTGCCCTCAGTTCAAGACAGAATAAGTGAAGTAAAGACATTGAAGAAATCTCGGGTACATACAGGGCCTAGGTAATCTTGATAACAATCTTGAAAAATATCAATATCAGAACTTGATGGAATTGAACTAGACAACCTCGTTAACTAGTAAACTACGGATATTTGGTCTAAATTACTATTGAACTTATATTTATCATAATTTAGATAAATCCGATGCAAAAATCGCGACAATCATTAAGATGATTGAACGTTTTAATATGATTATCTGAGTATACTCGAGTCAAAATAATCTCGCATAAACGTGAAAAGGAAAATATACATGGCACGTATACGTATAATGATTAAAACATTAGAAATGAACTTAGAAAAATATGTGAAAGGAATAAAAAAGGCCTTGCTAAATAAGTCATTCATTCGAACCCTCTCCCAAAACTCATCCAAAAGTCATTCAAAGCCTGAGTCAAATCAACAGTGACTCCTATTCCGAGCCAAATATTCCCATTTTGGGAAATCCCGATCTCACCCAAGCAAGACACGAAATAACCCTCCACCATTCTGGTCTAAACTTTTTTATCTTGCAACTAAAACCCAGAGATTGTTCGAAGAAAAATTCTTATTAGAATTCTAGTTGCGACGCAAGAAGGAGCAAAGGAGCAAGAAGCCTCTCAGAAGTACCGGTCAGCTTTCCGTATCAGAAACGACGTGGAAATAACCAGGGGTGATGGCTAATAGAAAAAGGTACCTAGTGCAAACGTTCTAGAAAATATTCTAGGAAAAGACTAGCATCTCTAAATAGATGATGCATTCCCGAGGAAAACATTCTAGAATTGGGCGTCATAAAATCATACAATACTTAAAGTTAGTATCAAAATACTACATAAACACCATGCATCACGATTTACTTAGGCATACATAACTTGCATACGCATGAGAAAATTAGTCATCGTACTTCAAAAAGAGCATGTGGCGTCCAGCATATCATGTTGCATTAGTAGGCCATCATCGACACCACACTTGCACCCATACACCCTATTTAAAAGCTCTAGTAGGTTAGCAGGTAATTCTCAGATATGTAATCTGGTCAAGTAACCTCACCATGTCACCATACCATCATCCATCTCTAATAGTGGTTTCAACCAAATTAAGGATAGATAAGAAATTGACCTCACATAAGGGGTGTCTTAATAATAGACCTTACTCATTCTTGAGAAGCATTAGGGTGTAGTAGAGTGTCATTAGAAAATTGGCCTCACCAGGATCTAATATGATCTTCCTAGAATTGAGCAAGTCCTAGAGTCGTACCAAGCCTCCAGTAGACCAAAACAAAATGGCGTAATTCAAGTCAATCAAGTTAATGATCGATTTTACCTAGCTAATGCTTAAACAAAAATTCTAGTAAGGCGAACCGATTTAGCTTCATAATCCTGTAGCTAATCAGTCTCCTCCCCAACCTGCCGGCTAGGGCATATTTTATGTTGTCAATAATCATAAGTCACAAAATAGGAAGTGTCGGATTAGATTCCCCATCCAATCACTGCCCCAATCTACAACTGGGCCACATTTCATCTTATTTACGATTTTTCTAATGGAAACAACGTTCATTTCATCTCACAATGTACAATAAAATGCCCGAATCATAATGAACTCAATTAAATTCATCAAATATATGCCTTGAACTACGTGTTGACCTGATTCTTGGTGAATACCAAGATACGTAGGCAACCCACATATGGGTTCGGTCGCCACTTAAATAAAAATCCTCCATCAATCGGGATTGAACCATATCAACTTTAAAATCCCCCAATCAATCGAAATTGAATAGTGTCAACTTCAAAATCACCCATCAATCAATATTTAATCATATCAACTTTAAAATAAATCCCCAAATCAAGGATGAACTAGGTGTCAACCTAAGTCCGGGTATTTACCAGGGTGCATAAAACTTTTGTAGATTTGGTCGTCACCTTAAATGAAATCTCTTCATCCCCAACAGACTACGCTTTGACCTGTCCTTGGTAGATCACCAAGGTACATAGGAAACCCAAGTGGATCCGGTCGAAGTCCAAGAAGTGTCAGCATTACGACATTTTCTCGACCTTGTATCAGGACGCATCTCCCAAGAAGTCGATTTCCAATCCTTATGGTAAATAAACAACAATGAATACTTGCACTCAAATTACGCATCGACCTGATTCTAGGTGGATTATCAAGGTACGTAGGAAACCATTGTGGGTGCGGTCGACAATCTGAAAATAGCACAGTGACGGCCGAACTACATTTCGACTGGATTCCTAGCTCTCTCTCATACACACACACACACAACCTCATTTCTCTGAAACCGAAAAGGGTACTTCCTAGAAGAATTGTCAAAACAAATTGATACCCATGATATGTTCAAGTTATATCCACAAATAGACTCGGGCAATCACTATCTGAGTCAACTCGCTCCATCTGTTTCCTAGTTGTTCTGTATTAGCTTTGTGGTGGTTATTTTTATCCCAGTGCAGCAAGTACTAGAGCAGCCAGATAGAGCCGTGGTCGAAGATGGTCCCACAGATGTCAACGGTGTCGAAGGTCTTTGGGTCGATGCTGTATGAATGGTACGAATACGATCTGACGATGGTGGAGGCAGCAGAGAAAAACGGCGACGTAGAGAATGTCAGAGATGGTTTTAGCGCAATTAGACTAATCAATGATGATTTGATCGGAGTTGGGCTCAACGAACAACGGAGCTGCGGCGACAATCCGTTGTCTGCGGTCAAGGAATCTATAGATCTGTCGTAGTAGATGTGACCGATCTGGTGGAGAGAGGAGTAAATGATTTTTCATTGGAGGTGCAGCGGTGGTGGTCTAGGCGGCGGCGATGGTGGTTGGCTTGCCGGAGTTATTCTTTGGAGTGGAAGATTCTAGGGTAAAGGAGAATAATAAAAATAAGACACTTGGTAAAAAAGAGTAAAAAATATTTATTTATTTTTAAATAGGGGTGTTTGTGAATAAACAAAAATTAAAAATATATATTTTTAAAAAGAGGAGGGCATTTAGGTCATTTTATCCAAAAATATCGGTCAATGAAGTTGACTGGTATTTGCAAAACTACAAGGGAGGTATATGGTTTAGTACAAAACGATAGGAGAGGTAAATTGTATATATCCTACATATATAGTTGTCTAGATGTTATGAGTAAGATTAATGAACCAAACTTCTTTTGTTATCTCTTTCAACAGAAACAAAGGCATGATGAACGGGAACAAGGAGATGATGATACTGACAAGCAGAGAAAGGGAAAAAAATACAGATCGGCCAAGTGACGTGACCTATATGATTCACGATGGTTTATCTGGATCATGAGAATTAAATCGAGCTTTAAAGATAAGGAACGAGGAAACAATGTCGGAAATAAATTATGATGAGATACTAAAAAATATACCAAAAATGGAATTAAAAAAAAAATTAATATATGTTGTTGGTGTCGAGAATTGGTTAACAGCTCGAGTATGGTCCGGTCAGGTTTTGTGTGTTTTTTCTTGCTAAGTTGAAGTGATGAGCTAAAGTCCTAGAGCCCTGGAGAGCTGGAATCTTGTGTTTAACAATCAAATCTTCTTCCGGTGCCTAGCTGGAGTTCAAAGAGCTGGTGTCCACAGAGTAGTCACCTACACAAGGACTCGCCTGGGTATTGGCCGACGAAGCCCTTCCAGCGTGAGAATAAGAGTTCGGGAGGAAAAGGGCTTAATACGCTTCAAATAGGAAAACGAGCATTAGCTTAAGCGTTGAGCTGCTCCAGTATTTATAGAAATGGAGAGTGCATAGTGATGGGTTTGGGCTTTTTGGACCATTATGAAAGCCCATTTGCCTTCAAGGAGATTTGTCCCGCAAAAACTGATCCGAGAAGGTCCGAGGAGGTGGAGAGATGAACACGTGGCATAGGTCCAGGTGATAATGAGGTGACATCCAGAAATACCATCATCATATGCTAATAAAAAAAAATGGATGAATGTAACTCAGAAAAAATCTGGCCTTTGAGGCGACGACAATTGGAATCGCTCTACCAACGATGGTGGATGGCGATGCAAATCCTAATTGAGAGCATTAGGATTTTCATAAAGAATAATAAATTTTCATAAAGAATAATAAATGGGACCATATTAAAGTGAACATTTGTGTAAATAGTTTTTTGGTGTGAGTTATAGCACCTATAGAGAATCCAAATTCTACATATGTGAAATCAAAAAAGATATAGATTAGATTAAAATTAATTGTATTGTCCAAAGAGATCATCTCCACGAAAAATGAAAGAAGAGAGAAATTTTTAATGAAATTAGAGAATGTGTTTCAAATCTTTTACTGAATTTTGATTTATTTTTTTTATATATCAAATAAGGAGTGACTCCACTCAAATTTTTTTCTTTTTTACTTTAGTTATATTTAATTTCCCTTACACACATTTTGAATTAATTAAAAAAATGTGATTCAAAAAAAATCTACCCAAAAGAAAGTAAATATGATATAAATTAATTAAATTAAAATTTGTTGACTTATAAAAATTGCTAAAATTAATCCTAATTTATGATTATTTGTTTGTTATTTTATTGTGTTTTGATAAGAGTTAATTTAAAGAAATATCATTTTAGTTTTATGATTATTATGTAATTTCTAAAATTTATATATCCGTTCTAAAATATTACTATCAAAGTAAAGAAATAATAACTATGTGTTTCAAAATTTTTATAATTTTTTTATAAGCCCGCACAAAGCGCGGGTTGTTTAAAACAACTTCAAATAAAGTAGAAAACCCTATTGCTTAAGCGCGGGTTGTTTAAAACAACTTCAAATAAAGTAGAAAACCCTATTGCTTAAGAAAAAACTATCTTACCCATGCTATATATATACATGGCCATCCCCATGCTCATAGAAAAAGTAAAACAACTTTGTGCAGTATCCATTATTACCTTGACAGAATGCCTATGATGAAGGAAGAGGAAGTACTGCAGAACACAAATTTCCAACATCATGGGAGAGTGAAGCTTTTCGACAAGGTGGTGACGGTGAGCGACATCAAGCAGTACCGGCTGTCCATACCCATTCGCGACGCTCAGAGGCATTTCAACAAACAATACGCCGGCACTATTCCGGCACCGAATGGTTCTTCTTTCCTCTTCATGGAAGACGGCGAAGGAAGGGCATGGAGGTTCAAGTACACGTTCTGGAAGAGCCGCCGCGGTTACATGCTGACCAACCAGTGGTCTCAGTTCGTGAAGGTGAAGGGGATAACCGCCGGTGACGTGGTAAGTTTTACGCGATCCAAAAGGGATGCCGGAATGAAGCTCTACGTAGATTGGAGGAAGCAGGGGACGTCGGTCGGCGTGGTGAAACCGGAGTCGATGGAAGCGGTTGAACGAGTTCGGAATTTTAAGCTTTTCGGGGTCAACATAACGGCTATTACGATCGAGTAGAAATCGAGCTTCCATGAACGGTTCAGTATCTCGATATTTACTTAAATCCAATAATGACCCCTTGTGATGAATTTAGGAAGAATAATTGATGGGTCAAAATACAAATTTATTGGTAATTTAAGGGGTTAAAGTGAAAATTAGTTAATAATTTGACTTAATTTTCTTCTATTGATTTTAAGTTCACACAAATTAGACTAGCATCAAAATTGATAAAATTAATAATTTGGGGGTACAAGGTACAAATGGTTCAAATGACATGAGTCATGCCCACTATTAAGTTTGTTTTGACTGCACTAATACTCTTCTTTGTGTATTGATTTATGATCGAGGGTAATTTGGTCTTTATTCTTACAATTGGGTCATGATCGGGTTAAACTCTGGATTCAAATCTTCACGGGTTTGATCGGTTCTTGATTCATTAGTCAATTTTAATCTCGGGTTATACTCGATTGTGACCCAATTACAATGTTTAAGATCAAATATCCTTCATCAGTAGTCCCCCACTCTCGGGTCAGAATCTCATGATCAGGAAGTTTTCTGACATGAACCTTTCAAGAGCGATTCTTATATGTCTTTCTTATCGTTACATTGTCACCATATTTTTGCTTTTCTTAAAAAGTATTGGGTCTCATTCCAATATTTTCTAGAAATGAGATTTTCTCTAGCCATCTTTTTTCACTATTTGAACAAAAGAGAAGATGACAAAACCCAAAATGAGTGTTGTTGCTCTCCCAACATCTTCAAACATATCCAGTAGTTCAAGTGTCGGAATGTGCGAGGGAGAAGGCTCTAGGGACTCTGCCCCGGCGACAATCCCAACATCGGTGAGCGCTTCCTAGTGGGAGGTGCAGAACACTGATCATACTATGGATTCCAACGTTTGTGGTGACAGGATCAACGCACTAACGTTTTGTCATTTGGTGCTTATGCCCCGTGATATGGAATCTATGCAGAGAGCTGACCCTTATGGAACTACTGGCATGAGCACAGATTGACAAAAGGTTAATACGTTGACCCCATCACCACAAATGGTAGAATCCATAAGCACGGGGCATAAGCACAGATTGACAAAGTTTAATGCGTTGACCCCGTCACCACAAATGGTACAATCCTTATTAAGAACAGTATGTCGCAACTCCCACTCGGGAGCACTCAACGGTGTTGAGACTGCCGCCGAGGCAGGGTCCCTAGAGCCATCTCCCTCGCGTATTCCAGCACGAAAACTACTGGCTAGGTCTGAAGACGATGGAGGAGTAGCAACTCTCATTCTGGGTTTCGTCATCTTCTCTTTTGTTCAAACAGTGAGATAAGGAGGGCTAGATAGAATCCTATCTCAGAAAAATATTAGAACAAGCCCCAGTTCGTTGTAAGGAAAGAAATAATATGGTGGTCCATTTTTCATATTTTTTGTTGTAATAATCCAAATTGTTATGTACAAATAATTGCATATGTCATCTTATTGGTTTTTAATAGTTGTCTACTGTAGAATTTAAATATTGTGGTATTATATTCAATAGCTCTATATTATTGATCGATTTCATTTCTGAAATTGAATTAATTTTTAGTGACTTTTTTTACGAGAGTTGCAAAAAAATGAAAAATTATAGTTTTTTTTTTTTTTTTTTTTTTTTTTTTTTTTTGTAAATTTGATGAAGAAATAGGAATATTTTTATTCAAAATAAATTTGGTGAGCTTGATATAAAAATCCCAAAAAAATTGGATATTGTGGGTTAAATTTTGAAACCTTGACCGAAAGTCCCTTTTTTTAAGTAAAAATTATTTGTTTTTAGAAATATTTTTTGTTTTGTATTAAGAATATTTAAAAAAAAAAAAAAAAAAAATTGAAAAAAAATAAAAGAAAAATTATTTTCTTTTTTATTTTTGATTGTTTTGTATTTGGACACCTTCAAACTATGTTCCATTTGCACTTTGATCCATCAAATGCCCTTTGTTAAATAATCACACTCCCTTCCAGAAAGAAAACATAATGGTTTGACCACCTAAACCCAAATGTGATAGTTGGAGGATCAAATCCAAAAACTAAAGTAATTTTCAGAGGTTAGAGTACAATAGTTTACATAAGTCTTGAAGTGTTGTAAATGAAGAATTATGTACTTTCTCCCTAGCTGCAATCTTAGTTTAACCACAGGAACTATCAGATATCTAAATTATTATGATTCTTCTATAACCCTACAATTAACAAGGGACCACGTGCCTCATATCCAACTCTCAACCAGATGGGAACACAAAAAATCTCATTTTTGTTAAAATGTGCGTAAGTAACGCCCAATATTGTTAGTTGAAATAGCATTTTTCTAAGCAATTGCTCTTGATGGCTTAATTTTCAATCTTTCTAATTCTCGTAGTTCCGAGTCAATAGCTGCGGTTAGACTTCCTACTGTCAAGTTACTACAGGCAAACTCATAGTCATCTCTTTAGATCATAGCCCAGAGGTTTCACACTAGCGTGAAACGTTCCGTTGCTTGCTTTGTAGAAGGGAAAATTAAAGGGGTGAAAAGTGTAATTCAAATCTAATTTGCAAATGTGCCATATGTGAATGTACGTGTGGAAGGAAGCATAGAAGTTGAAACGCCGTGCCAGATTCTGTGGCAGTCACATGGATTGCCTGCGCCAAGACACGCCGATCTCGACTCCACCGTCCCCATTTGAACCGACTCTCCCCGGTCATTATCCTCTTGGCAGCATTTCGTCAAACACACTGTGAACTTTCGAAAAGCAGTGGCCCCATAGCTAACTGGTACAGGAGCAGGAAATTGAATACTGTATACAGATTACAGTTCGGTACGCCGAAAGCATATGGCTTTCGTTTTCCCTACGAATACGAGCTCATACGTCTGTTTCGTATGTATAGTGAAAAGACAGGAAACAAACAGTGAGAAGAACTGTTGATTGATCGGAAATTTCTAGTTTTTTATCTTTGTAAGGTGAACATCGCTTTAATCTCAGCTGTAATTGCATTTTATTTGCTTGATTTTGTTTGTTTTAATGGAAGAATTAGATTCTGGAGTAGAAACAAATTATCTATCTGTTCTGAAAGAGATGTTTATGTTTTTTTCCTGTATGTGGTTTTGGACTGATGTTAATCACCATAGCTTCAATCGTTACGCTGTAAAAATTCGTCTATTTCCTCGCAATGTATTGCCCACTGCTTGGCAGTATCTGACCTTCACGAGCCGTCCAATGTTCCTTTCTAACAAAATCGTAGACAGAAATTTGATCATCGTTAGGAAGAACAAATTTTACCCTTACTGCAGCTACATTAGGGTTTATATGGTGCGATTCTTCCCTCAGTTTTTACACAAAATTTGTAAATAAACCGAGACGAAGAAGATGAGATTGCGGAGATACGAAATACTAGCATATATTTTGGCCATCCAGGGTTGCAATTTGTCGTGAATTGTTAAACTGCAAACCTGACTTAAATAGTGGCGTTGTGCTTTATTAGATTTGAAGAATCAAGAGAATATGCAACCCAGATTTCGCTGAAACGGTGAGTGATGAAGAAAGAGTCAACTTCAATGCAGAATTCCGGTGCATATACTAGCCCGGCAACACCGGATTACGGAAACAACAATATAGGAGGAATTCAAAAGGGGTGGAGCTCGGAAAGAGTACCGTTGCCTACAAACATTAGCAGAAGGCATATCAATACAGCTGCATTTATGCCATTCAACAGTGGAAGGGCTTTGCCTTCTAAATGGGATGATGCAGAGAGGTGGATTACCAGTCCTGTTTCAGGGTATGGCATTAGAAACCCTTCTACTGTACAACCTCAGAGGCAGCCGATGTCAAAGAGTGGCCCATTGGGGACTCCGCTTGTTACTTACTTCTCACATCAGTCTCCTCCTGTGCCTGTGCTCGAAGGTGGTGAGAGTATCAAGAATTTCATGGTGGGTTCACCCTTTACCACGGGCGTACTGGTACCTGACGGTATCTCCATACATTATAATAGTCGAATTGGTGCACAATTTAACCCTGAACATGATGAGCATAATATAGCTCGTTCCAGTAGTGTACCTGGATGGTCAGATGTGCTAACCGATGCTTCATTGTCCAGCTCGCAAGGTATAATGCTTTTCTGCCCTCTATTAGACTATTCTTAGTGTATTCTGACATTGATTGGAAGAAGATTACATTAGATTCATAATTGGGTGGGTGGTTCATAAGTTAGGAGTTTGTGTGGAATTAAGACAGACAGATGCATATTATCTTTGGGATCTTTCTCGATGCCTTAATAAAGTTATCCATGACTTCATAAAATGTCATTATACTTTTCTTTCGTAACTTCTTGTTCTTGTGGTGTTTGAAAAATGAATTGTTCATGTAAATTGAGGATTTTAAACTAGATCATATCTAACCCTCTTATGGAAAGGAAAATAAGTCACTCTAAGCTTCAATTGAGAAACGGGATCATATTCTCAATAGCACACTTGAGAGCATGTTAATTTCGTTCTTGTTTGTATTGTATTGTATGTATGCGCCAAGAGAGCTGAAGAAATAGTGAAGCATTTCATGTTGCACGATGAAAAAATGAGTGGGTGTGTTTTCTTCTGCAGTTGCTCTTTTAGATTTATGTAAGTGATGCTGAGGGCAGTTATAAGCCTATCGGAACAATTGGGTGGATTTAGGAATAGGCAGGAGGCTTTGGAAAAACAGCACCTTTTGTCTCTTTTGTTGTCATGGGAAAGGTAATAGGAGAATACATGGGATTCTTTGGACAAACTGAAGCACATCTATTTTATGTAGGCACTATTACCATATTTTTAGGTTCTCGTTGGGTGGTTATTTCTTTCAACGAGATTGTTTAGTTTCTATCGTGTTAGTGTTAGAATCCTACATCGAATTTGTCAAACTTCTTAAACTAGTCTATATACCTATTAACCATATGGTTTTATAGGTTGGAACCTCCTCCCATAGTATCAAAGCTAGATTTGGAAAGCTCCGTTTGCTTATCGATTGTTAGTCTTCACTCTTCTATTTTTTTATCTGATAGCATCAAGTGCAAGGTGAGGTTGCATGTGAGGAAGGTGGGTGTTAGAATCCCATATCAGATTTGTGAGTCTTCTCAAACTAGTCTATATATGAAAGGAGCTTCCCACCTATTAGCCATATGGTTTTAGGTTGAAACATCCCGACAGTTAGTTAGGTTCTTTATATACATTGGTTGTAGAAAGGGGCACAAACTTGTTTTTGTCTTTATTAGATTTTCTTAGAGGGTCATCCTTGGGTAAATGGTAGGTTGCTCAATTTTTACCTAGAGGACGAGGGTTCAAATCTTGGAAATAACTCTTGTATGCAAGGGTCAGACTCTGTTCATCTGGCGGTACATCTGGTCGTACCGCCAAGAGCCTTCGTGTACTTAACTGTCCTTTTTATTAGATTTTCTTACATGTAAAGTATCATGTAAATAATTGTCACACTTGTGATGAACTAATAGTACCTGCTTATCGGTGATAAATGAATATACAGGCGAGAAAGTTGATACTGCCAAGGACGAGGACACAATGGTTTCCCTTCGTTCACGACGTGATATGGCAACACAAATGAGCCCTGAGGACAGCACACAGTCATCTCCCAGAGGAAGGTTATCGTTCTCTGCATCACCTCCTCTGATCCCTCCTATATTGGAGCCGGCACCAGGCCACCATTCCGCTAAGGTGGAAGTCAGAGACGTGGAGGTGGATAAACGAGTCACCATGACAAGACAGTCCAAAAAACATGGGCCGAGGACAATGAAGAAAGATCTACCCAATGCCAAGGGCTTGGCCTCATCTTGGGATGTCACAGAGGCAGCAAAGGATACTTCAAAGTATGGTTTTCTATCGTTTCGCTATCTTATTCTTTTAATTAGCTAGCCTGCCTTTTCCAATACAACTAAATGTAAGCAATATTGTTATTATCAATTTATATAGACTAAAAGCAGAAACCCAAAAACATATACTTTTTTTTTAAAAACAAATATATACGTATCCCATCCTAATTAAACACTTAATTATAATAATTACCCTATGGGGTTGAATTGTTATATTTTCATGTTTAATTACAATTATTGATGTCATTAACTTTATTTGACTAAACTTAATATCACAAGACAATTTTTCGCAATTACGAATGTTGTGGCTATTATTATTTTTTTTTTTTTTTTAACCTCGGCAAAACAAGGGAGAATTTTATTATGTTGTGGCTATTACTTAATTACTCAAATGTAAACTTAAATATGACATCAAAATATTGACTAAACTTTATGTCAATTATCATTTTCCTTTTTAATTCAGGAAAACCAAAGTATGGATAGAAAAATTAATTATGCAGAAAAAACCTAAATTAATCTTGTACTAATAATTATTTTCAAAATAACAATAATCATTATAATAATAATAAATTTAAATGTCCAAATGACTTTTATTGAACAAATTCTAAATGAATTCAACACAATATTCCAGAAGCCCAAAGAAAATCGTATAGACAATTATTTTACTAGCGAATACAGAAAACAAAAAATTTCACCAGAATTGAAAACTAGACAAGAGATATTGTTCTGATACCAAATGTAAACAATACTGTTATTATCAATTTATACAAACTAAAAGCGGAAACCCAAAAACACATACAAACTAAAAGCGGAAGCCCTAGAACCTGGTTCTGATACCAAATGTAAGCAACATTGTTATTATCAATTTATATAAACTAAAAGCGGAAACTCAAGAACACATACCTCCAGCTATAGCATTCAGATTCTGAATAGCAAGAAATCCCAAAGATAATACTGTAAACAAGAATTGAAAAAACTGTCTAGTCTATACAAACTCTTAATTTATGTAGTTGATGGAAAACATAGACTTCTTGTTAGACGAGAGACCCTATTCACTCTTACATATATCTCTTGTATATGTATGTATATCACTTACATATATATATAATCCTTATATATACATATATTTCTCTCATCCATCAAAAGAAAAGTAAGTAAATATATATTCTCCCCACTTTATGTTTTCTAAAGGGAAATAGGATCATTAACCATCAATGTGTCTATCCACTTTGCATAGTGGAGATAAATAATGGACAATTATTGATGTCAATCCATCTCCACTATGCAAACTATACACGCCTTTAATCTATGTAGTTGATGGAAAACATAGACTTCTTGGACTAGAGACCCTATTCACTCTTGTATATATGTATATCACAATTCTTGTTTTCCATCAACAACATAGATTAAGGGCTTGTATAGACTAGACAAAGTTTTTTCAATTCTTGTTTACAGTATTATCTTTGGGATTTTGTTGCTATTCAAAATCTGATTGTTATGACTGAAGGTATGTGTTCTTGGGCTTCCGTTTTTAGTTTGTATAAATTGATAATAACAATATTGCTTACACTAAAAACTCCAGAAAGATAATTTCACAAGAAAGTGTCTAAATAAAATAGTGGGCTTCTCTCAAACGGGTTCCTACTAAATAAGGTAGTTGAGTGTGTTTAACTAAGGCACTATTTGGTAATGTTTTCTTTTTAAGTACTTTTTTTATTTTTTAGCAAAAAATGCTTATACAACAACAATAAAAATTAAGTCTTTACCCCACTTAAATAGAATCAGCTACATGAATCTATTTACGCTATTAGTGATCGATCAAGGGCTATCCCCTCAGTCAGGTTTAATGTCATCAAATCTATTCTTGTAGTCTCGTCCCAAGTCTTCTTTGGTCTATTTCTCCCTCTAGTAGCCTCCTGCAATTGAACTAAATTGTTTTTTCACACTGGTACTTATATGGGTCTTTTATGCACATATCTGAATCATCGTAAACGATTTTCTATCATCTTCTCTTCGATGGCATTTGGAGGCATCAAATTGAAGCTATGGAATTGGAATTCGAATTGAAGGCATGTAAATTTTTTAGATTTTTGCATGCGTTCATTTCTGATTCCAATTCCAAGGCTCCAATTCCGTGCTACCAAACACTACCTTGGATCAAATACTCCTTTCCGTCGTAAAATGATGGCTAAATTAATATATAAATCATTGTGAGGAAATGCCAAGAACATTACCCACAAATTATCCTTTTGTATCATCCTTATTGCCCTTTTTTGTTATGGGTGGAGTATAAGTGAAGGATTTAATTGCTTGTATTTGTCATATTAAAAGTGATCATATTAATTTGGACGGATTTTGGCATGTGAGATGCGCATGCAATATTTTAGGGGTAAAAATATAATTTTTTTATTTTTTTCTTTTTTCTTTTTTCTTTTTTCTTTTTTCTTTTTTCTTTTTTCTGTCACCATCTTCCAGCTTCTTCATCCCCCCAGCGCCGTCTTCTTCATTCCTTCTGCTGAATAAGAGGGCAACATAAAAAACACGTAGGACCATAATGTAATTTGACCAAAAAATATGGAGCGTTAGATTTCAGCTGTAACTAGGGACATGATTTTTTTTTTGGGGGGGGGGGGGGTGTATGTAATATGCTTGACTGTTTGTTACATCTGCTACTTTGCAGGCTCCAGAGAGAAGAAGCCAAGATCACAGCCTGGGAGAACTTGCAGAAGGCAAAGGCTGAGGCTGCGATTAGGAAGCTCGAGGTATGAGCCGAAAATCATACAAGTCGTCATTTATCCGTTGTATATTCATATTTGTCAACAACAAACTACAATACCGTTTGGTGACACTTTTTTAACTACTTTCTAAAATTAAAAAAAAATGATGAAAAAATACTTTTACTTAAAAGAAAAAGAAAAATATCAAAAACATGTTTGATAGTTGTGGTATTATCAATATAAATGATATGTGTTTTCCAAAAACTTTCATAGATTGAAAAAAAAAAGTCGGTGGAGAGATCTTTGTACATCGATCTTTATCTCTTTTATAGTTTAAATATTAAAAAATAAGGGTTAATGGCACTTTGCACACACTTTTCACCCACGTAGTTCAACTAAACTTCACTTTGCATCGGTTTCGGTCTAGTCATAGGGGTGCAAAGTGCAAACAACCATTTTTTGTTTTTTGGAAAAAGTACATAAATCATATTCTTATTTCTATTTTAATTATTTCTTTAAAAAAATTGAAATGCAAAACAACTATACTTTTAAAATTGAGGCACCATTTGATAACATTTTATTTAAAGTACTTTTAAAACACAATAAAATACTTTAACTTAAAAGTAAAACTAAAGTATGAAAAGCATGTTTGAGTAGAGATAATATCTTAATATTTTCCTCTCTTTATTTTGAAAACGTGTAAATGATTGGGAAAAAAAAACAAACTGGGTGAAAAGGTCGTAATAAATCGATCTTCTGATGTCTCTCTTATAGTTAAACTGTAAAGAAAAACAAAAAGCAACTATCTTTTGCTTTACAGAAAAAGTATTTTACTTTTTTTTTTTTAACTTATTTTAAAATATTTTCTATTAAGTATAAAATGAACCCTACGTGTAACATTAAGCCAAAAAATACTTAGAAAACGTTATCAAACAGTGCCTACGCTGCTTCACGAGAATATAGTATATACTCGGTTCTGGGGATTTTACTAATGAGAGTCTGTTTGTTCAGATGAAACTGGAGAAGAAGAGATCGGTGTCGATGGATAAGATCCTGAACAAGCTGGGAGTAGCTCAAATGAGAGCTCAAGAGATGAGAAATTCAGTATCAAAAGTTCCCAGATCTTCATCCAAAATAATATTCTTCCGCAAGATGAAATCTGCTGGTGCTGGATGTTGTTTTTCCTGCCATGCCTCATGAAGGTCACTTTTTTGTCATCTCTACTTGTTCAATATTTCTGTCTCCTTTTGCTAGGTGTGAATTAGTTCAAAACCTTACTTTGTTCTGTAACTGGATTACAATATCTATAAAGTATTATTTTTGTTTTTATTTTCTGTTTTTCTAACTCTTTTTCTTTTTCTTTTTTGTTTTTTATTTCTTGCTTTTATTCCTTATTTTTTATTTCTTTAACTTTCGCTTGTGATGTTTGTAGAAAATAAAAAAATAAATAAGTAGTAAAAATTTAGAGAACAAAAATAAAAAGGAAAAGGAAAAAATGTCTATTTTAAAAAAAAAAAAAATCATTTTTTTCAAATCTTATTTTTCAATTTCTTTTTTACTTTTTGCATTTATACTTTTTATTCTTTTTCTACTTTCTACTACACATCAAAAATAAAAATAAAAAATAAAACAAACGAAACATAAAATAAAAATCTAAAAAAATAAATAACAAAAGAGAGCCAAAAATAAAAATTAAAAAGTATAAAAATAAACAATAAAAAACATTATGTTATAAGGTTGCGTTTGGGTAAGGGATTTGATAAATTTAAGAGATTTGTGAAATGAAGGGATTTCAAAATCCTAAATTTTGAAATCCCTTCATTTCACAAATACCTTGTTTGGATAATTTTTTGAACTGAAATATTTGAATAAGAGATTTGATATTTGGTTCTATTTTTTTTATCAAGATTAAATTAAAACCAAAAACAAATCTAAGAACTAAGAACAAAATTAAGAACGGGAAATCAAAATCCAAGAACCAAATCTAAGAACAGAAAATCGAATTTCATTAAGCAGAATCCTAAGGGAATCAAAGAACCCACTTGGGAACGATTATTAATTGCAGCCAGAACCAGCAAGAGGAGGAGCTGTGTTTGACAGTAGGGAGTAGCAATCCGAGAAAGAGAGGAAGAGAACTTACAATCGATGGAGAAAGCATCCAGTCCGTTCGTCGTTCAAGTAAAAACGCATTTGGAACCCTCAATTGGAACCCTAAATTGAGACGACAACAAACCACGAACCATCAATTGGAACCCTAATCGCCGACGACGATGAACCACGAACCACCGACGACGACGAAGCTGAAGACCACGAACAAAGCTGAAGACGACGACTACAACGGACAACGACGAATCGAAGACGACGGACGAAGAGAAGAAGAACGAATCGACAACGACAACGACGAAGACGAAGACGAAGACGAACGAAGAAGACAGCAACATTGCGACAATTTTCAAGGAAAAAGAGACGAAGATGAGGACTGACGATTTTCGAAGGACAATCTCACGACGAAGATGAAGAAGAAGAAGGAAGGATTTGTCAAATGATGCATGTTTCAAAAGGATTTGTAAATCCTTCATTTGAGGCTTCAAGAGATTTTACAAATCCAGTCCTTCAACATCCAAACAAAGCATTTGCTAAAAAGGAATTTTGAAATCCCTACCCCAAATGAAATCCCTACTACAATTCTCTTACCCAAACACAACCTAAAATATTTTTGTCAACCATGATATTGGCCTAACCAAACCAAACCAAAAAGATTCGAGATCTCCCAAGTATTTAGAGTTTAAACTCTTTTATTGCATATCCATATCCATTCAAGGATCACTAATTTAAGCCAGCTGATAAGGCTTCACAAATAACACATTTGGCTAAATTGCACTTTACACCCCTAATGTCTTAATTGTTGCAATGTACCAAAATTAGTTAATCGAACTAAATTGATACAAAAACTAAACTCTAAAAGGCAAATTCAACAATTAAAACATCGGGAGACAAAGTGGCAAAATAAGGTTTCACCTAAACATTAGGGGTCCAGAGCGCAATTTGGCCTTACTATTTCGTTTGCACATAGCACATCCATATAATATCCATTTAAGAATCAAGAATCACTTCGGGAGTTTGGATAATCTGAGATGATAAGGGTTCACAACATCAAGAATTAAAGAACTCAAACAGATTCTGAATCTCAAATCATTCTTCACAAATAGCATAATTAAAGAACAAATTGCAAGTAGTTTTAAACATCCAACCAATTTATGATCCTAATTTAAGCAAAAGAGGGTAGCAAATTTCACAAGGATTCGAATTGATGCTTCAATTTTGAGCGCCAACGCTCAAGCTCTAGTATGGCCTGTACCTCAAATCCGCGCGTGAAGGTCTTCCACCACCAGCGCCGCCACCACCCATGCCATAGCCCCACTGCAAGTGCGGAAAAAAATCAACTTTAACCCATACTCAACAAAAACAGGAACACATATTCATATTACTAATGAGTCAATAAAACTAAGGGCCCGTTTGGTTGTCCTTCAATTTGTGATATGGCGAAATGTAAAAATCAATTCATCAAAATAAGATAATTCATGAAATACGATGATTGGGCCCTAAGAAAACACCAAAATATTCACAGGACAAAAAGACGTAACATGTGAGCGCTAGTGGACATAAGTTGCATGTACTCACATCATCGAAATCCAGGCTTCCATACATCCTGCCATAGGCAGCAGCACGCATAGGACCACCATAACCCCCGAATGGTTCGGGATTATCCATCATGAAATTTCCACTTGGACCGGCATCATCAACAGGTGTAGCTGAATCGATTGCAACCTTCAAAATCAACAACAAAAACAAAATCAGAATAATAATAACATCAAGTGGAAGAACAGATCTCTCATGAGAAGAAGAATTCCCAGAATTTCATTGGACGGTACGTAACTGAGCATTCATACATGAGCAAAGAAATCAATCATAATGTAGATGCCATAAGACTTTCTACTCTGCCTAAACAAAGAAATTTGACAACTAAGGCAACAGTTGGTAGAGTTTTCCAAGTATTTTTATAATCAAAAAGTTAATTGAACAAAGAAAAAATATTTTTTACTTGAAAACAAAAGCAAAAATTAAAAGCATGCTCATATAAACGATCTTTTATGTAAAAGAATTTTGTAGAGGCTCGAGAAAAAATAGGTAGAGAGGCTTTAGTTCATCAATCACTTGCATAAAAATTAGAGAAATAAAAAAAACCACCAACTTTTTTTAAAGCGCAAAAGAAATGCTACTTTTATTCTTAAGTACTTCCTTGTCCAAAAAAAAAAAAAAAAAAAGTTACCAAATGGTGCTTAAATCTTCCACCCCATCACTCACCTGCTGTCCACAAATTTCATGTGACCTTCGAGAAACTCGGTCAGCAACACCATCATCAGCAAAAGTCACAAAACCAAAACCCCTATGCCCAGATCTCTTGGGGTCCTGTAAATAAAAAAAACAAAAAGTAATAGTTCTGGGAACATAACCATCAAAAGTGAGGTCAAGTATATTTTTCTACCACTATTGTAAAAACACTTCCACCTTACCTTTGGAACATACACATCCATAATGCGGCCAAATCTACCAAAATATTGACGAAGATCGTCAGCACTTGCCTCCTGTGGGAGTCTGCCAACAAAAATCTTTTTGCCCAATCCGCGACTGGGTCCGCCTCCTCCTAATTCCCCAGGAAAATAAACACAAATACTCGAGCGGCAAAAAACAAAATCAATAGATAATTATTAACAAGCTTACTTCCATAAAGCGGGCCTGGATGATCGTATAATGTAGGAGCACCTAGAGCAGCATATCTAGTTGCGGCTGTGATGTAAGCATTATATGCCCCATATCCAGCCGGTGGATTCCGATTTATTGGGCGGAAGTCGTCCTCCTGAAAAAAAATGGATAAACAGCCAAAATCAAACATCATATGCATCCAAAGATGAAAACATACCCAAAATCTAATTTCATCAAAAAATAAGAGGAAGTCAGAGATATTATATCATATCATAGAGTATTCCAACCAAAATATACCTTAAAAAGTTTCCCCGCCAAATAAAAAGAATAAGGCACCATTTCATAACGCTTTCTTTTAAGTTTTTAAGAAAAAAATAGACACAAGTACTTCTACTTAAAAGCAAATTCAAAAAATAAAAAACGTGTTTGATACTTAGATATAATATCATAGTATTATTCCTATAAATAATCTATCAATCCCAAAAAAGTTCATAAATTATTGGGAAGAAGTGGTGGATAGGTCATAGTCCTTTGATTTTCATCTATTTTTTATAGTATAAAAATTGAAAAAATAAAAAGCAACTACTTTTTGTTTTTCGAAAGAAGTTCTTAAAATCATGTATTTGCTTTTTTATTTTCAAAAGTAAATAAGTGCAAAAAAATGCTATTTTTAAGAATTAAATATTTAAAAGCAATAAGTAGTTAAAGAAAAAAAAAGTGTTATCAAACGGTGACTAAGTAATCAAGTCTAAAGAATGAAATTGAAAAAGAGGCAAGCAAGATATCTTGCCTTGGGTGTTGCTCGGTCAACAACTACAGTAGAACCTCCCAATTCATGGGTATCGGCCATCAGATCATCCACGGAGTCTGCAAACAAGTTAAGTTTCAGAGGGAACCCCAATAACAATGACATGGTTAGATTGTTGTGTACTAAGGAAGAATGGACAACATTAAAGTGTGCCACATGGCATTTGCATGTTCTAGTACCTTCCCCGGTACACTAGGTTTCGAATCATGGCTTTGTTCTACTTCAAGGCTTTTTTAACTTTGATTGAAAAAGAAACAGAAAATAAAGAAAAGAATATAGAATAAAAGACACTGCGCAATGCACCCAGTGTTGTAAAAGGCGTGGGCGCAAGGCGGGGCATTTTAACATGTCCCAGGCGGGGCGTAAGTCCCATGAAATATGAATTTTTAATATTTTTAAGATATATAAGGATTACAAAACCACCAAAAAGTAATTGCGAGAAAAAAAATATAAGATGACAAAATAAAAATAATGGACAACATGCATAAAAAATTTATGCCGAGTTATTAACAAAGTAAAACAATGAAAACTTCTATGAGATAGTGGACCACAAATAAGCAAAGATACAAGTTCAATTCTCGCCAGAAATATTTATTTAATCACCTAATCAAATAATAATGGAAGACGAGCACTTTTAACTATATTTTAAGGTTATTTTCTAATAGTAACTTTAGTTATGTTAAACACTAACCATAGTTAAAACCATATTAAACGCTAACCATAGTTAAAACCATAAAATAAACTTAGTTTTAATTAACATTTAATTTGTTGAAATGAAATAAAAAAAATGAAAAAGCACATTGGGCTTACGCCCCCAACCCAGGGGCCTAGGCTTCACCCAATTTTTATGCCCAGGACCCAGCCCAAAAGTCTGGGCGTACGCCCAAGGAGTATTTCACCCCAGCCATAGGCTAGAGGCATTTCCACTACACCCCGCCTCTGGGCTCACCCAAAAAATGCCTTTTGCAACACTGGATTTTATTAGTCCACAACTCTACCCCAAAAAGATCCAAAAGTTTGTCCACTATGCCATTTTTTATTTTTATTTTTTTGCATATGCTTTTGACTAAGTAAATGTGTTATAGAATTGAAATTCAAATTATTGCGTGCAAAACACGATGAAGGCTTACCAGCACTAGCAAAAGTGATAAACCCAATTCCACGATGCCCTTTAGTAGCTGGATCCTGCAGAAAATGACCCGATCATTCAGTTCAAGCAAATAACATGAAACAACATATGATTGGATCTTATGTGTACTGAATTCTGAATGTATATAAATGCGATGGGCGAATACAAATCAGAAGGAATGAGGGAAAGCTGGAACCTTTGGCATGTATAGATCTGTTATATCACCATACTTCTCAAAATGACTGCAAGGGAAAGTCATACAGCACATTTTTCAGACGTTACAGCCCATAGGTAATGTCCAAAAGGAAAAAAGGAAAAGGAAAAAAAAATGATACACTTTCGATTCACCTCCTGAAAGTTGCTTCTGTCACAGATGAAGAGATCCTGGCCACAAAAACTCTGGTGGCTTTCTTTGAAGGTTGCCTCATCTCCTCCTGCCAGATGAAGAATTTATGCACATCATTTGAGCCCAGATAAAGAGAAACATATCAAGCTTAGTGTTGCAAAAGAGATTAAAGAACAAACCCTGGGAGTTGCTACTTTAACTTCCAGCATTCTATTGCCAAGGAAGTGCTCACTTGATAATGCATTCTGTGGCAAAAAGGCTCAAAGAGAACTCAAAACAGAACTTAGAAATGAAAAGATTGATAAAGACAACGAGCAGAGAGGGTAAGAAAGGCAAAACTACCTTAGCATCCTCAACTGATACAAATGTTACATACCCAAACCCACGTGATCGACCAGTTGACCGCTCCTGAAAGCACAGAATAAGTGACGAAAATGTGAGTACCTTCTCATCAAAATACAATCCTCAAACTGCACTTGATCATCCATTATCAACATGCAAAGTGAAAAGAAAAAAAAAACGTATGTTTCTAATACCGGTTTTTAAATTAGGATAGAACAACAATCGTTAAACACATAGGCTAATGCTACTCAAGGAAGCATAAGAAACATAATCAAGGAGATGGTTCAGGTTCAAAATCCGGATTCGAAATGCTATTAGAGAACAAAGAAAAAAAAATACTGCGCTGAAATAATTTACCCGTTAATAATCAAAACATTTTTGGTTGAATTAAGAAGTGAGCTTTGAAAACAACCAATATCATTACATGGGTCATAGTTTTCAAGCAAATCTAAAAAAAAGACCAACAAGCAGACTGACCTTCATGACAATACAATCCTCCAATTCCCCAAATTTGCTCATGTACTCCCTCAATCCTTCAGTATCCACATCCCATGGGATCCCCAAAACCTAAAAATTCACGCACAAAGCAAAAACATTGAATCACAAATCAAACAACTACAATATACCATGGAAATGTAAGATTTGATTAAGAACGTGAAATCGAACAATTACCACAAGCTTCTTTTCCGACATGTTGATCTGGATCGAGTTGCAGACGGAGAAAATCCCACCACACTCGCTCAATTTCTCTCTTTCGCTCTCCTCGCGATCTCACCTCTCTATCTATAAATCTCTCACGCTCGGAGACAACGCTTCCCCCTGCACACAACATACAGACCTCTTTCTCACACACAATCATCATATACCAATTTAAGCTCGAACTCACCATTTCCTCCGGCCAAAAAAGCACCTAAAAAACGAAGACCAGATGTAAACAAAAGACAAATTACAACGCTCACTGACCTTTTACCCTGTTTTGGATTTTCGAAAACCCTAGGTGCCAGAACTCTCCTCTCTCTTCTCTCCTCTCCTCCCTTTCCCCCTCTCTCTTTCCTCGCGCAGCTCGGATCCCTTCTTCGACAGAAACTTCCGCCGAATACCTAGATCTATTTGGGAGCACGGGCTTTCCTTATTTGGATAAATTACACTTTTTGCCCCAACATTTGGAATGAGCTTGATTTAGGCTCTCCATGTGGTTATGAGATAGAAAATCATGGTATAACATTTGTCATGTTAACCCAAATCTTATAGTCTGGTGGTTATCGAGCTAGAAAATTATGGTATAACACTTGTCATGTTAACCCAAATCTTGTAGTTTGGTGGTACCTCCTCAGTAAGAGATTGGGTGTTCAAAATCTCCCTCTCCAACCATTTGTACCAAAAAAAAATTGTCATGGTAATATTATAACTAACATTGAATTAGAAATTCTTAATAAAATCGATCTCGTTCTGAATTATAAGAGAAATTGAGTTTTTTTGTTCTTAATTTAGGGGTAGATATTTAAATGGATTCTAATGTGGGTAAAATTCTACCCCCCGCCACATACTCGCCACGCAGATCGAAAGCGCCACGTTATCAAATGACCTTAATAAGCCCGGTGAATAGACATATTGCATGCCTCCTAAAGTCAGTAAACATAAGCACTTGATAGATCGCCAAGTAAGAATCTCCTCAGATATCGCAAAGAAGAGCAGGCTGGTGAGGTAATCCCAACCTGCACCTCGATGCCCGGGCCGACCTGTCGTTCCTAAAAAGCTTGGCCTATGGGCTTCTTTATCAATTTGTAAAGGGTCCAAGCCCAAGCCCAAGCCCATGGATTTAATCCCCTTCACGCTTTCCACGCGCCTAACTGATTAAGGGGTTAACCGAGCTTAAGGCCCTAATTGTTTGGGATGTTAATGATGTTCTCACCTATAAATAGAAGACTTTGCCAAGTCATTCGATAGATTCTGAAAACTTGAGGTAACGACTTTGTTTTATCCAAACGATCTCCTTTCTTCCCCCCTCCCCACCCCCCCCCCCTCGAGCTCTTATTCTTATGCCGGAGGGGACACATCGAGCACACCTCGGCAAGTCCTGTGTGCAGGTACAGCCCAGAAGGTTAGGCCGGACAGCGCCATCTCTGCCCAAATGACAGCTCGAGTACGCTCAGGATGAAGCTCCAAGAAGATTGAAGACCCAGTCTTGCCGAAGACCGCCTCTAGATCAGCTCCAACTCCCCACACGAAAGATTGACCGGACCATACTGCTAGTTGGTCCAATTTTCAACACCAGCAGATTCTAAGATATATTTCGTTAGCTTCTATATTCTTATACTAACAAATATGTATTGTTCCCAATTCTGTGTGAAAGATTAAAATGGTTCATATAAATGCCAAGAGAGTGAGGAACCTAAAGTTTTTAAGAGAGAAAAAAGTATTGGTTATGCTTTTCAAGTAGGGGATTTTTTTTGTTAGAGATGTATACGACACTTATAAAAATCAAAATGGATTTATATAAAAATTTATAAGTGTTGGTGTCGGAATTTGGTCCGACCAGCAGTATAGTCTAAACACTCTCGGATCAAGGATGAGGGGAGTATTGGCCTTGTTTTTTCACGCGCTGCAACTGGATCGGGTTGCCGAACTAGCTCGAGCCCGAACCCAAGTCTTGATTCTTTTCCTTACTCCTGGTTGTTGTCCGGGCTGAGCTCCTGGTCGCCACGTACACAAGGGACGGCCGGGTTGTTCCCGGCGTGTCCCCTCCGGCCTGAGAGTAAAGATCCAGGGAGAAAGATAAGTCGGAGAGTTACTGTTACCTCGACCTGTCTGACCGATCTGAGGCAAAGTTTCTCTCTCTAGAATGGTTTTTCTCGTTGTTTTAAAGTGTGGAAGAAGCCTCCAATTTATAGGTGAAAGAGTGATTAGCATAAACAAGATTAAGACCTTAGGCTCAGATTACCGGTAAGCAGTCAAGAGCGTGGGTGGTACGGCGGATTAGAGTTATGGGCCTGGGCCCTGGGCCCATTACTGTTGATGATGAGGCCGACGTCCGACCTGCCGAGGTGAAGGGTCAGGTCGGCCCCAAGAAAAAAGTCGGTTTGGGCACTCCGTCCTCCAACAGGCTGCCGAACAGTAACCATCCTGGGCTGCCTATACACCAGAACAGTAGGAACGATGGCGTCGTGGCGGATAAGGCCCTAGTGGCTGACACATGTAGGAGGCCCAACCTAACCCAAATTAGTTCCCCCCCAAGCCTTTGCGTGGAAATGGAACATGAGACGCTGAGGATTTAGCAGTCAGGCCTCACGGAGCGAGCAACCAAGCTTGAAGGAAAGAGCGGTCAATGGAACTAGGCACACCCACTGGCATCCCCCGGAGATTAGACCGACGTGTCGATTACGCCTTTTGGCTTCTCGAGGAAGCCAGACTGTCAGTCCGTCCAGATGCCTAACACATGGCCGAGGTGCGAGAATCGGAGTTCTGCGAACCGTTCGATGAGATGTGACATTTTGACTTCTCGACACCCTATAAATACGGGACCCATTCTTCAAATTTCCTCACTAGATTTTCGCGAAAGCTCTCACCCGACCTCCTGAGCACGGTACTCTTCCTGTCCTTGTCTTTTTTTCTTCCATTTTCATCTTCTTATTCTTCATGTCTTTTGCTTCTGAGGCCGGCTAGTTGGGGAGTAGCGCTTCCTTAATAGACATGATAGTCGCGTACTCCCCAGGCATCTAAATGAAGCTCAGCTCATCTGCAATAAAGTCGGATCCCGCCGTTCCTCCGGCCTCTGGGTCGGAAGGTGGGCGGGAGCCCTCCATTCAGTGGACGTCTTCGTCCGAGGAGTCTTAAGGTGAGACCGAGGCAGGGGCACTCCCTGCGACCGATCCGCCCCATGGACCTCAGGGGATGGGGTGTAAGGCGGGCTCCACAGGTGGTTCTGCGGCCGCCAGGCCGTCCACTTCCGGGCATCCCCCCAGACGAGTTCGACTTCCCGTTGATTGTCATGTACCGTTCTTCGGGGCGCTCCGGTCTGGGGGCTAGAATCCGAGCTGTCAGAGAAAGCGATCCACAAACTCTATAATAGTTACGTGATCTCCAGCTCGGTGGCGCTCTGGGTCGGACGACAGAGCATGCGATCCACCTTAGGGGTTTATCGCGGTTTATGACCAACAATTGCAGGTCGGGCTGTGATTTTTTCTCCACCCTTGGGTGAGGGAGGTCTGTTGGGATTTGGGTCTGTGTCCGTCACAACTTTCTCCCAACAGTATTTGCATGATCGTGCCATTCCATATCATCTGATTGACCGAGGAAATTACGCCATCCCTCGACCTATTTCACACACTGTTCTTAGCGAAGGTCATACCTGATGGGAAGGGCTGGTTTTATTTATCAGCCAGGCGGAAGTTTTTCAAGGGCCTCCCAGACTCCATTAAAGACTGGAAGCCGGGGTTCTTCTTCTTGGGAGGTATCGGTTGGGAGTCCGACGAGAAGCCGTCGTTTGATTTTTCGATCCAGAAGCACTGGGGAGATCATGGTAAGCCTTTTTCAGCTCGGACTTCGTTCCCCTTACCCCGATTTTCGTTCTGACTAGCTTCTCTTCTTTTTTCAATGATAAGGAAACGTCAGCCTAACGCGAAGATCTTACAAGAGAAATAGATAATCCTCAGGATACCGTTCACAAACGTCGGTCCTCTACTCACATCATGCCTGTACAACATCTACTTCTGGAGCAACCCGACCCTGTCGGCGCCGACCCTAAACCCAGAGTCAGAAAACGATAAGTGCACTGAGCCCGTCCCTGTCGTTTTTCTTTACTTATTTTTCTTCATACTGATGAATTTACACGTTTGCTTGTTTTTCAATGATGGATCTAGCTGTGATAGACCGGATGGAAAATAGGAACGTGGGCTCTCAACAGGCTCCCTGAAACACACTGACCAGGCCGATGACAAAGAAGGAGAGGCCGGAGAGCCAGGCCAGGCCTGTCCCCACTCCCAGCAGAGCTGACACCTCGATGGTTGTGGGGGCCACACCGATAGAGATCACCGAGGAAGACCCCTCCCTACTCATCAGGAAAGACAAGGGGGAGAGGAAGGTGGGAGCTTCTGACGCGCCATCCGGCCAACACAAAAAGAGTCGACCTCACAGCTCGGTCCAGGAGGAAGAGCAGTAGCACGGGGATGTCGTAGGACTAAAGTTGATCATCCGAACCAGACTCTGGGAAGACCAACCGATGACACAGAATGCCTCCGTGCTAACGCGGTTCGCGACACGGATTGTGCTGGCGGCGGACAGAAAGAGATTCGCCGATAAGTCAGATGCCAAACTCTACGCCGATATGAATTGGCACGCACTTTCAATAAGCGACTATCCCCTACCAGTGTCTAGCACTTGGGAATTTTTATCATTCATTTATTTTTATTTTTTTTATTTTTACAGTGCAAGCGTTGTTTGGCTCGCTGGAGGCCGGTGCTTGTCTGCATCAGTCCCTCCAAACGCTGGACGCACTTGTACAGGAGAAAGAGAAGGACATCCAACTGCTGGAAGACTACAAGAAGGAGGTGGACCTAGTGACTGGCGAAAATGAGAGACTCCGCACGCAGAAGGAGGCGGGGAAAAAAATGTCAAAAAGGCTAGGCTATCCAAGCAAGTGACCAAAGCGAAGCTTAACGAGCTCCGTAGGGACCACACAGCCAAGCTTGAAAAGGCCTGGGCTGATGCGATTGCCCAATACAATGAGAGTGAAGAATTCACCGGGCTTCGGGATCGCATCACCGTCAGCGTGATCGAGCTTGGCTTCAAAGGAGCAATCAACTCATTGCGCCAACAGTTCTCTGAGGTGGACCCCTCAAGGCTGACCCTCGAGCTAACCAGTGAGGACATTGCTGAGGCCCAGGCGAGACAGGACGCCGAGCTGGACACTGCACCCGTGGTCCCTGTCCCCGAGCCGAGCCGACCATCAGAAATTGCAACGAAGGGACAGCAGAAGAGGCTGCCACCGACCAGTCCACCATCCCAGCTTGACCAGCTTACTTTTATTTCTTTTACTTTTCTTTCTTTTTGTCCGGCCAAGTACATAGCGGGCTTGTAATTCGCGGGCAATAGCCCCGCCACTTTTGTAAATTTTGCTAATCTGAATATAATATTTTTTTGCTCTTCTTTCTGTTATGTCTGTTTTGTTTGACGAATGTCGATGTTTTAAAAAAAGAACTAAAGAATTTTTACTCTTCACCGCAAGTGGCCAAGGTTTGCCAAGCAGGAGCAAGACTCTTATACCCGGTACTCTGCATGGTCCTTGCCCCACAACCGACCAGTATAGCCCATGAAAAGCTAGTTGTGGTGGTTAACTACACAGTTCCACTTAACCTTTCAACATACCAAGTAGTCCAGGCGGCTATGTCCCCGACCGGTTTTTGTCACTTGGTGCATGGACCAGTGATCAAGCTGCCGCCGAACACTTTGTGTAAGACCTTAATCGTAGCATGTACGTCATTTCAGTAGTATTTTAGAGTAATTGTGAAAATTCGGGGTGAAATTAGGACAATTAAAAATTCAAATAAAAAGTCTAGGAGTCCAATTGAAAATATAGAAACAGTAAATCCCAATTTAGAAAGGTAAATTGACATTCAACTTAAAATTAAAACTTTTAGAGGTGCAATTGCAATTTAAAAAAATCTTAAAAGTGGACTTAAACTAAAATGAAGATTTTAAGAAGTTAAGGGGAAGAAAGGGTAATTTCGCAAAGATTTATGTATGTGTGTGATTGGGAGCCACCGGCCGGAAGCAGTGAATGAACAGTGACGTGGCAGGAGGAGATTAACGCTTAGTCCACTAGCTACATGCATATAAATACTGATTTATGCATGTAATGATCACGAAAAACAAATCTCAAAATAGGAACTGCAAAAAAAAAAGAGAAAGCGAAGAGAGATAGAGGGGTCCGCCGGCGGTGGGGTGCAGTCCAGTGTGGGTGGTGGCAGTCCGTTCGGTCTATTTTGTGTGTGTTGGGTGTGCGTGGGTGTTCAATTGTGCGAACGAGGGTGTACTGTTCACCGACGGTTGGGGGAGTGCTCTGTTCGGTTATGGTGTTTCGAGGTGGGTCATCGGCGGAGATGGTGGTCGGGTGGTGTGGCGCTGCCGTGGGTATGTGTTATGTGTGGGCTGTATGGGTTGTTGTTCGTCGTCCGGTGCTGGCGCACACATGTGTTTGTGTTGCCGGCAGCTTCGGAGCAGGCGTGTGGGTGATCTTCTCATCCGAAGTGTGTATGTGTGTGTTGTCGGGTGTACCTGTGGGTACGTGGGTTGGTCGGCCGGTGGTGTTGCCGTGCGGCGAGGTGTGTGTGTGTGTGTATATAAGATCGTCGGAGCTGGGGAGAGAAGGAAGGAGACGTTGGCCGAAAATGCAAACAGGAAAACAGAAACAGGGAAGAAAGAGAGAAAAAAAAAAGAGAAATTACAAAAATAACCCCAAAAGAAAATTCAAAATTCATCTCGTGGCCCGTGAACGTTTCGGAACAGGTAACATTTTTATCGGATACTATTATCGATCAAATTAAATTGTTGAGCATTAAGATTTTTCGCACTCGTAACGGTAATTGTCGTGATCGTGATAACATTTTTTTATGATCGCTAATTTTAATAAAATGGTACAGTAAACTTAACAGAGCAAAATTAAACGAATAATAATTTTTGTAATGGAATGTGGGGAATGGGAAAATTATGGAGAATTAGGACCTGCATTCATCTAATTCGGTTATTTTAAATACGATATTAATTTAGGCCCTATTACTATTAGGTTCGCAGGCATCGGAGTTTCGGTAGGGAGTAGTCAGTAAAAGCTTCTAGGAACAGATCACGAGGTGAGTGTACTGTCTTCTTGCCAAATATATAAAAATTATTATTTTTTTATATAAAATTATTTTTAAATACGATATTAATTTAGGCCTTGTTACTATTAGGTTTGCCAAATTATTTTTTTATATAAAATAATTTTATAAGACGATATGGATCAAGCAGGTCTTAGAATGAGTGAGTAAAAATGGATTTTCGTGAGATTACAATAGTTTTTGAAAGGAAGTTAAGAATGATTTTCATTGGATTTGGTAGTTTAAAAAGAGAGTGGAAAAATGGTTTTGGTAAAAATCAGACGTTTTTTTAAAGTAAAAGAAATATACGATTTTGGATTAAAAATCAGTTTTGGAAATAGAGAGTAATGGTTTAGATTTGCCGACATTGATTAGACGATAATATTGGTTTGTGAATTGATGATGACGTTATTAATTTGACAATGCTATGATATTTATCTGCTTCGGTAGAGTGACGTGATCCCCTTCGGCAGAGTGATGTTATCCGCTTCGGTGGAGTGATGTTTATCTGCTTCGGCAGAGTGATGTTAGACGTTTATACTGCGCAGTGATTATCCGCTTCAGCGAAGTGATGGGTATTCGTAGGAAGGCATATCCTATGGATGGTATGGTACCATTGCAAACTCCCGATCGTGAGGTTAAAACGATCACTAGGGCTGGCCAGCGCGTGTGTGTTTGAGAAGATGTTTTGAGATGTGATAATTTGCTTCTACTAAGTGATTTATTATTTATATGGTGAATGGCATGATTCTTATACTAAATGATTTTGCATGGAACTTATATGTAGTGCTTTATTCTCACTGCTAATATTATGAAAACCTTTATGAGCTACGTAACGATAACATATTTAAGCTTGATCCATTTAGATGATGCAGAATAAACTGTTATTATTATAAAAATATTTTACTAAGAAGGCAGTCCACTCACATGTACAACGGTTAGGAGTCGGTCCCCTATTGACACTAGGTAGAGCTACGTGATGGAGTCATATAGGCGTTTGAGAGAAGTTGTCAAAGGTGAACCTATAAAAGGTTCATGGATAAATACTGTTTGTTAGTAAGATTAAGTTGGGACGGGTGTGTCCCCCATTTAGATGTTTGTATTATATGGTAGGTGTATATTGTCATTTATTTGGTTGTTTGAATATTGGTGATGTCATGTTGTAGTCACGCCAGCCTCGGGATGACAGGTGTCCAGGACGGGTTGTGACACTTTGCCCCCTAGCCAGGCAAGTGAGCCCGTGTAAGCAGGCTTTCATGGTGTCTTTTTGGGCCATCCTGTAAGCCGATTGACACGCTAATGTGGTTTGATTTTACCCCCCAGACGATGAAAGGAACTCGAACGGGGCGAGCTGTTGAGGTCGTCTTTTTATGAGAATGGTATAAATTCACCACTTGTTCCTTTGATTTTGCCCTCCAGATGATCCGTCGAGCCCAGATTTTGGGCTCGTCGATCTTCTCCAGGTTATATTTGGTTTTGCCCTCCAGACGATCTGACCAGCCCTGTTTTTGGGCTCGTTAATCTTCTCCAAGTTGTGGCAGTTGATTTTGCCCCCCAAACGATCTGACCAGCCCAGTTTTTGGGCTCGTCGATCTTCTCCAGGTTGTGGCATTTGATTTTTCCCCCAGACGATCTGGCCAGCCCGGTTTTTGGGCTCGTCGATCTTCTCCAGGTTGTGGCATTTGATTTTGCCCCCCAGACGATCTAGCCAGCCCTGTTTTTGGGTTCGTCGATCTTCTCCAGGTTGTGGCATTCGATTTTTCCACCTAGACAATCTGGCCAGCTTGGTTTTTGGGCTCGTCGATCTTCTCCAGGTTGTGGCATTTGATTTTTCCCCCAGACAATCTGTCGAGCTCAATTTTTCCGAGTTTGTCAATCTTCTTTAAGGTTCGATCCGCGAGTAAGCTATTTTATGAAAAGCTGAAGTTCATTGAACTGAAAATGCTTTCTTTTCATTTACCATAACCTTTTGCATTACAAGTCGTGCAAGATCAAAATACAAAGTGTTGGGCAAGTTTTGTAGTTTCAAGCGACGATTTTGTAGTAGCGTTTGAGGTGTTCAACATTCCATGGGTGCCTGAGTGGCACCCCGTCCTCTGTTTCCAAGTTGTACGTGCCTGGCCAGGCTACGCTAACTACACGGTAGAGACCCTCCCAGGTGGATGCTAGCTTCCCAGCATTTTGTTCCTTGGTCGCTAAAGTGACCTTCCTTAGGAAAAAGTCCCCGACTTCAAAAGAACGAGGACGAACGCGACAATTATAGTACCGGGCCATCCTTGGTTGGTAGGCAGCTTAACAGACCCTAGCTCGTTCTCTTCTTTCTTCGAGTAGGTCAAGGCTCAGGGCCAGACCGGCTTCGTTCTTAGCTAGGTCGAACGAGTGGGTGGTGCGGAGAAATGGTATTCCGACCTCTACGGGGATTACAACCTCTTAACCAAATGTTATCGCAAAGGGAGTCTTGCCAGTCGGGGTTCGAGTTGTTATGTGATAAGCCCATAGCACAGGGTACAAGTCTTCCACCCATAACCTCTTTGACTTGTCCAATCTGATCTTCAAATTTTGCACGATAGTCCAGTTAGTGACTTCGACCTATCCGTTGGCTTGAGGGTGGCTAGGGAGGAGAATTTTGTTTTGATCCTAATCCCAGCGCACAGCGAGGTGAACAGGTCATTATCAAACTATTTTTCGTTGTCGGAGATAATAGTCCTTGGTATTCCAAACCTGCAAATGATGCGTTTCCACACAAAGTCTCAAATCTGTTACTTAGTAATCGTCGCCAGTGGTTCGGCCTCAACCCACTTGGTGAAGTAGTCGATGGCGACGACCAGAAATTTTCTCTAGCCGGACCCTAGGGGAAAAGGGCCAAAAAGGTCGATACCCCACTGGGTGAACGGCCACGGGCTGGATATTGGGACCAGCTCGTTCAGCGAGGCGTGCGGGTACACTGCAAATTGCTGGCACTTGTCACACCTTTTCACGAATTCCCCCGAGTCCTCCAGTATTTTAGGTTAGTAATATCTATTCAAGAGCAGCTTCCAAACTAAGGACCTGCCCCCCGAGTAATTTTCGCAAATTCTCTCGTGGACCTCCCTCATGACGTACTTGGCCTCTTCAGATCGGAGACACCGGGAATACGAACCGAAGAAGGACTTCCGGTAAAGGACACCATCGATGAGAGTGTATTGCGCTGCCTTGTATCGTATTCTTCGAGAGTAAGCATGATCACTAGGAAGCGTCCCGTTTGTGAGATAGCTCACTATAGGCTCCATCCAGGTTGGCTCTAAATTTAGGGCACATACAAACGCGGGCTCGTCCGAGGAAACTATGCTCGGCTAGGCGAGAAATTCAACGGGGACTGTCCTCTTGAGCGTGTACTCGACTGCTGAGGCTATGTTGGCCAGAGCGTCGACGTGCCTATTCTTTTCTCGGGGTATTTGCATGACTTTCACCTTCTCGAAAAGCTTTGTCAGGTCTTTTACCCTCTCTAGGTAGGCTATCATGCTCAAGTCTTTTGCGAGGTACTCACCGTTGACCTGATTGACCACAAGTAGGGAATCACACATTACTAAGAGGGATCTTATATTAAATTCTCGGTCTAATCAAAGTCTGGCTAGTAACGCTTCGTACTCGGCCTCGTTATTTGTAGCTCGGAACCCGAGCCTTAAGGTGTACTCGACCTCTTCTTTATCCGGGGCCACGAGGACCATTCCAGCCCCCGAGCCACTCTGATTAGAAGATCTGTTGGTGAAAATTTGCCACGAGTTGGGCCTAAGGTCTCCTTGGTACTTCGCCAGCTCGCCACTCTGATTGGAAGATCCGTCGGTGACGGTCTCGTCCTTAGGAAAGGTCAGCTCGGCTATGAAGTCGGCTAGAACCTGTCCCTTGATTGTCGTTCTGGGGCGATATTCAATGTGAAACTGACCTAACTCTAGATTGTACTTCATTACTCTCCCCAATATGTCAGGGGAGTGAAGGATCTGCCTCAATGGCTGGTCCGTTAAAACCACAATCGTGTGGGCTTGGAAATATTGGCGTAGTTTCCTGGAGGCGATGAGCAGGGCGTAGGCCAGTTTTTCGAACTTCGTGTACCTTGTCTCTGCATCCGTTAGGACATGGATAGAGTAATAGACTGGGCTCTAGACACCGGCGTCCTCCCGGACCAGGGCGGCACTAACGGCCGTAGGGGAGGCCGCGACGTAAAGGAGTAGGTCATTGCCCTTCTGGGGTGTAGTAAGTAGAGGAGCCGACGAGAGATATCTTTTTAGCTCTTCAAAGGTGCAGTCACACTCCTCGTTCCATCCAAATGCTTTGTTCCCCATAAGAATTTTGAAAAATGAGAGGCATTTTTCGGACGATCTGGAGATGGACCGGTTTAGGGCGGCTAGCCGACCTGTTAGCATTTGAACCTCCTTCTTGTTCTGAGGAAGTGCCATACCGAGCACTACGCTGATCTGGTCAGGGTTCGCGTCAATGCCGCGCTATGATACCATAAATAACGGACACTCCAAAAATACACTTGTTTGGATTCAGTCTCATACGATGAGCTCGGAGTTTATTGAAGTAGGATTGGAGGTGGGCAAGGTGGTTGATCGCTAAAAAATAATACCCTTAAATTGGTACCGCGATACTGATGTAGTACGGTGTTCAAGTAGGGTGTCGAACCACAGAGATCGGTCTTGTAATTATCAATTTCTGATTACTTTTATTTCTTTAGTGAAAACGATTTTGATTTTTTTTTAAAATAAGAAAAGAAAATACTAAATCTAAAATAAAAATAAAATAAAGAACCAGGATAGGAATTGTGGGGTTAGTATTTTGAGAATTATGTTTTTCTCGTATTTTCTATTTAAATCGGATTTGTATAAATGAGTGTTCCTAACTACAAGCCGGAACTACTCAGAAATATATGGATTGTTATTCTCCGGCATGATCTATCTTCGGTATTTAATTCCTACATTAAACTAATCTAAATTGAATTAAAATCTAGACATAAACCATCCAGATCAATAATCAATCCCCAAGAATACGATTGTATGGCCATTAAATCAAGACCACAGGTGCAAGATTTAATGTTCTAGCAATAATTGAATTCAAATTAAAATCTTTACAAGAACATTTTGACAATAAATTCAATTATAATTAAATTCATTTTTACGAACGGAATTCCTTCCACACAATTGTTTATACGAAATCCAAATTTAAATAAGAAAAATACAATATTACATAAATTCAAAAGTACAATACCACAACCCTAATCTGGTTGAAGGAAGTTAGCTTCTTATTGTTGCATTGAGTGGCATTTTCTCGGATAATATCCTCAAAAATACCATTTACACTTTGTACCCCAAACTATTCTCCCCTCCAAAAATAAAAATAAAAAGAAAAGAAAAACAAAGAAGAAAATACTACAACTATTCTAAGAATGAAGTAGGAATATCGATCTTTTTTTGCTCTCAAACCTCCCTTCTATTTATAGAATCCAAAAGGTGAGTTTTGGGGTGAATTTGAGTCAAAAGAGGAGGCTAGGGGTGAAAAAGGTCAAATATGGAGGCCAATGGGGTTGTTGTGCAATTTGTCCACCGGAGTGGGCGCAGGTCAGGCCGAATCGGGCTGGGTTCGGATCAAAACGGTTTGGCCCGCAGCACTATGTGGCTGCACGGAATGACCATCTTCAAACGGTTGTATCTTTTTCATACGAACTCCGATTTGGATCTATAACCAGTCGTTGGAAAGTTTAGAGAGTCTAATTTCATATACAATTTGTTTCATATCAAAATTCCAACTGTAAATTTAGTTATATCCAAAAGAGTGGACAGTGGTCTTCATTCTAGTGCAACAAAAATTAAGACTTTTATCCGTTTGATCATTTCCTCTACATTTTGCTCCAAATTAACGTTGTTTTGTTCCAAATTAAAAATCCTATAAAAACAAATAAAACAACTTAATTTATAATATTTTAATTTATTTAAAAGATTAATAAAACTTAATTTAGTGGTATTAGATCGCACAAAATGAGGTGTGATCAGTGGTCCTCAGCCCGGCTACTCTTGACGAGCATGTCGTCGATGTATACCTCCATCGTGCTCCATATTTCCTCCTTAAACATTTTGTTGACAAGCCTCTGATAAGTGGCCTCGGCATTGCGGAGGCCAAAGGGCATGACCTTGTAGCAGTAAGTACCTCGGTCATTAATGAAAGAGGTTTTGCTCTTGTCTGGAGGATACATGGGGATTTGGTTGTAGCCGGCATAAGCATCAAGGAAGCTAAGTCGCTCGTATCCTACCGTAGCGTCGATCACGATGTCGATCCTCGGGAGTTGAAAGAAGTCTTTGGGGCAGGCCTTGTTTAAATCTTTAAATCGACGCAAAGTCGCCATTTGTTGCCGACCTTGGGGGCCAGAATGACGTTCGCGAGCCAATTCGGGAACTTGACCTCTTCCACGTTGTCTGACCTGACGAGTTTATCTATCTCCTCTTCAATTATCTTATGCCGGTCTGGGTAGAATTTCTTTCTCTTTTGGCAAACAGGTGGGTGGTGAACGTCAACGTACAGCCGGTGTATGGCAACACTTGGATCGATACTAGGAAGCTCGTTGTGTGACCAAGTAAACACGTCGTGGTTCCTTACCAGTAGCTCGGTGAGGTTGGACTGCTCTTTTGGGCTTAGCCGAGCTCCAATCCTCGTTGTTCTCTCCGTAATAGTGAGATGAATGAGAATGTCGATCAGATCTTCGTGGGGCCTCGAGACGGGCTCATCATCTCGCGGATCGTCGATCGGAACAGGCTCCACCCCATGAGCGAGGACCATGAGCTCCTTGTTCAAACGAGGGGTAAACAGCTCCTGTCCCGACTATAATTGCTATTTTTTCTCCAAGGCCCTTCTTGTACAGGACCGCGCGGCTTCCTGGTTTCCCTGAACCTCCCCCACCCCAGAATCCTTGGGGAATTTCATTTTCTAGTGATAGGAGAAGCATACGGCTCTAAGGGCGGCCACAGTGGGTCATTCCATAATTACATTGTATAGTGATGGCCTGTCAACGATAAGAAATTTGGACCACAAGGTGGCGATGTCAGGGCTGGAACCAACGGTAACGGGTAAAGATACCCAACCGACCGAACTGACTATGTCGCCATCAAATTCGACTAGTGGGGATCTGACGAGCTGCACGGAGCTTGCTTCTATGCCCATTTTGTCGAAGGCTCATTTGAAAAGAATATCCGTCGAGTTACCACTGTTGACAAGTATCCTCGTTAGCTTGAAATGGTTGATTAAGGTTGCAATGACTAGGGCGTCGTCATGCGGAACGTGTACCCCCCTCAGGTCGACCTCGCTGAATGAGACCACATTGTGGGAGGCCGCATCTATTATACTAACCTCATAAATTCCCTGTTCCACTTTCCTCTTACTCTTGCCTTCGTACCTCTTCCGAGAAGAGGACGTTTCCCTCCCGAAACCCAGGCCACCGTGGATGAAGTTGATTTCACCGTCGACTCTCAGGTCAGAGTCATCCTTAGCTCGCTCATCTTGGGGCCGGGGCCAGTTATCATTCAGCTTTAGGCGATGTTCTCAGCGACCGTCACGACGATCATTCAATCCGGCCCTTTTCTCGTCGGGTCGGCGAACGTAACTCCCGAGATAGCCCCTGCGGATGAGGGCTTCAATCTTCTCCTTTAACTGAAAGCACTCATCGATGGAGTGACCATTACTCATGTGGAAGTCGTAGTGTTTATCAGTTAACTTCCCGAGGGGCTTCCCCCTATGGGGAGGTGCAGGCGAGAAAAGACCTTTTCCGGCATTCCCGGCAAAGATGGTCGTAATGGAAGCAGTCAGGGGAGTATAAACGACCTGACAAGCACCCGACGGTGGTCTTCGATCTCCAGGCAGTGGGCCCAACCTTTCCTATGCCTGGAGTCTCCTAGACGCTTGGGACCTGCTCGTTCCCTCGTCAACTCATGACTTCTTCCTGAAAAGATTTTCCTTCTCTTTTGTGATTTTATTGACGAGGTCAGCCTTATAAAAATTGGCACCAAGGTCGAGTACTTCACGAAGGCTAGCGGCCGACCTGGAATTCAGGTCATACAAGAGCCCTCGGTACCTTAGCCCACTAGTGAAAGCATTGAGTGTCACTTTATCAGAAACTCCCTCACAAGCGAAGGACTCTATCCAAAATCGATGCACGTAATCGGCTAGATTCTCACTCTCCTCTTACCTGACACCGAGGAGGTGAGACGCAGTTTTCGACCTTCGACGAAATCGACTAAATCTCTCCATGAACTGCTGTTCAAGCTAGAAGAATGTGGAGACTGAGGCCGGCGGGAGATCGTTAAACCACGACCTAGCCGGGCCTGTCAATCCAAGTGGGAAAAATTTGCACCTAATGGCATTTGTAACAGCGTGTACGTCCATGTGGAAAATATGCATGGAAAGGTGATCCAGTGGGTCGGTCGTCCCATCATACTAGGCTGCCAGGGGGTTAGAAAATCAATACAGAACCGCCTCTTCTGTGATTTCCAAAGCGAAGGGAGAGCGAACTCTGGTATATAGCCCGAGGACCCCCCCGATATTGCGCATGAGACTGAGGGCGGCTTCTATCTCTGCCAGGCGTCGTTCCATTGTGGTTGTCACCCTCTCCGTGGCCACAATTTGACTGGCAGCAGGTCTGGGCTCCCTCCTACGAGCTTGCGGGGGGGAGTGAGAGTCTACCTCCCTGATTTGAGAAGATCGGTACTTAGAGTGCTCGCGGTGGCTATACTCCTAAGCCAACGGTGATCCCAGCCGGTCATGGGATCGTTTACCGTGAGTTGATCTTTAAACGTTTGCCGAAGCGACTGGGGGGTCAAGGTCCCTATCCCTCAATGCTTGGTTCACAGCCTGAGGCCGAGCCTGCGCCATCTGCCTGTAAGAGTCTAGTGCTTAATCACCGGACTCCTGTGGGTAGGCCCTCTCCTTCGCAACATGAAGGTTCGGTCCCTTTTCAACTGGGGGTAGAAGTATGCGGGAGAAGAGGATGTTGAAGTATTCTTGGAATTTGCCAAGTTGGCGTTCCACGTTATCAAGCCTGGCGGCATCGACGGCCCCGGACGTCTGTCATGGGCAGAGCTCCTCGGTATCGACGTTTTGTCTTTCAGCATCTGCGCCTTCTTCGTTTGTCGCTCAGCGAGCAGTGGCCCTAGTTTTCGGCCTTGGAGCCCACGACATATCCTCCCCGGGCTGTTTATTCACCGGGTGGATTATGTTCCCTAATCGGTGAGAGTGACCAGACCTTGTATTCATTATACCTTAGCCAAGCAGGTAGCTGATGATTTAGGGAAGGCTTTTTGTTCTGGTTCTCACAGACAGCGCCAAACTGTTGGTGTCGAAATTTGGTCCGACCAGCAGTATAGTTCAAATACTCTCGAATTAAGGGTGATGAGAGTACTGGCCTTGTTCTTTCACGCGCAACCGGGTCGGGTTGCCGAATTGGCCTGAGCCCGTTCCCAGTTCTTGATTCATTTTCTTGCTCCTGGTCATTGTCCGGGCAAAGCTCCTAGTCGCCACCTACACAAGGGATGCCCAGGTTGTTCCCAGCGTGTCTCCTCCGGTGTGAGAGTAAGGATCCGGAGAAAAAGATAGGTCAGAGAGTTACTGTTACCTCGACCTGTCTGACCGATTTGAGACAAAGTTTTTCTCTCTATAATGGTTTTTCTCGTTGTTTTAAAGTGTAGAAGAAGACTCATATTTATAGGTGAAAGAGTGATTAGTATAAACAAGATTAAAACCTTAGGCTCGGATTACCGGTAAGCAGTCAGGCGCATAGATGGTACGGTGGATTAGAGCTATGGGCCTAGGCCCTGGGCCCATTACTATTGATGATGAGGCCGTCGTCCGACCTGCCGAGGTAAAAGGTCAGGTCGACCCTAAGAAAAAGGTCGGTTTGGGCACTCCGTCCTCCAACGGGCTGCCGAACAGTGACCATCCTGGGCTACCTATACACCAGGACGGTAGCAGCGATGGCGTCATGGCGGATAAGACTTTAGTGGCTGACACATGTAGGAAGCCCGACCTTACCCACATCAATAAGAAATTTAATTAGAGTTTTATTAAAATATAGTGATAAAAAATTATTATCCTTGAATTATGAAATGTACGAGTGCAAGAACAAATTTGGGATAAAAGTAGCTTTTGCAAAAAAAAAAAAAAAAACGGGAGGGGGGAAGGGGGGAACATACACCTAAATTAATGGAAGTTCATCCAATTTCCATAACTCAAGTGAAGTCAAATTAGAACATGAGGAACCAAATGTGTCGTCTCTGAAATGTAAGGGTCATTTAAACATCTACCTAATGAGAACATGAGGGACTAAAGGACTAAAAATAAAATTTCTCCGGAATTATGAGTTAGGACGGGCACAAAGACAGTCATCATATCAAAAGACAAATAAGGAGATATTGTGGACTGTTGAATCAAAGAGAGTTACAAGAATAGGGTTTCTAGTTGCCATTCTCAGTCATCTCCTCTCTCACATTAATCACTCGCTTCCCCAAAACCTCTTCCCCATAATTTCCTCTCTCTCTCTCTCTCTCTCTCAAGCCATTGCCCTTATGAAACCACCACAACCATGACCACTCCTTACCCTAATGTTCATTTTCAGCCTCACAAAAATTCCTACCCCCTAACAAAGGCGCGCCTCCCTTCTCCATCGTCATGTGCTTATCATCGTCGTCTCTAGTTGGTCCGTCTATAACTATGCTTCTATGTGGTACAATAAGTTTGTATGTTTCACTTTAAAACTCATATCTTTAATCACGTTTTTTAGTCTTTCCAGCTAATTTAGTTGTTAAATTAGACGAAAATAAGGATAAATTTGTAAAAAAAAAAAAAAAAAATTTCCTTTTTTTTTTTCCTTTTTTTTTTCTTTCTTCTTCACCGAGCTTTGCCTCCTTCTTGTTACTCTGTACTTATCGTACACACTACACGACCGGTGATGGGCCTAAGAATCCTCAACTTGTGGTGGGTTATGGATTTCATCTTACCGACAAAGAACTGGCGGCTGACTAACTGCGCCTCAAAATCTATGGCTTTGAGAATAAAGTCAGCACCATTATTCGTAAAATCGATGTTTGTAAGCTAGAACCTTGGGACTTACCATATAGCTTAACAATGTTTTTCTTCCATTGTTATAAATTTACGTAGTAGTTATATTTTAACCATGCATTTGAAGCGGAGTGCAGATTTATCAATGATAAACACAAACAAGGATAAACAGTTGTAAGGGGGTGGAGATTGGGATGAAGAACACTCTCGTCTTCTACAGACGTCGTTCTTCTTCCGGTGCCAAGAGGACTCATTGGTTGGTGGACAAATATAGGGTTGGGTTTTAGTGATTGGAGCCTGAGGGTTGATTTTTTGAGTAAAGCTCAGTAAAGAAAAAACAAAACAAATATATATATATATATATATATAAATTTTAAAAAAAAAAATCTTTATTTCGTCTAATTTATCAGTTAAATTAGATATAATGACTAATTAAAATCGTGATTAAAAATACAGAATTTAAGGTGAAACATATAAACTTATTGGACCACACAGAAACATAGTCATAGTAAGAGGGTTTAAAATGGAATTTGCCCTTTAGAGATTGAACAATCCATCGAGAAAACAACCTAGAAATTCTCTCTACACAATCCACGTTGTATGGAGTCTCTGTTGAGGCAGAAAATAAATAATGAACGAGTTTACCGAAATTTCTTGGGATGAGTCGCGGACTAGGTCGCTCTCTTTAAGACATTTCGCTGCTCTGCCCAAGAACGTTCAAGCAATGTAACAGCCCCGTCGTCCCCAGGATAAAACAACCCAAAATCATCTATGTTTAGGACCTTCTTTGCACAACATAAGGCTTGAATACAAAACACCCACACACTGTTTGAACAAACAAACAAACAAACTGCTCGGAAATCGAAGTTAAAAACAAAATTGTTTCAAATGAAGAAGTTGTTTTATAGACAAACAAGCTGCAAAAATTGTTTCAAATGAAGAAGAATACTGAAACTGTATTTTGCTGTTTCAGGTCAAGAAGAAAACTCAAGCCAATTTTTATGTTTCACAACTGTGGAAGAAACCAGTATTTATAAAAAAAAAAAAAAAAAAAAAAAAAAAAAATCTGAACATTTGGAATTATTCTTGAAACGAAAAAAAAAAAAAAAAAAAAAAACGTTTAAGAAAAATAATAAACGTTTTTATTTCTTAAAACGTTCAAACGGTTAAAAGTAATTAATTTTTTTTAAACGTTTTATTAAAACGTTCAAGAATAAAAAAATATTTTTTTTTAAACGTTTAATTGAAAAAAGTTTTTAATCAAACTGTTAAAAAACATGATATTTTAAATAAAATAATTTTTCCAAAAAATAAATAAGTGTCACCTCATCACACACGCAACTCGACTCGACACGGCACTGCCGGACGGACGGCGGCGGCAGTGCGCACGTATGTATGGTAAACCAATAGGGATGTAGCTCCTCTCCCGTCCACAAAATGTAGGTACCCCTTGGGGCACACCCCAAGTGTGTCACATACTCCTAGATATACTCATCAATTCTTCTTCTCCCAACTAATGTGGGATAGAATGATATGAGGGAAAACTATTTGACACTTTCTATAATAAAAAATAATTTAAAATTCATTTGTTTCAACAATCCCCCACTTGAATTTTTTAAAAACAATTTTTCATCGAGCAGTATAATACAATATAAGATTGTGCATAAAAAAATATGTCTATCGACTTGAACCTTTACATAGTGAAGATGCTTTAGATTATACTAGAGTAACTCGTAGTTTTGAACTCTATCTCGAACAACATCACACACACAACCCTATCAGGGTGTAGTCCAAAAGCATGTGCTTTACGGCCATGCACGTGTATCCCAGTATAGTGAATGCTCTAGAGAATTTTGCCCAAAATTCCATAGGAAGCGGCCACACTTCCACATTCACATAGGTGAATCTATCAAGAGTACTCTTGTAGTTAGGTACTCCGCTCCAAATAGAGTATAGATCTCATTAAGAGTTAATAAAAACTCAACCTTCTATCGCTTCAGGATATCATGTTTCAAACAACACATTTATGAAATAGAACTCAAAATTATTATTATAACATGATTTTTCTCATATCACTTCATGAGTTGTTATTACCCTTTGAACCTATTTCTTGGGATCTCCAATCTATAGGTTGGGTTTCCCTCACAAGTAACTCGTCAATCTATGGGCTTCAGTCTCATTCCTTTTGAGATTTTATAAACCTTTTCTCGAGCTAATCCTTTCATCAAAGGATCGGCTAGGTTATCATCAGACCGTACATAATCCACTCTCACAGCCCCTGGCGAGATATACTCTCTAATAGTGTTGTGTTTGCAACGTATTTGTCATTTTTTTCCATTATAATAATGATTCTAAATCTTTGCAATAGCCGCGGTACTATCACAATGGATCAAGACAGCTGGTATCGGTCTCTCCCATAAAGGGGTATCAGAAAGCAGGTTTCTTAACCACCCTACTTCCTCGTTAGTTGAAGTTAGTGCAATCATCTCAGACTCCATAGTAGATTGAGCCAAAATAGTCTGTTTCTTTTATTTCCAAGAAACAGTACCATCAGCTATACTAAATATATAGTCGCCAGTTGTCTTGGAGTCATCTGAAAGGATGTTCCAATCAGCATCGCTATAGCCTTCCAGAACAGCGGGAAACTTCTGATAATGTAATCCAAGATTCATAGTTCTTTTTAGGTATCTCATGACCCTATCAATAGCATGCCAATGCTCAATACTAGGTCTACTTGTAAACCGGCAAAGTAATCCCACAGCATACGCTATATCGGGTCTAGTGCAATCAGTAGTATATCGAAGACTGTCTATGATGCTCGCATACTCAGATTGTCTAACACCATCACTGGTGTTCTTGAACAACTTCATACTAGGATCATAAGGAGTACATGCTGGTTTACAATCAATTTAATTGTATTTCTTTAGAATCTTCTCTATATAATGAGATTGATCCAAAGAAATTCTCTGTTTAGACCTAGTTATTTTAATACCAATGATTACACTTGCTTCACCAAGATCTTTCATGTCAAAATTAGCACATAGCATGGATTTCACATTATTCACAACATGAATATTGGAACCAAAAATCAGCAAGTCATCCACATAAAGACATATAATAGAGCAAATATCATTTTCAGATTTATAATAAATGCATTTGTCACTTTCATTTACTTTAAAACCATGTGAAATTACAAGATTATCAAATTTCCCATGCCATTACTTAGGTGCTTGTTTTAAACCATAAAGAGATTTATCTAATTTGCACACTTTGTTTTCTAGACCAGGAATTACAAATCTTTCAGGTTGGTCCATATAAATCTCTTCTTCTAATTCACCATTCAAAAAAGCAGTTTTAACATCCATTTGGTGCACAATAAGATCATGAATTGCAACAAGAGATAAAAGTACACGAATAGATGTAATTCTAGAGACAGGTAAGAAAGTATCAAAGAAATCTACATTCTCTCTTTGTCTAAACCCTTTGGCTACAAGACGAGCTTTATATTTATCAATGGTTCCATCGGATTTCAATTTCTTCTTAAGAATCCATTTACATCCTATTGTTTTACAACCAAGAGGTAAATATACTAAATGCCAAGTTCTATTTGACTCGAGAGAGTCCTACTCATCATCTATAGCCTCTTGTCATAAATTGGCATCTACAGAGGACAATGCCTCTTGGAGAGTAAGCGGATCCTCCTCTAAGATATATGCATAGAAATCTGAACCAAAATCCTTAGCAATACAAGGTCGTTTACTCTTTCTAGGTTCAATATCTAATTCCTTATCAAATTCATTAATTCTAATGATAGGTTCATTACTAGAAATCGAGCCCCCACTATTCTTCAATTTGAAAGGAAATTTATATTCATAAAAATCAGCATCATTTGATTCAATGATAACTCGATCTTTAAAATCATAAAATCTATAAGTTTTGCTATTTACCACATAACCAATAAAAATACATTCATAAGCTCTACTGGCAAATTTTCTTTTTTTGGGGTCAGGAATTCGAACATATGCCAAACAACCCTAAGTTTTAAAATAAGACAAATTTGGTTTCTTATTTTTGAAAACTTCATAAAGTGAAATTTTACTTTTCGATTTGGGAACTCTATTAAGTACATAGTAAACCGTTAATAAAATTTCACCCCACCAGTAAGAAGCTACACTGGAGTTAGGTAAAATAGCAACTACAGATTCAACAAAAGTTCTATTTTTCCTTTCAGCCTTACCATTCATTTCAGGAGAATACGGTGCAGTTGTTTCATGAATAATCCTATGAGAATTTATAAAAATCAATAAAAATATCAAAATCATATTCGATTCCTCTATCACTACGTAATCTCTTAATTTTCTTATTGCATTGATTTTCAATCTCAGTTACAAATATTTTAAACATATCAAATGTTTCACTTTTATTTTTCATGAAATAAACAAAAGTGTAATCAAAGCAATCATCTATAAAAGTAATAAAATAACGTTTATCATTCCTAGTCATGGCACTATCAAATTAACAAATGTCAGAATGTATCAAATCAAGAGGTTCAGATTCTCTAATTACTGATTTATGAGGGGTTTTAGTAATTTTGGCTTGACTGCAAAATTCACATTTTTCAAAATCATTCAAAGACAGTTTAGGAATTAATTCTAAATTGCTTAAGTTTTTAATAATGCGTTTGTTAACATGACAAAGTCTAGCATGCCAAATATTAAAAGAACACAACATGTAAGCAGAAGAATAAATTTTATTAATTTCAACATTCAGTTTGAACATTCCATCAGTTACATAACCCTTCCCAACAAAAATATTATTTTTATTTAATGTGTACAAATCAGCCCCAATAGTTTGAGTGAATCCCGCCTTGTTAAGAAGATAGCCCGAAACCAAATTCTTTCTCATCTCTGGAGTATGCAGAACATCTTTAAGGATGACTATCTTTCCAGAGGTAAACTTTAATTCTACTTCACCAGAACCAGCAACAATAGTAGATTGGGAATCACCCAACAACACTTTCTTGTCTTCACTTTCAGAATAAGACTTGAACATGGTACGATCATAGCAGACATGGCATGAAGCACCAGTGTCCACCCACCACCCTTCGGATCCACCAACTATATTGATTTCAAAAATCATAGCTATAAGTTGGTCATCGGTAAGATCCTCCTGTGGAGCAGGACGACGTCTTTGCCGGTAGTTCTGGGCCAAATGGCCCACCTTCCCACAGTTATAACAAGTAAACTGTTCGGAATTATTTCTTGAAGAGGGTTTGTTTCTATTCTGATTTTGATGTACATTTCTGTTTTGGTTGTTGTGGTTGCGATTTAGATTTTGATTTTTCATATTTTTCCCTTTGGGTTTCAGAATAACATAAGATGATTTTTTGGGAGCATTGTTAGAAACAACGAGCACTTCATCTTTCTGATTTTTGGGCTTCCTCCTCAATCCGAAGACGAGTGGTCAAACTTTCTAAAGAAAACTCTTTAGTTTTGTGCCACAGAGTATTCTTAAAATCTTTCTAAGAAGGAGGTAATTTGTCAATTAAAACAGCAACTTGAAATTATTCATCAAGGGACATACCTTCAACAATTATTTCATGAGCGATTTTCTGAAGTTCATGAGACTAAACTTCCACAGATTTGTTGTCGGTCATTTGGTATTTCAGATATCGACCAACAGCATATTTTTTACTTCCAACCTCCTCAGTGTCGTATTTCTTTGAAAGAGCATCTCAAACTTCCTTTACAGTTTTGTTAGAGCAGTAATAATCATACAGATCATCAGACATACCATTAAGAATGAAATTCTTACAACGAAAATTATTTTCCTCCCAAGACTTAACTTCTTGAATCTGAGCGTCAGTAGGAACTTGAGATAATTGAGATTTTTCGGTTATACAGACATATGCTACTTTTTCGATAGTTCGAAAAAATAACATTTTCTGTCTCCATCTTTTAAAATGAAACTCTTCGAAACGAAAGGGTTTGTTGAAATCAATAGTGACTTGTTTAAATTCATGATCAGTAGACATCTTAGCAGATAATCAGCAGAAATTGAACGTCTTAAAATTGTTGTGGCAAAAAATAAATAATGAACGAGTTTACCGAAATTTCTTGGGATGAGTTGCGGACTAGGTCGCTCTCTTTAAGACGTTTCGCGGCTCTGCCCAAAAACGTGCAAGTAGTGTAACCGCCTCGTCGTCCCCAGGATAAAACAGCCTAGAATCACCTCTGTCTAGGACCTTCTTTGCACAACAGAAGACCTGAATACTAAACACCCACACACTGTTTGAACAAACAAACAAACTGCTCGAAAATCGAAGTTAAAAACAAAATTGTTTCATATGAAGAAGCTGTTTTATAGACAAACAAACTGCAGAAATTGTTTCAGATGAAAAAGAACACTGAAACTGTATTTTGCTGTTTCAGATCAAGAAGAAAACTCAAGCCATTTTTTTGTGTTTCACAACTGTGGAAGAAACCAGTATTTATAGGGGGGAAATCTGAACGTTTGGAATTATTCTTAAAACGAAAAAAAATAAAAATAATAATAAACATTTTTATTTCTTAAAACGTTCAAACAGTTAAAAGTGATTAATTTTTTTTAAACGTTTTATTAAAACGTTCAAGAATAAAAAAACATTTTCTTTTAAAACGTTTTAATCAAACTGTTAAAAAAATGATATTTTAAATAAAATATTTTTTTATAAGTGCCACCTCATCACTCTCATCATACGCGCGATGCGACTCAACACGGCCCGGCCGGACGGATGGCGGAGGCGGCGACGCGCGCGCGTGTGTGGTAAACCAATAGGGATGTAGCTCCTCTCCCCTCCACAAAATGTGGGTACCCCTTGGGGCACACTCCAAGTGTCTCACATACCCCTAGATATACTCCTCAATTTCTCTTCTCCCAACCAATGTGGGATAGAAGAATTTGAGGGAAAACCATTTGACACTTTCTATAATAGAAAACAATTTAAAATTCATTTATTTCAACAATCTCGTTTAAATAGGAATAGCTTGGTATCAAAAGATCGTATAGTGTAGTTTGTTATAGCTGAGATCCAATCTTCTTCTTCAAAGCAGCTTTATATGCCTGTGACGCATTCAAAATGTTGGCCATCCTGTATAATCCAAATAAGAATTTGGTTGTGGTGTATGACCTTGTGCTCTTATCTGATGGAAGATTAGCAATTATATTTTCCACTAGGTGGGCAGCACGTGCGAAGCACGTGCCTGTCATCTCATGTTTCAATATATTTCTTGAAAAATAAAAGGATAGATTTCTTATATTTAAGTATAAATCATGGAATATAAACCGTTCGAATTTTGGTATGTTACAATATTTAAATTCTCATATAACCACTTGTATCAAAAAATAAAATATCTGAGTTAATGTTGTTCTCTATGAACAAACATTCCTTTAATATTTCATGAATTGTTATACCAATGTTATTGAATCCATACCAATCGGAATTAAACTATAGACAAAACATAGTAGTTTAAAGTATTTAAGAGTATAAATATTTCAGTAAGAACAGTTTGGTGAAGAAAGAATTGTGACAAAGTAGTTGATATTTTCGACGTGATAGTCGAGAAAAATATGATATCTCATTGATAATAAGTATAAAGAGTTTGTAAATATACCTGAATCATTTTATTAGGTGTTTTAATATTAAAATAACAACAAAAAATATTTGAATATATATATATATATATATCACGATAATTTAAACAAAAGTCTATTTATATTTTTAGTGACAAAAGATGACACGTGTAATGTACTTTGAATATATAATATTTTTAATTTTTTTTATAAAAGTAGAGATATTAAAATATCTATATTTTTTTTCTGATTAAAACTATTTCAATTGAAAAGTCAAAATCTAAATATAACGGCAAAAAAAAATTACTTTAAATTGAATATATGTATTTTATCTTTATGGTAATTCTTTATATTTTTACTTTTCGACACATAATTGGAGTATTTTTTTTACACCCAATGAGACTATGTAGTTTTTTTTTTCTTATTTTTTCAAAAAGTAAAATTTAGAAGTATATTTTCTTACAATAAACAATAAACAAAAAGATAGTTTATGCACATTTATAATTATTTATAATATATAGATATGTTAAAAGATTTTTCTCTCAATATTTGAAAAAGTATACCTTAAAGGAAATGTTAATTTTGTTTTAAAATTTTGAGCACTTCGAAAATTTTACTTGTACAAATGAATAATAAATTAAATATTCTCTTATATAAGGGTATAGATATAGAAGTTAAATGATTTTCCAAAAGACAATTTAAGGGTATAGATATAGAAGTTAAATGATTTTCCAAAAGATATTTTAAATTATGCGTCAAGGACAAATTGATTTTGTTTTAAAATTTTGAAAAACTCTTTGGTAATTTTACTTATGCAAATGAATAAAAAATTGATTATTCTCTTATATAAGAGTATGTGTGTATGTATATATATATATATATAAAGTATTAGTTGAAAGTTGATTTTTAGTTTTCAAAAAAATTGAGGGTAATTATGTAATTCTACATATACAAATGGATAGTAACCCAAAGTTTCCTTTTTATAATATATATAGAAATTTCTTTTTATTCATTTTCTGAAGGTATTGTTGAATACGACGATGGCTTCTTACTGAAGCGAGAAATACCTAGAATCCGCTTCTTGACGTAGTGACTTAAGCAATTCTCTAAAATTTCAGGATTTAGATCTCGTTCGTTCATGGCGGATCAAACGCTTGATGATTCGCCATGAACGACGGCAGACTGAGATGTCCAAATTATTCAATCCACAATTCAACACTGGTTACTCTACTGGTACCTTTTCGGCCAAGAAGAGCCTTGACTCTAGCCGGAACACCTTTGCTATTTTCGACTTTGTCGTTCACCGATCATCACGAATCGAAGGGGAAATCGTGTCGCTAGCGCAGAATATCATTGTCGTCGGTTCATGAGGAGAGAGAGATTAGGAGAGAGAGAATGAACAAACTGGCATTTCGTATTCTTGCGATGACAGATCGAAAGAGGAGAGAGAGAATGAATAGGAAACTAAATTTGGTTTTGGAAGATATAAATTAAGAGGTTTTTATTATTTAGTTCTTATTTAAGAAATCATTTAGAAAAAAGAAAGAAAAAAAACTATTTTCAACTGTTTATGTAGGGATGAGATCAGGTATAATCAATTAAATTTTTGGTCCTTCCAAGACAAAAAATGGTAGTAAAAAGACATACATACCCCTGAAACAAAACCAATCCTTCTCTCATTCACGTTAACCATTAACGTGCTCAATCGGGGATAATGACTCCATAATCCACTGTTCACTCACAAAATAATTTCAAATTCACGAGAGAGATCGTTTCTCTCTCTAAAAATCCTAGGTGAGTCTTTTCCTTCCGACGAAGATCGCCACCGTTCCTGAGCACGCTAGAGATGAAGACAGGTATTTCTCACTCTATTGTCTCTCTCTCTACCCTAACCCACCTTCTCTCATCTCTCTCCTCAGGCTTTCTCTCTCTAAAACACTAACCCACTTCCCTGCTCTCGCCGGCCGGCTATTCACCGACCAAAATGGGCATATCCACATCTGTTTCAGGGATGTCGGCGTTGATGTCGTTCGTACCCAACTGTTGCTCTCGCCGGTTGGCTCTTCACCGACCAAAATGGTCATATCCACATATATTCCAAGGACGCCGGCGTTGATTTCGTTCGTACCCAGCTGTTTCGACCGACCAGAAGAGTTCGTGCCGGAACAGTTCGTCGGCAAGGAAAGAGAGAAGCTGTAGAAGCACGTGCTATAGTCAAACGGACTGGAGACACAGAGTCCAACGATGAACAACAAACAGTGCGCCGGTAAGGACTTCATCGTACTGGTCTCTCAATCTCTCTCTATCAATCATTTCTCAATCTTCTCTCTCTTTCCATTTGAGATATGGGTTTCCACATCTGAAATCAGATTTGGAAACTTCAGATCTGGAAACCTAGAACATCTCTCTCTCTAAACCTAACATCAGGTTCATAAGGGAGTAGCGGGAAGAACGACGGTTTCGGACAGCGACGGGAATAGCGTATACAGTAGTTAGAAATGGTGGTGAATGTGGAGGATATATGTCGACGGTGGTAATGGTGGGGGTATAAATGGTGGTGGAGGTGGAAGGGGTGTCCAATCTACGCTAACGGTAGTATTTACGTGATTTTTATACACATGTTTCTCCCAGACAACGTGAAACGCATTAACATTAATACAGAAGAGAACAAAAAAAATGTACATTAACATTAACGCAAACCCAATTCAAACACACATCAGTTCAAAATGACAAAATACCACATATAGTAGTTAACATTAACGCATACAAAACAAAAGTATGCAGCATGACATTAACGTAAATATTCAAACAAAATACGTTAATACACAGAACCCCAAAAAAACAAAATACATTATGTTGACGTGAAATTCAATTGTAGCTTTGTAATATAGGCAATGTGTTTTGCTTGAACAATTTACGTTAATGTTAACGTCCCTATTTGTATATTTTTTGTCGTGTTACATAGGATAAAATGACAGAACCGTAAATATAAGTGAAGAGGTTAGCCAAATTGCGGAGATTTTTTCCTAAAACTTCTTGGGGGACTGAAAATTTAATAATTATGTCTAGTGGAGGTTTACCCTCCCTTGTACAAACTGGTCGAGAGTTAATGCAAGGTGGCTTGTCCTTGCACAGCCAACGCGTTGGGTGCGCCGGATGGACAAATGCCACTGCAAAAATGTGAGAGTCAATTTGGTTTGGCCATTTTGAACTCCATTTTTAAGCTCCAAAACAACTGGATTAGGTTTCACTGTAATCCCCGCCTACAGATTACAGGTACAGGCAGCCGTTTAATGGCGAAATACATTTATGAAGCCACAGCTGTTACCCATTCACCTCTCTCTCTCTCTCTCTCTCTTCTTTTGTCCCCACCCTTCAACTTCCTCTCTGTGCGAGTGGTTCTCCATACTTCACAGTCATCTCTCTCTCTGTAAACTCGAGAAAGGTCCCAAAAACCATCACTCCATCTCATCTTCCACCATGGCTTTTCCGCGTCTTATTCCGCTGTGCTTTGTCCTCACCGCGCTCGCGTCCATCTCCCTCGCCACCGCCCAGGCCGGCGATGCTGGAATCCAACTGACGACCAACGCGATGGAGTGGCCGATGGCGATGTCGATGTACGGTGGATCAGAATTCGAATCAGACGACGACGGAGCATCGAACGCCGTCGATGGCCGGCGATCGCTGTTCTGGCGAACGTTGCCGTACATCTCTTACGGTGCAATGGCGGCCAACAGGATCCCCTGCCCCGTTCGCTCCGGCAGGTCCTACTACACCCACAATTGCTTCAGGGCCAGTGGACCCGTCCACCCTTATACCAGAGGCTGCTCTAAAATCACCCATTGCCGGCGATGAAAAGAAAATGGTCGACCGACCAATCTGGTTAGGTTTTTATATGTCTTATCTATAATTGTGTGTTTAATTAATAATGCGTTTGTTTTAGTAAATAGGTTTGTCCAGTTGCTGTCGTAATAATGTTGCAAAATCTTTTGTTATAATGCTACATTATCTTGTGATTTTATTTTTTATTTTTTTTAATATGTATTTGTATTGTGGACATATTCATTTCAAATATTTTAGCCCTTAATTTTTATTTATTTTTATTAAGAGCAACTCAAACTCATTAAGAGCCAAATGGTATAATATTTTGACTAATGAGAGTTAAAAAATTAAGTGCTAATCTAAGAGCCATTAGTGATGATGCCTGAAAATGGATCGCGGGACACGCTACTTTTGAGATCTGGGAGCAATTGATTGTTGGGGTTATCTCACTCTCTCTCGATCTAGTTCTCATACCATAGGTGCAATGCCGACAGATTCACCCGCGTCATATTGTTTTGCATGAACTAGATTGAGAGATTGTGAGATAACCCCAACAATACATCTCTCTCAGATCTCAAAAGTGGCGTGTTCGATGATCCATTTTCAAGCATCATCAATTACCATAAACATTTTACCTAATAATTATCTCAAGAACTATTTCTACCTAAAGTGAATAGGTTGACTAAAAATTGGTGAGAATTTTTAGTTACCAATTTTTTGTATCAATATTATCTATTTTAATTCATTTGGTAAATGGTTACTTATCAAAATTAAAATGAAAATATTATTAGGTAATTCATTTCACTAACATGGTTGGAGTACAATTCTTAATTCTATCAAGCAAAACATTATTTGTGAGCTAAAATTGTATTTTAACTAATGATGAAAATATCTATTTTGGTTAGAGTTGCTCTAAAGGTGAAATTATATTTTATTTATAAAAAAAAAAAAAAATTATTTTTATTAAATTTATAGCTAAAAGTAAAAAAAAAAAAATCTCTCTAATATCTCTCTTTTATTTTTTATTTTTTATTTTTTTAACAAAGATAAAAATAGATGAAAATAAAGAATATTTTCATTCATTTCATATAAAATTTGGATAAAAAAATTAATTTTATCTATTTTTTAGTATAGTTTATTAAGTTAAATAAAAAATAGTTTTTTTAATTAATTATAAGTAGAAGGTTGTAGTTTTTTAAAACATGGATTGCTTGTGGTTCGTTTTTGTCATAAATCTATTGGAGCTAATTGGACATGAGCCAAGCCCACCTAACAAAGGTAAATGGGCCCTCTTATGGACTTGGGCCAAGATTTGGAAAAATAGTAAAGTTGGACCCAATCCACGCATAATCGGACACATTTTTGTTATGCTACTAATATTTTTACTTCTAATAGACAAAGGACTGTACTTTCATCGAGTAGGTCAATCTCATACCCAATTGAAAAAAAATATTTTGGGTTTGATTATGGAAATAGCTACACAAAAACTGGGTGCAAAGAACCAAAAGCCCTTCCAAAGTTCCTCCCAAATAGGGCTGGTTAATTGTGTCATCGGATCGTATTTCGTGTCGCGTTATGGTTTGACAGGAATACGATAACATGTAACATGATAAGTTACCTTGTCATAAAACCTAAACACGTGCGTGTCACGAAACTTATTGGGTTGATACGACACGATAATTTATCGTGTTACAAAATAACATGAAACTTATTGGATTTACACAACGCAATAACTTATGTTATGAAACACGACAACACGAAATATTGACATGATATGATAAAATATTATGTTATATTTTAATAAATTACACATCAAAGACCTGTTAACACAATTTATAAAAGAACAAAATATAAAAAAAATAAAAATAAATAAATTATACAACTTCAAGAAAAACAAGTCAAAAAAACAAAAACTAAAAAAATCACTAATACAATGGACCATAAAACCCCTATTAATTATCATCGTGTCATTTGTGTCGATTATCGGATTATCAAATAAACCCAAATTTCAACATGTTTTTATCGTGTTTATCGTGTCCGACCTGATAATGACCCATTACCGAATAAGCTAAACTCATACTCAATAATTTTGTATCGCTTTCTTGTTTTATTATCGTGTAAATATTCGTTTTATCAGCCTTACTCCCAGATATATGGTAACCATACCTGACTTAATATTCTTGGAAAACAATATAATCGAGGGTCCAAAAGAGGTGAGACAAAGAAAACAAGCAAGCAATCGAAGATTATGCAGTTGTAAAAGCGCTTGCTCATTACAATTTGAAATTTCAATAAAGGTCTTTTGGTTATTTAAATTGGAAGTTTTTATTAAAAATAGTCCTAATTTAAGAGTTGGCTTAGAAAATAATCTTCTAAAACAGTTGTCTTGTAATTTAAACATTTTTCAAAACAATGTTAGTATTCAGTCATTTAACCATTAACTAATCTAATAAAAAGACCATTACACCCTTTAATATGAAAAACAATTGAGAAAACCCTGATACAACAAGCCGTTCACACTCTCTCTCTGTTGTTCACTCCGCTCTCCCCTCTCTTCTCTCTCTCCAAGATTTCTAATTCTCACTCCCATCCCCATCTCAATTTCATTTTGATTCTTCTTCTTCAAACACTAAACAAAATGCCTTGTTCTTTCGTTGTTTTCCTCTCCAAATCCACGGTTTATCCTTGTTGGTGTCGGGATTTGGTCAAACCAGCAGTATGGTCCGAACACTCTCGGATCAGGGGTGAGAAGGGTACTGACCCTGTTTCCTCACGTGTCGTTGTTGGGTCGGAGGATCGATCAAATAAAATACCGAGCTCGGGTCTTGGTTTCCTTCTGAGCTCATTGTCATTCTCCGGGTTGAGCTTATCATCGTCACCTGCACAAAGGATGGCCGGGTTTTTCCCAGCGTGTCCCCTCCGGTGTGAGACTAAGAATCCGGGGAGAAATATAGGTCGGAAAGTTACTGTTACCTCGACCTGTCTGACCGATCTGAGGCAAAGTCTCTCTCTAGAATGGTTTTCTCGTCCCTATAAAGTGTGGATGAAGCCTCTTATTTATAGGCGAAAGAGTGATTAGCATAAACAAGATTAAGACCTTAAACTCAGATTACCGATAAGTAGTCAAGCACGTGGGAGACACGGCGGATTAGAGTTATGGGCCTGGGCCTTGGGTGCATTACTGTTGAGGACGAGGCCGACGTCCAACTTGTCGAGGTGGCAAGCCAGGTCGGCCACATGCGAGAAGGTCGGTCTGGACACTTCGACCTCCCGAGGGCTGCCAAACGGAGACCGGCCCAGGCTGCCTATACACCAGGCTGATATAAGCGATGGGGTACCGACGGATACGACTTTAGTGGCTGACACATAGAGGGGGCCCAACTTTACCCACATCAGTTGCCCCCTAAGCCTTTACGTGGAAATGAAACATGAGACGCTGAGGGTTTAGCGATGAGGCCTCCAGGAACGAGTGGCCAAGCTGACGGAAAGAGCGGTCGGCTGAACCGGGCACATCCACCGTGGAACCAGGCACGTCTATGGGCTTCTCTTGGAAGCTAGACAAACGTGTCCAATGCGCCTTTTGGCTTCTCGAGGAAGTTAGACTATCAATCCGTCCAGATGCCTGACACGTGGCTGGGGCGCGGGAATCAAAGTTCTGCGAGCCATTCGATGAAATGCGACATTTGGACTTCTCGGCACCCTATAAATACGCGACCCATTCTTCAAATTTCCTCACCAGATTTTCGCAAAAGCTCTCACCGACCTCTTGAGCACGGTACTCTTCTTGTCCTTGTCTTTTTTTCTTCTATTTTCATCTTCTTCTTCTCCATGTCTTCTGCTTCTAAGGTCAGCCGGTCAGGGAGTAGCGCGTCCTTAATAGACATAATAGTCGCGTACTCCCCCGGCGTCCAGATGGAGCTCAACTCTTCTGCGACGAAGTCGGATCTCGCTGTCCCCCCGGCCTCCGGGTCGGAAGATGGACAGGAGCTCGCCATTCAATGGACGTCTTCGTCCGAGAAGTCTCAGGGTGAGACCGGAGTAGGGGCATTCCCTACGGCTGGTCCGTCCCACGGGTCTCGGAGGACGGACCGTGAGATGGGCTCCTCCGGTGGTTCTGCAGCTGCCAGGCCGTCTACATCCGGGCGCCCTCCCCAGGCGAGTTCGACTTCGCATCAGTCGGCCTGTACGGTTCCTCGGGGTGCTCCGGTCTGGGAGCTAGAATCCGAGCTCTCAGAGAAAATGATTCGCAGGCTCCACAATAAATATGCAATCCCTAGTTCGGTAGTGCTCTAGGAAACTGGGCCAGACGACTGAGCATACAACCTACCCGAAAGGTTTATCGCGGTCTACGACCAACAACTACAGGTCAGACTGCGATCTCTCATCCACCCCTGGGTGAGGGATCTACTGGGATTTGGGTCTGTGTTTGTCACAGCTCTCTCCCAACAGTATCCGCCTCATTGTGTCGTTCCACATAATTTGCTTGGCTGAGGGAGTGACACCGTCCCTCAACCTGTTCTATACTTTATTCTTGGCGAAGGCCATGCCCGATGGGAAGGGCTTGTTTTATCTATCAGCCCGACGGAAGTTCCTCAAAGGCTACCTGGACTCCATTAAAGACTGGAAGTCGGGGTTCTTTTTCTTGGGAGGTACCGGTTGGGAGTCCGACGAGAAGCCATCGTTTGATTTTCCGATCCAGAAGCACTAGGGAGATCTGGGTAAGCCTTTTTCAGCTCAGACCTCATTCCCCCGACCCCGGTTTCCGTTCTGACGAGCTTCTTTTCTCTTTTCAGTGACTAGGAAACGCCAGCCCAGCACGGAGATCTTACAAGAGAATGAGATAATCCTCAGGACACCGTTTACAAACGTCGGTCTTCTTCTCACGTTGTGCCTGTACGATATTTACTTCTGGAGCAACTGACCCTGTCTGCGCCTACCTTAAACCTGGAGTCGAAAAATGGTAAGTGCATTGAGCCCGTCCCAGTCGTTCCTCTTTACTTATTTTTCTTCCTACTGATAGGTTTATATGTTTACCTGTTTGTTAGTAATGGATATTGCTTCGATAGCTCGGATGGCGAAGAGAGACGTAGACTCTCAGCAGGCCGCCCAAAGCACACCAGCCAGGCCAAGGACAGAGGAAGTGAGGCCTGCAAGCCAAACCAGGCCTATCCCCACGCCCAGTAGAGCTGACACCCCGGTGGCCGCGAGGGCTGCGCCGATAGAGATCGTCGAGGAAGACCTCTCCTCACTCGTCAGGAAAGACAAAGAGAAGAGGAAGGTGGGGACATCTGACGCGTCGTCCAGCCAACACAAAAATAGCTGACCTGCCACCTCGGTCCAGGAGGAGGAGGAGCCGCATGGGGATGCCGAAGTTCCAAAGTTAATCATCCGGACCGGGCTCCGGCCCGACCAACCGACAACACAGAATACCACCGTACTGACGTAGTTCACGATGCAAATAGTGCCGCCGACGGACAAAAGGAGATTCACCGACAAGTCAGATGCCAAGCTCTACGCCGACATGAATTGGCACACACTCTCGATAAGTGATTCTCCCCGGTTAGTACTTAGTACTTGGGAACTTTCATGTCTTTAATGACATTGTTGTTGGCTGTACAGGCGTTGTTTGCCTCGCTGGAGACCGATGCTCGCCTGCACCAGTCCATCTAAACGCTCGACGCACTTGTACATGAGAGGGAGAAGAACATCCAATTGCTGGCAGATTACAAGAAGAAGGTGGACTGGGTGACTGACGAAAACGAGAGACTCCGCGCGGAGAAGGAGGCAGCGGAGAAGAAGGCCAAAGAGGTCAGGCGATCCGAGCACGTGGCCAAGACGAAGCTTAAGGAGCTCCGTAGGGACCACGCGGTCGAGCTTGAAAAAGCCCGGGCTGACGCGATTGCCCAGTACAAGGAAAGAAAATAATTCATCAGGCTCCGGGACCGCATCGTCGTCAGCGTAATTGGGCTCGGTTTCAAAGGAGCGATAAACTCCTTGCGCAAACAGTTCCCGGAGGTGGACCCCTCAAGGCTGACGCTCGAGCTGACCAGCAAGGATATTGTTGAGGCCCAAGCGAAGCAGGACGCCGCGTTGGACACCGCACATGCGATCCCAGACACCGAGCCTAGCCGACCATCCGGAACCCGTGAGGAGGAGGCGGCAGAAGAGGCCGCCGCCGATTAGTCCACCAGCCCAGCTTGATTAATCAACTTACTTTTGTTTTAGTTATTTCTTTTACTTCTCTTTCTTTTTGTCCAACCTAACACATAGCGGGCTTGTAATTCGCGGGTAATAGCCCCGCCACTTTTGTAAATTTTGTTGATCTGAATATAATATTATTTTGCATTTTTTTCTTTTGTGTTTGCTTTGTTTGATGATTGCCAATGTCTTCAAAAAAAAAAATTTAATTTTCACAAGTGGTAAAGGTTTGCCGAGCTGGAGCACGACTCATGTGCCCGGCAATCCTTACAGTCCTTGCCCCCCAGTCGACCAGGAGAGCTCGCGCTCTTTCGAGCTGTAGTGGTTAACTAGGTGTCTCGAGGTCGTCTGTACGAGGTAGGCAGAATTTTGTTGACTTTGCCCCCCATACAAGCAAATGAGCCCGGGAGAACCGGGCTAGCTTGGAGTCTTTACCGGACAAGGCTTTTTGATTTTGCCCCCCAGACAACCAAGTGAGCCCATGAGAGCCGGGCTGTCTTGGTGTCTTACCGGATAGGGGATTTAGGTCAGTTGAAATGCATGTCACTTTGCCTTTCAGACGATCAAGCCGGTTCGTCGCGTGCGAGCTATCAATGTCATCTTTTCTGGGTAACTAACACAATTTCACCACTTGTTTTGTTGATTTTTCCCCCCAGATGATCTGACTAGCCCGATTTTTTGGGCTTGTCAATCTTCTCCATAGCGCAGCTTTGGATTTCGTACCACCCCGGGTTGATAGCTGGAGCCCGACCAACCTCTGGCCTTTGGCCGAGGACGGCTCGGTTTCGTCCTTATAGGGAGGGGTTTCGGGATTGTTTCGCCCCCTAGACGATCTGTCGAGCTCGATTTTACCGAGCTTCACGATCTTCTCCAGGGTCCGATCCGTAGGCGCGTTACTTTGCGGAAAGTAGATTTTTTATTGAACTGAAAACGCTTCATTTTTCATTGACTGCAACTTTTTCCATTACAACTCTTGTGAGATCAAAATACAAAATATTGGACAAGTTTTATGGACTTTGGAAATCAGCTTTGCAGTAGCTCTTGAGGTGTTCAGCATTCCAGGGGTGCCTGAGTGGTGCATTTTCTTCTATTTCCAAGTTGTACGTGCCAGGCTGGGCTATGCTAACTGCACGGTAGGGACCTTCCCAGGTGGGCGGTAGCTTCCCGGCATTTTGCTCCTTAGTGGCTAGGGTGACCTTCCTCAGGACGAAGTCCCCAACCTCAAAAGTCCGAGGACGTACGCGGCGATTATAGTACCGGGCCGTCCTCTACTGGTAGGCGGCCTAATGGACTTGAGCTCGCTCCCTCCTTTCTTCGAGTAGGTCAAGGCTCAAAGCCAGGCCAGCCTCGTTCTCAGCTAGGTCGAACAGGCGGGCGGTGCAGAGAGATGGTATTCCGACCTCTACGAGGATCATGGCTTCTTATCCGAATGTCATCGCGAAAGGCATCTCGTCGGTCGAGGTTTCGGGTTGTTGTGTGATAAGCCCACAACACGGGATACAAGTCTTCCACCCATAACCTCTTTGATTTGTCCAGCCTGGTCTTCAGATTTTGTAAGATAGTCCGGTCGGTGACTTTGACCTGTCCGTTGGCCTGAGGGTGGCCAGGGGAGGAGAATTTTGTTTTGATCCCAAGCCCAGCGCACAGCTCAACGAACAGGTCGTTATCGAACTGTTTTTCGTTGTCAGAGACGATAGCCCTTAGTATTCCAAATTTGTAAATCATGCGTTTCCACAAAAAGTCTCGAATCTGTTGTTTGGTGATCATTGCGAAAGGCTCGGCCTCAACCCATTTAGTGAAGTAGTCGATGGCGACGACCAGAAATTTCCTATGATCAGTTCCCAATGGGAACAGGCCGAGGAGGTCGATGCCCTACTGGGCGAACGGCCATGGGTTGGACATTGGTACTAGCTTGGTTGGTGGGGCGTGAGGGTGTGCGGCAAATCGCTGGCACTTGTCACACCTTTTCACGAACTCCCCCACGTCTTCCAGCATCTTGGGCCAGTAATACTCGTTTAGGAGTAGCTTCTGAACTAGGGACCTGCCTCCCAAGTGATTTTTGCAAATCCCCTCGTGGACTTTCCTCATAACGTAGTTGGTCTCCTCAGATCGGAGACACTGGGAATACGAACCCGAAGAAGGATTTTCAGTAAAGAACACCGTTGATGAGGGCGTACCGCGCTGCCTGGTACCGTATTCTTTGAGAGTGAGCCTGGTCACTAGGAAGCTTCCCGCTGGTGAGATAGTTCACTATGAGGTCCATCCAAGTCGGCCCAGCATCCAGGGCACATATCATCGTGGGCTCATCCGAGGACGTCGTGCTCGGTTTTGGCGAGAAATTCAACAGGTACCATCCTCTTGAGTGTGTATTCAACTGCGGAGGCCAAGTTAGCCAGGGCGTCGGCGTGCCTGTTCTCTTCTCGAGGTATTTGTGTGACTTTCACCTTCTCGAAAAGCTTCGTCAGGTCTTTTACCCTCTCTAGATAGGCTACCATGCTCGGGTCTTTTGCAAGGTAATCACTATTAACCTGATTAACCACGAGTTAGGAATCGCACATTACTAAGAGGGATCTTACGTTAAAATCCCGGACTAATCGAAGCCCGGCCAATAACGAGGACCATGCCAGCCCCCGAGCCGCTCTGATTGGAGAACCCGTCGGTAAAGAATTGCCACGAGTCGGGTGTGAGGTTGTCTTGGGCTTTGGTTAGCTCGGCCAAGACTCCGGCCCGCCCCGGGCTTTCGGGGATATGTTCGGGATGGCTTGGGTTAGGGACGGTCTCCTCCTCGGGGAACATCAGCTCAGCTATGAAGTCAGCGAGGACCTGTCCCTTGATTACCATCCTGGGGCGATATTCGATGTGGAATTGGCCCAACTCCAGGCTATACTTCATTAACTTCCCCGAGATGTCAAGGGAGTAGAGGATCTGCCTCAATGGCTGGTCAATCAGCACCACAATTGTGTGAGCTTGAAAGTATTGGCGTAACTTCCTCGAGGCGATCAGGAGGGTATAGGCCAATTTTTCGAATTTCGTGTACCTTGTCTCCGCATCAGTTAGGACACAGCTTGAGTAATAGATTGGACTCTGAACACCGGCGTCCTCCTGGACCAGGGCAGTACTGACGACTGTCGGGGAAGCCGCGATGTAGAAGAGCAGGTCTTCGGACTTTTGGGGCGTAGTGAGCACGGGAGCCAACGAGAGGTACCTTTTAAACTCTTCGAAGACGCGGTTACACTCCTCGGTCCATTCGAATGCCTTGTTTCCCTAGAGAATTTTGAAAAAAGAAAGGCATTTTTCGAACGACCTGGAAATAAAACGGTTCAAGGTGGCTAGCCAACCTGTTAGCATCTGGACCTCCTTCTTAGTCTGAGGAGAGGCCATGCCGAGCACCGCGCTGATCTGGTTGAGGTTCGCGTCGATGTTATGCTGGGAGACTATAAAACCTAGGAACTTACCAGTGTACACGCCGAAAATACATTTGTTCTGATTCAATTTCATGCGGTGAGCTCAGAGTTTGTCGAGGCAAGCCTGGAGGTGGTGGAGGTGGTCTTCAGCCCGGATACTTTTCACGAGCATATCGTCGATGTACACCTCCATCGTGCTCCCGATCTCCTCCTTGAACATTTTATTAACAAGCCTTTGATAGGTCGCTCCAGCATTGCGGAGGCCAAAGGGCATGACTTTGTAGCAGTAAGTGCCCCGATCGATGATAAAAGAGGTCTTGCTTTTGTTTGGAGGATATATGGGGATTTGGTTATAGCCGGCTTAAGCATCAAGGAAGCTAAGTCGCTCGTGCCCCACCGTAGCATCGATCACAATGTCGATCCTCGGGAGTGGAAAAAAGTCCTTCGGGCAGGCCTTGTTTAAATCTTTGAAATCGACACAAAGTCTCCATTTGTTGTCAGCCTTGGGGGCCAGTACGACTTCCTCAAGCCAGTCCAGAAACTTGACCTCTTCTTCAACGTCCGACCTGACGAGCTTATCCATCTCATCTTCTATTATCTTCTGCCGGTCTGGGTAAAATTTTCTCCTCTTCTGGCGAATGGGTGGGTGGTAAACGTCGATGTGTAGCCGGTGCATGGCAACACTCGGATCGATACCGGGAAGCTCATTGTGAGACCAGGCAAACACGTCGTGGTTTCTTACCAACAGCTCGGTGAGGTCGGACCGCTCTTTCGGGCTTAGCCAAGCTCCAATCCTCACCGTTCTCTCTACGATAGCGGGATGAATGAAAACATCGATCAGATCTTCGTGGGGTCACGGGATGGGCTCATCGTCACGCGGATTGTCGATCGGAACGGGCTCTACCCCATCAGTGAAGACCATGAGCTCCCCATCCAAACGAGGGGTACACAGCTCGGGCCTCGACTGTAATTGCTATTTTTTCTCTAAGGCCCTTCTTGCACAGGACCGCGCATTTTCTTGGTTTCCTTGTACCTCCCCACCCCCAAATTTGTAGGGAACTTTATTTTCTGGTGATAGGGGGAGCATACGGCCTTAAGGGCGGCCATAGTAGATCAACCCATGATTGCATTGTACGATGATGGCCTGTCAACGATAAGGAATTTGGACCAGACAGTGGTGACGTCAGGGCTGGAACTAACGATGACAGGGAGGGATACCCAGTCGACCGAGCTGACCACATCGCCACCAAATTCCAGAAGCGGGGATCTAACAGGATACATGGAGCCCGATTCTATGCCCATTTTATTGAAGGCTTATTTGAAGAAAATATCTGTCGAGATGCCTCCATCGACTAGTATCCTCACTATCTTGAAATGGTGGATTAAGGCTGCAATGACTAGGGCGCCGTCGTGTGGAACATGCACCCCCTTCATGTCAACCTCACTGAATGAGATAACATTGTGGGAGGCTGCATCTACCGCATTAATCTCATAGACACCCTAGTCCACCTTCCTCTTACTCTTGCCCCCGTACCTCTTCCGAGAAGAAGACGTTTCCCCTTCGAAACCCAGGCCACCGTGGATGACGTTTATTTTGCCGTCGACTCTCAAATCAGAGTCGTCCTTGGCTCGTTCACCACGGGACAGAGCCTGATTATTATTTCGCTTCCTGCGATATCATCGGCGTCCGTCACGACTGTCATTTGAGCCGGCCCGATCCTCGCTAGGTCGGCGAACGTAACTCCTGAGGTAGCCCCTATGGATGAGGGCTTCAATTTTTTCCTTCAGCTGGAAGCATTCGTCGGTGGCATGACCGTTGCTCCAGTGGAAGTCGCGGTATTTATCAGTCGACTTACCGAGGGGCTTTCCTCTGTGGGGAGGCGCGTCCGAGAAAAAGGCCTTTTCCAACGTTCTCGGCGAAGATGGTTGCAACAAAAGCGGTCAGGGGAGTATGAACGACCTGACAGGGACCCGCTGGGCGGCCTACGGTCTCCGGGCAGTGGGCCTAACCTCCCCTCCGCCTGGAGTCTCCTCGACGCTTGGGATCGATCGTTCCCTCGTCGGCTCGGGACTTCTTCCTGAGAAAGTTTTCTTTCTCTTTCGTGATCTTGTCGAAGAGGTTGGCCTTGTAGAAATTAGCACCGAGGTCAAGTGCCTCGCGGAGGCTGGAGGCCGATCTGGAATTCAGGTCATACAGGAGCCTCCGGTGCCTTAGTCCGCTAACGAAAACATTAAGCGCCACTTCATCAGAAACTCCTTCACATGCTAGGGACTCCATCCAAAATCAGTGCATGTAATCGACAAGATTCTCAATTTCCTCCTACCTAACGCCAAGGAGGTGAGATGCGGTCTTCGGCCTACGACATGACCTGTTGAATCTCTCCATGAACTGTTGCTCGAGCTAGAGAAATGTGGAGATTGAGGCCGACGAGAGGTCATTGAACCACGACCTGGCCGAGCCAGTTAATTCAAGAGGAAAAAATTTACACCTTATGGCGTTGGTGGCAGCGTGTACATCCATGTGTGAAATATATACAAAAAGATAATCCAGTGGGTCGGTAGTCCTATTGTACTAGGCTGTCGAGAGGTTGGGAAATCGATATGGAACCGTCTCTTTCATGATTTCTAAAGTGAAGGGAGAACAGACTCCGGTATTAATCCCGAGGACTCCCCCGGTGTTGCGGATGAGACTAAGGGTGGCTTCCATCTCTGCCAGGCGTCACTCCATCATCGTCGTCACCCTCTCTGGGGAGACGATCTGACTGGCGGTAGGTCTGGGCTCCCTTCTGTGAGCTTGTAGTGGGGAGTAGGAGTCCACCTCCCTAATTTGAGAAGATCGATGCTCGGAACACCCACGGAGGCTATACTTATGTGCCGGAGGTGATCCCGGCCGATCCTCTGAACGCCGTACGCGAGCTGATCTTGAGACGACTTCCGAAACGACTAAGGAGTCAAGATCCCGCTCCCTAAGAGATCGGTTAACGGCCTGAGGCCGAGCCCGTGCCATCTGTCTGTGAGAGACTAGTGCTCGATCACCGAACTCCTGCGGGCGGGCCCTCTCCTCCGCAATGTGGAGGTTTGGCCCCCCTTCAACCGGGGGCGGAGGAATGCGGGAGATGGGGATGTCAAAGTATTCTTGGAACTTACCAAGCTGGCATTCCACATTATCGAGCCTGGCGGCATCGACGGCCCCAGACGCCTGGCCCGGGCAGAGTCCCTCATTACGCCTTTCAGCATCTGTATCTTCTTCGTTGATCGCTCGGCGGGCAGTGAACCTAGTTTCCGGCCTTGGTGCCCACGACATATCCTCCCCGGGCTGTCTATTCACCAGGTGGCTTATGTTTTCTGATCGATGAGAGTGACCAGACCTTGTGTTCATCCAACCTTAGCCAAGCAGGTAGTTGATGATTTAGAGAAGGCTTTTAGTAGCGGTTTCCACAAACGGCGCCAAACTGTTGGTGTCGGGATTTGGTCTAACCAGCAGTATGGTCCGAACACTCTCGGATCAGGGGTGAGAAGAGTATTGACCTTGTTTTCTCACGTGCTGCAGTCGGGTCAGAGGACCGATCAAATAAAATACCGAGCCAGGGTCTTAGTTTCCTTCTGAGCTCCTTGTCGTTGTCCAAGCTTAGCTCCTCGTCGTCACCTGCACAAGGGACGATCTGGTTTTTCCCGGCGTGTCCCCTCCAGTGTGAGAGTAAGAATCCAGGAAGAAATATAGGTCAGAGAGTCATTGTTACCTCGACCTGTCTGACCGATCTGAGGCAAAGTCTCTCTCTCTAGAATGGTTTTCTCGTCCCTGTAAAGTGTGGAGGAAGCCTCTTATTTATGGGCAAAAGAGTGATTAGCATAAACAAGATTAAGACCTTAAGCTCAGATTACCGGTAAACAGTCAAGCGCGTAGGAGGCACGCGGATTAGAGCTATGAGCCTCGGCCTTGGGCCCATTACTGTTGAGGACGAGGCCGGCGTCCGACCTACCGAGGTGGCAAGCCAGGTCGGCCACATGCGAGGAGGTCGGTCTGGACACTCCGACCTCCCGAGGGCTGCCAAACGGAGACCGGCTGGGGCTGCCTATACAAACTTTAGTGGCTGACACGCAGGGGCCCAACTTTACCCACATCAATTCTCAAGAAAAATCCGCCATTAAAGCTCTGAAGCTCTCTGTTTTTTATCTCCCCATGCTCTCCTGCCAATACATCCAAAAGGGTGTCTTGCTCTCAAAACCGCCACTTTAATCCAATTCTCTCATCTCTCTCCTCAAGCTTTCTCTCTCTAAAACGCTAACCCACTTCCCTGCTCTCGTCGGCCGACTCTTCGCCGACCAAAATGGTCATATCCACATCCTCTATAACGACGCCGGCGTTGATTTTGTTCATTCCCGAGCTCCCCACATGGTAATCAACAAAATATTGGCTCCAACTGATGTACCCAGCTGTTTGAGGGAGTTTTTCTAGTTCGACGGTACCCTCAGCTACGCCAGCCACCACAAGCCGTTGGTTGCCGTCCAGATGACGGAACTCGGTGACGGGTTGTTCATTGGGGGGCGGCGGCTTCAGAATGTAAGTGAGCTTGCAGCGGCGTTGTTCTTCGTCTTCGTCAAATGTTCGTCACCGGTCATCTACAAGACCAGATCTGATGTTCATCACTGATCAAGACCAGATCTGAAGGTTTTTTATTTAACACTCTCTCTCTTGATTTGCTTCGATTCTTATTCAAATATTTAATAATTAATGTTTTAATTGATGTGGGTTTGATTTCACGAAGGTCTCCCAGTGGATTTGGCAGGGGATATGGGTTTGGGTTTGGTTCCGGCAATGGGTCTAGAAGTGGGTTCGGATATGGGTCTAGAGGCGGTGGTGCTCGTGGCGGTGGGTATAGAAGTGAGTCTGGCTCCAGGGACAGTAGAGGTGGCTACGGCGGAGAAGCGGTGGCTCTTCGATTTTTCTTTTTCTCTATTTTTCTCTCTTACAACCGATATTTTGGATCTAAGGTTTCAATGGTGCTAATGGTTGTTCGGCCGAAAAAATTCGCGCAGACCTGCTCCTTGCCTCTCATTCTCTATAATTAACATTAACACGCGCATAAATATGAAAATGCGTTAACGTTAACACTGGCCCAAAAAATATGATGTTAACACACACTCAACCCGAACACATAAACAACAAATAAGGTACGATCACGTTAACGTTAATATATAAAATTACAAAAAATAAAGATACGTTAACGCTAAAAGAACATGGAAATACATTGACGTTAACATAGAGAAATCAAAAAATATACATTAACGTTAACACATATTCAATTTTAAAAAGACAAAATATCATATACGATAGTGAAATACGTTAACATTAACGTATAGAACCCTTAAAAATACGTTAACGCTAAAAACACACATCTCGATGGTTAAAATGTTTTAACGTTAACGCACATCAAATCCAAACACATAAACAACGAATATGGTACGATTATGTTAATGTTAACTCACAGAAATCCAAAAAATAAATATACATTAACGCTAACACACGCAAACAAATAGAGAAGATACGTTAACGTGTACACACAAAAAAAAAAAAAAAAAGACATGAAAATGCAATCACGTTAACATGAAATTCAAATTGTAATTTTGTAATATAAACAACGTGTATTACTTGAATATTTACGTTAACATTAACATCAAGTTGCATATTTTTGTCTTGTTATATAAGACAAAATGGTAGAATTGTAGATATGAGTGAATAGGGTGGCCAATACACATAGACATTTTCCTAAAAATTCTTTGTGGGCTAAAAACTTAATTGAGGATGTCAGAAGGTCTGAACTTTAAATTGGGTATTTATGGAGGAACAAAAAAAAAATTACCCTTTAAATTATTCTTTATGAGCTATTTTATTTTTGATAAATTGGTTATATTTTTCTTCATTTATTTATAATTTAATCACATTATTCTAAAGTAAGAATAAGTGGTGGAAATTGCAAGTTGACTTTGAAATTATTGATGTCAATGGTGATTCCTATTATTTTTTTTTTTTTTTTTTTTTATTTTTTTTTTTTTTTCAAGTTTGATAAATTGATGGACGCCCATAATTTCCGGACATAGGAGGATGAGGAATTTAAGACCTTGACTCACTCGGAAGTCCTACGAATCACCCATTTTATTCAGCATTGGGAAAGTTATGTGAAGACAGATTAAGACGGATGACAACCCCACACTCCCGCAACATCAGCGAGAGGAAATTTTACAAGGATTTGAGTTAAAATTAATCTAAACAAAACAACTAGTTATAATAATGTTAAAATTTCGTCAATGATCCCAGCTCTCAAATTCATGATCAACACCTGCATGCAAAACTTAAGATTCCAACATCACCAAAATCACAAAAATCGAATATCGTGCGAGACCTCATGCGCGTTACGAAGATTCTACTAATCTTTAGTGTATTTTACCAAGTCAGACGCCACGTCAGCCCTAGGATTGACCATCTATTGCCACGTCAGCGCCACAATAACTGCTACGCTAATTGACACGTCATCACCCTTCGCCATGTCAGCTTCTATAGGCCTTCCGTCACCACGCCATTGCCACGTGTAGGACACGTCAGCCCACTGGCCAGTGCCACTCCATTATTATCTGCCAACTTATCTACCACATGAACCCTGATCAACATCTGCTGTTGACTGGTTCAGTATTGAATTTTGTTTGGCTGGTTCACCCATTTTTCAACAAGTTCTTAGAGATCTAACATCGGTTCTTATCCAATTTCGGCGTTCTGAATTCTTCTGTGGCCTCGGTTTACTCAATTTTGGATTATACAATATAGTTTTTTTGTATTGTTGATTTGCTTCATCAAGGTGGTTTGACAGGTTCAAGGGTTCATCAATCAGTTCTTCATGATTATAGATTGATTATTGGCTAATTTTGACTTTCTGAATCCATCTATGGCCATTGTTTACTTAAATTTAGATCAAATATTATAGTTTTTTTTATATTGTTGATTCAGTTTATCGCAGTAATTTGACCGGTTCAAGAGTTCATCAATCGGTTCTTCACGATTATATACCATTTCCTGAATCTTTTCAGCATTTTGAATTCATCTACAACGTTGGTTTTTACAAATTCATATCATACGATATACTTTGTTATATATTATTGATCCTATTCAACGATGATATCTAAGGGTTATTCCTCCTCGACCACCTCAAACTCCACCATCCACAAATTTAGGTTTACATCCTGCGTTTATGATTCTGTCTTGTTTATTTGTCGAACTGACAACAATATTATCATTTTTCTACTATATATGGACAACATGATCATTACAAGAGATGACCTACATGAAATCTTTTAACTAAATTTTTTTCTATGTGGTCAATTCGAGATGAAAGACCTTGACGTACTCATTTATTTTTTTGGTCTCAAAGTTTCAACTGATTCAGATGGATACTTTCTCCCTCAGGTTAAATATACATCTGACCTTTTTTCCAAGGCAGACATCACTGACTCTACCACTACCAAAACTCCTTTAGAGCCGAATATCAGACTTACTATACTGGATGGCTCTCCTTTCCCGAACGTCACTCTCTACCACCAACTAGTTGAAACTTTGGTGTATCTCACAATTACTCACCCGGACATCACCTATACGGTCCATCAAGTCAGTCAATTTTTGTTCCTTCCTTGGATCACTCATTACTTAATCGTTCGTTGCATTCTTCAGTAGGAGTGGTCATGGGCTGGGCTTTAGTTAGGTTATTACAAAAATATATAAGGCCCGAGCCTAACCCGGCCCTAAGGTCGAGCCTTGTTTTCATTCCCAAGCCCGACCCTGTCAAAATAATTAGGGCCCTCGGGGCGGGCTTATAATTTTTTTTTTAAAATTTAAAAATTAAACTAGAGAAAAACAATCATCAACAACCATTCATTTCTACCAAAAATAAAAAATAGGGTAGATCTATCCAATTGAAATTAAGAGATTTGAACAAATCAGATGATCTGAAGCCAATCTAAAATAAGCTTCAAATATTAAGTACCTGTTCGGCCAAACCATTTCACAGATCACAAAATCATGATTTTGAAATTAAATCCAACCGATTTGTAATTTCTTCATCGTGGTTTGAGAAACCAGTCAGCAACTCCATAGCCAAAAGCTGAGCTCCCGAAGAAGCAGAAGCTGTAGCAGAAACAGAAGCAGAAACAGAAACCACCTAATTCTTGATGTTCCCTCCATGAAATTTGAAATTTGGAACCTGAATCAAGTCGGAGATGGTTTTGAAATCATGGGTCATCTCATGGATCTTATTAGGGTTTGGTGGGGGTGGAGTGATAGTAGAAGAAGGAGAAGACGAAGAAGAAGAAAAGAAATTATGTCTATGTTATTTCTTGAGCCAAACCGCTGATCGGGATAGTGATGGCTTGAAGAAGCCATCGTCGGCGTTAGATCGGAGTAAGAGCGAGGTAGAGAGAGTGAGAACGGGTAAGAGTGAGAGAGCGTAAGATGAGAGAGAGAGAGTAGAGAGAGAATGAGATCACGTGGATTGAGGAATGGAGAAGAGGATATGAGGTAAGAGCGGCGGATATGAAACACAATCAATTAGGGTTAAGTTAGTGTGTGTGTGTGTGTGTGTGTGTCTCTCTCTCTCTATATATATATATATTAATTAATCATCAGGCCGGCCCTATAAAATATTGGCATTGCCCAAACCAGACCCTAATTTTCATCAGGCCTTAAAACCTAGTCCCAAGCCCTATCCATGGGCTCAAAGCCAAAACCCAAGCCCTAAAAAAATAGGGTCGGGCTAGGCGGGCCCCCCGGGCCCATAACCACCCCTATTCTTCAGCATATCAAGGGTACCTTATTTTGTGGACTTCATTTCTCCACCTAGTCTGCTCCCACATTATAAGCTTATTCTAGTGCCGACTAGGCCGAAAATCGTACTAACAGACATTCAACCACTGGTTATTATTTTTTCTTGGGCAACTCTCTCATTTCCTGATGCAGTAAGAGACAAACTGTGGTTGTCTGATCCAGCACTGAAGTTGAATACTATGTCATTGCTGATACAACACAAGAACTACTTTGGCTTCGATGATTGCTTGCTAACATGAGAGTCTCCCCCCCCCACTACCACTATTTTACACTGTGACAATAAGAGTGTTATTTAAATCGCCCATAATGACATTTTTCACAAGCATACAAAACACATCGATACTGATTTCCACTTCATCCGTCACCATATTCTTTAAAATATGATTCACCTTCAATTTGTCAGTTTAACCGACCAGACAACAAATATTTTCACTAAGGCTCATCTATCCTGATGTTTTTACACTTTGGTTTTTAAACTCAATTTCACGTCTTACTTATTACTTTGAGTTTGAGGAGGGATGTTAATATATATAATGGGTCTTGATCCACTATGTCAAATCCTAGTTTCACTAGGAAAACCAAACCCTAACTCTACCAAAATTACCCTAGTCATCTTCTATATATAGACTCTCTTCATATTTCTGTAATTGTATCTTTTTTTCATGTTCTCTCACAAAAATATAATTCTCTTATGTTCTCTTAATATTCTGTTTCTCAATTATTCTAACATTTCTAAATATTTTTCTCTTCATCTATTCATTGGTCATCTGAAATTGTAAGTTGAACGGGTCTTCGATCTTAAATATTTATTATTTAAATTTAAATCATTAAAATATTTTTTCGGCTGTTAATAGGTCCCTTTTGTCATCCATCATCACCAACAAAGAATTAAAAAATAGATTTTGGAATATTTTAAAAAACAACGCTCTATAATAAAACAAATCCCCCATTAACAATCATATTTCATTAAATCGGGCAACGTCACTGACCCTTAGGACACGCTAGTCAACTCCCCTGCCCGTTGCCCCCAAATCCCTGCCCGTTGCCCCCAAATCCCTGCCCGACCACAGCTGTCTCCACACCTTCCCAAATAAATTAATAATTCTTTTTCAAAATTAAAAATAAAAATACAAAAACAAAATGGTTGACAAACCATGTTATTGATCCGATCTGTTTTTCATCACATATATATATGTATATATTTTTTTTCTTCCTGTTTCCTATTAATTAATTGGCTAAATCTCATTTTGAACCCCTAATGTTTAGGTGCAGTCTCACTTTGCCCCTTGATATATTATTTGTCAATAAAATTTGATCAATTACTCAAGTGAAAAATTGACCAAATTGATACGAAAAGCAAATTTTAAGAGCGCTCATTGCGACAATTTATATAGTGGGGAGTAAAATGGGATTGCACCGAAACTTTAGGGGGGTACAAAGTGAGAATTAGCCCAATTAATTAGGTACTTAATTGTAATAAGTACAAGATTTCTTAAGAGAAATTGGAGTATTCATCTTTGTGGGGTCCATGATGACATCACACTGGACCCTCTTATAGAATTTGGGCTTGACCAGCTTGCCCAACACGTAGGCCCGGGCCCGAAACATGAAGCCCAAACTCAATTGTACGGGCCCTGTGGGCTTTCCGTCTTTGCTGCTCAGGTCAGCACTCCCTCCGTACAGTGGGACGCCACTTCCCTTCATCGTTACCGTTATGGTCCGGTGACTTTTTCTTGATTGGTAGAACTTCTTTATCTGTGGGAAAAAAGAAAAAAAAAAAGGTGTAAATTACATTTTTCACCCTTTACGTTTAGGGAGCTTGACACTTTTGCAACTTAGAAGTGTTGTGTATGGGTGAGGAGGGTGTAATTTTGGTACTTACCGTCCCGGTGGCTAAGGTGAGTTGAAAGAAAGAGAGATCGAGCGGAGTGGATGTTACGTGGACGCCGAAAAATGTACCGGTGTTGCGAAAATCGAGCTTGACGGTAGAGTTCACAGTGACCATATCTGTGGCCACACCTGATGCATCTGCACCGGCTTGGATTGAAAATTGATTGAACAAAATACTCTGCAAACCAAGATAGCAACATCAATTGAGTGCAACTGTTATATGTTTCATTAAAGAACTAACAAATCTCAAAAAATCAAAATTAACAAAATATTTAAAATCAATTGACATTTATCTCTCGGATCGAGTCGAGTCATTTAATATCCGTTTGAACTTTGTTTTTTCCCTTTTCTTTACTCCCCAGGTGGGGCGGGACGAGTATAGTAGTAAATTTATCGTTTTGTTAAATTATGTTAATTATTTAACCGTTGCATTTAAGTCTGAACAACATGGAAAATAAGTGCTTACAAAAAATCACAAAATTCAATCGGGTCAAACCACATGAGTAAAGTGCTGTTATTCCTAAAATTTGATTAAGATGCGAAGTCACGAACCAGAAAATTAGTCAAGAAGGAGCGCTAAATAATTAAAAAAAAAATCGTTTGATTTTTTCTAGAATAAATTTTCAGTGATGCCTTCAAAGAAAATCGAGATTCACTATTCATATATTCGTTTTTACTTCTAGGAACAAAATAATACAAAGAATAAATAAGACAATCAATAAATTATTCAAAAAAAAAAAATAGAGAAATGAAAATAAATAAATAAACTTCTAAAGTAAAATGTGAGCAGGGAGGTAAAATACAAGACATTTAACATTCCTAAATATTAATCAAGAATTTTTATTCCCAAATCACAAAAGGTGACAAATTAATAAACTAATTAAGATCGACAAAACTAATTAAAAATATTAAACCTAATTTAATGATTATTCAATACAATTCCTAAAATCATATTATTTTAAGCAAGAAATATTCGGAATAGACACTAATAAAAAATAACTTAAATTATAGGATGGTAATAAAAAATTTATTTTTTTAGGGGGTGTCACGTTCCCCTCCCGTCAATACTCTCCCTCCCTCCGCCCCGGGTGGAATAGAAATAAATATTATTTGGGTGCCTTTGCTAAAGAAGATAAAATTGAAGGATACATTTGTATTTTGCATTTTCAATAATTTTTGGCTTTTTTTTTTTTTTTCTACCTAGATTCATGCACCTAAAGAAAATAATGTAGGGTTGTCTATTACTTTTCTGGAGAAACTTCTAAAGATAAAAAGCAAAAATTACACATTTTTTAAAAACTTTAGGAACTTTAGATCTATTAATTAGCATTGTAGACCTTGTCAAAAGGGTTCAAGCCAAAAATTAAACGACTCTCTGCAAGAGTAGTTTAGGAATTAAATCTTAAATTTAATTCTAAATGAACCAGCTCGATATGAAAAAATTTACTCTTAAGATTGTCCAATGAAGTAATTAATCGAGATGTGCATAAATTGACCCGGACACACATTAATTACCAAAAAACTAAAAAAAAAAATTATTAAAAAAAAACTAATTTATCCATTAATAATAAGTATCAACAAGTTTCAATCACAAATAAAAATTATGACATAATTGAAGGGTATAATGTGTAATTGTTTTACCTTCAAAACGCGTCTAATTCTTAACCTAAGCCGCTTAAACATATTTCTAGATCAGTAAATGCATTGAAAAAATGGAAAAATAATGAATGCAGAGAAATTATCAGAACCTTCATGGTGATGATCGGATTCTGGTGCCGGCTAGCTCCCCACAAGATCAGAGAGAACATCGTGAAAAGCACGAAAAATCCGCCGACGAACGCCAAAAAATAGCAGCGCCGGGAGGGGCCCCTGTGGGACCCGTACTCATCGTCGAGGAGTCCCTCTTCCTCGATGGCGTCGAACTCCTTCCAGTGCTTCTCGCCCTTGCGGTGGTGGTTCTGGTTCCGGCTGCCGGGCTTCTGCGAGCCGGAGAATCGGGTGGAGGAGGAGTTGCGGGAGTGGTGGCCGGGGGAGCCCATGGGGCTGAGGATCGGAGTGGAGTGGAACGAGTTGGTGGTCTTCTCGCCGTCATGGGAGTCGCGGGACGGGCTCTGGACGTAGTAGACCGGGCCGCGGGCGGGCGACGACGGAGCCAGGCTCGTCACCTCCGAGTCCGTCTTCGCGTGCATTGACATTTTTAGTCCTGTGCTCTGAGAGAGAATCAACGATGAAGAAGAGATGGAGATCTCTCTCTCTCTCTCTCTCTCTCTCTCTCTACCTCTGTGCTGAAATCTAGAAAGTCCAACGGCACCTTAACCTTTTGCCTTGTTTGTTTATTATTGTTTATTTTAATTAACTCTTTTTTTTTTAAAGGATTTTAATAATTAATTAAATGGAAGATACATGGAAGGTGACTAGCAAATTTTTTATTTATTTATTTTTTAAAAAAAAATTGGAGTTATACCTTGAGGTGTGTCCGGCTCACTTCGACTAATCACCTTACCGAGCAATTTTAAAGACATATTCCTCCACATCAATTTGATACATTCAGAATTAAATTTAAAATTAAATTTTTAAAGTATTTTCAAAATGGTCGAATCCAAATTGATAAGGAAATAATCTCTTCTTATTAGCCGGACTAAAACTTGTTGGTGAAAGGTGACAAGCAAGTTGATATGCATATTTTATTCTCTGATGTCCACTCATTTACATCAGAATTGGATTTAGATCTTGTTATTAACATTTATCTTTTTATTACACCATCATTACAACAATGTGTGTTTTACACCAATTGGTCATAATGGGTTAATGGATATGTAATGGGCCCAAATAGTAATGCATTCCAACCACGAATGTATCAAGCACAATGCTTAGTTAGTACAACAGTGTTCACTCAGAGAAACCAATCACAATGTTTAGTTAGTAGAACAGTGTTCACTCAGTCAAACCAATCGGTGTGCGAATACCCTAATTAAAAAGGAGTGGATGGGGATTGTATGCTCAAATTCTTGGAGAATTCGACCACTGATATAGAGGATTTCCTATTTGAGGAGATGGACAGAAGAGCCTTTGATATGTGCCTAGAGTAGTTTTTCTTCGTCTGTTATTTTTGTGTTTGGGTTATTTTCTGAATTATAAAAAAAAAATAAAAAAAAATAGAACAGTGTTTACGATATGCTAGATGAATAGGACCCATCAATAAGCATGAACAAATTCACTCACCAAATTAGATTAAGTTGTCATCAGCATAAGATTGGATCCCCCAAATATCGTAAAATGGAACGAGTATTGAGTTAGCTTATACATATAAAAAATAGTGCACATATGTTCTTTGGTTATAATTTGTTGGGAAAGATAACAGAATAATTTTGCGAAAAGATGATATTTCCACAGTCTCAGTATGTTTTCCCAAATCAAAATAGAATAGAAATAACACATCAGATTTTAGCGTGGAAAATCCTCCTCAATTAAAGGTAAAAAATCATGGGACCCGTAAGCCCCTTAAATTTTCCACTATAATAAATAATGGGATTACAAATCTCACACTTTGGTAGATCTCTCAAACAATACAACCTCACACTTTGATGAATCTCTCAAATAATATACAAAATATTGTCTTCAATTTAGGGGTAAACTTCATAAATTGGCTCTCATTAATCTTCCCAAAATTTGGGGGTTTTCCCTTTTTCTCTCTGCGCTATTTTTCTGTAGAGGATTATATTTTTCTTTTTACTCATCTCCTATATTTATAGAGGAGATCTGAGCAGCTTTGGTAGTCTGAACAAAAAAAGTAAACTTCAGCAAAGGTAGGCATCGAATTCATCAATTGCAGGTGCAACTTTTCTTTTTCTTCTTTGGTGAGTTACCTGCCTTTTTTGTCTTCTTCATTTTTCTTACCTTCTTTCTCCCACAGCTTTTGTTGACTATGGGTCTAACTAGGTTAATTGAATCTCCCAATTTGGGAATGAAAAACCCAACAAATCTCTCTCTCACGACCAATTTGGGGATAAAGCTAAACCTGCAACCTCTTTACAGACTTCTAGCTTTTCTCCAGGTAGAGCTTTCGTCATCATGTCGGCCCCGTTATCATTGGTGTGGATCTTCTCAAGTTGTAGCAACTTATTTTCTAACACATCACGAATCCAGTGATATCTTAAATTGATGTGTTAGACTTCGAGTGAAAAGTTGGGTTCTTGCTGAGGTGGATAGCACTCTGACTATCGCAGTGAAGTGTATACTTTTCTTGATTTTGACCCAATTCTTGTAGAAATTTCTTTATCCACAGAATTGGATTGCGATGTATTCTGCTTCTGTGGTGGATAGGGTAACATACTTTTTTAATCATGATTGCCACGAAACAGCTCTCCTTGCAAACGTTATCAAGTATCCGGATATGAATTTTCTCATATCTACATCGCCAGCCATATCTGCATCTGTATATTTTTCCAATACAGGTTTACCATTACCAAAACATAAACAATGACTGGATGTCCTCCCGAGATACCTGAGTACCTATTTGACTGCTTCCCAATGTTCCTTTCCAGGATTTGAAAGGAAATGACTCACTATACCGACTGCATGAGCGATGTCTGGTCTGGTGCATACCATGGCGTACATCAAACTGCCAACTGCCGATGCATAAGGCACTTTATCCATTTCTGATTTTTCCTCCTTACTTGAAGGACATTGTCTCGCAAAGCTTGAAGTGGCTTACAATTGGAGAACTAACAATTTTGACTTTACTCATGTTGAATCTTTTAAGAATCTTTTCAACATAGTGTTCTTGAGATAGCCAGATTTTGCGATTCTGCCTGTCATGGGTAATCATCATGCCAAGAATCTGCTTTGTTGCTTCTAAATCCTTCATTGCAAAGGACTTGCTCAACTATTTCTTCAGCTTGTTAATTTTGGCGCTGTCATGGCCAATGATTAACATGTCACCAACATAAGTAAAAGAATGATAAAGTTACCATCAGAAAAATTCTTCATGAAGACGCAGTAATCCGCCGTTGTTCAGTTATACTAATTTTTCTCCATAAATGAGTCAAACTTTTTGTACCACTGCCTTGGTGCATATTTCAGACCATACAAGCTTTTCTTTAATCTGCACACCATTTTCTATTTTTCTTTGACTAAGAAACCTTCGAGTTGCTCCATATAAATTTCCTCATCAAGATTTTCATGCAAAAATGCAATTTTTACGTTAAGTTGTTCAACCTCCAAATTAAGACCGGCTGTAAGGCCAAGAACAACTCGGATTGAAGACATTTTCACTACAGGTGAGAATATTTCGTCAAAGTCAACACCCTTCTTTTGCCTGAATCCTTTCACAACCAATCTTACTTTGTAATGTGGTTGTGAGTTGTGTTCTTCATTTTTGATCTTGTACACCCACTTGTTCTTGAGAGCTTTCCTAGCTTATGGTAGTTTCACCAGATCAAATGTATGGTTCTCATGCAAGGATTTCATCTCTTCTTGCATGACTTTCAACCACTCGTCCCTATGCTGATCTGCAACAACTTCTTTATAAATTTCAGGTTCTCCCTCTTCAGTGAGCATCACATACTCATGAGGAGAATATCTGCGACTTGGTTGTCGCTCTCGGGTAGTTCTTCTCGATTCTTGCTGGACTTGTTCCATAATCAATCTTGGTTCCAAACTGCTAGCTAGTGGAGTAACATCATCAGAATCTGGGACTGCTCCCTCATCACCAGAATTTGTTGGTGAAGAGCTAGGTCTGAGATCTACTGGAAATTCATCTAATTGTGGCTTTTCTGGTTTCTCAAAATCTCCAGCCATCTGATCTTCAAGAAACACCACGTCTTTACTTCTGACGATCCTTTTGCAGACAGGATCCCAGAGTCTGTAACCGAACTCTTCATGGGCATATCCCATAAAGATGCATTGCTTTGTCTTTCCATCCAACTTGGACCTCTCATATTTTAGAATGTGAACAAGCGCTATGCAGACAAACACTTTTAGGTGTTTGTATGAAACATATTTCCCCGTACAGACTCTTTCTAGTACATCATAGTTCAGTGGAACTGATGGAGAAAGGTTGATTAAATCAACTGTTATCCTCATTGCATCCCCCCAAAAGGAGTTCGACAGCTTTGCATCTGACATCATACATCTGACTTTTTCATAGATGGTTTTGTTCATCCTCTCTGCAACACCGTTGTGCTGAGGTGTCTTAGGTACTGACTTTTCTAGTTTGATACCGAATTTCCTGCAGTACTCTTCGAATGGTTCGCGGTATTCACCACCATTGGTTGCTAATACACACTTCAAATATTTGTTAGTTTCCCTCTCAATTTTTACATAAAACTGCCTGAAAATTTCCACCACTTGATTTTTGGTTTTCAAGGCAAAGGCCTACACTTTTCTAGAGTAGTCGTCAATGAAAGTCACGAAGTAAAAAATACTTCCCAATGACTTATGACTCATTGAGCAGACATCTGTATATATCAGATCTAGAATATTCTTCTTTCTAGATGGTGGATGAGTTTGAAATGTAATTTTATGTTGCTTTTCCATAACACAATCAACACAAGTTTGCAAGGGTATACTTTTCATTCCTGACAATAGCTATTTCTTGGAAAGGATTTTAAGACTTTTCTCACTTATATGTCTGAGTCGCTTATGCCATAGCTCGGTGGGAACTTCTTTCCTGGTTGTATTTATCTCTCATCTATCTAACTTGGCTTCTGCGATATAGAGAGATATGTCTTTCTTGCCTTTTGCTACTATCAAATTACCTTTGATATGTTTTCATCTGCCTTCACCAAAGTAATTATTGTAACTCTCGTCATCAAGCTTCTCGGTAGAGATTAAGTTGAGACGGATATCAGAGACATATCTCACGTCTTTCAAAAGTAGCTTGCATCCAAGATTGATTTCGAGACAAACATTACCGATACCAACAATTTTAGATGCACCATCATTTCCAATTTTCACACGTCCGAATTCTCTTTGAGTGTAAGATGAGAAGAAATCTAGACGTGGAAGAAGGCGCTTGAGCCAACAACCCAAGTTGAATCTTGGGATACAAGATTGACATAGTTATCATCTCGAAAACAATGACAACTTCATTAATGATAGTAGCGGTGTCATTTGTTCGGGTTTCGGCTTCCTGATTTCGGGATTGTTCCGCGTTCAACTTTCGACATTCTCAAATGAAATGTCTGGGTTTGCCACAGTGATAGCACTTCTTATCAGATCTAAATTTGGATTTAGATTGTCATCTTTCTTGACCGTGGGGATTTCGACTTCTGCTTCTCCCACGCCTTTCTTACCTACCTTACTTTTTTGAGATACGTGCTTCAAACTCAAGAGTGTATCATTTGTCTTTTCGTCTAGACTCTTCTTTCAACATTCTGTCTTTTACCATATCCATGGTAAACTTTCTATCTGGAGCAGAGTTACTAACTAACACGACTAATGTGTCCCAACTCTTCGGTAGAGAACTCAAAATTAGCAACGCTTGCAACTTGTCATCTACAGTCATTTTCATAGAATTGAGTTAATTAATAATTCCTTGGAACTCGCTCATATGTTTCGATACACTACTTCCATCTTTGTATTTCAAACTAACTAATCGTCGCATTAGAATTGCTTTATTCTGTGCGGTTATCTTTGCATACATTTTCTCCAACTTTCGCCAAAAAACATAAGCATCATATTTATTAGCAAAATTTTCAAAAATGCTCTTGTCAATCTATTACCAGATTCGGGCAGCACATTTTCAATTCTGCACGGTTCAGTCAGCGTCTGATGAGGTTGTTGATGTGCTCGTGGTTGATGTTGTTGTTGTTTCGCCAGCTCTGTCATTCGTTGTAGATATCGCCTTCTATGTCAGCATTACAATGGGCTTCCATAGATATTTTATGTACAAAAGATCTTCTATCTTTGGCTTCCAAATTGCATAGTTAAATGCAATCAATTTGATTATATTGCATGTGCTCTCCTCTATCTCGATCACAGGTCTAAATTAGTAGATTTCACTGGGTTCGGTACTTTGCCGCTAATGAATAGTACCGCGTATAATACTATATGAATAGTATCATATGTGTGAATAGTGTCGTACGAACAGTACCATATAGATACCGTATACACACCGTACATGTCCTGTATAAATACTATGAATAGTATCGTATACGTACGTACGTATGTATAATGCATATATATATGTATATACTAGTGTAGTATACTATATATATGATCTGCTTCTCTACTAGGCTCCTAGTTTTTCTACCACTTTGTTGGTAAAGATGACAGGATAATTTTGTGAAAATATGATATTTTCACAGTCCCAATACGTTTTTCCGAACGAAAATAGAACATAAATAATACAACAGATTTTAGCGTAGAAAACCCTCATCAATTGAATGTAATAAACCACGAAACCCGTAAGCCGGTTAAATCTTCTATTATAATAAATAATTGGATTATAAACCTCACACTTTTGTGGATTTCTCAAATAATACAACCTCATACTTTGGTGGATCTCTCAAACAATACACAAAATATTGTCTTTACTTTGTGGGTAAAATTTCACAAATTGACTCTCACTAATCTTCCCTAAAATTGAGGTTTCTTTCTCTTCCTCTCTACACTATTTTTCTACAAAGGATTATATTTTCCTTTTTGATCGTCTCCTCTATTTATAAAGGAGATCTGAGCAGCTTTGGCAGTCTGAACAAAAAATGAAAACTTCAGCAAAGGTAGGCACCAAATTCATCCATTGTAGACGTAGTTTTTCTTTTTTTTCTTTGTTGAGTTACCTGCCTTTTTTTGTCTTCTTCTTTTTTCTTACCTTCTTTCTCCCACAACTTTTATTGACTATGAGCTTAGTTGGGTTCATTGAATCTCCCAATTTGGAAATGAAAACCCAGCATAATTTGAATATTAATTCCCAGTCAAGTTATTCTCAAGACGGAGAGTGTTTGGTTGATACTTCACCCGTATCCTAAATATTTTTCCTAACTTTTGTAGGTTCAATTAAACAGTTGGAGATTTTCGCAACATCGTTTGGTACCATCCATGGGAAAAGAGAAAAAATTGAGTGTTTAATGTCGCAACTAAAATCAAGATGTGAAACAAGTGATGATATAACCTTTGAACAATCTGAATGGGACTACTATGGGGATTAGATCCGCTAAATAAGTTATGAACACCGGTATTGCAAATGGTGGAATCCGAAGTATCGAAAAATGCACCCAATGAGTCATATTTTGAGGAAGATCTAAATAATAAAGAAAATTTTCCAGGACTCCAAACACGACTTCTAGTTGGGATCAATAGTCAGGAAATTGATGCTCAAGTTGATAGGTTGTCACACAAGAGTAAGAAGAAGAATAAGTAAAATCATGAAGTCTATTAATTCGGGAAAGAATCAAACTGTGAAATACCAAAAAGAATGTCATAGGAATGATGGAGAAGGCTCTGCTTTAAATGAATTTAAGATCATAGTAGGATAAACTAGCCCTAGCCCCTCGTTTTATGTTAGATTTAATGAATGGACCTTTTTTCTAGAAAATTCAATCCAATAAAACTGGATAAATATGAAAGAAAAAAAGCTCATACGGATCAGATCAGACACTTCGGGCATGTGAGGGCACTTTACGGAGAAAAAGATTCAATATTATGCAAGGATTTCTCTACTTCATTGAAAGATTTTGGTTTGTAATGGTTTCATGGATCGTCTCTGCGATCCATTGGCTTATTTGTATAGTTGGAAAAACAATTTATCAATTGGTTAAATTTTTTTAAAAGATTGCCCAAAGGAGCAGAACACTTGTTGTTTCTTAGACAGAATAAATGAGACTCTTAGACAATATGTAACCATATTCAACAACGAACTGACGTCTATTGAAGAAAGCGAAACTAACCTAATTATTAATGCCTTTACTACCAAATTCTGATATAGTCGTACCAAGACTTCCTTTGTAGAATGTAAGTGTCACACCCCACCCCGGACACCCGTCATATGGGGCCGGCGTGACGTAGACATGACACCGCCCAACTAACTAGCTAATCTCAATACGTCAATAACAAAATTATAAATCTATACAACACATATAATAGTCTCATCTGATAGGGATACACCGTCCCGAATATAAATACAATCAAACAAATCCCCTGAACCTCACTTAGATTTTATTTCTGATATCTCGTCTCCAAAATTTTTCTTAAATGACTCTTTTGCGTGACCCGCATAACTCTATCTAGCGCCAGTAGGGGATCGACCGACTCCTAACTATTTTACCTGCGAGTGTACTGCCTTCTTAGTAAAAATATTTTTAAAATAATAATTCATTCTACAACATCTAAATGGATCAAGTGTGAGTATAGAAACAGCTCGTAACTAGTAAAATTCTCCATAATATAAGCAGTAAAAATAAAGTAATAAATATAAGTTCCATTCCAACCCATCTAGTAAATAATATCAATCACCATAATAAATAATAAATCACCCAATATAAGTAAAACATCACATCTCAAACCACCACTCAACCACAACACACACTGGCTAGCCATAGTGATCATTTTAACCTCACGATCGGGAGTTACAACGGTACCGTAGCATTCATAGGAATGCCTTCCTACGAAATATCCACACTCCTTTTTGGGAAGAAATATAATCCACACCCTTTACGGGGAGAAATATAATCCACACCCCTTACGGGGAGAAACCACACCCCTTTTGGGAAGAACAACTATGGCATCGTCAGAATCATCCGTATAGTTAAAAGTCCACATCCCTTACGAGAAGAAATATATTTTCACACCATATCGTCAAAAATTCACACTTCTTATGGGGAGAATATAAACCACACCCCTTTCGGGGAGAATTTCCAAAATCACGTTTTTCACTCTCCTTAACAGTACCACCAATTTCAGAAAAAAAAAATAGTTTTCCACCTTTGTATCACCGATTTCAGTAAAAACTGTTTTTCCACCTTTGTTTTTAGAAAACCCAACATTTTTAGAAAACCATATATTTTCCACTCGCTTTTAAACTACCAAAGCCAACGAATCATTTTTCAACTTTATTTTAAAACCAACATAATTTACCGAAAATTCATTTTTTCTCAACCCACCCAAAACTTGCTTGATTCATATAATTTATAAAATCGTCTTGTTTTAAGTCACATATTTCATCATATATATATAAAAATAGATTTTTGCAAGAAGACAGTACACTCACTTCGTTAACCGCTCTCCAAAACCTTCACTGACCACACTCTACGGGGACACTGGTGCCTGCGAGTCTAATAGTGACAGAGCCTAAATTAATATCTTATCTAAAACATCTGAATCATGCAATGCAGACCCTATATTCCGAATCGTTATTATTTTATGTACCACATAATTAAAATTAATTAATCACTACGAAATTATTACGATTTTAGGATTTGTAACGCTAAATAAAATTTAATTTAATGAAAATTAATAATCGATTGAAATTTCACCTGTTTCCGAATCGTTTGGCGACCACGAGATGGGTTTTTTATTTTCAGTGGGGTGGTTTGTGCAAATTTTTTCTTTTTCTTTTTCCTTTTTTTTTTCACGCCTATTCCCTGCGTCTGATTCAGTTTTACCGACGAACTCTCTCACTCCTCCTGCCACCGTTCGCTGGCCACTCTGCACCGTTCTGCACACACACACACACCGCCGCAGCAACACACACATACCTGACAAAATACACGCCGGCGACGCCATACCTCCGATCACAACCCCACGATTACCGTCAGCCCATGCCCACCGGTGACACCCATACGTACACCCACACTACTGACACACACACCACCGGAGGAACACACTGTCAACACTAAAGAACACCCACACGCACACGTCCACCATCTGAACACAGCAACCCACGAAATCGACGATGTCCATTGGCCGATGACACCCTTTCTCTCTATTCTTCATTCCTGCGACGACGACGACCACACCGACATACCTATTTGACCGAACAATCACATACCAGCGACGCTGAACAAACCACACAGAACACGTGCACACACTTTATCGAACGATGGCGATGATTACGCACCACCAGATGAACGACGATCCCACACCCACCAGAGCGACCCTCTCTCTCTCTCTCTCTAAAATTTGACGACGACACACACCCACACGAAGAACACGAACACCTACCCACGCTGCATTTCTATTTTCTATTTTAAATTTTCGTCGCCAGTGAGCTCTCTCTCTCTAACCCACCACCGGCGACGAACACTGACTGTCCGACCCTGCTCTCTCTTTCTCTCTCTGTGTATCTCTTTTCGTGCTTCTCCTTTCATCCCTTCAGATTGAGTCTGCATGCAAGTATATAATGCATGTATCAAGTAGGCTGAAGAGTTGATCTAAAAATGCCACGTCTTCCACTTCCCGATTCTTCTCTACCTCCGGCGAATCTCCATGGCACACAGCACACACGCACAAAATGGGTTTATATATATATATATATATATATATATTAAAATAAAGCTTTTTGTTTAATTACTCTTTCTCCCCCCTAATTCTTAAAATCCTCTTTTTAGTCCAATATCAACTTCTTTAAAAGTTCTAAAAATTAAAATTTCACCCCTTTTAAGTTTCAATTTAAAAAGTTAAATGCTAATTTTGGATAGAATGTTTTTCTTAAATTTTCAATTTAACCCCTAAACTTTTAAATTTGAATTTTTAATTGACTCAAATTCCCCTGATTTTTTTTAATTACTCTAAAATGCAATTAAAATGACGTACGTGCTACGATTGAGGTCTTACAGTAAGTCCTATAATTAATCTTGCAATTTTACAATATTTAGGGCTCTGTAAAATGTTTCAATATCAAGTATTTATAAAAGGTATTGTTGGTGCATAAAACTGGTACACACCTCGAGTATGGTCTAGTCGAATGACGGTGGGTCCTCTTGCTGAGGTAAAGCCGTCGGTTGAAAATTATTCACGGGAGCTATACTGGGTCCCAGGAGGGCTAACCTACTGTGTCCAAAGTCCTTCTCATCAGGAAGTGTACCTGTAGAAGGCTCAGATCGGGATTTGTCCTGGTGAAGCCTCTCCAGTGTGGTAATCAGTGTTCAGAGAGAAAAGATACAATAATGCAGTAAGTACACAAATGAACTCGCGCGTAATGTAAAGCGTATTCAAGCCTACCTCGGGCTTGCACAACCCCTGATATATATAAGAGTTGGAGATGATTAGTCGGGCCTAAACACGGTTAATTAGTTGAAACCTTGTGTTTAACCAATAATCTAGGGCATTAGGAGATAATCGCTGGGCTTGGGCTTTTGGGCCCATTTGGCGAAGCCTACGGGCCTTTGTCAACCCTGGGATGGTGAGCTGGTGGAGGAGAACGGAGATCCGTGGAGTCCTGGAGAAGAAACAAACTGGAAGGGAGAGTCGGTCAAGGTGAACGGTTGAGTCCTTCAAATTGGTCACTTAGGGTATGGCGTAGAGCTTAAAGCAGCATATCCTTGCAGGGCTCCTCGCTCCTCCCTGGATGTAAATGAGGTTCCAGGAAAGAGCCATGGTCAGCGTATAATCCAGCATGGCGTTGTGAATTTTGGAATACGTCTTTATCACTACGACGATGGACACACAACTGGGTCCCAAGTGCTGACTCAAAGTGCCCAAAAATGCCCTCATCAGCTACCCCTAGCCTTGTGCGGCAAGGAAAATGAGGCGGTTAGGAATATCAATTCATGGTTGGAACGGGCATCCTAAAGCCTGAGAAACACCTCTGACCAACATTTTTCCGAGAGTTAGTTTTTTCCTGAGGAGCTTATTTGAAATAGGCCTCCATACGGTTGGGGTTCGAAGTTAAGTAGCACGGTAGGGCGATCCCGAATTTCTTCGATTTTCAGGACGATAACTTTTGAAGAGTTGAACTTTTTTAGATGAGCTAATTTGAAATTCGCTCCATACGGCCGGGGTCTGGGGTCATGTAGCACGATAGGGCGACCCTGAATTTCTTCAATTTTTAGGGCGTCGTTTTTCCCGTGGTTAGTTTTTTCTGAGGAGTTAATTTGAAATAGGCTCCCAAACAACCGGGGTCTGGGGTCAGGTAGCATGACAGGGCAGTCCCGAAATTTTTTTATTTTTAAGGCAACACACGTTTACTGTGAACAAGCCCTGAGCACAAACTGACCTTCAACATGAGAAAAATTGAGGCGAGCCCCAGGGGGTACACGCTGAGGAAGCGTATGGAGGGCGAGAGGGGGCTCTCCTTAGGAGCGTCAGGTACCCACCCTAACTTGCCGCCTGTCCGAGAGCCCTAAGAAAGCCAACATGTCATGTTGGCCCCAAAAAGGGGGGCCACAACATGGCAGGGGAGCTGAGCCCCTGCCGGCCAAAGGGCTATGCGCCTAAAATAGGGCGTTGGGCCCTACGTGGGTGTTGGTTAGCTTCCAAAAGGGTCAGCAGGCCCCCAAATGGAGCCACTGGCATCAGGGGAGAGGGGGCAGCGCCCCTTCCCCCTCTCTCTTTTGATTTAGGGGGCAATGTGCTCCCCTTAGAATTTTTCAACAGCATAGGGAGGGGGCAACGCCCCTCCGCCTCTCTTCTATTTATTTTTTTAGGAGGACAACTTTTCCCCTTAGAATTTGTAATAGTAGGGGCTGCATCGCCCCCCTTGAATTTTTAATTTTAATTTTCCTCTAGTGCCTTGCACCTTGGAGGACTTTTTACCCTGACGGCTTTTTCTGTCGTGCTTCGAACGGCAGGCAAGGCTTGAGGGGGGAGTACTTTGAGCATGCCAGGGAACTACTCACCTGGACCTAGTCGATACATATGCAGAAGGCCCTTATTTGTGCCCTGCCAGCTAGGAGTAGCGTGGTAGGGCGGTGCCCGTCGTCATCTGCTTCTTGTCGGCTAAGAGTAGCGTGGTAGGATGGTGGGCGAAGGATAAGATGATGCCGGCTAGGGAAAATGAGGCAAAATTTTTGGACGGCACTCTGGGATGACCTTTTTTAGAGAAGGTCATCACCCAGACCCTGCCAGTTAGGAGTAGCGAGGTAGGGTGGTGCCTGCCAAACTTGATGGTTCCAGTTATGAGGCACTGAGGCTGAACCCCTGGATGGTGCCTTTGGGGAGGACCACCATGATGGCTATCCATTGCTTGCACTCTAATTTCTCCACCGACCCTATTGGAATGAAGTTTTCAAAGATTGAGGATGGGGCCACGCACAAAGGCACTAAGCCGAGAGATGTCGAGGAGGAAAATACTGAGGAGGGGCGATATTGATGTCACCTCTCCTCGTACAGACACCCCTTACAACTAGGTTAGAGAGGACTAAGCTTAGACCATCATTTTTTCAGAACTTCGAATTTTGTAGACTCTTTTTCACTTGTTCTTATTTTTCTGCGTGTGAGCATGTAAGCTTTTGAGCGGCATAGATAGGGTACTTCAGAGTCTACTCCTTCTTCTCGACGTTTTCGCCAAGTCGCTTTGCGCTTGGTCCTATTTTCAGAGTTGTACAATTTTGAAAAATTTCTCGTCTCTGCCCAAGACCATGGACCACTAGCCCCTGAGTCTGGGACATGAGTTAGTTGTAAAGAAATCGCGTTGTAGACTTAGTAAGAAGGTTTCCTAAGGTGCCTGGTCCTCTCGGTCCGTAAGGGCGCAACGCAACGGTTGGACCCTCATGGCCGGTCATCGGGGAGTTCTCCGTAATCAAGTTCATTCAACAACCCTTTCAGGTTATCTCCATTTAGTCTATGCAGGAGCACCATCCTCTTCAAAGCGTCAGACTTAGTCGACTGGTGGGGAGAGGTACTTAGCTGCAGGCCCTCAGACCCGATCAATGCCTTGCCCTTGGTAGATAGCCTTAGTCTGTCCCCGGGTACAGACTATTGACTTCTGGAGAGGGTCTAGTTGTCACCCTCGATACTGAGCTCCGAGATGAGACTTATGGAGAGTAACTCGCGACGCTGAGATTCGGGATATTGATCTGTAGAATCACCCGCGACGTCAAGAGTCGGGATGCGGATCTGGAGAATCATTCGTTACTTAAGAGGTCAAAATACAATCATGGAGAATAACTCATGATGTCGGAGTCAGGACACAAATTTGGAAAATCATCCGCGTCTCAAGGCATTGGAATACCGTTGAGGAGAATTACTCGTGATGCTGAGAGCCAAGATACGCCTCAAAGGGTCAGAATGCAACCTTGGAGAATCACTCACAATGCCGAAGCAGGGATACAACTCAAGGGGTCAGAATACAGCCGTGAAGAATCACTCACAACGCCGGAGCCAAGATACGACTCAAGGGGTCAGAATGTCGTTGTTAGAGACACGCTGGAGGGTGCTCGTCTCCGCCAAGTTGAGCGAAGGGCGGCCCATCTCCGACTTTGAGCCTCGCTTGGAGTTAGGCTGGAGGGTACTCGTCTTCATTTTTGGTAGGCTGGAGAATTGCTTGTCTTCGCCTTTGAGTTGCATGCGCACGGTTGGCCACTACTTGGATGCCGTGGTGGAGCGAAGGTGGTGAGTAGGTACCTGCCCCTGCCCATGACGGTCCCTCAGGTCGATTCTTGTTGCGTGGCTGGGCGTTAGCCCAGGGATGAATTTGGTCGGTTTCTGGCACCATGTCCTCGTGGAAGAGTGGATTTGATCTAGCTAGGGGACTCTTTCAAGTCCTCCCGACTCGTGGTCACAAGACGAAGGGCGGTAATTGGGCATGTACCTCTTCGAATATATCACGCGAGCGTCGTGCCCTTGAGGTCGCTCCTCGAGCTCTATGGTCTGGAGTGCTGGTCCTCTCTGAACATGGAACAACGACAGGCATACGAGAAGGAGCTATATATACGACTTGAACTCGCCCATCTGGTGCTCAAGGGGATTAATCTGAGATGTCTTTGCAAGTCCAAGGTCTGTCCCGCAGCCTCAGGTAGCAGAGTGGATGGTCCTGCCTGGTCCTGGGGGGTAGTTATCATTGTTGGTGGGAGTTGGGGGGTGTTCTTTTAGAGTTTCAAACACAATTTCGGAGAGTTGACCGCTCAGGTTGCTATCCACCGCAAGAAATTGATCTCGTTGCTTGATTTATCCAACTAGACCTTGTGATCATCCAGGCTTAGTTGAGCAGATAGCAGTGATCAGGGAAAGACTTTTTGCACATTTCTCATAGATAGAGCCAAACTGTTGGTGCGTAAAACTGGTACACACCTCGAGTATGGTCCAGTCGGATGACGGGTGGGTCCTCTTGCTAAGGTGGAATCGTCGGTTGAAAATTCTTCACGATAGCTGTACTAGGTCTTGGGAGGACTGAACTACTATATCCAGAGTCCTTCTTCTCAAGAAGTGTACCTGCAGAAGGCTCAGACCAGGATTTGTCCCGGTGAAACCCCTTCTGGCGTGGTAATCAGTGCTTAGAGAGAAAAGATACACTAATGGAGCAAATAATCAAATGAACTCGTGCATAATGTAAAGCGTATTCAAGCCTACCTCAGGCTTGCACAACCCCCGATACATATAGGAGTTGGAGATGATTAATCGGGCCTAACAACGGTGAATTAGTCGAAATCCTGTGTTTAGCCGATAATCTGGGATGTTTAGGAGATAATCGTTGGGCTTGGGCTTTTGGGCCTATTTGGCGAAGCCCATGGGCTTTTTTCAGGACTGCGGTAGTGAGCTAGTAGAGGAAAGCAGAGATCCGTGTAGTATTGGAGAAGAAATAAGCTGGAAGGGGGAGCCGGTCGAAGTGAACGGCTGAGTCTCTGAAATTGGTCACTCAAGACATGGCGTAGAGCTCAGAGCGACATGTCCCTGCAGGGCTCCTCACTCCTCCCTGGATGCAAATGAGGTTCTAGGGAAAATCCATGGTCGGTGTATGATCTAGTGTGACGTTGTGGATTTCGTGATGCGTTTCTATCACTACGATGACGGACTCGTGACTGGGTCCCAAGTGCTGACTTAGAGGTGCTCAAAAATACCCTCATCAAGTATTTATTTATATTATTCTTGCAATTTTATCTTTATCATTGTAGACCTTGAATATTAAGTAGAATATATGGCTATTTAGTATATATGATTAAATAGAAGGAGTTAGGAGATTAGAGACATTTGGTATCTCGATATTCTAAATGTTCCTAGTTGTTATTAGATTATTGAAAAGAATCTTAAATAATCTAAACTAGCTTGAGCCGATGTTATCTCTTTGATAATCATGAGTCTCAATCCATCAATATGAGATACTGGAACATCTTGAGAAGACTTACTAAGTGGTAGTAAAGGACCTAACGTGATCATCCTTAATATTGTATGTGATAATTTTGCGCAAGTCAAAATAGGATTTCTGTAGTGTGATGTATTATGTGAATTTTTTTTACTTAAAGTACTGTATATTAGATGTATAGGTTGCTACACTTTTACAATACGAAGTGTGTTGTTCTCTAAACATAGGACTTCAAATTTATTCATTAGGTATAGTAGGACATGCATAGTAATATACGAGTATGCAATAATGGATCTATTACTTTTCTCAAAGGGACATGACCTATGTGATTTGGTTTTATATAATTCACCCAAGCCTCTTTGTTGATCCCAAAGTTTTGATAGACAATTAAGGATTGGTGTTTTTGGTGGAACTAATAGGTTTATTGAGTGTTTCAGTATAAGAGTTCCAAATCATGAAGAAATTATCGAGAATGCGAAGATGAATGTTGAAGAAATGAAGAGTGTTGAAGATTTTGAAGAAATTAGGTGAAAACAACTCAAATACTCTTAATGTATCCCGAATTAGGATCACACATGACTCAAATTGATGAATTATATATTTGTGTGTTTAATTTGATAAAGTATAGGATCCTAATTATTATTCAATTATCTGCTCCAATGTGAAATTGAAAAATAAAAATTGATCTAAGTAAGATTAGTATTTAAAATTGAATATTTGGGTCAATTATGATAACCAAGAAAAGCAATCGGTTAATCGGATTAAATAATGAAATTTGGATTTGAAACAAGTTGAGAAAAGAGAGTTCTAGTTTTGATCGGTCAATCGAAAGGTATGGGATCGGTTAACCGATTGACTACGAGATGAAAAGTTGAAACTTTTTGAATCAATCGGTCAACCGACCAGGAGAGATCGGTCAACTAATTGGCCAAAGTGAAATTCTCTGTATCGATCAGTCAACCGACCAGGGCTCGATTTTGGATTGGATTACATCCTGAATTTCATATCAAGATACAACACTACATCATCAAGAACTATCAAGTTCCTGAGCTTTTCTAAGAGATATTATTATGAGATTTATTCGAGAGATCATTCTTGAGATTATTGCGTGAAAAAAGTTCTTGAGTTAAAGCGCTATTGAGTTAGCGTCATCGATCTGTGCTGTTTTGCAATTCTTATTACATTCTTTTGGTGGTTTCCTGGTAAAATCTTTCCAAGTTGTGCTTACATTTGATTTCATATTAGGAAAAATTATATTTTAAACCCTATAGGTATTGACACTTTTCTATATAGTCCATTTCCGTTTATGCGTTTCATTTTAAACCCTCTAGGAATAAGCACATTTTTATTTGGTCCTTCTGTCAGAAATTCCATCCAAAATAACAGAATATAGGGGCAAAACAGTCTTTTTTACTTTTTTTATTTTTTAATGATTTTTTTATTTTCTTTTTTCCTTAATTTTTTTCTCCCTCTCTCCTCATCATCTCTCTCTACCTTCTTCCTCCCGATCATCTCTCTCTTTCTCTTCTTTCTTCATCTCTCTCCCTCATTTATTTCACAAGGGGTGTTACACCCCCTATTGAGGAGGTGTTTAACCCTCGTAACAGAGGGTGTAACACCTCCTGTTAAGGGGGTGATCCATTTCCCCCCTCTCTTTCTACGCAATAGTGTGTATAAACTCAACACTTTCCACTTCTTGAATAAGAAGAAAAACCAGAAAATGACCCATATCTCCGAAACCAGAGAGTTCTCTCTCTCTACTTTCTCTCTCTACATTCATATACGTTAATTTTCTCTTTCTAGAATTACTAGTTTACTACAGAGCTTTTCCAACCATGGCGTCTCTGGTTTCTTCTCCTTTCAAACTACCCACAACTAAATTAGACAACCTATCTCAGAAATACTACTTTCTCCACTCTTTCCTACCCAAGAAATCCCCCACTCAGACCACCTTAAAATCACCCGCCAAAGTAAAATGCACCGCAATATGAAACGGATTGTTCACCCAAACCCCCACTCAGACCACCTTAAAATCACCCGCCTGAGTAAAATGCGCCGCAATATGAAACGGATTGTTCACCCAAACCTCGCCGGAAGTTTATCGGGTCGTTTCCGACAACGACTAAGGCCTCCCCATCGTCAAAATCATGTATGTCGTGTTAGAAGCTCAGTACCAGTAATTTCTCTCTGCCACACATCCGAACACTGAACAAGAGCGATAAATACGCGTCGTTCCAAGTCGTTGGCTACTTGGTCGAAGAGCTCAGAGACGAAACGATCTATTAGAATTTTTGCAAAGACCTCGAGGATGTAAATATTTGTATTGGATCGTTGATTTTCGTGGAGGAATTGGCTTAGAAAGTGAAATCCGCCATCGAGAAACAGAGGTACCGGGGTAATCACCCCTTAATAAGGGGTGTTACACTCTCTGTTTTCACAGGGGGTGAAACACCCCTTGTTAAGGGGGTGATCACCCCCTGTTGAAGGGGGTGTTACATCCTTGTAACAGGGGTACCACCCCCGTAACAGGGGCAGATAGGGGAAATGAGGGAGAGGGAGAAAGAGAGGGGGAGGAGAAAAGAAAGAGAGGGGAGAGACAATCAAACCAAATAAAAAAAAAATATATATTAAAAAATGATTAAAAAATGTAAAATGACAATTTTACTCTAAAAATTCGGTTAGTTTTGACAGAATTTTTGACAGAAGGACCGAATAAAAACGTGTTGATACCTAGATGGTTTAAAATGAAACGCACAAACGGAAATGAACTATATAGAAAAGTGCCAATACCTAGAGGGTTTAAAATGTAATTTTTCCTTCATATTAGTATTGATTACTTGGTTATAAGATCGCAGTAAAATCGTTTTCAAACTTAAAAAATATAAAAATCTATTTTAAAATGATTTTGTAAAATTATCTGATTACGTGTTTAATTTTGTGCTACCCACACTTATTATAATCAGATATTGAATTTCTCACTCAAATTCTATCACTAGTAATTTTTGAGATATTAATCGAGTATAATTTTGTTTGAGGTAGTAGAAGCTCCGAGTGGGAAAAAACTCATTTTTTTTTTGTATTTGGTGAGTTTGTACGGATTCGATACGGTTGGAGTTGTATCTGGTCAGGGTAGCTTGGGTTTTAATCTTTTTAGAAAAAATTGAAATTTGAACTTTACCTAAAGTATAAAAATGTTAGGTTATTCTTTTCCCTTGAAAAGAAGTAGGTTTTGATTTTTCTTGAATTAAATTTTTTGTGAGTAAGTTGTAACCGTTTCATCCTTACCGATGAAAATGATACTTGGAGTGTGATGAGATTTGATTCTTAGCCTGGTAAAAGAATTAGGTTGTGATTCTTCATGTAATAGAATTAGTTTAATCTTAAGCCTGCAAAAAGATAGGATTTTTCCTTAGCCTACGAAAAGAGAATTGTAAATGTTGAATCTAAATATGTGAAAAGAATCATTGTGAGGGTTTGGTTTTTACCTTTAAAGGAATCTGGGTTTTTAGTGGGTGAGAATCTCCGTGGATCTTGGGGGACTAGATTAGGTAAGGCTAGTTTGCTAAATCAGGATATATCGTGGTGTTCTGACTTGTTTATTTTCTTTATATTTTGTTTGGGCGTGCACTTAATTTAAACAATTATTCGCTGCGTAACAAGATAGTAATTGATTTAGGATAAAATTGATTATTTGATTAATTAAATGTTTAAGATTTAAATTGTTTAAATTTTTATAACTACCCAATTCACTCCCTCGTGGGTAGCTCACTGGGCCAATAAGATTCCAATCAGGTATCATAAGAAATTATATTACCAATAAAATACATGTGATTGGATTAGGGTTTTTGACTTAACCATATTTTGATCATTTCAATTACATAGATAAAGATATCGTGGAATACACATATCACACCTTAGGGGATTCTCTTATTTAGATTCCTTCCAACTGGACACGGATGCGATAAGGGAAATGTCACTACTCACAATTGAAAAAAATAAGCCTTAAGGGGAAAATTGTTTTTTTTTTTCTTCAGAAAGGGCAAAATTAGAATTGTTCTAATTTTTATTAGTTAATTTATTGATAAAATAATCAAGTAATTAATTATTTTCAACATCTACCCTTTAGTATGAGCCTAATGAATCACACACAAATAGGAAATTGAGGTTATAAGAGCTCTTGAAAAAAGAATAGGCACTAGGTTTACACTTGAGAAGTTCAGGCACCAAAGCGTAATTAGATAAAGAAAGTGTCCAGGTTTGAACCTTAGACTGTAGTTATAAGGGGAGGAAGACCGAAGTGGCCACCCACTGCTATCAAAATCGGTCAAACACTTTGGTCGTCCCTCCCCTATTAGATCTTTTGGTTTCTTTTGTTTGTGAGATTTATTTTCTTATTCTAGGCAACTTGTTTGATCCGGCTATCTTCTAGATTTAAATTAGAGTTGTTTTAGATTATTAGGATTAGATATAATCTTAGATATATGAATAACACTCTTCTTTATGAGGATTCTCTGTATGGATACTGTTATAAGTAAGACAATTGTGTCATTTCTAAGAGAATCAACATCTTGTAGTTGTTTGTTCGTGTTCAAACGATCTCGAAAGAGCCTTCTAAGATCATGCCTCAGTAACTATTAAATTTGAGGGTGAAGCACCAAAAGAGTTATATTTAGAAGAGTTTTAATATTACAAGTTTTTATTATTTTAATGTTAATACGGATAAATCCACCTAAAGAAATTGAATATTAAGTTTAGATTTGAATTTTTTATGTTTTGTTGCATAAATCTGATAGTTTTAATACCTGATCTCTTCAGTAATGAAGTCAATGGCCTCCAAATTTTATCAATGGCTAAAGTATCCTAGGTTTAAGGGGGTATATTTGATTAAAGGGGATCAGGTAGCTTCCACGGATTGTTTTGCGGTGACAATGAAAGGAAAAGAGAAGGTCAAATAACAATTATTTGATAGGAAATATTCCAAAAGAACTGATAATGGATATTGAGGGGGATGGTTTCACAAAAGACTTAGGAATAGTTCGTCCTGTTGAGAAGATTGTCGAATTCCAATATTGAAAGTGAATTTGTCTCTAAAATGACCTAAAATAAAATGAATTTCAATATTAAATAAATCAATTATGAGTAAATACACAATCTTTAGCTAAATTAAAATGACGCTAGTTTCCATTTGTCTTAAACTTATTTCTCGAACTTTTTCTTAAATTTGTTTCTCAAATGCATCAAGTAATCAAGTTGATGTGGTATAATCGTGTCATGTATAGTAGTGTGTACAATATTAATTTGGGCCACCCAATTAACATGGGTCTGATTTAGGCAGAATAAAGCCCATAAAAATGATGAATTTTTCGGTGAACCGGCAATAAAATTAAAATTTTAACGGAGCTAGTCCGCATGCTATTATATAAAATTCAAAATTACTGCACTATACTTACTATATAAAAAATTAGAATAACTTTTATGTACTGTAACTCTGAAGTTACAAAATTACTATGATATATGGACTTGGACCGAATGGATTAAAATTTTAATTTTGCCAATCGTTAAAAAAAATAAAAAATAGGGATAATTATCGGCTAATCCCAACTTTGACGTAAAACTACCGATAAAATCCATCTCCCTTTTCTTGCACCGAAAACTCTCATGCCGGCGATTTCTTGTACCGATTAGTCCATTTTTCAAAAACGGCCGGCGACGAGATTGTCGAAATGCCTCTTCAGTGATTTCGTGCAAGCTCCGCCTTGCCGCTGTCACTGTCGAGATCCAACACACTCCCGCCGTCGACGTCCTGATCCGATGTGTTTCCCATCATCGCCAACACCTTCCCCGCCGACGTCGTCCAGATCCGGCTTCTCCACCACCTGCGCAACTCAGATCCAAGCATTTCAATGGATGTCGTCACCTTATTTATACTTTGTTTCATTCTGGTGGAATTTTCTTTATTTTCAAAAAGAGAGAGAGAAATTGTGAAGTGGGTATTAAAGCCTTTGGAGTTCCTTTTTGACTATCTACACATTGCACCCTGCAATGTTACATGCAATATTCCCTTGAAATATAGCGAGAGAAATATAGGTATGTGATAATGTGAGTCTATGGTAGTGAGAGAAATTGAAAATCACATTAATGTTACATGTAACATCCTCTGAAATATAGATCTTACATGTGTGCTTGGAGTTCTTTTTTTACTATCGACACATTGCACCCTGCAATGTTATATGTAACATCCCCTTAAAATATAGTGAGCGAAATGTGAGCATGCGATAATACGGGTCTGTGTTAGTAAGAGAAATTAGAAATCGCATTAATATTACATATAACATCCTCTGAAATATAGATGTTACATGTGTGTTAGTGAGAGAAATTGAAAATTGCATTAATGTTACATGTAACATCCTCTGAAATATAAATGTTGCATGTAACATCAACTGAAAATAATTATCGATATAGATGTTACATGTAATATCCATTGAAAATATGTATTAAAATAATCACTGATTATAGATGTTACATGTAACATTCATTATTGTATTTTTTTTTTTTTTTTAATTTCGATAATATTAAACAGTGTTACATTTGATGTTACATGTAACATCTACGCATAATACGATCCACACGTCAAAAAAATATGATTAACATATTGTAAACAAACATGACATTTTATTGATTAATACAGAATAAAAATATTAATTTTACGAAGAATTATGAAAAAATTCACGCGTTTTGATATTAGCATTGAAAGTACACAAAAGGGGTATTATGGTCAGAAAAAATACAAAAGTAACTGTTGGTGCATGAAAAGAGTAGCGAATTTAATCAGTAATTTCCATCGTTTTTTAGGACTTTTAGGTGGCGTTTAGTAACCGTTTCTGTTTCTATTCCAGCAGTGGGATGAGAATGGAATGAAAATTTTGTTATCTTTTTGGGAGTAGAATCGCGTTTGGTAACAATTTTTTTTTTGTTTTGGGAAGGGAATTGTGTTTGGTAACGATTTTATCCTAAAATCTTTTTTTTTTTTTTTTTCTATTTTGGCCTGACGGCGGTGGCTCCGGCGCCGGCAACGCTCCGGCATCGGCGGACAGCGGTGGCCCCCCACCGGCGATGACCGGACGGCAGTGGCGCCGGCGACGCCGGCCGGAAGGCAATGGCGCTGTCGCCTGTGATGGCCGGAAGTGGCCAGAAAATTTCCGACCGGACGGTGACCGGCCGGTAGGTGAATAATGACCATGTGTTTTGGGAATGGAATGGGAATAATGAGAAACAACTTTTTCTTGTTTCTCATTTCTTAAGAAAAAAGTTGGCATAATTCTCAAATGGGAATGAAATGGAAACGAAAATAAAAATTACCAAACGCAATTTCCAAACAGAATTTTCAAAAATCGGGGAATGGAATGGAAATGGTTACCAAACGAGGCCTTAGGATTTCCCGTTCAGTGTCCCTATATAATATTGGGATTTTCATTTTTTAGTCCTTTGTAGAGATGCTAGTTAGTATTCAAACCTCCTGACATTGTTAGTTTAGTTTTCAGACCCCACTAATTCTTTAGGAAAAAGTCCCTGCATTTTGGTCACTCTATTCAGTAATATTTACGATTCTGCCATTTGTCTTATGCAACAAGACAAAATTGGACAACAGAGATGTTAACGTTAACATAAAACACACAAGCAATACCCATTACATATATTCACATTAAATAGTTCATGCTTTGTCTTGTAGCATAGAGTAATTTTGTATTTACTACAGTAATTATGCATTTATTACAATAATGCATGCTTTGTCTTGTGTGCATTAACGTTAACTCAAGTAATTTAAATATGTTGGATTGTAAATGCGTTAACGTTAACGCAATTAGTTATGAGTTGAGTTGTAATTGTGTTAACGTTAACGTAAATAAGTTAAATGGGCTGGATTGTAAATAAGTTAACGTTAACGCAATTAATTATTTGGCTGGAGTGTAATTGCGTTAACATTAACGCAAATATGTTACATGTGCTGGTTTGTAATTGTGTTAACGTTAACACAATTAGTTATTGGAGTTTATTGGGGTTGAGATTGTAATTACGTTAACGTTAATACAATTAAGTTACATGTGTAGGTTGTAATTGTGTTAACGTTAATGCAAGTTAAATGAGTTGGATTATAAATACGTTAACATTAACGCAATTAATTATTGGGCAGAGGTGTAATTGCGTTAACGTTAACGCAAGTAAGTTAAATGAGTTAGATTATAAATACGTTAATGTTAACGCAATTAATTATTGGGCTGGGATATAATTGTGTTAACGTTAACGCAAGTAAGTTACATGTGTTGGTTTGTAATTGCGTTAACGTTAACACAATTAATTATAGGGTTGGGTTGTAATTGCGTTAACGTTTAACGCAAGTAAGTTAAATGAGTTGGATTATAAATACATTAACGTTAACGCAATTAATTATTAGGTTGAGGTGTAATTGCGTTAACGTTAACGCAAGTAAGTTACATGTTCTGGTTTGTAATTGCGTTAATGTTAATGCAATTAGTTATTAGAGTTGGGATTGTAATTGCGTTAACGTTAATGTAATTAAGTTACATGTGTTGGGTTGTGATTGCGTTAACGTTAATGCACATTTTTTTTTCTCTCTGTGTTAACGTTAACACATTTAATATTGTCTAGAAAAATATGTGAAAAATCACGCAAAAACATTAACATTAACATAAAATTAACACTCAAACACAGATTCCAAAAACGATGAAGTGAGGAGTTGCCGGAACTTACAATTTCCGGCAACGGCGGCGACATTAGGTGTTAATGATTTTGTCAGAACCACCTATCAGATATGGAACTTCCAGATCTTGAACTTCCAGATTTGAAATTCCAGATCTGATAAAAATCCAAGAGAGAAAGGGGGAGGAAGAGAGAGGGAAGCTAGAGAGAGAGAGAGTGAAAACCCCACAACTTGCAGACCTCCACATTAAAATCCTTACGTGAAATTTCCATTTCAAATGAAGTGTTTGACATCAACTTCTCCAAACAAATGGCCAAAAACTAATACCCATTTCTGAAAACTTTTAAGAACTTGCAGAGAGAGAGAGAGAGAATGGTGGTGGTGGTTAGATTATTGTTAATGAAGGTTTTTTCATGGAAGAACACTAGGTGTGTATATATATATGAATCTATATATGAAACCCATTGATATTGTTGTGGGTAGGGTTTAGAAAGAGAGAGTGAAAATGGATAAGGTTTAGAGAGAGAGAGTGAGGATTGTGAATCAGACATAAAAGGAGAGAAAGTTAACGTAAATATGATAGAGAGTGATATATGTATCTTTTCACATCCTATTTTGTTTTACCCAAGGACTAAAAATTTAATTGATTGTACTGTATGGCTTGAATTGTGAGTGAACAGTTAAAAAAGTCTTTTTACTCAATAGTCTCTCTAATAGGGACTAAATAATAAAAAACTCTATAATATTTGGCCAATAAAACCCCATATAATCATAAACAAATAGGGTTCAGCAGGGAAATCATTTTTCGCGCGAAACTTGATCATTTTTCCCGCCATTCGACCTTCCGTATTCATCCCTTCCTGCTACAAGGATCTACAGGCTGTGTGTGATAGTGAAGCATAGAGATCTACATCGCTGAATTGTATAGAGAAAGCAGACATGGCGGACGAGCAGCCGATGGTGGCCGGGAGGCGGAGGAGCAGGGGCACCACCGGGACGGCACATGCGGCCGCCCTCGAACGCCTCAAAGCTCTACGGAGCGGTGTGCGACGCTCCGGTGACGGAGGGGGATTCCAAGTGAAAATGGATGCTCCGATCTATGACACCATTGATGAAGACGAGTATGACGCGCTCGTCGCCAAACGTCGCGAAGAAGTTCGAGGGTTCATTGTTGATGACGATGGACTTGGCTACGGAGACGAAGGACAGGAGGAGGATTGGTCCCAGTCGTGTGCACCTCTGTCGTCCGACGAATCAGAAGGTGAATTGGGAAAACCGAAGAAGAAGCAGAAGGAAAAGAAAGAGCCAGCTCCCAAAAAACCGTCGCCTCTCTCAGCTGCTGCTGCTTTAATGGGTAAACAAAGACTATCTAACATGTTTACTTCATCGGTTTTCAATAAAAATCGGAATGATAAGCCTAAGATTTTGTCTTGCGATAGCATTGTTGATGATGTTATTGCTGAATTTGCACCTGATGAGACGGATCGGGGAAGGAGAAGAAGGGGACTCGCGAATTCGTCTTCGAATGGGAATGGCTCATTAAGCAGTTCTATCGTAGCAATCAAGAGTGAGAATTCAAAGCTTGATAGTGTTAACTTGATGGTTGGGCCTGAGAGTAATGGTGCTAGTTCTGTTAGTGGTGCAAAAGTGCAAAATAATGATGACATTGACGAACAAATTGCATCATTGGAGGAATCTAAAGTCGTAAAAGTTATTTCTTCTGAAATGTTGAAGGAGCCAACTGAGCAATTGCGTGATTCTTCATCTGGGGTGCTTGTAAATGAGGCGGCAGTGTCAAAAGGTATTGAGGTGAAGTTAGAGCCTGAGGTGAAGGAAGCGATTCATATTCTCAATGCAAAAATCAAGGAGGAGAAGGATCCAGCACTGAGTGCCACTGTAGGGTGGCAAGCAGTGAGGAATGCGGGAATAGGGATTACTCAATGCAATAATGCGGCGACAAATAATGGCGAAGAAAAACCGGATTTTGCACTTGATTCTGATGGATCACTGCCCTTTTACATACTTGATGCATACGAGGAGTTTAATGACATGGGCAATCTGTATCTCTTTGGGAAGGTATATAGAAAACTTGATTTTCTGTGCTCTCTCATTTTGCCCGTTCAATGAACATTTATCTGCATTTTTTAACTACTGAAACTTGAAAAATTGAAAGATGATATATGTCACATAGGTTTTGAAAAACCAGATTCCAGTGCCATCAATGATTTTAACATATATTATACTATTTGTTGGGGAGTAGAACTTCTATTTTGCTGAAGTTCACTGCACTTTTCTCCAATAACGGCATTTGCCCGTTTGAATTTCTTGCAACTGTGCCTTCTTTATTAGTACTCTGTTGGAAGATAAAATAGCACACACTATTCAAAACTAAGAAATGAATCAAACCCTGAAACGTATGCTGCAGTCACAGGCTTGTGGCATGCTTTTCTTGGAAGCACCTTTGAAAGTCAAAGGTGTCGGATTGAGGGGTCAATCTTATTTCTGGAAAGTGGCAAGAAAAGAATGAGGGAATTTGGTCTTTGGCGCAAGTCTCATGACTGGAAACTGTTACATCTTTCTAATGTCACTCTAAACCTCTATTATGTTGTCTTATGAGGCATACCTCGTGTTGTTCCTTTTTCGAAAGAACTGCTTTTCCATTATTTCCTCATGATTTACTTGTCATTTTCAGATAAAGCATATTCTGTTAAATTCTTGACCATTATTACTTGGCAATGTGATGCATTATAGCATGAGAAACTACCTCAACACGTAAGTTGAAAAAGATATGTGGGAGTGGGACTCGTTTTTGTAATATATATTTGTGGTTAATGTTTTATAATTCCAGTTAGGATGCTAACATCCGATCAAGGGCTGTAAAGTTTCACTTTGCATTGTATCCTGAAAGACGAAGCAAGAATTTCAGCATGTATTTTACGACATATTGTCCCTCGTTCAGCAATAGTGTGGCTATGAACTTGAAAAATATGTTCCAACATTTCCGGAGCTTTTACTGCTGGGCTTTGACTCTATACCTTCTAAGTTTCTCTTGATGTGATGACATGATTGATTTGCTGTGCACACATATTCTCAGAAATTTCGAGCAAAGAATTGCCTTGATGTTTGACAACTGTCCTTTGATTTAAGGTAAAAGCAGGAGGTACATATCACAGTTGCTGTGTAGTTGTAAGGAACATGAAGAGATGTGTCTATGCCATCCCAAATGGATCTTTTTTTCGCAATGACGAAATTGTGAAGCTTGAGAGAGATGCAGAAGAGTCACGAATTTCACCAACAGCCTTTCGCACTAAGTTGCATGTAAGTTTATTCTTATACTTCAATTTGATAGCTGTTTTAGTGTTTGCATGTGTTGGTGATGCACTATTCTTTTTCTTATTATTCTAGGAGATGGCATCAGCAATGAAGGCCGAAATTCGTAAGCAGTTAGAAAAGAAAAATGTTTCAAGTTATAGCATGATGCCTGTAAAGGTATTAGATTACACTAATTTTACACTTTCAGGATGTTTTTTTTCTTCAACTATTCTCTCTCTTGGTTGCTAATTGTCATTTTCTTAAATATTCACAGAGGAGTTATGCATTTGAGAGATCTGATATACCTCTTGGGGAGAATTATGCCCTCAAGATAAATTATCCATTTAAGGTATACTACCCAATTTCTGAAGACATACTTCTGTTTTGCCTGCCAACTTTTTTTTTATCTAGCATCAAAATTATTATTTTTTACATAAATTGGTACTACTTTTAAAGTTTTCTCTGACGTCCCCCAGAGGATAGTCTACTGTTTAATGTCAATATTCTGTTTTGCCATATCAGGATCCACCACTTCCATCAGATCTCAAGGGAGAAGCTTTTTGTGCTTTGCTTGGAACTCATACTAGGTACGACTTAAGATTAGTCAAGGGAGGTCTCTAATGCATATTTTCTTGTTTGGATGGTTTTCTTTTTATCACTACTTGCTCTATTTTGATGGATGGATGTGTCTAATCTACAATCCTATATGGACCATTGATGTTATGTCGGATCTGAGCCAGTCTATTGTTATCCTTCCCATAGCTAAGTGTTAGTTTGCATGGAGGGGTTCCCATTCATTCATGTTTGGGACAGCATACTATGCTCTTGGTTGGGGACCTGCATTCAATTCAATTGCATATATACGCTGAAGAAATAATTTTTTTTATATATCACTTCTAGTTCCTGATTAAGAGTCAATCCCTCCTTGTGAAAATTATGTGGAGAAGGGAAAAGATTAAATTTGCAGTTTAATTATTCGCTGTATTACTTAGGAGTTTTAGTTGAGGAGATGATCCTTGAATGATCTGTACGGTGCAAAAGAATTCATGCAGCCCACCCTACTTAGGTGGGACAAAGGTTTTGTAGTTGTTGTTGCTTCTGCTGCTGTATTACTTACGAGTTCATTGTCCTGGTGAGGAAAGTTAGGCCCCATTTGCTAACCATTTCCATCCCATTCCATTCCCAGATTTTTGGGAATTCTGTTTGGGAATAGCGTTTGGTAATTTTTGTTTCCGTTTCCATTTCATTCCCATTTGAGAATTGTGTCCACTTTTTTCTTAAGAAATGAGAAACAAAAAAAAGTTGTTTCTCATTATTCCCATTCCATTCCCAAAACCCATGGTCACTATTTACCTACCCGCCGACCGCCGACCGCCGCCGGTCGCCGCGCCGCCGCCGCCGGTCACCGTCCGGCCGGAATTTTTCCGGCCACTTCCGGCAGTCGCCGGCGACGTCGCCACCGCCGTCCGGTCATCGCCGGCGGGGGCACCGCCGTCTCCGGCGACGAAGGCCGCCGGCGAGCCGGAGCACCGCCGTCCGGCCGGCGACGGCACCGCCGCCGTCAGGCCAAAACTAAAAAGAGAAAAAAAAAAAAAAAAAGATTTTAGGATAAAATCGTTACCAAACGCAATTCTCTTCCCAAAACAAAAAAAAAATTATCGTTACCAAACGCAATTCTACTCCCAAAAAGAAAACAAAATTTCCATCCCATTCCCATTCCACTGCTGGAATTGAAACAGAAACGGTTACCAAACGCCACCTTAATTCTTTCAACAATTATACTAGGATAACTGAAGTCGTCCATAGTACGAAGGACACCTTGATCTAATGCTTCTGAAATTCGAATTCATATTTCCCAATGCGTCTTTAAAAATTTAAGTTGACCTCGCAAACTAGTAGGTACACACCACCACAACCATGACGAAAGCATAATTTGCGAGATCTGTTTCCATCTGTTGTTTGTACTAATTTTAAGTAGGTAATGTTCTACACTTCTGAATAAGTATATTGATCCTGAATCGTTAGATCTTAGAAGAAACTGGGTCCTGCTCTTGAATGTTTGTCTTGAGCAACCTAGTTTTGCCTATGAAATTGACAATTAAATTCTTAGACAAAAATTTCTCATCTTAGATAATGGTGCTTGACTTTTTATTAAGTTATCTTACTGTTTTATTTCTGTTCCATGAATAGTAAACCTGTGAACTCAATTGAATACATATGTTGATTAAGTAAGGAACTTATCAGCGGTGTTATTGCAGCGCTTTGGAACTTTTTCTTATCAAAAGGAAGATTAAGGGGCCTTGGTGGCTTTCAGTTTCAAAATTCTCTAATTGTTCAGCTCCTCAGCGCGTAAGGCATCCATATTTTTGTCTGTCTTACCATTTAAGTAATTCTTCCATAGTTCCTTCCTTTTTTTTTTGCCATGCATAATTCTTTCTTAGTTAATTGGTCCATGCTCAGTTCCTTACAAGAAATGCTTGGTTACATCCGTACAGGTTAGCTGGTGCAAGTTTGAGATTGTTGTTGATTGTCCGAAAGACATACGTGTCTCAACTTCTGCAAAAAGTACTGCAGAGATTCCTCCAGTGGTTGTTACAGCAATTAATCTTAAAACTGTTGTCAACGAAAAGCATAATAATGAAATTGTCTCTGCATCTGTCATTTGCTGCCACAAGGTTAAGGTATGCTCCATGTGGTTTTATTGTGTTATTACAGCGTGACGATATAACTTCCCCTGAACTCAATCTTGAATTTCATGCAAATTGAGATATTCATATCTCAGCCAGTTTCCATTTCCTATTGTTATGATTTATGTTTTATTAATGAAGGCCAGGAATGTCAGGGCTTTATATCTGATGGTTATCATCATGCATTTAAAAAGCATGCACATTTGTTCTCTGAATATGCTTCTATTAATGAAGGCCATGAAACTTGTTACTTTGTGCTCATGATTTAATTAGTTGATAAGCTCTTTTTTCCCCTTGTGTGGAGCACGGTTTTTCGCAATCAGTTGGGGCTGCTCTATTCTTCTTTTCTTTTGAAGTCCCACCAGTAGCATCTCTTTGAGTCACGATCAGATTCCACACCCTTTCTTGCTCCTGTCTCTTCTAGAGTTGTCATTCAGACTGTTGCTATACATATACATGGGTTATTATTTTGATGCATACTCCATTGCACTTTGAGCAGAAGATATGAACATCAATTCATTTTTCCAGTTTAATTGTTCTCTTTTCATTTAAAGATAGTATACCCAAGGGTTAATTGCATGATTCCGCATTGCAGATTGACACCCCAATGTTAGCCTCTGAATGGACGAGACCTGGTATGTTAAGCCATTTTACTGTTGTGCGTAAGCTAGATGGCATATTTCCGACGAGGTTTACCAAAGAAGCAGCAGATAGAAATACTAATGCTGGATCAAATGTCATTAGTCTTGAAAGCAGGCATGTACCAGTACCATTCATAAATGACGTTCATTGTTATACTGCCTCCCTCGATTCTCTTATTATGTGTCCACTTTCTGTTGATATTATTTTTACGAATTCCATTTCTGACCCCACCTCTCTATCTGTCTCTCTCAGTGAACGAGCTCTTTTGAATCGATTGATGATAGAATTACATAATTTGGATACTGATGTTCTAGTTGGGCACAATATATCTGGGTTTGACCTGGATGTCCTCCTTCACAGAGCTCAGGTGGGAACATTACATTGTTTACTATGATTGATAAACTAATGTTTGCTATAAATTTTTTAGCTTGCGCTAATATTTTCTCTAAAGAGGTTCTTATGTTTACTGCTGCAGTTCCTATCCTATGGGGTTTATATGATGCCAAATTGTGCATACATTGTTTCACTTCTGAGTTACATGAAACAATTTCTGCTATGTGGCCTTATAATGATGTTGTGATAATTTCTTATGCTGATACAATTAAATTTAGAATTACATCATTGACATTTAATCAAAATCTGGCGATTTTCAAATACAATGTCTCTGATGCTTTATGAATGAATGAAGCGTATCAGTCTATAAGATGTCCTATTTATCCATGCAGGCTTGTAAAGTGCCTAGCAGCATGTGGTCCAAAATTGGCCGTCTCAAGCGCTCTACCATGCCTAAGCTCACCAAAGGAAGTACAGTTTTTGGATCTGGAGCAAGTCCAGGGATCATGTCTTGCATTGCAGGTCGGCTCTTATGTGATACTTATTTGTCTTCTCGCGACCTATTAAAAGAGGTATAACACTGAGCTGTAGATTATACTATGAAGACACTTGAAAAGTTTACATTGTAGTTTCCCTAATAAGAAACATCTTTTTCCAGGTCAGTTATTCCTTGACACAACTCGCAAAGACTCGGCTAAACAAAGATCGGAAGGAGATTACTCCACAAGATATTTTCCAGATGTTTCAGAATTCTGGATCTCTTCTGGAACTGGTGCGTATTTTCTGATTGTCATGCTTGCACGTCTGATTCAATGTGAAATATTTTGTTTTTAAGCTTAGGTAGCATAGTAGTTACTTGAGAGTACTGAATTTTGAGATTTTGAGGATATGAAGCAAAAGTACTACAAAATGTTATGGGAAAGGTAATGTATTTTTGTGTGGATACTCACGTCATATACTGGTTAAGGTAATCTACTCTTTGGAATATATTACTGCTCATGATGACTCTGCATAATGTGTATTGCAATTCACATTTGCTCACTACAGATTGAATATGGTGAGACTGATGCATGGTTGTCAATGGAACTCATGTTCCATCTGAGTGTTCTTCCGCTCACAAGACAGCTCACTAATGTCAGTGGTAATCTCTGGGGAAAAACTCTTCAGGTGAATTTCTACAATTTGCTTCTACTGCCTCTGTTTGTTTACTTGTTGATAGCATTTGGAAATTAGATTATTTATGTCTAATTTTTATACAGGGTGCTAGGGCCCAAAGAGTAGAGTATCTCTTGTTGCATGCATTCCATTCAAAGAAGTTTATTGTGCCAGACAAGTTTGCTTCTAACCCGAAGGAAATGAAACTAACAAAACGCAAAACAAATCATGGTGTTGGCGACAAGGAAAATGATGATATAGATGGCGAAGCTGGAAACGTTGAAAATGGGTCCACTCACGATCATGGGAAAACCAAAAAGGGGCCAGCCTATTCAGGTGGATTAGTTTTAGAGCCAAAAAAGGGCTTATACGACAAGTATATATTACTCCTGGACTTCAATAGTCTCTATCCTTCAATCATTCAGGTTAATAATACCTCAATTGTTTGGTTCTCTTTTGAACCAGGATGTACATTTGCTCTCATTCTTTTAAATATTTTTCACTTTGACTCTTGTTGAATTGAAGGCAATTGATGTTGCTTTGTATTCCAAGTCACGTTTATTTTCTTGTTTTTACAGGAGTACAATATCTGCTTCACGACTGTTGAAAGACCTTCAGATGGATCAATTCCACGTTTGCCGTCTAGTAAAAGGACTGGAATCTTACCAGAGGTAAAGCACTTTCTTATAGATATTTTCAGTTGTACTTATCTTGAGGATGTCGGATAAATGTAAATTGCATCTTAGGAGTGTTCTTTTTATGTTGATTTTTCCTGGCTCAGATGAGATGATTCACAATTATTTCAGCTGAAGTAACTTCTTGTTTTGAACTAAATGTTTTCAGGAAATACTTTAATTTAAGTAAAATGGTCACATAACGAGGTGCCATTTTCTCTTAGAAAATTTATGTTACAAACATTTCCAGATTAACAGCCAGGATGTCTTATTAAGCCTGGCCTTTTTATTTGATTTTTTATAATTACTAATCATGAAACCTGATCCTCTGCCTGATTTTCCAAACCCCAAATTCGTGGAAATGCCCACTTTCAGTTCCTTTTCCTCAGCAATAGATTTATATAGTGCGTATTATTTCCAGCCATTGTACGACCACTTATATTTGCACGAGCATAGCAAAGATTATAGTTCGTTTTCCAAGAAAATATCGCGAGTGCCTGCCGATCAAACTATCTTTGTTGTAATAGTTTTCCTTGCAGAAACATGTGTAGACTTCAATTGTTTGTTCGAGAACAGTAAGATGTTGTTGAGGGCAACTTTGGCATTATTACAGTGCCATTAAAAGACAAGCATGATGAAATGAGTTGATCCGAAGTGTTTGCGCTATCCTATTTTTCAGAAACTGTATTTATCAACTGACTGTGTTATTTATTTCCTACACAATACGGGGAGAGAAAATTATTGGGACTGCTTCTCTGCTACTAGATGCAATCATGCGACTCCAGTGTTCTATACTGTATAGCATCGTCTGCTAAGTAACCTTCAATTGTCTTTCATTTAGAAACTAGAATGCATGTGAGTTTTTTTTTGCAGTTCTTTTGTTTGTCTCACTATTCTTATCCACATTTAATTTTTCACCCTTAGCTCACTGGTCTAGTCCAATTGAAGCTGTAAGGCTTTTTAACAACGATAGAAATTTTTCTACTTCATCCATGCATTTTACTTTTTATTCATGTTGAATCCCACATTGACATTGGGCCTCCCGATATCCGTTCGCAGTGGTTTGTCAAAGTCCACCCTGCACGTGAAGGGGCGTGTTGAATCCCACATCGCTTGTGTTACTTGATCCTGAGCTATATATAAAATTAAGGGCAATCCTCCTCTTACAAGGCGTATTTTGAGAGTGAGTTAGGCCTATTAAAATTTCTACATGGTATCAGAGCCAAGCTTTTGTTTGATGTTGGACATGTTAAATTCCACATCAATGATGGGCCCCCCGGTATCCGTTTCTCTGCGGTTTGTCAAAATCCACCCTGCGCATGAGAGGGCGTGTTGAATCCCACATTGATGTTGGGCCTCCTGATATCCGTTCACAGTGGTTTGTCAAAGTCCACCCTATGCGTGAGGGGGCGTGTTGAATCCCACATCGCTTGTGTTACCTGATCTTGAGCTATATATAAAACTAAAGATAATCCTCCTCTTACAAAGCGTCTTTTGAGAGTGAGTTAGGCCCATTAAAATTTCTACAATTCACATAATTTTGTGTAGGGTGGTCTTGGACTTCTCTCAACTTCAAAAGGTAGCTCATGAAGTGAGATTTTCCCTCACACTTACAACTTGACCACCAACTCTTTCCATATTTGATGTGGGATAAACTCGACATTTTGTATGAGAAACATAGAAATGTGTACGTAGCATTCATTACTTGGCATGCATTTTCTTTGTAGTTGCTAAAGAATTTGGTTGAGAGAAGAAGAATGGTGAAGTCATGGTTAAAGACTGCCTCCGGTCTCAAGGCCCAGCAGTTTGACATACAGCAACAAGCGTTGAAGCTTACTGCAAACAGGTTTGTGTTCATATTTAGATACATTTCCTTTTTGGTTCCTTGAACTGAAATAACTTCTTCTTTCCCTCTAATGATCCATTATCTTCCTTCTTATCCCCACTGGCTGCAGTATGTATGGATGCCTTGGATTTTCTAATTCCAGATTCTATGCAAAGCCACTTGCAGAGCTTATAACACTACAAGTAAGAAAACTTATTTCTAGGTAGCAAAGAATTTCTATCTCACCTTGGAAGATCTTAACTAAATTCGTTTTTGACCACTACCGTGATCGTTTTACAGGGAAGGGAAATCCTTCAAAGTACTGTTGACCTTGTTCAAAATAATTTGAATTTAGAGGTAATGTCTTGGATGTTAAGATTCACATTTTATGAATTCTATTCGGCCGTTTTGTGCTTCGTTTAAGGTGTTTTAATGTGTTGAAGGCTTAAGCATACATAGTCTTGGTTCTAACAGGTCATCTATGGAGACACAGATTCCATTATGATATACACTGGGCTTGATGAAATTACCAAAGCCAAAGCAATTGCAGGGAAGGTTATTCAAGAGGTGGGATTTTGATTAACTACTATTTCTGAAAACGAAATTATTAACTTAAAAAGAAAATAGCATTTCACGTATATGATTCTCTCCAAATTGAATCTAAGCTTTCCTCACCTTCTCCTAATTTGTTTCTAGTTCAGTTAAAAACTATTATCATTTAATGAGTTCATATTCAAGAAAAATATTTTGGCACCCCTTATACGGCCTTAGTTTGTGAACTGATGGTATTGATGGCACACACTCGACTTTATTTTGGTTTGTGAGACCTGTTTAAAGCATGATTCCTCTTTTCTTTGATTTTAGGTCAATAAGAAATACAGATGTTTAGAAATTGATCTTGATGGCGTGTACAAGAGAATGCTGCTACTAAAGAAAAAGAAATATGCAGCTGTCAAAATGCAGTTCAAGGATGGGACACCATATGAGGTAGCTCTAAAGCATGTACTTTGAAGCTCCTTTTTACTGGCATGTAATAATTGCTTCTTGATGAATATTATGATTTCACTCTGTCGGTACAGATTATTGAACGGAAGGGTCTTGACATGGTTCGTCGTGACTGGAGTTTGCTATCAAAGGAATTGGGAGATTTCTGCCTGAGTCAAATATTGTCCGGAGGGTACAATTATTTGTTTATTTGCATTTCTGCTCTTATTAGTCATCTACAAACTGAAAACGAGCATTAGTTATTTTTCTAACCTCAATATCCTTGGCTCTTGTGCATATAGGTCATGTGAAGATGTAGTTGAATCAATACACAACGCACTGATCAAGGTAATTTGTGAATTTCCATGTATTATGATTACTCAAAGGCTAAATTTTCCAACTTCAAGGCTATGTTATAACAACACAACAATATAATTGTCCTAAGAAAGGTGGGTCGACAGGCTAATGCATCTAAGTTAGAGAATACGTTAGAAATGAAGCGGTCCTTCTCCTGCCTCATTGATCAATGCTGATTGAGAATGTTCAACGAGTGTGTTTACCAAATAACTTTTTAAGATTTCGTTACGCCTATGGCTGGTAGCTAGGCTATTGCAGATCGCCTGAATTTTGCTTCGAGACTTCGAAGATTGCTCGTCACTGGAGATTCCCTCTCTACTTTGACTATGAATGTTTTCACCAGACTTTGTAATGGATATATGGTACTATATAAACAGGTTCAGGAGGAGATGCGGAATGGACAAGTAGCACTGGAGAAATATGTCATCACAAAATCATTAACCAAACCACCTGAAGCCTATCCGGATGCCAAAAATCAGCCTCATGTTGAAGTAAGCTCAAAAAGCCGCACTTGATTGCCTACCTTGAACCATCATTCATCGTACATCTTAATTAATCATTTTTTTCAGGTAGCACTTAGATTGAAGAAAAGTGGCTATGTTACTGGTTGCTCAGCCGGAGATACAGTTCCATACATAATCTGCTGTGAGCAGGTCTGTCATCATTTTTTTTTTCCTTTCTCTTGCTTTTCCATCTTCATGGATGAAATATAACAAGGATTGTTCATTTTTCCACAGGGAAATACTTCGAGTACAATGACTGGTATTGCTCAACGGGCGAGACATCCTGATGAGGTGAAAAGGGACAATGGAAAATGGATGATTGACATTGATTATTACCTATCACAGCAGGTATTGTTTGTCCTTAATCAACTAATAGCCAAACTTGGGTTTCCCTTTACACATGTCTAAGCCCTCTTTTAACCGTTATTTACTTCATGCAGATTCATCCTGTGGTATCCCGTCTATGTGCATCAATTCAGGGCACAAGCCCAGCACGTTTAGCTGATTGTTTGGGGCTTGACTCATCCAAGGTAAATCATTTTGCTCCTCACAAGGAACAACATTGCAAATTTTGGTTATGGTATATGAAATGACTTCATAAATATTGTTTCCTTTAGTTCCAGAATAAAACAAGTGATTCTGGGAACAAAGATAATTCCACCACCCTTTTTTGTGCAATAAATGACGAGGAGAGGTAATTTTTTATTGTATAAAGTTGCTATGACAGGTCTCAACAAATCACTGCAAATAGAAATTTCAGTGATTCATTTTTGGCTTTGAATTTGACCTGCAGGTATCGTGGTTGTGAGCCTTTGGTTTTGTCATGTCCAAGCTGCTCTGTCACTTTCGACTGCCCGTCTGTGTTCAGTTCCATAGCTTCATCGATCAATGGAAAACCAACAGAGGCAGAAGGATCTGCTAGCAATTTCTGGCAGAGAATGCGATGCCCTAAATGCCCAGAAGGGGAAGGCGGTAGAATGTCACCGGCATTAATAGCAAACCAGGTAAGTTCACTTAAAAACCGTGCTTCCTATTAAAATCAGCCAAAGTTTCAAATAACAAAATGTTGTTTAATGTCATTGATGCTTTCATAATTGTGACCTTTACCGTATAATCCCACCCAATTTACTTGACATTCTCCACATATGCCCATGACATAGTAAATATGTTTTTTGTTTGGAGTTGATACATTTGTTTATTTCAGGTCAAAAGGCAAGCAGAAGGTTTTGTTTCAACATACTATAAAGGATTAATGATGGTATTTACTTATGCTAATGTGGAGCATTTCAGAAATATTTCAATTGACAAATTTGCTAAATCATGACTTGTTTGTTCCAGTGTGAAGACGAAACTTGCAATTACACCACTCGCAGCCTAAACCTGCGAGTCATCGGTGACTCGGAAAGAGGAACTGTCTGTCCAAACTACCCTACCTGTAATGGCCGTCTTGTAAGACAGGTAGTCATCTCACTCTTATGTATAATACACACACACACACACACTCTAGTATTACTCGTACTTAAAGTTTAATAAAATTAATAAATTAATTTTATGTAATTTGAAATTGTAAATTTAAAATATAAATAATCTAATTTGTATACAAAGTAATTAAAGGCATGATTATAAAGTCTAGGATCTCTTCAAACATATAATCTGATTGATGAAAGTATCTGTTCAAGTAAATAGTTGAGATTTACTCCACATCTTCTCTAATAGATCTTAGTCTTTCTATTGACAAAAAACAGTGTGGAGTCCACAACTGCCTGATTTATAATATTGTTATGTACATATATACATACGTACGTATATATTTATGTAATCCCGTTTAGTACTAATGTGCTATGCCTATGTGCATAAATTGTTCAGTACACAGAAGCAGATCTTTACAAGCAGCTCGCTTATTTATGCTCTGTCTTGGACACCATTCGTTGCGTTGACAAGGTTTTAATTTTTTGTCTGCATATCAAAACCGTTTTTTTCTTCTTCACATAATTATTAAATTTTGCTCATGACCGTTGATCGGGACAATTTTGCAGTTGGAGGGTAATGTCAAAATCCCAGTTGAAAAGGAGTTAGCAAGAATCCGGCCTCTTGTTGAAGTTGCAGCATCGACAGTACAGAAAATCCGGGATCGTTGTGCCTATGGTTGGGTGCAACTCAAAGACCTCATGGTCACAATTTGATTTGTTAGAATTTTTTTTTTTTTTTGTAATTTGTTTAATTATTTTTCCAATCTGTTGTGTTTGTGTAAATAACTAAATATGGATATATGCCGAAGATCATTTGTGGAGTAGGTTTTGCATTACATTGGGGTGAACAGTACTTATTGGGTCACTGTTTGGGACTTGTCAGATATGCCCAAACTACAACACCAACACCAACACCAACAGAACCCGTCTGGAGAAACCTGAGCATTGCACGGGTGTTAAGTGAAGAACCCTTGTAGAATCTGGACGGTTCGTGGGTACCCAGTTCTTATAACCGGTTGGCCTGACCTTGTGGTGTTTATTTTTCAACATAAATTTTTCACTGTTAATGTAATATATAAGTTTGGTCCACTTGACTCATCAGGGCAAAATCCTAGGGTCTACCACTTCTCCTATAAATAGTTGTGTGTATATCATTATATTGTGTGCATCTTTTTCACAAAATCAATGTATTGTTCATGTTCTCGACTTCTTAATTATTTTAATATAGTATTAAGAACAAATCTTTCTTGGACTTGTTCTTCCTAATTTTTTTTTTTGCAACCATAAAACTTCCATCGCCACTTTCTCTTTTCTCCCGTGGTTTTCGTCGTTGCTATAGGTCTCATCACCACTCTAGTATCAACAACCACTACACCACCATCTTCATCTTGCAAAGACGAATACTATGCTACTAAAATCACCGCCATCGGAGCATTCACGCACCTCTCAAAGCCTGGAGTACTATCAAGCCTCGTTGTTTCGGATTTTGGGCTCTATCGCCTCAACCAAGGCTCCAAATCTATCTCATAATATATCATCGGAACCATATTGACGATACCATTCCAACGACAAAAACTTACTGATCCAACACTCTGTGCCTACACGCGCAGACAGAAGGCCTTTGCAGTTGGTTCCATGCGCTGCCAATGTGTTTAGCCCCTTTTAACTGGCATGTCAGCCCTAATCACTGCCTAGTCAGCGCTATGTCAGCGTTGACCTGTTACGTCATTAGCCACGTCAATGCCACACCACTGCTACGTCAGCATCACGTAATCAGTTGACTCTATCATGTCAACAGTTGATCCTGCCATATCAACACCCAACCAGCCCCTGCCGCCACGTCACCGATTCTTTGAGGTAATTTTTTTCGGACTGGTTCAGGCCTTTTTTTACCCTTTTTTTTGCAAACTTGAATCGATTCCTGGGGTTTTTGGATGTTCTGATTCTGTTTTCGGTTTCCGTTTTGTGATTTAAGACTCACAAAATATACTTTCCTTTATATTCAGATGGTTCTTACGTCGGTTTAACCGTTTTTTTGCCTGGTTCTTGAAGATTTAATATCGGTTCTTGGACAATTTTAGCATTTTGGATCTATCTATGATCTCCGTTTAATCAAATTCAGATCATACAATATAGTTCTTTTTATATTGTTGATTCGGTTCATCACAGAGATTTGATCGGTTTAAGAGGATCTCAATCGGTTCTTTATGAGTATAAACTTGTTCTTGAACAATTTTAGTGTTCTAAATCCATCTGTGAAAATAGTTTCTCCATATTCATATTGTACAGTATAATTTGTATATTGTTGATTCGATTCAATAACGATGTCTGCGGGTTCTTCGATCATTCTCAATGCCAAAGAGAGTTCAGATCCTACCTCCACTACTGTTACCCTGTCTATTGTAGATATGGATTCACTCCTCCATCATATTTTCTCCAAAAATGGTACAAACATTTCCCCTGCTCTCTCACTTACTACAAATAACTCTTCTTGGTTCTTTGTTGTAATCATATGGCATTTGATCCCAACATTTTTTCAACCAAACTCTCCGCTATGAATACCCTTAATATTCATACCGTTGATGATTTTCAAATGCGTGTTACTCATACCGGTTATGTTTCTACTTCTCATCTTTCTATTCCTAACACGTATTTGATTCCGAAACTCACCTTAAATTTCTTGACTGTTGGGAAATTTTGTGAATTGAGATTTGAAGTCGTATTTTCTAATAGTGGTTGTCGTGTGCAGGATTCTCGGATAGGAGAAACCCTTGAAACCGATCGCAAAGTTGGACGTCTATTTGAACTCAGTAGTTTGCACATTCCATCTCAAACTCCACCACCACCACCACAACCACATCTCTCTTCATCAACCTGTGCAACCTCACCACCATCACCAGTATCTTTGTAAGACCCCAATTTTTAATATATGAATAATTTAAGTTGTGTTTTAAAAATATTTTGAAAATATCGGGGTGGACTACGATATTAATTTTGTGAATTAAAATTTTAGGGGTTAAATTATAATTTACATAAACATTAAAACTTAAGAAGGGGTTTAATTACTATCTTAACTAAAAATGAAGGGGGTTTAGTGCAAATTATATATATATATATATATATATATAGAGAGAGAGAGAGAGAGAGAGTTGGTGAAATGAATGGAGGAGAGAGAGGCCACTTGGTCGGCCGGTGATCTCATACACTTTTTGGATATATATATATATATATATATATATATATATACACATACGGGAGAAGGATCGAGAAGCGAGGAGAGAAATTGGAGAAAGAGAGAGGATCGGCGATGGAACTCCGGCGAGGAAGGAAGGGTCGTCCATCAAGGATGGGTTCGATTCGCCATATGCGTGAGTGTGCTGTTCCGTTGTCCGGCCGCTGTCGTTGTTGCTGTGCGTGTGTGAACGGTGCCGTTTTGGTGTCGGCACGAGTGTACGTAGGTATAGTCGTCCGGCGGAGTTGGGTAAGTCGAGGGTGTTTGTGTGGGTGTGCTCTGTTACTGTGTGTTGTGTGTGTTCCGTTCGGATTAAGCCGGCGATCGTGTGCGTGCGTGGGTTTGATCGAAATATGTGGGTGTGTTCTGCTCCTCCGGCAGTGTATGTGCGTGTTCTGATCGTCGGAGTGTGTATGTGTGTGATCAGTGTGTGTGTGTGTGTGTGCAGAACGGTATGGGGTGGCCGGGGGTCAATGGTGTGATCGGAGCTCCTCGTTGGTCGGCAGCTGGTTCAAACAGAAATAGAAAACAGAAGCAGAAATCGGAAGAGGAAGAGAAAGAGGGAGAAGCCGTCGGGTGTGTGTATGTGTAAAGTCCACTGTTGTGTGTGTGTTTGTTTCTGATGTGTGTGTTGTGTATGTTGTAGGAGTGTGGTTGTGAGGTTTGGGTGTGTTGTATTGTGTGGGTGTGAGTCGACGGTGAGAAGAGAGGGAGAGAGGTGGCTGAGATCTCAAAACAGAGCAGGAAGAGGAAGACGATTACTGCCTAAGCGATGGATTTTCGCTCAGGCGGTAAAACTGCAGTGCAGTTGAGAGAAAGGGAAAAGCGACTTATTCGCCTAGGCGGTGGGACGTCGCTTAGGCGGTGGGGAGCAGGATAAAAAACATATGGAATTTAGGGAGATCCACGATCGGTTCGGAACGGGTAACATTTTCTAATTTATTTTATGAATTCTAAATTTAGTTTCTAACCTTTGAATATCAAAATGAGAATAGTAAACAATAAGATCGTTTATATAAATCAGGTGTAAATTGTAAATTTTAACGACGCTAAACTAGTCAAATAACATCTTCATATATCAAAACGTGGGAAATTTAGGAACGTAAGGCTTGCATTGTACGATTAAGTTATTTTCTCTATATTATTAATTTAGGCCTTGTTACAAATAGGTTTAAAATTGTCGAAAGGTCAGTAGCGGATATTTGGTGAAGCTTTTGAGAGCAGAATATCAGATGAGTGTACTGTCTTCTTGCCAAACTGTTTTTATATATACATATGATGAAATCTGTGTTTACTTCCACTGTATGATTTCAAAATGATAATGGATCAAGTAGGTTTTTGGAGTGAGTTGGTGAAACGAATTTTTGGGGAATTGTATTGGTTTCTGAAAAGAAGGATATTTAATAACTTTCGTTGAATTTTGGGTGAGTTGGCGGAAATGGATTTTCGTTAAAATATAGTGGTTTTAAAAGAAAGTTGAAAAATGAGTTTTGTTGAATTTGGTGGTTTTAAATGAGGATAGAAAATATTTGGTTTTCATAAAAATAGAGAGGGGGAAAATGGTTCTGTTAAAATTAGACGGTTTTCAATCAAAAGTGAAAAATATGATTTTCGGATTTAAAAGTTGGTTTTGCGAAAAAGAGGTGAATGTTGGTGATTTTGACGGTATTGATGAGATGGTGATTTATATTATGGTCTGTCCGGAGGATGGTTCGGCAGATGGATATTTATTTGTGATTTGATGATGATATTATTAAATTGACTATGCCATAGTTTATGATGTCCTATCCGGAGGGTGGTTCGGCAGGTGGTGATTTATATTATGGTCTGTCTGGAGGGTAGTCCGGCAGATGGATATTTATTATGGTGATTGATGTTATGTGATGATTTATATTATTGGCCTCCGAAGACGTCCGGTAGGCGATGATTTACGCAGTTAGTTTCGCTAGGAAGGCATATCCTACGGATGGTTACGGTACCGTTGCAATTCCTGATCGTGAGGTTAAAACGATCACTATGGCTTAGCCGATGGGTATGGGATTGAGATGTGTGGTGTTTTATATATATTGGGTGATTTATTTTTGATTATGGTGATTGGTCTTATTTAATACTGGAGATTTTATCAACTTTGTGTGGTGTTTATATATTTATGCTGGATCCATTTAAATGTTGTATTATTTAGAATGTATTATTGTTATGTTAAAAATAGTTTTTACTAAAAATGCAGTACACTCGCAGGTGAATCTTTTAGGAGACGGTCCCTTACTAGCATTAGGTGGAGTCATCTGGGAATTTTTGAGTTCAACTGTCAGAGGTGAACCATAATAAAGAAAAAGATTATGTTGTCTTGTATAATGAATTGTATAGTAATGTATGCATTTTTTTTAAGGTATAAGAAGTAGAAATGGAATAGGTGATGTCATATTGTTGTTACGCCGGCCTTGAGATGACGGGTGTCCGGGTCGGGTCGTGACAATCTTCCTCATCCTTATCTCAAATTTGGCATTCTTGATTAGGCCACACTTTATCTAACCGACTGAAATCGCTTATCTCTAGTGGTTAGTTAGGTTCAATTCAACACGAGTCCTTCAAATGTATCCATTACCAACTTGCAAAATAATCAACCCTACGTTTCAAAGAGAGTCAGTCTATTTCCCTTGCACCCTTTGATCTAATTCATTTTGATATTTGGGGGCCTTCTCTTCATGCCTCGATGGGTGGTTGTCGTTACTATGGTTCAAATCCAATTTTCTAGAAATATCAAAGCTTTTCGCTCATATAATGCAATGATATACAAGGATCGTGTCTTTCTTAACCCACTTCACAAAAATGGCACGCTTCCCCATCACTCGTGTCCTAGTACATCCCAACAAAATGGACAAGCCGAACGCAAACATATTCTTGACACAGTCCGTGCTCTCCTTATTTTTTCATCATGTCCTAAGCGTCTTTGGGGTGATGCTATCTTCACAGCCGTTTACACAATAAACCGTATCCTTTCCGCTACAATCCAGCACCAGTCTTTGTTTGAGCATCTTTTTGGTAGACTCCCCCATTACTCTGAATTTAAAGTCTTTGGTTGCGCTTATTTTGTTCTTCTCAAACCACATGAACACAACAAACTGGAATCAAGGGATCGCCTGTGCTATTTTCTTGGCTATGACATTAAACATAAAGGGTATCGGTGCTGGGATTCTATTTCTAAAACTCTTTGTATCTCTTGACATGTCATTTTTTGGGAACATCAAATGTTTTCTTCCTTACAGTCATTTGACATGTCATGTAAGACCCCGATTTCGCATGTACGTCAATTTAGTTGCATTATTGAGCATTTAGAAAAATAAGAGGGGAGAAATATGCAAATTAAAAATTCAAATTAAAAGTTTAGGGGTCAATTTGAAAAATTAGAAACTTTCAATCCAAACTTTGGGAGGTAAATTGGCATTTAACTTCTTTCTTAAAAATTTTAAGGGGTGAAATTACAAATTAAGAAAATCATAAATGATGAATTTGGATTAAAATAAAGATTTAAAGAATGAGGGGGAGAAAAGAGTAATTTAACAAAAGATTTTTTTATTTTTTATTTTTTAAAAAAAAACACATATATATATACACATATATCGTGTGTGTGTGTGCAGTGAAATCGCCGGCGACAGGAGAGAAATAGAAACGTGGCGATGTGGCAGGGGGAGATCATTTCACAAACGACTAATTACATGCATATATATATATATATATATATATGTTCATGCATGTAGAGATCAGAAAAATCTAGAAAATCAAATTCAAAAAAAAATCTAGAGAGAGAGAGAACCGGAGGAGGGGGGTCGTCGGGATTTCGTGATCACCTGCGAATGTGGGTTTTCCGGCGATTGTGTGGGTGTACGTGGGTGTGCCGTTTGACTGTGCTGTTTGTGAGTGTGTGTATGAATTTTATACCCATTCAGTGGTGTGTATGTGTGTGCTCTGTTTTCCTGTTTTGTGTCAACAGGTGTGTGTGTGTGTGTGTGTTGCCGTTGCTACTGCTTTGTGTGTTTTTCCTATGTGTGTGGATGATCGGAGTGTGGGTAGGTGTGATTGTTGTGTAGTGTATGTATGTGATCAGTCGTTAAGTCCCTGCCATGCATTTAGGTGTGTGTGTTCCAATTTTTGACAGTAAACAGTCACCGATCCTCAGACACCGTCAGTGTGTGTGCATGTGTGTGTTCTGATTCAACGTGCATGTGAGTTGGGTGATCGTCGGTGAGCTATATGGGTGGTGGTCGCAGAGTTGGCAAGGAGAGAGGAGAGAGAGAGGATAGGCGGTGACGGGTTCGGTTGCCGCCGTTGGTGGGTTCGTCGTCGTTCCTCCGGCGATTGCGCATGTGTAGGTATGGGATGTATTCAGCGTTGTGTGTGCGTGTGCATGAATGTTGACGGTGAAGATTGGCAGGAGGAGTGAGAGAGCTCGGCCGGCGTTGAGGTGGTGCGGCGGGTGCTCCAAACCGAAAAAAAAGAAAAGAAAAAAAGAAATTACAAAAACAACCCCAATAAAATTCAAAATCCATCTCGCGGCCCGTGAACGATTCGGAACATGTAACATTTTCATCGGGTATTATAACCGTTTAAATTAAATTGTTGAGCATTAAGATTTTTTTCGCATTCGTAATAGTAATTGTCGTGATCGTAATAACATTTTTATAATCGTTAATTTTAATAAACTGGTACAATAAAATTAACGGAGCGAAATTAACCGAATAATAATTTTTCGTAATAAAATGTGGGGAATGGGAAAATTATGAAAAATCAGGACCTGCATTCGTATAATTAGGTTATTTTAAATACGATATTAATTTAGGCCCTATTACTATTAGGTTCGCAGGCACCGGAGTTTCGGTAGAGAGTAGTCAATAAAAGTTTTTGGGAGCGGATCACGAGGTGAGTGTACTGTCTTCTTGCCAAATTGTTTATATATATATATATATATATGATAAAAAAATGCTTGTAGTTAAATTAAATAATTTCAAAATGATATGGATCAAGCAGATTTCTGGGTGAGTTGAGAAAATGAATTTTCGATGAATTATGTTGGTTTCGAAAGGAAGTTGGAAATGATTTTTTGCTGAAATTTGGTGGTTTTAAAAAAGAGTGGAAAATATCAATTTTTCTAAATATGTATGGTTTTCAAAAAAATAAATAAAATGTGAAAAAAATGATTTTGGTAAAATCAGACGTTTCCTTTTAAAAGAAAGTGAGAAATATGATTTTCGGATAAAAAATCAGTTTTTTAAAAAAAGAGGTGGATGTGTGATCTGACGATGTTGATTAGACGATATCCTTACGTTGTGATTTGATGATGATATTATTAATTTGACGATGTTGTTGATTAGACGATACTATTGATTCGTAATTTGACAATATTATTGACTTCACAATACTATAGTATTTATCTGTTTCGACAGAGTGATGGTATTGATTTGACGATGCAATAATATTTATCCGATTCGGCGGAGTGATGTTTATCTGCTTCGGCGGAGTGATGTTAGATGTTTATACTGCGCAGTAATTATCTGGTTCGGCGGAGTGATGGGTGTCCGTTAGGAAGACAAATCCTACGGGTGGTACGGTACCGTTGCAAACTCCCGATCGTGAGGTTAAAACGATCATTAGGGCTGACCAGTGTGTGTGTTTGAGATGTGTGCTTGAGATGTGATGTTTTACGTATATTGGCTGATTTGATATTTATTATCATGGTGATTAGTATGATTTTTATATTAGTTGGATTTGAATGGAACTTAATTATGTCGCTTTATTTTCCTTGCTTTTATATTGGAGATTTTACGAGTTATGTTGTATTTATATTGTTACACCCCACCCTGGACTCCTGTCACCATGGGGCCGGCGTGACGTCGACATGATATCACCTAACTGACTACACAACCACGATATGATAATATACAAACAAATGATCTATACAACATATACATAATTTCAACTGATAGGGACACACCGTCATAAATATAAGAACAACCAATGAATCCCATGAATCTCACTTAAATTCATCTCTGACACCTTGCCTCAAAATTTTTCTCAAATGACTCCATTGCATGACCCGCATAACTCTATTTAGCGCCAGTAGGGGACCGACCGACTCTTAGATATTTCATCTGCGAGTGTAAGTAAACACATATGTTATCATCATATATATAGAAATTAGTTTGGCAAGAAGACAATACACTCATCTGATTATCCATTTTTTATAAACTTTAACTGACCAGCCTCAATTAGAACTCCGGTTCCTGCGAACGTAATGGTGACATGGTCTAAATTAATATTTTATGTAAACATAACTTAATCATGAATTGTAGAATCTAAATTTCATAATTTCCTATTCCCCGCGCTTTATTATGAAATTTACTATATCGAATTTATTCTTGTAAACGGTCTCACTATTTCCTATCGTCATTTCAACATTTTTTTCATGCGAACACATAACGCTAAATTCAACGATAATAATAACATGTATTTTACATTGGGACAATTAAATGTATATATTAAAGAAGTGCGAAATTTTACCTTCCTCGAATTTTCCACAGGCCGAGAGGTTGGATTTATGTTTTAAGTAGGGTAGTTTGTGTAATTTTTTTTTATTTTTTTCTTTTTATTTTTTCTTTTTTTTTTCCCTTCTTTTCCCGTGCTTCTTCTTCCCGTTTCCTGCTCTGTTTTTGTTTTGCTGCTCAGTCGTCGACGACAACCCCTCACCGCCGATCACCTGCTCCCACCGCCAGACCAGATGACCGACTCCCATACAAACACCCAACCGAAGGGTCATACACACACAACCGACGCAAATCACACATACCTACTGATCTCCCTCTCTCTCTACACTCCACTCCGGAGACAACTCCGGCGACACCCCACACCGCCATGCCCACACAACATTCCCTAATGAACAACCCCCACACATACCCACAACTAAACACACACGCCAAGCCATACACACTGATCGCACACATGCACATACACATACCCACATGACAATCACGCACACACACACACACACACACAAAGTAGAACACAACCATACGGTTGCTCAAAAATAGAACACACACCAACACAAGCGATGATCAGAACACACAAATATAAAACAGGGCATACTCACACGAAACATGCACTCACAATCACCGCCGCCACCGGACGAACGACGATCCCATAAAATCGCTGGAGGAACAATGACGATTTCACACACACTCACGCAGCATCGACCTGCACAGAACACACGAACAACACACACACACACTCACCAACGACGACAGACACACACCAATGCCGAAACAGCGCTGTCGCTCCGAACCCATCACTGTTGGCCAAGCTTTCTCTCTCTAGAATTTTGTGTTTTCAAATTTCCTCACTTTTGAGGTTTTTGATCATGATCTCTGCATGGATGCATTTATATGCATGAATTAAGTGGTGTTCGTTGATCATAAATGCTGCCACATCATGATCTCAACTCTTCTGGATCCCACCGACGGTATGTATATATATATATATATATATATATATATATATATATGTTTAAAAATTAATTTTCCCAAATTACATTATCCCCCCCTCAGTTTTCATTAGGTTTTTAGTGAAACCCAAATTCAAATTTAATATTTTAAAAATTACAAATTGACCCCTAAACTTTTAAATTTTGATTTTTATTAACAAAAATTTACCCCGATTTTCTCAATACTTTAAAATGCAACTATTAATGACGTATTAATTATGATTTGGGCCTTACATATATACTTACGCTTGATTCATTTAGATGTTGTAGAATGAGTTTTATTATTAAAAATATTTTTACTAAGAAAGCAGTACACTCGCAGGTGAAGCAGCTAGGAGTCGGTCCCCTACTGGCGCTAGGTAGAGTCCTACAATGGAGTCGTGTGGAGGATTGAGATGAGCTTTCGAAGGCGAACCTGTGAGGGGTTCATGGTATTATATTTTGCTGTTAGTATATTTGGGGAACGAGCGTGTTCTCATAACAGAAATATGTATAGTTTCATATAGATGATAGTTCATTTATATATATATATGCATATTGTCGTGCAGTAGATGGTTGGATGGTTGTTTTCGGTGATGTCATGATGTCGTCACGCCAGCCCGGGATGTCGGGATTTCGGGACGGGTCGTGACATGTCAACCATCACCAATTCTAGATTCTTTACTGATCCATCTATTGAGTTATTTCCTGAGGATACATTTCCAGGTACTGTTGAGTCCACTTTAGCATCACCAGTTGAGCCCAGTCCTGCACCTTACGCTGAGTCCACCCTTGAACCATCAATTGAATCCACTCCAAAACCACCAGCCAATCTCATTCCTCCAACTCTAGCGACCATGTCTGAGACTTCTCCTGTAGCTGATGATTCTGTACTGACTGCCTCTGAGATCCACGCTCCAGATCACCCTCGCCGCTCTAACAGGGTAACTCATCATCCACCTTACCTTACTGATTTTCATTGTTTTTCTATTATAATTCATCTGCATGAGGCTCAATCCTATAAGGAGACTAATACTAATCCTCTTTGGCAGAAGGTAATGGACGAAGAACTTTAGGCCCTCGCGAACCTAGGATATTGTTGATTTTCCCATTGGAAAAACTCCCATTGGGTACAAATAGGTGTTTAAGATCAAAATACTTTCTGATGATTCTCTTGAACGATATAAAACGCGACTGGTTGCCAAGGGATTTGCTCAAGAATATGGAATTGACTATGAAGAGACATTTGCTCCAGTAGCGAGATTTACATCTGTCTGTACTCTTCTTACTTTCGTTGCCATTCGAAAAATAGATTCTCTTTCAGATGGATGTCAAAAATGCATTTCTTGATGACGATCTTTTTGAGGAAGTTTATATGTATACCCATCATAGCCTAGTTGCCCCTTGAAATAAAGTTTGTGTCACACCCCACCCCAGACACCCTTCACCTTGAGGTCGGTGTGACACCAACACAACCTCACCAGGAGTAACAAACAACTAAAGACAACAACATACACGCATATATACACAGTCACCAAAAATCAACCATATATATACATTATATTCGGGGACACTTCCGTCACTACAAAAATTTCTTAATAACACCCAAGATACAAAACCAAAAATCTCTCATTTGATTCACCTCGAGTAATACCTTCAAGATACTCCCTCTCTATTGTACTTCTGGACTTAACCTATTGCCAGTAGGGGACGGACGCTTAGCTAAAGTACAAGCAAGTGTACTGCCTTCTTAATAAAAATATTCTTACAATAATAATTCATTCTACAACATCTAAATGGATCAAGTGTAAGCATATAAATAAACATTACATATCTAATAAGAAATCACCATCATATGAGTAATAACTATAATATAAGCGGTAAAAATAAATCCAAATATATATACGAAATCCGTCCACTATAAAATTATGATATAAGTCACCAATATGATAAAACACCACACCACTTTCTCTCTGACTAGCAATAGTGGTCGTTTTAACCTTATGATCGAAAGTTGCAACGGTACCGTACCATCCGTAGGATATGCCTTCCTATGAACACCCATCACTCCGCCGAAGCGGATAATCACTGTGCAGTATAAACGTCTTACATCACTCTACCGAAGCAGATAAACATCACTCTGTCGAAGCGGATAACATCATTCTGCCGAAACGGATAAATACTAAGGTATCGTCAAATCAATAACAACATAATTAAAACACAACTCAATAATATCATCTAATCAATATCGTCAAATCACCACATCCACCCCTCTTTCCCCAAAACTAACTTTTAATCCGAAATTCATATTTCTCATTTTCTTTTAAATGAAAATGTCTGATTTTTACCAAAACCACTTTTTCACTCTTTATTTTTAGAAAAACCAGATATTTTTCACTTTCTTTTAAAAACCACCAAATCCAACAAAAATTATTTTTAACTTTCTTTCGAAAACCATCGAAATTTTACGAAAATCCGTTTTACTCACTCACCCAAAAACCTGCTTGATCCATATCGTCTATAAAATCGGCTCGTTTTAAGTAACACATATATCATCATATATATAATAAAATAGTTTGGCAAGAAAATAGTATACTTACCTGAAAATTCGATCTCAAAAACTTTACCAATTCTCCGCTACCATTCTTCTAGAATTTGTGAACCTATTCGTAACAAGGCCTAAAATAATATTATAGAAAAAACAACTTAATCGTGCAATGCAAGCTCTACGTTTATTAATTTCCCATTCCCCCACGTTTTGTTATATAAAAATGTTATTTGATTAGTTTAGCGTCGTTAAAATTTACGATTTAAACCTAATTCATATAAACGATCTAATCATTTATTATCTTCATTTTGATATTTTAGGGTTTGAAAACTAAATTTAGAATTCATAAAAATAAATTAGAAAGGTTACTTGTTCCGAACCGATCGTAGATTTTCCTAAAATTTTATGTATTTTTTATTCTGCTCCCCACCACCTAAGCGACGACACACCGCCTAGGAGAACCAACTTCTTCCCTTCTCAGTAATCACACTGACGGTTCACCGCCTAGGAGAGAACCCTACCGCCTAGGCGAACACACGATTTCCTTACTCACTAATCTTTTACCGCCTAGGCGAAACGCCCTTTATCCCTGACCTTCTTCTCTTGTGATAGAACAACCCTTCCTTTCTCTTATTTGCGTCACTAGCTCCAACCACCAATCTCACCACCCAACTCCAACAATCAACCCCACCAACACAACCACTCAAACTACCAACCTCACCCCCTTCAAACCCAACCAAAACATACACCAAAACCTCCACCCATACCACCGATTACACCCTAAACAGCCCAAACAAAGTACACACACTTCACATACACACACACACACACACCAGCTTCCAAACGAACCAGAAAGAATGACACACTCACATTTTTCAACCACCAAGACAACCAACAACCCTTTGAAACACCCTGAACCATCACTGATGATCTCCGGCAGCTTCCCCGACGGCTTCTCTCCCCAGTTTCCTCTCTTTCTCTCTCTCGGTTTTTCTCTAGAATATTTGTGATCCCGATCAATCATGCATGCCAATATATATATATATATATATATATGAATTTTGTGGAGCTCAAATATGCCACGTAGCCCCCTTTTCTCGTCCCTTCCGTCTGATCGCAAGACACCCCCATACCCATGCACACACACACACACACACACATATATATATATAGGTAGATAAAAATATCTCTTCTAAAATTTTCCTTTCCTCCCCCCTACTCTCCTAATTTTTTTTATATTTTTTTATTTTAGCCAATTTAATTTTTGAAACTTTTCAGATATAATAATTTCTCCCCAATTTTCTCAATTACTCTAAATGCAACTAAAATAACGTACAGTTTGTCGCTTTCGTTGTGCCTTATATGGTTTTAAACAAGTACCACGTGTCTGGTTCGCAAAATTCAACACTACCATTTATCAGTTTGGGTTCACATCTAGTGCTCGTGATTCGGCCCTGTTTATTCGTCGAACTGACAATGTTATTCTTCTTCTTTTATTATACGTGGACGATATGATTATTACTGGGGATGATCTACGCAGTATCTATGAACTCAAATGGTTTCTTAGTGGACAATTCGAGATGAAAGACCTTGGCACCCTCACCTATTTTCTTGCCCTCGAAGTCTTATCCGGTTCAGATGGATATTTTTTCTCTTAGGCCAAATATGCATTGGATCTGCTTTCCAAGGCTGGCATCACTGACTCCAACACTGTCACTATTCCTCTTGAGCCGAATATCAAACTCATTCCACTAGATGGTCCACCACTTTAGGATGTCACTCTATATCGCCAACTGGTTGGAAGTCTGGTATATATAATTGTTACTCAGCCAGACGTTGCCCATGTCATATATCAGGTCAGCCAGTTCTTGTCCGCTCCTTGGACCACTTATTACTCGGTTGTTCTTCGCATCATTTGGTATGTTAAGGGTATTATTTCTTGGAATTCATTTCTCATCTCAGTCTACTTCCATCTTACAAGTTTATTCCCATGCCGATTAGGCCGGAGATCCTACTAACAGACGTTCAATTACTGGTTACTATTTATTCTTGGGTAACTCTCTCATTTCCTGGCGTAATAAGAAACAAACTCTGGTTGCTCGTTCCAACATTGAAACTGAATATTGTGCCATGACTGATGCAACTTAAGAACTTCTTCGGTTTCGATGGCTACTCGTTGACATGGGCATCTCTTCTCCTACTGTCACTACCCTAAACTGTGACAATAAAAGTGCTATTCAGATCACCCACAATGATGTCATTCACGAGTGTACAAAACACATCGAAACTGATTGCCACTTCATTCGTCATCACATTCTCCAAAATACAGTTCGTTTACAATCCGTCAGTTCAGCCGATCAGACAACAGATTCACTAAGTATCATTTACCCAGATGTTTTCACTCTCTAATTTCCAAACTCAAGCTCAGCTCTCACTTACCGCCTTGAGTTTGAGAGGGATTGTTAATGTAATATATGGACTTGGCCAATTAGGGCAAAACCCTAACCCTAGGGTCTCTCACTTCTCCTATAAATAATTATATATATCATTGTATTGTGTGTATCTTTTTCACAAAATCAATATATTATTCATGTTCCCCATTTCTCAATTATCTTAACATTTACCGTGGATTAAAGTAAATGGTAATTTAAGGTAAATTGATATCCCCTCGCTCTTTGGAGTCTCTTTGAAGGTCGGTGCTACTTAAAATCTTCAATATATATGTGTGTGTGTGTTCTACAATATTTTTATATTAAATATTTAACGTTTTCTGCATTTACTATTTGATAAATATATATATTTATTGAAATTTACATGGAATGATAATTATTTTAATTAATTTTGAATTGATTTACTTTTATTTATATAAACAATTAATTTTATTTTTTGTTTTCCTATAGTACTAGCCTCTACTTATGCCTGAAGATGTTATTTTAAATTTAACCACAATCAAAAAATGAAATCAACGAATCAAATTTTTTATCTAAAAATAAATAATAATAAGTATCTATATTTAATTTATAAAATATTATCTACTTTTGGGATCTAAAAACACGAATTATCTTTTAAATGTCATGTCGTCGTACTTCAAAATGCATAAGGTTTGCATTGTAACAAAAATATGAAAGCAAAATTGAAACTTATGTTGCGTTTGGTACGCTAGAATGAAATAAAATTAATATGATAATAGAATAGAATTGTCATTACTATTTCTATGTTTGATGACAAACGATATTACATATGGCATTGCAATGATATCAAATGGTAAAATAACAATTTAATTAATTTTTCAAACAGTATAATAGTTAATTTAAAAGGGGCATATACCATTAACTTTTAAAATTCAAAAGAAATTACCGATTACTCCCATCATTTTTTATTTTTGCACCAATAACTCCTTGTCTTTTTTGACCAAAATACCCCTCATGTGGATGTTGAATGTAACATTCAATAATTGTAGGTGTTGAATGTAACTCCTTGTCTTTTTTTTACCAAAATATCCTTCATGTGGATGTTGAATGTAACATTCAATAATTATGGGTGTTGAATGTAACATCAATTATTATTATTTTTTTTATGTTATATTTTTCTGACCAAAATACCCTTCATGTGGATGTTGAATGTAACATCAATTGTTTGTTTTTTTTTTTTTTCATCAATTGTGTATTTTTTTTTAACTTTCAATATTTGTGGGTGTTGAATGTAACATCAATTGTTTGTGTTTTTATTTATTTATTTTTATGAAGTTATATTTTTTTTACCAAAATGCCCCTCAAGTGGATGTTGAATGTAACATCAATTGTTGTTGTTGTTGTTGTTTTTTTTTTTTTTTTTTTTTTTATGATGTTATATTTTTCTGATAAAAAATACCTCTTATGTGGATGTTGAATGTAACATTCATCAATTGTTATTTTTTATTTTTTTTATTTACGATGTTACATTCAACAATTGTGGATATTGAATGTAACATCAATTGTTCTCATGTTTTTATGGATCGTATTATGCGTGGATATTACATTCAACACCTATAGATATTGAATGTAACATCAACTGTTCTCTGCTTTCATTTTATGTATTCATGGTTAAAATCATATGATGTTATATTCAACACCAGAAAATCGCATTGGATCGCAGGGGAAATTTTCATCGATTTGTAAATCAATCTCAGATCGTTTGGTAACTCAAACACATTTGCTTTTGGTAAATCAATCCAAAAGCATATATATATATGCAAAATGCAAACAAAAAGGAAAATGGAAAAATAAAAACAGAACATAAAAGAATTAAGTCAAAAAAACAAACAGTAAATAATTAAGTCCAGATATCATGTGTAGAGAGAGAAAAAGTAAAAAAAAAAAAAAAAAAAAAGGTAATAGTAAAAGACACAGGCCCAGAAGAAACAGAGAGCTTCGAGGAAGAGAGAGAGAGATCGAAGAAAACATAGAATCGACGAAGAAATTGAAATCATCTTCCTAGGATTCCATCCCTGAAATCAATCTCAGATCAATTGGTAAACCAAATCAAGCTCACAATCTCAGATCGATTTACCGATGAAATCAATGGTTTTACCCCCCAAACCCTAAATCGATTTCTGCAACGACGACGATGATGGCGGTGGAGACGACGACGATGGCTCTGACTAATGGCGAAGTGAAGACGACGACGATGGCAAAATGAAAACAGAGATGGAAGACGCGAATCACGGGAGGACATTTCGATAAACTCGTCTCTCGCCGTTTTTAGAAACAAGAGTTTTCGGTGCAAGATTTACTGGCGATAGGAGTAATCAGTGCTAGGAAAACGCGTCAATGGGAGTAATCGGTGCAAAAAAAAGTTGACGGTAGTAGGCAGTAAATACTTCTCTGTTTTGGGAGTAATCGGTAATTTGTCCTTAATTAAATTTCATTCCAATTCAAATATTTGATTAGTATTTAGTCGCGTTTTTTTACCAATGAATAATTAAAATCTAATCCCATATTTTTATGAGATTAGGGAATCCTTGACAATGGGAATGACATTTAATCCTATGTACCAATCATAGGAATAGAATGACCATTTCTATGACCATTCTAATTCGATCTCGAATCCCGTATACCAAACGCAACATTAGAGTATTCATTTGGACTATTCCTAGAATATTTAAGCATAAGTTAATTGAGACATGATGAAAATAATGAGAAATGCTGAAAATAAAATTTAGGACAGCTGAAAATCACCAAAATCCATTTGGGAAAAAAAAGGCAGCTTGCTCTTCGGCTGGTCCTTATGACTGGGTCATAGTACTACTTGGGCTTTTAAGCCTCCGATTACTACTTTCATTCCCTGATTTCTGTTATTACTCCCAAAGATTTAGGATTAATGTACAAAAACATGTTTAGTAAAAATATTTCTATTCCCAAAATTTTGAGAATATTTCCTAAATTCCTTAAGAATTTGAGAACAAAAAAATGTTGATTACTATTCTCTCCCACAAAATTATTCCCACCACCACGCCGGTCACACCACGCATTAAAAAATAAAAAAATAACAAATATTGCAACCAAACATGTTTCTTGTTTATATTTTTATAAATTAAAAAAAACTATATCAGAACAATGGTCGTTACCAAACATGTTTTTATTCTTGGAATACTCTAGAACAAAAATAGAATTCTTATTCTTGGAGAGGAAAAGTAGAAACAGAAAAGCAAAAACACTACCCAAACGGCACCTAAGTGGCGAGCTGATCCTGGAAATGGAATTGCACTTTTTCATTGTCTTGCCAAGATAGGGAGATGAACTCCATTTTATTACATCTGCTTTTAATCAACATAAACATAATTCTAACTCAAATGTTTGAAACTTATTAGGGATATTTAAAGTTCTTCATAAATATACTTGTGAAATTACTAGATATAAAACAGAAAAACTGTAAGTTATTCCTCGAACAGACAGGAAGCTATGTGGAATTCAACATATGAATCCTGACCGACTAATTTTAAGAAGCTCCTCCGATTCTCATTGGAATCAATACCTTTCCTTTTCGGATTGATTCATCGACACGGCAATGCATCCATCCTCATTGCAACTCCCCGACGGGCGCCTCGTTGAGCCACAAGAAATGAATAAAATCGTACAACTTTGTGCTTACACTAACCTGTTCAGCAAGAGAGCAAACACAGGAATATTCTCGTGGTCCGAGTCACAATAAGTATAAACTGTTTTTTTCTTTTTTTCTTTTTTGGGGAAATATATATGTGTATTCGTTACTACGTGCCTAAATGCACTAATATTAATCCCGTACATTGATCTTCAATATATTATAGTTAGTTCACATACATTAATTAAGAAAATATATATTATTTTTGGAGTTCGTTATTTAGTTTCTCAACAAAATCTAAATTAATAGTTGAAAATCTCTCCCAACTATCCAATGGCAAAAAATGCTCAAATGCAAATTATGCCCTGATTTATTGAATACCAGTACATACCTAGTGTCTAAAAGTACTAATTTTAATTCAATATATTAATCTTGAATATCTTATAATTAGTTCACATATATTAATCCTCATCAAAATCTAAATCAACGGTTATAAATATGAACAAAAATGTCTCAGATGTAATATATGTTCTAATTTAGAGTAGATATACGTGCGTGTGTGTTGAAGGAAAAAGAAAAAAAAATGTATTGGAAAGAGTACCTTGTAAGGTGTGGGGTTCAATCTCCTCATGTGATCAGGCCGCATTTGCTCCAGTTGTTTAATGCAGCGTTCCCTGATCTCCTTCAGTGTCGGCAATTCTTCTCTTGCATCATCTTCAGTTGGAAGACGATAAATTAAGTATAAAATATAGATTTAAGAATAATACAACAGCTACTACCAGAACTAGTAATACTACTATTACCTTGGCAGCCTGGCCAAAAACACTTCAAAAGTTCCTCAACACGCTGTGGCACGACATATGCTCTCTTTGACTCGATGAATGGGTGACGACACAATATCCGCTCACCCGCCTGTCGCCAAATTTTGACAAATCAGTGGATATTTTCGTTGGGGGATTAATTGCTTTTTACTCCCTTGTACTTTGGTCTTGTTTCATTTTAATCCCTCTACTTAGAAAACCTACACATCCACCCTTTTTTTCTATTGACTAAAGGGAGAAACTCACTTTTATTAAAAAAATATAAAAATAACTTTTTTTTATTTAAATTTAATATTTAAAGGTAATAAGCTAAAAAAATTAACATTCTCTCTCTCTACCTCTATTTCTTTATCTACTTCTATTTTTCTTTTTCTTTTTTTAATAAAGGTAAAATAAAATAAAAGGTAATTTTGTCCATTTCATGTAAAATTTAGATTAAAAAAATATTTTCACCCACTTTTTTAGCATATTCAGCCAAGTTAAACAAAAAACAAAAATAGTTTTCCAATTTATTATAAGGGGACAAGAAGAAACAAGATCAAAGTGCAAAAGGGTTAAAAGGCAATTAACCCAAAACAAACATGCTAACAAGATTATAATGGTAGAAGCTGAAGAAGTACCTTTGGAGGTGGTTCATTTTCGCCTGTCATTATGTCTACAAGTGGGTAACCTTCTTTCCCGTACAATCTGTAAGCCCGTTTTTTACATGGAATCGAGACCTAATAAAACCAAAAGAACAACAATTTTTTAAGACGAAAATCAGAACATCCATTTTATGCTTTAGGAGAACCAACCTTTGAAACGTCTTCCGAAAGTTTAATGCGCGGCTGATTATTTATTTCAACGAGTTTGAAAACACATCCGAGAGCAGCCTGTGCGTAGCATGTAACCAAATAGGTTCCAATTCCAAATGCATCAACCTCATGACCCTGTGCAGAGATAGGTTCAATTAAGGCGAATGGTACTACTCATTTAATCATTTTTTTTTTCTAATCAGGATAATATGTTTTATTCTAGGAGTTTTTTTCATGGTTTAGACTTGTATTAGGCCAATACCAAGATTATTGCAGCTAGTAAAAGATGTGGGGTGCTAAATTCTAGCTCATGCATCATTTTAGAATTACAATAAGAAATAGGGTTGATTGCCTTTTTCACCAGGTACTTTGATGTTTGTTTTATTGTATCCCCAGTATTTCAAAAATCTATTACTCATACTGGACTCGAAAACTAACATTTTTTTATTTAATTTAATGGAATATGCTAAAAAATGGATGAAATTAAATATTTTTTCCAAATTTTACGTAAAATGGACAAAAATTACCCTTTATTATTATACTTTTGTCTTTATTTAAAAAAGAAAGAGAAAAATGGAATTAGAGAGGGAGAGAGAGAGAATGTTAGTTTTCCCCCTTAGTCGAGAGTCGAAGGGGGTGGTGATCTGTAGGTTTCTAAAGTAGAAATGTTAAAGTAAAACAGGTTTAAAGGCAAGGGGGTAAAAGGTAGGTAAAAGGTAATTAAACTTGGAAAATACAACAAAGTTTCAGCGAGGAGAATAATAGTTGCAATGCCAGTGCATGTGTTATGTCACCCATGATTCCCATCACAACTACAGAAACAATTTAACTCTCCCTTACTGCAGTCAATATAATAGCCACACTAAAATGGTGCAACACCACTTATTCACGCAAGGAAACAGGTTTCAGTGAAATTTTTTGAAGAAAGGCCCATATAAAGCACAAAATAAGTTTGAAAAGGTAAAGCCATCTTTGGATTATTCATAAGGTCAAAAAGGTAGGGAAATTTTTCTCCCATTTTTGGTTGAGTTTTTCTTCCCAGGGAAGGCACTAATTTTGGTGCTGAAAATTGTGATTTCTCCTTTGACAAATTCTATATTCTTCTTCTATAAATAGGGGGAGATGATGTACAGTTTATCATCCCAAAATCAGAGAGAAAAACATTGTTTCTCCCGATAAATTCTCCCTTGCGGTCATCTATATTTTCACCTATTTTATATGGAGAGATTTGTACTCTCCTATTTCAAATCCTATTTTAAGAGAGAATTGCATTTGTTTTCTCCTAGTTTATAGAGAGAAGAAAAATCCTTGTCTAAAAATCCTTCTCCTCTTATCCGTGGATGTTTTACTCAAATTAATTGAGGGTTTTGCCACGTCAATATTTTTGTGTTAATCCATATTCTTCTCAATCCTAATTTTTAGCTCCTTGATACTATTTTGGCCCATTCTTCCCTAACAATAGTATCAGAGCTATGGATTGCGTGCATGTTACTGTTCACAGGACTATTCACGCTTGTTTTGTATAATTTGACAGTACTATATATCACTAATACGACACTATTCACACACACGATACTATTCATGCATAACCGTTCACGTATACAATACTGATAAGACACTGTTCATGTATACGGTATTAATTCATAAGGAACTATAACATATACATTACTGTTCGCGATAAAAAAATGGGAGTTGGATCAGATGAGAAATAGATCTTTGTCAAGTGAAATTTGAGATTGAGAAGTTCAACGATAGTAATTTCTCCCTATGGAAATTATACAAAAAGATAATTTTGAGAAAGGATAATTGCCTTCCGGCAATTGGAAGACAAACCAATGGAGATGAGTGATGACAAGTGGAGAAAGATTGATGACAAACTAATGCCAATTTGCACCTAGTATTGGAGGATTTAGTGTTATCAAGCATTGCAAAGAATAAGTCAACAAAAGAAATTTGGGATGAGCTGACGACATTGTACGAGGTCAAATCATTTAACAAGAAGATCTTCTTAAAGAGGAGACTCTACACTCTTTGAATTAGTGAATCCACATCAGTGAAAGATCACATCAACACTCATACTTGATTGGAAAACTAATTTTTTTTCCTTTTAAATTTAATTTAATAGAATATGATAAAAAATGAATAAAATTAAATATTGTATCCATATTTTATGTAAAATGGATAAAATACCCTTTATTTTAATTTTTATTTTATTTTTCCCTGCATTAAAAAAAATTGAAGGAGAGAGAGAGAGGGATAGAGAGCGAGAATGTTAGTTTTTTCCCTTTTGTTGAATAGAAGGGAGTGATGATTTTTTAAAGTCAAAAGGTTAAAATAAAACAAGTTTAGAGAGAGGGATAGAGAGCGAGAATGTTAGTTTTTTCCCTTTTGTTGAATAGAAGGGAGTGATGATTTTTTAAAGTCAAAAGGTTAAAATAAAACAAGTTTAAAGACAAGGGGAAAATACAACAAAGTTTCAACGAGGAGAATAAGACCATGTTTGATAAGCACTCAATTTTAAGTGCTAGAATTTTAAATGCTGAAAATATCATAAAATTGTTTGATAAAATTAAAATTTTAAATACTGATTTTTAAGTGTTGAATTCTTTTTATCTGTTTGATTACTACAAAATTTAAAGACTGGAAATTATTTAAATTACATGACTACCCTTAAATACAGGAGGAACAATTAGCTGGGTATCCAAGTTACATATTGTTGTAGCCCTATCTACAACAGAACTTGAATACATGACAACTACACAAGTCTGCAAGAAAGCAATTTGGATTGAAAGGTTCATGGAGGCACTCAGGCACAAGCAAGAGAAGATTCTTTTGTTTTGTGACGGCTGGAGTGCCTTGCACAGAGCAAGGAATCCAACCTTTCAATCCAAGACAAAGCACATAGGTGTTCAATATCACTTTGTTCAAGAAGTAGTCAAAGAAGAAAGTGTGGATATGCAAAAGATTCACACCAAAGACAAACTAGTAGAAGTTATGACAAAACCAATCAACATTGACAAGTTTATATGATGTTGATCTTCTTATGGCCTATTAGAAACTTAAGCGGCATAATTGACAAGTTCAGAAACGATAAAAGGCTCATTAAAATGGCTTTAAGTGGGGACAATGTGAAAAGATAAAGCCATCTTTGGCTTATTCATAAAGTCAAAAAGGTAGGGAAGAATTTCTCCCATTTTTTATTGAGTTTTCCTTCCCACATCAGTTATCGATTTTGGTGCTAAAAATTGTGATTTCTCCTTTACCAAACTCTCCATTCTTCTCCTATAAATAGGGGGAGATGTTGTAGAGTTCATTATCTCAAATCAAAGAGAAAAATATTGTTTCTCTTGATGATTATCCCTTGTAGTCATCTCATATTTTTTCCTATTTTATATAGAGAGATTTGTATTCTCCTATTTTAAGAGAAAGTTGATTTTGTTCTCTCCTTTTTTTAAAAAAAAAAATCATTAAAATAAAAGAAAACAAAGCAAACAAAAACTATCGGAAGACTAGGCTAAAACTGATAGGAAAAAAATATAGAAAATAACAAAAATAATAAAAGGAAATCAAATTCACTAATCTCAATACAAAAAATCATCGTCAAATCCAGAGTGATACCTTCTTCTCGTTGATCTTGTTCCCATTGATCTTGTTGTAACTCTTCAGATTGGAAATCGTAATTTCTTTTTGTTTCTAATTTCTTTTTGTTTCTCCCTTTTTTATAGGATACCTCCTGAAAATCATCTTCATTAAAATTGACATCTTCACAAAACCACCTAGGAGAAAGGTTAAGATTCGAAACAGGTTGGGAATCAAAATCTTGCTTATAAATCTTATTGACCTCCAACACCATTCCATCAGAAAAAACTTCCTCCTCTTCAACAACTAGATTTCTAGTTCCTATTTCCCTGTTACTAGCTGACCCATTTTTTCCCCCAGAGTTTTGTCGGCCAGAAAATATTTCTTTACCTCTACTCACTTCTCCATTCGGAACATCAAGTTTCGGAGTAGAAACATTACCATGAACAGAAGTGGTATGATTAAGAGAATCTTCCATTTGTTTCCCATCTTCTACATTAACTTCACGTGCAATATTTTCCTTTTTACCAACGCCTAAGCTTTTTTCCTCAGTGTTTGTAGCCACTTCACCCTCCCCAATTCCTTCAACTACATCTTGATTTCCTTGTGTCCAAGAGAGATTAATTGTTGCACAATATCAATAACAACAATCTTTTCAACTTCCCTCTGGGCTAGAACTTGATTAATCTCTTTATTGTTGGGTTGTTTCTCATTGAGTACTTGCCTAGGATCCTCTAGGATAGAGATAAGTTTACATGAGCTCTTCTCATGACCTTGATGACAGCAATGGGTGCAATATAGAGAAATCTTTTCAAAATGAATCGGTTGCCAAAATCCATTACCATTATCACCTTCACCGACCTAAACTCTGTTCGGCTAAGGCTTTAAAAGATCTATTTCAACACACACTCTAGCCAGATGTGGTCGAGATAGTTCCACAGTTGCAGAATCCAGTTTCAAGGGGATAGCAAAAGATTGTATGACAAAAAAAATACTTTGAGCATTTTGAAAATGAATAGGAAGTTTAGGTAAGGAGATCCAAATCGGAGCTACAGTAGCTTCCAAATGAGATCGAAAAGTTGTAGTCTGTTTGAACATTCACATTGGAAAACCAAGAACAACCCAATTTCCTTTTAACCAGACCCTTTGAAAATCCTCTTCTTTAGTAAAGCGAATGAGCACATGTTTGTGATCAAGAAAACCTAACTTAACATCTCCAATCAAACCCAATTTTAAAAAGAATTTTTCTAACTCGAATAAAGACGGTTTGCCATGGGAGAACTTACCCACCAAAGAGCAACGAAATGGTTTCGCCAATCCTTCAATATCTTGATTAGAGAAGAAAACTGCTGCCTCTCCCTTATGGGTTGCAGGAGGTTTCAAATCAACCACCGGTTTCACTTCAGAAGGGAGGAGGGAAGCAAACAATTTCTGAGCAAATGAGAGAGATGACCTGGGAGCAAGCTGCTCAGACCCAAACGGCCTGGCAGTGCCATGACACCCCACCCCGAAGTCCGCTACCGATTTGTTTCACGGTAACATTCGCTGCAATGACTAGACCAGATCTGAAGAACTCCGCCGAAACCAGATCCGAGAACAAACCCCTCTTCGTCTGAGATCGACAAGCAAACAGAATTTTCAGATCCAGATCTAGAACCTTGCGACGACTGGAATTTCAGATTAGGACAGAGAGTCGAAGACGGCAGCCAGAATCCTAGTGTCGCCAAACCTCATGGTGTCGTCACAGCCAAACCTCATGGTGTCGTCACAAACAGTTGGCGAAGAAATCGAAACAAGGTAACGAAGAGAGACCGTACCTTGAAGAAAAAGATCTGGATGAAGCTCGATCCCTTCTCAACCTCACAACGGAGATTACAACAGGGATAGCAATGTAGATTGACGGAAAAGCTTGGAGCAGCTGCAGCTGCGCCTTGATAGCCTAGCTTGAATTTACTTGACTTTGTTCTCTCTTTATTTATAGAGATTTGTTCTCTCCTTATTCATATAGAGAAGTTATAAAATACTTGTCAATAGTGAAAATCCTTCTCTTGCCCATGGATGTTTCCCTCAAACTAATTGAGAGTTTTACCACGTAAATATTTTTGTAAATTCCTATTCTTCTCAATCTTAATTTTTAGCTCCATGATACTGTTTCGACCCATTATTCTTGAACAATAATTTTATGCCAAAAAAAAATTGTATAGGCATGAATGAATGCAAAGGCTTGTTTTAAGGTAAGTCACTAAGGTATAAGGGTCACATTTTTTTTGCTTCCCCTTAGGGAAACAAAAACTGACCAAATTAGTGTTGCCAATTCTTGTAAATTCATTCTTGAATGCAGTTTGATGTGTTAATACAACAAAAATTTGAACTCATGCACACTAAAACAACTGTATTTTCTACTTCTACACAAATGTTGAAATCACATAATATATACATGAAACGGAAAAGAAGTTAAAGTATAAATATTAACTATTAATCCTTGATATTACCTGTTTGTTTAAAGCATCTAACGTTTCCTCATTGAGATCATTACTAGCCGTGATACTCATTTTCCCGAAAGAAACTCCAAATTCTTTCTCAATATTGCAGAAGAACTTCCTCGCCTCACAGGAGAGATAAGCCAAGTCGCCCGAGTCCAATCTAATGCCCACTGCCTTATAGCTGCATATAAATCATTTGAGTTCGTGTGTAAAACAAAAATGCAGGCCTAATGAGTCATATAAATATATGCTTCTACATAACTTTTAAACATAAAACACACCCCAATTCATTCAGTGCTAGAGCAACCGCGCAGAAATTAGGAATGCCACTTTTCATAACCTGGTCAAAATAATGCGAAAAATATGTCAAATATATGTTAATATTAACACCTCAGCAGTAGCCAGGCCAACTAATTAAAAATAACACCATGGCTTTTACTTCAAAGAATCAGAAACGGGCGCTATTGCGCAAACATGCATATTCATTGAAGAATATCAGGATTCAAAATCCTGTCATTACCATGACAGCTCAATGTATCATTACATGAAGAATTCTCCCTAGAGAGTAAAAGCTTCAATAAATATTGCAGCATTGATTCTTATTGATTCTTAGGGTACATATAATTCACTATTTCGGAGATACTAATTCATTATCCAGTAGGAATCCAATGGGTCTCACTCTCAAAAGACGCCTTATAAGATGAGGATTGTCCTAGACATTATATAGCTCAAGATAACACAAGGGATGTGGGATTCAACATGCCCCCCTCACGCGCAGGGTGGACTTTTAACAAACCAGCAAACGGATATCGAGCGAAGGGTCCAACATTGATGTGGGATTCAATATATCCAACCAATGCTAGAAAATTAGGCAAATCCAGATAACACAAGTTCACTCTGGGAATACAAAAAAGTTTGAAACTTGTTCACAATTTTGTCCACCCCATTCAACCAACAATTAGAATAAAAAAGATCACAATTAATAATTGAGTCAAATGTTTAAAACGGATTTTGAGAGGAAGAGAATATTTTGTTATTATGTAATATTTCTATACAACAAGAATCTACACTACAACCTATTATAAAGCAATAATGGTGGGTTAAATTAGGAAGAATATCACCCTAATAAATAAGAAAATAAAAAGAAAATAGAAGTTACCAAATTGGTCTAACATGACCTAAATAGGAAACATTACCTAAATACAAGTGTGAAATTTGCAAAACAATTTGTGATGTTAAAAATTAAAGAGAATAATAGAAAATTACATTATGGGCACCTAAGAAAATGGGAAAACAACTCACACCATTATGTGAACCAGTTAAAATTTAAACATTTTAAAACCAAAAATCATACTTACATCATACGTGTCTACGAGAGCCAGAAAGATGTTGGGGAATGCCAGGGCATATGAGGTAAAAGCTGCTAATTCGCTCTGATTTGTCTCGCCAAAAGTGCCACCTAATAATTTTGACCACTGATAGCAACACACAAAAATAGAACAATGTGAAGATATAAGCAGATAAACATTGTTGAAAAAGAATAAATAGCACATTTTCAGCAAGGAAAACTTCATCAAGATGTAAGCCCCTGCACATAATGACACGAATCATCAAGGGGGTTTGGAGATATTCAATAAACATATGGACTTGAATCCCGGGACAGATTCAATCCACCAAAAAACTGGTTCTCTTTCGTTATAATTCTTTTTTCTTCTTTTTTTTTTCTTTTCAAAATCTAGGTGCTACAACCCTAATAATATAGGCCAGACAACCTATGAAACTGCACGAAATCATTAACTTGAGCATTGCATGACAAGATTAACTCCACATTTCCTCGTGCTAGCATAGGCCAAACAACCTATCAAATCATTAATTTCAGCGTTGCAAGACAAGATTAACTCCATATTTCCTCGTGCTGTTGCATGAATGATGACTTGCTGTGCCAACCACAAGATGTATCACACAGTGCATGTAAAGTTAAATCAATTGTTTCTAAAATGTCACTCATAATTTCTACAACATATGAGAAGCAAGTGTATACACTCCAGTAACTCAATGTCTAATTTAATAATGTACAACAAACTTTCCAAAGGAGAAAGTATAATACTAATAAAGAGACCATCAGTCATAAAAGAGTACCATTAGAAATAAACAGCAAGTTAGATGGACTTGTAAATATGTAGAGTAAATTATCTGCTATGGACCTCTCATGCTAAAATTAGGCAAAATCCTCATTCCCCCCTATTTCAGCCGTTCATTGCACAAGAAACCCGAAGAGTCAACTCACTCCACCCATAAACCCTCTTTTCCCCTATTTTTACCATTTTAAACCCTCATGCGCTGGATCAGAGGAAAACTTGTGGCTGAAGTGCCCTTGCAAACTGTCAACTGAACAAAAATCTCATCCAACAGTTTATGGTAAGTTTAATTCTACGAACATTATATGTTCAATGCATGCAGAATATCTCTTGCTTTGAGATTGACCAGAGATGAAAACTCAACTGATGATTGAATGTTTCCTGCTTTAAATACCTTGATCCACATTTCCTTTCAAATATATAGGATTCCAACTTCCATCTAAAAATCACGCTATGATAATTTTAATTCCAACACATTAAATGATCAATGTATGCATATTTTCTTTTATTTCTAGGATGTAAATAACACATTAACCATTTGAACAAACTCAACAAATCACAATTCATAAGATCTCGCTTTGTTAAAAAAATGGTATCTTTCATGTTCATATAAACTTTCCAGATTCTATCAGGCACGGAAAATCAATCTGATTAATTTTGTCTCACAACATTAACATCTTGCTGGAAAGGGTTTTCATTGAACATTTTATTACCCTGGAATACATGCACGCAATCTTCATTAAACTGGGGACAAATACCAAAATTCTAATAAAATTATATCAATTTTGGTAAAAGCTTGTGTTTAATTAGTTTATTTTCCAAAATTAGCATGTCTTCAAAGTTCAAACTCTTCTGATCAATTATAGCGAATTCATAGTTAAAACAAGAATCTCAAAGGAAATAGAGAGTTGAGTATTGGCAGTTGGGTGAAACACAAGGCACCTTTATTTTGCTCAGCCATGTCTGCACGAGACTAACAAAATCTTCACACATGCTCAATTCATCAGAACTACGAAGTGATTTATCTGTGATCTCATCAAGACTCTGCAAAATAATCAAATTAATAACATAAGACTATAAGAGAGAACTTATAAATAAGAAGTGTAAATAACTACAGCCTAATGGAACCAACCACATTGTATGAATAACCAACAGCGTGAACAATAAAGACAGACCTTTCTCTCACATATTGGAGTTAATGACATTCCATAATGACTGTAAGAAACCGCAAAAAGTAGAAGTGAAAAATGGGGATTTTGGTGGGGCCACTCCTAATTTTATGTGTATGCTTTAAACCTCCATCTTATAAGATTGTTCACCCAAAACTCTCCGCACTTTAAAAAAAAAATTACATTGAAAATATTTCATGACGTGTGAATCTAGTGTGTTGTAACCTTGTAAATCTTGAAATAGATCAAGAAGAAATGAGATTATTTATTAATATAAATACAAATAAATCGATTCAGTAAATAAACAAATTGCTACTGCGTTTGATGTAAATATTTCATTTAGTATATCAAAATTGGAGGTAAAGTCAAATATTTGATGCAAAAATAATGCGGAAGGAGTTTTGATCAAGAAAGAAGGGCTGGCACAGAACATGTTTTCAGAAGGGGGTTTAGACTGTACCACCTCCAAGAGGGGGGGGGGGGGGGGGGCAACAATTTACCCTAAAAAAATCAGAGAGAAGATGGAAAAGCTAAAAAACATATTTAAGAAAAATAAATGATGAACATCTCAATGAAATTACTTTTTTATTATAATTATTTTTTCATTCATCTTGACCCTTGCAACTTTTTTTCCAATCTTAAGAATATTATGCTTTCATCTTCTTGATTAGAAATTTAGAATTGTTAGAATCCCACATCGAATTTGTGAGTCTTCCCAAAGTAGTCTACATATGAAAGTAATTACTCTACTTAAGATCATATGGTTTAAGTTGGAACTTCCTAACATGGTATCAAAGCCTGGTTTGGGAAGTCTTATTTGTTTATTCCTGATTGTTTGAATGTTTGTCTTCTCTATTCCGTTAGTTTGATCACATCACGTGCAAGGCGGGGTTGCACGTGAGGGTGGGTGGTAGAATCCCACATCAAATTTGTGAAACTTCCTAAAGTAGTCTATATATGAAAGGAATTACGGCCATCTTTAAATCAAACACGTGCTTTGGTCTTTGTTCGTGGTGTCATAAATCCTTACCTACAACTGATGAATGAAGAATTGTCACAAGAAGTTCTACTCGCCATGAATTGGGCGTTGATGAACTCTTTCACAAAAAGTTTCATAAAATTCCCAACTACATATTTGATTCGCCAAACTCAACTTCGTTTATACTCTTTCACACATATGGCGCAACATAACTTGTATACTTCTATTTTTTAAGACTCCGAGTGCCTAAATAGTAAATACTAAAGAATAATATGTAATATGTAAGTCTATCAATGTAAGAATGTCAAAGGCATGATTTGTGTTATGAGATATGCAGCCTATCATTTCCCTTTTGAAGGACACCTGCAGTGCTTTGCGTTATATACTATGTGATTTACATATATTGGAGCATATGTATATAAACTAGTCATTTTATGTGATTGTATACGGGTGATTGTATAAACTGGTCATCTATATCTATATTATATATAAAGGGAGAGGAGTAGGAGGTTATTTTTGGGCAACAGAATGTGAAATGTCTATCGTACCCCTAATACCAAACAATTATTTGTTGTTCAATTTCTACATTTCCATGCACATTGTGTGTGCCCAAACACTAGTTTATGTGATAGCACGGATAGGTCAAATCCATCTACCTTCAATGCTAAACTATCCATGCTCCTGTGTGACTCCAGTCTATATAACTTCAATTACTTAACATCTTTCCAATTCATATTCAACAAGAACAACAAAGATAACAATTCTAAGCCAAGGGAAAAAGATATGACTTCCACAACCCAAAAGATAGACTTTAACATAGTGATTGAATAACAATGAAAAACTATTTGCAAGGCACACAAACCATGAATGAGCTAACGAAAGCATGGGAATGTGTTCCACGGAGGGGAATGCCGAATAATTTCCCAGCTGCTACATTGCTAACATACACAAGAAGAAAGAAAAATTGAAAATTAGCTACACCCCAAAAAACTCTGATTAACAACGAATTACAGGAGAAAGATGCAAACTTAAGCAAGTCCAAAATGTATAAAAATGTTTAGAACACTGCACACACATAATTTATTCACATCATTAAGGCATAGTTTTGACAATCTTAATGACAACAGATGATGAAAATAAAACATAAGACATAGCAAGAGAGTGAGAGAAAGGAAAAAATGTTTATTAACATTGGCATTATAAGTTCATGTGTCTATTTATCTATTATATTAGATATCCAACCAAATATGCGGCACTAATAACTTTAACCTGAACTTCCCGATCAAGTAATTTTATATTTGAGATTTTCCAAGTTATGTAGAAGGATACCAGACTTGATATAATAACACCGTTAAATAGGCCCACATCAACTGTGTCATGAATGCCATTTTCAACAATGTTGTAAATTTGAATTAGCATGATCAAGTAAATTTAGAAATTGGCTGTCACAAGTAATGAAAATTACAAATTGAATAAGTGTTACAGATTCATGGTATATAAAATTAAGTTACATTAAAAAAATAAAATCAATGGAGTTAGATATATAAACGAATTTATATATAAAAACAGCAAAATAACGACTTTTACATATTCCTAGTACAGAATCATGTTACATGAGAAAAAAATAATAGCTATAGAGCTAAAGCTAACATACATATATATATATATATACACACACACACACACACAGAGAGAGAGACACACACACATGTAGAATATAAAAAATAATCACCTTGTCGCATCAAATCCTCCCATGTAGCAATACTTTGATGCCCCTATTCCACCATCAGGACCCTATATATTAACACCCATAAAAAGATTTAAGACATGCATGAAATCAATAACTCGAACAAGAAGCGCAAAAGGGCATAGAAACAAGCATCCGCACGCACACGCACACACTTGAAATAAACAAAAGGATTAGCAACCTGTGCCCTTCGAAGGCCAAACTCAAGAAGAAGTTTCGACTTCCCTGCAACAAAACGATGCCTAGCAGCATTTGTAGTAACCAATGATGCATAATTTATAAGATTCAAAAATGGAGTTTCAATCAGCTGAACGACCTGAAACAAATAGTAAAAGGATCAAGGAATATCACGACAAGCAGTAAAAGTAATAGAAACCGTTCTTTGAAATCTAAAATAAGCAAATTAAAGATTTACATGATGCTCCATCCTAAATGTGAAAAAAAAATAAAAAAATTGTCATGTAAGGTACTCACTGCAGTCGGCCCTTCAATCCTCATCAAGGGTACCTTTGGAAAGACAACAGATCCTTCCGTAATTGCATAGACTTCAACATCAGAACAATCAATTCCTCTAAGATAATCAAAGAAGCCATCCTGTAAGCTCATTAAAAGATACATTTATGAATACATGGGGCAGCAGCATTATATACAGTGTAAAAAGGTCAGCAAACAACAGCACTCCAAAGTGCCTAAACAACATAAAGAATATTAAGTACTAACTATCTATTTATCTCAAAGACATATTCGAGTAAGGCAAAAAGCTTGCCCTAATGAAATTAGGATAGGCTCAGAGCTTCAGACACATATATGGAACAACTTTTTTTTTTTACTTTTCATAAGTTATTCTCCAGTCTACACTTTATGTCTAAATCTATAGTATTTCAGTAGCTTATCTACCATCGCCATTAGAAATGAAGTTTACCTCGCATGTGGGAGACAACGATGCCCGGACAAATGCAATCTCTTCCTCTGTAAACCTAAAATTTGCAATGAACCTAATGCATTCTTCTAGACCAGCAAAAATTGTATATTCACCACCAAAAGGGTTTTTTCTAAAGTACAAATCAAATCTGAAAACACAACAAATATACAATTAGAGGGACAATTACAACGAAAAAAAATACAACTTCATGCAAAATAGTGTCGTATAACCGAAACAAATTAGTTTGCACTTTGCTCATCATAAATTTATATGGCCATGCATTTAAAATTATACACACACACACTCGGAATATTGCATATATAGGCATATGATGTACAATGAAAAGCTACCAATGACAAAGCAACATGGTAACCTGTTCTCTGAAGTCTCATATTTTTTGGTTAAGAAGTTCAATAAGGATGAGAATGTATAGAAATCCAATGGGCCTAACTCACTCTCAAAAGATGTCTTGAAAGAGGAGAATTGCCCTCAGCTTTATATATAGCTCAGGATCAGCCTTCACGGGCAGGGTGGACTTTGACAAACTACTGCGAATGGATATTGGGGAGCCCAACATCATATCAAAGTCTGACCTTGATACTATGTAGAAACACAATGGGCCTCACTCACTCTCAAAAGAGGATTGCCCTCGGCTTTATATATTGCTCAGGATCAGGTAAGTGGGATTCAACAGAATGTATAGGTGATGAAGAAATAAGAGTATCTAAATGAAAATCACATGCTTTTGGTTGCTTTTCCATATTGTTATAGAAAAACACCACTTTGTAGAGGACCAGATAGAATTTGATGAATCCAGAAGGCACCATTAATTGAAGTTCTTAATTCAGCTACAGCTTTTGCTAATTGATAATCCGAGAAGGGCCCAAATACACCAATTAAAATTATCAAAATCTAACTCCATCTTCAATTCATATTGATTTCTACATAATTAATCACTACCACATATCAAACACAATAGTTACAGAGAAGGCCAATTAGCAAAAAAACGAAACAGAACGAGAAGAATGTCACTGGAAATGAAGAACTCACACGGCTCGTTCGTTGTGCTTGCCGGCTTTCCAGTAAGCGTAGGCCATGGTGAACTGATAGAGATCTGTGAGCAGAGGCGTCACCATTGGATTCGTCGGTCCATCGATAGCCCGTCGCCGGCTATCCCCTTTCGTCGGACCGTTGGCTTTCGCTTCCATCCTTTTCCTCCCGGAAAATTCTTTAGGGCTTCTCAATCCGGCCACCAATCAATTATACTCGCCGCTGCTCTCCGATAGTCTGCGTGGAAGACTTCAGCGTTCAGGATACGGAACGATGATGCGAACTGCGAGTGCGAGTGCGCGCGACTTATATAGACCGTTCAAAACGAAGCGGAGAGAGAGAGAGAGAGGAGAGAGAGTCGTTGAAAACAACAAGCAAATAGTGCGTCTCAGCGATCAGCGTATGGTTTGGTTCGATGGTGGATGACTTGAGCTTCTTCTACGTTTTGGTCCTAGACTCCCAGCGCGAACTTATAGGAGTTAATCCCACTTTACCACCCTATACTTTTGGATGATATCACTTTTAGTCCCCATAACTTTTGGAAAGGCGCATAATTTCCATGTATTTTGGAGAATAGTGGAAGTTAACAATATATAATTTGGCTATATATCATTCATCTTTTCTATCATTTTGTAAATACTTTATTTGTCATTTTGTAAATACTAAAGACCGCTCTTATCTTTTACTCAAATACCACTTACCTCCTTTATGGATTAAAATATAATATTTTTTTATTATAATACCAATTATACCCTTGACTATTTAAAAATAATTAAATAATAAAAAATTAAAATACATCTCTCTCTCTATCTCTCGCGATTATAGGTTTGTTGGTGATGATGATATTTAAATTTCAATTATTGTTGATATTTTAATAAAATAGGTATAGAATATTGTACACAGAGGAAATTATATCAATTTTTTTAGGTTTGATTTTTTTTTTTTATGCCTATGCCTTCAGGTGGGAATATTATGAGGTAATTAAGTTATTGTTATTTGTTTCAGGCACAGGTTTATTGAGAGACATTTTGACAACACATATTAACAATTAAAATTCATTACTTTTGTTAATGTTTGTGATTGTGGGTACTTGCATTTTATTTATCTCCGTCCGTGCCTTCAGGCATAAGTTATACGCTAGTTTTCTAAAAAATAACTTTTTAATAATCAATTTTTTTTTGCCCAACCCAAGAGTACCAACATATTTATTCTTCCTAAATTTCCCTTTAATAGTTACAAAATTTATAGAAATGCCATTTTCGCCAAAATTTGTTTCAAAGCTCCTAAAATTAAAATATATATATTTAATGTTTCAAATTTCACTCAAATTTAATTTTTAATAAAAATTTAACTTAATTTTGTTTTTCTTAAAATTTTTTTTTTTTTTTTGTAAAATATCATAAATACCTTGATTATATTTCACTTAATTTTATTTTAATTTGTTTTGTAATTCCATCAAATTTTGATTTTTAAAAATTCACTGAAATTTATTTTTTATTCAAAATATATAACTTTATAAAAATACATATTTCATTGAATTTTAGTTTATTTTTTGAAATATTCTATGAACATTTTAAAATAAAAAAAAATATTAAATATTAAATTCTATTTAAACTCAAAGTCCAATAAAAATACTTTCAAAATCAACTAAATATAATTAAGTGGATATCCACTTAATTAAGTAAAAATCCACGAAAAATAATGTAAGTAGAAATTTATTAAATATAATTAAGTAGATATCTATTAAAAATAATCAAAATAAAAATGGACACCAAACTAAATAGAAATTCTAAAATCCGTTGCGCGAGATGTGTTTACTTACATAGAATTGTTTAAAACAAGAATACTAGACTTTGTTGAAATATAATCGAAAAATGGATATAAATCTACTCAAATCCAGTAAAAATCCAAATAAAATAAAAATTGAATGAAAATCCAGTGTATGCAGAACAGGCTATGCAGATCCGTGAATGCAGAAATCCATTAAACAAATCCACTGTATGCAGAACAAATCTATAGAAATCCACTCAACAAATCTAGTGTATGCAGAACAGAAAATCAAAAAAAGATTAAGAAATCCATAACCATCTTCATACACTACATATAGATGGAGATTAACATCTGCAAATTCGAAAATCAAATAACGATTTAAGTAAATCATTGAGATTCAAGAAATCAAGAATCTCGAACACTGCTACAGAAAAGAAATCAAAAATCAAAGTGATTAGATCTATGGCAATCTAAGTAGATCTGAGTATATATAGTTAGATATAGCCAGATCTAAGTAGAAAGACACAAGAACGAGCAACAAGGCAGCGATGGCGGGCCGCGACGGGCAGCGAGGCATGCAAAGCTGTTGTCGGCGTCATCCCTGATCAGCTCACCGCCATGTCCGCCGCAGGTCGAAGAGAAGTAAATATGACCAGATCTAGACTAGAGCAGGTTGATAAATGAGGCAACGAGATGAGCAACAAGTGAGCAACGATGACGGCAACTTGCGGCGATGGCTATCACAAACGACAATGAATGAAGCTTGCGGCGAAGGCGACCATGAACAACATCGCACAATAGATTGCGGCAACGACGACCACGAACTATGATGACGGCAGCTTGCGGCAACGACAGACGACAGCTTGCGGCGACGAGAGATTTGAGAGAACGTAAGAGATGAGAGATAGAGAGAGGAGTTGTGAGATCTGGGATGTAAATGAAATTATTTAGGGTGAGGTTTCAATCAACATGGGGTATTTTTATCATTAAACCTTTTTAGTAGGAGTCTATGCCAAATATTTTTTTAAAATTGGAGTAGAAAAAGTTGTTTTAATTGTGTAGGATTGAAAAAAATTGTTTCTTTTTAAAATAGGAGTTTTGGAGGAAAAACTCATTAATTAAAGGGTATAAATATAATTTAATATATAGTACTTTATTTTCATTGACTTTTTATACTTTGACAGTTAAAGTTAACAAAAAAGTACTAACGAGGAGGATAAAGTGCAACAAGACTTTGATGAGAGTATTTTTGGTGATCATCGGCCACGTATCCACCATCACCATGACGTGGATGCATTCAGGAATGAGCAATGTGCCCTGCAGGGATGCTGCTGCCTAGAACTCTGTGCCGTACACTCAGGACGACCAACTTCAGGGAGTCATTTGTCTCAATTGACTTACCATTTCAGTCTGTTTCTCTTCCAGAGCTCCACGAATCTCCGGTCTCCTCCACCAGGACTCCTCCCAGGTCTAATAAAGGCCAACGGGCTTCTCTAGATGGGCCTAAAAACCTAAGCCCAACACTATGCACTCTCTATTTCTATAAATACCAGAGGCTATCACGCCCGAGGTAACGTTCAAGGACTATTTACATACTTGACTTGCTTTTGTACCTTTTCTTCCGAAGCACTTACTTTCACTTCGGAGGGACTTCGTCGGACAACCTCCGACCAAGCCTTGTGCAGTTACAATTCCTTGAGGAACAGAACTTTGGACTTCAGCAAGTCAGCCCTTCAGGTTGACCATTCCTGTTCACTTGAGGAATTTCCAATTTCACTTTTGACTCAACGACTCCAGCTCCAACAAGAGGTCTCGCTTGTCACCTGACTGGACCATATTCGATATGTATACCAATTTTCAACACCAACTGACTTGATTATAGGGAGACAAAATGCTGACAAAAATACTGTAGATATATAAAGCGCAATAAGACGTAAGTATAAGGGCAAATAGTAATTAACCCCATATAATTTTCATTTGTTGTTTGTCTGAGCTCCTTGTTCTTGTCTAGGTGGCCCTTTAGATCAGTATATTCACCATTTACTGATTAAAAAAAGAAATACATTTTTTTTTTTTGGGAATTGTATTGAGTATTGTCCAACAAATTGTGGATTCTAATGCGAAAGAACAACAACACAAAACAAAAAAAGAATATAAAAAGAAAGAAATAAAGAAAGAAAAATAGAACATTTGTGCAGGAATAAAAATATTTAATTAATTCACATCACTGCAAATTTATATATACATCATTTCCCCAATAAAATAAGATAAAATCCGAATTGGGTACCCAACTACCAAAGTTATATTTTTGGTCCCTAAAGTATGAGTGGGTGTCTGTACTGTGTAAACGTGAGTTTGTCAAATTATATATTCGATCCTTCAAATTTCATATTTGTTTCAATTTCCCAAATTGTTAGTGATTTTGAATGAAAAATGGATTGTATTAGTACATGCCCTTCTAATAGAGATATGTTCATCATTTTATCACTCTACTAATCCTAAAACATTTTTCCTAATGGTGATTCATTTGAAGAATGAGAATAGGTTTAATAGAATGATAAAATGATGAAAATATCTCTATTAGAAGATCATGTGCTAAACACAACTCATTTTCTGTCCAAATTTATTAACAACATTTTCAATTTTACAAGATTAAAACAAATGTAGAACTTGAAGGATCAAACGTGCAACTTGACAAATATCAAGGTCCACATAAACACCCATCCCTTACTATAAGGACCAAAAATGTAATTTTTCCATACTCTAGATGAATCCATCATGAACGAGGGTCATATGATTCCAGTCCAAATGGAGTTTCCAAGTTCGACAAATCGGCCCCAAACTTTTGGCCTGAATTACAGATTTGGCCTGATAAATCGAATAAACCATTTGTTGAAGTTTCTGGATTCATGCAAAGTTTTTCGCCGGTGTTCATCATCATATGCAGGGATCGATTTCCATTATCGAAACCTGTTTTTGTATGGAGCATTTGGATCGGCTGCATCGTTTCAGGGGGAACTATCGGATGCAAATTCAACCCGTTTCTCATTGTTAACATCTGCCAAAAATGAATTCGAATTAGGACTTGTTTGGAGATCCCAAATCTTGGTTAAGACTATTCAAGAGTTCCCTATGTAAGTCACTATATGGGTGTTGATTAGAACCGTCGAGGAAAACTGTAAGCCAAACGAGTCCTAATTCAATTTTCCAACACTTAACTAAAACAAGGAGTCTAAAGTGCAAATTTTTATCCAAAAAAGAAAAAAAACATACAGACCTGGACTTGAAGCTGCAGCTGCTTGAGGTAATCAATGGCGTCATCGAGCATCGACGCCTTATTCGTCTGTCAAAAAAAAAAAAAAAAAACACTTCTTTTAGAGTGCATTCGAGTGAGTTATTTGGACAAAGAATTTGATTTCGAGAAGCGGTTTGTAATTTTTTTTAAAGAAAGTTTTTAAGAACTTACAAATGGAAAATTACTAGATTGTTCTTGAAATGAGGTGGTTACGATTTTTTAGTTTTTATTTTTCTTTTATTTTTTACTCCCTTCCGTTAACAGCAACTAGAATTAAATTTATCTAATTGATATTAACTAGTGTTGAATTTATATTTGATATCATAATTAATTAATGTTAATTAAAATATCAGTAAAAGCTAAAAAAAGAAGTGGATAAAAACTAAAAATAAATTTTATATAAATATGATAAAAATTATATAAATAGGATAAAAAAAACTTTAAAAATAAAAACTAGAGGACTATATATTAAGAGTCATATTTTCCGGCCACTTCCGGCCGGCGCCGGGGCCATTGCCTTTGCGCCACCGCCGTCCGGTCATCGCCGGGGGGGGGGGGGGGCCCACCGCCGGTGCCGGAGCCGTCGCCACTACCGTCAGGCGAAAAAAAAAAAAAAAAAAAAATTTAGATAAAATCGTTAGCAAACACAATTCTCTTCCCAAAACAAAAAAAAAAATTATCGTTACCAAACGCGATTCTACTCCCAAAAAGAAAACAAAATTCTCATCCCATTCCCATCCCACTGCTGGAATGGAAACAGAAACGCTTACCAAATGCCACCTAACATTTTAACTCTTTTTCTTGTTCATTTCGTGTAAAAATTAGAAGAAAATTTTAATTATACCTATTTTTTATATATCCCATAAAATTAGAACAAAAAAAATAGTTTTTCATTTTAAGTAGAGGATAAAGTGCAGGTCTTTAATAATATAGGGGACAAAATAAAATTTGATCAAAATAGAAGGGGGTAAAAGGAAATCAACCTTAATTTATGAAATCATCGAAGAAATCAAGGCTAAGTATAGCAAAAAACAAAAGGATCTTTATCATATATACCTTGTTCGAATTTGGAATCAAGTTTTGCAGTGCTTTCAGTTTCTCATTGATTCTACTCCTCCTCCTCTGCCAAGCACAACCCACAAATCAAAATCACAAAATTAGGGTTTTGTTGGGTTTATTCTACTCGGAGGTGAGAGGTATCGGTGATCAGATTATAAGTGTAAAAAAAAGATTGACGTCTTGAACTAACTTTTGAAATTGACATAGACCCAAGATCGCCTTTGGTGGAATAAACCTAGATCAATCTCTCCGGCAATTGGGTTAGAATTTTTGTAACCTGGACCGGGTTATGATATTAGTGTAGGATACTCTTGAACCACTCTTGATCCTAAAAATTGACTCATTAATTGAAATTTTCCCTCACGCTTATTTAAACCCAACACATTTAAAAAAAGATCAAAACACACACAAACACACAGTTCTGTGGGGCATTTTAACAAACACCTTTTCAGACAGATTATGAACTTCGGCTGCTCTGCTACGCTTGGAGAGGTTGCGATGGTGATTTCTCTCTTTCGCCATTGATGCAAAACCCTCCTATTTCAAAAGCCCCGTCAAAATTGTCATCTGTCAAAAAAAATGCAGAAAATTGAAGGGTTTAATGAAGTGAAATTTTGTACCTCACTTTCCCAATCATGGTCGTCCGGGTCATTGTCTTTGGTTCCGACGGAAGAAGAAGACATGTTGGTGGTGTTCGGCGGGAAGTAAGCGCCGGAAGAAGACGAGTTTAACGACTCGGCGGTGAAGATCCGGTCGGGAAAGTACTGATTTTCCGGCTGGGTAAAAGTGGGGGCAAAAGACTGCATTTCTTTGGCCGTTTTGGCCATCGGCGCCGACGAAGAAGACGATGATGATCTGAGAAGGATTTCGTGAAGGAATAGTGAGATGTCATCGGTTTCAGGCGGGGTTGAAGAAGTTGTCCCGTACATATTCTCCATTTCAACTTCAAAGTGAACTTGAAATGATGAAATGCGCTCTCTCTCTCTCTAGCGTTGTTTATGAGCTCAACTGCTGAAGATTTAATTTGGAGAGTGAAAATACTGAGCGGGTTTTGCTTTAATTTATTTATTTTTTTTAATATTAGACCTGGCACTATTATATGGGTACTAAAACTTAAAATAATAATAAATAACCGTTAGATTACAAATTTTGGATTATTTGCGTACTTTATTTATCTGTAATTACGAGACGATACAAGAACACCTCTAACAAATTTATATTGGTACTAAAACTTAAAACAATAAGATGTCATTTTGTTTCTTCGACAGTAATAACATAAATTTCAAGTAGGGATGTCACTGATTTGATTTTGGTTCGATTTTGTATAAAATTAAAATTAAAATCACTAGAAATATATCAAAATAAAACCAAAATCGTCGGTTCAATTTAAAAACCAAACCATTTAAATTTAGATAAAATCAAAACCGCGAAACCATTTAAGATTTTTCAATTTTATAAAAACCAAAAATAAAATCAAAACCGCAAGTCGTTGTTTTATATATATAAACAAAAATATAGTTAAAATATCAAAAAAAAATTCTTAAAAAAAATCACAAAATAATTATAATTAAAGTTTATAAGCAATAAAACATAAATCAAACTCAAATATTTTAGATCTATTCCAAAATAAACACATAAACCAAACTCAAATATTCTAGATCTAACTTGTTATCTGCTTTCGAGAGTCTGTGACAAAACTAATCATCGGCAAAGCAATGTAAAGAGGGCGAGATCAAATAGATAAGATTAGCGGCGATGGTGGGCAAGCGATATGAGATCTAACGGAGAAAACAGTCGTGTTGGCGGTATGATCAAAGATCTAACGACGCGGAGAAGTAGGTGGCCTGGGACGGGGGCAGATTTCGATTCTTTCCAGGTCGGGAAGTTGGGAGCGGTTGTGCGATTTGTGAAATGAAAAAGGATGAAACCTAACACCTTTACCCATATATATATAAGAGGGGTTAAATCAATAAATATATACATACATACATACATACATACATATATATATATTAAGGTTAAAATGTAAATATATATAAAAAATAAGGGTATATATGTAATAAAAATATTTTTAAAATATCGATTTCGCAGTTTGGTTCGTGGTTCGGTTTAGTGATTCGGTTTCGCGGTTCAATTTTGCAGTTTCTATCCTAAAATCAAAACCAAAACCAAACTCGCTTCGGTTGCTAATTTCAAAACCAAAACCGCAATCAAACCATTAAGTTGGTTTTAAAACCAGACCATTCGGTTCGATTTTTCTCGGTTACTCATCGGTTTGATTTTTTGTGGTATCCTTAATTTCAAGGTTTAAAATTATAATTATAAATAAATATATACATTTTGTTTTGATATTTTTAATTCTTACTCTCTATTTCAATTAACAAATGAAGGGAAAAAAAAATTCAAATCATTTCTATTTGTTATTTAATATATGTGTTCATTAATATGAAAGAGTATTTTTTTCAAAGATGTATCTATATGTTATATATAAAAGTAGAAGACATTATCTCATATTCAAATATTGTTCATCTCTCAATTTCTATTCATTTGGATGAATGAATAGTCAAATTTTGTTTAACTCTTATGATATTAACTCCTCACAATAATATTATGACTTTTCATATTTTTTGTTTTTAAAAATAATGTATTTTTAATAGTATTTTAATGTAAATTAATTGAATCCTTCATACTTAAATTAATTTTTTATTCTAAATAAAGTTTCTATTCAAACACACATTAACAATTTTAAAAATTATATATCTTCTCTTAGAATTTAATACTTAAATTTATGTTGTTTTTTTACTTATTATTTTGAAGTGTAGAAATAAATTAGAGTGATCGAAAATGACATTTTTTTTAAATGTGTTAATTTTTTATTTAAAAAAAAATATTATTCAACAATAAATTAAAAGAAACAATATTAAATGTTTCATATATAATAGTCAAATGTTAAATATCTATTAATATAAATTTAATTTTTTTTAAACCACCATGTTGTGCGGGTCTAAGACTAGTATACACTATTTTCAAAGATGTTCATTAAATGTATATAGGGTGTAAATAATTTTTTTTTAAAAGGTGAAAAGTATTTTTTTTTTCAAATATTTGTGCTACTGAGTTTTTTGAAAAATAAAACTATAAAAAGTATCTAAAAAAAAATAAGAGATGAACATTTGTGTTTTTTCACAAAAATAAAAATAAAAAAATGATCAAAATGGTTAAGTGGTATTTAGCAAATGATAGGGAGATTTATGATTTTGGACAAAATAGCAAGGGAGATATTAGACCAGTGCTTAGAGCACAGATTTCACGTCGACGTCGGATCTGCAGGGGAAGAAAGGAGAGAGAGAGAAGAAAGAATGAGTAGGATGAGGAAGAAGAAAAAGAAGAAGATTTGGGTTGCAGGGGTGGGGGGTAGCGGATTGCAGAGGATGGGTGGAGATATAGATTTTGACACAAGTAAAAATGTTCGGTTTTGATGGTTTTATCAGCAGTTTGATTGATAGAGCTGATTGAGTGAAAGATAATAGTATTCTGGAGAATGTGATGACGGATGTAGTAACAATCAATCTTAATGTGATGGTGCGCTTATAGAAAACATCATTATGAGTTATTTGAATGACACTCTATAATTGTCAAAATAAATAGTGGTCGTATTTGAAAATAGCACTCTCATGCCATTAACTAACCATCAGGGTCAAAATAATTATTGAGCTCCATTAGCAAGAGCTCGATAGTCTAATTTTATGCCAGAGCTATAACAGTTTGTTTCTTACATCATGAAATAAGAGATACTTTAGGGAAGAAACAATATAATGTAGTAGAGTGCCGATCGATTGGATCTCTGGCCCAATCAATGTATGTGTGGGCATGTAAAGTTGGAGATGTCTGGGGAGAGAAGTGGAGACCATGGAAGAGTATCCCCTTGATGTATGGTAAAATGAGAATAACTACTAAGTAGTGAACAATCAATCATGTTGGATGTAAATCCTACAATCAATCTTGTATTCTTACATTTTGTGGTTTTTGTTTGTAAAACAATATTTCAATCTCAAGTATTAATGAAAAAAATATTTTGATATTATTATTTATTTTGTCAATGTTATTTTAGACCTTAAATATAAAATTGAAATATCTTAACTCTTTAATGTAATTAAAATGTGGAGACCAAAGACATTTGATAACTTGTAGTCTGAATTTTTTTCTATTCAGTATTAGATTATTGAAAGTGAGTTTCAACGATTTAGGTTACCTTGTTTGTTGTTTCTCTACAATAATGAGTTTCAAACCATTAGTATGAGATAGTAAAACAACCACAATGAAATTTATTAGTCTCAAGCCCTTCCCACATCTAATTTTTCAATTTTTTGTTTCAAATTAGGTTAAATATGTTATTTTTTACATTAGATTTTGCATTAGATTTTTTTTAAAATTTTACTTACAATCGGGTTCAATTGGTGTTTGCATTAAATTTTCATTTGCAATAAACATTCAATTATAGAAATTATGTTAGGAATTTTGTATAAACATAGGTACACACTGTTTTTTTTTTTTTTTTTTTTTGAAAAAAAAAATTAGTTAACTTTATATTATTGGTTATAGTTGTGCTAGTTTGAAAACGGGATTGTTGAACTTCAGAATGTCATATAAACAAATCAAACTTTATTATTTTTCAAATTTTAGTTATTGTTGTGTTTGTTTGAAAGTGGGATTTGAGAATGATGGGGAACATATGGATGCATGTCATTGTTTTTGATATATTGGTTAAGATTAATTGATTGTTATTAGTTGGTTTTGTTCTCTTTCCCTTGGTTGTATTTATGATATTTGTTGAAGTTGACATGTATTGGAGATGGAATAGAAGGAGGAAGAAATATTTTGTGCCTAAATATCTAAATTGATTTTAAAATTTGTTTATTGTATGAATGAGAAAAAATTATTCATTAGTTTGATTTTTTTTAAGACAATTACATATTTTTATGAAGTGATTCTTAATTTATAATATGATGAGGGGTAATTCTGCCAAATATTCCAAATGATTCACAATGCTCAACGTGGCGGGACGGAGCCCACAACAATCCATGTTGATTGTTCACCGCCCACTAACTAGATGTGATACCAAGCATGTCGTTCTTTCGCTTTTCACTGACCAGATCACCAAGGCTACCCTACATTATGCCCAATATGACCACTGCCCAGCGACCCTCGCACAGACCCTCCCCACCACCAAGGAGGCTCCTTAATCTGCGTGGGCTAAGCTCTGTCTCCTGATCACTTGGGTCAGCCCATGAACTCCTTTTGCTAGGCCCAAATTATACGTCCAATGGCTTAAATCATGTCAAGCGCCTCTCTATTGGCCACGCGTCAAGTTATGCTAATTGACCGCACTTAGAGACTTAATTTTCTAGATCTAATTTGATTCCCCTTTTATAAATAGCGGGTAATAAATACACTTGGTAATGAGAAGTTGTTCCCTTTAAGTAATACCGATTTTTTTTTCCGAACTCTTACTCTCACAACAGAAGGACTTCGTTGAACAGATACCCCAATAAATCTTTGTGAAAGTATAAGTTTGAATCGAAAGGATTAGACTATTGACCGTTCATTAACATGGGATGCTAAACACAAGCCCACCAAATGAACGAAGAAATTCCTACATAAATTCTGATTGGATCAACTTCGATATTAGTCAATTTTTGACACCAAAACAATACTATGAAATAACTAAAGATTATTATATCATTATAATTTTATTGTAATTTATTTAAGAAAAAGATAAGTTTGGTTGCTTTCGCATTTTAGCAAGTACTACACGTGGCAATTCCCCATTGGATAGGAAGATCTCGTATCCAAAGCCTACACAAACAATGGACCCACCAAAGCATTGAAAGTCTCCATCGAAAGACGTCATCCTCATCACAAGCAACATCCCAACACGGCAAGAAAAAACACAGCAAAGGCCATTAATGGTAAGTTACCTCCCACTCTTTCTGGGATAATTTAGGGGGAAAATTATATTTTTAGTCCCCAAAGTATGAAGTGTATGTCTATTTGGACCTTACAATTTGTCAAATTATATGGTTGGTCTTTTAAATTTTACACTTGTTTCAATGGTACACAATTTAAAATGTTGTTAATATTTTTTGATGGAAAATAGATTGCGCTCAACACGATAATCTTCTAATGATGATATTTTTATCATTTTATAACTTAACTAAATTTAAGACGTTCTATAATTATTTACATATTTCTGAAAAATGAGAGAAAAAATTTGAATCATTATTAAAAGAAATGTCTTACTAAGTTTAGTGAAATAATAAAATAACTGAAAAATAACCTCATTAGAAGGTCACTTGTCGAGGGCACCTCATTTTTCGACCAAAATTATTAATAATATTTTTTAATTTTACAGGTTGTGAAATAAATGTAAAAACTAAAAGATCAAATATGTAATTTCTCAAACCTCAAAATCCAATCAGAGTCTACATAGACACTCACCATATACTTTAGGGACCAAAATGTAATTTTCCCTAATTTAGGCCGTTTCAATAGTAAAACAAAATTGACTCCTCGAGATGCGGACTTAGGTGGGACCACCCTATGACTGATCCAACGGTTCCATTTTAGTTGATATATGTAGCATTTAATTGGTTGGTGATGACTCATGAGGTTTCTTGGGCGGAATTAATGCCATTTGATTGGATTGGTGTTGAGCCAATTCAGTTTTAGGTTCTGTGTACACCGTCCTTAATTTTTTAAAAATTAAGTTTTTTTATTTTATTTGTAAAATAATTAGTACCTATCAATTTATTCGCAACTTGTTTTTTTATGATTTGTGGCTCGGAGAATATAGTTCCTTTTATACTCATGTGATTTTTACAACGGTTCATTTTCTTATTTGTTTTTATGACTAACTCAAACTCATCCAGGGTTATCACTATTGTTCTAGATGAATCCAACTATATCATTTGGGCTCAAAATATGTCAAGTTTCCTTTGTGGATAGAAATTATGACGTTTCGTAACTAGAGAAATTACTGAATCCACGAAGAACGACGACAAAGATATTGTATGATATATTGATCGTCTAGAGAAATGGGGTAGTAAAAATCATCAGATTCTCACATAATTTTGTGTCACTTTCATCCCAGAATTCAAATTCCAATTTGATAGACTCTAGATAGCTAAAGAAGTTTGGGATCTTCTCCAGCACCGCTACACCAAGGTAGCCATATCACATCGGTATCGACTCATTTCTACCCTCCACAGCATACGCCAAGAACCTGGGCAAACCGTCAATAGTTTTCTATCTCAGATGATTACCGTGTGGGATTAGTTGGCTATCATTGAGCCAATCTAGGGATGCACAAAAGACTCCACCATTTAGACGAGCTACCAATTCGAGACGTGTATTATGCAATTCTTGATGGCATTGAGAGAAAAATTTGAACATGTACGAGTTTCAATCCTACACCGAGACAAAATATCTTCCCTAAACGATGTCATTTGATCTACTCAGCGAGGAAACACGCCTTACGACATTACAAGGATCAAATACAGATGTTGCTTTTGCAGCACCAGTTGCTCTTGTGACACCAGCTGCGAAGCCAAACTCATCATTCTCACCTGTATAAAGTATGTAGAAAACTAGGCCACTATCTTACAGATTGCCCTAAATGTCCAGCATCATCTGGAAATCAATCAAATGGGAATCAATATCGCTTTCAAGGCTCTCACAATCGGTCTTATCCCAAGCCAAAGAATATTGTTGCTACAGCCACTGCTGCTACCGCAACTTCATCAAACTTTTCACCTGATTGGAGTAGTTTCTACACCGTGCTTATCGAGGCTCTATCTAAAACTGGTAACAATATAGCTATGTCAGCTACACTAGGTACATCTCGATGGTATTTTGACTCTGTCTATTGTAATCACATAACACCTTATGCCTCTATCTTTTATTCTAAAATCCATGATGAGCATGCACCCACTATTCAATTCATACTGCCAATAGATCAAATATGTCAGTTTCCACCACAATCCAGCACTAATCTCCATTTGAGCGCCTATTTGGGTAAACCTCTCACTTACTCTAAACTCAAAATCTTTGGTTGCGTTTGTTTTATTCTTCTCAAACCACATGAACATAACAAACTAAAATCAAGGGCTCACTTGTGTTGTTTTATTGGATATGGTATTGAACATAAGAGGTATCAGTGTTAGGATCTCATTTCTAAAACTCTTTGTATCTCTCGTCATGTCATTTTTTTGGAACATTAAATGTTTTATTCCTTACGGTCATTTGACATGTCAACTATCACTAACTTCATATATTTTACTGATCCATCTATTGAGTTATTTTATGAGGATATAGTTTCAGGTACTGTTGAGCCCACCTCAGAACCACCAGCTGATCTTACCCCTTCAGTTCTAGAATCACCAGCTGATATCACACCTCCAAATCCAGCTCCAAAACCACCAGCTGACCTCACATCTCTGACTCAATCGACCGTGCCCGAGGATATTCCTATGTCTGATGAGTCTACACCGACTCCATCTGAGAGTAATCTTCCAGATCACTCATCTCGGTCGACCAGGGTAACTCATTCTCCTATTTATCTTACTAATTATCATTGTTTTTCTACTATACTTCATCTGCATGAGTCTCAATCCTACAAGGAGGCTAGTACTAATCCTTTTTGGCAGAAAGTAATGGACGAAGAACTTCGGGCCTTAGCCAAAACTCATACCTGGTATGTTATTGATCTTTCTCTTGGGAAAACTCCTATTGGGTATAAATGAGTGTTTAAGATCAAAGCATTTTCTGATGGTTCAATTGAATGATATAAAGCCCGGCTCTGCCATTCGAAAATGGGTTCTCTTTAAGAAGGATGTCAAAAATGCATTTCTCAATGGCGATATTCTTGAGGAAGTTTATATGCATACCTCTATAGGTCTAGTTGCCCCTCGAAATAAAGTTTGTAGCCTTCATCGTGCCTTATATGGATTGAAATAAGTTCCACGTGCCTGATTCGCAAAATTCAACATTGCCATTCATTAGTTCGGGTTCACATCTAGTGCCCATGATTCGACTATGTTTCTTCGCCACACTGATAATGGTATTATCCTTATTTTATTGTATGTGAATGACATAATTATTACTGGTGATAATCTACGCGATATTTCTGAACTCAAAAAGTTTCTTAGTGGACAATTCGAGATGAAATATCTTGGCGTGCTCACCTATTTTCTTGGTCGCGAAATCTCTGATCGTTCTCAATTTTATATCAAAATTCAATCCTTATTCTATAATTTTGTTAATCTTTTTATCAAATTTTAATTAGTAATAATCCAATTTATTGTTTTAGTAGGTAGAAGCTCAGATATAAAAAAATACTTAAAAAAAATGGGGGAAAATAATAGAAATAGAGTGAACACAATCCGATCTGCCAAGTTGCGCCCGTGACTGGAACCGTTACACTATGTAACCAAGGAAATTAAAAGACTGGAATTGTTGGAAGGGCAATTAAAGACATTATTAATGGAGCATCATAAGGGGTGCAACAATTTTTTTTTTTCGGCAACTTGAATTTTGGGGGTGTAAATGACATTTATGGCCATTTAAGTGGCCATTATGAGAATCAAAGATGGATTTAAAAAAGGAAAAGAAGGAATGACAATAAATGAGAATCAAAATGTATCATTCGGCTGAAGAGAATTGGGAAGGTAATATATAATATACATTTTATTTGGAGGGTTAAAGAGGGATCATTATTTTTTTGGGTTCTTATTTTTTAGTCTTGCGGAGAGAGGCTAATTAGGATTCAAACCTTTGACATCATTAATTTAGTTTTCAGACTCCACTAACTCTTTAGGAAAAAGTCCCTATATTTTGATCACTCTGTTCAACAATATTTACGAATTGTCATTTTGTCCTATGAAATAAGACAAAATTGTACAACAGTAAATTAACGTTAACATAAAACTGTTCAGGCACTACCCCTTGTGTATATTATAAAATTATATTTTGAATTCACATTAATGTTATTGCATTCATTACACATTAACGCATCTTCCCCATCTGTTTTGTGTGCATTAGCGTTAACTCATTTTCAGCAATATACCCCTGCCTATGTTTTTTTTTTTCTTCTCAAAAGTTGTCTATGTTACATAACTACGATTTAAATTTCACGTTAATGTTAATGCATTTTTATTTTTTTTTGTGTATTCCACGTTATCACATCTTTCTTCGTCTGTTTTGTCCATTAACGTTAACACATTTTTAACCATCAAACTGTGATTTTATCGTTAACATATTTTGATTTTTTTGCTTGAATATTTAACGTATTTTTCTTGAATATTTATGTTAACGTCTTTCTCCATACTGTTGTTTTATGCGCGTTAACGTTAACTACTATATGTGGTATTTTGTTCTTTTGACTTAATGTGTATTTGGGTTGGATTTGCGTTAACGTTAATGCACATTTTTTTGTTCTCTTCCGTGTTAAAACGTTAACTCACTACTTGTGATATTTGTTTTTTTTAGCTGGATGAGCGTTAACGTTAATGAACATTTTTTTGAGTTTCTTTGTATTAAATGTCAAAGCATTTTGGTTTGCATTAACGTTAATACACATTTTTCTGGAGTTTCCTGTGTTAACATTAACTCATTCATATTATCTGGAACCCAATATGTGAGAAATCAAAAAGAAAAACATTGACGTTAACATTAAAAATGCACATTTTTTTGGGTCTCTTCTGTATTAACGTTAACACATTCATGTTGTCTAGAAAAATATATGTGCAAAAATCACACAAACACTAACGTTAATGTAAAAATGAACATCCCATCTACCTCCACCACCATCGAGCAAAATCAATCTATATTTCAACACAAATTAAAAAAAAAAAAAAAACATTAAACAAAACCTAGAATGAACAAGATCTGAACGCCATATGTGAGAAAATAAAAAACTAACACTAACATTAACATTAATGCACATTTTTGGGAGACTCTTTCTATGTTAATGTTAATGCACATTTTTTGGGGGCTCTTTCTGGAAACCAATATGTGAGAAATCAAAAAAGCAAAACACTGATGTTAACGTTATCGTCTGTGTTAATGTTAACATATTTATGTTGTCCAGAAAAATATATGTGCAAAAATCACACAAACACTCTACGTTAATGTAAAAAAATGAACACCCCATCTACCTCCACCACCATCAAGCAAAATCAATCTATATTCCAGATCCAAACAAGAAGTAGATAGAGAGAGAAATCTTAAGAGAAATCAGACCCAAACAAGAAGTAGATAGAGAGAGAAACTATTAGAATATTACGTTCCACAATTGTGAGCAGTGAACTCTATGTGTGATTGTGTGAGAGAGAAAGAGAGAGAATCAACTAGTTCAGAAAGAGATCGCCGGAGAATCGATGCCCATACGAATACGGATGGTCAACCCTCAAATAGGTCCACTCCAGATCATGGCTTAAAAGCGGAAAAGACTCAAAACCTCAAATCTACCTCGCCGGAGATAGCTCCAAATTGGCTAGGTATTCCACCGGCATCGGCTTTATTTCTCTATTCAGAAGATCAAAATCGAAACATGAAAAACTCTATTATAGACAATCTAAACTCTCAAAATCAAATAAAATGAAGGAGATGCAAATTTTTACTTGCAAATCTTTCGATTCTTCCAAAAATCGTTCTCAAATCTGGAATGATTATGAAGTAAACGATCTAGGGTTCTCAGATCTGAGTGAGAGAGCAAGTGATTGTGATGAACAAAAAAACGATTGTGCGGTGGCGGTAGAACTACGAATCAGATTTGGTACGATTGTGAGGAACGACTAACGAATTTATCCCTGTTGTCAACGAAGTTGTAATCGAAGCCTTCTTCGGCATCGGAGAAAGTGACGCTTTCTCCGTCGTCGTCGTCGAAAATGGAGGAGCGGCAGAGCACGGTGAACGACGTTCTTTTCTTCTACCACTGCCGTTCGGTGTTCCAGCTGAGAGAGAGGGTTAGAAGGGTTAGAGAGAGACGAAGGGTTAGAGAGAGTTTGGACGCATTGTTTCTGAGAGGTGAAAAATGAGAGAGATGATAGAGTGGGAGAGTTAATGTAAAATGAGAGATAGAGAGAGAGGGGTATATGTGTCTTTTTACGTCCTAATTTGTCTGCCAAATGACTAAAAACTTAATTGGGTGTACTATAAGATCTGAATATTAAGTGAACTTTTCAAAATGATTTTTTTATACATGGTCTCTTAAACAAAGACTAAATAATAAATTACTCTTATTTTTTCTTTTTTCTTTTCATATTTTACTTTCTATTTTTTTTGCTGCTGGTTGGCTATTTCTTGAGAGTTGTTCGATTGGATTTTGTTGACCATCTTTTAGAGGAACAACCCATGAACGATTAAGGCGCAAAATTGGGTGAGGCTGTATTTTTCCTAAGATTTCTTAATGTAATTTTATTTTTTGATTTATTTTGATCAATGTGTAAGGTTATATAATGAGAAATTATTATTTTTATATGATTTATCTAATCAATTCTTATTTTTATTAATTATATGAATGTTAGAAGTAGATTGTTAGAACTTGTTGGTTAGATCTAACCATTATATAACCTGTACTTATTGGGATCACTACGATTTAATAAGACATGTTATGCTTAGGGATTGATTCATCGTAAATTAGTAGAAATCAAATCCCGAAAATAATCCATACTGATTAAACGGTCGGTTAATCGACGTATTTGATAGGATGAGTTATACTTAGGAATTGGTTCATCATAGATTAAGAACCGAATTCCGAAGATAGTCCATGCTGATTAAATCATCAAACTTCCGTTGTAATTTTTCTTGTAGTTAAATTACTTCATTATACATAGAATCAAAATAGATGAAGAAGTAAAACACATTAGGATAATTGAAAGACGAATGCATGTCCTCAAGTGAACATATATATTTTAATTATTCTCAACATCATGTATGATCACTAATCAATTTCAAGTAATTTTAATCCTATAAACCAATTGATTCAAATTGAGTCATCTCGAGTAACATATTTCTTGTAATCGAACAATATCACGAATCATATCCCAACAATAACATGCATATTAAAGTTGTTATTTCGTAACATGATAAATTCCTTACACAATAATAATAATTAAAAAATCAAGAAATATGAAACGTGTAAAAATGACATATTATTATGCACATAGTTAGGTGCTTCATGCCTATAAATATATCATCGTGTAGAAAAATATCAACTTGAAATATTAAACACAGATTAATATGTCATGTATTCGAATACTCATATGTATGATATCAAAAGGAATTATCATGTTTTTATACAAATATTAACCATACAAATTTTATCAATTTTATGCATTAATTAAATTATTAAGAGACTTTAATATATCACAACATTATGCATTATAATGAATTAAGATATTATTTTAAGATCCATTAAATATCAGCTTAATTCACTTAATTCATTTTCTAAATCACGTAACATGTTTTAAAATTAAACACGTGATCCCAACTTGATATAAGCACATAAAAATGTGTTAATAGCCCTTAACTAAATGTGATTTTCATAATCACCCTACAATGTTTCTAAGACAGCAAGTGAACACATCATATAAAATAGGTCTTAGAAACCATCACCAACTTACCTATTTGGCAAGTCGGGAATTTCCCTCTTTAACAAATTTAATAAATTTAAACCACAAGGGGTTAGGAGTACTTTTTATACTTTTCGGGGCAATTTTACTTTTTACCTCATTTGTACCGATGATTGCTTTGGGTGTACCATTTCTTTTAACCTGTCTGTATCCTCTCAACCTTTGATTATTGTCATTTGATTTACTTATACTTCCATTTGCACATGTCACTTGTGGCTTCCTGATAATATTTCATCTTGGCTTTGATAATTCTTTTCTGTTTACACATTTCGCTTGTAGCTTCTTTGTAACTTCTCATTTTATCTTTAGTGCATCTTTTTGCTTTGTATGTGTCACTTGTGGATCCTTGATGACTTCTTGTCTTGATTTTGATATAACATCTTTGTTTGTTTTTTTGGGTCCACTCCCATCATTATGTAACTCTACACAAGACATTTCAACTGTTCTCTTCGATATCCATTTCATTTTGGATCCATCCTTGTTAAACATATGCTTAGGGATCCTGAATGAATATGATACTTTAAAATGTCCAACCCTATTGTAATAATAACATCTCAAATTTGATCGATTATCATAGAAAACACGAGATGTAAGGTATAAATCATTTCTAACAATAGAAACATAACTATCACTGGCTTGTGATGAAGAATAAGATGACAAAATATATCCACTTTGTCTAAAAAAAATATTTTCAGAAGCTCTTGAAATAGACTTAAGGTCGAATTTTGATTGTTCAAAATTTTTCTTCAGTAAATCAATTTTTGAATCAAGATCTGACTTTTGCTTAGAAATCATGTCAAGATTATTTTTTAAAACTCTGTTTTCTTTTTCAAGAGAATCCACTTTAGAGAGCAAATTATTAATTTAAAAAATAACATCAAAAAACTCTTTTGTATCACAATAATCATCTAAATGCACTTTAAATTTTCGAACACTTTTTCCTCCATTTTCAAAAGAATCAATTTTTATTTTTAAACTTAAGCTCTCTTTAGTAAAAAGTAGTGTGAAAGTAAGTAATTTTTCCATAACAATATGAACATTTTTATTATTATCATCTTCATCACTACCACTAAAATCACAGAAATCATACATCACATTATCATATAGGGATTTATCACCATCACGAGAAGATACGCAAAAAATATTATCCATGATGTATGCACGTGACCGGTTTAGTTAGGATGTTAAGCCTAACGAGCTAAAACTAGCTCTGATGCCAATTATTAGTCTAGTGAGCTACCCAAGAGGGGGAGGTGAATTAGGTAGATAAAAAATTTAATCGAAATAATAATATTTTAAAAATTAAATAATTAATTTTATCATAAATTAATTATTATCTTTATAGCAGCGGATAAGTATTATCAACTAAGTGCACACCAAATAACAAAATATAAATAAAGTAAATAAAAGAGTACACCAGAAATTTATACTGATTCACCAAGCTATTTTTGCTTAGTCCAGTCCCCCGAGTTCTACGGAGAGTCGCACCCACTAATCACTAAGATTCCTTTCAACAGGTAGGAACCAAATCTTTACATAATGATTCTTTTCACAAGCTCAGAATCAACCCTTACAACTTCCTTTTCTTAGGCTCTTTTTTTTTTTTTTTCCCAAGCTCAAGACAAACTTAATCCTTTCACAGGCTAAGGATTAAACCTAATTCTTTTATACCTAAGACTAAGAATCAAACCTCACAATCACTCCAAATATCATTTTCCTAGGTAAGGATGGAACCTTTACAATTCACTCACAATTGATACTAATCAAGAAGCATCACACCTAACTCTTTTAAAGGGAAAAGAGTAACCTAACATTTTTGTACTTAAATAAAGATCAAACCTCAATCTCTTTACCGGAAGATATTGAAACCTAAAGCTATTCCTGATTAGACACTCCCAATAGTATCTAATCCGATGCACAACTCACCAATTATAATAAAATTGATAAGTTCTTCCCACTCGGAGCTTCTACCACATCAAATCCATTTAAACTCAATTAATGTCTCGATAATTACTAGTGATAAAATTAAGTGAAGAAACGAAAATCTGAGCATAAAAATAATACGGGTAGCACAAAATTGAGTATGTAATCAGATTATCACACAAATCAATTTAATAGATTTTTTTTTATACTTTTAAAGTTCAGAAATGATTTCACAAGATCAATTATCCAAACAAGTGATAATAACAATAATAAACTCAATTAAGAATAAGCTTGGAACACTTTTTGTAGACACGGCATTTTGACCGCCTCGCAAAAAAATTATACTTTATTTTATAGTTACCTTTATTTTATTTTTTTTATTTATTTTTGTTTTGATTGTACCGTATTTATGCGGTTTAATACTGCTAAATTAAGTTTTATTAATCTCTTAAGTAAATTAAATATTAGTAATTGATTTTTATTTTTTTGGTTTTGTAGATTTTTCGAAGTGGAATAAAAACGCGTTAATTCAGAACAAAATGGACAAGAAACAGACGAGAACGAGAGAGGCCTGAACCGAACGGGGGTGGGGGGGGTGCACGAAGGTCGCACGTGCGACCAAAAACTGGTCGCACGTGCGATGCGGCCAGCAAAGAAAAGGGGGCAGAAAGCCCCCCTTTTGGGTGCACCAAGTTTTGGTGCACCCAAAAGGGGGTGGGTGCACCAAAGTTCGGTGCACCCACCCCCTTTTCCTTCCCTTTTCGCACGCCTGGAGTTTCAGAAAATTTTCTATAAATAGAAGAGGGCTCAGACAACTCAGGGGATGAGAATTTTGAGGGGAAGAAATTTTTTTGAGAGGAATTTTTGTAAGGGAGAGGTGAAATCTGGAGAAAATTTTTGAAGAAAATAATATTATTTTCATTTTATTGTAATTTTGAAGAAGAAAAATCTCCAAGAAGGTGGTAAATTTTCATCTGTTGTAAATCTTACTCTTATTTTTTAAGTTGTTATTATACTAATTTTTTTTTTTTGTAAATTAGATTTTTTTTTTCTTCTTCCTTTATTATTTATTTATTTATTACTTTTTATTTTCTTTTTATTTTTATTTATTTTTTTTGAGTAAATAAAACGAGGTGGAAAATTCCCAACCTTCAATTTGAATGGCTTAAATTTAGAAGGGAATTACTCTCCTCGATGCGTATGTGCGGGTGTTTTATTTAATTTGTATTAAATATAATGTGCTAACAATACGAGGTGGAAAATTCCCAACCTTCAATTTGAACGGCTTAAATTTAGAAGGGAATTACTCCCCTCGATGCGTGTGTGCGGGTGTTTATTTAATTTATATTAAATATAATGTGCTAAAAATATGAGGTGGAAAATTCCCAACCTTCAATTTGAACGGCATAAATTTAGAAGGGAATTACTCCCCTCGATGCGTGTGTGCGGGTGTTTTATTTAATTTGTATTAAATATAATGTACTAACAATACGAGGTGAAAAATTCCCAAACTTTCAATTTGAACGGCTTAAATTTAGAAGGGAATTACTCCCCTCGATGCGTGTGTGCGGGTGTTTTATTTAATTTGTATTAAATATAATGTACTAATAATACGAGGTGGAAAATTCCCAACCTTCAATTTGAACGGCTTAAATTTAGAAGGGAATTACTCCCCTCGATGCGTGTGTGCGGGTGTTTTATTTAATTTGTATTAAATATAATGTACTAACAATACGAGGTGGAAAATTCCCAACCTTCAATTTGAACGGCTTAAATTTAGAAGGGAATTACTCCCCTCGATGCGTGTGTGCGAGTGTTTTATTTAATTTGTATTAAATATAATGTGCTAACAATACGAGGTGAAAAATTCCCAACCTTCAATTTGAATGGCTTAAATTTAGAAGGGAATTACTCTCCTCGATGTGTGTGTGCGGGTGTTTTATTTAATTTGTATTAAATATAATGTGCTAACAATACGAGGTGGAAAATTCCCAACCTTCAATTTGAACGGCTTAAATTTAGAAGGGAATTACTCCCCTCGATGTGTGTGTGCGGGTGTTTTATTTAATTTGTATTAAATATAATGTGCTAACGATATGAGGTGGAAAATTTCTAACCTTCCATTTGAACGATTTAAATTTAGAAGGGAAATTATTCCCCTCAATGTGTGCGTGCGTGTGGGTGCGTGTGTTTTCTTTAACTCATATTAAATATAATGTGCTAACAAGATGAGGTGGAAAATTCCCAGCCTTCCATCAGAACGGCCTAGGTTTAGAAGGGAGATTACTTCCCTCAATGTGTGGGTATGTGTATATGTGTATATAAGGAGGATTTAAAAATAAAATAAAAACATTCGGATTTAAATTCTAATTGGACTTAATCGGATAAAGTACCGTCTTTGGACGGGCGTCTTGGGGTGCTTGACACCTTCCCCGAGCGTAACTGACCCCCGAACTCTTTAAACGAATCTTGGGTCAGACCATGTTATTTTTGGAGTCAAATTTTACTTAAGCCATTTTTTTTAAATTATTTTCAAAAAAAGAAAAATATGGTGACCTAGCACATCATTTAAACCCAATGCTAGGTGGCGACTCCTTTTTCTAAAACAGGCTTAAGTATATTTTAATGAGAAAATCGACGTTTTTAAAAACCCTTCTCGTTTTACCAGCGCCAAGCATATATAAGCATATATCTATATTTTTTGGTTTTCTCTGGAAAATCGGGGCGCGTTCAGCTGGCGACTCCGCTGGGGAACGGCTGAGGGTCGAGCCCAATATGTCTGAATAAGTCCAACTAATCTAAAGTCCGAATGTTAAATTTTATTTTATTTTTTCCCTCAATTCAGTAAATAAGTTGTGATTTTTTTTTTTTATATATATCATTTTTTTTTATTTTATATATATATATATATATATTTTTCCTTATTTCCTCTCAGGCTTTTATATCGTTGTAAATCCTCTGATAAAAACAAAACTGTCTTGTATCCATATTATCCCCTCAGGATTCTATGATACAAGACAAGAAAAGGGTTTTTTTGTACTTGATAGATTTATGACGTCTTGGGAAGCCCAAAAAAAAAAAAAAAAAAAAAAAAAAAAAAAAAAGCACACCAAACAAGTTCAAAGTTTTCAATATCGGTAGGGAACGACAAAAAAAAAAAAAAAAAAAAAAGATTTTTTATGTACCATCATTTGTTTTAATTAGTCGTTATCGAAATTGAAATCTTCGAATTAGAATAGGCTTTAAGGCCACCTAAGACCCACGTGAACTAAAAAAATGATTTTTTTTTTTTTTTTTTGAAGGTGAAAAAGAAAAGGACAAGACAAAGAAAATTGGTCCCAGAAAAGCAAATCCAGTTCTCCCCTTTCGAAGTCCGATCTTTACACGCAGTCGAGCACAGACTCATTCCAGGATGACATCAGAAAGCAATCCCGAATCTCCCCGAACGACCCAGATAGCTCAGATGCAGGAAACTATTGACAGGTTGATGGAAAGGATCAACGAACTTAGCCGACCTCAGGAGGTGCCTATTCCTCCGTCCAACAGGACTCCTGTGACTGAATCCCCAAATGGAAACCCTGCAAGTATTGGGATGGAGAACTCATGGCCGAATCCGAACCACGTCGGCCCAAACTTTGCAGTACCGGTCTACTATGAACCTCAGATGGGCCCTCATCCTTTCGCCTATGGAGCTCCGACATATCCCATCCAGGGGCATGTCTATCAGGCCTCGCCAGAGGGGTCGGCCCCCGCCGCCCCGCAGATCCTCATTCACCCGGAGAGGGTCGTTGCTCCACCAAACAATTCAAATGATAGCCAACCAGCCCCGGCTATTGAAACTGAAAACAAAGAAGAGAATGGCCCTCCACCGGCTTGGCTTCTGAAAATGGAGAAATTGGAGAAAACTATGGAAGAATGGCAAAAGGAGAAGCCATCCAGGAAAGCGACGTACAAGGAGTTGTCAGCACCACCCGGGATTGTGTACCCGGAAAATTTCGTGGTTCCAGAATTCACAAAATATGATGGCACTGGCCCTCCAGAATGGCATGTCAGCATTTACAAAGAGGAGTTAGGAATTCATGCTCGGAACGAAGACCTTTGCCTAAAGATGTTTCGGAGATCGTTGAAAGGGCCGGCTCTCAACTGGTACATGACCCTGGAGCTATCACAGATTAAAACATTTGAAGATCTGGTAGAGGCCTTCTGTGAGCAATATGTGTACAATAGGGATGCCGCGCCAGACCGCAATACCCTCTACCAGATACTGAAAAGTAAAGACGAAAGTTTCCGGAGGTATACTGCTCGTTGGAGGGAAGAGGCTGCCAAAGTTGTCCCTAAGCTGAGCGAGGAGGCTCAGTTAGAGATATTCAAGTCAATTCAGTCACCGCCGTTCTATCGAGATCTTTCGAGCATAGCAGTGGTTTCTTTCGGCGATGCGATCAAATAGGCCGAGGTGACGGAAGAAGGAATAAGGAGCGGAAAAATTGAAGGGGCCCAATCCAATCTGACGAAAAGGTCAGCCCCGCCAAAGATGAAAGAAAATGAAGTAGCTGTTGTCGTTTTCCCTCGGCAAACCCATTACCAGAACTACCCCCAAACTTCTTGTCCCCAGAACTACCCGAACCAAAACAACCAATATCACAACTACCCTCCTCAAAATCGCCAAAACCAAAATTATCCTCAAAACCAACCCTATTCCCAAAGCCGCCCCCGCTATTACCAAAATGTACCTCCCCCTTATCAAAACCACATTCCCCAATATTACCCTCAAGCCTACCCAACACCCTCTTACCATACCTATCAACCACGCCCGAACACCTCACCTCAAATTCCTAACCGCACTCCAAGGTCAGGAACCCAATACCACCAAGACCTTCTACCTCATGCTACTGGGAGAAATTTCCAGAACGACAACAGAGAACTACAAGACCTTTCGGTTTCGATCACCGAGTTGTACCGGAATTGTTTGAAGCAGGGGATGCTGACACCCCTTCCATTCTACGAAGTTAAACCTGGGAGTAAAGCAGCTTCTTCAAATGCTTTCTATGAATACCACTCGGGAACCAGAGGACATGCGACTGAGCAATGCTTTCAGCTAAAAGACAAAATTCAGGAGTTTATACGAACCGGAGCCATCACGTTTCCCAAAAAACCTGAGGCTGGTACGCCAAATTGTCAGCAAAATCCGTTGCCTGAACACGCCTCCTTAGGAAGTGGAGTCAATCTAATTTTCACAGAGGAAGTCGAAGAAGAAGTTGATGTGATCGATATCGGTGGTGTTTATTTACACCCGGAGGTTCTCTATAGAGGGTTCGAATTACATCTAGAAAGGGTAGCCCAAAAACTGGAGAAATCTCTAGTTTTGTCTTTCCCAATCCAAAAGATGGTGGAAAATCTCAATAAGGTTCCATGGAATTATGAGATCGTCGCTAAAACAGGAGAAGGAGAAGAATTGCCAATCTCAGTAGGAGAAACCGGTGGAATCACTCGGTCTGGAAGGGTGTATACGCCACAGGATTTGATCAGGATTCCTGTGAGGGAACCAAGAGGGGCCCTGAAAAAGCCAGTGTCAGAACCGGAGGCTCACGACTTCCCTAAAAGCAATGAAGAATTCAGAATACAAGATAGTGGAGCAACTCAGCAAAGCACCGGCGCAAATCTCGATGCTCTCACTACTTCTATCCTCAGAAGTACATAGACAGGCACTACTGAAGGTCCTAAATGAAGCCCACTTGCCTAGCACGATCTCTCCGGAGAAATTTGTCACTCTGGTCGAGCGGGTCCTAGGATCTAACACCATCACCTTCACAGATGACGAGATGGACGATGATGGAACAGGTCACAACAAACCTTTGAATATCACGGTCGAAAGCCATGGAATGTTCATAGCTCGGGTGCTGATTGACAATGGATCGGCACTAAATATCTGTCCTTTGTCGACCTTGGAAGAAATGGGGATAGATCTATCACAGGTTCGATCGTCTAAGACGGTTATCCGAGCATTCGATGGGGCTAGGAGAGATAGCGTTGGAGAGATTAACCTGCCAATTGAAATTGGTCCAATACAGTTCAATGCGAAGTTCCAAGTGCTCGACATACCTGCTTCGTACAACCTGTTGTTGGGGAGGCCATGGATCCATAATGCTGGGGCAGTGCCTTCATCTCTACATCAGAAGATCAAGTTTATCATTAATGACACACTGTACGTGATCAGGGCTGATTCAGATATCATACATTTCCATCAAGCGATAAGTCGGCATGTCCCGTTAACAGATGACGGAAAGGAGAAGGAGAAGATTGAAGCCTCCTATCACGTGTTCGACGTTGCGAATGCTACCTTTGTGAAGGAAGGAGGACACGAGATGACACCATAACTGTCTAACACTGTGGCCTTCATTGCTAAAGAAATGAAGTCTCGGGGTTGCATTCCCGGGAAAGGTTTGGGCAAGAATCTAGACGGAATTACAGAACCGATAGAAGTCAAGGAGGAGAAGGGGAGATTCGGATTGGGATACGAGCCGACAAAAGCAGACAAGGCGAAGTTCTTCCGAAAGAAGAGGGATGGATCCCCAGACAATCAGCCAATGAAAATTCCGCATATTTGGGTCACTTTCCCCTATCCAGCAGAAACCCTCAACAAAGGGAAGGAGACCGCATGATTCAAGTTACACCCTGAGAGAGTAATGATCAAGGAAGCTGTGAATGTAATCATGAGAGACGAGGCAGGGCCAAGTCATGGGTCTGGTATTCGAACCAAGGGAAAAGAAAAGTTGCAGAATTGGGATTCTTGTTCTCTCCCAATTCGCCAGGCGTTTCGGTAAACTAAGGGAGATTTTCTGTTGGTCATCCCTCCATCCACCTTGCCTTCTAGATGGAAAGGGATTTTGCTTTGTAATGGTTTTTTATATTTAATGAATGCAATTCTGTTTTATCCGACATATGGTTTAAATGTTTAAATTTTATGCTTTCAGGATGTCTAAAACACCAGTGTATGATGCATGCGATATAACTGAGCCAGAGTGCGATAAGTATGATTTTAATGCAGAACCAGACCATAACCTGATGGGAGTGGAAGTAGAAGATGACTCTTGCCAGCCAGACGATGGTGAGATCCGAAAAGCTTTCACGGAGTTCGAGAACAAGCCGATTCCCAGTAACGATGAGACCGAGTTGATAAACTTGGGGACCTCGGAAGAGTTGAAGGAAGTAAAGATTGGATCAGCCCTCATGACTCTGGAAAAGAAAGAGTTGAAAACGTTCTTAATTTCCTACCAAGATATCTTTGCCTGGTCCTACGATGACATGGTAGGACTGGACAAGAGTATCGTGGCCCATAAGCTGCCGCTAAAGCCGGGAAGTGTACCAGTCAAACAAAAGTTGAGGAAGCTGAGGCCCGCTGTCAGCCTCGAGGTCAAGGAGGAGATCATGAAGCAATTCAATGCCCGAATTATTGAAGTCTGTAACTACAGTGAATGGCTCTCAAATGTCGTTCCCGTGCCAAAGTCCTCAGGAAAAATCAGAGTCTGCGTGGACTATCGTGATCTCAACCGGGCGAGTCCAAAAGATAATTTTTCACTGCCAAACATTCACATCATCATCGACAATACTGCGGGGCGAAAGCTCTATTCTTTCGCCGATGGGTTCTCTGGCTATAATCAGATTCTGATGGATGAGAAAGATCGAGAAAAGACAGCCTTCACTACACCATGGGGAGTCTTTTGCTATAGGGCGATGCCTTTCGGTCTCAAAAACGCTGGGGCAACATACCAAAGAGCAATGACGACCCTCTTTCATGATATGATGCACAAGGAGATGGAGGTATATGTAGATGACATGATCGTTAAATCACAGGAGAACGAGGATCATCTCTGCCATTTGAAAAAGGTGTTCGACAGACTTCGAAAGTACCAGCTCAAGCTCAATCCAGCAAAATGCGCGTTTGGGGTGGCTTCCGGAAAACTTCTTGGTTTTATGGTAAATCGCCATGGAATCGAGATTGATCCTGCAAAGACGAAGGCCATTCGTGAGATGCCGCCACCGAGAAATGAGAAAGAAATCTGAGGTTTTCTGGGGCGATTAAATTTCATAGCCCGATTCATCTTCCAACTCACTGCCACTTGTGAGCCAATCTTCAAGCTACTTCGAAAAGAAAGTGACGGGCGATGGAATGTAGATTGCCAGAATGCCTTGGAGAAAATTAAAGTCTATCTAACGAACCCTCCCGTTCTAGTGCCGCCTCGAGAGAAGGTTCCGTTATTACTATAGTTGTCAGTTCTCGACTCCTCCATGGGAGCTATTCTTGGGCAACTCGATAAATCTGGAAAAAAGGAGCAAGCCATTTACTACCTCAGCAAGCGCTTCACGAAGTATGAGGAAAATTATACCTTGCTGGAGAGGACCTGTTGTGCATTGGCTTGGTCCGCTCAAAGACTGTGCCATTATATGCTCCCACTGACTACCTACTTGATAGCCAGGATGGATCCCTTAAAATACATCTTCGAGAAGCCGATTCTGTCAGGAAAAGTTGCAAAATGGCAGATGCTGCTGACGGAGTTCGATATCATCTACAAGACCCAAAAGTCAATGAAGGGTCAGGCGATAGCAGATCAGTTGGCTAGTTGTCCAGCTCAAACGGATAACCAGCCTCTTGAGACGCTATTCCCTGACGAGTCGATTCATGCGGTGAATGAAGAAAATGAGGAAACAGTCTGGAAAATGTATTTTGATGGAGCAGTGAACTCTCGAGGGGCTGGAATCGGAGCCGTTCTGGTTTCTCCGGACAAACAACATTATCCAGTGGCTTCCAAGTTGAAGTTCCAGAGCACAAATAATCGAGCTGAGTACGAAGCCTGTATTCTGGGACTCCAGTTGGCTGTCGATATGAAAATCAAAGAATTGCTAGTGTTCGGAGATTCTGAGCTGATAATCAATCAGGTGACGGATAAATATGCCACGAGAGATTCGACCTTGATAGCCTATAGCAATCACCTCCTGGAGTTGTGTGAGCAATTTACAATAATAGAATTTGAAAGCATACCGAGGCTAAAAAATGACTTCGCCGATGCCTTAGCTACCTTGGCATCTATGATATCTATCACTCGAGAGGATGATGATATTATTCTGGTGGTGATCCGAGTTCAACGCCGACCGGCCCACTGCTGCCAGCTTGAATCTGAACCAGCCAAAGACCCGTGGTACCATGACATAAAGAACTTTCTGAAAAATCAGGAGTATCCGGAAGGGGCATCAAGTGTTGACCGGAAAACTCTCCGGAGGTTAGCAGGCCAATTCTTCCTAAGCGGGGAGACACTGTACAAACGCTCCCCTGACATGGGCCTGTTGAGATGTGTTGGAGTCGAAGAGGCCATCCAGTTGATGAAAGAGGTCCATGGTGGAATATGTGGACCTCACATGAGCGGCTTCATGCTTGCCAAGAAGATCCTGAGGACCGGTCATTTTTGGCTAACGATGGAAAGCGACTGCGTGCAGTTTGTTCGAAGATGCCATAAGTGTCAGATTCATGGTGATCAAATCCATGTCCCACCTTCGCACCTTCATTGCTTGGCGGCCCCATGGCCCTTCTCAATGTGGGGTATGGACGTGATTGGGGAAGTTACCCCTAAGGCGCCGAGTGGTCATCGCTTTATCCTGGTGGCAATTGATTATTTTTCCAAGTGGGTAGAAGCTGTTTCCTTAACCCGAGTGACTCAAAAGATAGTAGCTCGATTCATGAAAGAAAATATTGTGTCAAGATACGGTTTGCCGCAAATATTGATAACCGACAATGCTAAAAACCTGAAGGGTTCAGAAATACAGAAAATATGTCAGCAGTTCAAGATCGAGCACAAAAACTCAGCGCCTTACCGTCCAAAAATGAATGGAGCAGTGGAAGCCGCCAACAAAAATATAAAGAAAATTCTCCGGAAGATGATTGATAATTATAAAGAGTGGGATGATATGCTGCCATATGCTTTGATGGCTTACCGAACCTCGGTTCGGACCTCGACAGGGGCAACCCCCTATTCTCTGGTCTATGGCACAGAAGCGGTGATACCAGCCGAGGTGGAAATTCCATCTCTACGAGTGCTCATAGAGGCCAAGCTTGATGAAACTGAATGGGTACAACAACGGTTGAACCAACTTTGTTTAATCGATGAAAAGCGGCTAACAGCGATATGCCACGGACAGTGTTACAGACAGAGGATTACTAGAGCTCATGATAAACGGGTATACCCTAGAGTCTTCAAGGTCGGTGAGTTAGTATTGAAGAAAATCTTTCCTTTCCAAGATAAAGCTAAGGGTAAGTTCGCGCCAAATTGGGAAGGTCCTTTTGTTGTTCATAAGGCTTTGAGCGGTGGAGCGTTGATTCTCCAGGAAATGGATGGTGATGTATTTCCCGGGCCCCTAAACTCGGATTCTGTAAAGAAATACTTTGCCTAATAAATGTCCTTATTTTCTAAGTAAGTTTATTTCAAAAAGAAAAAAAGAAAGAAAAAAAAAGGAAAAAATACGGCTCGAACATGGTGAAAACTCGAAAGGGCGCTATGAGAAAAATGTAGAGACCGTGTCGCAAAAAAAAAAAAAAAAAAGAAAAAAAAAAAAAAAGAAGAAGAACAGTTAGATCACTCCTAGGGGCATTTTGGAATTCCCACTACGGCTGACTTCCATTGACCGTAAGACTTTTCTGTGTTCGGAACTTGATGGATTTGAGCAAGAGTTGGAATCTGTGAAAAGGAACATCGAATATGGCTCAAATTTGCATTGAAATCATACTTGTCAGACAATCCGGCTTGAAATCTCGCAGTCAATATATCTGGTGATAAAGATACCTGTTTGGGGTAAGATTTTACACGTTTTTCCCATATTTGGTTAAATCAATTTTGCAGGATTTGAAAAATACAAAGCAAGCAGGAGTATGTGATTCTCCTGAGCACTGAGGATGCCTAGTAGAAAAGAGAAATTGAGAATCGGCGGGTGCAGAGAAATAAAGGCTGATAAGGATGTTGTCCAAAAAACCAGACCCCGCCAACAACCCGGAGAAAACCTCCAGAAAGTACATCTCTAAGATTGACGGAGGGACAAGACGGAAAAATCTCCCGATACTGTCCCGTGACCCGAGAAAGTCAAGCGCCATCAAATGAGGGATTGCGACGGAAAAGGGGGGACGGAATTGCGAGTCATAAAGAGTGACAAGTTTTTCAAACTAAATTTTCGTGTTACATGTGTTTTTTGTTCAATTACAGGGTTTTCAAAAGGACATGGAAGCATGGATTTCTCTCTCACAAAGACTTCTTACCTTCCGGTTGGACGGAATTGCGGGTCGTAAAGAGTGACAAGTTTTTCAAACTAAATTTTCGTGTTACATGTGTTTTTTGTTCAATTACAGGGTTTTCAAAGGACATGGAAGCATGGATTTCTCTCTCACAAAGACTTCTTACCTTCCGGTTCAAATTAGAAACTTTTATTGCTGAAAGTTCGAAAGCTCTAAATAAGCGTCCAGGTATGCGTTTTGCCCTGAAAAGGGCGAAAAGTGAACTACGCTAAACTTGATCCTCGGCATAATACTAAGGTACGCAGGCAATCTATAAATGTTCGGTCATCTGAGAGTTCGGCTGGAGCACATTTATATCTTTGCTCTCTCATTCTGGCTCAGTCACAAGTTGGGGCATACTTTATACTCTTGAACTTTCTTTAGGCCCCTAGTCAAGAGGGCTGGGGCACGAATAATTTTTATTACTCTAAACAATCCTCTAAACGGACACGTGTTCGTCATGAGTCATTTTTTTTTACTCTAAACGGACACGTGTTCGTCATGAGTATCGTCAGGAGTCATTTTTTTACTCTAAACAATCCTCTAAATAGACACGTGTTCGTCATGAGTATCGTCAGGAGTCATTTTTTTACTCTAAACAATCCTCTAAACGGATACGTGTTCGTCATGAGTATCGTCAGGAGTCATTTTTTACTCTAAACAATCCTCTAAACAGACACGTGTTCGTCATGAGTATCGTCAGGAGTCATTTTTTATTACTCTAAACGATCCTCTAAACGAACATTTGTTAATCATGAACATCATCATGAGTCATTCTTTTATTTTTCTAAATGGACACTTGTTCGTCATGAGTCTTCTTTTATTACTCTAAACGTACGCTTGTTCGTCATGAGTCATTTTATTTTATTTGTTCTATTATTAGAAAATAAACTAAAAAAAAATAAATAAAATAAAAAATGGGACGATCAAAATGACGTGATTTTTTATCTTTGTCAAGCAAGTGGAACTTGCATGACAAAGAGGGGCAGCTGTAGACACGGCATTTTGACCGCTTCGCAAAAAAATTATACTTTATTTTATAGTTACCTTTATTTTATTTATTTTTGTTTTGATTGTACCGTATTTATGCGGTTTAATACTGTTAAATTAAGTTTTATTAATCTCTTAAGTAAATTAAATATTAGTAATTAATTTTTATTTTTTTGGTTTTGTAGATTTTTCGAAGTGGAATAAAAACGCGTTAATTCAAAACAAAATGAACAAGAAACAGACGAGAACGAGAGAGGTCTGGACCGAACGGGGGGGGGTGCACGAAGGTCGCACGTGCGACCAAAAACTGGTCGCACGTGCGACCAGCTGGCCGCATGTGCGGCCAGCAAAGAAGAGGGCTCAGACAATTTCGGTGCACCCACCCCCTTTTCCTTCCCTTTTCGCACACCTGGAGTTTCAGAAAATTTCCTATAAATAGAAGAGGGCTCAGACAACTCAGGGGAAGAGAATTTTGAGGGGAAGAAATTTTTTTGAGAGGAATTTTTGTAAGGGAGAGGTGAAATCTGGAGAAAATTTTTGAAAAAAATAATATTATTTTCATTTTATTGTAATTTTGAAGAAGAAAAATCTCCAAGAAGGTGGTAAATTTTCATCTGTTGTAAATCTTACTCTTATTTTTTAAGTTGTTATTATACTAATTTTTTTTTTGTAAATTAGATTTTTTTTTTCTTCTTCCTTTATTATTTATTTATTTATTACTTTTTATTTTCTTTTTATTTTTATTTATTTTTTTATTTTTTTTGAGTAAATAAAACGAGGTGGAAAATTCCCAACCTTCAATTTGAATGGCTTAAATTTAGAAGGGAATTACTCTCCTCGATGCGTGTGTGCGGGTGTTTTATTTAATTTGTATTAAATATAATGTACTAACAATACGAGGTGGAAAATTCCCAACCTTCAATTTGAACGGCTTAAATTTAGAAGGGAATTACTCCCCTCGATGCGTGTGTGCGGGTGTTTATTTAATTTGTATTAAATATAATGTGCTAAAAATATGAGGTGGAAAATTCCCAACCTTCAATTTGAACGGCATAAATTTAGAAGGGAATTACTCCCCTCGATGCGTGTGTGCGGGTGTTTTATTTAATTTGTATTAAATATAATGTACTAACAATACGAGGTGAAAAATTCCCAAACCTTCAATTTGAACGGCTTAAATTTAGAAGGGAATTACTCCCCTCGATGCGTGTGTGCGGGTGTTTTATTTAATTTGTATTAAATATAATATACTAACAATACGAGGTGGAAAATTCCCAAACCTTCAATTTGAACGACTTAAATTTGGAAGGGAATTACTCCCCTCGATGCGTGTGTGCGGGTGTTTTATTTAATTTGTATTAAATATAATGTACTAACAATACGAGGTGGAAAATTCCCAACCTTCAATTTGAACGGCTTAAATTTAGAAGGGAATTACTCCCCTCGATGCGTGTGTGCGAGTGTTTTATTTAATTTGTATTAAATATAATGTGCTAACAATACGAGGTGAAAAATTTCCAACCTTCAATTTGAATGACTTAAATTTAGAAGGGAATTACTCTCCTCGATGCGTGTGTGCGGGTGTTTTATTTAATTTGTATTAAATATAATGTGCTAACAATACGAGGTGGAAAATTCCCAACCTTCAATTTGAACGGCTTAAATTTAGAAGGGAATTACTCCCCTCGATGCGTGTGTGCGGGTGTTTTATTTAATTTGTATTAAATATAATGTGCTAACGATATGAGGTGAAAAATTTCCAATCTTCCATTTGAACGGTTTAAATTTAGAAGGGAAATTATTCCCCTCAATGTGTGCGTGCGTGTGGGTGCGTGTGTTTTCTTTAACTCATATTAAATATAATGTGCTAACAAGATGAGGTGGAAAATTCCCAGCCTTCCATCAGAACGGCCTAGGTTTTGAAGGGAGATTACTTCCCTCAATGTGTGGGTATATGTATATGTGTATATAAGGAGGATTTAAAAATAAAATAAAAACATTCGGATTTAAATTCTAATTGGACTTAATCGGATAAGGTACCGTCTTTGGACGGGCGTCTTGGGGTGCTTGACACCTTCCCCGAGCGTAACTGACCCCCGAACTCTTTAAACGAATCTCGGGTCAGACCATGTTATTTTTGGAGTCAAATTTTACTTAAGCCATTTTTTTTAAATTATTTTCAAAAAAAGAAAAATATGGTGACCTAGCACATCATTTAAACCCAATGCTAGGTGGCGACTCCTTTTTCTAAAACAGGCTTAAGTATATTTTAATGAGAAAATCGACGTTTTTAAAAACCCTTCTCGTTTTACCAGCACCAAGCATATATAAGCATATATCTATATTTTTTGGTTTTCTCTGGAAAATCGGGACGCGTTCACTTTCACCAAAAAAAACATAAAAATCTAATTATAATAGATATGGGTAGCACACAAATAAGTATGTAATCAGATTTTTACTAAAAATCGTTTTAAAATATTTTTATGTGATTTAAGGTTCAGAAAAACGATTTTATCAAGATCTTATCAACCAAGCAAATATAGAGAAATAAAAACGCAATAAAGACTAATAGCTTGAAAAGATCTCGGCATAATAACACCGAATAATTATAGATTGAAACGCTAGACAGCTCAACTCAGTGATGCTAACACAATCAGCATTTTAACTTAAGAACTTCTCAATAATTGATCTCACAATTTGATCTCTCAAAATAATATCAGAATGATGACTCTTAGAAAAGCTTAGGAATTGAAGATATTATCTATTTTTTTTTTATGTGAAATCCGCATATCTATATATAGGGAATTAAAACAAGTCCTCCAACGGTTAGTTTTCAAATAATAAGTATCTAAAAAGTACTTATAGACCTCATATATCATTATATTTCATTTTAGGTATAATTTACTTAAATAAAACTTTCAAAACATTCAATTGAGTCCCTCAAAAAATTTTCAAACTCAAATTGATAAGATAAGAAGTATTAAAAGGACCAATTTGAGAAACACTTTAATTTCATGTACTAAATTTATAGGGATATTCAAATAGAAGTATTATATCTTTAATATATCCATATCCCTAAGATCTCTCAATCAAGTAAATAAATAACGGCTAGTAAAACAACTAGTTTTAGATATGATCTTGAAAACCACAAAACTTGAAACTGAAACCATTGGTTGATTTACCAAACTCCGTAAGTCAACCGCTCGATTCAGGTTCTAGCCCAAGCCAAAAAGTTCTCCCCTGTCGGTCGACCTTTGATCCTTGATCTGTCGACCGAACGATGCAGAGAGTTACCCAGGCCAAAATCTAGCTATGGTAGGTTGACTAATAAACCTTGATTTGTCGACCTAACGTTTTAGAGAGTTTCACTTTTGGCAATAGGTCGACTGATTATACACCACAAGTCAACCGAACGATTCAAAGACTGCACAATTCGCAGCACCTTCTTATCGGTTGACTGATCCTGCTGAAACATATTTTCCTTAATTTATTTTTAACTCAAATCTTTGACGTTTTTTACCTCCTTTAACCAATTTCTTTTCTTGGTTAACTCAACTATCACTTAAATTTAATTTTAATCATTTATCTTTCTTAAATCAATATTTCTTCTTCAATTTCACATAGGAACAAATATGTTTAACTAATTAAGATCCTATAAAAAGCACACATAATCATAAAATTATTTTTGTGTCGTGTGTGATCCTAATCGGGATACATTAAGAGTAAAAATAAATTAGAATTGTTTTCGCCTAAATTCTTCAAAGTCTTTGATCTGTTAATGTCTATCATCTTCATCAGTCTCTTTAGCATCCATTTAGTATTCATCTCAACTTCTTCATGATAATATCTTTAACGGAATTTATAAATTGAAACACTCAATAAATCTGTTAGTTCCACAAAAAATATCAACATTTAATTGTCCATTCAAAATCTTATTATCAACATCGACGCGTCTCGCTAGGGCAGTTTTTGTTTCCTTGGGGTCTTGGGAATGCTTGGCTTGACCTTACTATCGTTTTATAGAAACTTAATCCAAAAATCATGTTAAAAACCAAATTAGAGCTTAATTCTTGTTACTGTTTAGATTTATAGTTGTAGAGAGTTACAAAATTTGAGACTGTTCAGATTCGTAAATTTAAAGAGTTACTGAATATGGTTCAAATGTGTAACTTACATAATTAACTTCTAAGTGTTAATTCAAGGGTTACAATATGTGGTCACTTCAATGACTTCCATTTAATTTTTTGTTCCCTATATAAAAGCGGACAATATTCTCAAGTAAGGTATAAAATGGAGAAAAGAATTAAGGTGGCGTTTGGTTAGTGTCACTGTTTTTTTGTTTCTACTCCCAATAAATTGGGATGAGATGCGATAAGAAATTTTATTTTCGTTATGGAGTATTATGAAAATAGAAATATGTTTGGTAACGATCATTATCCTAGAATTGTTTCTTTTAATTTATGAGAACGGAAACAAGAAACATGTTTGGTTGCAACATTTATTCTTTTTTTTCCCCCTTTAAATGTATGGTGGTCGGTGTGGTTGTGATGGTCGACAGGGGGTGGTGGTGGTGGCCGGCAGGGTAGTGGTGGTCGACATATGGTAGTGGCCAGTGGGATAGTGGCTGTAGACACAATATTTTAACCGTCCCGTAAAAATTTTGTGCTTTATTATATAGTAGACTTTGTTTCATTTTATTTTACTTCAAAATACAAAATACAAAAAAAAAAAAAAAAAAAAAATTGAAAGAAGAAAATGGGTGAAATTAAAAGAAGTAAGAAAAGAGGGAGTAAAATGGAATAAGATAAAAGAGAGAGAAAGAAAGTGGCCTTTTTTTTTTGGGGGTCCAAAATGTGAGAGAGAAGAGGAGAGAGAGAGAGAGAGAGGAGAGAGAGCCGAGAGGAGAGAGAGGTTGAGAAAGTCAAAAGGCTTGTGGGCCTTGCTTGTGTCAGCACCCAAAGCACAAACAAAAGAAGAGTAAAAAAAGGAATGGGTCCCTTTCCTAGCCTAGTTAGTCGAAATACAAAAAGAAAATGAAGAATAGAAGAATTGGCCAATGGTCCGTTGCCACGTGGCGTATTCGGCTGAGGCTTTTGTGGGCGCGTGTTTTCACACGCCCGCAACCCTATAACTAATTTTTTACCCTTTTCTTCCTATTTTACCCTTTACTAGTCCAACTTGGACTGGGCTTTGGCGGCCAGACCTAATTTTTAGGATTTCCTAAGTATTTTTCACGCCTAATCTTCTCTTATAAATAAGACTTTCCTCCTCCTAATTTATTCATTCAAAAATTGAGAGGAGCCACCTCCTAGAAGAGTGATTCCCAAACACCTTTTCGGGAAGCCATCTGCGAGAGAGAAAAAACTCGAGTATCGGGATTCTTGACCTAGAACAGATTTGTTTTTATTTTATTTTTCAGTTTATTTAAATATCTAAATAGTTTAAATTCTTGCAAACTTTATTCCTTTTAGTAGTCCGACGACTCGATGAAAAACGTCAAGATGAGGTTCTCCATTCTCAATCTGAACTTTTGAGCATTTAGACGAGAACACCATCTCGTTGTATTTTTTTTTTATTTTTTTTTTTTACAAATTCATAAAGAAAAAAAATAAGTTATCCAATGATCCGATGAAAACGTTGGGGTGAGTTTCTCGTACTTGAACTTAATCCTCAAGCATTAGGTGAATGATATTTTTCATTGTTTATTTTTCTGTATTATTTATTTATTTTATTTTTATTCTTGTCATCAAACCCCTAAAAAAATAAAAAATACAAAAATACAAAAAAAATAATAAAATTTTAATTTGTAGAAATTAATCCTTACGAACCTTAAGGTGAATCCGACGATTCGATAAATCGTGGGAGAGTTTTCCATAACCTTGTTTCCATTCCCCGACTCGAGTGGAATTTAAAAACGTTTGGTTTTAGAAAATCTCTTACCTCGGTAAATCTTTTCGTGGGATTTCGCTTAAGTTTTGAAAAGATTAATTTCAATAAAATTGTTTCCGCGAATCTCCCTCGATTCTCACGTCCATAGAATTTGAGGGAATTTGAAATCGTGAATTTTTTAAATTAATCGAGCAAACTTGGAATAAACATTTTTTTGCATATTTATTTCTTATATTATTTAGACGACATGTTTAGGACACTTTCACCACTCACACTTTTTATACATATAGTTTTTTATTTTTATTTTTTTTAATTTTTTTATTTATTCTTTTCCACGAATCCACGCTACTTTGCCACATCTAGTCACGATATGTTCACCACTTATATATATTTTTTTAAATTAAATCATTGTCATGCATAATCACGTTAATTCACGTAGTATTTCCTATTTGATTCCCTTATTCATATCAGTTTGCATTGACATATTTAAATTAAATACTTTAGTTCTTTATTAGTCATTTAGATATTAGTTTTACATTAATATTTTCAAATCTTATTCATCTATTTTAGTTTGCTTATATAAATTAAAGAAGTCTCTTGAAAACATACATAAAACCCCCCGGGGATCATCCTTGTCGAATCCTTAATATTCGATAAGAGGTTATACCGGGGGAACATTTTCAAAAATCCAAAAACTTATCTCACCTTATTTGTGAAAAATACCAAAAAAAATTTATAAGAAGGGAATGATTTCAAAATAAAATAAAACACTCAGACTAAACTAATTGGACTTAATTGGGTATAAGGTATCGTTTTCGGACGGGCGTCTTGTGGTACCTAACACCTTCCCCGAGCGTAATTGACCCCTGAGTCTTTAAATGAATCTTTGGTTTGACCGTGTTTTTTGAGTCAATTTTTTACTTAGGCCTTTTAAATTGTTTTTCTAAAAATTCGGTGACCTAGCACACCATTTAAACCCAATGTTAGGTGGTGACTCCTTATTTTTTAAAACAGCCTAAGTTTATTTTTTGAGAAAACCAGTGCTTTAAAACCACCCCCTATTCTTAAGCTTAATTATTATTTAATATTCTTTTTCTCTTCGAAAAATCGAGGCGCGTCAGTGGCGACTGAGGGATGGTAGTGGCCGATGGGATGCCGACGGGGTGGTAGTAGGAATAACTTTGTGGAAGTGAATAGGAATCAACATTTTTTTATTTCTCAGATTCTTAAAAAATTCAAAAAATAGTTTCAAATTACTTCTAAAATTTTGGGAAGGAGAACAAGAATCAAGAAACATAAACAGTAACCAAACGAAGCCTAAGATTTTTACATTTATTCATCACAAATTGAATTCTTTACTTTTCTACTCTCACTGTATCTTACATTTACGTACAAACGCGTCCCTTAAAGTTTATAACAAATAGAAGAAAAAGAAAAATAACAGTGAAATAACCTTCCCACATTTTCAAGATTATATAGGAAAATAGTATACGAAATTATAACTGAAAATTATAAAAATACTTACCCTTAATTACTATACAAAAATTATAAAAAAAATTATAAAAATTTATAATTTATAAAAATATTTATAAACATTTTTAATTTCCACTAATTATAAATAATTTCTCCGTAATTAAAAATAATTCTTATTAATTAATATACATAAATTATAGATACTTCTAAGTCTCCTTAATTAGAAATAATTTCCATATAATTAGTAATACTTCTCACTAATTAATATATGAAAATTATGAAAAATAATTATAGAAATTTATAATCTTCCCTAATCAGAATTAATTTCTCCGAATTAACATACAAAAATTATAGAAATAGTTCTTCCTAATTAATATATGGAAATTATAGAAATTTTTAATTCCCCCTAATTTGAAATAATTCTCCCTAATTAATATATATAAATTATAGAAATAATTATAGACATTTCCAATTCTCCCTAATTAGATATAATTTCTCCTAATTAACATAACAAAATTATAGAAATAATTAAATAAAATTCTAATTCTCCCTGATTACCATACAGAAATTATAGAAATAATTATAAAAAATCCTATTTCCCCTAATTATAAATAATTTTCCGTAATTAGAAATAAATTTTAATAATTAATATACAAAAATAATAGAAATAACTCCCCCTATTTAATATATGAAAAGTATATAAATAATTATAGAAATTTCTAATTCCCCCTAATTAAAATAATTCTCAATAATTAATATATGAAAATTATAAAAATAATAATTAAATTTCGTCTCTTTCTCTTTCTGTCTCTCTTTCTCTCTCTCTCTCTCTCACACACACACATACCTTCAATAATAATCAACTAAAGCATAAATAAAAATCTTGCATCGGCTATAATCATTATTTATCACTCTCTATAACACATAACTCCCTCATCAAAAGTAACCTATAGCAGCCGTCATCTCACTTACGGTCAGTCAGACATTCTCTGACGACAATTTCAATTCATGTGGCATATTTCATGACAATAAATAAAACACAGGGTAAAATGTGAAATTTTTTAGAGTTGATTTGGTTGTACCAACTTTTTAGTTATGACCAATTATATATTGCTTTATTAAAATACACATCATTTGATTGATTAAGTGTACTTCTCTGTAAGACCCTAATTTTTTTTTACATACACACAATTTTAGCTGTATTTTAGCACCATTTAGAAAATAACGAGGCAGATGCGTCATTTCTAATTTAATTTAAAATTTGAGGGGTTAATTAATAATTTTCAATATGCAAATTGTAAACTTTTGGACTTAAATGATTTCATATTTTTAATTAGGGGAGATTAATGTAATTTGAAAAAAAAAATTGATATATATCCCTACATTTATGAGGACCTGAAAAAGGAAGAAAGACATAGAAAACAGAGAGAAGAGAGACGTGGGCGGTGGGTGATAGTCATTATTTTCATCGCCGGTGTGGGTTTCGGTTGTCCGTCGTTTGGCCGGCATATGGGTGGTCAGATCCGACGTTGCCGTCGTTGTTTGGGTGTGAGGTCAACGAAAGTAAGGGAGAGAGAGAGAGAAGTCGACCGTCAACTGAACCAGGAGCAGAAAGAAGAATCCAGAAACGAAGAGAGAGAATACAGTCTGATGTGGGTTCGTCGTCATGGTTCGCTAGCGGTGAGTGTGTGTGTTTTGTTTGTGTGTGTGTGTGTATGTTGCTGTTCATCAACGGTTGTGTACGTGTATTCTCCCGTTGTTTTGGCGATTGTATATGTGTGTGTGTGTGTCGTCGTAAAAATTTTAGGGGAGAGAAAAGGTGGTTCGGAGTAGGTGATGGGGTAATCGTCCCTGTTTTGCCATGAGTTGTCATCGGTCGGTTCGGCCGGTGGCAGTGGTGTGAGTTTGTCCGCCGGTGGTTGTTTGGTGTGGGTGTGGTCAATTGCGTAGAGGTGTGAGTGCATGGGTGTGTGTAAGATCTTGATCTTTGTCATACGTGTAAATTAGAGTCGCATTTTAAAATGACGGGGTAGATGACGATATTAATTATGTAATTTAAAAATTTTAGACGTCAAATTGAAAAGTTCCAAACATTTAAAATAAAATTTGGTTTAATTCATAAACTTAACAAAAAATGGAGAGAGTTTTGTGCAAACTTATATATTAATAAAATTATATTAATATAATATTATTATATATTAAAATAAATAAATAAATATATATATATATATATATATATATATATATATATATATATATATATATATATATAGGTGCGTATGGCGGTGATGAAACGAACGGAGAAGGTGAGGCCATTTGTCCGGCCAATTAACCACTTGCACACACACACACACACACACACACACACACATATATATAAATTAAGAGAAGAGTCAAGAAGAAATAAGAGAAATCGAAGAGAGAGAGAGAACCGGAGAAAAAGGATTCGCCGGCGGTGGGTGTTCGGCTGTCGATGGTGAGTGGTGTCGTCTGGGTGTGTACATATGCTTGATGAGTGTGTGTGTGTGTGTGTTTCTCTGTCTGTTCTGGTGAGTGGGTGTATGTGTGTGTCCCCTGTTTCTGTTTCTGTTGAGTGAGGGTGAACTGTGCCGTGTGTGTGTGGCTTCTTGTCTACGGTGGTGGTGATCGTGAGTTTGTGTGGGTGTTTGTGTGGTCTGTGGGTGTTATGTGTGTTGTTGTGTGTGTGTTCAATGGTGTTCTGGTGTGTGTGTGTGTGTCGCCGCTGGTTAATTTGGCCTACGGTGCATAAAGGTTAGAAAGAGAGAAAGTGGAGGCTGTATGTGTTTTCTCTGGGTGTGTGTATGCTAAATGCTTGTAAATTATTGTGGTGTACATG